>CM044308.1:105785000-107282500 GCA_024291935.2 Okapia johnstoni
ACACGGGAAGCTGCAGGGGGCCAGGCAAGATACATATGTGCACCCTGCAACGCACACCTACATGTACGTGTGTGCACACACATGCACACACGCGAGAAGTCTATATATACACGTGTACACACGTGTGTACACGTGCACACACACAGCCCCCACCCCCCTCCAGGCCCCACTCCAGACTCTCACTTTGAGCTTGGGCAGCCGCTTGATGGTCTTGAGTGGCCTCAGCACACGCAGGACCCTCAGGGACTTGATGGTGCTGATGTCTTTCCCTTTGGAGCCTCTAGAAGGGAGAAGCCACCCATGTAGACAGGTAGGGTGCATACCTGTGCCCAGAGGACTGGGGACAGGGCAGCCTTGGTCCTGCAGGCACCACAGGCCAGTGCATCTCCCCCAACAGGCTGCCTGAGTGGACAAGGGCTGGGGCCAGGTCAGCAGCACCTAGTGTCCAGGGAGAGCTGAGCTTCTGAGAGGGAAGAGTTCATTCCCCCAGAGCCCATCATTCAGCACTCCCACCCACCCCACACCAGAGTCCTCCAGATGCCATGCCAAGACCCCAGTGGGGTAAAGGCAGGTGGGCACCAGGAAGGCAGCCCCAGCCCAGGCAGCACGTGCAAGTGTATGAGCAGTGCAGAGCCTGCCCATCATCACGGGGTCTTCCGGAAGGGCTGGCCTGCCTGCCTTTCCCTGCTGATGGAGGAAGGGAGGGTTCACACCACCAGGACTGAGCCTGATGTCAGGGAAGCGCCCGGCTGACTGTCATGCAAAGGCAACAACAGCAGAATCTATCGAGGCTGTGGCACATGTGGGTGAAGTCCCTTCTTCTTCTGCCAAAAATGACCCTTCACTGCCCGCCGTCTGCCCTTGTAACATGGCAGCATCTGCTCCTGCCTCAGAAACATTAAAACGGACTAACGGTGGCTGTAAATTAAACAGCTGGCTGCCTGGTTCTTCCTGGCTCCATGGCAAACCCCAATGGTCTTTCACGCACCACAGGGCATCTAACATGACTCAAGTTATATAGACACATTGGTGGGGAGACTTCTACAAAACTGCGAAAATGGTATGTAGGATGACTGTAATTATTATGACTGTGTGTCTAAAATATTGCTGGCTCGTTAACGTTCTTCCAGATTTAAAGAAATCTTGTCCCAACAATTTGGTAAAATATACCTTTGTGAACAAAGATGAAACATTTACTTTTTCTCCTTGATTCCTTCAGAATTCAGAGTATTTCAATGAGTATTCTTACTTCCATGACAATATACTTATTTGCATAAGTTCAATAAGAACCTATTCTCCGTCTACAGGACACACCTGGAAACACTGGCCACATGACCAAGGCTTTGACTGACAAGGTGCTGCAGGTAAAATCTGATGGCCATGTCCTTGGCTTGGCTTCCTGGCTTTGAAGGCTTTTGAAAGCTCAGTCTGGGACTCCTTATGAACATCAGCGGCAACAAAGCCACCCTAAAAAGACCTTAAACGAGGAGTCACTCTTCTTGCCGCACTTACATTAACAATCACACCACGTTTAATACAAACAAAGTACTTTCACTGTGATTATCTCTGATTTTTTTAAAAAGGGAGTATTGTAGAGAGAAAAAATATGTTTACCCCTCCATAGATATTAGACTCCAGTCCTAATAATTGTTGTTGAAGTTTTGCTATATACTTACAAACTTGTCTGGATCCTGAATTCTTCATTTCCTCAAATATCTGGCTCTGACTTACCAAACTCATGTTTCCAGTTTTCTTCCACCCCTCTAATATGAAATCAATCAGAACAAAGACTGCCCCAAAATCTCCTTGGAAGAAACTGCACCAGGTCCTCCTCACTACCCAGATGGCAATGAACCTCAGGGACTTGAACCTTGGATAAATACTTCAAACTTGAAGAAGCCCCAGCATCCCCTTCTCTGGTCTGATCCCCTACACTGGTTTCTCAATTCCTGGAGCAAAGAGGGGCAGCAGGCCTCAGAGGGCCCCTGCGACAGTGTCCAGCAGGCCAGGCCCCTGCTGGTTTTAGCGGGCTCGTGCTGGAGCAATCCCAGATCCCCAGCGCCAAGGGGCTGCCTCATTCCTATTGCTCTGCCTAGGGCTGATTCTGGTCTATCCCAACTGGGTAGATCTGATTTATCTCCACTCACTAGGAAACCCCACAGCAGTACCTGTCTTTGCAAGACATTTAGGGAGACTCCTTATTTCATGAGAGGAGATTCTCTTTCCAAATACATTAAAAACTAAGTGACCCCTGGCTTAAACGGGTAAACATAGTAAACCCTGTGAATAAGTCCATCACTTGGTTAGGAGCAAATATGCACACGATATGATCAGAACCTCTCCTTAACTCTTGAAGACACTGCACAGTTCCCTGCTAAGACATCAGCTTCCCAGGAGACACCCTTAGACTCTGGCCGAGATTGGTCCTAATAACAGGATAGCCTTCGGTTATCTTTAGTGGAGCAATAAGTTGTCTGTGCTTTGGCCAACACCACCTACAGTACCTGGATTGACACTTACGGGGAAGTCGAAGATCAGTTATGTCAGATCACTGAGCGAGCTACTTGGCTCAAAACTGTGACTTCTTCATGGGATCTTTCTTTGATTGGTTTGGGTCTTGGGGACCATGACTCCAAAATACACTTCAAACATTAGAAATTATCCTGTTTATAATGCCCCTGATACGTTTGTCACAGTCTCTCAAAAACTTTAAATACATGTTTGTAACTGAAAGCCACTAAGTAAGTGGCCTCCATTCTGACTGGAGTGTCAGAAAAGCAGCAAAGAGAACGACCAACATAAGGGTTATAAACCTAAACCTGTGATCTGTGTGAGTGTCACAGGGGTTAAGCAAACACATCGTGACCTGTGGATACCATGTCTAAGATCAAAGCTGCAGAAACTACACAGTGGGAGCGGAGCATGGTGCTAACACCTGTGAATAAAAAGTACTGCCTGCGATATCAGTAAACAAAGGATGCTGCCACCATCAAGCCATCACATTACAGCTGACAGTGAGTCCTGAGGAAATTTGGGATGAGGTAGGATGTCCCCCATCTACCAGTGAGCCAGCCCCCCTCAATGGGACACCCTGGGGGGACTCAGGAGGAGAAGTGAAGGACACTGTCCCCAGATAGCTGAGGTGCACATCCAAGAAATGACTTCAGTGAGCCCAGACTCTTGCATTTCCCATATATAAGAAAGCACTAAATTCCTTAAGATGCCTGCTGCTGCTGCTGCTGCTGCTACTAAGTCGCTTCAGTCGTGTCCGACTCTGTGCGACCCCATAGACGGCAGCCCACCAGGCTCCCCTGTCCCTGGGATTCTCCAGGCAAGAATACTGGAGTGGGTTGCCATTTCCTTCTCCAGTGCATGAATGGAAAAAGTGAAAGTGAAGTCGCCCAGTCGTGTCCGACTCTTAGCGACCGCATGGACTGTAGCCTACCAGGCTCCTCCGTCCATGGGATTTTCCAGGCAAGAGTACTGGAGTGGGGTGCCATTGTCTTGTTTTCTTTAATTAACAGTAATCTTTTGATATTCTGACTACCGGGTCTCTGTTGCAAAAATTCCCACATGTCGTGGCTCATGGCTCCCCCCTTGCCTCTTTGGTACAGTCTCTCAGAGTTATCTGAGATGTTGTGTCCCAGGCTTAAGTAATCAGTTTTGTCAGCCAAATACAAGGTAACTCTCAACTTACAGGTTGTAAATTTCTTTTCAGATGTCAAATACAAATTGGCACTTGTCATCTACCTCTACAAGGATTAAATCACGTGCTGCTGCAGCTGCTGACTTTCAACATCCCCCTGAAAGGAATTCCAGGTGGAGAGCACAAATGAGGCCCTCGGTGCTCTCGGAAAAACTGGCAGAACAGCTCTTCAGACAGTTAGATATTTCCAGGAGCCGATTTTATGAGCCCAATTCTTGCATCTCCTCATATCTAGAAAAGCACTAAAATCCTTCATGGTGAAGACTGCTCCTCATCACTAGCAGAAACCTTCTGCAAAATATATGTGCTTGATTGCATGTATTCCCCTTCACCAAAATCACATATTTACTGACCTTTCCCCCTACTTCTTTGGAGCAGTTTCTCAGAGCTATCTGAAATGCCATCTCCCATGATATAGTCCTCATTTTGGCCCAAATAAAACTTAACTTGCAACTCTCACACTGTGCTTTTTTTTTTTAAGTTTGCACAGTTGACACACCTAACATTTTTATCACATCTCTCACTTGGGTTGACAGTTTGATCAGAAGGGGAGAACTGTTTAAAAAAAAAAAAAAGAGGAGGGGAAGAGGGAGAGAAAGAAGAAACAGGAAAATGAAGAAGGAGAAGAAGGAAAAATAAAAAGAAACAGGCCCAAAGTGGAGCCACTTGCCCCCAGGAGAGCAGACCAGGACCTAATTGCAGTTTTAACCTTTCCCAGGAATGAAATCTCTGGAATCACCTGGTGAGCACCACTGAGGTAACACTCCCTGAAGCAATCCTTTCTTTCCTCTTGTTAAAACCTTGTCTGGCTCCCTGTCTACAAAGGCCTTCCATTTTACACAACTTCCATCATGTACAGCCTTCCTAACTACTAGATGGGATGCTGCCTGTTCATGAATCACTGAATAAACCCAATCAGACCTTCAGATTCACTCAGTTGAATTTTGTTTTACAACAATGAGGGTCAAAGATACTGGGCATTTCAGGGAAGTGTGGAAAGGAAAGAGCAAAGAAAGCCCTGTTTCCAGAGGAGATGAGTGGGAAAGTGTCTCAGGATGTCCAACATCCTGGCAGCTGGGGTCACACAGCTCCCACCCAGAGTGGGCACTGCCCTCCAGACCCAGGTGCCCAGCCTCCAGCGCTCAGTCAGGATGCCCTGCTCACCAAGGGGGGCCATGCCCAGCCCCAGCCCCCAACCCAGCCCCCAGAGGTGAGGTGGGGACATGGGGCCAGGGTACATGGCTCCTGGCAGCATGCAGCCCAGACGGTGGAGGAAATGAGCACAGGTGAGGCATGGTGATGAAACGGCCCACGTGGGGTCGCAGCGTGCTGTGATGTGGGGCAGTGTGAGGGGACAGAGGGAAGGCATTACCCCATGAAGCTCCTACCGAGAGTCCAGCAACAGGAGACAAAGAGAAGAGAGTCAGTGAGGAGGCCTCCCTGTAGGCTCAGAGATGACCCCAACCCTCAGGATCGCTGTCCATCGAGGAGCTTACTTATGTCTTTGGGTAAGCAACCCCCTCCCCAGAATCTACCCCCAGCTCCACCCAAGCCCCCACCCACCACCGTGCAGGGTCAGAGGGAGCCAATCGAAGCCCGGCCACAACAGGGCTGAGTGTTGCTCACTAGGGAGCCACGGGAAACAGAGGAGCCCCCTAATAGGGGGACATCCAGCCGCACCCACTTGCGCTGGCTGACCAAGCAGTGCAGCCTCCTCGGGGCACCGAGACTTCTCTGCGGGATGCAAGAGGCAGACACCTTAGGCCAGAGCCTGCCTACCCAAACTCAGAACCACAGGGTGTGTCAGGGACCTTGAGCCTGGAGGTCCTCCCAGCCCCACAGCCCGCCCCAGGCAGAGAGGGACTGACGAGACAGCGTGGTGGCTGTGGGGCCCCTTCCTCCCCCACCCCCACACTTATCATAGCTCTGGGGGGTGCAGTCCAGCAAGTCAGAGCAGACCCAGGTACTTACGAGAAGGCAAACGCCACCAGGGCCCCACTGACCACAATGAAGTCCAGAATGTTCCACAGATCCCGGAAGTAGGCACCAGGGTGCAGCAGCAGTCCCAAATCGATCATCTTTAGGGGAACAACACACTTTAAGGAACAGAATATTTCAGAAAAAAAAGGCAGGGTCAGAGCCCAGAGACCTGCAGTTAGAGGAAGGATGCTGTTTCATGTCGCGTCCCACCAGCGGAGAGGACACAGTCCTGGTCCTGTCTGTCAAGGGGAGGGGCCACGGCCCGGGTCACGTCCTGTCGGGGGAGGGGCCACGGCCCGGGTCACGTCCTGTCGGGGGAGGGGTCACGGCCCGGGTCACCTCCTGTCAGGGGAGGGGCCACGGCCCGGGTCACCTCCTGTCGGGGGAGTGGATATGGCTCAGTTAATGGCCTCTTAAAGCCTCAGCTGGCATTTGGATCTCCACGCCCTTGACCCCAGTGACTTCGCATGGTCAAGACTGGCTGAGATCGTGCCAGGCCTCCAGCTCCTCTGGAGCCTGAGTGAGTCTCCTCCTCACTGGGCTGCAGGCACACCTACCCGGAACTCACCACCTGCAGACCCTCGGAGGGTCAGCCCCGCTGGGCGGGAGGAGGTGCTGTGGAACTGCCCCTTTGCAGCGGTGACTTCTGGAGGCGTATTACTGTTTCTGGGCCTCAGTGTCCTTGTTTGTAAAATGCAGTGACACCTCCCCCAGGAATTGCGAGAAGCGAAGTGAGTGTGCTGGTGCACACAGAAGCCACCCTGAGCCACCATGCGAGCACCCCCTCCCTCCTCCAGCTGCACTGTGGGGACGCGCACAGGCCCTCGGCAACACCTAGAGAAGGACCAGGGCCACACAGCACGGTCGGGCTTCACCTGCAGTCAAACACCAGGGAGTCCTCTCCGCCCACCTGCTGCAATCTTTGAGCCTTGAGGCCACCGCCCTGTCCTCACTCTCGTTCCTCCAGCTGAGGTCCCGGCCTCCCTCTCTGCTGAGACAACCCCACGTGTGCTGGGCTCATACCACACAGGAGGGGAAGCCTGTCCGCCTCAGAGAGAAGGGTCTCTGTCAGCAGGTAGTGGAGACCAGGCCTAGCACTCATGAGCTCTCCTGAGGCTGATATAATACTGTGGGGAATCCTTAGCAAACGGGACCTCATGTCTCCACAAAACACAACCTCTGCAGGTGGGCTCGTCACCCACACATGTGTGCACACCCAGGGCACACTCGCCACATGCCTTCATCTCAGTCATGAGGGGGGATGAGCAAAGCCCCGCAGTCACCAAGGCAACCACATGTCTCACCTTTATCACCATCTCAAAGGTGAAGACACCTGTGAAGATGTAGTCCATGTACTTCAGCACCTGGAACCAAAAAAAAAGGCTTTTTTCAAGGGCAAGGCAGGAAGCTTGAGCTGGGGCCAGTTCAGCAACTCCATGTCTTCTTCCAGGAGCCTGAACAGATAACCCATCGGCCTGAGGCCTGTGGGCAAGGGTCATGGGGAAGTGAGGGAAGGCTTGGCCAGTGTCCCATGGGAGGGGCCCCTGCAGTAACGGTCTTCACTGCATCCTGGACATGTCCCCAGACCTTCAGCCCCACACTCTGATGGGCAAACAGGGCCCTGACAGCACCAGCCCCTCCACAGCCCAACAGCAGCACTCACGTTGTTCCTGGGCGAGTCTGTCTGCACAGGATCCTCAGCGGCCAGGGCAATGCTACTCAGGGCAATGACCACGAGAATGACCATCTCGAAGTACCGCATGGTCACAATGTAGTGGCAGAAGCGGCGGAGCCTGGAAGGCAAAGCACGGGTCAACAAAGGCTTACGGAGGGCTTGCCTGGCCCCTCCCCGTAGAAAGAGCTGAGTTCTGCTAAATGTCCCTCTGTTCAGGTGACAGAAGCCAGGTGACTGATGGGGACTAAATTCCTGGGAGTGAACAGGAGTCGTGGAAGGCTGCAGAAACCCCAGGCAGGGCCAGCCACCACAGCTCACAGGTCAACTTCGTCTGGCCCTTTTGCTACATTAAGTTCCACTGGGGCCCAGCCAGGCCCGCCTGTCTACCTGCTGTGGGGCTACCATGCCCTGGACATGCTGCCAGCTCTGCTGTGGGTGGAGTAGAAGCCGAGCACCAACAGTCCCCGGGCAGCCCGTCTCGAACCCCAGTGCTGGGCACGGCACCCTCGTCTGAGCCCCCAGAGATGCGTGTGCACAGCTGCCCTTCAGTCGCCTGTCTGCCTCCACTCACTAGTCAGCACCACTGATGACTATTCGGGTCTGTTCAGGTACATCCTGGACTGGGACACAGTGGCGACCAAGACTCCAGTAAACAGTGTAGACAGAAATGGATAGGAGATGATCAGACGCTGACAAACGCTGCGACACAGCAGGAGACAGCGACCAGGAGGCCAGCAGGGCCTCTCAGGGGGACAGTGAAGCCAAGCCTGGGTGACAAGCACACCAGACGTCACTTCTGCCCCTCCCAGAGACGTGCTCTCAGAGCCCCTCCTGCCTCCACGGGCTCGCCCTCCACCCGCCAGCCCCTGCCACCTCTCCTCTCACCGACACCGTGCTCCCAGGGACACCCGCGTCTCTGTCCCTTGCAGGGAATGGACCTCCTTCCCGTCTCCCCAGCATCCCCCACCGCTGCCCAGCCCCAGCGCCCACCCACCCCAAGCTGCTCTTCCGAGACCCCGAGCGACCTGCTGGGACTTCTCCCTCCAAACTGAGACGCTTTCCTCCCCACCAGGATGCTCCATCTCAGGCTCTCGTCTGTCCCAGCCCCTCTTTCCTTCAAAGCAACACTACCAGTCCATCTAGCGGCTGAGTTTCCACCCCTCCTCAGAAACCCCAAGTTCTGCTGGCCACATGCCACCCACCAGCTTTCCCGGGCTCCGGGGCTCAGCCAGGCCTCCAGCCATCAAGCAGAAACCCTGGCTGTCATCCTTCACAACTCCACCCCCTTCCACCTCTATTTTGCCATCAAATCCTGCAGATTCTGCCTCTAAAATGTCTCTCCAAGCACTTCACTCCCAAACCTCTCCGCTCTGACCACCCTCATCCAATCGCCACGACCACCTTCCAAACGGTCTCTCTGTCTCATCTCCATTCTCCCCACCTAAGGGCTCCGGTGCAGTCTGACCAAGACTCACCCCCACTGCTCACAGCCTCTCCAGCTTCTCTGGGTCCTCACGTCATCCCGCTTCTCCTGTCTGCCTCTGTGCTTTTACATCCAAATGTCTTCAGCTGCTCGGAGCCCGAGGTCTTTCACTTCGAGACCATCACAAGCTCTCTCCGCCCTCTAAGAACACTGTCTTCTCCCTCTTCACCTCGACTCTCAACCTTCAGGTTTCAGCCGAGATCTCTCCCTCCCTCCAGGAAGGCTCCCAGACATCAGACCTCCTGCGCTACCTTCCCATGCTGTACTCACGTGATGGACACACCAGTCAGTGCTGGAGGCATGGGCCATACCTATCTCTACCGCCATCTCACTCCCAACCCCTAAAGAGTGAGCTCCCCACACTGGCATGCTAAGCAGAGGAAGGAGGGGAGGGCGGGCAGCAAGAGATGGTAGAGAGACTGCTACACGACCAAGGGCAGGGAGGCTGGCTGGACACGTGGGAAAGGGACGAGGCAGCGATCCCTCAGATGCTGCTGCTCCGCTCCCATGGAGAGTTCCGCATGTGATCTGCCTGCACCCCTGCCTGGCGGGCTCCCCTCCCCTTCCTCGTGCTCCGCTCTGATCCCACTGCACGGTGCAGCCCCACCGTGCACAGCTCCAGTCCCTGCTTTGCGCTTCCTCCTAGCCCTTCCCACCATGTAGTGACTTATGTCCCCACCTAAGTGCCCTGTCTGCCGCCTGCCTCTCCACTTGCCGGTAGCTCAGAGGACAGACTCTCACCGGTGCTGCTCATCACTGTGGTTCCCAGCACCTAGAACACTGTCTGAACACTGGTCGAGCTAATGGAGCAGCTGGAGTGATGTGTGGATGAGTGACATGTGGGGGTTGCGTGACGTAAACAGAGGGGAGAGCTCTGGACAGACACGTGAGTGACTGCAACGCACGTCCATGGGCTCCAGTGGAAGGTGTCAATGTGGCATGAAACTGGGTGTGTGTGCACAGAGGTGACCTACTGCTGCGTGGGGGTTAAAAGCAAGGCCCTGGGATGCCTGTCTGGGTTTAAACCCCAGCTCTGCCACTGAGATGGATGGGCTGTATGTCTGGACACCAGCGTTCCCTGTGGCTCCGTGTCCTCATCTGCAAAGTGAGGCAATAGCAGAATGTGCTCTGTGGGAAGTTGTGATGATCTGTCAAGATGTTAATACACGTAATGGGCTGGGTCATGTCTAGCACACCTGCTATCATATGCACATGGATCACAGGCCGTGGACTAGGAGACAGTGCAGGACATGGGCTGGTGGCCAGACTCACAGGTTGGTGGGGCTTAAGCAGAACATGGAGCTGTACGGGACAATGGGTCGGGGGCCACTCCTCATCACGTCATCAGCTTCTACCTCCTTCTTTCCTTCTGCTTGGCTTTCCAGGTCCAAGTTACCACCTACAAGCACAAAGGCCACCGAGTTAGGGGTGCAACTCATAAACCCACACCATGCAGGTCACCCATGGGCAATACCTTCCGAGTTCCAGCCCCACAGGTTCATGGACCCATGCAGGGAAGGGCGTGAGGCCAAGAACACAGCTTCACACAAGGCCCTGTCTAATCACAGCCAGATCACCACTGAGGTGGGTGATGCCAGGCTGAGCCAGCTCTGAGGATCTAGCTGTCTCCTGCAAAGACCCAGAGACCCTTCCTCGCCTCTCCCTCCACCGGGGTCTCTGGGGAGCAGCACCGAGCCTGCTGGGCGGCCCTGGCTGTGGACGCCTCTGCCTCCCTGTGTGTGTGCTGTGCTCAGTCTCTTTGCCGCCCCATGGACTGCAACCCACCAGGCCCCTCTGTCCATGGGGTTTCCCAGGCAAGAATACAGGAGGGGGTTGCCATTTCCTAGTCTAGGGGACCTTCCCAATCCAGGGATTAAACTCGAGTCTCTTGCATCTCCTGCATTAGCAGGTGGATCCTTTACCACTGCGCCACCTGGGAAGCCCTCTGCCTCCCTAGGGGCCATTAGTCTAGATGTTCTAAGAATATCAAAGCCACCTCCAGCCCCAGACCAGGGCCAGTAGGCTCTCCCATCCCAGTTCATCATGGCTCACGCCTCAAGAAAAGGTATCCTGGGCTGCCCAGTGAAAGCTGCCTCTGCCCTGCGGGTGGCTCAGGCAACGCCAGCAGACAGCAAGGAGGGGGCCTGTCTGGCCTGCAGCCACTTTCCAGAACCTGCTGGTCGGGCCTGACTGCAGAGGACGCTGACCCAGGCAGGATGCAGCACTGCCCTCGTCCGCACCCTCGCTGGCACCTCACCTGGCCCTCTTGCCCCACTCCTGGCTCCCCCACCCCTAAAGGGCATCCTCTGCACTCAGCACCCCTCCCCCACTTGGCAGCCATAAATCAAACTCCCCAGGGTTAAAATGGCTGTGACCACTGTGCTTTTTTAAGTTGATTGTGCTCTTCATGCATAGTATGTTTCTCACAGCAGTGCTTCATTTTTAACTATCCTAAGGTATGTTTCAATTTTTCAAGTAATGGTTCCTGAAACCCCAGGGGCAAGAGGGAGACAGTGCAGTGACTCAGATCCAATGTCCACCATCCACCTCACTTTTAAGATGCATAAAAGCAGAAATGAAGGTGATTCCTTCCAGCCTTCTCCCCCAACCGCTGGCCACTCTGAAGTCCTACAGAGAACAAATGGATGAGCCAGAGAAAACAGCCTCGGAGACGTTTGGAGCCGCCGTTCCGACGGCGTGAGATGGTACCTCACTGTGGTTTTGCTTTGCATTTCTCTGATAATGAGTGATGTTGAGCATCTTTTCATGTGTTTGTTAGCCATCTGCATGTCTTTGGAGAAATGTCTGTTTAGTTCTTTGGCCCATTTTTTGATTGGGTTGTTTATTTTTCTGGAATTCAGCTGCAGGCTATCCAAAAGTCTACAAGCAATAAATGCTGGAGAGGGTGTGGAGAAAAGGGAACCCTCTTACACTGTTGGTGGGAATGCAAACTAGTACAGCCACTATGGAGAACAGTGTGGAGATTCCTTAAAAAACTGGAAATAGAACTGCCATACGACCCAGCAATCCCACTGCTGGGCATACACACCCAGGAAACCAGAATGGAAAGAGACACATGTACCCCATTGTTCATCGCAGCACTGTTTACAATAGCCAGGACGTGGAAGCAACCTAGATGTCCAGCAGCAGACGAATGGATAAGGAAGCTGTGGTACATATACACAATGGAATATTACTCAGCCATTAAAAAGAGTACATTTGAATCGGTTCTATTGAGATGGATGAAACTGGAGCCCATTATACAGAGTGAAGTAAGCCAGAAAGAAAAACACCAATACAGTATACTAATGCATATATATGGAATTTGAAAGATGGTAACAATAACCCTATATGCGAGACAGAATAAGAGACACAGATGCATAGAACAGTCTTATGGACTCTGAGGGAGAAGGTGAGGGTGGGATGTTCTGAGAGAATAGCAACGAAACATGTATATTATCATATGTGAAACAGAGCACCATTCCAGGTTTGATGCATGAGACAGATGCTCACGGCTGGGGCAATGGGATGACCCAGAGGGATGGGATGGGGAGGGAGGTGGGAGGGGGGTTCAGGATGGGGAACACATGTAAACCCATGGCTGATTCATGTCAACGTATGGCAAAAACCAATACAATATTGTAAAGCAATTAGCCCCCAACTAAAATAAATAAATTAAAAAAAAAAAAGAAAACAGCCTTGGGCTGAATGTGAAACCAGCTCCAGCCACAGCAGCTATAGTGCTTTGCGGACTGTCAGCTGCCACCACCCAGCACCATTCAATTCCTGGCTGAAGGCATAAATTATGTAGTATCATCTTCTAAGAAAGCAACTGGGCAATACTTATTTAAAGCGCTAAAACAATTCTGTTTACTGATTTCATTTGTACAAAATTATCTCCTAAGGAAATCAAGCACGCAAACATCTGTATTCACAAAGGTGTTTGTTATAAGTTCTTTTACAATAATAAAAACTATGAAACATATAACCACAGGAGATCAACTAAGTGTGCAACATTTACAGGAAGCATCACACTATGAATATTAAAAGCCCATACAAACAGTTTAAATGACCAAAGAAGCTTATGATAAGGTAAAAAAAAAAAAGAGACCGGCTAACCCTTGTACACGCCGGACAGAGTCAACGCCGAAAAATACTCACAGGGAGAGGAACACCGGAACAACAGGCTGCGGTGGCCTCGGAGAGGCTCGCCAGTGACAGCTTAATTCTCTCCGCTGCACTTTTAACACTGTACTGTTTCTTTCTGTGATGAGCATGTATAGCTTTTAAATTAAGAAAACATTTATAAATTTCAAATCGCAGCTTTTCAGACTTCTGGAATAACAAGTAAGCAAACTGAAGGACAAGTAAACTGGGGAAAAGGAACCAATATACACTTAACGAAGATTTTTTTTCTGCTTAAAAGAAATGGAACAAAGATGCCAGAGCCTGGATGGAAATAGTTCTCCTGAAATAAATCGACTGTAACAACAACAGACTCATCAATAGATCAAAACAGACCAAGAAAACAAGGAGGGGGTCAAACAGGAGCTGCAGGAGACCGAGGCGATTCACTGCTGGAAACAAGTTCATTTAAGAGAGACCTGACGGTAACAAAGAGTTAACTGAAACAGAAGACAGTCAAGCCAGATGACCAGATACGGGTCCTTAGAGGGGTGGATAAAGACAGGAACAGGACGTTCGCTGAAACAACCATGTGCTGGCTGGCCCAGGTGCTTCAACCCTCACAACAGCACTGAGTGGCCTGAGTCAGTACCTCCAGTTTTCAGATTAAGAAACTGAGGCTGAACTGAAGAATCACCCTGTGGGGACAAGACTGACCAAAGCTGGGTAAGGCAGGGAAAGTGAGGCACCACAATAAACCGCTCCCTCCTCCTCCTCTGAAAGCAGTCCAGACAGGCAGTGCCCTGGGCTTCTGGGAAAGCACACGTAGGTCATCTCTGGCAAGAACATCCCCCATCTGCCCACAGACCCCCCACTGACCAAGGAAGCTACTGCCAACTTGAAGAGAACGTAAGCCTAATGTCCCAAGGTGGCCACCATGTAGAAAGAATTTCTCTCCTAGGGTTTTGTACCATCCTCGGGAGAACTGAAAAGCCAGCCAAACAATTCTTTTTCTATAGGGCTTAATTATCTCATAAAGTCCGACTCAGAGAGGGTGCTTTATAGTCAATCATATATGAACTCATATCAACAAACACAAAAAGAAGTGAGGTGGGTGAAAGACAACAGAAACTAGTAATAAATGTATAATCCCCAAGGGACTTCAGTATAAGTACCTTTAGATGAGGACTGTAAAAGAACTAAATATAAATATGCAAAGAAATTTTAAAATGAGTCTTTAAAAAATGAACAAGCAATGGAAGTCTATAAAATTGGCCCAGCATTTCCAGGCCTACGACAGAGAGGCTTACAAAGGACTCATCCTCCTACTACAGACAATTATAAAAGCAGAACAAAATGTGTAACCGCTTAAAGAACGTGAGAAGCTATGACCCCTGGGAGACGCCTGTGCCTGGGGCCACTTTCCCATCCGTAGGAGTGGGAAGCAGCACCCCGACCGGGAGGAGGCGTGGAAGACTGGAGGTGAGGGTGACGGGATATCTGGGAACAAGGGGCAAAACCCCAGAGGGGAGAGAAGGACAGAAAAGCGAGTGCCCCAGTCAGCCCCGACAATTCCCCTCCAGGCTCTGCGGTACTGGGGCAAGGCAAGGCTGGGCTCTACTGGGAGCAAAGGGTCTCAAGGCAGAGGGAGGGCTGAAGGCTTGATACTGGGAACAAATGCAAACAGATTCAACTTAGCTATCATTTTGCATTCAGATTATTCTTGTTTTTATTAGTGTTCTGGTTAAAGAGTTGCCATACCTTGAATAATTTAATAAGGCCTATTATTTTCAACACATGGCATTTTTAGAAACGCATGTATAATGTTATAGCAGGAAGGTCTATACTTTAGGAAGATAGAAAATGATATTAAAGAAAAGTCTGTAGGTAAGAAATCAGTAAATCTAAACACAGTCTCTATAAAGTTGGTGGGAAGGAAGAAAATTTTATTCTACATTCCTAGGTTCTTCTGACTGGTCTAAGAATTAAATTGACATGAGACTAGTAACACGAAAAAATCAAACTTAACTTTGTACATACAGGAAACACACATCTGTGACAGGTTCAGACAGAAAGGCAGAAGGAGGTGTGTACATACATATATCAACTAAGTTAGACAATGGGACGTGTGCCTGGGGCTTCTAAGCACATCCATAAGACAACATGAAACAGAGAAGACTTTTGGTTATTGGGTGCTTGCCCTTCCAAAGAGATGGGGCCACTTAGATAACACTGATCTCTGGTAATAACTCTTCCCTGGGAAAAATCCCCAATCTAAACTCTTCCAGGTGGTTAAGGCAGGAACAGTTGTTTCTCTTGGACCCACAGGGTCTTGGTTGCCTTTAGCTCAAAAATAATTCTCATGCAAAAATGACACGTTTGGGGGAGGCTTATCTAGAACCCCTACAAAGTCCAAAGAATAATAAGATCTGTTTTGCGGGCGAAAGAAGGACTAAAATGATGGATGCCAACAAGGAAGTTGGGAAAATGTGATCGCAGTTGCTATTCTCAGGTCTTAGGACTTAACTTAAAAATAACTATAGATTTTGTTATGCAAGCATGACAGAATTAAAGGCTAACTGCTAAAGAAAGAGAAAGAATTCATAGCTCATAAACTGTTAGAGGGGAAAGTGGCCACAAAAGCCATTATTCAATACTAAAAAGGAAGGCCAACAAAGGCCCGTCTAGTCAAGGCTGTGGTTTTTCCAGCAGTCATGTATGGACGTGAGAGCTGGACTATAAAGAAAGCTGAGCGCCGAAGAATTGATGCTTTTGAACTGTGGTGTTGGAGAAGACTCTTGAGAGTCCCTTGGACTGCAAGGAGATCCAACCAGTCCATCCTAAAGGAGATCAGTCCTGGGTGTTCATTGGAAGGACTGATGTTGAAGCTGAAACTCCAATACTTTGGTCGCCTCATGTGAAAAACTGACTCATCAGAAAAGACCCTGATGCTGGCAAAGATCGAGGGCAGGAGGAGAAGGGGACAACAGAGGATGAGATGGCTGGACGGCATCATCAACTCGATGGACATGGGTTTGGGTGGACTCAGGGAGTTGGTGATGGACAGAGAGGCCTGACGTGCTGCGGTTCATGGGGTTGCAAAGAGTCAGACATGACTGAGCGACTGAACTGAACTGAGCTGAAAAAGGAAGGAGAGGGAGGAAAAACAGGAAAAATGGGAACAAACATCGCAAGTCCGAGTAACTTAATAACCACAATATACAAGCAGATGGAACCTGGCTACTGACTGACTGAGATTATCCAGGTGACATTTTAAAAAATACAGTTATATGTAGTTTCCAAGAGAAAGGCCTAAAATACGAGGCCACATAAAGGCTAGAAGTCATAAGATGAGAAAAGATACACTTGGCAAACATTCATTAAAAAAAAAACACCTCGGGTATATATTCACATCAGAAAAACACAATAGAAGAAAACAATCCTTAGAGGGCCACCACAAGGTGACAAGAAGCACAGCTCCAGTGTCGCTGTTCAGTCACTCGGTCAGGGCTGACTCTTTGAAACCCCACGGACTGCAGCCCACCAGGCTCCTCTGTCCGCGGAATTCACCAGGCAAGAAGACTGGAGTGGGTAGCCATTCCCTTCTCCAGGGGATCTTCCCAACCCAGGGACTGAACCTGCATCTCCACATCTCCTGCTCTGCAGGCAGATGCTTTACCGTCTGAGCCACCAGGGAAGCCCATGTGTCCCTCTCGCACACGTGCACGCATGCTCAGTTGCTTCAGTCGTGTCCAACTCTTCGTGACCCCATGGACTGTAGCCCGCCAGGCTCCTCTGTCCATGGGATTCTCCAGGCAAGAATACTGGAGTGGGTTGCCATGCCCTCCTCCAGGGGATCTTCCTGACCCAGGGATCGAACTAACGTCTCCTGCGGCTCCTGCATTGCAGGCAGATTCTTTACCGCTGAGCCAGCAGGGAAGCCCCATATTCTTCTTAAGAACACATAAAACATTTACAAAAGTTGACCACATGCGAAACCATAAAGCAGTCATCTCTTGTCTCAAAGATGACCCCACATGAAGGTCATCATCTCCAATCACAGTACAATTAGGTTTCAATTTAAGGTCATAGTCAGAAACCAAAAGACAGATTAAGATTTAAATTTTACAATTGGAAGGTAAAAAGTATGCTTTAGTTAAGTCAAAAATTATATATCATAGGCAGTATAAACGTGTCTACATAGAAAACAGCAGAAAAATTATTTGGAATAAGAGAGGGGCAACTCTGGGTGGACACAAAATCAACGGACAAAAACTGCTTGCATTTCTCTATGGCAGGAGCAAAAACACAATTTTTTAAACAATACTATTTTAAAAACCAAATAAGTAAAAAGACAAAAAGAAGGAATTCAGGGGCAGTGAAACTACTGTGTATGATACTGTAATGACACCGTTACACATTCGTCCAACATCATTAGAATATACACCACCAAGAGGGAGACCTACTGTAAACTATGGATTTGGGGTGAAAATGATGTGCTGCTAGGGGCTCACTGACTGTAACAAATGTACCACCAGGAGGGGGATTCCGACTGTGGGGGAGGCCGTGTGTGTAGGGGTAGGGAGTGTACAGCAAATCTCTATACTCTCTACTTAATTTTTACCTTGAAACTAAAACTGCTCAAAAAAAAAAACAAATTTTTCCGGGTGACACAAAAGAGACACAAATATAAAATCTACGTAGGTAGGTAAAGATCCTATAATCTTACGTTTGAATTACAAATGCCAAAAGTCTACATGGTATATTCTCTCTTAAAAAGAAAAATACAGTCCCCAAAAGCCTGAAAGCAGTAAAAATTCAGGAGCAAAGATCATATGGGTAAATAATACCATTTCTTATCAAAGGAACCGCAGCATCTCAGATCAGCATCTACAGAAGGAGACCATGAAATGAGGGTCCACGAGCAAGTGACTGAGGACAGACCCCCATAAGGAACTAGATGGGAGCAAGAAAGAGCAGGGCAGAGAAGGAGACCAAGTGAGGGCGCAGCTGCAGATGAAGTCCTGCCATAGCATCAGCTGCTTCTTCGGGGACCCTGGGGTCTGAACTAAGCTTCAAAGTTGTCAGACTTGAAGCCAGAGGGCTGGGTTTCCACCCTCCCACACCCCTTCCCCGGAGAGGGCCACCTGGGGGCATCAACCCTCAGAGAAGGACCTGCTGCAGTCCCCTAGGCATTGAGACCACCTCTAGTGGTCCAGGGCAGCCCTCCAAAGAGGAGCTGAAGGTGAGGCCACTGGAGGCAGAATTACCCTGAAGGCAGGGAAGGGAGGTCTGGAGAAACAGCAGGTGTCCAGTACACAGCCCTCCTTGGAGAAATGGCCAATTCCATGTTTGGGCAAGAAAGGAACACAATGACCCTGGAATGAGTCGTCACAGATGAAAACAGAAAGCTGTCAAAGACTTGATAGGCTGTGGGAGGGTAAAAAAGCCAACTTTAAGGGGAGTGCTCTGTCCAGAGATGGGACAATTTCAGCATCAGAACTAACAGTGAGTCCAAAGGACTGAAACACATCAAGCATGTTAAAATCCAATGACTCGCAAGGATCACTTCGTTAAAGCCCTCAATGACTGTATTTGGAGTTCCTAGGAACCAACTTGCTATTTTGAAAATTTATACATAAAGGGGCAGAATGAAGCATGTATCTTGCTATATACAAACACAAGCTGTATTTCAGGGTAACCAAAAAGTTGAAGAAGAAAGTTCTTTCTTACAGAAAAAGTTGGAATAGTTGGAACAGAAAAAGTTGGAATAACTCAGAAAGCATGATGTAATTATAATTCACAACTGTACAATACCAAATAAAATCACAAATCTGGGTGACAATCATCAGTACCTACCAGTTCACTAGGGGAAGAGCTGGTGGAGAACCTTAACCCTGAATGGATGGGACGATATCCACTGATCAATCCTAACGCTGCCCAGAGGAAAACAACAGATGCTATGTGGCTCCTGATGGGATGAGAGGAAGCACACAACCACTTTACTCTGCTCAGAATCAAGATCTGCTCTTTACAGACAAGGGTGATTTCGCCTCCTAAGGAATACCTGGCAATGTCTAGAGACTTTTTTGTGTTGGTTTTTTTTGGTTGTCATAACTATAGTATGTTACTGGCATCTAGAAGGGAAAGGTCAGGGACAGAGCTGAACATCTTAAAACACAGAAGACAGCCACCACCAACAAAAGTTCAATAGTGCCAAGGTTCAAAAGGCCTGTTTTAGATCTAATTACCAGAAAACAGGAATCCTAAGGATAGAGAAATGTGCTACAGGACACCATGAGGCAATCAACCAAATCCAGAATGTTTAAACAGGATAAATTCTACAGTATTTCAACAAATAAATGGCATGCATAAAATAATCACAGAGTAAAACAGACATACACGGATTAAGCTAGGTCAAATGAGCAAATCTTGTTTGGATCCTGATTCAAACATAACAGCTGTAAACAGCTATTTTTCAGATAACTGGTAAAGTTTGAACTCAAGAAATCTGTATGCAGGTCCAGAAGCATCAGTTAGAACAGGACGTGGAACAACAGACTGGTTCCAAATTGGCAAAAGAGTATTTCAAAGCTGTATATTGTCACCCCGTTTATTTAACTTGTATGCAGAGTACATCATGTGAAATGCCAGGCTGGATGAAGCACAAGTTGGAATCAAGATTGCCAGGAGAAATATCAATAACCTCAGAGATGCAGATGACACCACCCTTATGGCGGAAAGCAACGAGGAACTGAAAAGCCTCTTGATGAAAGTGAAAGAGGAGAGTGAAAAAGCTGGCTTGAAACTCAACATTCAAAAAACTAAGATCATGACATCTGGTCCCATCCCTTCATGGCAAATAGATGGGGAAACAATGGAAACAGTGATAGACTATTTTCCTGGGCTCCAAAATCACTGCAGATGGTGACTGTGGCCATGAAATTGAAAGATGCTTGCTCCTTGGAAGAAACACTATGACCAGCCTAGACAGCATATTAAAAAGCAGAGACATTACTTTGTCAACAAAGGTCAAAGCTAGTCAAAGCTATGGTTTTCTCAGTAGTCATGTATGGATGTGAGGGTTGGACCATAAAGACAGCTGAACACTGAAGAACTGATGCTTTTGAACTGTGCTGTTGGAGAAGACTCTTGAGAGTCCCTTGGACTGCAAGGAGATAAAACTAGTCAATCCTAAAGGTAATCAGTCCTGAATATACATTGGAAGGACTGATGCTGAAGCTGAAGCTTCAATACTTTGGCCACCTGATGCAAAGAACTGACTCAATGGAAAAGACTCTGATGCTGGGAAAGATGGAAGGCAGGAGGAGAAGGAGACAACAGAGGATGAGATGGTTGGATGGCATCACTGACTCGGACATGAGTTTGAGCAAGCTCCGGAAGTTGGTGATGGACAGGGAAGCCTGGCATGCTGCAGTCCATGGGGTCACAAAGAGTCAGACACAACTGAACTGAAAAAATTATCAACTTTGTAGGTGTAATAATGCTATTGTGATTGTTAAATCCTTATTTATTAGAGATGCTTACAGACACAGTTAAACCTAAAGTGATTAAAAAAAAAAAAAAAAAGGAGATACACAAGTGAAACACAATTGGCAAAAACGTGGATTACTACTTTGAGGGTGAGTGACAGCAAACGGGGCTTCACTATACTTGTGTCTCTACTTTCAGTGTTTTAATTTTCCATAATAAAAAGGTTTTTATGTAAGCAGCCAAAGAGAGAAGACAGAGACACACTAAGGACCAACTCGGACGAATGATTAACTTCCCAACAGAAAACAGCAGGAAGCAGGCGACAGTGGGACAGCCTCAAAAGGCTGAGAGGAAATAACCAACCACCTAGAATTTCATACAAACTGAAACTACTTTCACAAACAATTTGAAAAGATGTTTCAGGAAAACTGAGAAAGAAAATTGGGAAAGGAGTATGACAAGGCTATATATTATCTCCCTGCTTATTTCGCTTATATGTAGAGTTCATTATTGCTCAGTCGCTCAGTCATGTCTGGACCTTTGAGACCCTATGGACTGCAGCACACCGGGCTTCCTTGTCCTTCACTATCTCCCAGAGCTTGCTCAAACTCATGTCTATTGAGTCAGTGATGCCATCCAACCGTCTCATCCTCTGTCGCCCCCTTCTCCTCCTGCCCTCAATCTTTCCAAGCATCAGGGTCTTCTCCAGTGAGTAGGCTCTTCACATGGGGTAGCCAAAGTATTGGAGCTTCAGCTTCAGCATCAATCCTTCCAATGAATATTCAGGGTGGATTTCCTTTAAGATTGTCTGGTTTGAATACATCATGCAAAATGCTGGGCTGGATGAACCACAAGCTGGAATCAAGACTGCCCAGAGAAGTTATCGATAATCTCAGATATGCAGATGATACCACTCTAAAGGCAGAAAGCAAAGAGGAACTAAAGAGCCTCTTGATGAGGGTAAAAGAGGAGAGTGAAAAAGCTGGCTTAAAATTCAACATTCAAAAAACTAAGATCATGGCATCTGGTCCCTTCACTTCATGGCAAATAGAAGGGGGGGAAAGTGGAAGCAGTGACAGATTTTATTTTCTTGGGCTCCAAAATCACTGTGGACAGTTACTGCAGTCATGAAATTAAAAGACACTTACTCCTTGGAAGGAAAGCTATGACAAATCTAGACAGCATATTAAAAAGCAAAGACATCACTTTGCCGACAAAGGTCCATACAGTCAAAGCTATGATTTTTCCAGTAGTCAGGTATGGATGTGAAAGAAGGCTGACTGCCATAGAACTGATGCTTTCAAACTGTGGTGCTGGAGAAGATTCTTGAGAGTCCCTTGGACCGCAAGGAGATCGAACCAGTCAATGTTAAAGGAAATCAACCCAAATATTCATTGGAAGGACTGATGCTGAGGGTGAAGGTCAAATAGTCTGGCCACCTGGTGCAAATAGCCGATTCATTGGAAAAGACCCTGATGCTGAGAAAGATTGAGAGCAGGAAGAAACGGGAGCAACAGAAGATGAGATGGTTGGATGACATTATTGACTCGATGGACATGAGTTTGAGCAAACTCCAGGAGATAGCTGAAGGACAAGGAAGGCTGGTGTGCTGCAGTCCATGGGGTCACAAAGAGTCAGACATGACTGAGCAACTGAACAGCAACAACCACCACCATCCAAGGGCTCAGTTGCTCAGTTGTGTCTGACTTTTTGCAGTCCCACGGACTGTGACCTGCTAGGCTCCTTTGCGCGTGGGATTTTCCAGGCAAGAATACTGGAGAGAATTGCTATTTCCTACTCCAGAGGATCTTCCCGACCCAGGGATTGAACCTGCATTCCTTACATTGGCAGGCGGATTCTTTACCACTCGTGGCACCTGGGAAGCCCTTCACTGCCAGGAGACCTTAGTAAAACATATTAGAAAAAAATGTTCTTCATGCAGAAGGAAAAAAAAAAGCCAAATAGATGACCTGAAATACAAAGAGTGATAAAATACAAGAGAAAACAATGGAATCAACAGAAAAATTTTAAAGAAATCTCTGCTATTTGTAAATTCAAAACTGCACTTATAAATAACTAATGAATCAAATCATAATGAAACTTGGAAAAGATTTAGAAGTAAAAACTGTGATGTTTCATAACTTGTAAAGTAAAACTAAATTCTTAGAGTTAAAGCCTTAAACACCCTGGCAAAGCAGAAAAGCTTGTGTCACAGCTGAGTATCCCACTAATAAGTGGGGAAAGAGATGACAGTAAAGACAAAGAAGGCAGAAGAAAGAAATAATAAACAAGAGCATAACTCAGTGACACAGAAAAAGACTCAAGGGAAAGGGTAGGGCACCAAAGGTGAGACTTCAGTAGCCTGTTAAATTGACAACCTCTAGGGAAAAAAAGAGTTTATCACGAGACGGAGAGAAGGAGCGAAGAAGGAAGGACGGAAGGGGGCGAAGGCTCGAAGGAAGAAGATGGAGAGAGAAAATGAGACCTGTGACGCGGCCACAGCCACAAACCCAGCAGAGACGCAAAGAGAAGAGGCTGGTTCCTGTCGACACTGGCAGAGCGTCACACTCAGATTTAAGCTTCTCTCTACGTGCTCCCCAACACACATGGCTGACAAGGGGAGGTGGTAAAGTCACCCACAGCGCATGCCTCCAGCACGCGGGAGAGAAGCGAACTACAGACCTCAACTTACATGCCAGTGGGAGAGCAAACTTTGAGCTGCAGAATCAGGCAGGGACTGTGTGGAGAAGGGAGAGTGAGGTGGGTCCTAGAGATGCTGAACACAGAAACATCAACTTGTTCACTCACAGGAAAAAAGCCCTACACCACCCCTTCCCTGCCCGGCAGGGAAACACTGAGAACAGGTGTGAGACCTGCTGGGTCAGGGTGTTGCTTCTGGGGACTTCAAAGGAAGGGCCTGGAAGTACACAGCACTGTAGGTGGCAAACCTGGGAAGACAGTGAGAGATGCGAATTCAGTGGCTCGGTGATGGAAGGAAAGAAGCAACAAGTGTCCGAGACCCAGGGTCCTCCAGAGAAGATCTAGAATTAGAAGAGACCAACACCCCCACTAGATGCCGCTGAAAAAGAAAATGGGTTTCATTTTACTAACACGAGAAGGTGTTCTTAACTAAGCTGCCTAACCCTCTCCCCTACTCTTCCCAAAATCACACGTAATTTTTGGTCCAAGAAATTGTAACATACTTCCTCATTATCAGAAAAATCAACCCAACACCCATACAAAGCTTCTACATAAGAACACAGAAAATGAGGATGAAAACCTTTCAGGTAATAAAAACACTCCACAAAAAAACAACTGCAAAGCAGACAAAAACTTTCCAACATGAACTAAATATAATTAAACAAACAGTTGCTGAAAAGAAAAAAACACCACAAATCAAATTCAAAAGCTCAAAATAAACATGTGTGGACAGACAGGTGATACGAGAGGAGAGCTGAGCCCACTTAGGAGAGAAACTGAAAATTAAGACAAAATCATCTAAGAAATAAAGTTACAGAGAAAAAACGAAATATCTCGGAAATTATGAGGAGATAACAGATAAGTCCAAGGGAAAACACATATGACTGAAATTATAGCAAGGGAAAAGGAGTCTCAGAGTGCAATGCGCCAAGAGAAAAAATATGAAATAAGCAATGAGTTTTTAGCTGGGTAAAAGAGAAATTCATACAGAAGACAGGCAAAGGAGGGCCAACATTTAAATAACTGGAGTGTCTGAAAAACAAAAATAAAACGATGTGGAATAACTAACATTGAAAAGCTGCAATCCCAGAAATTCTTCCTGAAATGGAATAACAGCTTATCAACTGACTTCTGACAAAAGTACCAAAATAATTCCACCGCAAAGGACTGCCTTTTCAACAAACGGTAGGGGAACACACGGACATCAGTGGTGGTGCAGGGGTGGGTAATCAGGAACCTCAACCCTTTCTTACCTCATGCCATATGTAAAAACTAACTCAAAGACTTCCGCTTTCAGAAAGATGGACTAGGAGTACCTTTTCTCATTCATCCTCTGAGCACAACTGAAAACCCTGGACATCATATACAAGGCAAACCTAGAAGATTCTGAGAGGTGGAGAGAAGAAGGCAGACTTGCTGGGATCTTGGAACCTGAAGAACAACACACAACAGGCTTTTTTTCTGGGTTTTCTTTTCAGCCTCATACATCCTGATTCTGGAGAAGCCACCAACCCAGAAATGCGAGCAGGAAAGATTTTTAAAGCTCTCCCTAGTAACAGGACCAGGAAAGGTACAGCCTAACCAGGTGGGAAACTTACGGCCAAAACCACTCTTCTAACACCACAGAAAAAAACTGCAGCCCTACCTCCACTAGTATTAATATGAGCGGAGGCCAGTGCGGAGCCTAGACCTCCACCCTCACCAGTCCATGAGGTACCCCAAAGCCAATGCTGAGGTGGCATCAGAGAGAGCCAAGTGGGTCTCAAGAGAGCCAAGTGAGCCAAGTGTGAAAGCAGGAACTTTCACACCCACCCTGTGGTAATAATAAAACTTCCAAATCATGCAATATCAGAAAAGATTACTCAAGTAGCCTGGACTTCAACTCCAGAGGTAAAAAGGATCCCCGGCTACAGTGAATCTTTGTGAAAGATCAGGACTTTTACCACCACTCAGAGGTAACGGGGTCAACCCTTACTGTGTCAGTAGAGGCCATACTGGGAGCCATAACAAGGCCTCCCCTCTCTCTCAGACAAGATGGTATCAGTGGAGGCTCAGGGGTAACTAGGATTCCCAGTGCAGCCCAGTTGGAACAAGGAGCCCACTCCCACGAGGTGTCAATGGAGGCTGAGTGAGGAACTTGCATTTCACCCCTATTTGTCAATAATGGGGCAGTTCCCCAACCCTCTCCCTGCTGGAGGAGTGTCACAGCAGGCCAATAAAAACAGAAGATTTAAATAACACTCAGAGGCTCCTATCGGAGAAGGCAATGGCAACCCACTCCAGTACACTTGCCTGGAAAATCCCAGGGACGGGGGAGCCTGGTGAGCTGCCATCTATGGAGTCGGACAGAGTCGGACACGACTGAAGCAACTTAGCAGCAGCAGCAGCAGCAGAGGCTCCTATTCTACCAAAATGTCTAGGTTTCAATAAAAAAATCACTTGTCATACCAAGAACCAGGAAAATCTCAATTTGAATGAGAAAAGCCAATCAATAAACAGCAAGATAACACAGATGTTAAAGCATCCATCATAAACACGCTTCAACAGATGTAAAAACACACTCGGAACAAATGAGAAAAAAATCCCAGGAAAGAAACAGAAGATATACAGAACCAAACATAAATTTTGAAGGTGAAAAATACAGTAACTGAAATTAAAAACTTAATAGATGGGACCAACAGCAGCACGGAGGGCACAAATGAAGGAACTAGCGAACTGGAAGACAGAACAACAGACATCACTCAGTCTGAACAACAGAGAGAAAACAGACTGAAAAAAGTATACAGAGTCTCAGGGACCTTGGGGCTATAACAGAAGATCTACCGTTCATGTCAACAGAGTCCTGGAAAGAAAAGAGAGAGCGGGCAGAGCTGCAGACGCATTCAAAGACAGATGGATGGGAAATGTCCAAAATCGGCAAAAAGACAGAAACCTACAAATGTAAGAAGCTGAGTGAACCCCAAACAGGATAAACCTAAAGAAATTCATTCCAAAATACATCATAATCAAACTTCTGAAATATAAAGAAAAAACCTTGAAAGCAGCGAGAGAGAAACAACATCTTACCTACAGGAAGAAAACAATTCGAATGACAGTGGATTTCTCATCAGAAACCATGGAGGTCAGAAGCGTGAGGCACACGTGTTTTCAAGTGCTGCAAAAAAAAGAACTGTCAACCCAGAATTCTATACCCAGTGAAAACATCCTTCAGGAATGGAAGGGAAATCAAGACATTCCCAGGTGAAGGAAAGCTAACAGAATTTTCACCTGTAGAACGACCCTGAAAGAATGGCTAAGGAAGGTCCTCCAAACAGAAAGTGAGCTATGAGAGAAGAAATAGTGGACTATCAGGAAGGAAGAAATAAAGAACAATAGACAGAGTAAAAACACAACACACTTGCCTTTTCCTCTTGAGTCTCCTAAATTACATTTGACAGTGAAGCAAAAATTATAACATACATTGATGTACTTAAATATATGTGTAATTATACACGGGTAGGAAAAAGAGAGGCAAAATTTCTATACTTCATTCCAACTGATGAAAGGACAACCTTAGTGGATTGGAACAAGTTATATCTACGTAATATTAGAGGAACCATCAAAAAGACAATACAAAGAGACACACTCAAAAATACTAGAGGTAAATCAAAATGGAATTCTAAAATATGTACAAGTACCTCACATGAAAGCAGGGAAAAGAACCCAGAGACATAAAAAGTAGAAAGAATAAGCAACATGCAACAGCACATGTCAGCTGTAATATATGTAATCACACTAAACATGAACTGTCTAAATACGCCTCCCCCAAACAAAGAACTGACAAAGTGGACGAAAAACATGACCCAACAATATGCTGTCTACAAGAAACTAACTTAAAATAAAAATATATAGCTAGTTTAAAAGTAAAAAGATGAAAAAGATATACATCTTATGTGCAAATATTAAGTTAGAAAACAAGAGTGGGTATATTTATATCAGATAAAGTAGACATCAAAGCAAAGACATCTATCAGGTACAGAGAGACACATCACACAAGGATAAAAGGGTCCAGTTTCTCAAGAAGACAAAGTTCTAAACGTGTCTGTGCTCAGCACCAGGGCTGGAAAACACGTGAAAACTAAATACGCAAAAGCTGATACCAAATGGAGAGACAGTTATTTGATCTGGAAATTTTTAAAACCAAACTGAATGTAGACGTAAAGATGACATATCAAAACCTGTGAGACACAGCTAAGGCAACACTAAGACGAAAATGTACAACATTAAATGTTTACCTTAGAAAAGGGGAAAATGCTTAAATCAATCTAAGTTCCCACCTCAGGATACGAATAAAGAACAGAATAAACCCAAAGCACACAGAGAGAATAAACAGGGAGGAGAAATTGAATGCAATTGGAAAAAGAAAAACAAAGGAGAAAAAGGAATGAAACAAGAATCCATTTCTGGGACTTCCCTGCTGGTCTAGCGGCTAAGACTCCAAGCTCAAATGCAGGGGCCCAGGTTTGATCCCTGGGCAGAGAACTAGATGCCAAGTGCCACAACTAAGACCCAGTGCACCCAAATAAAAAAGCATATTTAAAAAAAAGAATCCATTTCTTTGAAAAGATCAATAAAATAACAAAATTTTAGTTAAGACTAACAAAAAAGAGACAAGACACAAAGTACCAATGTCAAGAATGAGACAACAGCTGTCACTACAGATCATGATGACATCAAAAGATAATAAGGGAATACTACAAACAACTATTGGAGAAGGAAATGGCAACCCACTCCCGTATTCTTGCCTGGAAAATCCCATGGACAGAGGAGCCTGTCGGGCTACCGTCCCCGGGGTCACGAAGAGTCAGACACGACTGAGTGAATAACACTTGACTAACACAAACAAGAAAGCTGAGCGCCGCAGAATTGGTGCTTCTGAACTGTGGTGTTGGAGAAGACTCTTGAGAGTCCCCTGGACTGCACGGAGATCCAACCAGTCCATCCTAAAGGAGATCAGTCCTGGGTGTTCCTCAGAAGGACTGATGTTGAAGCTGAAACTCCAATACTTTGGCCACCTCATGCGAAGAGTTGACTCATTGGAAAAGACCCTGATGCTGGGAAGGATTGGGGGCAGGAGGGGAAGGGGACGACAGAGGATGAGATGGCTGGATGGCATCACCGACTCGATGGACATGGGTTTGGGTAAACTCCGGGAGTTGGTGATGGACAGGGAGGCCTGGCGTGCTGCGATTCATGGGGTCGCAAAGAGTCGGACACGACTGAGCGACTGAACTGAACTCAAACAACTATACATACATAAAATTCACAACTTAAACAAGATGGGCCAATTCATTCAAAAGCACAAACTAATGCCACTCACCCAATATGATTGACTGACAGAGCCCTATTAAGGGTAATTTTTAAATTCTAACAGAGAAATGTTTCATCAGCAAATTTCTCCCAACATTTAAAGAATGAACACCAATTCTACACAATCTCTTCCAAAAAAATAATAAAAAATATTGTCCAATTCATTTTAAGAATTCAGTGTTATTCTGATACCAAAATCAGAAAGAGCACAAAAAAGAAAATTATAGAGCAATATCTCTCATAAATACAAAGGCCAAACTCTCTAACAAAATACTATCAAACAGAAATCAGCAATATATAAAATAATTATACACAAGTTTATCCCAAGGATGCAAGGCAGGTCAATACTTGAAAATCAATCAATGAAAAGTACCATGTTCCAGAAGAAAAACCACACGATCACATCAACTGAGGCAGAAAGTTTGATAAAATTCAACACTTTAATATAAAAACTTAGGGGAAAAAAGAGACAGAGGGGAATTTCCTCAACTTGAAAGAACATCTTAAAAACAGGAAACATACAACGAGTATTATACTTAGTGGTGAAAGGCTGAATGCTCCCTCCTCCCACGAGATGGGAACAAGCACTGGAGGTGACATCCAGCGGCACGAAGAGGGGAAACAAAAGGCAAATGTATCAGAAAGTAAACAACAAAACTGTTCATTTCAGGGCACCTCATTCCTTATATAGTAAATATCCAGTCCATCCTAAAGGAAGTCAGTCCTGAACATTCATTGGAAGGACTAATGCTGAAGCTGAAACTCCAATACTTTGGTCACCTAATGTGAAGAACTGACTCACTAGAAAAGACCCTGATGCTGCAAAAAGACTGAAGGCAGGAGGAGAAGGGGACGACAGAGGATGAGACGGTCGGAGGGCATCACCGACTCAATGGACATGAGTTTGAGCAAGCTCCGGGGAGTTTGTGATGGACAGGGAGGCCTGGTGTGCTGCAATGGGGTCGCAGAGAGTTGGACGGGACTGAGTGACTGAACTGAACTGAACTGAACTGAACTGAAGGAAACACTAAGGGGAAATACAAACTAAAATTGCATAATTCTTTAAAAATCTGGTGAAAAGGAAAACACCGAACATAGAATCTATAGGACACAATTAAATTAGTAATCAGAGGAAAATTCACAACCTTAAATAACCATATAATAAAAACTAAAGACTAAAATAAACTAAGCCTCCAACTGAAGAAGAAGCTAGAAAAGAATGACAAATTAAAACAAAATGGCAGTAGGAGGGAAATAATGATAATAAAATTAGAAAAAAATGATTAAAAACATAATATTAATAGAACTAATAAAGATTCTGGTTCTGTTTATAAAAATCCACAAAATTTATAAACTACTATTTTAATCAAGAAAAAGGAGAAAATATAAAATATACAGGATAAAAAAAGAGAAGGGGGAAATAAACACTGAACCAGAGGAAACTGTTCTAAAAGCTTAAGCCACTGCTTTGTATCCATGTAAATACACTGGAAACCCTAGAATAAAAGGGTCGTTTCTAAGGAAACCATAATTAACCAAACTGACCCTAGGAGATAAAAGTAAGTTTAAACAGACCAATATCTATTCAGAGGCAGATGAATTATCAAAGGACTGTCCAACAACAAAAACCAAACCCAGATGACTTCACAAAGGAATTACACTAAATCTTTAAAGATCAAGCAATCCTAATGCTACTTAAACTATCCCAGAAAAGACACAGATCAAACATTCGAATTGTTTCGCAGGTCAGTAACAGGGACACCCACAGAGCGTCTCCTCCAGTAAAATCTGTCAACACCTCCCCTCTTATCTTTATTGCTGTTGCTGTTTGGTCGCTAAGGTGTGTCCAACTCTTTTGTGATCCCATGAACTCTAGGCTGCCAGGCACTTCCGTCCATTATTGGGTTGGTCAAAAAGTAAAGTCAATGGAAAAATTCAAATAAACTTTCTGGCCAACCCAACATAATACTCACACTTCAGGAGAATATAAGTATCTCTCATTACATGTTGCTGAGGGTTTCTAGACTGATGTTTATGTAGGAAAAATGTATAAATCCCCAGAATGCAAAACATCTTCTCTTAATGTGGGGGAGAACCCTCAGGCTTGATTCCAAAGTCAGCTGGTTAGTTATCAGAGTCACGTGTGGATGTTTGGGGAAAGTGCGAGTCTCACTGAAGGAGGCGTCCAGGGCTACGGCTTGCTAACAGCCACTCCAGCTGTCGTCAGCAGGAAACAATGCATTACGTGTTTTATGTACTAATACGATAGTTTTTACTTTTTAGTGATCAACTGTGCTTGAGTTATATTTTAAGAAATTGGTTGGGGATTTTGAGTACAACCAATTATAATGCATTACAGTTTTTATAGTACATTAAATTTTCCCACTTAAAATAATGGGAAATTGGACTCCAGTACAACATTTAATTTTTAGGAATGGATTAGTGAGGTTAAGCAAGAAATAACTATATAGCATTAATACCAAAACCTTGTGACACTTGAACATAATATAGGAAAGTTACAGAACACATCTCAATACCAACCCAAAAACCCTCCATAAAGTATAATCAAACAAAATACAGCATCACAAAAAAATTATTATGATAACCTAATGTAGTTTTTCATAAGATTGCAAAGACAGTTCAAGATCTGAAAGCTTTTTACTATAAATCCCCGTATGTAAGCGGAAAATATATGATCTCTATGGATGCTGAAAAGGCCTTCAACAAAATTCAACATCTATTTCAGATAAAAGAATACTCACTGAAATAGAAATTAATGAATACTATAACATGACTCCAGTAGTCATGTATGGATGTGAGAGTTGGACGGTGAAGAAAGCTGAGCACCGAAGAATTGATGCTTTTGAACTGTGGTGTTGGAGAAGACTCTTGAGAGTCCGTTGGACTGCAAGGAGATACAACCAGTCCATCCTAAAGATCAGTCCTGGGTGTTCACTGGAAGGAGTAATGCTGAAGTTGAAGCTCCAATACTTTGGCCACCTCATGCGAAGAGTTGACTCACTGGAAAAGACCCTAATGCTGGGAAGGATTGGGGGCAGGAGGGGAAGGGGACGACAGAGGATGAGATGGTTGGATGGCATCACTGACTCGATGGACATGGGTTTGGGTAAACTCCGGGAGTTGGTGATGGACAGGGAGGCCTGGCGTGCTGCGATTCATGGGGTCGCAAAGAGTCGGACATGACTGAGTGACTGAACTGAACTGAACTGATAACATGACTTTATACACACACACACACACACACACACCTCTCAAGCCCAAAACTATAATTTTACTTAGGTAGGCAAAAACAAGGTAAGGGGACCCACTAACTCCAATGTTAGGATATTAGCTGGTGCAATCAGGCAGGAAAAAAGAAAGAAAGAGGAAGGAAGAAAACCTAAGATTTAGAAAGGAATAGTTAGAACTGTATTGCAGAGTTTTATATAATATACTTGGGAGGGGGGGGGAGACAATCAATGCTAATGGGCAATTTGAGGATTCAGGAAAGCAGTAAGATACAAATTTAACAAATAAACGTCAATAGCCTAAAATTCTGCTTCTGGCAGAAGTACTAACAGGGACCAAATTAACCCTCCCATGAATAACAATCAAACAAACCAAACATTAAGAAAATGAAAAGACAAGCCACAAACTGGGAAAAAGTGTTTGCAAACCACACATCTGAAACAGTCTTGTGTTAAAGTTATACAAGGAGCTCTGAAAATTCAACAATTAGAAAACAAAACAGCCTGATTAAAAAGTGGGCAAAAAGTCTGTTTTCAGACCACAATGAAGTAAACTAGAAATTGATAACAGAAAGATAATTCGAAAAGTACACAAAAATTACACAGCATACTTCTAGATAACATATGAGTCAAAGAAGAAATTCCAAGAGAAACTGTAAGATATTTATAACTTAATGAAAACACAATTTTAACCAAGTTTGTTGGACAGAAGGAAATTTATAGCACTGAACACATACATTAGAAAATAAAGAACCAAAATCAATAATTTAGCTTCCACCTTAGGAAACTAGAAAAGGAAGAGGGACCTTAATCCAAAGGAAGCAGAAGAAAAGAAATAATGAGAATTAGAGCAGAAATCCAGAGAAGGCAATGGCACCCCACTCCAGTACTTTTGCCTGGAGAATCCCATGGACGGAGCAGCCTGGTGGGCTGCAGTCCACGGGGTTGCAAAGAGTCGGACACGACTGAGCGACTTCACTTTCCCTTTTCACTTTCATGCACTGGAGAAGGAAATGGCAACCCACTCCAGTGTTCTTGCCTGGAGAATCCCAGGGACGGCAGAGCCTGGTGGGCTGCCGTCTATGGGGTCGCACAGAGTCGGACACGACTGAAGCGACTTAGCAGCAGCAGCAGCAGCAGAGCAGAAATCAGTGAAATTGAAAGCAGCAGAGAATATTAATGAAACCAAAAGCTGGTTCCTTGAAAGGATTAGTAACACTGATAAGCCTCTAGCCAGGCTAAGATAAAAGAGGGAAAACAAAAATTTCTAATATCGGAAATAAAAGAGGAGACATCACCACTGATCCCATGGACATTAAAAGGATAATAAATTAATACTGTGAACAACTCTTTGTCCACAAATTTGATAAACTATGTGAAATGAGCCAATTTCTTGGAAGGATACGATCTGCCAAAACTCACACAAGAAAAAATAGATAATTTGAATATGTTTATAGCTATTAAAGTGAAAAGAGCAAATCAATAATTACCTTCTAAAACAGAAAGCACCAGGCCCAGATGGGTTCACTGGTGAATTCTACCAAGTACCTAAGAAAGAAATCATAGCCATTCTCTACAATATCTTTCAGAAGATAGAAGCAAATCTGAAGAAATTCCAGGAGGCCAGCATTTTACCCTAATACTAAAACTAGTCAAGACATCACAAGGAAACTCTAGACCACTATCTCACATGAATATAGATTAAAAATTCTCAAACAAAACATTAGCACATCAAATCCAAAAAAGTATAAAAAGAATTATATACCACAACCAAGTGGGATTAATCCCAGGTATAAGAGACGGGTCCAAGAATCAAAAATCAATTAATATAATCTATCACATCAACAAACTAAAAAAGAAAAATCATACGCTCATATCAACAGGTACAAAGGAAAAAAAAAGGCATTTGACAAATTCAATACCTATTCATCATAAAAACTCTCAGTAAATTAGAATAGGGGGAATTTCCTCAACTTTAGAAAGAATATGTACCAAAAACCCTACAGCTAGCATCATACTTAATAGTGAGAAACTCAAAGCTGTCTTACAAAGATCACACACGAGGAAAAGATGAAAGATGTCCCCTCTCACCAGTCCTTTTCAACACCATACCAGAAGTCCTCACTAATGCAATAAGGCAAAAAAAAAAAGAAATAAAAAGTTTACAGATTGGTAAGTAAGACTAAAAAAAAAACACCTGTATTTGTTAGCAGATGACTTGATCATCTATTTAGAAAATATGAAAGAATCAAAAAAACTTCCTGGAACTAATAACTGACTTAGCAAGTTTGCAGGATACAAGTTTAACATACAAAAGTCAATCGCCTTCCTATATACCAACAATGGACAAATGACATTTAAAATTAAAAACACAACACTATGCACATTAGCATCCTCTCAAGTGAAATACTGAAGTATAAGCCTAACAAAATATGTACAAGTTTTCCCCTGTGAGGAAAACTACAAACCCCAGCGAATTAAATAAGAGAGCTAAATAAAGGGAAAGGCGCTCCTTGCTCGCGGGTGGAAGGGCGCAACACTGTCAGCTGTCAGTTCTTTCCAACTTGATCTATAGATTCGAGGCGATCTCAATAAAATTCCCAACAAGCTGTTTCGTGGATGTCAGCAAAGGGATTTTCGAGTTTTACAGGGTGATAAAAAAGACTCAGAATAGCCAACAGTTTGATATCAAGGGTCGGCATTATCCAACTTCAAGACTTACTACACAGCTATGGTAATCAAAACAGCGTGGTCCTCATGCAAGAATGAGCAAACAGATGGACAGAATAGAAGAGAGAGCCCAGAAATAGACTCCCACAAAGTACAGTCGATACAATGGAACAAAGTCTCTTCAACAAACGGTGCTGGAACAACTGGACATCCACATGCAAGAAAAAAAAAAAGAATCTAGAGAGATTTTTCCACCCTTCACAAAAATTAACCCAAAATGGCTCATAGGCCTAAACACGAAATGCAAAATTATAACACTCCTATTGCTGTTCAGTCGCGAAATCGTGTCTGACTCTTTACAACCCCATGAACTGCAGCATGCCAGACTTCCCTGTGCTTAGTCGCTCAGTCATGTCCAACTCTTTTCGATCCATGGACTGTAGCCCACCAGGTTTCTCTGTCCATGGGGATTCTCCAGGCAAGAATACTGAAAGGGTTGCCATTCCCTTCTCCAGGGGATCTTCCCAACCCAGGGATCAAACCCAGGTCTCCCGCATTGCAGGAGGATTCTTTACCATCTGAGCCACCAGGGAAGCCCAAGAATACTAGAGTGGGTAGCTCATCCCTTCTCCAGGTGATCTTCCTGACCCAAGAATCGAACTGGGGTCTCCTACATTGCAGGCAGATTCTTTACCAGTTGAGCTACCAGGGAAAGATGGAGGGCAAGAGGAGAAGGCGGCAACAGAGGATGAGATGACTGGATGGCATCACTGATTCACTAGACATGAGTTTCAGCAAACTCCAGGAGATAGTGAAGGACAGGCTTCCCATGGACTGCAGACTTCACTATCTCCTGGAGTCAGTGATGCCGTCCAATCATCTCATCCTCTGTTGCCGCCTTCTCCTCTTGCCCTCACTCTTTCCTAGCATCAGGATATTTTCCAATAACATTCCTAGGAGATAATTAACAACTTCTGCTCTATGAAAGACATCAACAGAATGAGAAGACAAGCAACAAACTGAGAGAAAATGTTTGCAAAGACACAGCAGATAAAAGACTGTTACTCAAAATATACAAAGAACTCCTAAAACTCCTAAAATAAAAATAACTACCTGAACAAAATGCGGGCAAAAGACCTTAACGGACGCCTCACACAAGAAGACATACAGGGGGCAAATACGCGTATGAAGATGTTCCACAGCAAACGGTATCAAGGAGATGAAAATTAACACAATCTGATGCCACTGCACACCAATTAGAGTGGCCAAATTCTGGAACACTAGCAGTACCAAATGCTGTCAAAGTGCGGAGTAACAGAAGTTCTCGTTCACTGCTGGGGGGAATGCAAAACGGTACCGCCAGTTTTGTGCTTTCTTCTAAACTAAATATATTCTTGCCATATGAACCAACCATCGTTCTCTTTAGTACTTACCCAAAGGAGCTGAAAATTTATGTCCACACAAAAATGTGCACACAAATGTTTATAGCAGCTTTATTCATATTGCCAAAATTTGGAGGCCCCCACGATGTTCTCAAGTAGTTGAATAGATAAACTAAGGTGCACCCAGATAATGGAATGTTGAAATGAAGTGAAAGTCGCTCAGTCATGTCCGACTCTTTGCGACCCCATGGACTATACAGTCCATGGGGTTCTCCAGGCCAGAATACTGGAGTGGGAAGCCATTCCCTTCTCCAGGGGATCTTCCCAACTCAGGGTTGAACCCAGATCTCCCACATTGCAGGCGAATTCTTCACCAGCTGAGCCACCAGGGAAGCCCTGGATAATAACATAATGGAATGTTATTCAGCACTAAAAAAAAAAAAAAAAAAAAAAAAAGAGCTATCAAGCCGTGAAAAGACATAGAGAAACCTTAAATTGCATGTTGGTAAGTGAAAGAAGTCAATCTGAAGAGGCTACACACTGTATGATTCCAACTATACGGCATTCTGGAAGGCAAAACAATGAGGATAATGCAAAGATCAGTGGTGGGAGTCACAGAGGGATGAACAGGCAGAGCACAGAGAATTTTTAGGATACTGAAAATATTCTGTGTCATGTTACAGTGAGGGATATATATTATTATACATTTGTCCAAACCCACAGAATGTACAATACCAAGAGTGAACTCTAATGTAACCTATAGACTTTGAATGATTATGATGTGTCAATGTAGGTTCATCTTTGGTAAAAAAAAAAAAAAAAAAGCACCATTCTGATGAGTACGCATGGGGGCCGAAAGGATATGGAAATCTTGGTACCTTCCTCCCAATTTTGTTCTGAAACTTAAACTGCTCTTGAAAAAATTAAGTCTCTACAATTTTTTTCAAATAAAATACTTAAAAGTGGGCAAAAGATATTAATAGGCACCTAACCAAAGAAGATATACAGATATCAAATCAGCATATTAAAAGAAGCTCAACATCATACGTTATTAAGGAATTATAAGCTAAAAAATGAGATATCATTACACACTTATTAGAACGGTGAAAATTCAAAACGTGGGCAGTACCAACTGTTGGAGAGGAATGTGAACCAGCTGGAATTCTCATTTATTGCTGGTGGGAATGTAAAGTGATGCAGCCAATTTGTTAGACCAGGTTCTTAAAAAGATAAATGTAGTTTCACCATATAGTCCAAAAATCACACTCTTAGATATTTACCCAAATGAGGTGGAAATGTATGCCCACACAAAAACCTGAACATGAATGCTTATTCATGAACATGAATGCTTTATTCATAACTGCCAAAATTTTCCAAACAACCAAGGTGTCCTTCAACAGATGGATGGATAAATAAACTGTGGTCCACGCCAACAACCATATATTATTCAGCACGAAAAAGAAATGAGCTATCAAGTCATTAAAAGACACGGAGGAACCTTAAATGAGCACGGTAAGTCAAAGAAGCCAATTTGAAGAGGCTACATACTATGCAATTCCAACTCTATGACATTCTGGAAAAGGCAAATGACAGAGAGAGTAAAGAAGATCAGTGGTTGCCGGGGTTAGGGAGGAGAGGCCACATCTAGATTTCTGTGGACAAAAGCCAGGTGGGACCCTCAAGCTAATCCAGAAAGAATCATACCCAGGGGCTCATTTTGGGAGTCTGGAAAAACAGACACACCACCACCTCGGGAGGTGAAAGAACACAAGGGACCAGGGGAAGCTTCTTCCAAGGAGGCAAACAGGAAGGGAAGGCTCAGCAGCCAGAGCATCCACCCGCACTGTCACGCCTGGCACAGCGCACGGGTCCATCGGCCCCAGGTGAGGGCGCCCCAGGTGAGAGAACAGGTGTGTGCTTGCGTCTGTGTGGACAGGTCTGCACACGCGCAGGCGGGTGGCAGCACCGGGGTCTGCCTGGGACTAACCCTCCCTCTGGAATTCCACGTCACCTCTGCCCCGGGAACATTTTCTCTACTCCTGGTGCTCACGGTACACCCGTGTACTAACGGTACACCCGTGTACTAGCACGCAGCATGAGGGGCTAGTCTTTGAGACCGGGAGGTTGGCATTTTTATCGTCCTGTGCCCTCAGTGCCTGCACAGGGGCAGCTGTGGAACCACCGTTCCTTCACAACCTCAAGCAAAGGCCTGGGAGGAACCGCAGAGCAGGGACCATGCAGCATGGAAGACCACCACCCTGAGACCCTCCTCCTCTCCCCTACTAACTCCCAACCTCAGTCTGGTCTGTGGCCATAGTTCCTGGCAGCATTGGTACGACTGTGAAGAGCTGTAACCATGTTGTGCTCTGTCTTCCTGACGAGACTCTGAGCCCCACGAGGACAGCCAGTCATGCTCCCTCCTGCTGTGCCTCTGCACTCTAACACCATGCCTGGCACTTACCTGGGAACTTGCAAATATTTTTGGAAGAGAGGCTTAAGTGACATATAACAGTGACAGTGCTCCTCTGGGGCCCTGGAAAGCAAAGGGACATGGAGGCACAGATGCCGACAACAAAGACTCTCCAGCTGAGAAAAATTCAGAGGCAAGCTCTGTCCCCAGGTGGCCGCTGTGGAGCAGGAGGGGAAGAAGGAGCACAAACTGGGCCCACACAAGGGGGGCCCTGCCTAGCTGCTGTGCGGAGATACTCACTGGGAACAGCCGTGGTCTCCCCGGGAGGCCCGGTCAGCGTCACTGGAATATGCACAGTGGTGCTCAGATCTGAGGGCTGACTGCCCATGCGAGTAACATTCCGCTGATTGTCTGCATCCTCTGGCTGTTCTTCCACCTTCTCCAGACAAGTGCTGGGCAGGGCATGCACAGGGCCCACACCAATTACCACAGTGGCCTCCAGGTCACAGTGCGAGTCCCTGCAACCAATAATGCACATCAGAGTGATGTAGCCCCAAACTCCTATTCTGTCTGCAAAACCCAGCTTCTTAAACCCCTATCCAGATCAAATAAATCCCTGACCACCTCCTGTGTTCTGATTTTTATCACCCTATACATTCTGTGTTTTGGGGTCTGAAAGGTAGGGTTGCAGCTGACTCACCTGTTTTTCCCTGGCAAAAGGCCAGGCATGGCTGACATCACATTATGTGTATGTAACAGAACTGTTGGCAGAATGAAGAAGCCTGGAAGAGGGTGTTACCCTAAGCCACCCTGCCTGGGGCCCCACCAGGGCCAAGCACAGAGCTCTGCAAACAAAGACAGTGCCTAGGTGGAGCTGATCCTGAGCTGCAGCCTCTGACTATGAGAGTTCTGGGTGGTCTGTGACCTGTTGGCAAGCGTGGAGATCGCTGGTCTCAGCCTAGCAGCCCCTGTTACCCCTGGGCTCTCACAGTCATCGTGGGATCCTGTCCCAGCCGGGGGCCAGGCTGGCCGGCCTGGGGAGGGAACAGGCCCGGGTCCTTTCTGTCACAGGCACACAGCCGGGCCCCCGGCCCTTACAGCACTTAGTCTGGAGGCCTCCTCAGGCTCCCCCAGGCTCTCCTGACCCTCCCTCCTTCACAGTGTTCCCCAGTTTTCCCTTCTCTCTGGGTCTCCTTGTTCCTTCCAAGTCTTCCTGTTCCAAACCGGCCCCAGCGGCTTTGCCCTCAGCCTCCCTCCCCCCGGGCACCTTAGGCTAGGCTAACTCGCCCTGAGCCAAGCGCCCCAGCTCGCAGGTGAAAGCGTTCCTCCCACAGCCCCGCCCAGGGCGCCCCGGGCCGCGCCCCGCGCCGGCTCACCTGGGCGCGTGGTTTCGGGGCTCCCTGTCCCTGTCCTCCGCCTCGGCCTCCTTCTCCGCCTCCTCGAGTGCGGGCGGCGCCTTGTGTCGCGCTCGGTGCCGCCGGGCGGGCTCCTCGCCGCTCTCGGCCTCCCGGGGGCCGGCCCGGGCGCCGCCGCGGTGCCGCGCCCGCCGCTCGCCCTTGCCGCCGGGCGCGCCCTCCCGGCTCGGCTCCGGCGCGTGCCGGTGAGCGCGGTGGCGCCGGGGCTCGCGCTCCGTGGCCTCCTCCGGGGAGCCCCGCCGGTGGTGGCGCCGGCCGCCGTCCGCGCCCAGCCCGCGGCCCCGCTCGCTCCTGGCCTCGCGGGGGCCCGCGGCCTCCTTGCTGCGGCTGCGGCGCGGTCGCGCCCGCTCCTCCCGGGCCCCCGGGTCGCCGCCCTCCGCCTTCGGGGCGTCCGCCCTGTCCGGCTCCCCCGCCGGGGCCGCGGCCTTGTCCCTGTCCCTGTCGCGGTGCCGGTGGTGCCTGCGCGGCGGGTCGGCACCCTCGCCGGCCTCCCCGCCCTCGGGCCGGGCCTTGCCCCCCGCGGGCCCCCGCGCGCCATCCCGGCCCGGCTCCACCACAAGCGGCCGGTCCAGGTGCGTCTTCATGTCGGGCCGCAGGTGGCGGGAACTGGCGAAGCGCAGCCGCTCCTCGGGGTCCATCTCGCTATACAGAGCTTCACAGCTGGCCCGCAGGTTCTGCAGCCGCAGCTGGCTGGCCCGCTGCTCCCACACCGAGCGCGCCTTGGCCGAGTTCTGCTGCCTGCTGTGGGGAGACCACCCCTGTGAGCCCCCTGCGCTGCCTCCCACCTCTCTGCTTCGCAGGGGAAGCCACTGATGGATACAGAGCGATGGACGGATGGCAGAGGACGCAGGGCGAGAGGAGGGAGGAAGGCGGCAGGAGTCCTGGCCAGCCCAGCAGCGTGGACGGGCTGAGCCGGCGGCAGATACCCCGGGGAACAGACCTCATCCCTATGCCCCTTTGGGGGAGCCCACAGGCTGTGAGAGCCTCACCTGAGGTGGGGGCCCCAAGCCGGAGGGCACAAGGGGTGCAGGGCAGTGGGGACGGCAGGCACTAGCATGAGGTGGTGGGCAGGCTTCTCGGACAGGTGGGCCACCTGCTAGGAAGGCCGGAATGGGGCAAGGAGGGGGGCAGCATCCAAATGGAGTGGGACTGGTCGGAGGGGGGGGCTGCTGCCCAAGGAGGGGCTTCTCCATCTCTGCCTCCAGGAGGAAAGTCACTGGCCAGAAGGACACAGAGGGTGTTTGAGAGGAAACTCAAGAAGAGGCGGGTCCTCAGGAGCAGAGGGGAGAGCGGCCCAGGGAGTGAGGGCCCTGGGACAGCTGGCCCTCTTAGGAGTTGGGCAGGCACTCTCCCTGAGCTGGTCAGACCCATTTGGGCAGCTGCCACTCAGCTCAATGACCATTTGCTGAGTGCCCAGGAGCCCAGCGTCAGGTCTGGGGCTGGACACCCCCTCTTGTGGTCACCAGTACTCCCTCTCTCCTGGCTCCACAGGGGCTGAGAGCTCTCCAGCACCAGGAATGGCCTGTGGCCCAGGCTCAGCCCTCACAGCACAGGCTTCTGAAGGCCCTGACTGCCGCCCACCAAGCTCAACCCCCTGGTCACGGGGGGTCCACAGCCCAGGGTGCATGGAAGCCCTTTGCATTCTTCAATTTTCACTAGACAAGACCCCAGAGGTGGTGACCCCAACACCACCTTGGCCAAGTTGAAACTGCCTCAGAGGCTAGTCTTGTCCTTCCCCTCTGGAGGTTCCTGGAACCCCCTGGGGCAGCAGTGGCAGCATAAGGACGAGGATGGCTGTGGCATCTGGATCAGTGGGCACCTCCTCCAGCCCTCATGCCCACCTCTTGTCCCCACGGCACACTGAGCACAGAGCTGTGACCCACAGGGTCCACAGCAAGTCACTGACGGAGCCAGGACCGGACGCATGCAAGGAAAAGAGTGTCTAAAGGAGACGTGAGGCCTTGGCCTGACTCCAGCTGCACTGACAGCACAGCCGAGAGCCACAACCCAAGGGCCCTGAGGGCCGAGGCTGGACAGGCCCCCACCCCCGGCTCTGGGCTGCGGCCACTGAGCGCCACACTGAGTCCTGTCCGTTTGTAGGGTTAATCCAGGCTCAGGGTGGGGAGCCATTTCCAGGGGAGCACCTCGGAAGTATGAGAGCAGAAGAGCCTGATGTCTGTCCCTGGGGGCCCAGCAGGAGGGCAGGCAGGAGACACATGAGGGACAACTGCTGGCCTCTCTGGCCATCTGTTGACCCACACCTTTAGCTGCCACCCCAAGCCCTGACCTGCTGCCCCGTTCCCAAGGTCACCTCGCAACAGACCCACCTTATCTTTCTTTGGCTTCAACCCAGAGCCCCAGGGGACCTCCCCATCCCCAGCTGGCATCAAAACAAAGGGCCCGACTCTGAACAAGGCTGAGCCTTGTACAGTGGACAACAGCCACCAGGGGCAGTTCCCCAGGTGCGGGAGCGGAGAGCTGGCGCTGGGCAGGCCTCCTCAGCAGCCCCACGAGAGCGGAGAGCTGGCCCTGGGCAGGCCTCCTCAGCAGCCCCGCGAGAGCGGAGAGCCGGCCCTGGGCAGGACTCCTCAGCAACCTAGCAGCCGGAGAGGGACTGAGCCATGTGGGCAGCAGGTGGTGGCCTGCTCAGATGCAGCCATGAGCCCTGGGACCTGTGCTGGCAGAACACAGGCAGGCAGGCAGGCAGTGAAGGCGATGGGGACACGTGGTGGCTCAGGAGGAATGGCCCTGTCCTCACCCTTCCCCTCAGACACAGCTCTGTCCCACCCAGGAACCAGCTCAAGTCCATGAAGAGACGGGCTGCCTGCTGGACTAAAGAGTGCGTCCAGGCTCCCTGCATAACTTCCCAGCCCCGCTCCCGCTGGACTGCTGCCACTCTGGGCCTCCACCCCCTGGGACTATCTGTGCCCACCCAGCATGCAGCATGGCTGCCTCTTCGGATGTGTCTCTGGGTCTGAGCCTTGCAGAGGTGCACCCGCCCATGGGCCGCGCTGTGCTGGCTCTGCCCAACGCGTGGTGCCCTGTGGCCAGTGCTCGCCTCCCACCCCGTGCCTCTCCACCGAGCTCCCAAGCAACTCAGGGCGTGCGAGAATGGCAGGCGGCTCAGACCCAGGCAAAGGCCTCACTGAAGGAGGCCCAGGGAGGAGCCGCCCCACCACGTTCCAGCCCGGCTTGCCTGCAGAGCTGGGTTCAGCCACATGCTGACAGCACTCAGAAGGAGCCTCCACGGCATGGCCCTGCTTTGAGGTCTCTGCACTGAGAAAGCCATCACCCCTCAGTCACCCCTAGCTGTGACAAGCAGAAGCTGCCCAGGTACAACACTGTTGGTACCTACGATGCATCATTTTCTGCCAGCCTGGAGTCAATCATTTGGGACCCAGCCTTCTTACCCTGTGGACATCAGGGGCCCAACAACCAGCAGCTCTGCATCCTTGTGGCTGCACCAAGCCCAGCTCTGTGCTGGCCCAGCAACAGGGGGATGGGGCTCAGGGACTGCAGGAGCGCCAGTCAGCACCAGGACGCAGAGAGGGCACCCGGCCATCCCCAGAGACTTTTCACCTGCAGGAAGAAGCCCCTGGGGATAGTCAGACTGGTGTCAACCCCCTAGCAGGGCCACCCCGGTGTTCCTGTGGCCCCAACTCAGGCTTTGCCTGTCTCTGCAGCCTTGCAAACAGGTAGCAGCTCTGCTGTCGCTAGAACAAGACTTCCTAAGGATCACAGAGACGTCCTCTCCCAGGTAAGGCAGGCTGCAGCAGGAGGGCCCCACAAATGCCCTGAGCCCCTGAGGACCCTCTACTTCACAGGAGCTGCAAGGAGACAGCCCAGCAGCTCCCCGTGGTGGTCACCTCGGGAAAAGCAGACCTGCTCAAGATGCCAGAGGACAGCACAAGGACAGACAGCAGAGAGAACAGAGACCAGGAAAGGAGGAGGGGCTGAGCTCAGAGAGCCTGATCCCGAGAGCAGGCTGAGCAGGATGTGAGGGCACCAGGAAGTGTGCCTGTGTCCCCAGCGGGGCAGCGGGAGGTGGTCCTGGAGCTGCCCCCTGAAGCGAATGACTTGAAGTGGGAAAGCAGAGTTAGGGGCGGAAGGTGCTGGCGTGTAGTTATCATGAAGCCACAGATGGAAATTGTAGCAGAGAGACTCACGGTGAGTTTACGCTGGAGACAGATGAGCTGCGAGATACAGTACCTCGAGTTTGCTTTACAAAACTGCACATGCAAAAAACAGAACAGAACACGAGTGAGAACCCGAGAGCTCTACGAGACGCCAGAGCGCGCGTGAGCCGCGTCGGGTCAGGACAGAGGCTCAGCGCGCACCCAGGCAGGAGGCCAGGGAGGCTTCTGTCAGAACACCAGCCGAGACCTCGGGGTAAAGGAGAAGTTGGGAGAGAGCGCACATCCAGCAGAGCAGCAACCCCCATGGCTGGAGGGCAGGAAGGTTACCTTGAGCTGACCAACCCAGCTCTGTGCCCACTGCCCCTGGAAGGGCAGCAGGGCTGGAAAGAGCAGGCACCTCTCGCCCTGCAATTCTCAACAGCCCTCCTCTGTTGGACCTGGTGCCTCCATCCCCCGACGCTGGGGACCACTAACCCCTTCAAGACGGAGCAATGATGGCTGACACAGGTGCCTTACCTGCTTGCGGCCTTGCCTGGGCCCTGCTTCCTGACCACCATGCTTGGCCCCCAGCCAAGGCTGCCCAGGCTCTAAGTCATTGCCTCCCACTCACCACCACCCTTCCCGCAAACAGGTTCCATCACCAGCCCATCTTCCCTTGAGTGTCTTTCTGGAAGCTTTTCCAAAATCAATAGAAACCAGAGATCTCTTTACAGTCATTTCCCTTCAAGGCAGCTTCCCCAGGGGAGGACCAGGTGGGTACCCAACTCCGCCTTGTCAAGGCTGAGTCGACAAACCCATGAGAAGCTCACAACTACTCACCTGCCTGCTGACCCTGCATGCAAAGAGGCACGTGTGTCCAAGAGAGTGAGCAAAGCAGTGTGCATGACCCAGTGTGTGAACTGGTGAGTGTGTGTGAGTGTGACTGAGACTGTGAACATCAAGAGTGGGTGTGAGTGTGAACATGTGTGCAGGAGGGGCCACGGGCACCAGCGTTCCTAAGGCTGATGCAGCTGAGAACTCGGAAGACCGCATCGGCCTGAGTGTCCCCCCTCCAAGGAGCCTGAGAGGACTGTCCCCTGCGGCCACGCACACTGGGGTCCCCAAGGGGGCTCTAGGGACTCAGCGCATCGTCCTGAGTGTCCTCCCTCCAAGGAATCTGACAGGACTGTCCCCTGCGGCCATGCACACTGGGGTCCCCATGGAGGCTCCAGGGACTCGGGCGCATTGGCCTGAGTGTCCCCCCTCCAAGGGGCCTGAGAGGACCATCCCCCATCGCCAAGCACACTGGGGTCCCAAGGGGGCTCCAGGGACTCGGGCACCACCCTCAGGAGGGGCCGGCGCAGAGTCTCGGGCAAGATCCACAGAGTCCCTCAAACATCAGAGACACTAAAACTGCCCCGAGCATCTGAGGCCCACAGAGCACCTCTCGGCAGGCCCTGTTTCACAAGCCACACAGCACAGCTCGGGGAGAAGGTTTGGGCGGGGACACCCGGGGACACCCTGTCCCCCTTCCTTAGCAGTTCAGACAGAGAAGTGACCATGAGACGCTGGTGCTGCCAGCAGAGCAGGGAGCCGGGCAGATGGACAGACGGACGCGGGAGCAGCCGTCTCAGGGAGGCCCCGCCCTCAGACGCCTCAGCTGATGGAGGAAAGTGAACAGCCACGCACAGTGGCCTCACCCCCAACCCCATGTCTGGGGCCAGACCTCCTCCAGGAAATGGGACCTCGAGGGGTCACATCAGAGCCCCTGCATGTGCATCAGAGCTGGGCCGAGGACCCAGAGCTGCATCCTGGACGAGCCTGCAGGACCCACAGGAGGACCCAGGGGCCAGCACCGGGACACACCCCAGGTTGGCCGCGGCATGGACAGGTCGTCACCAAGCTCAGTGCCTGCTGTGAGGGGAGCACCAAGTGTCCCCCAGGCCCTAGGGACGTAGGTCCACAGCCTGGTTCCTGCACAGCAGCGTCCTGAACAGGGCGAGAGTGGAGAAATAGGAAGAGCGTCCAGCCCTCCCTTTCTGGTGTCCGGACAAGCTCCCTGTGGCTGTGCCAGGGGCCCTTCCCCTCTGGGGTCTCTGCTCAGGTGGGGGTGGACGCCCTGCAGCACATTCCCGAGGAGCAGGCAGCCCTGGCCAGCAGCAGGGGACACAGGACATCGCACTCCCCTCCAGAACAGCAGGAAGGCAAGCGGCACACAGAAACCACACGAGGCCCACGTGAATAACCTGGTCAGCCACCACCACATCCTCCGTGCAGACTGCCAGCAGCTTACACAGTTTGGGAGAAGAGGCTGTGACAGGAAGTCACCAGGGTCACTGTAAGCCCAGGACCGATCAGACAGAGCAGGTGCACTGGCCAGACAAGACTCCAGGACGACCGGGCACCAAGGCCCCGGCAGCCGGTGGAGTGATGGCAGCTGTGTCCTGCCTGGCTCTCTGCAGGCCCCTGCCCCCACACCATCACTCCCAGGGCCTGGGGCCTCCCTTTGCTTCTTCTTCCCCACAGGCTACCACTTTCTGGTCACCTTAGAGACAGGACCTCTGCAAATGCCCTCCTAGAAAACAGGCCATGGCCCTGTGACTTCCAGGCAAGACCGAGCTGCTAAGATGACCCTCACCCATGCAGATACACACTTCCACAGACTTATCCCCCACCAGAGCACTCCGCACTGACGCCTGCATCACCACGGAAGGGCCTGAGGCTGTTCCTGGTGCTCTGACCTCAGTCAGCACAGCAGAGGGGCGCAGCTGCCGAGCTAGGGCCCGTGGGTCAGCACGGGCAGCCGGAGGGGTCGTGGGGTGGTGAGCGTGGGGCCGGAGGCAAGGCCGGCAGCTCCAGGCGGCTCTCTTGCAGTCACCCAGTGACCGGACCCTGGGCCAGGCCTTCCCACCTCCTTCCCAGGGGCCGACTGCCCCCAGCCACTGCAGCTTTTGGCCCTAGGCTGGGTGCTTTGCCCCGACTCTGAAGTCCATAACATGCCAGCAGTGCTCCTGCAATGTGCCTGGAGGCTCCACAGAAGTCTCAGCCCCACCTGACCTCCTCTCATCAGAGAGGCCACCTCTTGACCACCTCTGTCCCAACACCAAAAACTCAAAGATACTTTTGGAAACTGCGTTAAGACTCTTGGGCTGCTGAAGTACCCTGTTGAATCTTTCGCCTCACAAAACACACTTCTGAAAAACCGAGCCTAAGTCAGACATACTAATTCCTTGGAACCGCCCAAGACTGCACGGGGGAGCCTGAAGGGGGACCGCCTTGAGCAGGCCGCTCCCACCCACAGCACCGCTGCACCTCACTCACCCAGCGGGGAGAAGCCAGAGGCTCTACCCGGTGGCCTCTCTGCTCAAAGGCCCCTGCCGGGGAGGAGAACCGCTGCCCCCATCTCGGCTCCTGGGGAGGGCTGTGTCCTGAGAGGCTCCAGGCAAGGCAAGGGTTCCTCTCTAGAAGCCCCAGGAGGAGCCAGGCTCTGCCACAGCCCTGCCGCCACCCCCTCACCCACTCCTAGAGCCTTACGCAGCAATGGAGATGTTCGCGGCAGACATGGGGCTGACTTCAGCCACTTCTTTGGCCTTTTGCAGGGCAAGCTTCTGATTGGCTGCTTCTTCCATCTCCTCTTCATCCTGTTTGGACAGACAGCAAAGCATAGCTAGACTGAGAGTGCTGTGTCCACTCTGAGGCTCCACAGAAGCCTCGGCCCCACCTGACCTCCTCTCGTGCCACCAGCTCTTCATCCAAGAGCCTCTGAGTCCTTCCCACCCCTTGAGCCACAGGCCAGGCAGCTGGCTCCTGCCTCAGCACAACCCACCCAGGCTCCAGACCCCCCCGCTACGCCCATCTCTGCAGGCGACAGTCCCCAGTCAGCACCCTTCCCAGCGTGCTCGCCGCTGACAGTACTGCTCTAGAGCTCCAGCCCAGGAACACATTCCTGCCTGTCAGTCTCATTCTGTTGAAATGCAGACCCACCTCTCTATTCCCCTGCTCCCCCTCCTGCCTCCCCCCAGCAGCTGTCACACTGGAACGAAGTCCGTCTCTGCCCCAGAGCAGCGAGCCAGCGCGAGGAGCAGCCGGCTGCCCCGAGCCCAGGTGCCCTGCAGCACCGCCCACGGGAGCCATCGCCGGGAGTGTGTCTAGCAGGGCCACCTCACGGCCTCAGAGCTTCTCCTCCTGGACCTGCTGGGTCACATCCGACCACCTGTCCCCGGCGGTGACTGTGCCTAGCCATGGGCTCCACGCCTCACTGAGCTCCTGGAGAAGAGAGGCTCTCTGCCTCCGGGCCGGCATGTGACGCCTGAGCAGACACCTTGCCCCGCCTCTGCCCGCTCCACGCGGAGGAGGACCGACCCCCCAGCCCTGAGCCCGCGTCACCAGGCAAAACCAGAATGCTCCGCTCCTCAGGTCTAGATAAAGGGCTCTTGGCTGAGTCCACAGGCCTGCCGGTCCCCGTGTGGTCCAGCTACATCACTGGGACCGCCCTTATTTCCCCCATTACCCCAACCCCAGGCCTACCTGGCTCCTCTGGAAGCTGGCATTCCCCACATCCCAAACATCCTTGAATTTGCTTTTAGGGGCACAGTAATGGCAACTAAGCCCCTGTGAGCTGTCTGTACATTTCCCACCATAGAGAAGAGGGCTTCCAGCTTCAGGCCCCAGAGGGCAGCAGAACTAGACCTACCACGAAGTCCCCAAGGGACACCCCTCCTCCAGCCCCAGGCTCCATCCTGCTTTATGGCCCTCAAGTCATTCCAGCGGGTGTTCTACAAACTTGACGTGAGTTTATTTCCACTTCAAAAAACAAATGACACGACTGTGTATTAGCAGGAGCATAAGGGAGGGAGCATCAAGCCCCACTTTTTGGGACCCTCGGCCAGCCCAGGAGTGCCCCAGAGCCTGACACAAACAGGTCTCCACTTCCACCTCCAAAAGGGAGGCAATCCCTGAATTAGGGCAGTTTGTCCAAAGGGGCCACCACCCAGGGTGTCTGTGCATGGAGACAGGGCCCCAGGACATGGCTTGTCAGTATGTCCTCCCACTGACAACCTTGAAGGAGCAGTGAGAGCTTTGACCCCAAACTCAGAACAGCTAGCTGATGCCAGATCACCAAGGCTACTGGGCACCCCTGGTTCATGTGGTTCCAGAAATCCTGACACCAGAAGTGTTCTGTGGCTGCACCGGTCCCCCCAGCCAGGGGCTTGGGCCACTCTCCAGCCGCTCCTGGATTGTGAGATTCAGTCCTGCAACTGACTGACAGCAGTAATAGGCAGGCCAGGGGGATTCCCAACCCTCAGAAGAAGGGAGGAACCCAGACCCACAGGCACAGCCCAGCCCAGTCGAGCAGAGGCAGAGGCGGGCGCACCGCACGAGCCCCGGGGGGAACATTCTTCCCAGGGGGCCAGGTAGGCAAGCAGGGCCCCTGCACAGCATGCACCACCAGGAGCGCATGGACACCAGAGTCTCTGCAGCCTGCAGAGATGTCCAGAATCCACCTTCCCCAGGGGAGACCCAAGTCAAGCCCCAGAGCAGGGACAGTGTTAAGAGTCTTGGGACGTGCAGGACTGAGTGGATGCAACACGAGCGGAAGGCTGTCAGGGACAGTAGGGGCGAGCACGCAGACACAGACACACAGGTGTGCACCCAGGCACACGCGCAGACAGCACGTGTGTGCCTGTGAGGGTCACAGCATCCTCAGACCTCCGGACCACAGCCTCCACGCCAGCAGCCAGGCTTCTCAAAGCTCCAGCCCGAGGCTGAAACGGTGGGCGGCCTGCACCGTCCAGGACAGACAGCGTGAGAGTAACCAGGCAGGGGGCTGCGTCATCCGGAGTGATGCCATGGGGAGACATGTGTGATCATGTCCCCCACAGGCTCAGGGATGAGAGATGACTGTTAGCTGGCTCCCGCGGGGCACAACCTGGAGAGAAAGCCATCCCACTGGGTGCAGACGTGCTGGGAACAGACACCAGCTGCTCCTCCAGCCACCAGCCTGGCCCAGAATCCGAGGGCAGCACCACACAAGGGCCACTGGAGCTCAGCCATCCATACAGGAGACCAAACACAGGAGTCCCCCACCTCCCAAAGAGGATCACAGGGTCCCCTCACCATCTGTGGGTGAACATAGGGGACCCTCCCCTCCTGGGGATGACCACAGGGTGCCCTCACCACCTAGAGATGACCACAGGTCCCCTCACTGCCCTTTAGGGTGTTCAGACCAGATGTCCCCTAAGGCCCACCTCACGATGGCTCTCACTCCAAGAGGACATGGCCCCCACTTCACACGCTGAAGCCACAGTGCCCTTCAGTCCTGAGAACAGGGCAGCCCGCACCCCCATCACCCAGGTCTGCCTCTGGGCTGCGTCTCCTGTGGGCCACCCCCTGCTCCCACACTGCCTCCTGTTTTTCTGGTCATCCTTCCCAGGTCTTGACTTCCCAGAAGTGGCCCTCATGGTCACCCCGCTTCCTGGCATGGCGCCCCATCTCTTCAGTGCTCCCATACCCCTGCACGTCCAGAACTCGAGATCCCCTGGACAGCGGCCACACGTTCCTAAAGCAGGACCCAGCCCTCCTCACGATGCCGCAGCCTCTCCAGAGCGACACAGATTGACCCCCACCCACCCATCCCTGGGCTGCGGGTGTGTCCCCACCCACATACCTTGGTCAGCTCCTGAGCGTTGGCGAGGTTGTCCACAGCGATGGCCAGGAAGACATTCAGCAGGGTGTCTGGTGGCTCCAGCTAAGGAACGACGTCTATGCCCCAGCCTCCCCTGGGTCAGGCCATAGGGAGGTATTACTACCCTGGGACTCGGGGGGAACCGCACCCCAGGGTTCTGCCTCAAGGATGAACCTATGCAGGGCTGCAGCAGGCCCAGAGACAGCACTCCGAGGTCAGCTGCTGCCTCCTGGCATTGACCACAGCCACGGGCGACCCAGAGGCCTCGCCCTGCCCAGAGAGCAGGATGCAGGTCGTGCCCCTCGGGGTCCAGCCACAGGGAAACACTCCAGTCAGGCAGGATGGGGGCACCCGCTGCAGAGCCTCCCCAGCTGGGCTTGCCCTAACCCTGCAGAGCCCCCACCCGACTCCAGACACAAGCCCGAGAAGCGTCCTCCCCACAAGACCTTCCCTTGTGCTTCCCTGCAGATTCATTTCTACCAGGGGGAGGTTTTTTAAAAGCTTGGTGCCAAAACCTAATCATTAATTTAAATTAAAGTGAAAACAAAACAAACAGCTGCCCTCGGGCTCAAAGCCCACGTCTGTCCCCAAGTCCTCCCTCCCCACCCTGCCGGGGTGGGGGAGGAAGAGAGGGACCCAGGAGGCACCTACCCCCTCGCCCAGCCCACAGAGGATACAGTTCCCAAACAGCGTCAGAACAATGAAGTACACGGACGAGAACATGCCTTTGCTGACTCCACCTTGCGATTCAATCCCGTGGTACATCACCGCGTTCCAGTCCTCCCCGGTCAGGATCTGCGGAGGGAGGGAGGGAGAGCACCCAGGCACATCCCACAGCCACCGGCACCCACACGCATGCCCAGGGAGAGACGGCTGAGCCCAGGGCACACGTGTGCACACGCAGGTTCCTGGATGACACTCAAGGCAGCCCAGGGGCCTCCAAAGAAACTTCCAGAAGGGCCATGGCTGCTGGGCTGAGTCTCTGCCAAGAATGGAAAGGGAGCTCTCGGGAGAGAAGGCGAGCAAAGGTGAGGAGACCAGCACAGGGCTGTGTGGGGTCCGCCCAGTGGGCTCCCCGCGTCCCCAGCTGCCAGGTCACTGCCACACAGATGAGGAACCCAGGGCTAAGGGCGGCGTGAGCTCTCAAGGCCAGGCAGCAGCTGCAGCCTCTGACCCTCCAGTTCGCTACCTCCCTCAGTCCAGTGGGCGCAGGCTTTGAGGGCGGCTACACGTGATCCCTGCCCCATCAGGAACCGGGTCTCGTTTCCATTTGTATTTTGGGAAAGTGCAAGGGGTGAGGTAACAGATTTGCATGTGTCCGCCACTCAAGATGGAGACTGCTGACATTTTGTCGTATTTGCATCAGGTCCCACCACCCATGATCACCCTTGACAGGCAACCGCAATCACGAATCTGGGGCGCATTCCCACCTACACAACACACATGTACACACACAAAATATACCATGTGTGCTCTAAACACGCAGAGAAAGGTGTCAGACTACACACACTATTCTGTTCATTCACTGTTGCATCCTTGAAGTTGACCCATGTGGACACGCAAGCCCAGCGTTCCTGGAAAGTGCTGCACAGGCCCCTCCACACGCTCGCCCATCTTCCCGACCGGCACTCCAGGGTTCTGCCAGTGTGCCCCACTGTGCACATGAGGTTTGTCTAGAACTGGGCCTGCTGGATCATAGGTTCTGCACACTCTTGACTTAACTAGATGTTTCCAAAGTGCTTATCCCAAATTACTGTCCCATCAGCAACTCAGGCTGTGTCTTCCTCACACCCTCGTCCCAAACTGAGCACTGTCACACCCTTTGATAGCTCCCAGCCTGCAGGGTGAAGAGGCAGCCAGTCAGGTGGGACATCTGCTCAGATCTGCTTCCTGTGGCCCTTTCAATTCTTTGGTTTATATTTCTCGTGACTCATCTTTTCTTACTGACTTCCATATGTATATTCTTTTTTTTTCCAATTAAAATAAATAAATTAATTTAAAAAATAAATAAAGTGAGTCTTGTATGCACTAGTCCTCTATCTCCAATGTCTGCTTGTGTCCTTTTGCTTTTAACTGATTTGCTGAATTATTAAAAAGTTTAATGAAGTCAAATATATCACTCTTTCCCTTATGGTTTCTGCTTTTTGCCTCTTAAAAAGTCCCTCTCCATCCCAAGGTCATGACGAATTTTCCTACATTTTCTTTGAATCATTTTAAAATTTGGTTTTTAGATCTCTAATCCAACTGGAGTTTCTGGTTATGTCCTGTCTACCATGGGGATGAAGATCGACTTTTCTCCCACACAGAAGGCTCATTTTTTGACCATTCCACCCCCACCTCCCACCCCACCCATCCCCCATTGATTTAAATGCCGTCTTTTTCGTATGACCAACTTCCTACAAAAGCCTGGGCATGTTTCTGGGCTTCCTAGTCTGTTCTCCGATCCTTTGTCTTTAGACGTCAAAATCTTCACTATGGTAGCTTTACAGTAAGTCTTGATACGCAGTGGGGCAAATCACTCCACGTTGAATTGCCTTTGCTATTCTTGGATATTTACTGTCCCATAGAATCAACACGCTGAATTCCAAGAGAAGTTCTGTTGGGATTTGAATCACTGATTAAATTAGGGAGAATTGATCCCTTTACAACAGTAAGGCTTCCCATTTAAAAACATTTGTTTTCAGTTCTTCAGGTCTTTTAATAACAAGTTATCGTTTCACATGTAAAAGTCTTGCATACTTCTTGTGGATTTATTTCTGGGTAACTCATAGCTTTTGTAACTACTGCAAATGAAATCCTTCATTCTAACTGAATGTTCTAATTTAGCGACGCAGGTGCACAGAAAAGCTCTACCCTTCAAATGCTCCGCTTGTTCGGCAGCACTGGTGAACCTTTCATCATTTCAGATTCTCTGGCTTTCTCTGTAACCACATCATCTGTCTGCTCCTTTCCACTCCTCCTACCTCTTCCCTTTTCTTATTACGTGGACTCCAACTGCCTGGATACCGGCTACCCTTGGTTTTTCTCCAGTCATAATGCTTTCAACCTGTGTTAGTCTGAGTTCTCCAGAGAAACAGAAGCAACAGGAGATGTCTGGGTATATCTTATCTTGTGATTATGGAAGGTAAGTCCCAAGACCCATAGCTGCCTGGGAGAGATGATGGTGTCAGTTTCAGCCCAAATCTGAGTCCAAGGGCAAGAGAAACCGAATGCCCAGCTCCAACATACTTGGGCAGCAAAAGTGGGCTCCCCCTTACTCAGCCCTTTGCTCCACTCAAGCCCTCAGTGGACTAGGTGAGGCCCCCACACCTGCTTTCTCGGTCCTCCAAGTCAAAGGTCTTGTCATCCAGAAATACCACCACAGACACGCCCAGAAACAGTGTTCAATCCAGGCACCCCACGGTCCAGTCAAGCTGCACATGAAACTCACCATCAACAATCTTTTACCTGCAATGTTTGCTATGGTCTTTCTAAAATAACAGTTTTATTTAGATATAGTTTATTCAGTCGCTCAGTCGTGTCCAACTCTTTGCAACCCCTTGGACTGCAGCCTCCCTGTCCGTCACCAACTCCTGGAGCTCACTCAAACTCATGTCCATCGAGTCAGTGATGCCATCCAACCATCTCATCCATGGTGTCCCCTTCTCCTCCCGCCTTCAATCTTTCCCAGCACCAGGGTCTTTACCAACGAGTCACTTCTTCACATCAAGTGGCCAAAGTATTGGAGCTTCAGCTTCAGTCCTTCCAATGAACATTCAGGATTGATTTCCTTTAGGATGGACTGGTTGGATCTCCCTGCAGTCCAAGGGACTCTCAAGAGTCTTCTCCAACACCACAGTTAAAAGCATCAATTCTTCGGCACTCAGCCTTCTTTCCAGTCCAACTCTTATATCCATACAGGACCACTGGAAAAACCATAGCTTTGACTAGATGATCCTTTGTCAGCAAGGTAATATTGCTGCTTTTTAATATGCTGTCTAGGTTGGTTATAGCTTTTCTTCCAAGGAGCAAGCGTCTTTTAATTTCATGGCTTTAGTCACAGTCTGCAATGATTTTGGAGTACAAGAAAATAAAGTCTGTCACTGTTGCCATTGTTTCCCCATCTATTTGCCATGAAGTGATGGGACCAGATGCCATGATCTTTGTTTTCTGAATGTTGAGTTTTAAGCCAACTTTTTCACTCTCCTCTTTCACTTTCATCAAGAGGCTCTTTAGTTCTTCTTCACTTTCTGCCATGAGGGTGGGGTCATCTGCATATCCGAGGTTATTGATATTTCTCCCAGCAATCTTGATTCCAGCTGGTTCTTCATCCAGCCCAGCATTTCTCATTATGTGCTCTGCATATAAGTTAAATAAGCAGGGTGACAACATACAGCCTTGATGTACTCCTTTCCCAATTTGGAACCAGTCTGTTGTTCCATGTCCATTTCTAACTGTTGCTCCTTGACCTGCATACAAATTTCTCAGGAGGCAGGTAAGCCAGTCTGGTATTCCCATCTCTTGAAGAATGTTCCAGTTTCTTGTGATCCACACAGTCAAAGGCTTTGATGTAGTCAAGAAAGCAGTAGTTGTTTTTCTGGAATTCTGCTTTTTCCATGATCCAATGGATATCGGCAATTCCATCTCTGGTTTGTCTGCCTTTTCTAAATCCAGCTTGAACATCTGGAAGTTCACGGTTCACATACTATTGAAGCCTCACTGGGAGAATTTTGAGCATTACTTTGCTAATGTGTGAGATGAGTGCAATTGTCTGATAGAACATTCTTTGGCATTGCCTTTCTTTGGGATTGGAATGAAAACTGACCTTTTTCAGTCCTGTGGACACTGCTGAGTTTTCCAAATTTGCTGGCATATTGAGTGCCACACTTTAAAAGCATCATCTCTTAGGACTTTGAATAGTTCAGCTAGAATTCTATCACTTCCACTATCTTTGTTCGTAGTGATGCTTCCTAAGGCCCAGTTGACTTTGGACTCCAGGATGTCTGGCTCTAGGTGAGTGATCACACCATCGTGGTTATCTGGGTCATGAAGATCTTTTTTGTATAGTTCTTCTGTGTATTCCTGCCACCTCTTCTCAATATCTTCTGCTTCTGTTAGGTCCATACCATTTCTGTCCTTTATTGTGCCTATCTTTGCATGAAATGTTCCCATGGTATTTCTAATTTTCTTGAAGAGATCTCTAGTCTTTCCCATTCTATTGTTTTCCTCTATTTCTTTGCATTGATCACTGAGGAAGGCTTTCTTATTTCTCCTTGCTCTTCTTTGGAACTCTGCATTCAGATGAATATATCTTTCCTTTTCTCCTTTGCCTTTTACTTCTCTTCTCTCAGTATTTGTAAGGCCTCCTCAGACAACCATTTTGCCTTTTTGCATTTCTTTTTCTTGGGGATGGTCTTGATCACGGACGGCTTCCTATACAATGTCACGAACCTCTGTCCAAGGTTCTTCAGGCACTCTATCAGATCTAATCCCTTGAATCTATTTGCCACTTCCACTTTGATTTAGGTCATACATGAATAATCTAGTGGCTTTCCCTACTTTCTTCAATTTAAGTCTGCATTTGGCAATAAGGAGTTCATGATCTATACCACAGTCATCTCCCAGTCTTGTTTTTGCTGACTGTATAGAGTTTCTCCATCTTTGGCTGCGAAGAATATAATCAATCTGATTTCGGTGTTGGCCATCTGGTGATGTCCATGTGTAGAGTTATCTCTTGTGTTGTTGGAAGAAGGTGTTTGCTGTGACCAGTGCATTCTCTCGGCAGAACTCTGTTAGCCTTTGCCCTGCTTCATTCTGTACTCCAAGGCCAAACTTGCTTGTTACTCCAGGTATCTCCTGACTTCCTACTTTTGCATTCCAGTCGCCTATGACGAAAAGGACATCTTTTATTGGTGTTAGTTCTAGAAGGTCTTGTAGGTCATCATAGAAATGTTCAACTTCAGCTTCTTCGGCATTAGGGATTGGGCATAGACTTGGATTACTGTGATATTGAATGGTTTGCTTGGAAATGAACAGAGATCATTCTGGCATTTTTGAGATAGCACCCAAGTACTGCATTTTGGACTCTTTTATTGACTATGAGGGCTACTTCATTTCTTCTCAGGGATTCTTAGAAGAAATTAAGAGATATAGTTAACATACCATATAAATCAGTCATTTAAAGTGTACAGTTCAATGGTTTTTAGTACATTCACACATATATGCAACCACTACCACAGTCAATTTTAGAACATTTCTGTCCCTTCGAAGAGGAAGCTCATCCATATCAGCTACTCCACCTAGCCGTGGGTTTGTTTTGGGTTGTTTTTTGTTTCTGAGTCCTCAGTATTTTAAGTTCTTTGTATGACATGATTCTCATCATCATGTCAATGTTTTATCTTTCTACATCTATTGATATGCTTATTTTTCTCTTTAACATGTAGAGATCAGGAAATTATATTGACAAATTACTATATTACTGAGACAAGTGCAGTTTAGCGATGAGGTTCTAGTTTATACAGAATTGGATTTGGTTTTTGAGTACTTTATTTCAGACTACTTGCCTCTGCCTTCACTGAGCAAACAGAGTGCCTGCTGTGTGTCAGGCAACCTTCAGGCACTTACGATCATCAGTGGACACAGCAAAGCCCGTGCCTCACAGAGCTGTGGAGGGAGAGAGCTCTGAAGTGGAGCCAGAAGACTCGCTTGGAATCTGACCTTCTGATCAATTACTGTCCTAACACAGGCCTCCAGGACACCTGTCACACACTCAAGACACTTGGAGACCCCAACCCAGAAACGCGTGGTGGTGCCACCGCTGAAGGAGACGCATCTGTACACATCTGTACCCCTCAGAGGGCTCCAGCCCAATGGGTCGCAAAGAGTCAGACATGACTGAATGCCCACGCCCTTACTGATGGTGAACTTTTGTGACTTTGTTATCTTGGTGTGGCGGTTTGCTGTCTCACTAACATCTGCTCTTGGCATTACTGTTTTCCTGCTTTCAGTCTCTCCTTGGTTCACTCTGTTCTTGTTTTTATTTTTAAGACGAGTATTTAGCATATTTATTTTCAGCCGTTCTCTTGTTTTTAGTCATCTTCTTATTTTGACAGTCGATTCTAAGATTCTAAATTTTTCTCTAAGCATTGCTTCAAACCCATCCTGTAAGTTTCGCTAATTATTACTCAGTTCTAAGTATTCTGTAGTATCCACTATGATGTCTTCTTCAACGCAACCCCTCAGCTTTCAAATATGGGGACGATTTTATGTGATTGTTTACTGGTGGTTTCTATTTATTTAAGTGATGCCAAGGATGTGCTCTGGGACTTCCCTGGTGGTCCAGTGGTTAAGACGCCACATTCCAATGCAGGGGGTGCAGATTCGATCCCTGGACGGGGAAATAAGATCCCACATGTCACAGAGTGTGGCCAAAGTTCAAATAAATACAATTTGTTTTTTATAAAAAGAATGTTCATTAACATAACACTTGTAGGAATTTCCTGAGTGACTTAACAAGTGGTCAATTTCTGTAGAGGTCCTCCGTGCCCCCAAATGAGTGTTTTATCCACTATAAGTTGTGCAAGTTCTTGTATGCATCAGCTGATTCCTGGTCCTTCCTAATCTCTTAGCAGCTTCATCCTTCAGTTTGATGGAAATATATATCCCTGAAAAGAAAGTGGACTTTTTGTTTCTCTGTGTATTTCTGTCAGTTTTTGCTTTTGGGGGCTCTGTTCTTACACTGCATCTTCCCTTTATTGTTATACAATGTAGTTTCTTCTTTTTACTAAAGCTTTTTTTCACCTTCTATTACGGCTGATGTTACTATTACACTAGCTATCTCTTGGTTAATGTTAACTTAGTTTATCTTTTTGTATTCATTTAATTTTAAAGTATGTATGATTTCAAACACTCAGAAAGGTACAATGAATAATATTTAAAGCTCCATGTACCTACTCCCAGCTTAAGAAATAAAACATTAAAATGTAGCTGAAGGGGAAGGGGATTCAAGAGGGAGGGGACATATGTACACCGATAGCTAATTCATGCTGAGGTATGGCAGAAATCAAACCAATATTGTAAAGCAATTAGCCTTCAATTAAAAATAAACAAATTTTTAAATATACAAAAAAAGTTAAAAAAAAAATAAAAGCATTCAATATTTGCTTTGAGTCACCTCATGGCTAACAGCGATGTATAAGGAATATGGGAAAAATGTGCCTGAAGGTCCTTGAGGAGAACCCCCAGCCTCATTTCTCCTCTCCCCACACCCGCCCAGCCCTGACTTTGGCATTAATCGTTCCCATGCGGGCTTTTATACTTCTGCTTGTATATATATCATAAACAATATTGTTACACAGTATGTTTGGAAACAAGATGTTTTCATCCTTATTTAAATAGTATCATATGCTAAACCAGAATGAAAAAGAATGGCAAAAAGAATATATATATATGTATATGTATAACTGAATCACTTTGCTATACAGCAGAAATTAACATAACACTGTAAATCAACTCTACTTCAATTTTTAAAGTTAATTAAATAGTACCATATGATCTGCATTATTCTGAATCTTGCTTTTTTTAGATTAACACTGCTTCTGACCCATGTTAATATAGGTAATTCCAGGTCATTCATTCATGATCCTGCTGCCCAGACAGAACACACTCTTCTTATCACTCTCCTGAGGATGAACAGTGAAGAGGTTTCCAGGGCTTCGCTACCATATGTGATGCTGCCTCGATGGTCTCACAGGTCTCTGTGCATTTGGCCAGGGATCTTCCAGGGCATGGACCCACAACAGGAACTACTTTCATGTGAGTGCCAGTGGGTTAGATACCATGACATTTGTTTCCAAAGCGGTTCTATCAACCCACCAATACCACAAGGGAATCCTCATTTCTCCACATCCTCTCTAAAACTTGAGGCTTCCCTTACGGCTCAGCTGGTAAAGAATCCACCTGCAATGTGGGAGACCTGGGTTCGATCCCTGGGTTGGGAAGATCCCCTGGAGAAGGGAAAGGCTCCTCACACCAGTACTCTGGCCTGGAGAATTCTATGGACTGTATAGTCCATGGGGGTCACAAAGAGTTGGACATCTGAGTGACCTTCCCTTTCACTTTCTCTAAAACTTGAGACTGTTTCTTAATTTCAGCTGAGAGGTGGGTTTAATTTGCATTTCCCTGACCGCGCGTAATAGATGATGGTTTCATAGGTCTGCTCTTCAGCCTACTTTTTTATCCTGAGTTCCCTCTCGTACACTTTGCCCTTTCCTGCTACATTTTCCTGCTGCTGTTTTCCCTTTTTGATTTGTGGAAGGTTTTTATTTATTTTGATTGCCCTGCTCAGTTGTTCAGTCATGTCTGACTTTTTGCAGCCCCACGGACTGTAGCCCGCCACACTCCTCTGCCCATGGCATTTTCCAGCAAGAATATTGAAGCGGGTTGTCGTTTCCTACTCCAGGAGATTTTTCCAACCCACAGATGGAAACTTTGTCTCTTGAGTCTCCTGCATTGACAGGTGGATTTTTTACCACTAGCGCCACCTGGGAAGCCCTCGTTCTGGTTGCTGGTTATTTATTCTGGTCGCTGTTTATTGGCTGATGTTGTGGAAATGTCTGCTCCAGCCTATGACTTATTTGACATTCTATGGTGATTTTTGGATGCAGAAATTTGTATTTCAATAGTCAAATTTGCCAGAGGTTTCATTTATGATCTGTGCGTTTTTATCTCTTCATTAAGAAGGCCTTCAGTTAGTAACAGTACTCTCCTGTACATTCTAAAATTTGAAATTTGCTTTTCACAATATGTCTTAATTCATCTGAGCTGATTTTCAAATCTGCTATGAGGTGGAAATCCAACTTCCTTTTTTTCTCTATGGATCACCAAACTGTCCCACACCATCTGCAGTGACAACACAAGTGTTCTGAGTACCTGAGTATTTCATCAGCGAATAATGACGTTTTTCTTTCTTCCTTGGCGATCCTGAGACTTTTTATTTCATCTTTTTCTTATTCTACTGCACTAAGACCACTGATACCGGCATAGTCTGCTAAGAGCTTCTGTCTGGAAGAGAGCTGGCTTTCATCAAACACACACAGAGTACAGGGTGTGATGCACCCCCACACACTCATCACCCAGCTTCCACAATTAACACAGTTCGCTCATCTCATTCCATCTGCTTCTCACTCTGGTGTTTGGTTGTGCTTTTGCTGGAGCTCAGATGCTCTTTCTGATGGTACACTCTTTTCCTTCTTCAGTCTGTTAAGATGATGAGTTACAGTAATAGACTTTCTAATGTTTAGTCATCTTGCATTTCTAGGGTAAATCCAAGTTGATCATAAAGATGATCTTTAAGTACATCCAGGTTGGATTGGTTCTTATTTCCCTCAGGATGTCTTGTCTCTCTCTGTGTGGTGGTAATAAATATCCTTCTTCTCTCATATTGTCTTTGTCTGGCATTTTCATATCAAGATTAGTCCAGTTTCATAAAGGGTGGATATTTCCTTTTTATCTTCTCTGGAGTCATCTATATAAAATTGCAGTAGCCGTTCTTAAACAGTTGGCAGAACTCACTTGTTAAACTGTCGGTGTGGTGGCCAGCATAGGTAGATTTTTCAATTACCATTCATAAATTATTCCATTTCTGAAACCGTCTGGGTTTTCTGCATTTTCCCGGGTCACTGCCTCTCCCCCGCCTCCGCCGCCCTCGGTGCACCCGCGTGATGCCCGTTTGCGTCTGGGTGTGTCTCCCCCACCTCAGGTCGTGCTCTCTTCCAGAACAACAGGGACTGCCCTTCAGTACTTTATTTACTTTTCCCCAACCTCCTGCCGTCAGACTGGCATTCTTCACAGGAAATTCTTCTTGCTACCACAGATTTTAAGACTTCCTCTTCACTGTCTCAGCTCTTTCTGCAGGGTCGCTGGCACCTTCTCTGCACCTCTGAGCCACAGTGGGCTCCACGCCTGCCAGCTCCCCCACTCTCACGAGGACCGCATCAGTGTGGGGCTCACCCTCTCTCTGTTTATTGAACCAGCTGTATGTTTACTGCCAGGACTGTCAGTCATTTTTCCCCTTAACCCAATGTTCCTGCTTCCGAGGTGCCCCTCCTCCCTTAACCTGCAGCCGTCCGAGGGCCAGCGGCACCTGCATCCGCCCGCTGTTTCCGTGTTTTAGGAGCGGCTCCCTTCCACCTGTGGGCATGGTCGGCCCTCTTCCCCGGGGGCAGCCTCACTGGGAACGGAGTGCAAGCTGTCCTCCCGCTCCACCCCAGCCCCGTCACATGCCTTCCTGTGCCCTCTCCAACCCCATTCAGAAGCAGGGGATCCACCCTGGGCTCTCAGGCCATCGGCCCAGTGTCATCCTGAGGGCAGTATACGCCTGTCCCTGGCGATCTACTCAGCCTCCTCCAGCCCTAACTACTCTCTCAGCCTCCTTAAAAGACCAGACACTGCTCTGAGTCACCTGTGGACGCCTTGACAAAGATGGTAAGCAGGGCAGTGCGCTCACGGGCACCCCAACCCTTCGAGCTCAGAGAAGGAGAAGCCATAGGACTTGAGGTGGGGTCAGGTGGGAAGCGGGCAGTGACACTGCAGGGTCTGGGGTCCTGCCAGGCCGGCAGCAGATGACCCCCTGGAAGGAAAGGGCTCTACCCACTGTCCCTGGGGATGGAGGAGCTGCAGGGCTCCCCCAGGCCGGGAGGGCTCAGGGGGTGAGATCACCAGACTGACTCACTCCGTCAGCAAGTGGTCCAAACAGTTGGCTGGAAAGTCCCCTTCCTCTGAGAGAGGGGCTCCAAGGTCCCTGCTCCTCATACTCGTCGAGGTTCCGGCAGTGGCTGAGGGCAGGCAGGGCCCTGGCCAGAGTGCCTGTGGTGTGGGGGCTTCTCTAAGCTCCATCATGGGCACCCACCCCCGCCCTGGCCCTGCTTGGTCTCAGATGTGGCCAAGGGCACTGCGTGGGACAGAGATGTGTGCCTTATCACACGGGGGAGGCCCGTCGTGGAGGCGCAAGGGAGCCATAGCTCTGTGATGGGGAGAGCACTCAACCTAGAGAGTTCTCAGGAGGGAACACAGATGCCACCAAGAATGGGGCCCCTGACCTACGTGCCCCCAGGGGCCGCGGGAGTGTGTATCCAGATACCAGGAGAGCCGAGGGGCTGCTGGGCCAAGCCCCTGGAGGGAGAAGCCTGGGGACAGCTTTCTGCTGTGTTTGCCAAGGACAAAGACAGCCATGATCAGTTCCAGGTCTCTGGCAGAGCGCTAAGCGACGACCTGAAGCCAGGGCCTCCCGGGGCCTCCACCTGCTCCTGGCAGGCTCGCTCCCAACCTGGGGCCTCACATCAGAGGCCCGCTGTGCCTGTGTCCTCGCGGGCACTGAGGGGCTGATGGCAGGCTGCCTCCTCCGCGCCCACAAAGCCCCGCAGCCACAACTTAGTCCAGAGCCGGGAGCCTTACCTGGAAGACAGTGAGGATGGCGGCAGGGAAGGTGTCAAAGTTGGTTGTTGGAGTCTCATCCTGGAAGTTGAACCTGAAAAGAACAAGGGCTTTGGACAGACAGAGGCAGGTCCACAGGGCCCAGGAGGGCTGGCACCTGGAGGCTGTGTCTGGGCCAGCAGCCCTCCTTGGGGCCTTTGTGGGGGAAGCAGAGTGGGAGCCCAGCAGCACTGTCCCCTGAGCCCTCCCCTCGGGGGCCCGGCCTCACTTACTGTCCCCCGAAGAGCTGCATGCCCAGCAGAGCGAAGACCACAATGAAGAGGAACAGCAGGAAGAGCAGGCTGATGATGGACTTCATGGAGTTGAGCAGGGACACCACCAGGTTCCGCAGGGAGCTCCAGTACCTGTGGGGGAGGCCTGGTCCGAGCGCGCCAGGACACCAGGACCCCGAGGGCCACACCTGCGGCTTCCGGCACCTCCTGCCCTGAGGGCCCCACGCTCACTTTCTCCAGGGGCCCACACTCCATCTGCACTGCAGCCCACCACCCGGCCCAGGGTGACAGCAGAGACTGCACGCTCAGAGCTGGGCTCACGCGCACCTCCCACCGGCTCTCCGGTCTCCCTCCTGCTGCCACACCTGCCTGCATCCCTCAACTCCCCCAGGCCAGCACACGGGAAGTGAGGGCCACAGCTATTAGCTGTGCAGAAGGGACTGCACTGGAGCGTCCGTCGGCACCACCACCCTCGGCGAGCAGGTTCGCATGCAGAGTCTCAGCGAAGCAGGCCGGGCTCGGGTTCCCCCCAGGGCGCGAGCCACGTAGCGCGGAGCAGCCCTCCAGGCTAAACACCCCTCCAGCCCACCCCTCAAATGCTCCTAGGGGCCAGAGACCATGGCCCTCTCATTCAGCTGAACCCCTGTGCCTCACAGGCCCCCTGCAGTCTGCGGACAGTCTTGCTGTGGGCTTGTTAGGTAACGGGTCCCTCCAGCTGCAACACCAGGACGGCCCAAGCCCAGGGAGGCAGGCCACGTGCCTCTCTGCCTTAGCACTTGCTGTCCTCCACCCTAGCCTGGGGAGAGGCCTGGGACATCCCTGAGCCCTCGTACCCAGGGCTGTGTCACAGAGAACCACTACTCTCTTCCTGGGTGCGTGACAGTTAATAGGAGATGGACTAGAAGACTCCAGAAAGCCTTCTCCTGACAGGCAGGATCTAGGTCAGGACAAGAGCCACCCACTTTCCAGGAGGAAAGGGAGCTGCTAAGACGCCAGGCCCATAGCCAAGGCGCGGGCAGCACCGTACCACCTCGTGGAGCCCTGCTCCTGCAGAAGAAGCGGAGGGCGCAGGGCAGGTGGCGGGGAGCACAGAAGGGTCTGTGGGCCAAGCCAGTCAGGAGTCCTGTCCAAAACTCCTCCGCGTTACACCATCCTGACTTTGAATGGCCTCAGGTGTAGATTTAAAACAGACTAGAAAAGATCTAGTCCAGCCTCCCCAGGAGGCTGAGGAAGTCACTGCAGGTGCTTGGAAGCAGGCCACCTGCGTAGGCGTGATCTGGACCATTCCGCAGCCATCATGAGCTGGGCATGTGTGGCCCACATGCTCCAGGCACCCCGGGCTGGGAGCCTCAGAGCCTCAGGGTGGCTTGGGACCCACCGGGGAGTCACTGGGCCCACGGCCAGCAGAGTGAGGGCAGCTCTGCTGCTGCCATGACAGCTGTGGACAGGAGCAGCCCCCTCCCACCGCCGCTCCGGTAGAGAGGGGGAGGTTCAGCCCCCTCACGGGCAGAAGAGAGCAACCTCTGTCCAGGGCTGTGGAGCCAAGTGGGATGAACCTGACACACGGTCAGGGCCACGTCCTATCACGGAGGCCAGCAGGCAGGGTCAGCCCTGAGTGGAAAAGGCAGGCCTGGGAGTTCAGGTCAGAAGGTCAGAGTCCCGCTGGGGCCGGGACAGGGGCTGCAAGGCAGGGAAGCAAACTTGGGGGCAGCAAGATAGGAAACCTCTATCTGATAACCTCTGTTTTCTACATCAACTAGGGAACAGTCATCCTTTGAGGTTGAAAGATGGGCTTGTGGGTTTTAAGACAAAAGCCATTGTGACACTGTGGGGAACAAGCTAATGAGAAAACCAGAAATGCTGGGGCAGTGCTGAGGCCAAAAACAGCCCCGCGGAGAGCCAGGCCACCAGGGCCCAGACGAAACCATGCTGGGCTGCCAGCCTCGCACTCGCTGCTTTGTGGCTGTCGTCTGTGTTTACCCAGTTAAAAGCCACATGAAGCGATTCTGCACGGCTGAGCACAAGACCCCTGCTGCACATCCATGTGCTCCAGGAGTGGGGTGGGAGTTCCTCGTCCATGTGCTCTGGGGCTGGGGGCACAGGCAGCGTGGGAGATGGGCCAACACAGGTGCTGCTCCCAGGGCGAGCTCCACCACCCTCACAGCAGGAGGAGGAGGAACTCCCCCCTCCCAGCCCTGGAGGAACTCCTCCCTACAACCAGAGCACAGGGAATCCCCCCCCACACCCCTGAGCACACAGACAACAGAAATCCCCTCCCACGCCCTGGAGAACAGGGACGACACGAATCCCCTCAACACGGACGACAAGAATCCCCAACACCCCAGAGCGCACGGACGACAGGAATCCCCCCACACACCCCGGCCCACAGGGAATCCCCCCCACCCCGGAGCACACAGACGACAGGAATCCCCCCCACACCCCGGAGCACACGGAGGACAGAAACCACCGCCCCCACCAGCACACAGACGACATACTTGGTGACTTTGAAGATTCTCAGCAGCCGCAGCGCCCGCAGCACACTGATACCGAAGGACGTTCCTGGCTTGATGGCTGCCCAGACCACTTCGAAAATGCTCCCCACAATGACCTGCAACAGAGATGGGGTTGGCCCTGGGCATGGTGTGGCCACGGCTCTCTGTAATCATCGGCCCTGGCTCCACGTGAGGCAGGGACCTCACACGGAGCTCCTGCAACCTCTGGGAACCACAGATGGTGCCTGTCCTTCCCCAGACACACCAGGAGGACACAGGACACGGAGCGGGTCTGGCCTGCAGGTTTCTCGGCGAATCTGCAAGACTCCTTGTGCAGTGCCTCCCCTGCAGCTTATCACAGCCAGGTGACCCCTCTGGGCCAGCACACCGCCTCCGACAGCCGTTGACTGTCAGGATGTGTCCACGCAGACCAGCAGACTCAACCTCCTCGTAACATCCCGTTTGGTCTTGTCCCCTCCGAGATGTTCCAGTTCATAACTGTATATTGTCTTCCCCTGAATACTAGGAGCCAGAAAGTGCCACCAGGGACAGACGATAACTAGCCTGCCCTCTTGTTTCACCAAGGGTCATCCCGAGCACTGACCACACTGGTGGACTGGGACTTGCGGGCAGAAGGCCTGCCCCCGCTCCCAGTCACTCCCAGCATCAGTGCGTCTGGTACGAGGCACTCAGAAGGACAGAGCGGTGGGGATGGAGCACAGCAGATGCCTTGCCAACGGCGCCCAATGGGGTTCCCTCCCTGGCACTGCCCTGGCTGGGCACACCCAATCAGCGTGAGTGCTGTGTGCTCTTCATGTGTGCGGTTAATCCTTACTCCTGCTAACCTGGCTTCTGCAGCTGGTGTGGAGAACTCCCCCGCGAATATCAGTCTCCTAAACTCCACTTCGCTGTGTGGCTCACTCACCACCCAAGGTTTCAGTCACTGCCACCCATTTCATACCAACTGCAAACACAATCGGCTTGACAGCAACATCCTCACCAAGCCTGACAAATGGTGACTGACCGGGGGCAGTGGCCTCTGCAGGCTGACGCTGGTCCACGCCCTGCATGCCTGCTGTGCTGGCTGCACCAGCTCCAAGTCACCAAATGCACAGCCTTCCGCTTCCTGCCTCCCCAGCCTGGATACAGCAAAGAACTCAGAGGACTTCAGACCTGCCCATAGCTGCCACGTCCACTTCACCCCTACAGAGCAGCAATGGAATGAGCTTGCATGTCTGCCCTTGGCACCCCAACCGTCACCACCAATTTTTCTCAGCATCACACATCCCCAGGGTTGGACGCTGTCATTTTCTAAATCTACTTTCTTCCCATTATCAGTCTCCCAACATATCTTCCATTTTCCATTAATCTTCAAAATTTGCTCACATTGGTTTATAATGTAGGTGGCCTTTCAGATAGTCCCCAATGACCCCACTGCCTGGGGTTCACCCCCTTGTCCACCCCTGTCCCCTGGAAGGTAGGTTGGACCTAGTGAGCTGCTTTTAGCAAATAGAAACCAACAAGCATGATGGGATGGCACCTCCAAGAGGAGTCACAAGAAGACCGGGGCTTTGCCTTGGCGCCCTCAGCCCTCTGAGGACAGGGGGGCAGCCTGAGCAGAGGCCCACGTGACCAGCAGCCACCAGAGTGGGCCTGGAGAATGCCTTCCCGAGGTCTGTCAGCAGCCACAAGCACAAGCTTGGAAGGGGCTCTCACTGAACCTCGTGAGGGACCCAGTGAGCCACAGCCCCACTGCCAACCCGCCAGAATGAGAGGACAGATGCTGGCTGCTTTAAGCCACTAAACCCTGGGGTAAACTGATACCCAGAAAGGGAAGTCAGCATCAACTTTGAAGCAGGCACACACACAGTGCTGCTAAACTAGAAACCCCGATGTGGGAGTAGCTCTCGGGTCAGGGAGCGGTGCCGAATAGCACGCTGAACACATTCGCCCACCCTGAACACATTCCTTCAAGGATTCTGGACTCTGAAGACTCCGCAGGTAAGGTCTGCAGCAGGGTGAGGGGAGTCATGGGAGACTACAGAGGGGAGCAGGCAGAGAGCCCCATAGGGCCCATGGACACACAGACAGCAGGAAACGTGCCTCCCAAGCTGGAGCTCTGGCCGGGATACATCCATGCAATGCGTGCCTGCTGCTGCCTGGTGTCTCTGCTGCTCCTGGTCCATCCAGCCAAGAGGAGGGGGAACCTGAGGGAAGTGCTGTTAAGTAAAGAGAGGCCACAAGTGGCTAGTCTGGAAAATGCTCAGCCTCTCCAGAGCAAATGAGGCCATGTTTAGAGATGGCATGCCATTTCAGTCAGTGCTAATGAGGTGGATGAATCGAGAGCCTATTATACGGAATGAAGTAAGTCAGAAAGAGAAAGAAAAATACCATATATTGACACATGCATATATAGAATCTAGAAAGATGGTACTGATGAACATATCTGCAGGGCAGCAGTGGAGATGGAGACAGAGAGAACAGACTGAAGGACACTGTGTCATCTGTATATCTGAGGTTATTGATCTTTCTCCCGGTAATCTTCATTCCAGCTTGTGATTCATCCAGCCCAGCATTTTGCACGATGTACTCTACATATATGGAGAAGGAAATGGCAACCCACTCCAGTATTCTTGCCTGGGAAATCCCATGGACAGAGGAGCCTGGTGGGCTACAGTCCATGGAGTTGCAAGAGTCGGACAAGACTTAGTGACTAAACCACCACCACCACCCCTCTGAATATAAGTTAAATAAGCAGAGTAACAATATACAGCCTTGATGTATTCCTTTCCCAATTTTGAAACAGTCCATTTTTCCATGTCTGATTCTAACTGTTGCTTCTTGATCTGCATACAGAATTCTCAGGAGGCAGGTAAAGTGATCTGATATTCCCATCTCTTTAAGAATTTTCCACAGTTTGTTGTGATCCACACAGTCAAAGGCTTTACCATAGTCAATGACCAACCTAGACAGCATATTATAAAGCAGAACCATTACTTTGCCAACAAAGGTTTGTCTAGTCAAAGCTATGGTTTTTCCAGTAGTCATGTGAGAGTGTGGGTGTGAGAGTTGGGCCATAAAGAAAGCTGAGCGCTGAAGAATTGATGCTTTTGAACTGTGGTGTTGGAGAAGACTCTTGGGGGCTCCTTGGTTCTGCAAGGAGATCCAACCAGTCCATCCTAAAGAAAATCAGCCCTGAATATTCACTGGAAGGACTGATGCTGAAGCTTAAACTTTGGCCAACTGAAGCTAGCCAGCTGAAACTGAAGCTCCAATACTTTGACCACTTGAGGTGAAGAAATGGCTCATTGGAAAAGACCCTGATGCTGGGAAAGATTGATGGCAGGAGGAGAAGGGGATGACAGAGGATGAGATGGTTGGATGGCATCACCAACTCTATGGACATGAGTTTGAGTAAGCTCCAGGAATTGGTGAAGGACAGGGAAACCTGGCGTGCTGCAGTCCATGGGGTTGCAAAGAGCCAGACACGACTGAGAAAGTGAACTAAACTGAACTGATAGTCAATGAAGCAGATATTTTTCTGACCCAGTGGATGTTGCCAATTTGATCTCTGGTTCCTCCGCCTGTTCTAAATTCAGCTTGTACATTTAGAAGTTCTTGGTTCACGTACTGTTGAAGCCTAGCTTGAAGGATTTTGAGCATGATCTTGCTAGCATGTGAAATGAGCACAAATGACAGACAGTGAAGAGGAACTAAAGAGCCTCTCGATGAAAGTGAAAGAGGGGAGCGAAAAAACTGTCTTAAAACTCAACATTAAAAAAGCAAAGATCATGGATGGCATCCAGTCCCATCACTTCATGGCAAATAGATGCGGAAAAAAATGCAAACAGTGACAGACTTTTTTCTTGGGCTCCAAAATCACTGCAGATGGTGGAAGTCAAAGTCGCTCAGTTGTGCCCGACTCTTTGCAACCCCATGGACTATACAGTCCATGGAATTCTCTAGGCCAGAATATGGAGTGGGTAACCCTTCCCTTCTTCAGGGGATCTTCCACACCCAGGGCTCAAACCCAGGTTTCCCGCATTGCAGGCCGATTCTTTACCAGCTGAGTCACAAGGGAAGCCCAAGAAAGCTGGAACGAGTAGCCTACCCCTTCTCCAGCAGATCTTCCCAACCCAGGAATCGAACCAGGGTCTCCTGCATTGCAGATGGATTCTTTACTAACTGAGCGATCAGGGAAGTCCTGCAGATGGTGACTGCAGCCATTAAATTAAAAGACGCTTGTTCCCTGGAAGAAAAGCTATGACAAACCTAGACAGCATATTAAAAAGCAGATGCATCACTTGCCAACAACTCCAAAGCTATGGTTTTTCCAGTAGTCATGTATGGATGTGAGAGTTCAACCATAAAGAAGGCTGAGCTCTGAATAATTGATGCTTTTCAACTTTGGTGCTGGAGAATACTCTTGAGAGCCCCTTGGACAGCAAGGAGATCAAACCAGTCAATCCTAAAGGAAATGAATATTCCAATGAATATTCATTGGAAGGACTGATGCTGAAGCTGAAGCTTCAATAGTTTGGCCACCTGATGTGAAGAGCTGAATCATTGGAAAAGATCCTGATTCTGGAAAGATCAAGGGCAGAAGCAGGGAACAGAGGATGAGATGGTTGGATGTTATCATCAACTCAATGGACATGAGTTTGAGAAAACTCTGGGAGATAGTGAAGGACAGGGAAGCCTGGTGTGCTGTAGCCCACGGGGTCACAAAGAGTCGGACACGACTGAGTGACTGAACACCAACATGGACAGGGGGCAGGGGGGCGGGGAGGAGAGCACATCATGAACGGAGAGAGCAGCATGGAAACATACACATTACCGCGTGTGAAACAGACAGCCATGGGAATTTGCTATGTGACTCAGAGAACTCAAACTGGGGCTCTATGACAAGCAGGGGGTGGGACAGGATGGGAGGTGCAAGAGGGAGGGGACACACGTATACTTACGGCTGATTCGTGTTGATGTGTGGCAGAAACAAATGCAACATTGTAAAGCAATTATCCTTCAATTAACAATAAATAAACTTTTTAAAAAGAGAGAGATGACATGGTCTAAAAATGAAGCCAAGGTATGCAAGATCCCAAAAGATGAAAGGTGGGTCTCAGAGCACATTCCGTGGCTTTCTAGCCTTTCAAAGGGATGTAAGGTAAGCCTCCAAATGGGCCCCACAAGTCCTTTCCTCTCCAGGACATGGAAGGGTGTTGACCTTGTCCATCTCAGCAGCAGCTCAGGCCAAGGAGGCTGATCTCTAAGAGAGTTGTGGGTGCGGCTTCCATCCAACAGAGGGAAACACAGGAAGACACACCACATTACGCTCTAAACGATTACATGTGCAAAAACATCACTAGCTTGGGTCAAAATGCAGAAAACAGAGTGAGGTTTTTGGATTCCCCAAATTCCACTAAATACGAAGTAGGTCAAGAAAACCTCAGCTAGAATGTTTACCACTTTTAAGGAAAGAAGACCAGGGGACTCCCCCATCTAGAATTAGGAAAGGAGACCAGGGGGCTCCCAGACCTAGAACTAAGAAAGGAGACTCAGAAGGCTCCCAGACCAGGAAGTAGGAAAGGGGCCCCAGGGGGCACCCGGACCTAGAACTAGGAAAGGGGACCCAGGGGGTTCCTAGACCTGAGAACTAATCAGGGATTTCCCCAATGTTTGCTGGACTCCAACCAGCCCTCCCATATGTCCAGTGTCCCCATTTTGAACAAGAAGGTGTAGAACAGCTACCCCTGCCCACCCTCCACCACATGCTGGGTGTGGGGCTGGATAGCTTGTCTCCCTCATTTCATGGCTCTAAGATCTAGAGAAACTGTGGAGCCTCAACCAGACCTGAGTCCAATTTGGATGATGAGATTCTGCCTTTGAGCTGATGCTGCAGTAGGGTGAGTCAGGGAGCAGGGAGTGCACGTGAGTGTATCTTACACGAGAAGAAGCTGGATCAGCAGACTGTGGCAGGCAGCCCCAAGGATGGCCCCCACAGACCCCTGGATCCTGGTAACATTCTCCCCCTTGAAAGGTGGGCTGGCCCGTTGACTCCCTCCTGACAGACACAATAGCAAAGCTGACAGCTCTTTCCCCTGTGACTGCTTTCTGCAGCCTCTGTCTGGTACTCACGTCATGAGTTACGGCATGGTGAGGACACTCAAGCAGCCCGTGGAGAGGCCGTGGAACTGGGAGGCAAGGCCAGTCACCGAGCACAAGCCAGTCTTTTCAACAGTCTCTAATGGGCCTGAACGTAATCCTCCTGATCAAGCCTCAGGCTGGCTGCACCCCTGGCTTCAGCTGGACTGTGACCTCGTGAGGGACCCCAGGCCACAGGTACTCTGTCAAGCCACACCTGGACACCTGACTCTTAGGAATTGTGAGACAACAGATAGTTGTTTGAAGCCAATAAGTTCTGGAGTAATTGTTAGCTTATATGCAAATTATTCCCTGTCCTGGGACCTAGCTGGTTCCCAGATGACCATCACTCTGAAGTCTGCTCCCCGACTGGGTCCCCTCTGCCTACATAAGCCAAGCTTTCTCTTTTCCTTTGTAACCAAGAAGGCAAAGGAGCAGAAGCGTTGGCTTGCTCCCAACCGTCCACCAAAGTCACACGTGTCCACGTGTCCCAGAGAGCACTGAGGCAGTCATTGCCTTCCCCGCCAAAGCGCAGGCAGTGTGGCAGGTGTATGACCAGCGCCCTGGGCTCCAGTGCAGACTGTCCTGCATACAAGCTGGGCAGCCCTGGGCCCATCACACAATGTCCCCAGTCATTCATGTGTGAAGTGAGTCAGCGTGAGGACCTGACAAAGTCACAGACTACGTCTGTCGGCTGCGCTGCATCCCAGAGAGGAAAAGGTAAACTCCATTTCAGGTCGAAGCTTCCCTTGGACCAAGGTCCAGCCTCCCTGCCTGGCTACTGAGTAGTCTGCAGAAGTGCAAGGCCTCCTTGGGCTGTGGCATGGCCGCTTCTCACTCGGGCTCTCCACCAGCTCAGAACCCAGCCGTGCGCAGGTGTCAACAGTGCCCATCCTCGGGCTCTGGGGTCAGCACACGGCAGCATCCTGCACAACTGCAGGGCCCAAGGAAGGGGCTTCTGTGCTGCCCAGGACCTGTGCTTGTCCACGGTGAGCCTCAGAAGCACCTGCCTTCCAGGCCTCCCTCACTGCAGGCTGGTGAAGGGACCTGGGCCCACTGCTCCCCTCCGGCTTCCCCAGGAAAATCTGGTACACGTGTCCAGGCCTGCCCAGGCCAGACCTGCAGGATGAGGTCAGGACCACAGCCTCCTTGAGCCTCCACGGGATAGCAGCAGCACATTTAAGACCATCTACCATGCACGGAGGAGGCCACAGAGGCTTGAGCTGATCTTGAGACTACAGACAGGTCAGGACGGAAACGAGGCTGCCCCGTGGCCAACACCCGCACCGGTAAGGACCTGATCAGGACGGGCCTCCCATGTCTGCAGGCTGCCTTTCCGACCCAGGGGGATCAGTCCCCCAACCCATGGACTCTGCTCCAGACCCCAGCTCACACTGGGTACGGCATCGTGGGAGGGGGCTCTCAGGCCAGGACACGGTGGGCCCACCTGGACCCACAGTAGGCATCCCTGACGAGGCGGCTTACTCACCCCAAAATCGAAGCAGTTAAAGGAAGACCGGAAGTAGCTCCTGGGCCCCAGGCCATACATCTTCAGGGACATCTCTGTGAGGAAGAGACCCAGGAAAACAAACTCTGCAAAGTCTAGGAGAAGCCGGAGAAGAGGGGGATTAGCTCGTGGCCTCCTCCCGCCTGGCTCAGTCCAGACAGGAGGACACCAGACCTCTGGGCCGATCCAGGGGGCAGCTTCCAGGCCTGGTCTGCGGCTCTGAGCTCCAGCCTCAGCCCAGGACAAAGCAGCGAGCAGAGAGGACGTGACGCAGAGAGGTGCTCCTTCCAGCCTGCAAGGCGAGTGCGCAGGGCCCTGGGGCACAGAGGCAGGCTCCAAGGACCAGGTTCGGGAGTGAGGACTTGGGTGGTCAGGCAGGGGGCGCCCAGCCCCCTGGAGACGCTGGACGGCCTTGGGCCCTCCCTTCCCCCTTCAGTCTCACTCCCTGATCCACACACCGACTGCAACTGGGGTCCCTCTGCCAGGATCCTGGGCCAGAACCCCAGTTTCTCTGCAGGGATCTCCCTGACCCCCTTGGACTCACAGCACCATGTTTGGTTTTAACTCTGTTCTCAGGCTCACCCCACTAAAGGCAAGCATCCTTACCACCTAATACCCCCCGACCCCCACAGTACAAGTCTCCAGGAGGCACCCACACTTGCTAGGGGCCCTGGGGAGCCACAGAGAGACACCTGTGGGTGTGCTGCCTTCAGCTTCCCGCAGGCTGGGCCTGGCAGGCGGCAGTGGTGAGCAGGGCCTGCTTCAGCCCAGGGATCCTGCCACTGGCAGTGCTGATGCTGCTGCAGGACTGAAGGGAGGCCACACTGGACCTGAGGGTCATCCTGGGAATTCAGGGCACGGAGACACTACCCCAACCCAGCCTGAGCAGAAGGCAGGGTGAGAACAAGAAGAACAGTCCAGAAGCTGTACAAGACCACAGACTGCAGGAGACACAGCCGAGCTTAGCCCCTGACTGGCTGGCCAAACCAGGAATTCTAGGCATCAGAACAAGGTCGCTGTTTTTGATCCTCCTCTCAAAGCTGGAATCCATGCATCATTTCAGACAATGAGCCAAAGGCACTGTGGCCTCTGACCCCAGAGTATGGGGCCAGGGAAGCAGTGGAGCATGAAGGGCAGAGCCCCCACAGAGGGCCAGAGACACAGGGGGGTCCAGTCACCAGGCAGTCACCCGCCCGGTGGCCCCAGGGTCTCTGGCATCCAGACTGGTTGGGAGGCTGGCCCTCAAGCAGCTTCTGCTCAAACAGATGGTGGAAGAGAGGGTCACACACTTCCTGCCCTCCGTGCGCACCCTGAAACCGTTTTCCTCCATGTGCCGCACCAGGCAGCTCTGCAGCAGCTGAGACCCCAGATGAGCAGTGACACCAGTTCCACTGCCCACTGGGCAGCTTGCCTCACAGACGTATGATGGTTCATATGGCTCAAGAAGGTCTCGGGTAGGCAACCCAGGTACATGAACAATCAGCACCTGCCTGGCCTCTGAAGCCAGTCCAAATGCTAGCAGGGTACCCGAGCTGTGCCCAGGATGAGAAAGGTGATGGTGCAGCAGCCCTTCTGGAGAAGCCACGTGAAGGCTGTGCCGAGTCCAGCTTGGAACATGAGCCCCTCAGCCCCTGCACTCCAGGACCCCACGAGGGGAGCGCAGGTCTTGGGAGGAGAGACCACAGAGACGGGGCCCCCAGCCACCCCACCCAGACCTTGAAGCTAAAGCTGCCCAGTGGCCGGTCTTGCTCCCAGGAGATCAAAGTGAGAACCCTTTATAGGAACAAGCCAGGAAGTGCTGAAAGGGAAGCTTTCCAAGAAAGGGGGCACCTGGAACAGAGCCTCCACCACATGCCCACTCCTTCCCTCTCCCAAGGAAGAGACCCTAAACTTCATGTGCTCAGCCTCCCCTCAGAGCCCAAGAAAGGGCATCCACACGTCCCTTCCTAAAGTACTCATTCAGCTTGCAGGCCCTTGCGCTGCCCTGAGCTGGCCCCAGAGACAGCGGACCCCTCCCTCCAGGAGATCACGGACTAGGGGAGCAGAGCAACTACATCACACAGTGTCTGCATTATAACAGGGAGACAGCAAGCTGTGGGGACAAAGGGACAGAGGAGAGGGTGCTCAGGTCCATCCTGTCAGGCCCAGGGGTTCAGCCTCCACTCCCATGCCCCCTTCACCATCTGAGCACCAGTCTCGGGGTCCTTAGTGCCTTGGGGGTGGTGCATTTGACGGGCAGAGAGCAAGGTGCATGGCCAGCCTCAGGCCAGGGCCCCGTCGTGAGCTCTGAGGAAGCTGGTCCTGAAGGGAGTCCCCACTTCTGCCTCTACCTCCTGCAAGGGCTGCTCTCCTGTGCTGGGTCAGCCCGCCTCAGCTCCAGCCCAGCTGTCAAGGGCAGAGCCCTAGGCACTGAGCAGATGCCTCCAGACCCAGCAGAGGCCACCCCTCTCTCCAGCCATTTTCCCTGGGGGATGCTGATGAACACAGGAGTTTCCAGGAAACCACAGAGAAGATAAGGCAGTGAGGGGGCAGCCAAGGACGCCTGCAGCCCGGCCAGTACCTAGGCACTTCCAGCCTCGTGCTCCTAACATCAGACATGCGACCAGGCCGTGTAGGCCCCTCCAGCCCACTCATCGGGCGAACCTCCAAGAAAAAGGAGCAACCACAAGACAGACTGAGTACCACCGGCCTCTTCTAGGAAGAAAAGGCCTAGCTAGGAAGCCCCAGGGAGCAGCCACACCACTGGCCGCATGAGGAGGAAGCCCTGTCTCCCCAGCCCCTAGCTCATCCCCCAGGGGTGGGATACCGCAGCCCGAGGACTCAAGGAGACACTGAATTCAGTCCCAAGCCAGGTCCCACACCAAACCACAGGCCCAGGACACGTGAATCAGGGGCAGGGCGCCCGGCTCAGTGCACACACTTTGGTTCCTTAGCCCACCCTCCCCACCCGGGAGCCAGCCAGGGCCCCTCCTGCTTCTCCTCTCTCTGCCCTTTCCCATCACGCCAGCAATGGATTGCAATCGAAGTCTGGGAAACAGCCTGGAGCCAGCCCCAACACAGCCCTCCCCACTCACATTTTCAAGTGACCTTGGGAGCTGTCCATCCAGAGCCCAAAAGAACCCAGCAGCAGCAGCCCGGGCTCCTGGTCAGAGCTGTCTAGGCTCCGTGTGGCTGGCCCGCTGGGGGCCAGAACTAGGAGCCAGGAGGGTTCTCTGGAGAAAGGCTTTCTTGGGCATCTAGGTGGCTGCATGCACGCAGGGAGAGGGAGACGGAAAGGAAGAGAGGGAGGCATGTGTGGAAGCCTAGAGCAGGCTGTTTTCAGATCAGCCACTAACACGCGCAGGCTGAAGGCGGCTGACCCCGGGGAAGGGGCAGGAGGGAGCCCTGACCGCAGGACAGAAACCATTCACGCAGTGTCTTTGGAGCTCTCGTGAGCAAAACAAACAGGCAAGACATTTCGTTGCACATGCCCTGCAGGGACCTTGGGTGTGAAGGAACCTGGTCTCTGGGAAGGGGTCTCAGCTCTCTGCCTCCTTGGAGCCGTAACCAGGGCCGGACGGGTCACGACCCAGAGCTCCTGCCGTGTCCTGAGGCTTGTGGACACGTGTGCAAGGGACCCCTGGTCACGGATACCTCCAGACCCGGCCAACCAAGACGAAAAGCAGAAACGACTAGAAGAACCCTGGGAGACCCCTGGGAGTCAAGACTCTTTCCCTTCAGGAACCCAGGGCAGACGGGTCCCTCAGGCAGGAGACATCATCCCGGTTGCCCAGACCCCTCACTCGTTTCCCACTACACAGACGGATGGGGTCGAACCAGATCAGCCGGCTTCCTGGAACCTGGGCCCAGGCCTGGGCACAGTCAGGCCTCCGGCAGAGACCCCCAGGGCACTTTGGTCAGCACAGGGCTCCTACGCAGGGCACCCCAACACAACAGGCTATGGATGGGAAGTGGTCAGGAGAGGGGGGCCAGGGGAGGGCCGGGCCCAGCTACGTACACAGCGCCGTGGTGAGCCGCTGGGGCTGGTTGTAGTGCACCATGGCCACGCACAGGGTGTTCAGGGCCACCACGCACAGCACTGCCCAGTAGAAGCTCTGTGCCTTCACCAGGCGCCGGATGAAGAACCGAAACATCTTCTCCTTCCGGCGGAAGTACGACGAGCTCTCCGTCTTCCCACTCTTGAGGCTGGCTCGGGCGAAGGGGGACCCTGCAGCAACAGGGGCTCGCTGAGGGTGTGCGGGACCAGCGGGCCCCAGGACACCCTCTCTCTGCGCCAGTGTGAGCCCTGCAGACGCGCCCTCCAGGACACATGCCCTCCACCCCACAAGGACACGTGTCCCGGCCCGGCCTGGCTCAAGGCATCAGCTTCCATCACAGGCGCCGTGTGTGTCAGATCCACCACCAACATCGTGCTAAAGGCCCCTGTGCCCCCTGGAGTGGGTCCTGGCCACACCCTTGCTTCACAAATGAACCAAGAGCCTGGGTGGTCTCCACAGCTGCTGGCTCTGGCCGGGAGGCCTGCGTTGAAACAGGCCTCTGGTCCCCAGCCCCCCAGCCACCTTACAGGAGGGACACCCCCACGCTCTCAGGCCACTCTGATCCCTCGCGCGACGTGGGGAGTCCTGCTGCTTCTGGCCCTTCCTCCCTCCGTAGCTCTGGGGCCAAACGCCACTGACCGCCTGCTTTTCTAGGAGTTGTCCTGGAACACAGCCAAGCTCCTTCATTTGTGTCTGGCCTGGCTGCAGACTGTGGCCCACAGAGCCCAGGAAGTCTGCCCAGGAAGCTGCTCCTCTGCTCCGACTCACCCGCCAGTCCCAACTGCCCTCTCCCGCTCCCATGCCCACAGCCCCTGCACGGCCCCCCAAGGGGAATGCCTTCCCACCAGCTCCTTCTCAGCTCCAAGGCCACCCTTCTCTAGGCTCCAGTAACAAGCCTCAGCGCCCGAACAATCACACCCTTGCACCAACTGCACTGCGTGGGCTTGTCAGTCTGTTCTGTACCCAAGCCCCAGATCAGACTGAGCTCCAGGGCGCAGGGCATCCCTCTGCACCCACAGCCCCTTGTGCCACGTGACAATTGCGCGAGCGGACTTCGTGAGGGCCTGGAGGCTCTGAGTGCCCCCGAGCGCTCAAACGTGGGTGGCCCTGGACACCTGGCCTGGCTGCAGTCCCTGGGGAAGAAGCATGTGAGCACGTTACACGATGGCAGGCGTATTTGCACAGGGGTGTGTGCGTGTGCAGACTTGACCGCACAAGAGCATTTTCAGGCTGGTGTCTTCTTGGATTCACTAAACGAAGATGGGCCGAGATGCCACATCACACAGAGATGCTGCGCACCAGGCACAAGACGGGTCCTGAGGAGCGCCTGTGGGTCAGCCCCGGGCGGGGGGTGTGGCAGGGCCCTCCCGGGGAATTCCCAGCACTCTAGATGCCACACCCACACCCCATCCACATCTGCGAAAGACACTGTTCCATCACAGCCTCTGGCTGAGCCAGGACACAGCTCCCAGTCCATGACCTGACACCAGCCAATGCCGAGTGCTCGTGACTGGTCATTCAACAAAACCTCTTGGCCAGCCTTGCCGAGGGTTGCAAAATGCCAAGGCCACAGCCAGACACACCCACTCCCTCCTCCAAGACAGCCATGGGGCGAAGAGGGAAGACAGGGACCCAATACAGACAAGGAGAGGCCTGCACACAGGCAGAGCCCACAGACCCATCGGGGAACCCACACACGCAAAATCCCAGACACTGTCACTGAGAAACAGAGACATACACACGTGCTGCACAGCACACCCCGATGCTGACCACACCCCCAAAGACACACGCAGATTCACGCAGGTGCTCGCCTGCGATCACACACAGGCCCACTCTGGGGAGGTAGGTCAACAGAACATGTGACTCATGAAAGGCACTTTGTGCCCACATGTGGCCAGTGAGACAAGAACACATTCTCCAGGGAGACTCCCTGCTGGACAAGCCCCGTGAGGCCAGCTGGCCCGGCCCCAAGAGGGCCTCAGGGCTGCTGTCCTCTCACACCCCTGGACCCTGGGGACTCAGGGTGTCCTGGGCTGGGTCCCTGAGGACAGGCGGCATTTCCCACGAGCAGCGCCTGTGCGCTCACAGCAGCTCTTTGGTGAAAGGAGGGGTTTGCAGTAGAAGTGAAAATGTGTCACAGTCGGAATCCCTGCTTTGGGTGGAAACATGCAACATCAGGACCTCTAGGCTTTGTGCACTTTCCAGGTTCCACTTAATCAGCACATATTCTTCATGATAAAAAGGCTTATTTCACAAAAAATATACATCTTCAAGCTAGGGGGCAGTCAAGAATGAATGAACTATGAATGACAACAGAATTAAGCCCCAGTTAGAATGACATGGGTGCCTGTGCACACGTGGGGTCTTTGCACTGTGCCCAGGCAGGGTCTCATTAGTCAGCATAATGTCTACGTCAGCCCCGCTTAGCATCAACCCTTCAGTGACTGCCCTGAGTGGGGCACAGACACAGGGTAACCATGACCTGCCCCTGTCCCCGCCATCCTATCAGGGCACAGGGCACAGATCACAGGTGACAGGCAGGAAGTGCAAGGCCCCTTCCTGCTTAGCAGCTGCATTCCTCGGTATGGGAGGCAGAAGTGATGTGGACTGGACACCAGGCATGTGGATATGAACCCTGTCCACCCAACAGGCACATGGCTGGTACATCCTCACAGCTGAAGAGTCCTCACTGGAAACAGATATGGGGTCTCATGGGGTTCTGGGGGTTAAAGGAAACCATGCAGGCTGGCCCATCAGGCCTCAACCAGCAGCCAGCATGGAGCTGGGGGGACCCAGGAGGTGCCAGGCCCTATATCCAGACCCCAGGGAAGCAGACCACCTGCAGAGCCTGAGGCCCCAAGTGCAAGGAAACCCTTGGGCTCTGCTGGGGACTTGGCGCAAAGTCTACAGGGTCCCGGATATGGCACAGAGCCAAAACAACCAAAATAAAACCAAGAGAGAAAATAAAACTCCTCCCAAATCATTGAGCAATTGAAAGGGAAGAAGTGCACTCTTAAAAACCCAAACTAGGAGCCTGAAGATGCAGCAAAGCAATGTCTTAGATAAACATATACAGGAAATATAAGGAGGAAGAAATCAGAGGAAAAGGCTGAGAGACACAAAGGAGCAAAGGAAGAAGTAACATCAAGTAACAGGAATTCCAGGAGCAGAAAGAAAAGGGAAAGGAGGTTAAATAACTGAACACGAGTAGGAATACCTGAGCTGCAGGCCGAGAGGCCCCTGGGCTTCAGACCCCAGGCAGAGGGCATTCCAGGCGGGCGTATCTGCAACCAGGACACTGGGAACAGGACAGCGACCCCCGCAGAACAAGACAGAACAACCACAGCAAGAAAAGCTCTCCTGTCAGGAGAGCAAAGAACGCCTGAGCGTGTGCAGAAGCCAGTCGCTCACCTACACGCCGTCCAAGCGGAACACTAAGAGACAGCGGAGCCAAGACGGAGCAAAGCCCTTGTGGGACACAGTGACTGCAGAGGAGAGAGCATCCACGCGGCCGGTCAACGGAAGGGCCAAGGCAGGCCTACGCCTGCCAGGGGTGACCACAGGGACTAGTGACACCGAGAACTAAATCCCCAAGACATCTCCCACCAGGAGTGGGGAAAAAGGAGGGAAATCCTGCAAATACTTACTGGGTTGAAGGCGCGGCAGAGAAATGGGAAATACAGCGATTCAGTTATGGAAATACTACATCTTGGTGGTAAAGAGGGTATAAAAACACGAAAATAGTAAAGAAAATGTTTCTAATGCTGGGAGCAGGGATGGAAGGTCATCATTTGTGGAACAGAAGCAGGAAGAATCAGAAATTAGCAGAGGGGAGAGCATGAACAGCAACCTGGTCAAAGAGCAAAGCAGGAAAGACAGAGACCACAGTATCAAACATCAACACCAAATATCAAAGGAGGAGGAAGAAGTCACGGATGCCGACCCTTACACTAAGCAGAGACAGGCTGGACTCCCCCATTAGGAACAGAGACCGTAAGACTTGGTTAAAAAAAAAAAAAGCAAAACCCAGCTAAATGTTGTTTGTAAGAAGAACATTTAAAACACTTAACATGATAAAGAGTTGAAAATGAAAGAAAAAGCAAAGATACCCAGCAATGCAAACTAAAGCCCAAAAATAATGGTAGCAATGAAGAGTAAGACTTTTGCTATCAGACAAGGACTCGTCCAGTGGAGGAAGTAAACGGATAAAGAAGGTATTGTGTGATGATGAAACACACGATTCACAAAGAAGATGTAACAGTTATAGAAGTATATAGCGGCCAAATATACAAACAAAAGCCATGAGAAATACACAAGGAAGCATCAAGAAAATGCAAATCACAACCACAAGATTTATCACCTCACACTTGTCAGGATGGCTACTTCCAAAAAGACAAAAGACAATGTTATTGAGAACATGGAGAAATTGGACCTTTGTGCTCTGTTGATGGGAACGTAAATGGGGAACAGTACTGTGGCTCCTCAAAGGTGAAAAATAAAACTGCCTGATGGCCCAGCAACCCTGTCGCTGGGGGGACTCTCTCTCTCTCTCTGTCTCTTTCTTGGGCTCCACACGTGGCAGTAGTGGTAAAGGATCCACCTGCCAACGCAGGGGACATAAGAGATGCGGATTCAATCTCTAGGTTGGGAAGATCCCCTGGAGAAGGGCAGGCAACCCACTCCAATATTCTTGCCTGGAGAATCCCATGAACAGACGAGCCTTGTGGGCTCATCCACAGGGTAACAAAGACTCGAACACAACTGGGTGAGCACAGCATGTCTATGTATCTATGTCTGCATCTAGAGAGAAAGAGGTCTCCAAAATAACTGAGATCAGAATCTTGAAGAGCTCTGAGCTCTCCCATGTTGACCGCAGCACAATTCACCAAAGATAAGGCATGGAAACAACCCCAGTGTCCACTGACAGCTGAATGGGTAGAGAAAAATGTGTTCTGTACATCCCACAAAGTACTGCTCAGCCTTAATAAAGAAGGAAATTCTGCAATATGTACCCACATGGATGGCCTTGAGGATGTCACGCCAAGTGAAATGAGCTACATTCAGAAAGACAAATACTTCATGAATGATTACATGAAGATGAGGGATCTAAAATACTGAGATTCATTAAACCAGAGACAGGACAGTGGTGACCAGGGGCTGCTGGGTGGGGCTGGGGAGGTGTGTTCAGGAACAGAGTCCCAGTGAAGGAGGATGGACAGGCTCTGCAGACCCGCCGCCAAGCACAGCACCCGCAGTCAGCAGTAACCCACAGTACACTTGAAATGTAAGAGGAAGGATCTCACGATGTGTTCCGATCATACACACATACACAATTTTAAGAAAAAAATACAAAAGAAACTTATTAATAAAAAATGAAGTGGGAATGTTCCAAACACCTCTTTCAGAACTGAACAGATCTAGTTGATAAAACTCAAAGACCTAAAGAACTGGAAAACACAATCAACAGACTCGACTGTGAGAGACACACATATAACCTGGTAACTCTCAACAGCAGAGTGATCACAGAGCACGCTTCTGTCAGTGAAGCTTCTTACAGTCAGTCATGAAGTCAGAATCTGAAAACTTCTAAATGTAGAGATTTACTGGCCACATTTCCCAATCATCTGATAAAATTAGACATAATAAAAAGATGGTCAAAATATTGCTACTTATAACTCAGAAGCACATTCCCAGATAACCTTTGCCTCAAGAGGAAAGTAAAGAAATTGTTCTCTGGAAACCAGTACAGAGAGGACATCATCACAGCAAAGCTCTGTGCAGAGGAAAATATGCAGCCTTAACTGCTTTCGCTGTTAAAGAAGAAAGAAAAAAGAGCAAGTTATACATTTTAAGAAGTTAGAAAAATAATAATAAAATAAATCAAAATAATGTAGAAAGATAACCCTAAAAATGACTAAAAATCACAAAAACAAAAACAAAAAATACCAGGAAATCGAGAATCTGTTTATTTTAAATGATCATTAATACATACTAGCCTTACATGACCCTAATTAAGAAATTAGAAATCAAAGATAAATATACTGACAACCAGAAAAAAGCAAAACCAAACTCAACACAATCTAGTCAGTCTCAGAGCTTTAAATACCTTCTGCAGCCTGAATGCTAGCTCCTAACACATAAAGTGCCCACCTGACACCCCAATGCATCTCCAACATGCATCTCAAACTCAGCACATCTGAACCAAATTCTAGTCATTGTCCCCTAAAACGCACGGGTTTGGGGTCCCATCCTCTTGGGGAGGGCTCCTCTGTGGACACTCCCTGCAGAGCTGTCCTTGATGTTCCTCTTTGTCTCACCTCCACGTCCAACTGGTCAGAAATCCTATGGGCTTGTCCTCAAAATAGATCTAGAATCCAGCTCCTCAGTACCCCTGCCCCCAGCGCTGGGGTCCTCACAGCAGCCCCTGACCTGGTCCTGCCCTGCCCTCTCTGCGTAGAGGGCTGTCTTCAGCGACCCCCTGCACCCAGATGCCACCCTCCTCTGCGAACTGCCATGGCTGGCAGAGTCCTTGCTGGCTCCAGCCCCCCGGCACTCATTTCCTCTCCTGCTGCCCCAGCCCTCCACTCTGCTCCAGCCACACTGGCCTCCTTGGACTCTCCTGCCTCGGGGATGCTCTGTGCCCTGGTAAGTTCACCTGCTCAATTCTTCATCTTTTTACTCAAAGACGACCTTCCCAGGGCCTGCTGTAGCCACTCTGTTTAAAATCCCTACACCCTCAGACCCTTCAAGCCCCCTCTTCCTCTACCTTTTTCCTTTTCACACCTAGCACTGGAATGGAAACTCCAAAGAGGAAGGCTGCTGCATCTTGCTCAATGCTGTGGCCCAGTGCCTCGGGCACTTCCCAACACATCTGGGCACTCAGTATCTGTTGAGTGAATGGACCAGCAAAGAGCTGAATGAAGGAGAGATGAGAAGAATACAAGAGAACTCTACAGGCAGTTCTATAGAAACAAGCTTGAAAGGCAACGAAATGGAATCGTCCCTAACGAACTGTAACCCTGGGCCACACTCTTCTCCCTGGTGGCTCAGACAGTAAAGAGTCTGCCTGCAATGTGGAAGACCGAGCTTCAGTGCCTGGGTTGGGAAGATCCCCTTGAGAAGGGAATGTTTATCCACTCTAGCATTCTTGCCTAGAGAATTCCACGGACAGAGGAGCCTGGCGGGCTACAGTCCGTGGGGCCACCAAGAGTCGGACACGACTGAGTGACTCACACATTCTTTTCATTTCTTAACCAGATGGGTTCACATTTTTATCTTACCTTTAAAGAACAGATAATTTAGGTGTCATTTAAACTATTCCAAGCTACAGGAAAAGATTTTTTTACCTCCCTAATTCATGTTACAAAATCACAAGAAAAACCTTTTTTAAAAAAATCTTTAGGTAAAATAAGAATAGAGGGACCATCTAAATATTACCTCTGATAAATTTGAAAAAAATTAAAATTCAGATCCACAGTATATATTGGTCTCCTATTAGCAAACACAAACAACCCAACAGAAAAACATACCGAGGACATGAAAAGTCACCAACACCCAAATTCAAATGGGAAACACACCTAAACCAAATCCCATGCTGCCAAAGGTGGGGGCCCAGGGCCGAGTCCTCCTTTGCTACAGAACGCACAACCTCAGGGCACTCAGCGGGAAAGGCCCAGGCGCTTCGGGTGCCAGGCTAAGAGGAAGGGAACTACAAAGATCAAAGAACCACGTTTCCCTTTCACTCTCTGAGAAGCACGGGATGAAGCCAAGGCCCCAGAGGCAGCAAGGAACACGGAAGATACACAGAGCTTACAAGAGAGACGTAAGAAACTTGCAGTCCCTACAGCAGAGACACAGCGGTCCGCGGCCTCGGGATGGGCCAGAGGTCCCCACGGGACAGCAGAGCCAAGAAGAGCCAGGGGCCGGCAGTGCACTGAACTGAAGCAGCGGGAGGCGTGAGCGAAGAACTGCAGGAGCCTCGCACGCCGCCCGCCTCAAGGCCTGGCCCCAGGAAGACATGCCCTCACCGGGCGCTGTGCCTCCTCCTGTCCGCAGACACCCCACCCTGGGGCTGGCTGAGCTGGGGGCGGGGGAGGTGGGGGAGGTGGGGGAGGAAGCCGGGGCGGCAGGGCGGGAGCGGCTGCACACCGCACACACCGTCCCACAGACTCACCCACAGCGCAGAGGTCTGCAAAGCGCTCCTCTCCCTCCTCCGCGTGGATGAGGTCGCTTCGGCTCTTCTTGGTGGCTGCTCTCTTCAGCACTGCTTTAAACAAAGGGCAGGCAGGCGGCATGAGTGCAGCCCGGCTGGCCGACCGGCCTCAGGGCTGGGCCGTCTCTCAGTCGCCCACTCCCTAATGTACAGGAACCAGCAGCCTCTCCAGATCCCCTCTCCTGAAGCCAAGGCTGGTGGCTTGAAGGACGATGCCTGGCCCCCATGGCCCCTCTTGGTCCTCAGAGCAAAAGGGACAAGGGATTTTTGAGGTCCTGCTTGTCCTTCTCTCCATGATGATGTCCATGGGGAAAGCCTGGCTACCATGGAGACCAGGAAGCTTCCAAGTAGGACAAGGCCAGGGCTGTAGCCGGCTGCCCCAGTAGCCCGCACTCCAAGGCCAGGTAAGATAAGAGAGATGAGCTCAAGGCTGCAGAGGAACCAGCGAGACCTGCTCAGACCCCAGGAGTGGGCCCCACGAGACCATGGCAGGCATGGCACCGTGTCTGGTCCTGTCCTGCATGAAGATGGCAGCCTTCCTTCCTGCCACTGGGGCTGTGCTCGCCCCTGTCCCTGCTCTGGGGCCCCACATTGCACTAGGGGTCTCCCACGGCAAGCTGGGGTCAGCACCATCCTGAGCCCTGGGGACAGACATGGCTTGGTTTAAACCTGCAGCCTTCTAGAAGCAGTGCGGTCCCACAGAACTTTCTAGGATGATTTGAAACGAGCTGAGGAAGACTAAGGGACTGGATTTTCACTTCTGTTTCACTGTAACAGGGGCACCTGCAAACTCACACAGTCACGAGCCCGCCACCATGCTGGACAACACGGCTCTCAGCCTGTGCTGTGAGCACAGGCTCCTGAGACCCCGGGCTGAGCCCACTGCCAGCTACACCCACTCTGCTCGTGGCCCACAGCTCCTCAGGAGCATCCGGCTGACCGCCAAGTGCTGCTGACCCACGCAGAGCTTGCCTCCAACAGGCAGAGCAGAAGGCATTGTGCATCACATGCAAGCGCGCACACGTGCCACTGCCCACTGGCCCCCAAAGCCCTGTGACCAGGCAAGGAATGCTGACAGCAGCCACCTACCATCCAGCGGGGACTTCTCCTCTGCGTTCTTGTCCTCCTCAGCCAGCATGACCTCCTCTGCGAGTAAGACACAGCCTCAGGCTGGAGCCCTACCGTGCCCACCCCTGACTAGGGCTCGTCCCCCAGAAACACAGCAGAACAGAGGCGAGGCCCTGCCCGCTTGGCCTTCCCACTTCCAGAAGCCACTGTGGCCACAGCTGAGCTCGTCCCACCGAGTCAGAGCCCTTGGTGTGTCCCACAGACAGAGCGCCGTCAAGAGGGCCTGGCTTGCTCCTCCTCACGTGGCCCTCCTGCAAGCAGCCACCACCCCAGGGGAGCTCATTCTTGGAGGGCCCTGGTGGGGGGGCAGGGAGCCAGCAGAGCCCAGGCCAGGAGCGCCGCACACCCTGTCCTCACCGGCCTTGAAGATCCACTCCAGGTACCCGTTGAGCTCCCGCTCGATCTGCTGCTGCCGGCGGAGCTTCAGAAAGGCCCGGCGGTTCTCCACCCGCTCACGCTCCTTGGCAAACTCTCTGTGATGGGCAAAGCCAGGGCAGGAGGCAGACCAGGTGGGTATAAGCTCACCTACAGGCCCCACCTATACAGCCAGAGGCACCAGGAACCAGGAAGAGGCCGGGACAGGGGCAGCGGGCCACGGGCCACCCCTCCCGGTGGCTCCCACCACCCTGGCCTTGCCCACCTGAGCACTTAAAAGGCCCAGGCAAACGCTCCCCCCTAGGGCCCCTGCGGTACACAGGGACAGCACCCCAGCACCCGGAGAGGGGCTCTACCGCCCCCCGGCCGAGGGCAGGTTTGGACGCACGCCCTCTGAGGGCGGGGCCCCGTCCTCTGGACAGAGATGCACAGGGAGCTTATGGACAAGAACCCTCCAGAGGTCTTCCACCTTTTCTCTTCGGCTGGCTCAGACCCTCGGCCATGCTAGAAGGAGGGGCATGGAGGAGCCAGATCAGCTCAGGGCGGCCAGAGACAGGGAGACATTCCAGCGTCTCGAGGTCCCTCTGCCACCCGGGGCCCTCAGCACCTGCTCCACTTCAGCTGAGCTTCTAGGCTCAGAGGTCCAGAAGGAAGCCCTGCGTGCACACACCTTAGCTCAGGCGCCCCAGGTGCAGGCAGGCAGGCTCCCAGGGCGAAAGAGCATGCCCGTTCTCCCTGAGGAGCAGCAGCTTCTGGGCTCGACAGAGGGGCAGGCCCGGCAGGCCAGACTCCTCTCACAGCTCTGGCAAGGGAGAGCGCTTGTCTCTGACCAGGATGGACCCCGAGCCTGAGACCACCATCTAGCAGGGCCTGAGCCACCTCAGCCCTGGCCATGAGAGGCGATGGCTCTCTCCTGGACGTCTCACCCCGCCCAAGCCCTGACTAAAGAGATGGAGGGCCCCTCACGGTCTCCCCAACAGGCCAGCCCCCTTGGCCACACCTGAGTGCAGAGGCCTGAGGGCAGGATGAGACCACACTGCCCGGCTGGCCTGAGAGTCACCAGCAGGAACTCCCTGCAGTGACTGACCCAGCCGCCAGGCACCCACTGCTTGGGGGCAGCTGGCTGTGAGCCTCCCCTCCCCAGGCTTCTGCCTCTCCGGGAGGAAGGACTGTGAGAGGAATGATCGATTCAGCTTCTCTGGGCACTGGTAGGGTGAGAGCCCGAGGCGTGGACAGGAGCAAAGCTGAACCACCTCCAAGCTGGCCCGTCCAGCAGCCCTTGTGCAGCCGTGGCAGTCTCATGTGTGGTGATCACCAGCCTAAGCGGCCGTGCGGCCTCCAGCCTTTCTAGGGCTGGAGGATAACCCTGGCCCAACTGAGACTGATTAGGAAAACCAGCACCCGCAGGTGGGGGAAGGGCTGAGACACAGAGTCTGTGGGCCTCCCTCAGGCTCCACTGGCAGCCCCGTTCCTCCTCCCATCCTCCAGAGCAATCCTGAGCAGGGCCCACTTGTGTCCTGCCAGCCTCCCCACCTCCTCACAAGCCTGGTGGCTCCAGCTCTCAGCTCCCTGCATCGCAGGCCCCACCCTCTCTGCACCGCCACTCCAGCAGCTCTCCGCCTGCAAGACCCTCCTCTCTCCTTGCCAAGCTGGGCCCCCTGCATCTCAGTTGAGCTGCCCCTTCCCCAGATGCTCCTCTGAGCCCAGGCCTCCCTTGGCTTCCCCATCCCAGCTCAGACTGCAGCCTCCACCTGACGGGGAGCTCCCACCATCCCCGGCGCTGCTCTGGGTAGAGATGCTCAGAAAGGCACGCTCCCGACGGAGCTTCACAGGAGGGAGCGAGGCGGGAGCACGCGTCAGAGCCGAGCAGAGCGAGGGGCCCAGACGCTGCCCTCTCGGCGGCGGCACCTTCTCAGACGACAGGACAGCTGCCCACTGGGTCCCCCAGGCTCCCCCCAGGCCCCCCCCCCCCAGGCTTCCTCAGGCCAGTCTGAGGGGGATGGTGACATTCCCCTCCAGCTTTACAGGGACCTGATGCCCAGGTAGGGGCAGGGTGGCAGGCCAGGCCAGACGCCCTCTAACTCTGTCCCCCACGCTGCCTCCTCAGCCCCAGAGAAGGGTGGAAGCCCCAGATGCCAGCCCCGGTGGTTTCCTGAAGCCAACGGCACTTCTTCGGCCTCAGCCCCATGTAGGCCAGGAGGGCGCTGTGGGCCACAGGGTGCTGCACCTCTCTCCCAGGGAGGGTCAGGGCCCCTTTCTCCAGGAGGGACCCTTGCCCTGCCCCCTCTCTTGTCCTCTCCTTGAGGTCAGCAGGGACAGGAGCCCAGAGAGGAGGGTAAGCCGGGGGTCGGGGCTGGGGTGCAGACCCAGGGCTGCGCCATTCCTTCTCCAGTGTCGCAGCAGAGGGCTCTCTGGCCCCCAGGGCTGCTCCTGCAGAAACCCCACCACGAATCCAGGCAAGAGGCAACAGCAGCCCCTCCCGACTCAGAGGCCGGGGTGAAGGCCAAGAATGAGAGGTAAGGAGGCCAGGGGACTGCCCAGGGAGAGGTCAGATGGCAGCCGAAGGACAGGCTGGCTAGAGCTCAGGGCTCTAGGAGCAGCCACCCCTGGGCCAGGCCGGGCCCTGCCTCCCCCAAACCACACAGGCCACGTCCAGTCCCATCACCCAGCCCTGGCCTGCAAACACAGAGGCATGCGCAGCCGCAAGGCCCCTTACCCTGAGAGCACGCCCAGCACCAGGTTGAGCATGAAGAAGGAGCCGATGATAATCAGGGGCAGGAAGTAGAGCCAGTTCCAGGTGTTGCCGGCCGCGTCGTTGGTCTGGAAGCGAGAGCGGATGAGCAGGACGGTGGGCAGGACAGCTCCCTGGTCTCACACACCAGCAGAGTCAGGCACAGGCGGGGCCAGACAGGAAATCCAGACCATGCCTGCCTGCCCGTGCCCCCTCTAGGACTGGGGCCCCCGAAGGACCAAGGAGCTTCGCACTCCTGGCCTGCCCAGCAGCGCCGAGAAGCCAAGGGCTTCACCACCCAGGTGCCCCACCTGGACACCTCCCTTCCACTTCCCAGGCTGCTGGATACACCGGGCAGCTTCAAAGACAGTCCTCCTTCGTGAAGCCCACGGACCCCAAGGTCCAAGTCTGATCTGTCTCCTGCCACTCCCACAGCACAGTGCAGGGAGCCTGGGCCACACCCCATCAACAAGCAGGCAACTCGCTGTTGTTGCCCCCAGGGAGGAGCTGAGCCTGACAGAACCCCGCACTCGGGCCGGGTCTAAATAACCCGACACAGGGGGGCCTTTCCCCGAGCCTTCTGACTTTTAGAGCACAGCCCACGAAGGGATAAGGCCCTCTCCATCCAATTCTTTTCCACTGTTGTTTTGTTTCCAGAGGCCCCTGTAGGCCCCTGACTGGGGGAGACCTCTTTTTCCACACGAATCTGCTGCTAGAAGTGAACCAAGAGGGGTGGGCATTGTGGGCAGGCAACCACCTGGCCCCTCTGCTCCTCCGTTCAGAGGCGGCTCACGAGCCAAGGGCCAGGCCTGAGCAGGACAGAGGCAGAAGGACATCCTGGCCCTGCCCTGAGGCTGGGCTGACGTCCAGGCGCTGCTGCTGGGACTCCTGCCCTCCAGTGTCCGCCAGCCCGGGCAGAACTGCAGACTCTACCCCTGCAAGTCCCGAGTCCCCCTGCCTGCCGGCTGCCTGTGGCTTCTGATTCCTGGACATTGATTCCGGGCTGGCCGCCGAGAACCCCAGGCCTTTACCAAAATAGACACTCAGACATCTGACTTTGCTTGCTGCCCCTATTCCCTGAGCAACCTCTGCCAGCTCCAAACAGAACTCCAACCTATGGGCTACAATGACCGCCAAAGCCGCCAGCCTCCCCGAAGGGCAGAACCAGCTTCCTTCTGGGAAGAAGGAGCGATGTGCCGCCGCCTCGGCTCCTCCCACCCACTCGTCAGGGGTTTGGCTCCACGATGCCCCCTGATGGACCGTTCCCACCAGTAGCCAGAGCGCTCTATCTCATCTTAAGAAACAAACAAGGACTTGCACTTCTGGGAAGACGGAGCAGACGTCCTCGCTCCTGTTTCTCCCACTGAGTACAGTTAGTAACCTGAACATTACATCTAGAGCAAATATGCATTTCACAGAAGACTCTAAAAAGTGGAGAAAAGAAAGCAGATCAGCTGGGACCTCTGGACACAGGATGAGTTCCCTGTGGTTTTGTTTTGTTTTCCCCTCATACATCCCAGACCTGGGGCTCTTAAAAGCTACGACCTGGAAATGCCAAGAAACACAGACAAAAAAATACAGCACCAAAAGCCAATGCCCTCTCTCTCTCTCTCTCTCTCACCAAAGGGCCAGGAAGGGGGTCACCTAGTAAGACAGACAATGACTGCACTACTCCAGCCAAACAGGGCAGAGAAAACATGATGCCACCTCCACCCTGGTCAGCAAAGACCAAGGAAGAGCCTAGACAACACCCTCCCCAGACTGTAACAGGTAACCAACCTCCCCACACCCCTAAACCATGGACATGTCAGACGAAGACAAGCAGGGAGGCGGACATCCTCCCAAGGCCCCCACCCTACCCTCCCTCTGCGGTATCAATGGAGACCACACAAAGAGCCCGGACTTCCACCCCAGGCGGCAGTAATGAGACACATTACCTGCTCCCTACTGAGGTGCTGCTGCCAGAGGGGCCCTAGGGGAAAGTCAGACTTTCACCATCACCCAGCAATGAGGCCACACACAGCCCAACCACACAACGTGCAGGGACCACGTGGTGAGCAGAAACGGGGCACACCTGACCCTCCCAACCAGGGAAGCATCCTAGAGGCACCGTGAGAGCCAGAATTAGCACTCCACCAAGCAGAACGCGTCAGTGGAGGCCAGGTGGTGAAAGCAGCCGTCTACGCCCACCTTGCAATAGCAAGGCAGCAACCCCTGCTTCTTGGCAGAAGTCAGAGGAAGTCAGCTAAAACAGAGGGTTTAAATAAGATCCAGGGTCTTAGAACATAATGCCAAAAGTGTTCAGCTTTCAATTGACACCCATTTGCCAAAACAAGAACCAAGAAGAGCATAAACTGAGTTAAAAAAAAAAAAAGAATCGATGCTGTGAAATAAAGAAAGAATAAAAAGCAAACAAAATGTTAGACGCGTGATGGTTAACTTCACGCGTCAACCTGACTGGGCCATGGGCTGCCCAGACGTTTAGCCAAACATTCTGGATGGTTCTCCAAGTGTGTTTTTGGATGAAATTAACATTTAAATTGATAAAGCAGATTGTTCTCCATGATGTGGTGGGCCTCGTCCAATCAACTGAAGGAGAGAATCGAACAAAACACGGACCCTCTTTGAAGAGAAGATTCTCCAGAAGAGAATGCAGACTTTATCTGCACCATTGGCACTACTGGGTCTCCAGCTGCTTCCAGACGGGAACTGCAGCACAGGCTCTCCTGGGCCGTGAGCCTGCCAGCCTACACTTACTGCACATTTGGACCTGACAGCCTTCGTAATCACGTGGGCCAGTTCCTAACGATAGAGATCTTTCTTTCTCTCTGTCTCACACACACACACACACACACGTCTTGTTCGTTTCATTTCTTGGAGAACCCCCAGAGATCACCAGCACTAAGAGGACAGAGATGAGAGACACGTCTGACAAAGGTTTAAAGCAGCCGTTGTTTAACTATTTCAGAGGGTAATTGTATACACATTGAAACACATGACAAAAATAGAAAGTCTTAACAAAGAAATAGTATCATCAAATAAATAAAAGACACAATGAAGACTCAGATGGAAAATCCAGGACTGAAAAATACAACAATCAAAAGGAAGATCTCAATGGAAAAAGGCACACCAATACAGACAGCAAAGGAAAGGATCAACAGGCAGTAAAACAGAAGAGAAATGACTCCATATAAAAAGAGAAATAGATTTAAAAAATCAAACCAGAAGAGTCCGAGCAGAGCTTCAAGGACCCGAGTGACAGTGACGGACAGCTGGCACTCACACATCAGGGCAGCGGGCACAGGAGAGAGTGACAGTGACGGACAGCTGGCACTCACACATCAGGGCAGCGGGCGCAGGAGACAGCGACAGTGACGGACACCTGGCACTCACACATCAGGGCAGCGGGCGCAGGAGAGAGCGACAGTGACGGACAGCTGGCACTCACACATCAGGGCAGCGGGCGCAGGAGAGAGCGACAGTGACGGACAGCTGGCACTCACACATCAGGGCAGCGGGCGCAGGAGAGAGCGACAGTGACGGACAGCAGGCACTCACACATCAGGGCAGCGGGCACAGGAGAGAGCAAGGAACGCTGACAGTGCGCAGAGAGACACTGGCTGAAAAACCCCCTCATTAGGCAGAAGACATAAACCTACAGATTCAAGAAGCCGAGTGAAAACCCAACAGAACAGCCCCAAAGAAATCCACAAGATACTTCATTGTCAAACCAAGAAAAACGAAGCACACATTAAAAATCTTCAAAGTGGCAAGAGATAAACGGCACCTTACTTATGGGGGGAAACAATTCAAAGGATTTCTCATCATTAACTATTGACACCAGAATGAAGTGGCACACTCCTCTCCAGGTGGTCAGAGAAAGAAACCGTCAACAAACACCTACACCCATCAAATATATCCTTCAGGAGTGACGGGAACATCAAGACATTCTCTTCATAAAAGCAGGGTAACTGGGAGAATTTGTCGCCAGCATATCTACCCTAAGAGAATGACTAATGAAAATCTCTAAGCAGAAAAGAATGATTTAAAAAGGAATTCTTGACCATTAAGAAGGAAGAAAAAACAATGAAAAGGACTAAAAATAAGGGTAGATGGATTTTATTTGTCCTTTTGAGTTTCCTAAATTATGTTTTGACAGTGGAAGCAAAAATTGTAACGCACTATGATGTGGTTATAAATATATGCAGAGGAAGTGTTTAAGATAATTGTATTATAAATAGGGGAGGATAAAGAAATATAAAGAAGATAAGGTGTTCATATGTCTCTTGAATTGATACTATTATGACACCAGTAGATTAGAATAAGATATAGAGCAACTGACATTGACAATGACTACGTGACATTGTACAGCAGACAGGGAGCAAGACCATCCCCAAGAAAAAGAAATGCAAAAAGGCAAAACGGCTGTCTGAGGAGGCCTTACAGATAGCTGGGAAGAGAAGAGAAGCGAAAAGCAAAGGAGAAAAGGAAAGATACACCCATCTGAATGCAGAGTTCCAAAGAATAGCAAGGAGAGATAAGAAAGCCTTCCTCAGTGAGCAGTGCAAAGAAATAGAGGAAAACAACAGAATGGGAAAGACTAGAGATCTCTTCAAAAAAATTAGAGATACCAAGGGAACATTTCAGACAAAGATGGGCTCAATAAAGGACAGAAATGGTATGGACCTAACAGAAGCAGAAGATATGAAGAAGAGGTGGCAAGAATATGAACTATACAAAAAAAGATCTTCGTGACCCAGATAATCACGATGGTGTGATCACTCACCTAGAGCCACACATCCTGGAATGTGAAGTCAAGTGGGCCTTAGGAAGCATCACTACGAACAAAGCCAGTGGAGGTGATGGAATTCCAGTTGAGCTATTTCAAATCCTAAAAGAGGATGCTGTGAAAGTGCTGCACTCAATATGCCAGCAAATTTGGAAAACTCAGCAGTGGCCACGGGACTGGAAAAGGTCAGTTTTCATTCCAATCCCAAAGAAAGCCAATGCCAAAGAATGCTCAAACTACTGCACAATTGCACTCATCTCACACGCTAGCAAAGTAATGCTCAAAATTCTCCAACCTTCAACTCCAGGCTTCAACAGTACATGAACCGTGAAATTCCACATGTTCAAGCTGGATTTACAAAAGGCAGAGGAACCAGAGATAAAATTGCCAACATCTGCTGGATCATCGAAAAAGCAAGAGAGTTCCAGAAAAACATCTACCTCTGCTCTATTGACTATGCCAAAGCCTTTGACTGTGTAGATCACAATAAACTGTGGAACATTCTGAAAGAGATGGGAATACCAGACCACCTGACCTGCCTCTTGAGAAATCTGTTTGCAGGTGAGGAAGCAACAGTTAGAACTGGACATGGAACAACAGACTGGTTCCAAATAGGAAAAGGAGTACATCAAGGCTGTGTATTGTCACCCTGCTTATTTAACTTATATGCAGAGTACATCCTGAGAAACGCTGGTCTGGAGGAAGCACAAGCTGGAATCAAGATTGCCGGGAGGAATATCAATAACCTCAGTTATGCAGATGACACCACCCTTATGGCAGAAAGTGAAGAAGAACTGAAGAGCCTTTTGATGAAAGTGAAAGAGGAGAGTGAAAAAGTTGGCTTAAAGCTCAACATTCAGAAAACTAAGATCATGGCATCCGGCCCCATCACTTCATGGCAAATAGATGGGGAAACAGTGGAAACAGTGACAGACTTTATTTTTCTGGGCTCCAAAGTCACTGCAGATGGTGACTGCAGCCATGAAATTAAAAGACGCTTACTCCTTGGAAGGAAAGTTATGACCAACCTAGACAGCATATTAAAAAGCAGAGATATTACTTTGCCAACAAAGGCCCATCTAGTCAAGGCTATGGTTTTCCCAGTAGTCATGTATGGGTGTGAGAGTTGGACTATAAAGAAAGCTGAGTGCCAAAGAATTGAGGATTTTGAACTGTGGTGTTGGAGAAGACTCTTGAGAGTTCCTTGGAGTGCAAGGAGATCCAGTCAATCCATCCTGAAGGAGATCAGTCCTGGGTGTTCATTGGAAGGACTGATGTTGAAGCTGAAACTCCAATCCTTTGGCCACCTCATGCGAAGAGCTGACTCGTTGGAAAAGACCCTGATGCTGGGAAAGATTGAAGGCAGGAGGAAAAGGGGACGACGGAGGATGAGATGGTTGGATGGCATCAGCGACTCAATGGACATGGGTTTGAGTAAACTCCGGGAGTTGGTGATGGACAGGAAGGCCTGGCGTGCTGCAGTCCACGGGGTCACAAAGAGCTGGACACGACTGAGCGACTGAACTGAACTGAACTGATAGAGCCACTACTACGAGAGCAGAGACAGACTGAAAAACAGCTACAGAAATGAAAGTGGAGTCTTTTCCAAGAAGGCGGGAGAGAGAAAACAGGCAGAAAGCCAAAACAAACGGCAAACGAGAAACAAGTAAACCAAATGGCAGATGTGAGCCTTAACATGTCAGTAATCACATTATATGTTAATGGTCTGGATATACGAATTAAAAGACAAAGATTAGCTACCGAATTTAAAAACATGACCCAACTATGTTTTGTCTACATGAAACTCATTTCAAATATAACAATTTAGGCAGGTAGCTCAGCTGGTGAAGAATCCACCTGCAATGCAGGAGACCCCGGTTCGATTCCTGCATCAGGAACATCCTCTGGAGAAGAGATAGGCTATCTACTCCAGGGTTCTTGGGCTTCCCTGGTGGCTCAGAATGTAAAGAACCCACGTGCAATGAGGGAGAGCAAACCTGGGTTCGATCCCTGGGTTGGGAAGATCCCCTAGAGAAGGGAACAGCTACCCACTCCAGTATTCCGGCCTGGAGAATTCCATGGACAGAGGAGCCTGGCAGGCTACAGTTCATGGGGTTGCAAAGAGTCAGACATGACTGAGCAACTTTCACATGATAGATAGGCAGGTTGAAAGTGAAATATGGAAAAAGAAACATCATATAAACATGGATCAAATGAAAACTGTAGTGGCTATGTTAATATTAGATAGAGCAGACATTAGAACAAAAAATTTGTTCCAGAGACACAGGAACACATACAGGTTTCCCCCACGATCTGAAAGCAGTGCATTCCTATGAACCTTTCCTAAGCCACAATGGTATTAAGCAAAGAAACAGTCAGTCACCACAGGATACATGTGATAATAGATACAGAAAGTAAACTGAGGCAAAGCACAGATGCTCACAGACCCAACAAAGTCATGGGCTGTCTGAGCCCGAGATGCCAGTGTGGTTCCCAGGGATGAGCTGGCAGGGCCGCTCTCACTGCGTGGGGTGCGCCCCGACATGATGATAGCTGGCTGCGAAACAAGTGCTGAATGCTGTTTCCTCTTTTCACCTTTTTCCATAAAAGCGTAAATCCTCCACAGGTTTCTTCTGGTTAGTGGGAACAGGTACGAATGTAGGTCTTTCATAAAAGTGAAGTGGCATTAAGAGAACTTTCGAAAATTGGGGGATATATTATCATGATGAAATGGTCAGTTCATCAGAAGACATAGCGATTCTAAATGTGTACATACCTAACAAAGGAACCATATGCACGTGAAGCAAAAACTGACAGAACTGAAAGGAGAAACAGACAAATGCACAATTACAGTTGAAAACTTCAACACCTCTCTCTCAAAAATTGATGAGGCATCTAGACAGAAAATCAGCAAGCATATAAAAGAACTCACCATCAACCAACAGGATTTAATTGACGTTTATACACACAGTTCACAACAACATGTTACAAACATTCTTTTCAAGTACACCCGACACATATATGAAGACAGACCATATCCTGAGCCATAAAACAGGTCTCAATAAATTTAAAAGAACTGAAAATTTTTTCAAATTTAATATATTCTCTAACCCTAATAAAATCAAACAAGAGACAAATAACAGAAAGATGATAGGAAACTCTCCAAACACAAAATAAACAAACAGTTCTAAATAATGTGTGTATCACAGAGGGATTCTCAAGGGAATTTTAAAATATGGAACTGAATGAAAATGAAAATATAAGACATCAGATTTGAATGACATGGCTAAAGCAGTTGCAAGAAGGAATTTATAGTACTAAATACTTTACAAAAGAAGGAAAAGTCTCAAGTCAATGATCTAAGCTTCCACCTGAAGCATTTAGAAAAAGAAGTGCAAAACAAACCCAAATCAAGTAGAAGAAAGTACATAACAAGGATAAAAACAGAAATCAACAAAGTTGAAAATACAAACAATAGAGAAAATCAATTTTTGAAAACGTTTGCTCTTTGAAAACACAAATTGACCTACCTCTGGCAATACTGACCGAGAGAAAGAGAAGATGTAAATTATCAATATCAATAACGAAACGGTATCGCACTACAGACCCAAGAAACATTAAAAGGAAACATAATTAAGGAATACTACAGACAACTCTAAATGCATTAGACAACATGGATGAAATAGATTAATTTTTCCAAAAACAGAAATTACTACAACTCACCCAATATAACATATAGTCCAATAACTATTAAGGAAAATGATATTGTGATTTTAAAACTTCCCCTACAAAAGCACAGACATATTGATCAATGAAATAGAATTGACGATCCAGAAATAAACCCTTATATTTATGATGTAAATTTTTTTAAAAATAAGTATGCCAAGGCAATTCAGTGGGGAAAGTATACTCTTTCCAACAAATGGTGCGGGACATGTGGCTATCCACAGACAAAAAAAATAAAATTGGACCCTACCACACATCAAAAATGAAGTCAAAATGGATCACAGACCTAAATATATGAGCCAAAACTAGAAAACACAGGAGTAAATTTTCATGACTTTGGATTAGGTAAAGGATTCTTAGATATGACACCAAAAGTGCAAAGAAAAACAGGAAAATTGGACTTCATCAAAATAAAAGTCTTTTTTACTTCAAATAACACCATCAGAATAGTGAAAAGATACCTCAGGAAATGTAAGAAAACATTTGCAAATCATCTGAAATATCTAGTAAGGGTCTATTGTTCATAATGTATAAAGAAATCTTACAGGTCAATAATAAAATGACAAATAACCTAATCTTTAAGTGGGCAAAGGATCTGAATACATATTTCTCCAAAGAAGATATAAAATGGTATAATAATCATGTAGAAGATGCTCAACACCATACGTCATTAGGAAAATACAAATCAAAGGTAAAATGAAACCACTTCACTTCATGGTTGGCTGGTTAAATTTAAAAATAAATTTTACTAGGATGATTAAAATTAAAAAGATAGACAAGTGTTGGTGATGTGTATGTGTGTGCTCAGTCACTCAACCATGTCTGACTCTTTGCAGCCCCATAACTATAGCCCACCAGGCTCCTCTGCCTATGGCATTTTCCAGGCAAGAATCCTGGAGTGGGGTGTCATTTCCTACTCCAAGGGATCTTCCCAACCCAGGGATCGAACCCTCGCCTCCTGCACTGACAGGCGGATCCTTTACTACTAGCGCCACTGGGAAGCCCAAGGGTTAGTGAGGATGTGGACAGTTTGGAATATTTGTACAGTCCTGGTGGGGATGTAAAATGTTGCAACCGCTTTGGAAACCAATCTGGCAGTTCTTCAAAAGGTTAAATATGGAGTTACCATATGACCTAGAAATTCCACTCCTAGGTGTACATGTAAGAGAAATGAAACATATTCCCCACAAAAATTTGTACACAAATGTCCACAGCAGCATTATTCATAATGTAAAACAGCGGAGACAACCCAAAGATGTCCCACTGATGAAATGTAAACAAAAGGCGGTGCGTCCACACATGGAACCACCTCCGATAATAAAAGCAGTGAGATGCTGATACTCGCTATAACACGGCAGCACCTTAGAAACACAAAATCCCACTTCTTGTAGGAGTCCATTTGTATGAACTGTCTGGAATAGACCAATATAAAGAGACTGAATGCATTAGCGTTTGCCAGAGGCTAGGGGATGGAGGAATGGGAAGTGACACTAATAGAGACAGGGCTTCTTTTTTAGTTGATGAAAATCTTCAAAAATTAGTAATGATACTGGCTGCACAATTTTGTGGACATACAAAATGCACTGAACCATTTACCACTTTGATGAATTTCATAGTAGTTGAGTAAAAATAAAATCATTATTTGAAAAAATAAAAATAAATCTCTAGGCCCAGAAGCTCCAATACTTTGGCCACCTGATGTGAATAGCTCATTCATTGGAAAAGACCCTGATGCTGGAAAAGACTGAAGGCAGAAGGAGAAGAGGGAGACAAAGGATGAGATGGCTGGATGGCATCACCGATGCAGTAAACATGAACTTGGGCAAACTCTGGAAGATGGTGAGGGCCAGAGAAACCTGGCATGCAGCAGTCCATGGGGTTGGGAAAAGTCGGACTCAACTAGGTGACTGCACAACAACAGGCCCAGATTATAGAATTCCACCAAACATTTTTTTTCTTTCTGCAATCTTTTTTTATATTTTATTTTTAATTGTAGGATAATTACAATATTGTGATGGTTTTTGCCATAAATCAACAAGAAATGGCCACAGGTATACATATGTCCCCTCCCTCTTATACCCTCCCCGTCCCAACCTTCTAGGTTGTCAACAGAGCATCATCTTTGGGTTCCCTGTGTCATACAGCAAACTCCTGCTGGCTATCTATTTTACATATGGTTTTTAAAAATTAACACCACTTATATGCAATCTCTTCTAGGAAAATAGAACAGGAAGAATTACTTCCCAGTTCATTTTATAAAACTTGTGTTATCCTTATTAAAAAAAACAGACATGGAGAAGGAAATGGCAACCCACTCCAGTATTCTTGCCTGGAAAAGTCCATGGACAGAGGAGCCTGGTGGGCTGCAGTCCATGGGGTTACATGACTGAGCATGCGTGCATGAGGGTGGAGGGAGATGGGTTGATAGCAATAAACTGGTAGAACTAAAAAAAAAAAAAAAAAAAAAAAAAAAAGACAAAAATAGAAGAAAGAAAGAAAGAAAACTAAGTATGATCAAAAGTCATCATCAATATAGATACAGGAAATGATGTGACAGATAAGGGCTTAATCTCCAAAATGTACAAACAGCTCATACAACTCAACAATAAAAAACAAACAGCCCAGTCAAAAATGGACAAAAGACCTTAGTAGACATTTCTCCAAGGAAGGTACACAGAGCGCCAGTAGGCAGATGAAAACAAGCTCAACGTCACTAATTATTAGAGAAATGCAAATCAAAACTACAACGAGGTGCCACCTCACACCAGTCAGAATGGCCATCATAGAAAAGTCTACAAATAACAAATGCTGGAGAGGGTGTGGAGAAAAGGGAGCCCTCCTTCACTGCTGGTGAGAAGGTTAGCTAGTGCAGCCGCTATGGAAAACAGTAAGGAGGGTCCTCAGAAAACTAAAAATAGAATCACCGTAAGATCCAGCGATCCCACTCCTGGGTGTACAGCCAGCCGCAATTCAAACGCTAATTCAAAGATACAAGCACCCGACTGTTCACAGCCGCACTGTTTACAACACACGGGAACAACCTGTATGTCGGAAACGGGTAAAGAGGATGTGGTACATCTATACAATGGAATACTACGCAGCCATAAAAGGAAAGAAATCATGCATCTGCAGCAACACAGATGGACCTAGAGTTTATCACACTAAGTGAAGTAAGTCAGAAAGAGAAAAACAAGTATCATATGATACCCCTTACACATGTGACCTGAACCATGGAACAAATGACCCAATCTGCTAGACAGAGGTCTCTGCGAGGGGCCTGAAGGTGCCAGGGGAACATTTCATGTACAGATGGGCACAATACAGGACCAACAAGGCAAGGACCCAACAAGAACAGGAGAGACTAAGAAGATGTAGCAAGAAAACACAGAAGAACTGCACAAAAAAGCTCTTAATGTCCCAGATAACCACAGTGGTGTGATCACTCACTCACCTAGCACCAAACATCCTGGAGTGTGAAGTCAAGAGGTTAGGAAGCATCACTACAAAGAAAGATAGTGGAGGTGGCTCAGCTGGATGCAGGTGAGCTACTTCAAATCCTAAAAGATGATGCTGTGAAAGTGCTGCACTCAACATGCCAGCAAATACAGAAAACTCAGCAGAGGCCACAGGACTGGAAAAGGCCAGTTTTCATTCCAATCCCAAAGAAGGGCAATGCCAAAGAATGTTAAAATTACCATACAATTGCACTCTTTTCACATGCTAGATTATGCTCAAAATCCTCCAAGCTAGGTTTCAGCCAACAAAGGTGTTGTGTTTTTTTTCCAACAAAGGTCCATCTAGTCAAAGCTATGGTTTTCCCAGTAGTCATGTATGAATGTGAGAGTTGGACCATAAAGAAAGCTGAGCACCGACAAATTGATGCTTTTGAACTGTGGTGTTGGAGAAGACTCTTCAGAGTCCCTCGGACTGCAGAGAGATCCAACCAGTCCATCCTAAAGGAAATCAGTCCTGAATATTCATTGGAAGGACTGATGCTGAAGCTGAAACTCCAATACTTTGGCCACCTGATGTGAAGAACTGACTCATTTGAAAAGACCCTGATGCTGGGAAAGATCGAAGGCGGGAGGAGAAGGGGACCACAGAGGATGAGATGGTTGGATGGCATCACCGACTCAATGGACATGAGTCTGAGTAAACTCTGGGAGTTGGTGATGGACAGGGAGGCCTACATGCTGCAGCCCATGGGGTTGCGAACAGTTGGACATGACTGAGGGACTGAACTGAACTGACTGAGGTTTCAGCAGTTCGTGAACCGAGAACTTCCAGATGTACAAGCTGGATGTAGAAAAGGCAGAGGAACCAGAGATCAAATTGCCAGCATCCATTGGATCATAGAAAAATCAAGGGAGTTCCAGAAAAAAGAATCTACTTCCGCTTCACTGACTATACTAAAGCCTTTGACTGTGTGGATCACAACAAACTGTGGAATATTCTTAAAGAAATGGGAATACCAGACCACCTGACCTGCCTCCTGAGAAACCTGTGTGCAGGACAAAAAGCAGCAGCTAGAACTGGACTTGGAACAACGGACTGGTTCCAAACTGGGAAAGGAGTATGTTAAGGCTGTATACTGTCACCCAGCTTATTTAACTTATATGCAGAGTATATCATGCAAAATGCCGGGCTGGATGACTCAGAAGCCCGAGTTAAAATTGCCGGGAGAAATATCAACAACCTCAGATATGCAGATGGCATCACCCTTATGGCAGAAAGTGAAGAGGAACTAAAGAACCTCTTGATGAAAGTGAAAGAGGAGAGTGAAAAAGCTGGCTTAAAACTCAACACTCAAAAAAACGAAGATCATGGCATCCAGTCCCATCACGTCATGGCGAATAGATGGAGAAACAGTGGAAACAGTGACAGATTATTTTCTTAGGCTTCAAAATCACTGCGGACAGTGACTGCAGCCACAAAATTAAAAGACACTTGCTCTTTGGAAGAAAAGTTATGACAAACCTAAACAGTGTATTAAAAAGTCAGAGACATTACTTGCCAACAAAAGTCCATATAGTCAAAGCTATGGTTTTTCCAGAAGTCATGTATGGATGTGAGAGTTGAACCGTAAGGAAGGTTGAGCACCAAAGAATTGATGCTTTTGAATTATGGTGCTAGAGAAGACTCTTGAGAGTCCCTTGGACAGCAAAGAGATCAAACCAGTCAATCCTATAGGAAATCAACCCAGAATATTTATCGGAAGGATTGCTGCTGGAGCTCCAATACTTTGGTCATCTGATGCAAAGAACCAACTCATTAAAAAAGACCCTGATGCCAGGAAAGATTGAGGGCAAGAGGAGAAAGGGGCGGCAGAGGATAAGATGGTTGGATGGCATCACTGACTAGATGGACGTGAGTTTGAGCAAACTCAGGGAGATAGTGAAGGAAAGGGAAGCCTAGTGTGCTTCAGTTCATGGGATTGCAAAGAGTTAGACATAACTTAGCAACTGAACAGCAACAACAAAACACAAACAGACTCACAGACATAGAGACCTGCGGTTGTAAGCAAGAGGGGGAAGGGAGAGGGATATACTGGGAAGTGGGGGCTGGTAGGTGAACTATAAGGGTTAGAATGGATGAACAATGGGGTCCTAAAGTACAGTACAGGAGACTATATTCAATACACCGTGATAAATCATAACGGAAAAGAATATAAAAAAGAATGTAGGTATGTGTAATTGAGTCGCTTTGCTATATAGCAGAGATTGGCACAACATTGTAAATACATATATATGCAGGCTTCCTTGATAAAATATTAGCAAAGAGAATTAAGCACTATATAAAAGAACTGTATACCATGGCCATATGGGTTTATTCCAGGAATGCACTGTTGGTTCAGTATTCAAAAATCAGTCAGTGTAATCCACCATTAACAGGCTAAAGGGAAAAAAACCACATAATCATGCCAATGCAGAAAAAGTATTTTACAAAACTCAACACCCATTCATGATAAAAACTCTCAGAAAAATAGGAATCCAAGAACTGACTCAGCTTGATAAAGAGCATCTGCAAAAAAACTGACAGCTAACATTGTACCTTAGCAGTGTATGAATAATCTAGTTTTTTCTGTCGCCTTACTGATATTTGGGGAAGCCATTCTGACTGTGCAGACATGTATCATCCTGGATTTCCTAGTGGCCGATAATGCTAAGTATCTTCTCATACTTATTTGCTGTTTGTGCATCTTCTTCAGTGAAATATCTCTTCCTATCTTTAGCTCATGGTCTGGATTGTTCTGGATTGTGGATGCAAAAGAATACAGGTCTCTAAAAGGTGTTAGTTTCCTACTGAGCCCGCTTGCCACGACCACTGAGTGTGCTCAGTGTACCTTAGCAGTGAAAACTGAATGCTTTCCCCCTGAGATTGGGAGCATGAAAAGTATGTCGGCTCTCACTACTCTAAATTAATTACTGTGATGGTGGATGTTTTAGCCACTGAAACAAGGCAAGAGCCAGAAAATAAAAGGCATACAGGGGAACCTTCCTGGTGGTCCAGTGGTTAAGACTTCACCTTCCAATGTAGGGGGTACAGGTTTTATTTCTGCTTAGGGAACTAGACCCCACATGTCCCATGGCCAAAAAAAAAAAAAAAAAAACATGAAATGGAAGCAATACTGTAACAAATTCAGTAAAGATTTTAAAAAATTAAAACATAAAAGGCATACAGGTCAGAAAAAAAGAAATCATTCCTATTTGCAAATGACACGTCTATCTATACAGGAAATCCCAAGGAATCTCCAAAAAATCTCCTAGAACTAATAAGTGAGTTCAGAAAGGTCAGGAATATAAGATCAACTTACAAAAATCAGTTGTATTTCTATATATATTTGTGTGCTCAGTCACTCAGTCATGTCTGACTCTTTGCAACTCTATGGGTTGTAGCCCACCAGGCTCCTCTGTCCATGGAAATTTCCAGGCAAGAATACTGAGTGGGTTGCCATTTCCAACTCCAGGGGATCTTCCCAACCCAGGGATCAAACCCTCCACTCTTGTGCCTCCTGCTTTAGCAGGTGGATTCTTTACCCCTGGGCCACCTCTGAAACCCATATTTCTGCACACTAATGATGAAAATACGGACATCAAGATTTACAGGACCGTTTACAATCTAACAAACATATACAGGACTTGTATGCTGAAGACTATAAAATTCTGATTGAAGAAATCAAAGACAATCTAAATAAAGGGAGAGATACACCATGTCATGGATTGAAAGACCCAACCCAGTAAAGATGCCAATTCTCCCAAACTGAATAAAATGGGAGGAGTCGGTCTATCTGGTTTAAAAGATTTATTGTATAGCTACAGTACTGAGGCCTGTGTGACACTGGCAGAGGGACAGACACAGAGATCAGTGGGACAGAAATGGACCCACGCAAGTATGCCCAACGGGCTCTTTGCAAAGGTGCAAAAGCAACTCAGTGGAGGAAATACAGCATTTCAGCAAGTGTTGCTGGAGCAACTGGATGTCAAAAGCCAGAGGAAGGAAGAAAGAAGGGAGGGAGGGAGAAAGAAAGAGAAAGGAAAGGAGGGGGAGGGGCAGCCACACTTCACACTTGACACAAAAATTAACACAGGATGGACCACAGCCCTGCACGTGAAATGACAAAAACGTTAGGAAAATACAGGAAAAATATCTGACTTAGGACTAGGCAAAGAGTTATTAGATTTTATGCCAAAAGCCCAGTCCACAAAAGAAAAAAACTGCTAAACAGGACTTTATCCAAATTAAATATGCATGTTCTTTCACAGGTGAGGTGAGGAGTATGAAAAGACAAGCTACTGACTCAGAGAACATATTTGCAAACCATACATCTGACAAACAATTCGTATCTAGAATATATATATGAACTCTATAGCAAAAGAACAATCCAGACCATGAGCTAAAGATAGGAAGAGATATTTCACTGAAGAAGATGCACAAACAGCAAATAAGTATGAGAAGATACTTAGCATTATCGGCCACTAGGAAATCCAGGATGATACATGTCTGCACAGTCAGAATGGCTAAACTTAAAAACCCCAAATATCAGTAAGGCGACAGAAAAACTAGATTATTCATACACTGCTGGTGGATGCAAAAGAATACAGGTCTCTAAAAGGTGTTAGTTTCCTAAAAAATTAAACATACAACCCAGAAATTGCACACTTGAGCACTTAACCCAGAAAAATGAAAACTTTCATTTGAATAAAAACCTGCCCACAGGACTTCCCTGGTGGCTCAGTGGTAAAGAATCTGCCTGCCAATGCAGGAGACACGAGTTCGATCTCTGATCCTGGAAGATTCCAAGCAACTATTGAGCCTGTGCTCTAGAGCCCGGGAGCTGCAACTACTGAGCCCGCTTGCCACGACCACTGAGTGTGCTCGCCACAAGTACTAAGCCCGCTCGCCACAAGTACTGAGCCCGCTCGCCACACCTACTGAGGCCCGCACACCCTAGAGCCCACGCTCCACAACAAGAGAAGCTACCGTAACGAGAAACCTACGCACCGCGACTAGAGAATCAACCCCAACGAAGACCCAGCACAGCCAAAAATAAATAAAATTTTCAAAAACAATCTGCCCACAAACATGCAGAGCAACTTTATTCATGATAACCCCAAACAGAGACAACACAAATACTCAACTAACAGGTGAGTATTAAACACTGTAGTCCACTCACAACTGCAGGACCACTCAGCAAAAAAAAAAAAGAATGAAGAAACTGCTCACATGCAATAATCCAGATGTGTCTCCACAGAATTATGCTGAGGGAAAAATAGCCAATACCCAAAAGTCACACAGGGTATGGTTTCATCTACATAACGTTCTTGAAAAGGCAGAACTATCGATGTGGCAAGGAGGCAAGCGGTGACGAGGGGTGAAGGCGAGAGAGAGACGGGCGTGGCCATCAGAGGGCAGCGGGGCCCCTGCCGACGGGACGTTCTGTCTCCGCTGCAGCAGGGTCACCCTCCTGGTTCTGGGAGTCGCCTGTTGTGCAGGCTGTTGGAGGAAGCAGCCAAAGCATACATGGGCTCTCTCTGTATTAATTCTTACAACTGCATGTGAACCTACCTTTACCACAAACAAAAAGTTTCATTTAAAAAAAGAGCCGATTCCCACACGTCCCTGCAGGTGCCTCGCGGCCCTGCCACCTCACCTTCAACCGTCCCCCTTTAACCTGTGCGGTCCGAGGCTCTATTCGCACTAAATGCCCGGGTCCTGGGGCTTCTCGGCGACAGCTGATCTGGTCGATCACTCTGGAAATGCTCGCTCGGCTTCCAGGACTCGGCACACCTGTGGGGCTTCCGGCTCCCCTCAGGCCCCGCCTGGAGCTCTTCTCTGGCTCCTTCTTTCCTAATTGGCTTCTGAATGTTGGAAGTCTCCTGACAGCCAAAGGCTCACACAAGCTCCATTTTTAGCCATCTTGCTTCTAGCTCCACACATTCACACTGGGCAATGTCATCCTGTCTTGTAATTTTGAACATCACCCTAATTTTGACTTCACACATGCACCCTCAGCCCTGCTGTCCACCCAAACCCCCTTCTCATACACTCAACTGTACACTCAGCACCTCCAGTTGGATGAAATAGTGTGTTCAGCTTCCTAGGGCCAAAGCAGAGTTCTCAGTGTCCACCACAACATTCTGCTGAAACAAAATTCCGCAATCACCTTTCTCCCCTTCTCAGTAGAAGGCACCACCTTTCCGAATGGCCCAAGTCACAGCATCTCTGATCCCTCTTTCTTTCACATGAAACATCACACTGAACCAGTGAACAAGTTCTGTCTGTACTACCTTCAAAATGCAGCTTTGCACCTACATATCTGAAGGCCCCTTCCTCGGACCTTCACGAAGCTAGTGCAATCAACAGATGCAAAACCACACGTATGTGACCATAAACCCACATTATTTACCTCCTATGGCCCCTCTGAACACAGTCACAGCCCGGGATGAAAATGTGGATAGGTCCTGTGACAGTTCTGATAACTGGGTAATAGATTCTACAATCAGTGCAAGCGGAAAACACAGGCTCAACTCAGTAATGAAGCGTCCCGCCCCGGCTGACGTGCTTCTCACCCAGACCATCGGCCCTCCTCCGCGGGCCCGCACAGCCGGCTGCTTTCAGAGGGAAAGGGCAGCGCGGCCCTCTCTGCCCACCAGGCCTCGCACTGTTCCTCCTTCCAGGGCCTCTGACCCCAGCGCTATCGATGCGCGGAGGTGGGCGGCAGGCAAGGCCTCCTCGCACGGGGCCCACCGTCCTGAGATAACCCGCCCCTCTGGCCTGGCGAGAACTCACGGCTGGCTCATCCCTCACAAGACACTTGTGTGGGCTTTCAGGACCCATTTGACCACACTCCTCAGCACCCAGAGGGCCATCTCTCCTCAAGACGGGGACCCGCCTGCCAGCACCGCCAGCGCCTCAGCAGCCCGTCTCCGTGAGGCGCCCCCACGCCTCCAGGGCTGGCGGCCTGGTCTCCCCCGGCGACACAGGCGCCTACCAACCCCCAGCCCAAGGCGCAGGCGGGAGGCTCCGCCCCGACGGCCCCGCCCCCCGACGGCTCCGCCCCTCTGAGGCCCCGCCCCTCGACGGCTCCGTCCGGGAGCATACGCTGAGGTAACCACAAACGCCCCGTCCGCGGGCTGTGGGAAGAGGCAGCCTCTTCGCCAAAGAACGCTCTTCAGTGTCCTGTCTGGGGACGTTCCTGGCGGTGCAGTGGTTAGGACTCTCCGCTCCCACTGCCGAGGACCTGGGCTGCACCCCCGGCGCGGCCAGAAGAGAGCAAAGTCCTGTCTGATCTCCAGCAACTGGCCCTGTAACCCTTCCGTGAGGAGCGGACCCAGCGTTCTCGGCCACCGGCTCCGGGCACCAGGCTCCTGGCCCACGCCCTGCACGGCATGCCGGTGCCCTGCAGACTCCCCAGCGCTGTCCCGCGGGCTCTGCATGTCTGGCTTCCAGACCCCGCAGATCTTGCTTTCCCAGCGCCCCCAGCCTGTCACCCCTGCCCCTCACCCTCCTGCTCCCTTCACAGAACTTGCTGTTACTGACTGGCGCTATGTATTGAAAGCCTCCTGCCACCACTGTGCCTGCAGCGTCTGCACCCAGTGTATCCCCTGGAAATATGTGTCAGGGGAGCCTCTGTGGCCCTTCCTGACCAGCGCCTCCCACCCACCCCTCCCCTGGGGTCACAGGCCCACCAGGCAGAGTCACCTGGGCTGTGGCCAAGTCCCACGGCTCAGACAGCGCCCTGCTCGTGGGGCTGGCAGGGATGTGGACATCTCCAGCTGTTTTTAGAGTTTGTCTTTGTGGAAATTGTTCCTGGATTGGCTGCAGGGAGAGAACGTCCAAGCTCCTCATCGCCGCCCTTGTCTCTGTTTCTCCCTTGATCAAACCAAGCCTGTCATCAGACACGACTCCGTCTCCAAGGAGGGCTCTGGCTCAGTGGACCTCAGGCCCGCTTTTCCATAACTCACCCTCTGCCACCTTCCTGCCCAGCCAGCACTTACCAAGCACTGCCCGATATCCAGCCCTGAGACCCATCAAGTCTCCATGAACTCTAACATGAGTCACAGAGCAGAGGGTCCCAGCCTGTCCCTCTCGCCCTTGTTCGTGCCAGAAGTACGTGGCTACTCCAGAGGCTGGCGGCCCAAGCCCCATCCCCAGCGCACAAGTGACAAGTTCAAAGTGAAGTACCTCGCACTCTACCAAGTCCCCTCCACAGCTCCCAGGCACAACATACCCTCTAGCTACCAAAACACAGCAATCCACCAGCCAGACCTTCCAAAATCCCTGTTTCAAATGCTGTCTTTCTCCACTTCCTGTAACTTAACTGTTCTCGTGCCCACAATCACAGGACTCTAGAGGGCAGAAGGTAGCTCTGTGGGGGTGGAGGGGCCGTCACATAAAAAAGACAGAGAGAGCTACCCACGAGTCCCCAGGAAGAGCCTCAGACGGAGGGGAGGCAGGCATGGGAGGGGTCATCAGGAAGCCCCAGAGGGCCTTACACTCAGCTTCTGTCCCCAAGCACCAACCCCCAGACCACTCTACACTGCTGGGCTGGACTGGAGTCCTAACGACAGGGAAGACGGGGAGGGCGGGCAGGAGAGCACAAGGGAGACTCAGAGGGAAGCCAGCAAAGGTATACAATGCAGTTCCCACCCCCGGGATCCCCCCAGACCCCACTTCCCACCCCCAGGTCCCTGGCCCAATCAGTGCATCTTCCCTGCACCTCAGCCCTGCTCCTCCCATTCACGAGGCAGCAGCCTGCTGCCTCAAGCCCAGAATGAGTTAACTAGCTTCTCCAAGCCTCACTCCCACGTCTGCATGCAGGGCTCTTGTCACCAGCAGTGGCAGGTCCAGCTTCTCTGGAATTTTCTTTTCTAACTTGCACCACCCAGCCCTCACCTTCACTTTAAAAACAGAAGTTGCCTGGAGATTCCAGAACCCAGGTCAGCGGCGCTGAAGGGGAGCTGCCTGAAGGAGCCTGTGTTCCCTCCTGGGGTGAGGAGGGAGCCAGAGGCTGGACAGGAGCCTTGCCCCAAGGGGGCCTGAGGAGCCCCTGGACCAAGACGCGACTCACGTTGTAGAGGATGTCGGTCCAGCCCTCCATGGTGATGCACTGGAACACAGTCAGGATGGCGAACAAGATGTTGTCGAAGTTGGTGATGCCGAAGTTGGGGCCCGCCCAGTACTCCCGGCACTCGGTGTCACCCTCACACAGCCGGGCTGGGGCCTCCCTGCCACACGGGAAGTCGCCTACCGGATCTGCGTCTGCGAGGAGAAGGAGCAGGCAGGGCTGAGCTGAGACACACGGAGCCCTCCACCCCTGCTGGGACTGCGGCCCCAAAGACCTCATCACAGGAGAAAGGGGTCAGGCATCAAGGGAAACTGCCTCCTGCCACCCCCGCGCCTGCCCCGCCTCCATCCAGATCCACCCTCAGAGCCACCCTCTCAGGAACAACTGGTCCACCTCTCCTTCCGCACAGAAACTGCCCATCACTATGTAAACACGCTGAGAACTCATTCACCTTAAAATCAAAAACAACCAACTCCTAACCTCCTACTCTTTCTGTCACCACCACCCCGACTGTCCCATAGCCGAACCTCCAAGACTTCCAGGACGTGTAGGTCTGCCTGTCACTCTGGAGCTAGAACCAAGCTAGACGGAGCACTGAGCTCTGGTGCTCTTCAGGCAGGTTGACCAACACAGGCCCAGAGCGCAGCCGGGCCTCAGGGCCCAATCCTCCTGGCACTGGCCCCAGCAAAGGGGACACGCTCTTGCTGGCAGCCAGGAGCCACACAAAGATGGAATAAGGGGGGAAGCAGCTCATGCTGATCCTTCCACTCCCAAAACCTAAAGGAAAAACTATTCTTAAAAAATGCCTAACAACACATGGAAAAGCTCTCCTATCGGGATAGGGGAAATTTTTAGGAACAGCTAGGATGGGAAGCAAATATTCCCCGATTTAGAAGGCAAAACTGACCACACAAGTTTATTCCTTTCCTTCCAGCCGTCTTAATAAATGACCATAAGAAAACCGGGAAGTCATTGTTTGTCTATTCGCAGACAGTTGTGTTCTCTGTGAATAATGGCGGCTTTGTCTCCTACTTTCATTCTCTTAGGGCTTTTGTTCTTCTTCTTGCCTCTCATCGCTGGCCGCAACGCCAAGGCTACACGGACCAGAAGTCCACGTGGGCCTTTATCTCATTTTCGACTTTAAAGGAAAAGCTCTCAAGACTGATGACAAAGTATGATGTCTGAAGGGAATTTTAGGAAGTTTAAGAAAATTCCCCTTATTTCCAGTTTGATTAAGAGGGTTTTTTAAATTATGAATGATTTAAACTTTAATAAAGACTTTTCCTGCATCTGTTGAGATGATCATACAGGTTTTCTCCTTTAACGTGTTTGTAGCTCAATACACAAACCTTTGTGTCACCCTTATCTCTTCGCTTTCTCTTACTCCACATACAAGTGCCCAGAAAACCCAGTTGGCCCAGCAGGCCTCACTGCAAAATATACCAGAACTTGACAGATTCTAAGAGCCAAACAGCTTCCCAGGTGCTCAGTGATAAAGAATGCGCCTGCCAGTGTGGGAGACTTGGTTTCAATCCCTGGTCTGGGAAGATCCCCTAAAGAAGGAAATGGCAACCCACTCCAGTATTCTTGCCTGGGAAATCCCACGGACAGAGGAGCCTGGAAGGCTACAGTTCTTGGGGTCACAAAGAGTCAGACACAACTTAGTGACTAAAACAATACCCACTGCCAAACAGCCTGGCCCCAGCCTCCATTCATCTCTCCTGGACTGAGATTTGACTCTCTGACTCTCCCCTGTTTGATCTGCCTCCCCAGAGCAGCCAGAACAATCAGAGGGTACCAGCGCTCACTCAAGGCCCCACTGTCCTCCCACTTCTCCAGGAATAAGATTCAGAGTCCTACCATGGCCTGAACCCACATGACGTCCCTGCCCTCACTGCTTCTCACTCTGGCCTTTCACACTTCCTATTCCTTGTAACCGGAGCTTCTGGCAGGCTGCTGAAAGGGCTCCCTCTCACCACACTCAGGTCGCTGTCCAGCTGTCAGCCCAACAGAGAGGCCTCCCCAGGCTACTCTCTGTGAAACAGGCCCCCAAATCATTCTATTTCAGATACCTTTCTTGTTTCCCTCCTAGAAGTTACTACAGTAACTTCTGTAATTACTTCATGCGTTTGTGTTTATCAGATTCTTGCCTGTGCCCACTTCCTTTGTCTAGCACCTAGAAGGCCCCCTCAGGGCCCAGAACAGTGAATCTCTCCGGGACGAATGAGTCTGTGGTCCTCCTCTGGGTCCAACGGGTACTTCAAGGCCTCACCTGTGCTGTTGGGGAAACAAGCCTTGTGGAATTTGCCCATGTAGAACTCGAGGCCAATGATGGCGAACATGAGGATGGCGAAAAAGAGAAGCAGCCCAATCTGCAGGAGCGGAACCATGGCCTTCATGATGGACTTGAGCACCACCTGCAAACCTGGGCAGAGCAGGTGAAGCAGGCAGGTCAGGAGCACAGTGGGCAGAGCAGGGAGTGGACTGGGGTGTGGACAGAACAGCCAAGAGCCTGGGTGGGCCGGGCTGAGAGTCCTGGGCAAAGTGTGGAGCAATGAGTGTTCATGAGGCCAAAGGACAGAGCTGGGCCCTCAAAGCGGGGGACAGGGAGGGGGTGGTGGGGAAGCAGGACAGAACAGTGAGTGCCTACACAGGGTAGAGCTGAGCGTCCTTGAGGTGAGGGACAAAGCACAGGAGTCTCATGGGGGAGTGGACTGAGCAGAGTCCCAGTTAGAGGGAGGAACGGTGTGTGGGGGTATCAGTACGAAGTACTGACGAGAACTCTGAGTCTGTGGAGGGCTCAGGGTGAAGCAAAAGCGGAGAGTGCTGAGAGGAAAGAGGAGGGACTCCTGGGAGCTGAAAGCAGGGGATGCTGGGAATGAAGAACAGGGGATGCTGGAAGGGAAGAGCAGGGGATCCTGGGAACTAAGAGCAAGGGATGCTGGGAATGAAAAGCAAGGGTTCCTGACAGACCCACTCCTGAGGGAAAGGAAAGCAGGGGGCCTACTCCTAAGGAGGGTCTTACCACTGACTGTAGGGCATAAGTATGTCCAGGCCAGAGGAACCGGGCAGAGGGTGTGAAGCCCACAGTACCCACTTCCAGCCTTGAACTCGCTCCTGGGTACAGGCCTGAACCTCTTCCTGGCAGGGTCTTGGGGCAGTACAGGGAGCCGACCAGCAGTCTTCCCCGAAGGGGGCTCAGGTGACACAGCTCTGGGCCTGCCACCCAGGCCCTGAAGGAAACCCAAACTTCCACTGGCCTGGAGGAACATGGGCCCAGGCGGTCACCACTCTCAAGGCAGCCTGGTCACCCTCTGCCCTCACATGGCCTCTTAAGCCACCCACTCCTAGAGCACGTCTTAACCAGGTCACAGGTCTTGACAACCCTGCCTAGCCTGAGCCAGGACAGATGGCCCTCTGCAGCCTCTGAATGTGTTCCCTGCCCCACCACCTTGGTTCATCTCTCACCTGCTCATTAACCCAAGGAAAAGAAGCAAAGAGCTGGGAACACAGCAAAGGGTGTGAGGAGGAGCAAAGCTTCCATGGAGGAAGTCAGGTTACCCTCTAGTCTTTAAAGGAGATGGGCGAGACTGGAGAAGGGCCGTTTCTCCCTTCTTCAAGCCTGGTTCCCTGGGGCTAAGGGTGGCAAGCTGAGTCACCAGAGGGTCCAGAGGTCAGGGCCTAACTGCGGCTGTGGCGGGGATAGGGGAAAAGGTCAGTATCCAGGTAGGCTGGGCCTGATTGCTTTCGCCAGACTCACTTGGAATCCCAGACACCAGCTTCAGGGGCCTCAGCACACGCACAGCCCGCAGGGTTCGCAGGTCAAAGTCAGTGCCAGCTGTGGCGAGGATCCTGGCAGGAACAAAGACAAGGGGGAAGTAAGGGCTTCTGCATGGTGTTAGGAAGAGGGCACGCCCCACCCATCACCCATGTCCTGTCCTCCAAGAGTGGTGACATCCTCATGCCTGTGTCCCCCGCTGTCCGAGTACCAGGCAGGGGAGGCCAGGAACTGAATTCAGACATCCTCGCCAGTAATGTTAGTGATGGCTTTTACCAGCATGACCATCCCTCCAGGCATCACCCCTGCGAGAACATTTGGTCTCTGGTCCCTGGCCCGGCCTTGAATCTGTCCTTGAATTGAGTCCTAGCCTGAACCATGTCCCCAAGCAACCCCAGCTGCAATCCAAGTTGCCTCTTGAGAGGTGGTGATAGTGAGAGCAGAAGAATGAGCTTGAGGGGCTTCTGAACAGATGCCACAGGGCCCTTTCCCCACTTCACCCCAGGAGAACACGGGAATGAAGAGTGGAGAAGGTGAACAGAGGGTTCAGAAAACCCCACTAGCATAAAAGCATACCCAGCGTCTCCCATCTTAAAAGAAAACAGAAAATTCCATATCTGCCTCCTACCCCAGCAAACTTCTCTGCTCCCTTCACTCCAAAACTCATTCAAAGTGTCAATCCTTGGTCTCCCACTGTTAACTCTTCAGCCTCCCTTCAGCTTTGTCCAACTACATTCTCACTCCCACCATCCCACTCAAGTGTTCCGTCAAGCCTTCTTGCCAATATCAACAGTTCAGTCTCCTGTAAATGGTTTCTTCTCTTGCCCATTGGTCGACTCTCTCATTTCCTTCTTGACACCCTGGGAGCTCCTGTGTCATCTTTGCCTCCTCTACCACACTGAAAAGTTGAATGCGTCAGGGCTCAAACCATACAGAATCCACCCAACAGCTTTGAATGCCACTGAAACTTTGTTCCTCCCTAATTTACATCTTTAACTCAAATCCGGGTTCACATGTCCATCCATTTGCCTTTTTTAACATTTCCACTTGGATAGCAAAAAAAGCAAACCAAACATTAATACAACTAAAGAACGCGTTTTAAAACCTTAATGTAAATATTAAAGCATGCATTATTTTTAAGTTCAGAGTTGTTACATGATGGTGACTAGAGAACTTTTTATTCTTTCTCCCAACCTTGCTTCCTCCCCCAGTGTTCCCCCCTCTCTGTGAACAGCACTAATCAACTGTTACATAAGCCAGAACCAAGGCTTCCTACCGGACTCCTCTCTTTCTTACACTCCACATCCAATTCACTAACAATTCTGTGGACTCTACCTTTAAAAAGTCCTGGATTCTCAGTGAAAAAGCATTGTTGCCTGCCCCCCTGCCCCCAGCTCTCGAGCCACAGCAGTAAGGAATAACACTGGAGATGCAGCTGGGGCAAAATAAGATGAAATGGTGGGGGAAAGAAGAGAAGGGCGACAAGAAAAATCTATTCAAACCGAAATTCCATAGCACATGACAAAATCCAGTACTAAGAGGGATATTCAACTACTGGAAGACAGCTAGAACTTTTGGAAAAAACAAATATTTATTTAAATAATATGAATAACAATCATACTCTAAGCTGGAGATATAGGTGGAGAGTACTAGTGGTTTAGGAACCAGTACTAAGGAATCACTCATGAACGTCAGAAGGACAAAGAAAAACATGGAAGAAATGAAATGATACGGCGGTTAGACCCTCACCTCACGCATCACACGCGGGATCCAGGAAAAGGGAATAAAGGGAACACGGTGAGGAACCCTCACGCATCACACGCGGGATCCAGGAAAAGGGAGTAAAGGGAACACGGTGAGGAAGCAACATTTGAAGAGATAACAGATGAGAAGTTTCCAGAACTAAAGACTTGATTTCTCAAATTTAAAGTGTATTAGGGGTGCAATCAGATAGATGAAAGGCTTCCAGTAGACATGGTGTGAGTAACTACAAAATATCAAGCTTAAAAAGAAAGCATCAAAGGCCACCAGAAAGAAAGATGGAATACCTCGGGGAGAAAAACGATAGTTAAAAGGGGAGAAAATGTCACCTCAGGAAAAAGAAGAGAGAGAGAAAATATGCTAGAAGACAATTAAGTAACACCTTCAAAAAGCAGCAGGAAAATAATTGACATCTTGAAACCTTATGTCCAGCTACACTGTGACTGAAGAGTGATGGCAAACACACATATCTTCACAGATACAGTGAGTCATCACTGCAGACCCTCAGTAAAGCAACACGGGAACCGAACCCAAGGGAAAGCGCAGTATACAGGAGCAGCGGTCGGCACAGAAAATAACTGTTGAGTAATTCATTGATCATTGATTTTTAAAATTATGATGTCCAATTTTTCACTGTTTCTTACACACAAGACTAACAGCCCAGGCAATAACAAAACTATTTACAGAAGGGGTTGTTCCGTGCATAGTCGCATCAGACTGTGTTGTGGAGGTTAAATCACTGTTCACTGCATTAGGCCAGAGGGCGGCAAACACTTTCTGAAAAGGGCCAGTAGTGACTATTTAGACTTTCTGAGTCAAAAGATCTCTATTACAACCACTCACATCTGCCATGCAGTGTAAGAGATAATATGTGAATGAATGGACAAGACTGTGCTCCCATAAAATTTTAATTATAAGCGCAGGTTGCCAGGCAGTTGGGCTATAACTGTCTGTCCTCCTTGTTAGACAAATGTATGTGTGCATGCACGCTCAGTCATTCAGTCATGTCTGACTCTGCAACCCTACGAACTGTAGCCCACCAGGCCCCTCTGTCCACGGGATTTTCCAGGCAAGAATAGATATCATAAGATATATAAATGAATTTTAATTTCCTATTAAATCATAGATTATCAGATTGGGGCTTTTGAAAGTCCAAACACATGCTACTTACAAAAGACATACCTGAAAACAATACAGGAATGTTGAAAATAAGCAGATTTTTGCATCTATGTTCATCAGTGATATTGGCCTGTAGTTTTCTTTTTTTGTGGCATCTTTGTCAGGTTTTGGTATTAGGGTGATGGTGGCCTCATAGAATGAGTTTGGAAGTTTACCTTCCTCTGCAATTTTCTGGAAGAGTTTGAGTAGGATAGGTGTTATCTCTTCTCTAAATTTTTGGTAGAATTCAGCTGTGAAGCCATCTGGTCCTGGGCTTTTGTTGGTTGGAAGATTTATGATTACAGTTTCAATTTCCGTGCTTGTGATGGGTCTGTTGAGATTTTCTATTTCTTCCTGGTTCAGTTTTGGAAAGTTATACTTTTCTAAGAATTTATCCATTTCTTCCAAGTTGTCCATTTTATTTGCATATAGTTGCTAATAATAGTCTCTTATGATCCTTTGTATTTCTGTGTTGTCTGTTGTGATCTCTCCATTTTCATTTCTAATTTTGATTTGATTCTTCTCCCTTTGTTTCTTGACGAGTCTGGCTAACTGCTTGTCAATTTTATTGATCTTCTCAAAGAACCAGCTTTTGGCTTTGTTGATTTTTGCTATGGTCTCTTTTGTTTCTTTTGCATTTATTTCTGCCCTAATTTTTAAGATTTCTTTCCTTCTACTAACCCTGGGGTTCTTCATTTCTTCCTTCTCTAGTTGCTTTAGGTGTAGAGTTAGTTTATTTATTTGATTTTTCTCTTGTTTCTTGAGGTGAGCCTGTATTGCTATGAACCTTCCCCTTAGCATTGCTTTTACTGCTTCCCCATAGGTTTTGGGTTGTTGTGTTTTCATTTTCATTCATTTCTGTGCATATTTTGATTTCTTTTTTGATTTCTTCTGTGATTTGTTGGTTATTCAGAAGCGTGTTGTTCAGCCTCCATATGCTGGAATTTTTAATAGTTTTTCTCCTGTAATTGACATCTAATATTACTGCATTGTGGTCAGAAAAGATGCTTGGTATGATTTCAATTTTTTTTTAATTTACCAAGACTAGATTTATGGCCCAGGATGTGATCTATTCTGGAGAAGGTTCCATGTGCACTTGAGAAAAAGGTGAAATTCATTGTTTTGGGGTGAAATGTCCTATAGATATCAATTAGGTCTAACTGGTATATCGTGTCGTTTAAAGTTTGTGTTTCCTTGTTAATTTTCTGTTTAGTTGATCTGTCCATGGGTGTGAGTGGGATATTAAAGTCTCCCACTATTATTGTGTTATTGTTAATTTCCCCTTTCATACTTGTTAGTATTTGCCTTACATATTGTGGTGCTCCTATGTTGTGTGCATATATATTTATAATTGTTACATCTTCTTCTTGGATTGAGCCTTTGATCATTATGTAGTGTCCTTCTTTGTCCCTTTTCACAGCCTTTATTTTAAAGTCTATTTTATCTGAAATGAGTATTGTGACTCCTGCTTTCTTTTGGTCTCCGTTTGCATGAAATATCTTTTTCCAGCCCTTCACTTTCGGTCGGTATGTGTCCCTAGTTTTGAGGTGGGTCTCTTGTAGACAGCATATATAGGGGTCTTGTTTTTGTATCCACTCAGCCAGTCTTTGTCTTTTGGTTGGGGCATTCAACCCATTTACATTTAAGGTAATTATTGATAAGTATGGTCCCGTTGCCATTTACTTTATTGTTTTGGGTTCGAGATTATACCCCCTTTCTGTGTTTCCTGTTTGGAGAAGATCCTTTAGCATTTGTTGGAGAGCTGGTTTGGTGGTGCTGAATTCTCTCAGCTTTTGCTTGTCTGTAAAGCTTTTGATTTCTCCTTCATATCTGATGAAATCCTTGCTGGGTACAGTAATCTGGGCTGTAGATTATTGTCTTTCATCACTTTAAGTATGTCCTGCCGTTCCCTTCTGGCCTGAAGAGTTTCTATTGAAAGATCAGCTGTTATCCTTATGGGGATCCCCTTGTGTGTTAGTTGTTGTTTTTCCCTTGCTGCTTTTAATATTTGTTCTTTGTGTTTGATCTTTGTTAACTTGATTACTATGTGTCTTGGGGTGTTTCGCCTTGGGTTTATCCTGTTTGGGACTCTCTGGGTTTCTTGGACTAGATGCCCATCAGCAGACGAATGGATAAGGAAACTGTGGTACATATACACAATGGAATATTACTCACCCATTAAAAAGAATACATTCGAATCAGTTCTAATGAGGTGGATGAAACTGGAGCCTATTATACAGAGTGAAGTAAGCCAGAAAGATAAACACCAATACAGTATACTAACACATATATATGGAATTTAGTAAATCGGTAAAGATAACCCTGTATGCGAGACAGCAAAAGAGACACAGATGTATAGAACAGTATTATGGACTCTATGGGAGAGGGTGAGGGCGGGATGATATGGGAGAATGGCACTGAAGCATGTAAATTATCATATGTGAAACGAATCGCCAGTCCAGGGTTGACGCACAATACAGGGTGCTCGGGGCTGGTGCACCAGGATGACCTGGAGGGATGGGATGGGGAGGGAGGTGGGAGGGGGGTTCTGGAGGGGGAAATCATGTACACCCAGGGTGGATTCATGTCAGTGCATGGCAAAACAAATACAATATTGCAAAGTTAAAAAATAGATAAGTAAACTAATTTAATAAAAAAAAGAAAAGAAGCAGATTTGAGAAAGAATATACTAAGTAAATGCTACAGGAAATGAAGCTGATATATATTACTAAAGACAAAATATAATTTAAAGCAAAAACAATACTAAGGCTAAAGAGAGATATATAATAATGAAAACAAACTCACACCAATGAATGTGATCGTCATTAATTTTTATGCATCTAACATCATAAAATCAAAACAGAGAAAGAAAAAAGTGAAAACTCATCCAACTTAATGGAAGATTCTTGCAAAGCTCTCAACAGAATCTGAAGGACTAAACACCGAAATGCAGTAATGCTCGGCACAATTACAACAGAATTAGCACCTTGACCATTTTATTGTTCTGTCTTCTGTATCTTCCATATATTTCTTTATCTATCTACCTATCTATCTATCATTTACAATCTATCTACTTTTCTATGAAAATGTGTTCCTAAAAAATAGAAAATATATATTTTTAGAGTACACAGGAATAGCTTTGAAAATATTCTACATCACAAAAGAAGCCTCAGCAAATTTCAAAAAATCAGTGACTTTTATTATTGCGCCTCTGCAATTAAACTAATGCAATTAAATCAGAAAACAACAAATGCAGAGTGAGCACAGAAGAACCACACAAAAAAGATCTAAGGACCCAGACAACCACAACGGTGTGATCACTCATCTAGGGCCAGACATCCTGGAGTGTGAAGTCAAGTGGGCCTTAGGAAGCATCACTACAAACAAAGCTAGTGGAGGTGATGGAATTACAGTTGAGCTATTTCAAATCCTAAAAGAGGATGCTGTGAAAGTGCTGCACTCAATATGCCAGCAAATTTGGAAAACTCAGCAGTGGCCACAGGACTAAAAAAGGTCAGTTTTCATTCCAATCCCAAAGAAAGGCAGTGCCCAAGAACGCTCAAACTACCGCACAATTGCACTCATCTCACATGCTAGCAAAGTAATGCTCAACATTCTCCAAGGTAGGCTTCAACAGTGTATGAACCAAGAACTCCCAGATGTTCAAGCTGGATTTAGAAAAGGCAGAGGAACCAGAGATCAAATTGCCAACATCCAATTGATCACAGAGAAAACAAGAGAATTCCAGAAAAACATCTACTTCTGCTTCACTGACTACACTGAAGCCTTGTGGATCACAACAAACTGAATATTCTTAAAGAGACAGGAACACCAGACCACCTTACCCGCCTCCTAAGAAACCTGTATGCAGGTCAAGAAGCAACAGTTAGAACAGGACATGGAACGACAGAATGGTTCAAAATTGGGAAAGGAGTACATCAAGGCTGTATATTGTCACCCTGCTTATTTAACTTACATGCAGAGTACATCATGTGAAATGCAGGGCTGGATGAAGCACAAGCTGGAATAAAGATTGCTGAGAGAAATATCAATAACCTCAAATATGCAGATGACACCACCCTTATGGCAGAAAGCACAGAGGAACTAAAGGGCCTCTTGATGAAAGTGAAAGAGGAGAGTGAAGAAGCTGGCTTAAAACTCAACATTCAAAAATTTAAGATCATGGCATCTGGTCCCATCACTTCAAGGCAAAGAGATGAGGAAACAATGGCAACAGTGACAACTTTATTTTGGGGAGCTCCAAAATCACTGCAGATAGTGACTACAGCCATGAAATTAAAAAGACGCTTGCTCCTTAGAAAAGCTAAGCAAACCTAGCCAGCATATTAAAAAGCAGAGACATTACTTTGCCAACATAGGTCCATCTTGTCAAAGCTATGGTGTTTCCAGTGGTCACGTATGGATGTAAGGAGTTGGACCATTAAGAAGGCTGAGCAATGAAGAACAGATGCCTTTGAACTGTGGTATGGAAAAGACTCTTGAGAGTCCCTTGGACTGCAAGGAGACCAAACCAGTCAATCCTAAAGGAGATCAACCCTGAATATTCAAATATTGGAAGGACTGATATTGAAGCTGAAGCTCCAATACTTTGGCCACATGATATGAAGAGCCGACTCATTAGAAAAGACCCTGATGCTGGGAAAGATTGAAGGCAGGAGGAGAAGGGGACGACAGAGGATGAGATGGTTGGATGGAAAGACTAACTCAATGCACATGAGTTTAAGCAAGCTCCAGGAGATGGTGAAGGACAGGGAAGGCTGGCATGCTGCAGTCCATGGGGTCCCAAAGAGTCAGACACAACTGAGTGACTGAACAACAACAACAGAGAATACTACTATAAAAACACATTTTAAAAGAAAACTTGCATTACAGAAAGCTTCAAAATGCACAACTAAATAACTCATTAATGAAAGAAGTAACAGCAGACATTACCAAATATTTAGACTCATCAACAACTGAAGCACTACATATTACACATGTAGGGTTCAAGCAAAGTGATGCCTTAGGGGAAACTGATAACCTTAACGGATTTTATTTTTCAAAGATTAAAAATTAATAAACCAAGTATTGCTATGTGTCAACAGTCTTAGAAAAGAATAGCAGAGTAAATTTAGAAAAAGCAGAAAAATGGAAATAACAGACACGGTGAAAATAGAAAATAGAGAAATACTAGAAAGCTGAGTCCTTGAAAGTTTGACAAAACGAACAGGCTTCTAGCAAGAGTCATCAAGAAAAAGCGAGTGTGCACACGCATGCATACACAGATACACACATACGCAAATACACACAGTGTATGCATGTGTGCACACATGTATGCTCATACGTGTGCATACATGTGTACACACAGAAATGTGCATATGAATACATATATACACACAGGGAACACAACTACAGACAGGAGAGGTTTTTAGAATCTCATATATACAGTCAATTGATTTTCAAAAAGAATGCCAGGACCATTCAGTCTGGAAAAAACAAGTCTCTTCACCAAATTGTGCTGGATATCCTCCCGCAAAAAATTAAGTTGGACCTGTATCTTATGCAACATATAAAAAGCAACTCAAAATGGATCAAAGGTCTAAATGTAATACCTTAATCTATAACACTCAGAAGAAAATACAGGAGAAAATCTTTATGACATTGAATTTGGCAATGATTTCTTGGAAATGACACCAAAAGCCCGAGCAATTAAAAAAATACAAAAATTGGACTTCATAAAATTTAAAACTTTTGTACAACAAAGTAGTGAAAAGACAAGCTACAGAATGGGGTGCAATATTCACAAGTCATTTATCTAATCAGAGATTAATATCCAGACTATATTAAGAACTCCTACAACTCAACAACAACAAAATACCCAATTTTAAAATAGGCAAAGGACTTGAATGGCTATTTCTCCAAAAAAAAGATATACAAATGGCGATTAAGCACATGAAAAGGTGCTTAACATCACTAGTTATTAGGGAAATGCAAGTCAAAACTATAATAAGATACCAATTACACCCATTAGGATGACTACTACTTAAAAAAATGAAAAGACAACAGTGTTGAGTAGGATGTGCAGAAACTAGAACCCTTGTGAATTACTGATGGAAATGTAAAATGGTGCAGCCACTGTGGAAAACACTGTGTTGATTCCTCAAATAGAAAACAGAATTACCACACGATACAGCAGTTCCACTCCGGGGTATAATCCAAAAGAACTGAAACAGGGTCTTAAAGGGATTTATTTGTTACACCCAGAATCACAACAGCATTATTCACAAGAGCTGAAACATGGAAGGAACTCATGTCCTCAGTGGATGAATGGAGAAGCAAATGTGTTATATATATATATGCTGGAATATTACTCAGCCTTAAAAAGGAAGGAAATTCTAATACATAATGCAGCTTAGGTGAACCTTGAAGATATTATGCTAAGAGAAATACACCAGTCACAAAAGGACAGATACTGCAGGACCCCACTTTAATGAGACACTCAGAGCAGTGACGATCATAGAGACAGAAGGTAGAGTCGTGGCTGCAGGGTCTGCAGAGGGGGAGAGCTGGGGCTTGTTTAGTGAGGACAGAGCTCCACGTTCCCAAAGTGAAACGAGCTCTGGAGACAGAGGGAGGTTATGGCTGCTCAGTAACATGAACAAGCTTAATACCACTGAGCTACACACTTACCTACGAATAATATGGTCAATTTTATGTTATGTGTGTTTTGTCATGATTTCTTAAATTGTCAAATAAAAGTAGGCCTGAGTGCAAAAAGCAAACTTTAAAACTTTGGAAAAACAAAAAAAATCATGTGGTAACAGTTCTACAGCTATGAGGTAGGGAAGGATTTCTAAAGAACACATAACAATGGCAAACCACAAAGTGGCACACTGATAAATCTGACTACGTTAAACTTTACATGACAAAAGATACAGAGGAAGTGCAAAGAGAATGTCTGCAATGAAACAAACTGACAGAGAACTGGTTTCTGAAATATATAAAGAATTCCTATAAGTTCATAGGAAAAATACAAATCACCTATGAGAAAAAAAAGCAAACTACAAAAGAGAAAAGATGTTCAAAACCACTGCCTGTCAGGGGAATGCAAATTAAACTAACAGAGATATCATTTCACATCCTCCACTTAGCAAACAGTGTTAAGCTGGTGATGCCAAGCAACAGCTCAGCTGGCAGAAGAGAAAACTGTAGAATCATTAGGGAGAGCATGTGGCCACTTCTAGATAATTTTGAAATGAACACACAGACTAGACTTGCCACACAAATGTTTGCAGAAACGTATACAGGCATGTTCGTTGCAGCCCTTGTCTGTAACAATGAAAAGTGGGCATCACCTACTGCTCACCACATGAAGACAGAAAACGCTGGTGATGGAGCGTGACTGCAGTGAAACGCGATGAGCACATAAAATTAAGTAAACTACACATATTAACATGAAAATGCCTAAAGCAATGTGAAGGGGTAAAAAGGCAAGCTGTGAAACAATCATATATCTATGCACAAACACATATACACACTCATACAATTAAAACCATGCAAACAAGACTGCATGTTGTTTATGGCTATGTACATATTGAGTAAAAGCTGGAACTCCCCCTGCAATCCACACACATACATGCACTGGATAATGAGCACAGACCAGCTGTTTCCATCGGAAGGTAAAAGGAAGGACAGATAAAGAGACGACAATTTGGTTGAGGGATTGTAATCAGAAGACTTGAGTTGTATCTGCAATGCTTTATTTCTCTCAGAGAAATCTCTGAAGCTAGGTTTCAACTTACAGGAAGATGCAAAGGAGGCGAACACACACTTTCAAACAACACACGGGCAAGCTACGCCCAAAGGACATGAACAATCTGCCAGAAAAGGGCAGCGGAGCAGCCCCATTCCATCCCATCCCAGGAGGAGACAAGCCACACGGAAGGAAAAGCCGTCTCTCCTCGGCCTGTGGCCTCCTGCCTCCCAGGCATCAGGACGCTCGGAGTCACCACAACCCAGACGTGTCAGAAAGACGACCTGAGAAGTCACGCTGCCGGGACGCCTGCGACGCAGAGACTGGCTTTGCCACGTCCGCTTCATGGGCCTGTGAGGCAGGAAAACGACTCTTTGTTCTTTAAGAACTCTAAGATTTTCAGACCCAGGCAAGAATGTCCACGATCTGCAGAAACACAAGAGCGCAAAATCTACACGAACGATCTAAGCACTTCCATAAACCACAACCCGACTGCGCCCGGGGCCTGCCCTGGGCTGGGGGCTAGGGGAGGGCCCACCCAGGAGGGCCCACCCTCAACCGCCAGGGAAGTTCTCTGCAAAGGCGACAGGGCCGCAGGGGATGGAAACTCAGCCTTGTTCCTTCCGAGATGACAGCTTCCTCAGTGGATCCGCAATGAGGAACTCCCAGGGAGAATCAGAACCAAACACAGAAATGTTTGTGAAAATCAAACTTTCTGCATTATTATCACAGTTCAGTTCAGTTCAGTTCAGTTCAGTCGCTCAGTCATGTCCGACTCTTTGCAACCTCATGAACTGCAGCACACCAGGCCTCCCTGTCCATCACCAACTCCCGGAGTCTACCCAAACCCGTGTCCATCGACTCGGTGATGCCATCCAGCCATCTCATCCTCTGTCGTCCCCTTCTCCTCCCGTCCCCAATCCTTCCCAGCATTAGGGTCTTTTCCAGTGAGTCAGCTCTTCCCATGAGGTGGCCAAAGTATTGAGGTTTCAGCTTTAACATCAGTCCTTCCAGTGAACACTCAGGACTGATCTCCTTTAGGATAGACTGGTTGGATCTCCTTGTAGTCCAAGGGACTCTCAAGAATCTTCTCTAACACCACAGTTCAAAAGCATCAATTCTTCAGCGCACAGCTTTCTTCACAGTCCAACTCTCACATCCATACATGACCACTGGAAAAACCATAGCCTTGACTAGACGGACCTTTGTTGGCAAAGTAATGTCTCTGCTTTTTAATATGCCGTCTAGGTGGTCATAACTTTCCTTCCAAGGAGTAAGCATCTTTTAATTTCATGGCTGAAGTCACCATCAGCAGTGATTTTGGAGCCCCAAAAAATAAAGTCTGACACTGCTTCCACTGTTTCCCCATCTATTTCCCATGAAGTGATGGGACCAGATGCCATGATCTTAGTTTTCTGAACGTTGAGCTTTAAGCCAACTTTTTCACTCTCCTCTTTCACTTTCATCAAGAGGCTCTTTAGTTCTTCTTCACTTTCTGCCATAAGGGTGGTGTCATCTGCATACCTGGGGTTATTGATATTTCTCCCAGCAATCTTGATTCCAGCTTGTGTTTCTTTCAGCCCAGCGTTTCTCATGATTATTACAGTAGTAGGATTAAAAGAACTTATCAGAATACATAGACATGCTAAACAGGGTTGAGTTTAGCATCACATTAGCCCTGTGATTCTAATTTTTTAAGTGTAATGGGAGAATTGATTTAGATGTGTGATTTCAAGTTGAAAACTTCATAAGTTTCTAAAAAGTATTGAACCATTTAAGTAAAACCATTTATGTATGACTCACCATATTTACAGTCTAGTATGCTGGGTATACAATACTTAGGAAGATCAAGTTACAATAAATTTATAAGTGAAATATCAAATGTTTTACATTAACTAAGCATATGAAATGGAATAAAAAGCCCACTTAGAGTCTCCTTGAAAGTGATTGTTAAAAGTTGCAAAATGTGTCATTTGTGTTTCCTTATCAATCTTGTTTCGATGATCTGTCCGTTGGTGTCAATGGGTCAAAAAAAGTCTCCATCTATCACTGTGTCACTGTCAATTTCTCCTTTTGTCCATTAGTGCTTGTCTTACATACTGAGCTGTTCCTCTGCGACGTGCATAGATACTTACAACTGTTGCGTCTTCCTCTTGGATTGATCCCTTGATCACCATGTAGTGCCCCTCTTTATCTCTTCTAGTATTTTTTATTTTAAGGTCTATTTTGTCTGATTTGAGGATTGCTACTCCAGCTTTCTTTTGATTTCCAATTGCATGGAATGCATTTTTCCATCCTCTCACTTTCAGTCTGTATGTGTCTTTAGGTCTAAAGTCAGTTTCTCGTAGACAGCATATATATGCGTCCTGTTTTTTTATCCATTCAGCTAATCTGTGTCTGTTGGTTGGAGCATTTAATCCATTTACATTTAAAGTAATTATTGCTAAATATGCTCCTATGGCCATTTTTCTTGCCCTCAGTCAACAAAAGAGTCTGAAATGCAGTACTTGGGTGCAATCTCAAAAATGACAGAATGATCTCTGTTCATTTCCAAGGCAAACTATTCAATATCACAGAAATCCAAGTCTACGCCCCAAACACTAATGCCAAAGAAGCTGAAGTTGAATGGTTCTATGAAGACCTACAAGACCTGGAATTAATACCAAAGAAAGATGTCCTTTTCATCATATGAGACTGGAATGCAAAAGTAGGAAGTCAAGAGATACCTGGAGTAACAGGCAAGTTTTGCCTTGGAGTACAGAATGAAGCAGGGCAAAGGCTAACAGAATTTTGCCAAGAGAACACACTGGTCACAGCAAACACCCTCTTCCAACAACACAAGAAAATACTCTACACATGGACATCACCAGATGGTCAATATCAGAATGAAACTGATTATATTCTTTGCAGCCAAAGATAGAGAAGCTCTACACAGTCAGCAAAAACAAGGCTGAGAGCTGGCTCAGATCATGAACTCCTTATTGCCAAATGCAGAATTAAATTGAAGAAAGTAGGGAAAACCACTAGACTATTCAGGTATGACCTAAATCAAATCCCTGACAATTACACAGTGGAAGTGACAAGAGAGTCAAGGGATTAGATCTGATAGACAGGGTGCCTGAAGAACTATGGATGGAGGTTTGTGACACTGTAGAGGGGGTGGTGATCAAAACCATCCCCAAGAAAAAGAAATGCCAAAAGGCAAAATGGTCGTCTGAGGAGGCCTTACAAATAGCTGAGAAAAGAAGAGAAGAGAAAGTACAAGGAGGAAAGGAAAGATATTCCCATCTGAACGCAGAGTCGCAAAGAACAGCAAGGAGAGGTAAGACAGCCTTCCCAAGTGATCAACCCAAAGAAATAGAGGAAAACAACAGAATGGGGAAGACTAGAGATCTCTTCAAGAAAATTAGAGATACCAAGGGAACATTTCATGCAAAGATGGGCACAATAAGGACAGAAACGGTATGGACCTAACAGAAGCAGAAGATATTAAGAAGAGGTGGCAAGAATACACGGAAGAACTGTACAAAAAAAAGATCTTCATGATCCAAATAACCATGATGGTATGATCACTCATCTAGATACAGACATCCTAGAGTGCAAAGTCAAGTGGGCCTTAGGAAGAATCACTAATAACAAAGCTAGTGGAAGTGATGGAATTCCAGCTGAGCTATTTCAAATCCTAAAAGAGGATGCTATGAAAGTGTTGCACTCAATAAGCCGCCAAATTTGGAAAACTCAGCAAAGGCCACAGGACTAAAAAAGGTCTGTTTTCATTCCAATCTCAAAGAAAGGCAATACCAAAGAATGCTCAAACTACCACACAACTGCCCTCGTCTCACACTAGAAAGTAATGCTCAAAATTCTCCAAGCCAGCCTTCAACAGTAGTTGAACTGAGAACTCCCAGATGTTCAAGCTGGATTTAGAAAAGGCAGAGGAACCAGAGATCAGATTGCCAACATCAGTTAGATCATAGAATGGCAAGAGAATTCCAGAAAAACATCTACTTCTGCTTTATTGACTACGTTAAACCCTTTGACTGTGTGGATCACAACCAACTGTGGAACATTCTGAAAGAGATGGGAATATCAGACCACCTTACCTGCCTCCTGAGAAATCTGTATGCAGGTCAAGACGCAACAGTTAGAACCAGACATGGAACAACAGACTAGTTCCAAATTGAGAAAGGAATACATCAAGGCTGTATTGTCACCCTGCTTATTTAACTTATGTGCAGAGCACATCAAGCAAAATACTGGGCTGAATGAAGCATCAGCTGGAATCAAGATTGCTGGGAGAAATATCGAAAACCTTAGATATGCAGATGACACCACCCTTAAGGCAGACAGCAAATAGGCACTAAAGAGCCTCTTGATGAAAATGAAAGAGGAGAGTGAAAAGTTGGCTTAAAACTCAACACTCAAAAAACCAAGATCATGGCATCTGGTCCCATGGGGAAACAATGCAAACAGTGACAGACTTTACTTTGGGGGGAGCCAAAATCACTGCAGATGGTGACTGAAGCCTTGAAAGTAAAAGTCACTTGCTCCTTGGAAGAAAAGCTATGACCAACCTAGACAGTGTATCAAAAAGCAGAGACATTACTTTGCCAACAAAAGTCCATCTAGTCAAAGCTATGGTTTTTCCAGTAGTCCTGTATGGATGTGAGAGTTGGACCATAAAGAAAGCTGAGCACTGAAGAACTGATGCTTTTGAACTGTGGTGTTGAGGAAGACTCTTGAGAGTCCCTTGGACTGCAAGGAGATCCAACCAGTCCATCCTAAAGGAGATCAGTCCTGAATATTGATTGGAAGGACTAATGCTGAAACTGAAACTCCAATACTGTGGCCACCTGATGCGAAGAACTGACTCACTGATAAACACCCTGATGCTGGGAAAGATTGAAGGCAGGAGAAGGGGACGACAGAGGATTAGGTGGTTGGGTGGCATCACGATTCAATGGACATGAGTTTGAGCAAGCTCTGGGAATTGGTGATGGACAGGGAAGAGTGGTGTGCTGCAGTCCATGGGGTCGCAAAGAGGCCGACACGACTGAGTGACTGAACTGAACTGAAAGTGAACTGCCACTTTCTTAATTGTTCAGCGTTTGTTTTTGAATATTTTTTTCTTCTCTTGTATCTACTACTATATAAAAGTCCCTTTAAGATTTGTTTTAAAGCTGGTTTGGTGGTACTAAATTCTCTTTACTTTTGCTTGTCTGTAAAGCTTTTGATATCTCCAACAATTTTGAATGAGATCCTTGCCAGGTAGAGTAATCTTGGTTGTAGATTTTTCCCTTTCAGTACTTTAAATATATCCTGCCATTCCCTTCTGGCCTGCAGTTTCTGCTGAAAGATCAGCTGTTAAACATATGGGGTTTCCCTTGTATGTCACTTGTTGCTTTTCCCTTGCTGCTTTTAATATCTTCAGACATTCCATCCAAATGCAGAAGAATACACTTTCTTCTCAAGTGCACACGGAACTTTCTCCAGGATAGACCACATCTTGGGTCATAAATCAAACCTCAGTAAGTGTAAGAAAACTGAAACCATATCAAGCATCTTTTCTGACCACAGTGCTATGAGACACATGGAGATTAAACAATACACTTCTAAATAATGAACAGGTTACTGAAAAAATCAGAAGAGAAATAAAAAAATTCCTAGAAACAAATGCCAATGAAAACACGACAACTCTAAACCTAAGGGACGCGGCAAAAGCTGTTCTAAGAGGGACGTTTATAGCAATACAATCCTACCTCAAGAAACAAGAAAACCATTGAATAGACAACCTAACTTTACACCTAAAGCAACTGGAGAGAGAAGAGCAAAAGAACTGCAGAGTTAAGAGAAGAAAAGAAATGCAAAGATCAGAGCAGAGATAATGGAAAAGAAATGAAAGAAACACGGTAAAGATGAGTAAAACCAAAAGCTGCTTCTTTGAGAAGGTAAAGAAAATTGACAAACCTTTAGCCAGATTCCTCAAGAAAAAAGAGAGAAGGATCAAATCAACAAAATTAGAAATGAAACAGCAGAGGCTACAGCGACAGTGCAGAAATATAAAGGGTTATAGGACACTATTATGAGCAACTGTATGGCAATAAAATGGACAATCTGAAAGAAATGGACAGATTCTTAGAAAAGTTCAATCTTCCAAGATTGAACCAAGAAGAAATAGAAATTATAAACAACCCAACTACAAGCACTGAAATCGAAACTGTGATCAAAAATCTCCCCAAATACAAAAGCCCAGGGCCAGAAGGCTTCACAGGTGAATTCTATCAAACATTTAGAGACACACTAATGCCTATCCTTCTAAAGTGCTTTCAAAAAATTGCAGATAAAGGAACACTTCCAAACTCATTCTTCGAGGCCACCGTTACTCTGACACCAAAACCAGGCAAAAACAACACAGAAAGAGAAAATTACAAGCATCCTCAGCAAAATTCTAGCAAACAGAACCCAACCACACATTAAAAGCTCATACACCATGATCAAGTTCCATTTATTCCCGGGATGTGAGGATTCTTCAGTATACACAAATCAATCAATGTGATACACCATATTAACAAATTGAAAGACAAAAACCACATGATCATCTCAATAGATGCACAAAAAGCCTTTGACAAAATTCAGCACCCATATATGATAAAAAAAACTCTTCAAAAAATGGGCATAGAAGGAACCTACCTCAACATAATAAAAGCCATATATGATAAGCCCACAGCAAACATTCTCAATGGTGGAAAACTGAAAGCATTCCCTCTAAGATCAGGAACAAGACAAGGGTGTCCACCTTCACCACTATTATTCAACATAGTTTTGGAAGTCCTAGCTACAGCAATCAGAGAAGAAAAAGAAATAAAAGGAATTCAGATCAAAAAAGAAGTAAAACTCTCACCGTTTGCAGATGACATGACACTATATGTAGAAAACCCTAAAAAGGCTATCAGAAAATTACTAGAGCTGATCAATGAATTTAGCAAAGTCTCAGGATACAAAATTAATACACAGAAATCACTTGCATCCCTATACACTAACAATGAAAGATCAAAAAGAGAGAAATCAAGGAATCAATCCTATTCACCATTGCAAAAAAAAGAATAAAATATCTAAGGAGACAGAACTGCATACAGAAAATTGTAAGACACTGATGAAAGAAATCAAAGATGACATAAACAGATGGAGAAATATTCCATGTTCCTGGGTTGAAAGAATAAATATTGTGAAAATGACTATACTACCAAATGCAGTCTACAGGTTCAATGTGATCCCTACCAAATTACCAATGGCATTTTTCACAGAACTCGAATTCAAAAAATTCACAATTCACATGGAAACACAAAAGACCCCGAATAGCCAAAGCAGTCTTAAGAAAGAGGAATGGAGCTGGAGGAATCAACCTTCCTGACTTCAGACTATACTGCAAAGCTACCGTCATCAAGACAGTACGGTGCTGGCACAAAACAGAAATACAGACCAATGGAACAAAATGGAGAGTCCGGAGATAAACCCACGCACCTATGGGTACCTTATTTTTGACAAAGGAGACAAGAATATACAGTGGGGCAAAGACAGCCTCTTCAGTAAATGGTGCTGGGAAAACAGGACAGCTCCATGCAAAAGAAAGAAACTAGAACACTGCCTAACACCACACACAGAGATAAACTCAAAGTGGACTAAAGACCTAAATGTAAGACCAGAAACTATAAAACTCTTAGAGGAAAACATAGGCAGAAGACTCGATGCCATAAATCAAAGCAAGATCCTCTGTGACCCACCTCCTAGAGTAATGGAAATAAAAGCAAAAATAAACAAGAGGGACCTAATTAAACTTAAAAGCTTCTGCACAGCAAAGGAAACTATAAACAAGGTGAAGAGATAACCCTCAGAATGGGAGAAAATAATAGCAAATGAAACAACAGACAAAAGATTAATTTCCAAAATATTCAAGCAGCTCACACAACTTAATACGAGAAAAACAAACAATCCAATCAAAAAGAGGAAAAAAGACCTAAACAGACATTTCTCCAAAGACGACACGCAGATGGCTAACAAACACATGAAAAGATGCTCAACATCGCTCATTATTAGAGAAATGCAAATCAAAACTACAATGAGATATCACCTCACAGCAGTCAGAATGGCCCTCATCAAAAAGTCTACAGACAATGCTGGAGACGGTGTGGAGAAAAGGGAACCCTCTTGTACTGTTGATGGGAATGTAAATTGATAGAGCCACTATGGAAGACAGTATGGTGATTCCCTAAGAAAACTAGGAATAAAACCACTATATGACCCAGCAATCCCACTACTAGGCATATACACCTTGTGGAAATCAAAACTGAAAAAGACACATGTATCATGATGGTGTGATCACTCACCTAGAGACAGACATCCTGGAATATGAAGTCAAGTGGGCCTTAGGAAGCATCACTACAAACAAAGCTAGTGGAGGTGATGGAATTCCAGTTGAGCTATTTCAAATCCTCAAAGATGATGCTGTGAAAGTGCTGCATTCAATATGCCAGCAAATATGGAAAACTCAGCAGTGGCCACAGGACTGGAAAAGGTCAGTTTTTATTCCAATCCCAAAGAAAGGCAATGCCAAAGAACGCTCAAATTACCACACAATTGCAGTCATCTCACACACTAGCGAAGTAATGCTCAAAATTCTCCAAGCCAGGCTTCAGCAATACGTGAACCGTGAACTTCCAGATGTTCAAGCTGGTTTTAGAAAAGGCAGAGGAACCAGAGATCAAATTGCCAACATCTGCTGGATCATCGAAAAAGCATGAGAGTTCCAGAAAAACATCTATTTCTGCTTTATTGACTATGCCAAAGCCTTTGACTGTGTGGATCACAATAAACTGTGGAAAATTCTGAAAGAGATGGGAATCCCAGACCACCTGACCTGCCTCTTGAGAAATCTGTATGCAGGTCAGGAAGCTACAGTTAGAATTGGACATGGAACAACAGACTGGTTCCAAATAGGAAAAGGAGTACGTCAAGGCTGTATATTGTCACCCTGCTTATTTCACTTATATGCAGAGTACATCATGAGAAACGCTGGGCTGGAGGAAGCACAAGCTGGAATCAAGATTGCCGGGAGAAATATCAATAACCTCAGATATGCAGATGATACTACCCTTATGGAAGAAAGTGAAGAAGAACTAAAGAGCCTCTCGATGAAAGTGAAAGAGAAGAGTGAAAAAGTTGGCTTAAAGCTCAACATTCAGAAAACTAAGATCATGGCATCCGGTCCCATCACTTCATGGCAGATAGATGGGGAAACAGTGGAAACAGCAGCTGACTTTGTTTTTCTGGGCTCCAAAATCACTGCAGATGGTGACTGCAGCCATGAAATTAAAAGACGCTTACTCCTTGGAAGGAAAGTTATGACCAACCTGGACAGCATATTTAAAAGCAGAGACATTACTTTGCCAACAAAGGTCCGTTTAGTCAAGGCTATGGTTTTTCCAGTGGTCATGTATGGGTGTGAGAGTTGGACGGTGAAGAAAGCTGAGCACCAAAGAATTGATGCTTTTGAACTGTGGTGTTGGAGAAGACTCTTGAGAGTCCCTTGGACTGCAAGGAGATCCAATCAGTCCATCCTAAAGGAGATCAGTCCTGGGTGTTCACTGGAAGGACTGATGTTGAAGCTGGAACTCCAATACTTTGGCCACCTGATGCGAAGAGCTGACCCATTGGAAAAGACCCTGATGCTGGGAAAGATTGAAGGTGGGAGGAGAAGGGGACGACAGAGGATGAGACGGTTGGATGGCATCACTGACTCGATGGACATGGGTTTGGGTGGACTCAGGGAGTTGGTGATGGACAGGGAGGCCTGGCGTGTTGCGGTTCATGGGGTTGCAAAGAGTCGGACATGACTGAGCAACTGAACTGAACTGAACTCCAGTGTTCATTGCAGCACTCTTTACAATAGCTAGAACACGGAAGCAACCTAGATGTCCATCAACAGATGAATGGATAAAGAAGCTGTGGTACATATATGCAGTGGAATATTACTCAGCCATGAAAAGGAACACATTTGAGTCAGTTCTAATGAGGTGAACGAACCTAGAGCCTATACAGAGTGACGTGAGTCAGAAAGAAAATGATAAATATCATATACTAACGCATGTATACGGAATCTAGAAAGATGGTACTGATGACTTTATTTGCAGGGCAGCAATGGAGAAACAGACTCAGAGAACAGACTTAGGGACACAGCAGGGGCAGGGGGAGGAAGGAGAGGGTAAGAAGTATGGGAGAGTAACACGGAAACTTACATTACCATAGGTAGAATAGATAGTCCATGGGAATTTCCTGTATGACTCAGGGAATTCAAACAAGGGCTGTGTAACAACCTAGAGGGGTGGGACGGGGTGGGAGATGGGAGGGGGTTTCAGAGGGAGGGGACATATGTATACTTACATCTGATTCATGTTGATATTTGGGAGAAAACAACAAAATGCTGTAAAGCAATATCCTTCAATTAAAAAACAAAATTTTTTAAAACTGCAAAATGTATATATATAAATTTTCATCAGCTGAATCTTAAAATGTTAATATTTTTGCAGTTTTATTGAAAAATAATTGACATACATCACTATAAAAGTTTAAGGCATATAGAAGAGTGGTTTGATTTCCATATATTGTGAAATTATTACCTCAATAGGCTTAGTTAATATCCATCAGCCCATGTAGATACAATGAGAAAGAGAAAAAAATTCTCTCTCAGGACCTACTGTCTCAAGAGCCTTCTTCAGTTCAGTTCAAGTTCAGTGGCTCAGTCATGTCCGACTCTTTGTAACACCATGGACTGCAGCACGCCAGGCCTCCCTGTCCATCACTAACTCCCAGAGTTCACCCAAACTCATGTCCATGGAGTCAGTGATGCCATCCAACCATCTCATCCTCTGTCGTCCCCGCCTCCCCCTGTCCCCAATCTTTCCCAGCATCAGGGTCTTTTCCAATGAGTCAGTTCTTCACATCAGGTGGCCAAAGCATTGGAGCTTCAGCTTCAGCATCAGTCCTTCCAATGAATATTCAGGACTTATTTCCTTTAGGATGGACTAGTTTGATCTCCTTGCACTCCAAGGGACTCTCAAGAGTCTTCTCCAACACCACAGTTCAAAAGCATCAATTCTCCAGCACTCAGCTTTCTTTATAGTCCAGCTCTCACATCCATACATGACCACTGGAAAAACCATAGCTTTGACTAGGCAGATCTTTGTCAGCAAAGTAACATCTCTTCTTTTTAATATACTGTCTAGGTTGGTCATCACTTTTCTTCCAAGGAGTAAGCATCTTTTAATTTCATGGCTGCGGTCACCATCTGCAGTGATTTTGGAGCCCCTCAAAATAAATTCTGTCACTGTTGCCATTGTTTCCCCATCTATTTGTCATGAAGTGATGGAACCAGATGCCATGATCTTAGTTTTAGAATGTTGAGTTTTAAGCCAGTTTTTTCACTCTCCTCTTTCACTTTCCTCAAGAGGCTCTTTAGTTCTTCTTCACTTTCTGCCATAAGGGTGGTGTCATCTGCATATCTGAGGTCATTGATATTTCTCCTGGCAATCTTGATTCCAGCTTGTGCTTCATCCAGCCCTGCATTTCGCATGATGTACTCTGCATATAAGTTAAATAAGCAGGGTGACAATATACAGCCTTGATATGCTTCTTTCCCAAATTTGAACCAGTCCATTGTTCCATTTCCGGTTCTAACTGTTGCTTCTTGACCTGCAAACAGATTTCTCAGGAGGCAGGTAAGGTAGTCTGGTATTCCCATCTCTTTCAGAATGTTCCACAGTTTGTTGTGATACACACAGTCAAAGGCTTTGGCATAGTCAATAAAGCAGAAGTAGATGTTCTTTCTACTAAAGATGTTTGCTTTCTCGATGATCCAGTGGATGTTGGCAATTTGATCTCTGGTTCCTCTGCCTTTTCTGAATCCAGCTTGAACATCTGGAAGTTCATGGTTCACATACTGTTGAAGCCTGGCTTGGAGAATTTTGAGCATTACTTTGCTAGCGTGTGAGATGAGTGCAATTGTGAGATAGTTTGAATATTCTTTGACATTGCCCTTCTTTGGGATTGGAATGAAAACTGACCTTTCCCAGTTCTGTGGCCACTGCTGAGTTTTCCAAATTTGGTGGCATATTAACTGCAGCACTTTCATAGCATCCTCCTTTAGGATTTGAAATAGCTCAGCTGGAATTCCATCACCTCCACCAGCTTTGTTCGTAGTGATGTTTCCTAAGGCCCACTTGACTTCACATTCCAGGATGTCTGGCTTTAGGTGAGTGATCACAGCTTTCTTGCAGATCATATACTCACGTGAGCCGAGGTCACCACTCTGTACATCAACTCCCCAGGCCTTATTTATCTCATACCTGTTAACTGTACTTTACAACAATAACAACTCCAATTCCCCTGCCCCCCTCCCTCATTCTGGGAACCACAAATATGACCTCTTTTTCTATAAGTTTTGGGTGTGTTTGTTTTTAGATTCCACATATAAGTACAGTATTTGTCTTTCTCTGTCTGACTCATTTCACTTAACATAATGCTTTCAAGATCCATCTATGTTGTCACAAATTGAACCTAACATTTCTTTAAAAGAATTGCAATTTTGGATTTGTCACTTTAACAAATAGAATCCTGATTTTTAGAAATTAAAAGTTTTCTATGCATAAAATCCACTCTCAAGAGTACCAAGAAACCCTCATGTATCATGAAGGATTTCCTTTTAAATCAGATAATAAAATAAGAATCATTGCCATAAATCTCACTGAATCTTATTTCAAGAGTTCTGGCTAACAGAACAGAATGTGAATAAGACATAAGGAAAAGAATAGATAGAGTGATTATTTCTGGAAGACACGGACAAAACTCCCAGGAAGTTGGTTGAGAGCAGTTTCTCAAAGGTGACCTAAATGACAAGGGAAAACAAGGAAGAGGGGCTCGATGCACATGTGTGGCTGATACAGCAGGAAGTACCACGACACTGCAAAGCAACTATAGTCCAACTTAAGACATATATATAGAGAGAGAGAGAGGGAGAGAGAGCCAGGCCCCGGGACCAGCAGTGTCAGCGCCCCGGGAAAAGGCATCGGCGGTGAACTCTGGGCCGCTGGACCTCAGGGGGGTGGGCCCAGCACCAAGACCACAGGAAACCCTGTGGGCCACTCTGACGCACACTCACGTTGTGCGGATGCTGGGCAGGAGCATCGCCTTGAATCCCTTCCTGCAGGTTTGCAAATCCCACTCCCCACCCCCAGCTTGCAGAGGACAGAAAGTAACACAAAGCCTTGAAAGAAAAATGCAGCACAGAGCAGTTATAGGGAAAAATAAACAGGCACAGAAAAGCGATCTTTCGATCCTGTCATCAGAGTGCTGAGAAAGCTAGGCCGAAAAATCAAAACCTGGCTGCAAGCCCACCATCCATCAGCAAATAGAGACCAGCTCAGCTCCCCTCAGCAACTGTAGGGACCAAGCCCAGGACCAGGACCAGAGCACAAATTCCCCAAAGCTGATGTGGCACCGACATGACTGGTCCCAACCCTAATGAAACAAAACTCCTCAACCACAAGGACTCACACACAAACCACTGAGGAATAACTCCAAAATGTGAATGACCTACACCAATAAAACTGCAGGATCTTATCTACCAGGAATTGAACACATACTAAGATACACGCTACTCCTGCATAGACAGACAACATGTGGGTTTTTAAAACCTGATTCTCCACAAATCAACTCAGAGATTCTCGATAGTTGAAACAACCTCCCAAAAGGAATTCTTTGGACTACAATAACATGATTTCAAAATTATCTAGAAACTTAAATAGGTAAAATATTAAACAAATATTCAGAAAAGAAAAGAGAGAAGGTCCTGTTTCATGAGCTACTGAGATATTCCTTTGAGCTCAACTCCTGGACCGCAGGCCAGATGGGTTCGAACCCCAACAGAAGCAGCATGGGTAAGCACAAGAGCACTTCAGGGCGTGATAAAGGAAGCACCGCCAAGTGACGGGAAAGTTATCCACAGAGGAAATAAACTGTCACCCAGCTTCTAGGTGTTTGTCTCAAGGAAACAGTCAGAGGTATGGCACAGATGCAGCTGTGCTTTTTGGTCTTTTCTATAAAAGCAAACTTGGAAATAATTTAAACGGTCAACAAGAGGGAGATGACTGTGGTCGGTCCACATGGCAGAAGAACCGTGTCTTCAGCACGTACTCAGTGGTGGGGGTGCACAGACGGCCCCTGGGGATCTCGTGCAGCCCTGCACAAGCCAGCCTGCCCGTGACGGCAGCAGCGTGCCCTCTGCCCCCAGAGTAAGACACCAGCTGTGTGTTTCAAAAGCCTACACACAGAAAAGGCTCAGCATGAAAAAGCTCCCAATGTTAACAGAGGTGGGGCTGTGGGTCAGTTTTATTCTTTCCAATAGGAGCATTTTCAAGAGAGAAAGTCAATATTTTTATTTGCATGGCAAAGAAGAATGTGTACCCTACACTGAAACTGCTTAAAATAATAAAATAACTTTGAGGCACTTTAATTAAAAATGATATATTAACAACAGTAACAGAAGGGTGATAATAGCACGTATCTTTGTATTCAACACGCATTTTCTGGGTGCCTATGATTCCCAAAGTCTTAGGCTCTAGGAGATGCTGGAGAGCAAGGCAGGTGGTCAGCCTGGGGAAGGAGAGCAGGACTGGCTTGGAGCTGGAGGCCTTCCTTCTGGGCTCACCCCCAGCCTCCTGGTAGGAGGTCCTGAAAGCCCGGGCGAGCATGTGAGCTCGGCAGGCTGCCACGCGCGGAAGAGACTGAAGACAGAAAGAAGGGCGCGGGGGACCCAGGTCTCTAGTGGAGCACGGGCATTTTATTAGCAGAAATGCAGGCTTATATACCTTCAGTAAAATAATTACTCAGCCATAAAAGAATGAAATTCTTAACACTTCCAATTAGCCCACGCTGGGACTCTGCCCCATTGAGATAACTGCGTGGCTCTGCTCGTTCCTGGAAAAACTGATAAGGAACACAGGGTCCCTGAGTTGAAAGATCAACATCACACTATTGAGATGAAAAGAGTTGGACCATAAAGAAGGCTGAGAGCCGAAGAATTGATGTTTTGGAATTGGTGCTGGAGAAGACTCTTGAGAGTCTCCTGGACGGCAACGAGATCAAGCCAGTCCATCCTAAAGGAAACCAACCTGGAATATTCACTGGAAGGACTGATGCTGAGGCTGAAGCTCCAATATTTTGGCCCCTGATTCGAACAGCCGACTCACTGGAAAAGACCCTGATGCTGGGAAAGACTGAGGGCAGGAAGAGAAGGGGGAGGCAGAGGATGAGATGGTTGGATGGCATCGCCAACTCAATGGACATGAGTTTGAGCAAACTCCTGGAGATAGTGAAGGGCAGGGAAGACTGGCGTGCTGCAGTCCATGGGGTCGCAAAGATTTGGACGTGACTTAGTGACTGAACAACAACAACCATCTTTGTGTTCAATGACAGTGGAAGCCTGGGTGCTCATCACAAATAACGCATCAGACCTAATGTGTTTGTGAAATAATGTTAAAGGAAACAGATGAACTCATCCCTGGGTGAACCTTCGAAATACTGCACTAAGTGAAAGGAGCCAGATACAAAGGGCCACGCGGTGTGTGGTGGCACCCGGAGTCGCTGTCCAGACAGACGTGGCCCCAGAGACAAACCCGAGGTGAGCGATTCCTGGGGCCGGCGGGGAGGGCATCAGGGAGTGACCACAATGGGAAGGGGCTCCCTTGTCGGGAACACGGACTGCTCTAAAATGAGAACGTACTGAAAACTGCTGAATTGTGCACCATAAAAGGATGAACATTACGCTACGTGGATTTACCTCGATACACTGCTATACACAGAAAGGTCAAGGCAAGTTTTATGCAAACTATGATGACAACTAGATAAAACACGCAGAGACTCGGGCCCTGAGCACACACTCACCAGCTGTGACCACTGCATAGGGCCCTGAGCACACACTCACCAGCTGTGACCACTGCATCGGGCCCTGAGCGCACACTCACCAGCTGTGACCACTGCATCGGGCCCTGAGCGCACACTCACCAGCTGTGACCACTGCAGCCCGAGCCCCAGGCCTGCCGCCTTGTACACAGAATGGCAGGGCATGGAGACAAGGCGTGGACATGGGGACACACAGGCGTGAGGCACATGCTCAGACACACAGCCCCACAGGTACACAAGCAGCCAGTGTGGACAGCAGGAGCCACGGACACACTGGACCATGATCATCCATGGAGCCTGGACCACGGATGATCAGCAGGGACCAGAAGCACACGGTGAGGACACACCAGCCAGTCCCCGCCTGGGGTCCCGCTCACAGGCCCCCGAGGCGGGGGGCTCCCAGCCATAGAGAAACACGGGACCACTCGGTACAGTGTTGGCCTGGGGCCCTGACCCTGAGCCAAGCACCCCCAACCCAGATTCTGGGGTCCCCAGCTGGGTCTTTGTAGCTGCATATTCAACATTACTGGCTCTGTCGGGTCACCCTGCCTTTCCACATCTGTTTTATGATGCAGGGTCACCTCTGCCCCTGCACAGGCCGAGCTGGGAACGCTCCCTGAGGCCCCGCATCCATCAAGTCTGACAAAGAGAGCAGAGATACCCACGACAGCCTCAGTCTGGGCTGCCAGCCCCACACAGTCGCTATGGGCATCTCTCTGACTCTCAAAACATAGCAGTTTGGAGAACAACTCAGCAAGAAGGGTCTGGCGTGCGGCCTCCTTGGAATTGTTACTGCTGTCATGGGGGAGGGATGGGGCGGACTCCAGGGAAAGCCAGGAGCAGTTTGTCTGGGGGAGGCTTGCACCTGCTCGCCCCAGCCTTGGCTCACCCTGGGTGAGTACACGGTCTCCAGGTCAGGCCACCACCCAGGGAGACACGAAGCTGAGGGCAGACATGTGGCAGGGGCAGCACCATCCCCAGGAACTTCTTTGTCACCGACTTTCCAGATATTGATTCTTGCCTAGGAGGCTGAGGCAGTTGCCATGGATACAGCCTCTTGGTCTCAGCCAAAGATGCCTCAGGCTCCGCTGTGCTCCCCACTCCAGCCCCGCCCTGGGCTGCACATAAAGCACTGGGCCCTGCACTAGAGGCCCTGAGCCGGCTCCAAACCCTCGAGACCCCAGGCAAAGCTGAAGAAGGGCCAGCCCTGGCAAGTGCAGGCCCCCAAGCCAGAGAATATGACATTCACAACTCATTCAAATAAAAACATCACGGCTGTCTACCTCATACCAAGGACACTCGGAGGCCAGCAGCATTAGCCCCATCATACAGAGGAAGAAACTGAGGCTCAGGTGACGCATCCAAGTGTCCAGGCTCACGACCCAAGAACAGGCGGAGCTGGGGCATGCCCAGAGCCCAGGGAGTCCAGCCAAGCGCTCTCACCTCCCCAACGCCTCCTCTAGGGCTAGAGGGCGGGCAGGGACTACACAGAGTGGACATCAGGGGCGCCAGGCCCCCAGCGTCTTTGGGGCATGGTGGGCAACCACTGTAGAGATGCTCTACAGTCCCTCCCTGACCACCACCCAGCTGGACACTGGCCCCATGTGGACACCGCATCCTTAGACTGGCTGAAGGGTCCTGTCCAGCTTGAAAGAGGCCTACTACTTTTGTCCACTACAGCAAAGCTCTGACCAGGGAGGTCAGTATGACCCACTGCAGCCATGGAAACCTTGGGAGTGGATGTCTTCACGTCACTGTCATCAGACCCTTCATTTCAGGGGAAACAGTACTCCTCCTGCACTCCTAAGGGGCGGGGTGGCTGGTGGCTACGAGCTGGGACTTTGGCTTAGTCTAGGTGGAATCTGCACTGGTTCCTGCAAAATGTCTGAGCTTCTCTCAGTTTCCAGTCTGTAAAGTGAGAGTGTCGCCTCCTCCCTGTAAAGATAAGGGGCTCTGCCAATGATGGTTGAGCCCGGAACCTGAACTTCTACTCCATGCAGAAGTGGCAAACCAGAAAACCCTGTCTCCTTACTGAGAAGGATCAGAGACCCAGCTAAAACAGGGTTAATAAGAACCAGAGTCTCAGAAAAACATGTGGAGATGTCCAGGTTTCAATCATATCTCATTAATCAAAAAGCCAGGAAGATCTCAAACCGAATGAAAAAAGACAATCATAGATCTGACACTTGAGATAACAGAGGTGCTAAAATTTTCTGACAAAGATTTTGCAGCAGTTATGATAAAGTCTTTCCACAAACAACCACTAACATGTTTGAAACAAACAAACAAACAGAAGAAAGTATCCTGAACAATATAAAGAAGAATTAAATGGAAAATTACAATAGCCAACATGAAAAGCTAAGCGGACGGGCTCAACTGTAGCAGAGAGGGGAGCGCGGGGAAGAGCCGAGGGGCTGAGGGCAGGAAGGACCGAGACGCCAGGCCCAAAGCCGGGCGGGAGCCGTGGTCAGGGAGCAGCGGGGAGCAGGGGAAGAAGAGCCGGGCGAGGGGCGCCCGCGGCCCTAAAAGTCGGTCGGAATCCCAGGCAAGGGGAAAGAAGACAAGCCTCCAACAAACCCTAATCTTTCCGGAGGGTCTGAAATATTCCAGAAACGAAAGAAACATGACACAGAGACAGAAACTGAGCCAACACTTTTGAAAAAACGGTGCTAACAGACCTGCTCAAAGCAGGGTCACCACAAGCCTTCAAGTTTTAAAAAATGCACTACCCGCAATAAAGTGAAGCTCAATACATGATGTGCGCCTGTATGCACTCAACAATGGAGCCACAAAACATGCAAAGTAAAAACCAATAGAAACGTAAGGAAGAATAGACAAAAGCACTACTATAAACGGAGACCTCAGACAGAACAATGAGACAGAAAACCAGCAAGGATGCAGAAGATTTATTAACACCTTCAACAGAATCTAATCCACATTTATAGAACATGCCACACAAAAACAGCCATATACACATTCTTGCCAAGTGCCCATGAAACATAAACAAAGACAGACCATATCTTGAGCCTAAAATAAACCTTAGCAAATTTAAAATAATCAAAATCATACAGAGTGTGTTCTCTGACCACATGGACTCAAGCTAGAAATCAGCAACAGAAAAGACTGGAATATTTCCAAAGATTTAGAAATAAAGCAGCACATTTCTACACAATCTATAGATCGAAGAAGAGTCTAGAGAGAATTCAGGAACACATGACACTGAATGAAACCGAAACACAACACACTGACATGTGTGAGACACAGCTCGAGTGTCCTGAGAGGCCAATGTAACACACCATGCACACACACCAGGAAATAAAGAATGTCTCAAACCACTGATCCAAGCTCTCACCACAAGAACTGAGGGAAGGGGCAGTACAGCAAACTCAAAGCAAACAGAAAGCAGAAAACCATAAACACAAGGGCAGAAAAAGTGAAACTGAAAAACAGAAATTAAAAGATTATTGAAACTAAGACTTACTTCCTTGAAAAGATCGATAAAACTGACAAACTTCTAGCAAGACGAATCCAAACCTCCCAAAAGAGAGATACTGAGAGAGAAGACATAAATCACCAAACTAAGAAACAAAACCAGGGCTGTCACTACAGATGCTGCAGACACCGTGAGAAAAATAAGGGGCTGCTGTGAGCAACTTAATGGACTATGTCCTCAAAAAAATACAGTGCACACACAATTGTGACAATTGAGACTTAAATGGACTATGTCTTCTCAAAAAAATACAGACCTGGACCTCATCAAAGCTTACCCCTACAGCAGACACTATCCTTAACGGGAGGAGTTCGACTGTTTTCCTCCCAAGAATGCTTTCCTCCTTGGAAACAAGGCAAACGTGTCTGCTCTCTCATTCACTGTAGCACTAGAAGTCCTAGTTGATGTAATAAGAGAAAAAAAGGAATGAGAAGGTAGAAAGAAATAAAACTGTTCCATTTGCAAATGACATACTTGTCTACATAGACAACTCCAAAGAATCTTTTTTAAAAAATCTCCTGAAACTAATAAGTGCATTCAGCAAAGTTACAGAAATAAAGATAGATATAATATAAAAAAATGTATTGCTTTTCTACGTAGCAATAGCAGTGGACATTTGGATACTGGAAGTTTAAATGTTATACCTTTTGTACACACATAAAAATAAAGGAAAAACTTTTAGATGTAAATCTAACCAAACATGCACAGCTCTTGAATCCCCAAAACTACAAACTACAGAGGAAAGAAATCAATAAGGTCTACATAAATGAAGAGACATACCATGTTCATGGATTGGGAGACTCGACATAGGAAAGATATTAATTCTCTGCAAATTAACAAACCGACTTGACACAACTCCTATGAAGATTCTGTGTATATATTGACGAGATTATTCCAAAAGTTATGTGGAAATAAAGAAACTAGAATAGCCACACAGAACAAAGTGGGAGGAACGAGTGTGGCCAATTCTGAGACTTAAACAGTTCTAGTAATCAACACAGTGTGAAACTGGTAGAGAGACGGACACAGATCAATGGAAAGCAGCAGACCCACGTGCATGCGGCCAACCGACTTCCGACAGAGGAACAAACCCTGCAGCGGTGGAGACACACTTCACAGCCTTTTCAACAAGTGCTACAGGAGCACCGGGATACCCACACGCAGGCAGGAAACTAACAAAACAGAATCTCAACGGAAAGAAGCCTCACTCCTGAGACAAACACTAACTCAGAATGGATCCCAGACTTACATGTAAAATACAGAGAGACAGAGCTTCCATGGAAGAAAGTGGGCGAAAATCTTCATGACGCAGGCCTGGCAAAGAGTTCTTAGACTCAAAACCACAAGCCCTACTATAAAAGGGAAAACTGATTAACTGGACTTCATTATGATTTAAAGCTTTTGCTCTGCAAAAGTCCCCGTCACAAGGGTGAAAAAAAATTAACTACACATTGGGAGAAAATCAGCTAGTATCTAATAATCCAATTAGAACCTGAACAGAATACATGAACTGACATTTCACCAAAATGGAGATACAGATGGCAGACAAAGCCATGAAAAGATGTCCAACATCTGTGGCCATTAGGGGAATGCAGATCAAAACCACCATGATATATCACTGCATAGCCACCAGGACAGCCGAAATAAGCAACAGTGACAACAGCAAATGCTGGTGAGGGAACGGAGAAACTAGGTCGCTCATACATTGCTGGTGGGGATGCAAAAAAGTGTAGACTGGCACCGACACTGCAGGTAACCGTTTGGTAATACCTTAAACAGCGAAGCATGCACTACAGTACGGCCCCGTGATTGTGCCCCTAGGCTTTCATCCAGGGAACTTCTGTTGACACGAACCCTGTGCACGGACGTGCAGAGCAGTCTTGTGGGTGACATTTCAAAAGCTAGAAACAAATCACGTGTCCTTCAACAGGTGAACAGTTAAAGAGACAATGGGCAGTAAAGAGAAACAAAGTACAGACACGTGCAACAGTGTGACTCAGCCAGCCTCAGGGAGACATCCTGGTGAACAGAGCCAGTCCCAAGGGCAGGAGTCCATTAACCAATATTTAATGCCCGTGAAGTAACAAAGTGAGGGACATGGGTGCCGGATTACGGTCATCAGGGATTAAGGGGCAGTGAGGCTGGAGGAAAGTGGAAGCAGGTACAGGAGGGCAACAGTGGGGTCCTGGTGGGGATGGAGTTTCTGTGTCTCGACTGTGCCAGGGTCAACACTCTGGTTGTGAAACCATGCTACAGCCTCACTGGCAGCACCCTCAGCACCCTCTATGCAAACTGAAAATCTGTGATGAGCTCAAGATAAGATATTTAAGTTTTTACAAGGGGATGTTAATAATAGCATCCAGCCCAGGAGAAGAAGAGCAGCCAATACCCAGGAGACTTCACGGAAGAGCCAGCTTCTAGCTTCCGTTCTCCCCTCCTGGCCTAGCCCCACCCGCTTGGTGTTTCACCAGAGGGCTCTGCACCCACGCTGCCCACTTGCCAGGCTAGGGACCCAGAGAAGCACAGGAGTGAGCGCACCACCCCAGGGGGCCTCACCCCAGGGAAGGAGCCACTCACGGAGACCAAACCCTGGCCACCCGGGGGTCTCGCACGTGCCCCTGCTGTGCCCCTGCGTCAGGGAGTTGCAGGGCTGGACAGTGAAACACCAGGCCCCAGGACTGATCAGGAGATGGCAAGAAGGACGCTCTCTCTTCCTGCCCATTCCCTGCCCCCACACTGCATTCACAGAACCAGGGCCCAAGACAGCTGGTGTGGGGAGGGGCCCGCAGGCAGAGGGGGCGGGTGGTGCTGGAGGCCCCCTCGGGGATGCCCACCCTCAGACAGGAGGCTGCAGGACATCCAGGACACCCCCTGACCTCCCATGGGCTCAGCAGTGCCCTCCCCAGCCCCTGCCCCAGTCCAGGCTGCAGAGGGTCCGGGGGAGCAGGCAGCCCTGCCTTCAGCCAGGTCAGTCTGCAGTCCCTGCTGTCAGACCCGGGAGGCTGATGACCGACTGCGAGGAGTGAGAAAGGACCTACAGACAACTAACCCAGGCCAGCACACCGCAGACACTGCAGACCCGGACTGGTAGCCACGCGGACACCCGGGATCAGTCACGAGACACCTGTGCCCATGGGGGCCGAGAGGGGTCCCCGCTCCCCCGCTGGACTTCAGTCCCACAACACGCGCTGCACACTGGCAACTGGGGCACCGAGGCGAGGGGCGACAGAGGCTCACCAGAGGAGCCTGGAGTCTGAGCACAGCCTTTGCAGACTAACCTGTGTCCCCCCAAATTCCTCTGTTGAAGCTGACTTCCAATGGGACTGTATCTGGAGATGGGATTCTTGGGAGGTAAATGGTTAAGCAAGGTCCTGCGGATGGGCTTTAATTTAAAGGATTAATAGAACAGGAAGAGACAGCAGAGACCTGTGTCTGCACACAGAGAAGCAGGCCCGGGAAGACACAGCGGGGAGGCAGCCGCCTACCGGCAGGAAGAAGCCTCACCCAAGGCAACCCCGCGGGCACCTTGATCTTGGACACCCAGCCTCCAAACTGAGACAGCAAGCACCTGCTGTTTCGGCCCCTGACCCCCATCTCCGGCATCTATGCGGCGCCTGAACTGAGGAGGTTCTGCAGGGGAAAGTCCATCTGAGGAGCCAGCCAGGAGGGAAGCCCCTGGGACAAGAGAAGGGCAGAAAGGCTGCCAGGCAGAGAAACACAGACCCACATCCCATCCTGCTGGAAGCAGCGGCCCCGTGGTGCATGGGCTCTTGTACTTCGGGAGCAGAGAGGGAGCCACCAGCTGGAGCGATGAGGGCTACGAGAGGGGCTCCCCGGAGAGGCTAAGACCTGGAGAAAGTGGAGCACAGTGGGGCGGCCAGCCGGGTGAAGACAGGACACCCAGGGGCTTGTGCAGGCGGCCTGCGGGGGTCCGCAGATTCCAGGTCTCTGCGACTCAGATGGGCTGTGGGCGGGGGGCGGGGGGGGGAAGCGGCCCATCCCGGCGGCCCCCTACCGCTCAGCCAAGGAGGACTTGCTCTCCAGCCTTTCCCCGTCCAGGGACTGGGGCTGGCATTGGCTCCAGGCCTGGCAACACGAGAGGACACTAGCGACCATTCTCACCTCCATGTGAATTTGCCGCTCTGGGCTCCCCAGCAGGAGATGGGGTGAGGGAGGCACCTGGAGTTGAACAGGAAGGCAGAGTCCAGCCCAGCTGCCCCGCCCGCCGGACAGCTGCAGGTATATCCACCAGTCACAGGCAAACCCTCCCACTCCCACCAGACATGAACTCGACCTCCTGTGACCTCTGCAGGCACACTAGGCACAAGACACATGGATAGATGAGCAGCTGCCCCCCCCCACCTCTGCAGAAGGTGGGCTTCCCTGGGGGCTCAGATGGTAAAGAATCTGCCTGCAATGCAGGAGACACAGGTTCAATCCCTGGGTTGGGAAGATCCCCTGGAGAAGGAAATGGCAACCCACTCCAGTATTCCTGCTTGGAGAATTTCAAGGACAGAGGAGCCTGCAGGCTACAGTCCATGGGGTTGCAAAGAGTCGGACACAACTGAGCGACTACCGCACCTCTACAGAGGCTCATCGGGCACAGCACCCTGTGGGCACCAGCTGCAACAGCCCCAGGGGGCCCAGCACTCAGGACCCCACAGTGCAGCACAGCAGAGCTCCGGGCCTGAGGCCGGCAGCCTGCACCCCCTGTCCTGCCAGGATCCCCAGGCCCTTAAAGCTGGGCGGAGGGGGCTCTCCTTCAACACATGGGGTGGCAGCTGCAGCAGCAGCCAGGAGGGGCCGGGCTCTGGCTCCCCACAGCCCTCCAGGAGGGTGTGAAGAATCCTAAATCATAGGAAGAAGGGGGAGGGGAACTAGGAGAGCAGAGACACTGAGAGGCGGGCAATGGAGTGAGCCACCCTCAGCGGACACCTAGCCGGCGGGGGTGCAGATGGAGGGAAGCGGGGAACCCCCTACCCCCGCCTCTGGCGCCAGCACGTGGCTGGCAGCCCAGTGGGGCCACTGTCAGGAGGCAGGCACCTAGGAGCCAAGCAGACACAGTGGCCAAGCCTGTTCTGAATTATCAGCGATGCCTTAGGGATGCTGCCCGGGGGGAGTTTAAAGATGGGGTCCCCAACAGCCTCCCTCTGCTACTCCAGGGGCCACTGAACAGAACTCAGGCCCCTCCCCTGTCCCAGCAATTCCCAGCCTCGGGTGGGGATACAAGAGAAGGTCCAGCAAACCCTCAACCTGAGCAGGCATCAGAGACCCCGCCTGCAGGACCACATCACGGGACAGAGGAAGAGCCCACACGGGTGGCTCCGGCCCCAAACGTGAGCTCTAGAGCCCAAGGTAGCGAGCTAAGGTCAGTCCACCTCCAGATCCAGTGTCCCTGGTCTCATAGTGTCTCTGGTCACCTGTGGCTAGGCACGGTGCCCTTGGCTCCCACACGTGGGCACAGGTTCACTGCTCACCTTGGCCTCACCTGCTGGACCCCTCCTCGTCAAAGGCTGTGTCCCCAGGGCCCGGCCTCCCGGGACCACATTCCCATGCCCTCTGCCTGCGGCCCCAGCCAGGCCCCCAGTGCTCGGGAGGCAGGGCGTGGACATAGACGTCCCTCCCTAGGCAACGCGGGAGGCTCAGACCAGCGACAGGAGACCCTGAGTTCTAATTACATGTCCTGGAAAGAAATCCCAGCTTAATTTGGAGTAATATGAGATGCTGTGGTTAGAACTGTCTGCAGGGAGCTACCTGCCCGAGCTGGAACAGACCTCTCCTCCCCCCAAGGGAAGCTCCAGGCTGGGCCATAACTGGGGGGGCCGGGGGGGACTCTGGGCCCAAGTCCTCATGGTCTGAGAGGACTCTGCCCCTTTTCCCAGCTTCAATCAACCCCTCGGGACCAAAGGCTGGTATGGGGGCTCCCTTGTGGATGATGAGGGCAAAGGTGCAGGGGTGGGCACAGCAGCAGTTAGGACAGGCAGGCAACATGGGTGCCACACTCAGGGTGCCAGCAAGCTTCCTGAGAACCACCAAACAGCAGTGCTTCCCACAGCCCAGCCCATCCAAGCCCATCACTTCCTCCTCGGCACTGCTCCCCACGGCCAGCACCCCACCCAGGTTAGCCCCTGCACCCAGAGCCCCAAGCAGTCCCCATGGCCTCCCAGCATCTTTGCCCCCTGCCCCCTTCCAGGTTCAGGACGCCCAACCCCCTCCCACCTGCTGCTCTGCTCCAGGTCCTTCTTAGGGACCTTCCCTAAACCCCATGGAGGGGAATGTCACCCCCGCTGCCCGGCTTCCTGCTAGTCACTGCACTTCACACCCACGTGGACAGGCTGTTTGTCGCCTGTGTCCCCAGGAAATGCAGCCTCCATGTCCATTGCTGTGTCCCCAGCAACCAGGGCATTTGACAGACATCTTCCACACGGACGAGGGGACGGGCAGTCAGCCAGAGGGTCAACGGGTCGAGAAGGGAAGGGGACCAGCCAGGGGAGCCCAGAAGAAGGCGAGAGGCCGGGCTGCAGCATCCTCACTCACTCTGCCCACAAGCCCGTCCCTCCATCGCACACCACCTGCTTTCCATGCCAGCCTCAGCTGACAGGCACGCAGAGCACCAGAGGATGGCTCTCGCCCCATCCCTGCTTTCTCATCTGACAACCCAGCACCCGCACCCAGCTCGACCTCGGGTGTACTGAAGTCACGGAGAGACAAGCGTGGGCTCCGGGGTCCCGGCCGCCCTCATCCACCCAGGCATCACTCCAGCGCACCGGCTGCACCGCCGCTGTCCTGCCTCCTGGGCCAGGCTGTGGCCCCCGCCCGATAAAACCCTCTGCCCCTCCTCTCCCTCCCACCACTGCCCAGTTCTCTGCCCGGCTTTGCTGGAAAACTCCCCCGAAGGTGGAAGAGCTGCCCTGGGTGCTCAGCACAGACCCTCCGTGCCTGCAGGAGCCTCCGTGCAGGCCATCTGTGAGGACCTTTCACCTGCAGGCTGCCTGTCGCTGCGCTCAGCGGTCCATCCTCCCCATACTCCTGCTCAAGAAGGACACGCTCTTCCTCCCTAAAACACCATCCCCAGCCACCTCACTGGCCAGCCGCAACCTGCCAGCTCTGGAGTCCCCAGGCTCACCCACAGGCAGCTTCTTCTCCAGACCCCATCGCTGGGGGTCCTGTCTGATCTCGAGCTCTAAAGGCCATGGAGACACCTGTGTTCTGGTACTGACGCCGTCAGTCACGGCCTCTCACCAAATACCTAGATGGCTCGGCCCCTTACTACTGAGCCTACACCAAGCAGCCGCCTTCCAGACCACACCGTGTTCTCCTTAACCCCTTTCCTACATGGGAAAAGGAAGCCTGTACTATCAGTGAGGCGTGGTCTCCACAGCACACGAGCTCCCAGGCCCCATGATGCGGCCATGACCACCCCCGCTGAGCCTCTGGGCACCTAGAGGAAACAGGGCAGGGACAGGGAGACCAGGTCCCCAGGGAACGCAGCCCGCAGGGCAGGGACCGGGCGGCCTTGTTCACTGCTGTGTCCGAAGCACTGATTCTGAACAAATAGCAATCAAGGGATGACCAGTGGGCGGAGCAGCACCAGACGAGGGCAGCTCAAGTGGCTAGAAATGTGCAGACAGGGGTCTTCAGACAGGACAGCCCCTCCCCCGCCCAGTGGGCAGGACTGGGTGCTATATCGCTCTCCCCCCGCAATGCCAAGGGTGTGCCCAGGCATAGTTTACAGGTGAGTGTATGAGGTTAAGAGGCTTCCCCGACGCAGGGAAGGGCCGCAGTCCCATCCAGGGCACCTCCCACGCCCCGCATGCCAGCCCCAGAAGCAGAAGCAAGCCCAGCTGGCCTCGGGGACAGGTCAGGCTTCACCAGGCAACAGGGCCTTCCCTGTTCACCATGGGGCTCCCAGCCCTCTGAGTACCAATTAAGTAAACCCTAATTAAAAACAACAAAGTAATGAGAAACAATGCCCCCATGGCTGCCCACAGGCACCTCAGCTCAGGAGGATTAGGGTTCTTCTCTGGATTCCCCAGGCCCAGCACTCACCCCAAAACAGACAAGGCCTCCTTCTATCATGCACCACACATATACATACATACACAAACATGCATACACACATGCATGTGGGTGCTCAGGTGCATGTGTGCACACATACATGTGTGCATACAATCACGTGTACACGTGTGCACATGCGTGTCTGGACAGATACCCACATGCACACATACAAGTGCATGCACACATGTGTACATGTGTATGCACAAATGCATGCACACATACGTGCATGAACAGATGCGCAATGCACATGTGTGCACACATGCACACGTATGCACTGCTGCACACGTGTGTGCATATACATGTGTGCATGCACACACATGCAGTACAGGCACGTGTGTGTGCACATGCATGCATACACGTGTACACACGTCGCCAGTCCCCAGGTGCTGCAAGCAAGAGCAGCAGAGCAACTCCCCCACATGACTCTGGGCAGCATGTGAGCCCCCATGGCACCCAGACCACCTTCCCCATCTGGGGGCTTCCCTCCCAACCCAGAACCATCCCTGCGGACAAGGTGCAGAGAGAGGGAGCCTGGAAACCATCAGTGCCAACTCCCAGCCCTCCTCTCACAGACAGTGAAAGCAGAGACTTCATGACCCATACAAGAGGCACAGAACAAACAGAAAGAGAAAGGCAAAGAAAGAATAAGAGAGAGAAAGCAAAAAACAGAGAAGGAGAAACATCAAGAGGTAAAGAAATAGAGAAGACGAAGACGAGATAAAAAAGCAGAGATGCAGAGAAGCTCAGAAACGGGGAGACAAAGACCAAGAGATCAAGACAGGGAGAGAGGGAGAGAGGCAGAGACACGGAGGGAGGGCGGGGCGGGACAGAGGCCCACGTGGAGGTAGGAGAGAGGGGATGGAGAGACAGACAGACTGAGGGCGGGATCTCCGAGGCCAGGCTGGGGGCAGAGTTAGGGTCTTGGGACCCTTGGGATCCCCCTGCTGGAGCTCCAGGAAGGTGAGCCGTCCTATTCTCTCCTGTGCCCAGGAGTGTGGTCAACAGGCAAGAGAAAGCAGCCGCCCTTGGAGGTCTCCCAGCCCTCACGGGGGGACCAGGCTCCCTGAACCTGGAATCAGGATATGTTTGTTGGAAGACTCAAGGGTCCTGCCAAAGGGTTGGTGTGAACCTCCCTGCCTTGCTCCCAGCAGCCCAAATAGCACCATGGACAGCATCCCCAGAGGTCAGTCCCACCACCCTCACCAGCTCCCTGGTGGCTCAGGCACAGAGCACCCGAGCTTCAATAGCCCATTAATTCAGCAGACACTCCCTGACCCTCCTGGGGGCCTGCCCCAAGCTACGCTCTGGGGATACTCTGAAAAATAAGATGTTCACATCCTCAGGGACACGGGTCTAGAGGGAGAGAGACGTAAACAGCCAGTGACACTTCTCAACAGCCCACGCAGTGCCCAATGGACTGCGAGGTGTACCGTGCCCTCCAAGGGGCCACACTCGCCACCACACCCCATCAGTGGGACCTCAGAGGGCTCTCTGTACAAACCCACCCACTCCACCCCCCCCTCCCCATCCCGCAACCACCTGCCCTCAGGCAGCGGATGGGTGTGGACGATGAGCGCCACACAGCAGGATGGCACACCTCCCAACAGAAGGCTCCCTGCTCCCTTCCCTCCTTGGTCATTAGGAAAAATGGAACAGATTAGAAAGTTGCCCAGCCTATTATATCGAATTCCAGTGGTGCCCATCCCATCAGAGCCGGTGACAGGCTGGTGCCACAGGCACAAAGACCAGGAGGGGGGCTGAGGCATGAGGCCCACGGGCCCCTCGGTCACCTCCATGGAGAGGCCCTCTGAAAGTGAGGCACCTCCATTCTGGCCCGTGCTGGGCACCGCTGGAGCCACCACCAGCAGCGCAAGCAGGCAGAGAGCCGGCCTCCGAGGATGGGGCAGGGGACTGAGGGGGGCCTGCACAGAGGGCCTCAGCTGGGAGCCCAGTGGCCTTGTAGCCAAGTCTGTTTATCCTCACATGTAGCACAGGTGCCCTGGCCACAGCCACCTGTCCCTTGGAAGGAGAGTTCTGGGCCACAGTGGGGTGCCAAGCCTCCCTGGGACCACAGGCTCCAGAAGGAGTGGCTGCAGCCCCCGGGGTGGGGGGGGGCCTCTGGAACCTGGGCTGTGCAAACAGGTTTCTGGAGCAAACCCCAGGCACTTACCCCTACCCAGCCAGGGGCAGAGGGAAGCTCAGAGCTGGGGCAATGGCAGCTCAGTCTCAGAACAGGGCAGAGGCCTTGAACACCCTCAGGCAGGTGGAGAGACTGAGGCCCCGAAGGCTGGGGGCCTGTGATGAGGAGGCTTTTCCACTCTCCTCCCCCTCCCCGGCCCAGCCTCGGGCGACTTTCTGGATCTGCTGGATTGTTTGGGAACCACAAGCTGGTGATTATTAGAGTCTATTTGAGAAGGAAAGTGGGGGATGGGACACTGATTAAGCACCTTCCTGGAACCAGAAGCTGTGACTACAGAGGCACAGCCTCACCAAAGCACAGCTCCAGGAGCACGTGCCCACGAACCCTTCAGGCAGGAGACTCGGACACGCACATGTGCCCCTAGGTCATGGGGTGAAAGAGGCCAGGCTGAAGCCCAGGATTTACAAAATCAGGCCCAGTGCCCTTCCTGCCCTGCGGACCTGACCACAGCAGCAGCAGCTCTGGAAGCAAGCTCTGCCGAAGACAAATCTCCTCAACGGCCCCTCAGCCAAGATCACTGCCCAGGCTCTTCCCGGGGAAGAACAATGCCTATCCACCAGCACCCACCCGTGAGGACCACCACAAAGCCGGGGCCCTAGAGTGGACACTGCGGCTCATGCAGAAGGCACCTCAGGCCCAGCACCCACCCATGAAGACCACCAAGAAGCACCAGCCCCTAGTGTGGACACTGCCATCTGAACCCGCTGCATGCAGAGGGCACCCCAGGCCCAGCACCTACCCCGTAAGGACCACCACGAAGTCCATGACGTTCCAGCCATTCCGCAGGTAGGAGCCCTTGTGCAGGACAAAGCCCAGCGCGATGATCTTGATCCCAGCCTCAAAGCAGAAGATGCCGATGAAGTAGGGCTCTGTGTCGTCCTGAGGAGAAGCACAGAGCAAGGTCACCACCGCCCGGACGCGGCCAGCAAGGACCCCCAGCCCTGCCATGACACCCACCGATGGTCCTTTCAGCACGGGCCTGGGTGCTCTCTGCCAGGCTCCCCTAACACAGCACGTGGCCCTGTCCCCACGGCCAGTGACACCCAGTCACATGAGGAGGGGCTCCCACCCCCGACACCCTGCCACAGAGTGAGCAGTAGTGCCAATAACAACATGTGAGGGCTTCCTGCAATCACCAGGGCAACCCTCTTATACCACCCCACATGCACGGAGCACGATCACCCCCATCCGAGGGGGAGCTGAGGCACACAGAGGTCAAGGAACTGGGCCAGAGCCTCGCAGCTTGTTAGAGGCAGAGCCAGATTCCAAGCCAGAGGTGACCTGGGTCTGACCCTGGGCAGGAACCCATGGCAGGGACCACGCCCAGCTCCCTGGAGCACAGCCCAGGACCCACCCACTCACTCAGGACACACCTGCTGGATATTCAGACCACACACGTTCTGGTGCGAGCAAGTACGGCGGGCCTCAGGGAGCCCCTGGAGGGCAAGGCGTCCAGCTGGGCGGCCGGGACAGGAGTTCCGGGTGGGGACGACAGAGACAGAACCGGGACAGGGGAGCACGGAACCCCGACGGTCCGGGCCCGCCTGGTGCCAGCACGTGGCGACGGGCTGTGGGGACTCGGGGAGCACTGGGCCATCACACGCTGGGGGCGGGGGGCAGACGGGCCCTCTGTGCAGGTGAGCCCAGGAGCTGGACCAAGTGGGCACTGGAGGAGGAGGAGGGTCAGAAGGGAAACAGCCTGAGCGCAGACCATGGACACAGAAGAGGACGAAGCGGAGGCGGGCAGGTCCTGCTCTCAGGACTATGGGACATGCCACCCAGAACCTGCTCTGCCAGGGGGAGGCCTGGCCCCAGGGCCCAGGGAGGGGAGAGCCAGGCTGACTCCTGCGGGGGCTGCTCATTCCCACTGCAGACCAGCAGCCTGTGCCTTCCTCCCGCAAGGAGCCTGGCCCCCAGGGCTCTCCCGTCCGACCTGGAGCACCCTCAGCCTGGCCTCCTGGCCCGTGGCTGCCGGTAGCAGCGTGCAGCAGAGGCTGCTGCCCCCAGGGACCAGGCAGTAGAGCGTCCATCACCGCCCAGCTCCCCCATCCTACCGTCCTGACGCTGACTCACGAGATATTCCCTCCCCAACACTTCTGGTCTGGTTCAGTCAGAGGGTCCCCTTTCCCCAAGAGAAGAGGCTGCCGACCACCTACCCTGAATAAACACAGGGCCCCAGCAAACATGTCCAGAGAAACCCTGGGTTCGCGGGAGAAGAGCCGGCCAACGTGAGGAGATGGGGTGGGGCCCCTTCTCAGACTCTTTGCTCCCAGCCCCACCCCTGACCACACTCGGCAAGGGCTGGCTCGGGAGAGGGGTGAGACTGAGAGCTGGGGGCTCCAGCTAAAGGCCATGTGGGAAGTTGACAGGTGGGTGGAGGCAGAGCTGTGGAGGCCCCACCCCAGGGCAGGCTGCCTCTGCACCACGAAGCCCCTCCTAGCCTCTGGCAGCAGCACCAGCCTCCAGACCTGATCTTGGACCACCACTGAGCCTGCTCCCCAGGCCCTCTGTGTTCAGCCTCCATCCATCTCAGGGCCTCCAGGCCTTGCGGAGGTGAGCACATTCTGCTCAACCCTCAACCCTTACAAGTGTAAGACCCCCATCACCACAAAGCAAACTGTCCCTCACCTGAGAGGCTGGATGCACGCTGGCCTACTCAAGCCTACTGCCCAGGAGGAAGGCCCAGGCCTGACTGCCGTTCATAGGCCTCCCTGCCCCTGCCATCCCCAGCCTGTTTCCCTCTGGCCCCACCCTGCCACGCCCTGTGGCCTGGCATTCGAGGCTCCCTGCCAGAAACCCCAGTTTTCTCTCACTTTCACCCTCTTCTCCAGCCTTCAGAATGGGCACCCACCACCAAGCTCACAGCAGGCCAGGGGACCCCCCACCGGCAGGAACCTGGGTCCCAAAGGGGGCGAGTGAGCCTGTCTGGCTCCATGTCTGGGCAGGAGTCACCCATAGGACCACCCTCCACTCTGTCAGGATGCCCTTCACAACCCTCCCACCCCGAACCCACAGCTGAAACCCCTCAGCCGTTCTCATGCCTGGAGAAACAACCGACCCACGAACCCCCGTCTCTTGGCTGACCACCCTGGCTGTCACTTCTTTGCCTTCTCGAGGTGCCCACCCAAAGTAGAGCACCCCCAGGGCAGCCTGCTCTGTCTCCTTTGATTCACCCCTTGGCCTGAAGTTCAAGGCCCACGCCAAGCACAGAACAGACTCTGCTTCATCAATGCTTATCTCTGCTGAAGTAAGGGAAAGAAGTTTGGAAGAACGGTCGCTTGCCAGGATGTGGAAAAAAGGGTTCACCTCTGGACGGCTGGTGCCCCCAGAAGTGTCTCCTTCCTCGGGGACCCCAGGACTGCAGCACTCTCCAGCCAGGCCCTAGGCTCCCTCTCCAGCCTCTGCACGTGCTTTTCCTCCTCTCTGCTCCGAAGCTCAGGCTCTCAGGCCCCAGTGAGCCCACATCAAGCCCGGGCAGAGGGGCCAGGGCAGCTGGGATGCTGGGGGCTAGGAGACGTAGCCTCACCTTCAGAATGGGGCTTGCCTCCTCAAGCAGTGCCCTGCCTCTGCCCCAGCCCCTCCAGATGCCCTGACCTGGCACCCTGGCTCCCGTGGGCTCAGTGCTTCAACAGGGGAAAACACGGGGTCTGGGAGCTCCTGGTAGGAGCAGGTGAGAACTATGGGGATGTTTGGGAAGAAAGCCTGGGAAGGAGTGCATCCCATGGGAAGCAAACGCGCCACAGGGAAGGAGTCCCAAGCAGAGCCAGAGAGGGAGACAACTAGGCCCGCACCTGGGCCGGAGCCCAGCACCGCCCTGGAGGGGAAGGGGCAGCCCGGCACTCCGGACCCTGGCCATCCTGAAGGCCCCTCTCACGTGCCAGCGTTAGCTCTTCGTTTCGTGGGCGGGACGCGTGCAGGGGTGGCTAGAGTCACTGGGCAGGGCAGCTGCTGGCTAAAATGGCCTCTCTCAAGCCACCGGTCCCCAGCAGGGGCTGAGCAGGCTGTCCCACTCCTCCTGACCCTTGAGGGAAGTGTTCGCTGCCCAGACTACCCAGCCCGAGGGAGCTGCCCCGTCACGGGTCCTGAAGCGTCGCGGAATCAGACAAGCTGCCACCACCGCACGCCCCTCCCTCAGGCCCCGCCGCCACAGCACTCACCAGCCGCTCAGACATGGGCGTCTTGTCTCCGTCTGGGAGGTGCTGCTCCAGCGCCAGAACGATACAGTTGGCGATGATGGTGGCCAGAATCATGTACTCAAACGGAGTGCGTGGGTTAAGGACTGGCCAGGAGGCGCCAAAGAGAGGCGAAGAGGCCAAGGCCGGCAGCGCGCAGTGCAGCAGCCGGGCCTGGACGCCACCAGAGGGGCTGAGAAATGACCAGGTCCGGAGCCCACCCCACCCTTCCCGCCCCCATCCTCCCCCATCCTCGGGGCGCCGCGAGGGCCGCCTCCGCAGTCGCAGCCGCCAGCCCCCAGCTCGTCCCCGCGGCCGTCAGTACCGCGGACAGCGCCCCCCTCCGCGGCTCCGCCCGACTCCCAGCCCCCAGCTCGTCCCCGCGGCCGTCAGAACCGCGGACAGCGCTCCCTCCGCGGCTCCGCCCGACGCCCGAGCCCCGAGGGAGGGGGCCGTGCGCCCCCCGCGCGCGGCGGGAGGAAGGACCCCGCGCAGGCGCACACTCTTACCTAAAGACACGCAGCCACATGTACCTACACAGGCACGTGAACACCCATGTACCGAGAGTCCCGAGCGCACGCACGCGCGCAGCACCGGGTTCACGCTCTGCCCTCACACACTCAGGCACCTGCAGTCAGGCGCGCGCACGGGCTCGCCTCCCCCCGGCGCTCACACCTACACGGACACCGATTCGCCCTCGGGTGCCCTCCAGGCTGGCTACGCGCTCTGCGCTGGCATCGAAGGAGAGAAGGGACGAGCCCAGGGGCAGGGGGCTCCGCCCAGCGCCCACCCCGCTCCCGCGGCCGCCGCCACCACGACCACACACACACACACACACACACAGAAACCCAAACACGCAGGCACACGCGGCGCGCCGAGAGCGGCCGGAATCCGCCCCGCCCCCTCCTCGCCGAGCGACCCGATGCGCCTCTGCCCAGGGCGCACCCCCCTCCTCCGGCCCCGGGAAAGATGGCCACTGGGCGCAGCATGCGGCCGGCCCCCTCCCAGCCCCCCGCCCAGGCCGCCCCTCCCAGACCCCGCAAGGCGCAGACGCCGCACGCCGCGCCCGTCCCCGCTCCCGCGACCCCGGGAGGCCCCTGGCCCCATCCCGGCCCGGCCCCCGGCAGGATATGGCCACTCGGTGATGCGCTTGGCGTATTTGCGGACGACGTTGTCCTCGCTGAAGAGGAATAGAGACCGGTTGACCGTGAGGCAGTTCTGTCGGACGGGGATGGGGTTGTAGAGGGCCATGGTCCGCGCTCTCTGCGCGATTGACTGCTTGTAGAGGACCCGCTGGCCCGGCTGCAGCCCCCCGGGGCCCGGGCCGCCCGCCCCGCCGGCCCCGCCGCCCCGCGCCCGCTCCCCGCCGCCGGGGCCCCCATAGCGGCCGCCCAGCTCGTCCCCGAAGCGGACCATGGCTCCTGGGCGCCGAGCGCATCCCCCGGCCCGGCGGCCCCGCGGGGATCGGAAGGCGCGAGGCGCGCCCGGCGCTCTAGCGGAGCAGCCGCGGAGCCGCCGGACCCGAACCAGACCTCGCCCGGCCGGCAGCCGCCGCACCCGACTCAGCCGCCCGCGCCACGCCCTATATGGGGCCGGTCACGTGGCGGCGCCAGGCCAATCCGCGCCCGCCCCGCCCGCCCGGATCGCGCCCGCCCCGCCCCCAGCTGGCCGCCCCCGCCCTGTCCCCGAGCCCCGTCCAGCCGGCGGCCCCGGGGCCCGCGCCTCGGCCCCCGAGTGCTCCCGGCCGCGCAAGAGCGGTGAGTGTGCGCCCTCCGCGCGTCCCGCCTCACTCCCGGCCGGCAGCTGACCAGATGCTGAACTGGGCAGCTGAGACGAGGAGCTGGGCGGGGCTGAGGGTCCTCGACGGCGAGCTGAGCGGCGCAAACGACGCCCCCCCCCGCCCCCCACGGAGGCATCGCCAGCTCCGAGATGCTGTCGCCCAAAGTGGGGAGGGGGAGCCCCTCGTTCCCCCGGTTTCCCACACCTCACTCCTCCCAGCAACCACATCGCCCACTCCCCTCCCCCTCGCTGGGACCACCGGGCTCTTCCAAGAAGACCTTGAATCCCAGGTTCTCTCCTGCCTTCATTTCGGGGTCTTAGGCGTCAAGAGAGAGGATGCTGTCAACTGCTGGCCTCGGGTTTTCAGAACGCACAGCCCTCTCCTGGGCCCCTGCTCCCTCAATGGTGTCCTAGACCTTCCCATCAACACACTGAATCAGCTCCAAAACCTCAATTCAGAGATTCCTGTGTTCCACCGTTCTCTCAATAAAAATTTAAAGAGAGCTTGTTGTATGCTATTCAGCCAACATCTCCACCAAGCACTATTAGATGCCAGGCGCTAAGCTCCCAGCTCTGCCTTCAGGGAGCAGAGGTTCTTATACAAGGGCAGTGTTCACACAGGGCTTATTTGTGCCCAGCCCTGTTCTCCGGGATTCACTCACTATTTGCTCATCCGGACCTCACAATGTTCAAATAAGAAGCCTTTCCCGAATCAGCGACAGAGGAGGTAAGCCAAGCGTCCCTTCCACCAGGACACAAACAGCCAGTCAGCACCACCACAGCATCGGCAGCAGGGCTGTGAAAACAGAACAGGAGTCAGGGAAGACGACTTTCAGGAAATGGTCCTTAAGTGGGCCTGACTGTAGGATGAGACAGGACACCGAGTGCAGCGACGCAGGGATGGCCATCTCGGGGCCAGGCAGACTGAGGGCTGGCCTCTGGCTGCCGTTTTTAGTGTGATGGGAAGTCAGAGGAGAGTTTGGCACAGCCAAGTCGTCATTTGACTCCTTCTCTAAAAGGATCCCTCCGGCTGCTCCATGGGGAGCAGACCACAGGGGTGCGGTGTGTGCATCACCTGGGATGTATTCAGAGGTAAGCAGCCCAGCTCCCAGGTGTCAGTGACCATGCAATAGAGTTTTAACCTCACTTAATCAAAAGTCACGAAGCACAGGGTTTCAGGAACACAGACTCCCCCCATCTCTCTTCCCTCCTAAGGTCACCATGTACACTTTTTGTCCTCAGGCTTGTCACCTCATGGCCCAAGGTGGCTGCCATTGCGTGAGGCATCGTGTCTTTACACCACCATCTCAGATAGGAAGGAACAGGCATGTGTAAAAGGGACATTTTTTTTTTAAGTATAGTTGATTTGTAAAGTTGTGTTAGTTTCTGGTGTACAGCAAAGTGATTCATTTATATCTACATATAATAGTTCACATCTGCTAATCCCAAACCCCCGATCCATCCTTCTCCTGCCCTCCTCCCCATTGGCAACCACAAATCTAGTCTCTATGTCTATGAGACAGTATCTTTTTCATAGAGAACTTCATTTGTACCCTATTTCAGATTCCACATATAAGTGATATTATATATTTCTCTGTCTGACTTACTTAGTATGATAACTTCTACGTCCATCCATGTTACTGCAAATGCCACTAGGTCGTTTTTATGACTGAGTAGTATTCCATTATATCTTCTGCTTCAAGATGGCGGAGTAGAAGGACATGTGCTCATCTTTTCCTGCAAAAACACCAGAATCGCAACTAGCTGCTGAATAACCATCAACAGGAGAATATTGGAACCCACCAAAAAGAGATGCCCCACAAGCAAGGACAAAGGAGAAGCTGCAACAAGACAGTAGGAGGGGCACAATCACATTTAAAATCAGACCTCGTACCCGCCAGAGATGCTTGGAGGGCGCAAACAGAACCTCGTGAGCACCAGGACAGAGGGAGAGGAGCAGAGGCCCTCACAAGACACTGAGCCAGACCTGCCTTTGAGTGTTCGAGAGTCTCCTGCAGAGGCATGGGTCAGCAGTGGCCTGCCCCATGGACAGGGCTCTGACAGCAGCAGTGCTGCAGGCATGGCATGTGGCACAAGTCCTCTTGGAGGAGGCCGCCATTAGCCCCACTATAGAGCTGCTGGCTTTAAAACTCAACATCCAAAAAATGAATATCATGGCATCTAGTCCCATCACTTCATGGCAGATAGATGGTGAAACATTAGAAACACTGACAGACTTCATTTTCTTGGGCTCCAAAATCACTGAAGATGGTGAGTGCAGCCATGAAATTAAAAGACGCTTACTCCTTGGAAGAAAAGCTACGACCAACCTGGACAGCGTATTAAGAAGCCAAGACATTATTTTACTGACAAAGGTCCATCTAGTCAAAGCTAAAGTTTTTCCAGCAGTCATGTATGGATGTGAGAATTGGACCATAAAGAAAGCTGAGTACCAAAGAATTGACGCCTTTAATCTGTAGCGCTGGAGAAGACTCTTGAGAGCCCCTTGGACTGCAAGGAGATCAAACTAGTCAATCCTAAAAGAAATCAACCCAGCATATTCATTGGAAGGACTGATGCTGAAGCTGAGGCTCCAAGACTTTGGTCAAAGTATTGCATCCAATACTCTGATGCAAAGAGCTGACTCATTGGAAAAGACCCTGATGCTGGGAAAGATTGAAGGCAGGAGGAGAAAGGGACGACAGAGGACGAGATGGTTGGATGGCATCACCGACTCAATGGACATGAGTTTGAGCAAAGTCCAGGAGATGGTGAAGGACAGGGAAGCCTGGCATGCTGCGGTCCATGGGGTCGCAAAGAGTCAGACACAACTGACCAAGTGAACAGCAACAAACAAGTATTCCACTGTGTGTGCACAGCACACCTTCTACATCCACTCAACTGTCCATGGACCTTCTGGTTGCTTTCATGTCTCGCCTGTTGGAAATAGTGCTGCTATGAATGTAGGGCTGCATGTATCTTTTCAAATTAGAGTTTTTTTGGATATATATCCAGGAGTGGGATTGCTGGATCATGTGGCAACTCTATTTTCAGTATTTCGAGGATGCTCCCTAGTGTTTTCCACGGTGGCTGCACCAATTTACGTTCCCACCGACAGTACAGGAGGGCTCCCTTTTCTCCGTACCTTCTCCAGCTCTTACTTGTGGGTTTTCTGACTGGTGTGAGGTGGTGCCTCACTTGTTCTGGTTTTCATTTTTCTAGTAATTAGCGATGCTGAGCATCTCTTCATGTGCCTATTGGCCATCTGTAAGGACAGACATTTCAAAAAATAAACAAAGTGTTTTATAACAAAGGAAAGTTCTCTCGGAGGCTCCCCAGAAAATTTGTCTTCAAACTCCACTGGGCAGACCGGGGCCATGCACCACTCCTGGCTTCAAGAGGGTGGAGAAGTGAACGTACCACACTGAGAACTCGGGCCTCCACCGTCCTCGGAGGCGGAGACCGTAGCTCCAGAGAACTGGGGCTCGCGCGGCCGGGAGGAGGGGGAAGGCCTGTCGCAGAGCGAGCGGGGAGGCCAGCCTGGAGGCTCTCGCTCGCGGAAGCCCAGAGAGGCGTGTGACGCGCCGCGGTCCCCGCAGAGCTGACTGAAGGGCTGCTGTGTCCGTTGTGAGATGTGGAAGAGGAAATGGAGGCTCAGCGCTTTACCTGAGCAACTGTTGACTGACGCTCTTTACTGAGACGGGATTGTTGGTCACGGGATTCTGTATTTCACACGGAAGTGGAGAGGTTGTGTTGGACATCATGACAGAAGCTCAGAGGAGAGGTCACGGCTGGAACGGGACTCTGGAAGCCGTGTGGGTGCTCCCTGTCTGCCCCCTCACCCCCTCCACCCCTCCCAGTTTGCTCCGCGCTGTGCGCTGTCACCGAGCCAAACTCGGGTCAGCTCGGCTGCAGGCAGCAAAGTCAGCCTGCTAACAGCGGGCTGTGGTGAAGCGAAGTGCAGCGTTGATTGCAAGGTGTCCAAGATGCGGCCCAACAAGGAAGCTGAGGCTGATAAAACCCCAACTCCACAAAGGCGCTCAGGGCAGGGGTTTTAAAGGCAGGACAAAGGGCGAGGGTCTCAGCGTGTGTGAGCAGCTGTGCACACCCTCCTGGTTGGTTGGTGGTGAGATACCCAGGTGGTATTTTGGGAATTGGCATCATGAACCTTCTGGCTCCAATTGTTCTGGGGTCTTCATGCTGACAGGCAGCAGTCAGTTAAGCTCTCCACCTGGCAGGGCTTGCAGTGTCTGCAAACAGCTCAAGGACATGGCTGCAGGAGTCATCTACGGCCCTTGAGGAGGGATGAAAGGGCCTCGGCTTTGCTCCGTGACTGAATGACTGTCCTCCTTGACCGTCTCCTTGTTTCCGCATTGTCTCACTTATCTGGTTAACTTTGCTTTTTGGAATCAGAGAAGGCCCAGGAGACTGAAACTTTTCTACCAGCGAGAGACGGGGGACCCAAGGTGGTCAGTCCGTGGGAAGACCTTCAGGGTCCTTCTTGGTTACATGTAGACCACAGAGCTCACTCCCTTGGCCTCTGGCTCTCGGCGCTGCTTGGCCAGTGCTGAGCACCGTGGGCACCTGGAGGGAGGAAAAAGCAAGGTCGGCGTCTGTTCCCCCAGCCCTTCCGCCGGCCCCTGAGCTGGGCTTTCGGCCCCAGCCGGAGGGCCCTCTCCTGTCAGGCACCCCCTCCCTCCTTTTTCTCTCTCCTGCCCCTTGTTTCCGCCGAGGGGGTGCCAATGCCTGAGGCTTATTAGTGCCTCCCCTTGAGGCCTCACTGCACCCTGAGGAACTCATGGTAGATGGCCCCTCGAACGCGCCGCCCGCCACATCCCTGCCTGCATCAAAGTCGTCATCATGGAGGGAGGAATGTTGACAGAGAGATGAGGCCCCTGGGGTGCTCGGCAAGATGGAACACATGAAAGGGAGACAGAAGGAGCCCCAGAGCACTCGGAGAGGAGGAACATGGAGTGCAGAGTTTTAGGGCCATGAGAGGGGCAGTGTCCACCGAGAAGTCACAGTTATCGGCCAAGTGCTGTAGAGAGATCCGGGCAGCTGACTTTCCTCGGCATGAACGACAGAGGTGTCTGTTCCCTTGAGAAAAGCATTTTCCAGGAGCAATGGGAAACAGCCTGAGTGGAGTGAATAAAAGAGGATGGCTCATGAGGAAGTGCATACAGCAGGTGGACACAGCCTGTTCAGTGAGTTTTCCCCAAGGAAGCAGAGACATGGGACCATTGCTGGAAACACAGGTCATGGAGGGTATTTTGTGGGTAATTTAAGGGAGCAGGTATTACTGGACTTCGTGTGCTGGTTGGAATGGCTCAAAAGAAAGACAAGCTCCAGTTCAACAGAAAGGATGTCCACACTTTCTGGGCCAAGGCTGTTGGAGGTGAGACAGCCATTCCTGAGCAGAAGGGCAGATGGGACTTACTGCAGGGACAGCAGTTCCAGTTCAGTCACTCAGTCGTGTCTGACTCTTTGCGACCCCATGAATCGCAGCACGCCAGGCCTCCCTGTCCATCACCAACGCCCGGAGTTTACCCAAACCCATGTCCATCGAGTCGGTAATGCCATCCAGCCATCTCATCTTCTGTCGTCCCCTTCTCCTCCTGCCCCCAATCCTTCCCAGCATCAGGGTCTTTTCAAATGAGTCAACTCTTCGCATGAGGTGGCCAAAGTATTGGAGTTTCAGCTTCAACATCAGTCCTTCCAATGAACACCCAGGACTGATCTCCTTTAGGATGGACTGATTGGATCTCCTTGCAGTCCAAGGGACTCTCAAGAGTCTTCTCCAACACCACAGTTCAAAAGCATCAATTCTTTGGCACTCAGCTTTCTTCACCGTCCAACTCTCACATCCATACATGACCACTGGAAAAACCATAGCCTTGACTAGACGGACAGTTGTTGGCAAAGTAATGTCTCTGCTTTTAAATATGCTGTCTAGGTTGGCCATAACCTTCCTTCAAAGGAGTAAGCGTCTTTTAATTTCATGGCTGCAATCACCATCAGCAGTGATTTTGGAGCCCCCCAAAATAAAGTCTGACACTGTTTCCACTGTTTCCCCATCTATTTCCCATGAAGTGATGGGACCGGATGCCATGATCTTAGTTTTCTGAATGTTGAGCTTTAAGCCAACTTTTTCACTCTCCTCTTTCACTTTCATCGAGAGGCTCTTTAGTTCTTCTTCACTTTCTTCCATAAGGGTGGTGTCATCTGCATATCTGAGGTTATTGATATTTCTCCTGGCAATCTTGATTCCAGCTTGTGCTTCCTCCAGCCCAGCGTTTCTCATGATGTACTCTGCATATAAGTTAAATAAGCAGGGTGACAATATACAGCCTTGACGTACTCCTTTTCCTATTTGGAACCAGTCCTTTGTTCCATGTCCAGTTCTAACTGTTGCTTCCTGACCTGCATACAGGTTTCTCAAGAGGCAGGTCAGGTGGTCTGGAATTCCCATCTCTTTCAGAATTTTCCACAGTTTATTGTGATCTACACAGTCAAAGGCTTTGGCATAGTCAATAAAGCAGAAATAGATGTTTTTCTGGAACTCTCTTGCTTTTTCGATGATCCAGCGGATGTCAGCAATTTGATCTCTGGTTCCTCTGTCTTTTCTAAAACCAGCTTGAACATCTGGAAGTTCACGGTTCACGTATTGCTGAAGCCTGGTTTGGAGAATTTTGAGCATTACTTTACTAGCGTGTGAGGCGAGTGCAATTGTGCGGTAGTTTGAGCGTTCTTTGGCATTGCCTTTCTTTGGGACAGCAGGCTAGTTGGTTAATGGGGGCATGGGAGGGGGCTGCTTCTGGATTGTGATCTTCTCAGTGAAATTAGAGCTGAGACTGAGCCGGGGCATTGAAGTTGGAAGGAGGAAGAGTGGATGTGAAGGTTCATCCAGGGGAGGGAGAAGAACCCACTGCAGAGGCTCGGGGCGGCCGCGGGAGGACAGGAGGGGTCGGGACTAGGCTGAGCCGTTGCCCGGCGGTGACACTGCTCTCCCTCTGGGCCTCAAGCACACCTGTCCCACCCGTGACTCGGGGTCTCCTGCGCCGCCCCCACCCTTCCTGGCAGGGGTCCGTGGTCCCTTCCCCCGTCCTACTCACCTGGAATCCTTGGGGATGGCCCCACAAGGCGCCACCAGTGCAGAATTTCACATACCAGGCAGGGGGTGTCACCGCCATCCCCCAAGAGGTCCTCACGGGCCAAGTTGTTCCTGCCACGTGCTGGCGATGGCTTTGCAACCAGGCTCCACTGTCCTCCGAGCTGGGACCCCACTCCCTGAAGGTGGAAGGGCCCTTGCCCACCTTTCCCTTTGGCACACTTCAACTCCTTCCCCTGTTTTCCCCCAGCTTTATTGAGACGCAATTGACATGTAACATTGTGTGAGTTTAGCCACACAATGTGATGCTCTGATACATGTACACACTGTGAAATGATGACGCAGTAGGGTCAGGTAACTCATTCACTGTCCATCACCTCATACTGTTTGTTTGGGTGTTTTTGGAGTCAGAAGGCTTCAGATCTACTCTGTTGGCTTTCAAGTTCACAGCGCAGTATTAAAACTATAGTCACCCCACACAGTGAACAAGATCATCAGAACTTACAGCTGCAGTCTGTTCTTTGACCGAAGTTTCCCCATTTCCCCGCTCCCAGCCCCTGACAGCCACTGTTCTGCTCTGAGTTCAGTTTTTTTGACATTTGACACATCATGAGATCACAGAGCATTCATCTTTCTCTGTCTTACTTTCTTCACTTAGCACAATGCCCTCAAGTTGTATCCATGTTGTCACAAATAGCAGGATTTCCTTCTTTTTATGGCTGAACGTACTTCACGTACTTCAGTGTGTGTATCTACATATCTCACTTCTTTGTCTGGTCATGCATTGATGGACACTCAGGTTGTTTCCACGTCTTGGCTGTTGTGACTGATGCTGCAGTGAACGTGGGGTGCAGATACCTCTTCGAGATCCTGGCTACCTCTGGACAAATACCTAGACGTGAAATTGCTGGATCTCACGGTAGCTCTATTTTTACTTTTCTGAGGTATCTCTGTATATTTTCCATAGTAGCTGCATCAATGTACGTTTCCACCGTCAGTGCACACGGGCTCCCTTTTTGCCGTGTCCTTACCTCCGCTTGTTACTTCTTGTCCTTCTGACGGCCGCTCAGCTGTTGCTCAGTCGTGTCCGGCTGAGACCCTGTGGACCACCGCACACCGAGCTTGCCGTTCCAGCAGCTGTGATGTTGCATCGTGGTTCTGATTGCATTCCTCTGATGGTTAGTGATGTTGAACAATTTTTTTTGTACTTGTTGACTATTTGTGTACTGTCTCTGGAAGAATGTTCAGATCCTTTGCCCATTTTTAACTGGGTTACTTGGGGTTTATTTGTCTTGTGTTTTTGCTGAATTGTAAGAGTTCCTTAAATATTTTAGGTATTAATCAGTAATCAGATATGTGGCTTGCAAATATGTTCTGCTGTTCCACAGACCGCCTTTCAGTTCATCAACGGTTTGCTGTGCAGAAGCTTTTTAGTTTGACACAGTCATGTTTGCTGATTTCTGCTTTTGTTGCTTGTGCCTTTGGTGTCATATTCAGAAAATCTTTGCCAAGACTAGTGTCACTGAACTTTTCCCCCCTGTTTTCTTCTAGGAGTTTTATGGTTTCAGGTGTTACATTTAAATCTTTAATTCATTTCAACTTAGTTTTTGTGAGTGGTATAAAATAGGGACCCATTTTCATTCATTTGCATGTGAATATTCAGTTTTTCCAACCCCATTTACTGAAGAGACTAAACTTTCCCACGGAGTATTCAAGCACACTTTCTCCTTGTCAAACATTAGTCGACTACATACACGTGGGCTTGTTTCTGGGCTCTTGATTCTGTTGCGTCAGTGTCTGTGTGTGCCTTTCTGCCAGCGCCATACTGTTTTGATCACTACAGCTTTGTAGTGTAGCTTGGAATCAGGAAGTGTCATTCCTCCATCTCTATTCTTCCTCAAGTTTGCCTCAGCTATTTGAGGTCTTTTGTGATTCCATGTAACTGTAGGATTGTTTTTCTGTTTCTACAAAAACTGCCATTGGGATTTTTATAGGGATTACATAGAGTTTATAGACGGCTTTGCGTAGCTGAGATTTTGGCAGTGTCAACTCTTCCCGTCCGTGGACAGGAGGCCTGGGGGTGAGTGTCGTCTTTCTTTTTACTTATGTCTTCTTCAGTCTCTTTCATTAATGTCTCATAGTTTCCAGTGTACAGGTCCTTCACCTGGGTGGACTTTGCTCCTAAATAGTCTGTTGTTTTTGGTGCTATTGGGAATGTGACGCATCCCCTCTAAGCCTCACCTCTATCACCAGGTGTTGGGTTCCCGTATGTAGAGCTGAGTGGGGAAAACTTGGAGGAACTTTTGTTTCCATATAGAATTAACGTTTAGTTTTTAACACATGAGGGTAAGCAGTGCCTGAGGCCAGAGTGGCTCTGTGAAGGAGAGGGACCCCTGTACCTCCAACTGATCTGCATCCCCTCAGATATTTGTAGGGGATATATATATATATATAATTTTACATGGGCTTCCATGGTAGCTCAACTGGTAAAGAATCCGCCTGCAATGCCAGAGACCCTGGCTAGATTCCCGGGTTGGGAAGATCCCCTGGAGAAGGGATAGGCAACCCACTCCAGTATTCACAGGCTTCCCTGGTGGCTCAGATGGTAAAGAATCCACCTGCAATGCAGGAGACCTGGGTTCAACCCGTGGGTTGGGAAGATCCCATGGAGAAGGGAAAGGCTCCTCACTCCTGTATTCTGGCCTGGAGAATCCCATGGACTGTATAGTCCACGGGGTCGCAGAGAGTCGGACACAACTGAGAGACTTTCACTACTTTTCTACTACGGCTTTTAATCTGCAATTCCCCGGATCACTAAGGAAGTGAGCAACTGCTCATTTATTTATTACCTATTTAATCTACCCCTTGGTCAAAATGCCTGTTCAAGTCTAATGTCCACTTTCCAACTGGATCATTTTCTTCCCATTTACTTGTACAAATGCTTTGTACGTACTGGGTGTGAAACTGTCAGATGTGTGTGTTGCAAAATCTCTCATTTTTTTTAATGGTTAAGAGGTTTAATTAATTACTTTCTTTATTTTTCGTTGTGCTGGGTCTTCATGCTGGGCTTGGACTTTCTCTAGCGGCAAGCTGGGGCTACTCTTGCTTGCAGTGCACAGACTTCTTTGTGGTGGCTTCTCCTGTTGCTGAGCACAGGCTCCAGGCACGTGGGCTCAGTAGCTGTGATGCACTGGCTTCAGTTGCCCCGCAGCATGTGGGATCATCCCGGATCAGGGATCAGCCTGTGGCTCTTGTGTCTCTGCATTCGCAGGTGGATTCTTTACCACTGAGCCCCCAGGGAAGTCCTCTCTCACTCTTGATATGCGGTGGTTCTTAATTATAATGTATCTAAATATATTCAACGTCCCTTCATATTCTGTGCTTCTTGAATCATAGACACGTCCCCTCCATTAACCGTGGTGAAGACGCCCTCTTGTGATTCTTCTAGAATCTCGGGAACAGAGTCTCCTGTCTCCCAAAGTTTCGTGGTTTGCTTTTTGGATTTTAAACCACGTGCAAATAATCTCTCTATAGGATGTGATGCAGGCGGGAGTCCACTTTGTTTTTTATACAATTAAATTGTCAGAACATCATTTTTGGTAGTTACGCTTTCCTCCACTTCAGTCAGCTCTGTCATGTCAAAATTTTGTAAATGTCTGGACCTGTTTCTGGGCTCTCAGTTCTGCTCCGATGATCTATTTGTCCATCTCTGGGCCAGTACTGCACCATCCTTATCACTAAAGCTTTTGTTGTTGTTGTTCAGGTACTAAGTCATGTCTGACTCTTTGCGACCCCAGGGACCGCAGGACGCCAGGCTCCTCCGTCCTCCACTATTTCCCGGAGTTTGCTCAAACTCATGTTCATTGAGTCAGTGACGCTATCGAACTATCTCACTCTCTGCTAACCCTTCTCCTTTTGCCTTCAATCTTTCCCAGTATCAGGGTCTTTTCTAATGAGTCAGCTCATCATATCAAGTGGCCAAAGTACTGGAGATTCATCTTCAGGATCAGTCTTTCCCATGAATACTCAGGGTTGATTTCCTTTAGGATGGACTGGTTGGATCTCCCTGCAGCCCAAGGGACTCTCAAGAGTCTTCTCCAACACCACAGTTCAAAAGCATCAATTCTTCGGCACTCAGCCTTCTTTTTGGTCCTACTCTCACATCCATACATGACCGCTGGAAAAACCACAGCTTTGACTATATGGCCTTTGTTGGCAAAGTGATGTCTCTGCTTTTTAATGCGCTGTCTTGGTGTGTCATAGCTTTTCTTTCAAGGAGCGAGCGTCTTTAATTTCATGGCTGCAGTCACTGACCGCAGTGATTTTGGAGCCCAAGAATTTGTCTGTATATCTTTATTTATTTGGCTATGTTGCATGGCTTGCGTGATCTTAGTTCCCTGACCAAGGGACTGAACTGGGGCCATGGCATTGAAGGTGCCAAGCCCTACCACCAGACCACCAAGGAATTCCGTCTGTGTAACTGTCAGAACCGACTTGTCGAGTTATACACACACAGTGGACTTTCGACAAGAGTTGAATGGAATCAATAGATCGATTTGGGGCAAATCACACATTTGTGATACTGAGACTTTCAGCCCATGAGCAAAATATGTATCTTCATTTGTTTGGGTGGTCTTTGGATCATTCCAATAAAGTTTTACAATTTTTTCCATGAAGGTCCTGTGCATGTATGAGATTTATTCCTAGGTATTTCCTGTTTTCACAGTAAAACAAGGGCCCCACCTAGAGTTAACATGTTCTGTTGCTCACGTCCTGGGCAACAGTTCTCTGTGCACAGCAACACTGCTGAACTTTCTGATTAATAGTTCACTGTCAGATTTCTTTACTTTCTGTGTAGATAATATTGAAAAATGTTTCATCTTTTCCAATTATTATACGCTTTGCTTCTTTTCCTTACATTCCTGTGCTGGTGCAATAAGTTCAGGAATGGGACAGTATACATCTGTCTTTTTCCTCATGTTAAAAGAAATACTCCCAACCTTTCACCATTATGAGGTTTGCTATGCTCGACCCCCTTACTACACGAGAAATTCTCCTCTAGTCTTAACGTCTAGTAGTTTTTATCATGTGAAGAATTCTATCAAATCGTCTTTCTGCATTGAGATGAGGATATAATTTTTCTCCTGTGTAGGTGACTTACACTAACTGACTTCCTAGGGTTAAACCAACCTTTCATTCCTGTGATAAATCAAGTGTGGTCATGATTGATTATTATTACATGCTACTGAAATCTGGTTATGGGCTTCCCAGGTGGTGCAGTGGTCAAGAATCCGCTTGCCAATGCAGGAGATGCAGGATACGTGGGTTTGATCCCTGGGTCAGGAAGATCCCCTAGAGTAGAAAATTGAAACCCACTCCAGTATTCTTGCCTGGGAAATCCCATGGACAGAGGAGCCTGTGGGCTACAGACCATGGAGTTGCAAAGAGCTGGACTACACTCGTCAGAAATCTGGTTTACTAGTCACCTGTTGAGTTGTTGCAGGCGTGAGTCTGAATCTCTCTCTTGTACTATTTTTATTAGATTTTGGCAACGCGGTTAGGGCAGCCTTGGGGAGCATTGCTATGAAGCATCTGTATTTTGAAAGTTCAGCTGAATCAACTGAGCCGCCTGATGTTTTCATCGTGATTGTAATTACTGACTCTATCGAAGACTATTCAGGTTTTTATTTCCGCCTGGGCCCGGGTTCATTCAGTTCTATTTTTCTAGAAATGTGTTGGCCTCAGTTTGCTCACCGTGTCTCTTTAGTCTGTCCGGTGCCTTTGGATTCTGTCTGTCTGTCTGTCTCTCTCTCGTTTGGTTAATCTTGTCCTATCACGTGGTTCTCTTCCATCTCATTAACATCTGCCCCTAATGTTTCCTCTCTCCTCCTTTGTTGTAGGGTTATTTGCTCCCTCCGATGACTGAGTGAGTACTTGTCAGCGTTTCTTAAGACACACACACACACAGGACACTATTACTGTTTTAAAGAGTAGTGCCTGTCTTGAACATGTGCTTGGCTGCCCCGGGTGCAGGAAGCACAACTGTATACTGGACTACTGCTTGTGAGCCCATGTTGCTCCTGTCTGGGGGGCCCCAGCTCCTGTGATGGGGTCCCAGCTCCTGTGTGGGGTCCTGGTTCCTGAACTGGGGGGTCCCAGCTCCTGTGATGGGGTCCCAGCTCCTGTGATGGGGTCCCAGTTCCTGTGTGGTGGTCCCAGCTCCTGTGAGGGAGTCCTGGTTCCTGGACTGGGGGGTCCCAGCTCCTGTGATGGGGTCTCAGCTCCTGTGTGGGGGTCCCAGCTTCTGTGATGGGGTCCCGGCTCCTGTGTGGGGTCCTGATGCCTGGACTGGGGGGTCCCAACTCCACAGCGGCTTCACCTAGTCAGCCTTAGACCCGCAGGGAGCAGGATGTTCCCGACAGACTCTGTCCCTTTCCCGTCACTGGAAGTTAGAGCTGCGTCAGTCTGCCAGCTTCTCCTACTCCTTCCCAGTTTATATCTAACAACAATAATGTCTATTCATCATCACGTAACAACACCTAATAAAATCCTGGTACATTTAATCCCAGCTGTATCTGAGATGGACCTCGAAGACATCACCCTAAGTGAAAGAAGTCAGACAGAGAAGGTCACCCAGACGTGATTCTGCTTCACGAACTGTTTCCAGGGAAATCCAGAGGCAAAGAGTGGACTACAGGTTACCAGGGGAGGAGGCAGAGTGAGAGACTGGTAACAGGTTCCCGGGGTCTTTTCTGGGTGATGAAGATTTCCTGAAATTAGATAGTGGTGAACCGTGAACTTCCAGATGTTCAACCTGGTTTTAGAAAAGGCAGCAGAACCAGACATCAAATTGCCAACATCCACTGGATCATCGAAAAAGCAAGAGAGTTCCAGAAAAACATCTATTTCTGCTTTATTGACTATCCCAAAGCCTTTGACTGTGTGGATCACAATAAACTGTGGAAAATTCTGAAAGAGATGGGCATACCAGACCACTTGACCTGCCTCTTGAGAAACCTGTATGCAGGTCAGGAAGCAACAGTTAGAACTGGACATGGAACAACAGACTGGTTCCAAATAGGAAAAGGAGTACGTCAAGGCTGTATATTGTCACCCTGCTTATTTAACTTATATGCAGAGTACATCATGAGAAACACTGGGCTGGAGGAAGCACAGGCTGGAATCAAGATTGCCGGGAGAAATATCAATAACCTCAGATATGCAGATGACACCACCCTTATGGCAGAAAGTGAAGAAAAACTAAAGAGGCTCTCGATGAAAGTGAAAGAGGAGAGTGAAAAGGTTGGCTTAAAGCTCAACATTCAGAAAATTAAGATCATGGCATCCGGTCCCATCACTTCATGGCAGATAGATGGGGAAACATTGGAAACAGTGGCTGACTTTATTTTTTTGGGCTCCAAAATCACTGCAGGTGGTGACTACAGCCATGAAATTAAAAGACGCTTACTCCTTGGAAGGAAAGTTATGACCAACTAAGACAGCATATTAAAAAGCAGAGACATCACTTTGCCAACAAAAGTCCGTCTAGTCATGGCTATGGTTTTTCCAGTGGTCACGTATGGATGTGAGAGATGGACTGTAAAGAAAGCTGAGCACCGAAGAATCGATGCTTTTGAACTGTGGTGTTGGAGAAGACTCTTGAGAGTCCCTTGAACTGCAAGGAGATCCAACCAGCCATCTTAAAGGAGATCAGTCCTGGGTGTTCATTGGAAGGACTGATGTTGAAGCTGAAACTCCAATACTTTGGCCACCTGATGGGAAGAGATGACTCATTTGAAAAGACCCTAATGCTGGGTAGGATTGGGGGCGGGAGGAGAAGGGGACGACAGAGGACGAGATGATTGGATGGCATCACCAACTCCATGGACATGAGTTTGGGTGGAGTCCAGGAGTTGGTGATGGACAGGGAGGCCTGGCGTGCTGCGGTTCATGGGGTCGCAAGGAGTTGGACACGACTGAGCAACTGAACTGAACTGAACTGATGGCTGAACAACACTATGTGTTAGAAGTCACTGAATTGCACGTTTTTAATGACTAAAATGGCAGGTGTTGCCTTACGCTTATTCTACCTCAATAAGAAAATGTAAGTAGAGAGTGTAAGTAATTCTTTAACAATAAGGGTATTTTGGTCCCTTCCACCTCTCTGGGCTCCCGATAGCTCAGGTGGTGAAGAACCCGCCTGCAATGCGGGAGGCCCAGGTTTGATCCCTGGGTTAGGAAGATCCCCTGGAGAAGGGAGAGGCTACCCGCTCCAGTGTTCTTGGGCTTCTCTTGTGGCTCAGCTGGTAAAGAATCCGCCCACAATGCGGGAGGCCCAGGTTTGATCCCTGGGTTAGGAAGATCCCCTGGAGAAGGGAAAGGCTACCCGCTCCAGTATTCTGGCCTGGGGAATTCCATGGACTGCAGTCCATGGGCTCACCACGAGTCAGACACGACTGAACGACTTTCGCTTTCCATCTCTCCACCGCCACAGTCATCTTCCCAGCTGTTCAGCCAGTGGTGCCGACTCCCTCGTGCTGTCCCCTGCGGCCGTGACCGCGCCGCAGCTGCCCGAGGCTCCTCTGCGGTTTTCCCCCCACTCCGGGCTCACTGTCCATCTGACAGCAGCCCCGTGGCCCACAGGCCCCTCAAGGTGCCACTTGCTGTCCCCGAGCCAGACAGATGCGTCCACCCCACATATTTAAGCCAGAGCCAACCTCCCCGGCGCCTCCCGGGTGCCCACTGGCCTGCACTGGGCTCCCCCTGCCTCGCCCCCTGGAGCAGTCTTGGCGTCCGCCGCCTGCTTCAGTCACGGGGCTGCAGGCGGCACTTCCTTGCCAAGTGCTTCTGAGCGCCCACGGCCACCGCTGGCTGTGATGCCGCCTCTGTCTCTAGACCCGCAAGCATCCGGGGGCAGAGTCAGCCCCCACTAAGGATCGCTCTATCCAGGTAGCTCCCAAACCTCGTCTCCAGGGCGGATTTCTCTCCTGAGCACCAGACCTGGGGATCCACCTGTTTCTAGACATTTCCCAGGAGAAACGGGAGTCTGAAAAGGATGAGCGGACGGAACCTGGCAGATATGTAACAAAAGCTAATCTAACAGCGCGGATAAATAAAACAGGGGGAGGCAGAATAAAGGAACAGTCCCAACAACATCGAAACGGAGAAGAAGCGAACTGTGTAGCCTATACGCCCCCGAGAGGCAACTGTAGACATACTGATGCGAATGCAAACTACCAGGAGAGCAAACACGGCTTTTACCCTTCAAGCGCGGGGACACACAGCCGGGAAGCTGCGTGTGGCTGACGGCAGGGTCATCCGGAGACGGCTCGCCACAGCACCGCGTGGCCACGGGCTGAAAACTACCGACTCAAAGGAAAATGCTGCTAAACCGGTTACAGGAGAAAAATGAAATTCTTGTGAGGCAGAAGCAATAAAACCCTAACAGCTGACACGCGTTTTAAAACAACCCGCCGTAAACAAGGTGAATAAACACATTTAGAAAATGTCACTGGACTCCCCTGGAGGTCCGGTGGCCAGGAATCCACCTGCCAACACTCGCCAACAGTAATTGCAGCAGTATCTTTTTTGATCCGTCTCCTACAATAATAGAAATAAAAACAAAATTAAACAAGTGGGACTTAAACTCAAAAGCTTTTGCACAGCAAAGGAAACAACAAACAAAACGGAAAGACAAGGCGCGGAGTGGGAGAAAATATGTGCAAATGGCGCGACCGACGAGGGGTTAGTCTCCAAAATTTACAAACAGTTCATGATGCTTAACAGCATCAAAACGAACAACCTAATCAAGAAATGGGCATAGGACCTAAACAGACATTTCTCCAAAGAAGATGTACAGATGGCCAAGAGGCACTTGAAAAGATGTTCAACATCACTAATTATTACAGAGATGCAGACCAAAACTGTAATGAGACATCACCTCACAGCAGTCAGAAAGGCTAAGATCGAAAAATCCACAAACAATAAACGCTGGAGAGGGTGTGAGAAGGGAACTCTGTTACACTATTGGTGGGAATGTAAATGTGCAGCCACTATGGAGACCAGTACGGAGGTTCCTTAAAAAACTAAATGTAGACCTACCGTGTGTCTCGGCAATAACACTCCTGAGCATGTATCTGGAGAAACGTCGATCGGAGAGGGTACATGTACCCCAATGTTCACTGCAGCACTGTTTACAACAGCTAAGACATGGAAGCAGCCTAAATATCCAACAGAGGAATGGATAAAGATGTGGTACATATATACAACGGAATATTACTCAGCCATTAAAAAGAGTGAAAATAATGCCATTTGCAGCAACATGGATGGACCTAGAGATTGTCATCGTGAGTGAAGTAAGTCAGAGAGAGGGGAAAGATCATATGACATTCCTTATATGTGGAATCTAAAAAGAAATTATACAGATGAACTTACTTACAAAGCAGAAAGAGACCCACAGCCTGAGAGGATGAATTCACGGTTGCAGGGGGAGGGGCGGGAGAAGAGAGAGTCGGGGAGTTTGGGGTGGACACGTACACGCTGCTGGATTTTACAGGATAACCAACAAGGACCTACTGTGGAGCACGTGGAACTCTGCTCGATGTTCTGTGGTAGCCTGGACGGGAGGGCAGCTTGGAGGAGAGTGGGTGCACGTATACCTATGGCTGAGTCCCTCCACTGTTCACGTGAAACGGTCACAAGATTGTTAACTGGCCATATCCCAGTACAAAATAAGTTTTTTTAAAAAAAGAATCTGCCTGCAATGCACGAGATGTGGGTTTGATCCCTGGAAGATTCCTTGGAGGAGAAAAAGGCAACTCACTCTAGCTTTCTTGTCTGGAAAATCCCATGGACAGAGGAGCCGGGTGATCTACAGTCCACGGGGCCGCAAAGAGTCAGACACGACTGAGCGACTATCACTCACTCATCAGCAGCTTTAGGGACCCAAAGGGACCACTGATGCAAATGAGGAGGCAGACTGGAAGGTAAGGGCTGTGGACGAACCGCCTGGGCCGTGTGGCCCTGGGAAGGGCCCTGACTGTCTGTTTCATCATCCGTTTTAGTTGGGGGGTGGGGACAACCCCACTGTATAGAATTCTCACAAGAATTAAATGGGCACGTATGTAAAGCACTTTAGAACAGTAGCTGGACACAGTAAGCACTGTTTGAAAAACAGAAAGAGGTTTAAAAATATTACATATTATCATCAATATATTTGTTACATAAAATAGCTGCAGGAATATTCATGAAATTGTTAATAATGATTAATCTGAGAAAGACACCGGAAGTGAGCTGAGTGTTAACTTTTCTCCTTCCCGCACTGTACTTACAACTGCCTGTTTCTAATTAAAAACAAAACCACAAGGAAACAGAATACAGACGTGAACAGAATAACATAATGGAACAGTATAACAGAATGAAAAGGAGGGTGTGTATGTGTGTGTGTGAACATAAGTCTAGTGGATGAGATTTACGATTTGTGAGAAAGGAAAGATTACTCAATACACAGAATTAAAATAATTTGGTCTAGTTAAAGCTATGGTTTTTCCAGTAGTCAGGTATGGATGTGACAGCTGGACAATAAAAAAGGCTTAGTGCTGAAGAACTGATGCCTTCAAACTGTGGTGCTGGAGAAGACTCCTGAGAGTCCTTGGACAGCAAGGAGATCAAACCAGTAAATCCTAAAGGAAGTCAACCCTGACTATTCATCAGAAGCACTGATAATTTGGCCACCTGATGGGAAGAGCGAACCCATTGGAAAAGACCCTGATGCTGGGAAAGACTGAAGGTGGGAGGAGAAGGGGACGACAGAGGAAGAGATGGTTGGGTGGCATCACCGACTCAATGGATGTGAGTTTGAGTAAACTCCAGGAGTTGGTGATGGACAGGGAGGCCTGGCGTGCTTGCAGTCCATGGGGTCACAAGAGTCAGACACGACTGAGTGACTGAATGACAAAAATAATTTGCTTTCAAGTTGAAAGAAAATATAATTCTTTACTCTTTTGCTTCTGGCTACAATGAAGTAGCAGGTGCTAGATAACCATGCTATCATAAAAACTGTAAAAATGGGCAAATATATGTGAAACTATTTTCAGGCATTGGGCAACAGAGAGTCCGGGATACTGACTCCTGGAAAAAGGAAGACGTGGCAGCAGCTCACACTCACCCTGGCCCAGCTGAAGGGGGCGGCTTCCCACCACAGCACAAGGAGGGGGACCAGGCGGCGTCAGGTTCTCCTGGCAAGGTGACAAGACAGCAGAGTCTAGGGACACAGAGGGGCAAACACCAGAGATGCGGGACTGAATGGATAAGGAGCTCCAGACACCCACACAGGGGAGCCCGGGGCCTCGGGTCGACCAGATGCCCTGCGGGAGCACAGGCTCCACAAAACAGGGGGCGGGGTGGACTCAGCAGCTGTGCCCTGCTCAGCGCCACACTCACCCAGGACCGGGGCCTCCGAGTCATAACCAGAGCAGAGAGCCCTGCCGCACACTCTGGCAGCTCAGCAGGGGCCCAGGGAGTGTGGTGGAGGAGGCAAGGGCGCCGCACTCCAGTGTTCTTGCCTGGAGAATCCCAGGGACGGGGGAGCCTGGGGGGCTGCGCTCTCTGGGGTCGCAGAGTTGGACACGACTGAAGCGACTTAGCAGCAGAGGGTGTGGAGGCCCACTGTCAGCATGGAGCCACCCCTGCCCTAAATTAACGGCCACTTTAGACCTTCCTCCAAAAAAGACATAAAATAAAGACTTGAGATGATCAAGCTTATCTAAAAGTAAAGTGACTGTTCGCCAGAACAGAACCCAGTGCTTCCCAGAGAAAGACAACAAACTCCAGACCCTTAATACAGGATTCACACTGTCCACCATCCAATTAAAAGTTATCACCCACGAGAAGACGTGCAGAAACACGCCGTAACGAGGAGAAAGACCAGCCAACGGACACAAGGCAGAGGCGACAGAATCAACACGGACACGCTCAAGAGCCATCGTGATTCCGTGCCAAGAGCTACGGAAAATCATGAATACAATGAAGTCACAGAGAGTGAATCTCAAAAGAGAAACTGAGGCCATGAAAGAAGCAAACACCATGTCCAGAATGGGGAATCATGAAAAACTCATGGGTGGGCTTAACAGAGGTGACACTGCACAGCAAGCACTGATTTTTCATCAGAAACCAGGCCGTTCAGAAGGCAGTGAAATAACATCTTTACGCTACTGAAAAGGGAGAATGAACTTTCAACCTAGGATTTTAGACCCACTGAAATCACCTTTAAAATTGAGATGAAACAAAGATACTTTTGGACAAAGAAAAGATGAAAAAATTCTTTGCTAGAAAAATCTATGCTAAAGTTTTTTTTATTTTTCAGGCTAAAGAAAAAGACAGCAGTGGGAAATCTGGATCCGCAAAGAAAAGAGGAGCGCTGGAGACCGTAAATGTGTCTAATACAAAACGCCTTTTCTCTCAGTGTTTAATTTCTTTACAAGACACCAAACTTCCGAGTTTCAGGTCTGACATGTAGAGTTCTTAAGTGAACGTCCCACATTACAATAAGAAAAAGCCCGAAAAACTGAAACCCAGTGGCCTTCCCTGAACCTGTCAGAGAACTGAGGTCACAGCAGGTGAACCAGCCCCGTCGAGAGTCTGGGGGCCGGACAGGCAGGCCGTAAATTGTCCTGAGTCAGCCCAGGCAGGGTCGAGAGCCACTGGCTGGGCCACTGGCTGGGCCGGAAACTGCGGGAGCCGTAAATTGGTGGGAACACCTAGCAACTCTGGCAAATTACCAGAGGCAGAGGATGAACTAGGATGGGGGTGGGAAACTCCTGGGAGCCAGTGTCTGGGGGACCCTCACATGCTGGGGGGTACCTCTTGGAGAACCACCAGGTTCTCACAATAAAGAATCAAGAACACCGCTCGCGCTTCTCACTGATGAAGGGGAAGAGCAACCGCCTGAAACACACAGTGTGCTCTTTATAACAGCTCGGGAAGCTCAGCGAACGCCACAGATAAATACCAAAGAGCCACAGTTAGGCAGAAAACCGAAAGCGAAGAGAGAACTCTGAGCGCAGCTAGGGCAGGCGGGGAGAACACCGTGACCACACAGGGACTAAGGTGAGAGCCACCCCCGACTTCTCCCCTGAAACCGCCAAGTAAGAGAGTGGAGGCAGCAAGTGTGGAAGGGAAACTCCCCACCAATCTCGAGTTCCATTCTTGTTGTTGTTCAGTTGCTCACTCGTGTCCGACTCTTTGCGACCCCATGGACCGCAGCACGCCAGGCTCGCCTGTCCTTCACCATTTCCCGGAGTTTGCTCAAACTCATGTCCATTGAGTCAGTGATGCCATCCAACCATCTCATCCTCTGCCAGTGAAATAATCATTCAAAAGTAATGGAAAGGGACTTCCCTGGTGGTCCAGTGGTTAAGAACCCATCTGCCAACGCAGGGGACACGGGTCCAGTCCCTGACCCAGGAGGATCCCACATGTCTCAGAGCAACTAACCCGGAGAACAACTACTGAACGTATGCCCCCGAGCCGGTGCTCCGCAACAAGGAGCCCACGCTCCGCAACCAGAGAGCTGCCCCCACTCGTCACAACCAGAGGAAAGCACTTGAGCAGCAAAGAAGACCCCGTGCAGCCAAAAGTAAATCAATATTTTTTTAAAAACTGAAGGAGAAATTAAGACTCCCATACGAATAAAACCAGAATTATTCGGCAAGCCTTTGTGCGCTCTGATGGATGAGGATAAGAGGCTTGTGGAAGCTTCCTGATGGGAGGGACTGTCTGTGGGGAAAACTGGGACTTGCTCTGGGGGTCAAGGCCATGCTCAGTAAATCCTTCATGCAATTTCCTGCTGACCGGTGGGGCTGTGTTCCGTCCCTGCAGTTTGCCCTGAGGCCAAACCATGGCAGGGGTGATGACAACCTCCTCCAGAAGGACTTATGCCGGCATGCCATGCCTCCCAGGACTTCTGCAGTCAGTGCCCCTGACCCCACGGCAGGCCACTGTCAACCCACACCTCTGCCAGAGACTCCCAAACACACCCAGGAGAGTCTGGCACAGTCTCCTGTGGGGTCACTGCTCCTTTCTCCTGGGTGCTGCGGCACAGAAGGTTTTGTTTGTGCCCTCTTATCCTCATCCATCAGAGGGCAGACAGAATGAAAACCACAATCACAGAAGACTAACCAAACTGATCACATGGATCACAGCCTTGTCTAACTCAACGAAACTAGGAGCCATGCTGTGTAGGGCCACCTACACGGGCGGGCCCGTGGTGGAGGGTTCTGACAAAACGTGGTCCGCTGGAGAAGGGAATGGCAGCCCACTTCAGCGTTTTCGCCTTGAGAACCTCATGAACTGTATGAAAAGGCAAAAAGACATGACACTGAAAGGTGAACTCCCCAGGTTGGTAGGTGCCCGATATGCTACTGGAGAAGAGAGCAGAAATAGCCCCAGGAGGAATGGAGACGGAGCCCAAGCAGAAACAACGCCCAGCTGTGCATGCGGCTGGGGGTGAAAGTGAAGTTCAATGCTGGAAAGAGCAACGTTGCCTCGGAACCTGGAACGTTAGGTCCAGGAATCAAGGCCCATCGGAAGTGGTCAAACAGCAGATGGCAAGGGTGAACATCGGCAGTTTAGCAATCAGTGAACTAAAATGGACGGGAATGGGAGAATGTAATCCAGGTGACCATTATATTACTGTGGGCAAGAATCCCTTAGAAGAAATGGAGTAGCCCACATAGTCAACAGAAGAATCCAAAATGCAGTACTTGGAGGCAACCTCAAAAATGACAGCATGACCTCCGTTTGTTTCCAAGGCCAACCATCCTATATCACAGTATCCAAGTCTATGCCCCAACCACTAACACTGAAGAAGCTGAAGCTGAATGGTTCTATGAAGACCTTCAAGACCTTCTAGAAGTAACCCCCCAAAAAGATGTCCTTTTCATCGTACGGGACTGGAATGCAGAAGTAAGAAGTCAAGAGATACCTGGAGTAATAGGCAAGTTTGGCCTTGGAGTATGGAATGAAGCAGGGCAAAAACTAACAGAGTTTTGTCAAGAGAACACACTGGTCATAGCAAACACCCTCTTCCAACAACACAAGAGACAACTCTACACATGGACATCACCAGATGGGCAACACCAAAATCAGACTGATGATATTCTTTGCAGCCAAAGATGGAGAAGCTCTATACAGTCAGCAAAAACAAAAGCAGGAGCTGACTGCAGCTCAGATCACGGACTCATTGCCAAATTCAGACTTAAATTGTAGAAAGTAGGGAAAATCACAAGGCCATTCAGGTATGACCTAAATCAAATCCCTTACAATTATACAGTGGAAGTGATAAATAGATTCAAGGGATTAGATCTGATAGACAGAGTGCCTGAAGAACTATGGATGGAGGCTTGTAGCGTTGTAGGGGAGGTGGTGATCAAAACCATCCCCAAGAAAAAGAAATGCAAAAAGGCAAAATGGTTGTCTGAGGAGGCCTTACAAATAGCTGAGAAAAGAAGAGGCGTGAAAAGCAAAGGAGAAAAAAAAAAAAAAGATAGACCCCTCTGAATGCAGAGTTTCAAAGAAGAGCAAGGAGAGATAAGAAAGCCTTCCTCAGTGATCACTGCAAAGAAATAGAGGAAAACAATAGAATGGGAAAGACTACTAGAGATCTCTTCAAGAAAATAAGAGATATCAAGGGAACATGTCATGCAAAGATGAGAATAAAGGACAGAAATAGTACAGACCTAACAGAAGAAGATATTAAGAGGTGGCAAGAATACACAGAACCAAACAAAAAAGATCTTCATGACCCAGATAACCACAACGGTGTGATCACTCACCTAGAGCCAGACATCCTGGAGTGTGCAGTCAAGTGGGCCTTAGGAAGCATCACTATGAACAAAGCCAGCGAAAGTGATGGAATTCCAGCTGAGCTATTCCGAGTCCTAAGAGATGATGCTGTGAAAGTGCTGCACTCAATATGCCTGCAAATTTGGAAAACTCAGCAGAGGCCACGGGACTGGAAAAGGTCAGTTTTCATTCCAATCCCACAGAAAGGCAATGCCCAAGAATGTTCAAACTACAGCACAACTGCATGCATTTCACAATTTAGCAAGGTAATGCTCAAAATCTTTCCAGCTAGGTTTCAGCAGTACGTGAACTGAGAACTTCCAGATGTACAAGCTGGATTTAGAAAAGGCAGAGGAACCAGAGATCAAATTGCCATCATCCATTGAATCATAGCAAAAGTAAGAGAATTCCAGAAAAACATCTACTACTGTTTCATTAACTATACTAAAGCCTTTGACTGTGTGGATCACAACAAACTGTGGAACATTCTGAAAGAGATGGGAATATCAGACCATCTGACCTGTCTCTTGAGAAACCTGTATGCAGGTCAGGAAGCAACAGTTAGAACTGGACATGGAACAAAGGACTGGTTCCAAATAGGAAAAGGAGTACATCAAGGCTGTATATTGTCACCCTGCTTATTTAACTTATATGCAGAGTACATCATGAGAAATGCTGGGCTGGATGAAGCACAAGCTGGAATCAGTATTGCTGGGAGAAATATCAATAACCTCAGACATGCAGATGACACCACCCTTATGGCAGAAAGTGAAGAAGAACTAAAGAGCCTCTTGATGAAAGTGAAAGAGGAGAGTGAAGAAGCTGGCTTAAAGCTCAACATTCAAAAATCTAAGATCATGGCATCCGGTTCCATCACTTCATGGCAAATAGATGGGGAAACAATGGAAACAGTGACAAGACTTTATTTTCTTGGGCTCCAAAATCACTGCAGATGGTGATTGCAGCCATGAAATTAAAAGACACTTGCTCCTTGGAAGAAAAGCTATGACAACCTTAGACAGTGTATTCAAAAGAAGAGACATTACTTTGTGGACAAAGGTCCATATAGTCAAAGCTATGGTTTTTCCAGTAGTCCTGTATGGATGTGAGAGTTGGACCATAAAGAAGTCTGAGTGCCAAAGAACTGATGCTTTTGAACTGCGGTGCTGGAGAAGACTCTTGAGAGTCCCTTAGACAGCAAGGAGATGAAACTAGTCAATCCTAAAGGAAATCAACCCTGAATATTCATGGGAAAGACTGATACTGAAGCTGAATCTCCAGTACTTTGGCCACCTGATTTGATGAGCTGACTCACTGGAAAAGACTCTGATGCTGGGAAGGATTGGGGTCAGGAGGAGAAGGGGACGACAGAGGATGAGATGGCTGGATGGCATCACCGACTCGATGGACATGAGTTTGAGTAAGCTCCGGGAGTTGGTGATGGACAGAGAGGCCTGGCGTGCTGCAGTCCACGGGGTCACAAAAAGTCAGATGTGACTGAGTGACTGAACAACAAACCTTTGTGCAATAAATGTTAAATGAAATTCTTCAGAGAAAAGAAAAATAGCGCTATCTAGAAGGTGAAATCTACATGATGAGAGTCAGAGAAGGAATAAATTTAGCCAAAGCACAAAATTGTAATTTTCTTAATCTTACCTGTAATTTAACCGTGTCGTGGGTGACTGCAGTATGTGGACACAACAGATGAACAATGACAGTGGCGCTGTAACCGATGGAGATGGACTTGGGGACACTCCGTTGTAAGGAGTCTGGGGCTGGGGAAGCAGGGACTGGGTTCTTCCTGGGCGACAACAACATTAATACTGTGACGATGGCTGCGTGCTACTGTGAAGACGCTGAAAACCCCGTAAAGGGTATGGGGCTACATGGTATGTACATGTATTTCCTTCCATAAAGCCGTTACAGACAAGAAACCAAGAGACAGTGAGCAGACAAGGTACAAATTAAGAATAAAGACAGCGATTGGCTAGTAGAGCAAAAACAACAAAGCACCTTGGGGTGTAAACTCTAGGGGCCACAGTGACCGACGGCTGGGCCAGCGGGCCTGTCCCGCCGGGGAGCCCTCACAGGGGCGGCCCGGGTGACCCCGCCGGGGAGCAGGCTGTGGTCACCTGAGGGTGGACCCCAGAGTAACCAGTGAGCGACGGAAACGACCCCATGGAGCGGGCAGGACAGATCACAAAACACATGCGACCAAAAGACAGCCTGCAAAGCGGGAAAGGCCCAAAGGGAAGAGGAGATAAGCAGAAAACAGCAGAATGGCAGGCTCAAGTTTCAGAAAACCAGCCGAATCGGACAGGGGGCAGGGCAAGTCCCAGCGAGCCTGGGACGTCTCACACCATGAAGTGAGATGTGCTCAGCGAGAGACAAGAAATCTTGCGAGGGTGCCACCACGCCCAACATTTGACATTTCAGCTACTGAATAACGAGTGATGGACTGTAACCCGCTGGATGTCGTAGGAACTCATGAGTGTGTACCCCCAGGAGCACATGGAAAGTCTGATGAAGGATGGGATCTTTCTCCCACAAAGCATTTATGAATTACAACAAGAAAACCAAAACAGTGAGGAAGGCTGAACCTCAGTCCAATGATCTCAAGCTTGCATATCAATAAATGGACCAAACCCCACTTGTGGGCCACCTGGGAGGCCGTACGAGGACGCAGTGCCATGCCTAATGTGTCACTGCAAAGATGCAGCCCCAAACCCGGCCCTGAGGAGACGGGAACAGACCGAGGACTTTCGGCCAGAACACCGGCCCGTCCTCTTCACGGTCAAGTCCATGAAAACAGGCTGATGGGCCCGCGCTGGCTGAGATGACGGGAGATGCGACAGGCACACAGAATGGCGGCTAAATGGGCAGGGGCTGCCCGGGGCCTGAGGGTCACCAGGGGATGGAGCATCACCATCCGAGTGCCGGCGGCGCTGGGGCATCGAGGAGGAGGAACTCTGTTCCCTGATGACTCAGAGAGAAAACGTTGTCTGTATTATGCTCATAGTTCTCCATAAATTTGAGATGGCTTCAAAATTTTAAAGAATCCATTAAGCCAAGGAAGAGAGATACAATGGAACCCAGCACGTGTGATTCCAATTATAGAAAGGCCTAGAGCAGGAGATGCTGGTCCGAAGGGTCAGGGCAGGTGGGTGGACCAGGAGGGGCAGCAGGGAAGCCTGAGGCAACAAAAAGAGTCCTCATGTCCTGATCATGGACATGGCCACACAAGTGCAGATGCTCGCTAAAGCTCATGAAACATATAGGGCTTCCCTGGAGGCTCAGCCGGCAAAGAATCTGCCTGCAATGCAGGAGACCCCAGTTCGATTCCTGGGTTGGGAAGATCCCTTGGAGAAGAGATAAGCTACCCTCTCCAGTATTCTTGGGCTTCCCTGGTGGCTCAGACGGTAAACTCACCTGTAATGTGGGAGACGTGGGTTCGTTCCCTGGATTGGGTAGATCCCCATGGACAGAGGAGCCTGGCAGGCTACAGTCCACAGGGTCACAAAGAGTCAGACATGACTGAGCAACTTTCACTTTCAAGAAACTCTTAAAATGGGCGCATTTTCTGATACGTCAACTGTATCCCAATAAAGACTTTTGAAGTTTAAAAAAAGAAGCTTCCCAGGTGGCTCAGCGGTAAAGAATCCGCCTGCCAATGCAGGAGACCTGGATTCAATCCCTGGTTCAGGAAGATCCCCTGGAGAAGGAAATGGCAACTCATTCTAGTATTCTTGTCTGGGAAATCCCATGGACAGAGGAGCAGTCCATGGGGTCACAAAAGAGTCAGACAGGACTGAGCAACTAAACAGCAACAATGTGACAAAGGACTTGTACTGGACCCTATAAATAACTCCTACACTCGGTAATGCACAGATAGGCCAATTAAAAACGAACACAAGACTTAACAGACACTTGGCAAAGGAAGACACACAGGAGGCAACAAGCTTCTGCAAAGTGCCCAGCATCACGAGTCAGCAGCGGATGCCAATCAAAACCACAGTGAGGTCCTCTAGGACAGGCAGACTCAAAAGACCACACTCAGGCCGACCCAACAAGCACACTTCCAGATTCACCTGAGACGCACAGAAGGTACAAGGATGCTCGCAGCGGCTGTATCGACAAAAGCCCCCAAACGGAAACAGCACAGGTGTGCACGCTCAGGTGGTGGGACAAACAAGCTTGGTGATTCCTACTGAGGATGCGCCTCAGGAAGAAAAAGACAGATGAGCCAGTGCTTTATGAAACGTGAACAGAAAACGGCTGAGCAGAGAAGCTTGACAGAAAGAGCAATGCGCAAGTCCGCAGATGTGAGGCTGAGAACAGGGACCAGCTGGGAAGGACGGGGAAGGGGTTAGTAACGATCTGCATCTCCACAGCAGAGGGTCACTTGGGCGAAGGTGGTGGTCAAAGCTTGCTCGGTTGTACACAAAAGAGCCATGCACCTCACTGTACAGAGGTTAAGTGTGTGTGTGCTCAGTCGTGTCCCACCCTTTGCAACCCCATGGACTACGGCCCGCCAGGCTCCTCTGCCCATGGAATTCTCCAGGCAAGAACACTGGAGTGGGTTGCCATGCCCTTCTTCGGGGTATCGTCCTGACCTAGGGATCAAACTCGGGTCTCCTGCACCAGCAGGCAGATTCTTTACCCACTGAGCCACCTGGGAAGATTTTTCCTCCATATTCATATTTAAGATTTTTCACACCACATACCAAATAAATTCCACCTGAATTCAAGAGTTAAACTTTCAAATAAAATACTGAACAGGTACTGGGAAATATTTTTATAATGATTTTTTTTGGCTACACCACAAGGCATGAAGGATCTTCCGACAGGTGATCAAACCCAATGCCCCTGCAGTGGAAACACAGGCTCTTAACCATTGGACTGCTAGAGAAGTCTGAGAATATTTTTGCAATTTGGAGATGAACGTCTTTCTAAATATGGTACAGAATCAGAAATCACAAGAGATATTACTATATAAAAATGTAGGTTCACCAGGAGTAAAAGGATACAACATATAAAGTGAAGTGAAAGACACTCAGTCGTGTCCGACTCTTTGAGACCCCATGGACTACACAGTCCATGGAATTCTCCAGGCCAGAATACCAGAGTAGGTAGCCTTTCCCTTCTCCAGGGGATCTTCCCAACCCAGGAATCGAACCACGATCTTCTGCACTGCAGGCAGATTCTTTACCAACTGAGCTACCAGGGAAGCCTTTACAATATATAGAGACCACACAAATCAATAAGAGAAATATAAAGAGTGCAATTAAATTTTACAAGGCAACTCACACAGGAGGGAAGGCCCATCTGTCATTAAGAGACGTTCGGTGCACCAGCACTCGGCTTGTTTTCCCCGACGGTTGGAGGGCAGTGCGGGTGGAGGGTAACCGCATAGGCGGAGAAAAACGACACTCCGAACCCTCCTTTCTGCCCGTCTAGGCCACTGGAAATGGGAGCAGCTGTCGGGAAGCGTGGAGGAGGCCGCGGTCTGGACCTGGGCAGGGGCAGCTGCAGAGCTGGGCAGGCCGGGGCACAGGGACCCCCCAGGCAGGCGGGGGACTAACAAGTCTGCCTTGAGGAGCGAGCAGCCAGGTGAGACCCTCACACTCTAGCCACGTGTGCCGCCCACCCCACGGGAGGCCTCTGGCCTGCCCCCACGCCCTGGGCAGCCCCTCACGGGAGCATCTTGGCAGTGGGGGCACTGAGGGGCGGTGCAGAGCCTGCAGGACCAGGTAACACACGCAGCTGTCTGGCACCCGCTGCTGAAATGCCCTGTGGGGAACCCCGCCCCACAGGCCTCCCCTACACTCCAAAGTTTGCAACTGGACTGTATCTCGAGTCAACAAATAGCTGTCTGGGCACTGGCCCTGCCCCAGCACAGAACAGGTGGACACCTCTGGCCCCTGGGCTCGGAGCCTGATCCGAGGGGCACACAGGGCTGGTGATCTCGGCCCGAGGTCCAGCTGCAGGTGGGCCCTCTGGCCAGAGAGAAAGGCAGCAAGTCCTCAAGCAAGAGAGGGCTTCTCACGCAGACCAGTCACAGCTCAGCCTCCCGGCTCCACACCCGGGGCCTCAGTCCCCATCCACAGGGAAAACATCCTGTTTGGACTGTTTGCAAAATGCAGGTTCTGGACAAATGTCTGAAAGCATCTATCTTAATGACTTCTGTGTATAAAAGGCAGAGCATTTAAGCTGCTTCCTGAGTTTGAAGGTGAGGTTTGGGACCAGAGGTTCTGTAGAAGCCGGCCTGCCTGGTAGGAGGGGGCAAGCCCAGCTCTGCCGTCCCCAGCCTCCCCGCATCTGTCTCCAGCCTCCCCACGTCTGTCCCCAGCCTCCCGGCGTCCGTCCCCAGCCTCCCCGCGTCCGTCTCCAGCCTCACCAAGTCAGACTCCAGCCTCTCTGCGTCCGGAGATCCACTTCCAGCCTCTCCGTGTCTGTCTCCAGCCTCACGACGCCCGTCTCCAGCCTCTCCGCATCCGGAGATCCACTTCCAGCCTCTGGAGCACTGGACACAGAGACACCTCCACACACGCGCACAGGTACACACACCCCCAAGGGCTGCCTGGGGAGGGACAGGCTGCATCCTCCTCCAGGGATGAGGGGGCTGCAGGCCCACCTGCTCGGAGGCGGCACAGGGCTGGGACTGCCCGCAGGTCCCCAGGGCTGCGTGGGAACCACAAGCATGGCGGGACACTCGCAGGAAGCGTGGGTGTCTCGCAGAAACCAGCTGAAACATGATACCATGATAAAGCCTCATTTAAAGTACTTCTTTTTTTCTTTTATTGATTTCATTGAAAACAGAACAAGAAATGGTCTGAGCCAAAAGACTGCTCTTAGAACTGTCAAAAACATTTTAACAGAAAAAATAAACATGACTGCAGTATGAATGTTTTAGAAGAGTTGCACAAAAAAAAACCCACTGTTACTGCACTAATTACAGTGTTTAAAAAAGTATATGACCTGGCAGGCCACCACACAAAAGGTGACGGCAATTTTATTCACACTACAAGACTAACATTTTAAAAAAAGTTTTTCCTGCATTTTATTCTAAAATCACTTTGTTCTCTTTATACAGTTGGTAGTTTATTTTCACATGGTGAGTAGAAACCACACCAGAATCAGCACCGTTGTCTGTGTTTTGTGTTTATTTTTTGTTTGTCCTAATGTCCAATAATGGTAGAAAATAAATCAGTTTATGCATCATCATAGCATGTGGCTTAGAAATCAATGTGAGGGGCGGTCCTCTGGGGCCAGGGCCACCCTGCACCCCAAACCGCGCCCTCGGAAGGAGACACGTGAGAGGTCTGGTGTATAGGACTAGATATAGGATTTCTTTAAAAAGCAAACCCACGTTTTCTCCAAAGTCAGCAGTGGCTCGGCCCTGACCTCGCAGGGGCGGTGGGCACGGGGTCTGTGCCACCCGGAGCCAGCACCGGCCACGCGGGCCGCGGCGGGCCACACGGAGAGTCCGGGCCGGCAGGACGCGGCCCCCCCCGCCCGGCGGTGAGCCAGGAGCGAAGGCGCGCGGGGGGAGGCGAGAAACGTGGAACAGAAAGACCACCGTCGTCGGGAACTCACGGGCGGGGCCGGCGAGGAGCCAAGGCGTCACCGCGCAGCCGGGCCCCGCCCCGGGCGCGCCTCTCCGTCCTCCCCAAACCACAGCGAACGGCGTCCACTCGGGCGCCGGGAGGCGCTCTCATAGAGGGTCGGCGGGCGAGGAGCTGGTGTCGGGCAGCCCGTCCTCCTGGGCGCCGGCCTGCCGCTGGGCCAGCGCGGCACCTGAGTGCCGGCACTTGGGGGAGCCGCAGCGGCAGCTGAAAAGCTTGCCCTTGATGTCCCAGAAGCGCTGCCCGTAGTCGAACCTGGGGAGAGAGAGCCAGGGTCTGGGCCTGCGTGCCCCCCGGGGCCGCCCGCCGCCCGCCCGGGGCACCTACCCCAGCTGCTCCCCGGCCTCAATCAGGCGGGTGCTGAAGAAGGCGATCCGCGGGAAGCGCAGGTCCTGGTGGGACATGAACACGCGCACGGGCACCAGGTTGGGCTCGCAGTGGTGGTTGATGAAGCGGCTGACGTTGCCATAGAAACGCGCGTCGATGCAGTACAGCTCTCCGTCCTGGGGGAGACACGCGCTGAGCCTCCGGGGCAGGCGCGGGCGCCACCCCCTGCCCCTCCCTCCAGGGGCTCCCACTCGGTGAAAACGAGCCCAGACCCAGGATTCACGTGCATGGCGCTGCGGGCACCGAGAGAGGGGCCGGAGTCCATGAGGACCACGAGGCAGCACAGCCCTTCAGGTACCAGGTGACGGAGGGGGTGGAACAGCACCCTAGAGCTGGGGCCGAGGGGCACCGGGCAGAGGGACAGACGGACAGGAAGACATAGGGAGAGAGGGACGGGGGGACACAGGGGAAGACAGACGGGGGGACGGGGGACAGAGGGACAGACAGACGGGGACAGACAGCAGGACACGAGGGAGAGGAGCAGACAGGACCACAGGGAGACAGAGGAGCAGAGGGCGGGGGGCTGCCGGGTCGCTCCTGAGGGGACTTAGCAAACAATAGCCTTCAGGGCGGTGGTGACCCTGTGGGCAGAGAGTGGCCAGGACCCAGGCCTGACCTGACCCTGAGAAGAGTTCTGGCCTCACCGCTGAGCCCTGAGAAAGCCACGTTTCCCTTGGAAAGAATCCAAAACACAAGAGCAACTCTGAACCGGGAAGGGGCCCCCTCCGGCCCGAGCCCCTGGGGGCAGGGCAGGGGGCCCCCCCAAGCACCCCTGTGTCTGCGGGCTCTGACCTCCCACGGGGGGGGGCGCCCAGGACGGGAAGGGGGCCCCCCCAAGCACCACTGTGTCTTAGGGCTCTAACCTCCCACCAGGGGGGCCAGAAGGGGCCGAAACTGTGCCGATTCTCCTCACTCTCCTGTGGCTTTGTCCACAGAGGCGAGAAACAGGAATCCTTGCAGGAAGAAAGCTTCCTAAGCTAAATGAGAGATTCAAGGGGCCATAGAAGAGGTGATGGAGGAAGGGGTGCAGGGCTGGCCCTGAAGCAGCGAGGGCCCGCGGATGCGGCATCCACACCAGGACACAAGGCAGCCAGGCCCCACCTGAGCCTGCAGGATGTGGGCGGCGCCCAGGGACGCAGGACTCCTTGGGGATGAGCAGGGGTTCCTCTGCCCACCGGTCCTCAGTTCCAGCCCCAACCAACACACCCCCCATGCTTCCCACAAGGTACGCCCTGGGCGTTCGGTCACCCGTCCGCACTGAGTGGAAGCCACCCATCCTGAAGGCCTGACTGCGCGTCTGGTCCTGTAAATTCCCTCCACAAGAACCACCACGTCCCTCCCGTGACAAACATTTCCCGGGTCTTTAAAACATGTCCTTTCAGATGAATGTGTTGCTCTCTCAAAGATTCTCTGATCAAAAACCACCACACCTAGTCCTGAAGCACAAATGTGGGGAGGGAGCCTGTGCCCATTCAGACCCCCCGCATCACAACTCTGAGGTGCTGGGTGGGCAGCGCCCAGGCAGCCAGGTGATACGGACAGAGGACAGGCACGTGGGCGCTTGGAAGGTTCCAGAACAGCAAGTAGACAGGCAGATCCGCAGCACAAGGACAAGTGTTGTGACCCAGGAAACACCCGGATAGCAAGGAGGCCGGAAAGTACCCTGCCGCCTTGGACGATGGGGGCGGGTGGGAGGGGGCTAGTCTGAAAGTCAGCGCTCGGGGACGCAGGCGCCCAGCGGGTGCGGGCACTCTGACAATCAGTGCTCGGGGTCTCAGGCCTGAGCTGGAGTGGCAGGGGTCGTGGGTGCATCCGTGCCCGTCACACGCCCAGAATGAACGTATCACGGAACCGAACAGCTGGGGCCACGAGGGCTGGTGGAGCAAGGAAGAGGCCTCCCAGGGCAAGCGTGGAGGGCCTGCAGGGCAGCCGGTCCCTCCGAGGGGCCACTCTGCCAGGGGCCAGTGGGGGCACCCAGAGCGGCCCTCCTCCCGTCTCCCGACAGTGACCCCACACCCGCCTGTCAAGGGCTGGCGAGATTCAGACCAGCAGCCTGGTCTGCAGAGGCAGAGGCAGAGGCGGAGACAGACTGGCGACAGTCAAGCAGCAGTGGACAGAGAACCTCAGGGGGTTGAGCTCCAAGGCCAGGTCACCCGGGGCGTTCCTGGCTGTGCCGCGTGCCGGACGGCTGGGCTGGGCTCACCCCGGGGGAGGCTGAGCCGGACTCAGAGGGGGCAGCTGCAGCTCAGTCCCCGCAATGGGACCACACACTCCCAGAGGAGGGAGCCTACACCCTGATGCCCTTCTTCAGGCAGGTTTGGAACCCGAATAAGAACTAGTCAGGAACAGGTGGCTACAGGCAAGCAGGACGAAGACCAGCAGGAACCCCAGAAACATACAGACCACAGGGACCCCAGGAACAGACAAACCACAGGGACCCCAGATGCCAGACAGACCACAGGGACCCCAGAAACAGACAGACCATCAGCAGGTGGGGGCGGTGCCCGGTGGCCGCGCTGGGGCGTGTGAGCCACTGCAGGCGACCACCGCAGCCAGGAGGCACCGAGTAAGTGGTGTGCGAGTACAACCTCGGCGTGATGGCCACAAAGTGAAACCACCCTCTGTACTACTCCAGCAAGTATGAGAGACTGCAGGAGCAGAAGGATTTCAGCAAATGCGGAAGAGCACTGACTATGACCTCTTGCCAACCACGTGACTCCTGGTGAACTTGCAACAGAGCCCCGAGCACCCACAGCCCATGGGAGCCTGCGGTCTGGAAGCTTCCTTCATCTACGGCGGGAACAGCTGCCCGGCCGGGAGGAGACCATCTGCTGGTGAGGGGACAGTGTCCACTCAGCAGGGCGCTGGGAAGACACGGCTGCGTCGGGCAGGCGTGGGAGCGCCTGGCTTCAACCGACCCACAGAGGGGGTTCGGGCTGCCGTGGAAGACTGAGCACTTGAGGGCCCCGCTGGCAGCACCTGTGAACTCCAGCAAGTTCCCAGGTCAGCCTTGACGAACCAAGGAGCAACTCAGGAGCCAGGGCAAGGTGGAAAGCAGCTGCGCTGGCTCAGAAACCCCTGGAAACCAGGGCCGAGAGCCGAGAAGCTAGAGTCCAAGGACCCCACCAGCCCCTGGGAAGGAGCTGGGACACAGAGGACCCCCCTCACCCCAGTCATTCACGTGACCTTCACTGCACACAGAAGCTCGTCCCCACACATGGGGCCTCGACCCTTGCTGAGAGGGTGGGCTCAAGGCTGCAGAGCTGCTCAGGAGGCTCGCAGGACAAGCACAGGACCTCTGGGCTCGGTGACCCCACTGCAGACGCCTGAGCCCAGCAGAAGGGCCAGCACTGGCCAGGGCGACCCTGCCTGTGGGCACCGCCACACCACGGTCCCACCAGCACCACGCCCTACCCCTCGAGCTGCGTTACCTTGTTGTCAAGATCAAAGAGGTAAGAATCTTCTTCCCGAACGTCGGCTTCCGAGTCAGAGATGAGCTCCCCGACGTACCTGTGGGTCAGGGCGGGGCGGTGAGAACGCGGTACCCGGGGACCTGAAGGAGCTCCACGCAATGATGATTGTTGTGACTGAACAAGGACTGAGCCTGGGCCTCAGAATACGACACAGAAACCCTCTGACCAGTGGTCCAAGATGACCATCTCCTGGAATCACGAGACCCTGACAGACCTTCTGAAACAAGCTCCAAGCTGGGGAGGAAGTGCAGGCATAAGAGCAGACAGGGGCAGGGGCGCCCGCTGCACGAACCACACAGTCGGCCTGGGCAGCCCCGCCTGGCGAGTCTGGGCCACAAGGGCGGGTGGGCTCGCCTGGCGCCCCTCACCCACGCTGCCCCTCCCACCCGTGACGGCAGGGGCAGGGCCCAGGAGATGAGAGCAGCACTCACTTACTCGCAAACAAAGGTGCCCAGCGGGATGTCCTGCAGGGACCGGACGCCCCAGCCCATGTTCTGCGTCCGATAGAGCTGCAGCCTCGCCCTGGAAAACATGGCTACGTCCCAGCTCACTCCGCTCATGTGCGACACGCGAGGTTCGGGAATCAAGGGCAGAGAACACCGCCTTCCTGTCTTAAGAGCTTCAGCCCTGGGTGAAGGAGCCGCCCCCAGGCCCACAGCCACGCGGCACTGTCCTTCACACCCTCAGGAGGTGAGGTACCTCAGCCCTGCCCGCCCTCCCTGTGCCGCAGGGTCCTGACCCCAGCTCCCAGTACGGGACCAGGCTGGCCGAGCCTCAGCTGTGACAAGAACCAGGCGGGTGAGCGGGCTGCTGGCCCCGACTGGAACGCAGCTGGGTGCAGGAGGTGTGCCAAAAACAAGGCTGAGCTGACCTCTGGGGGCAGGTGGGGGCCCCTCCCTGCCCCAAGAGCCAGGGCATCCGCCTGCCGTCTGTGTTCTGGGGCCCTCGAGGGAGACAGGCGTGTCTGTACCCTCCCCAAGGACTTCCAGCCACACACAAGGACACGGAAGTGTGGGCTGCTCACGCCGTGCAGCAAAGTTACTTACTGTTAACAGACCCCAAAATACTGAGGTCATTACTGCTCAGCTAAACTTACACAGAACGTAAATCTGCCCTTATGACCTTAGACTTTCCAACTCTCGAGCATTTCACAGAAAAAAGCTCCATGACCACAGCCCCAGGGTCTGGCTCTGGGTGGTCAGCAGACCAAACACACACATATCTAGTGACAACAGGTGTTACACCAGACACCACCTCCACAACACCCAGGGTGGAGTGCAAGGGGACCCAAGTGTCCACACAGACTCGAACTCGTGAGCTTGGACTAGGCAGCTCCTGAGAAGCCTGGATCTCGCCTTCAGGCTGTGGGACCTGAACCCACATCTGAGCAGGTAGGAAACACGGCTTCTGCCTTTACATCGACCCGAAACACAGGCCAAGGCTCCAAGGAATATGCATGCACACACTAAACACACATTCTCCCATCTGTGGACACATGTGACACCCGTGAGCTGCCTAGGGGCCCAGCCCACCTTCACCCTTGACCACAGAGCTCCTGGTGCTGTGGCGGGCTCACCTGAGGCCGTTCTGCACCACGCGGTTGCGGCAAGTCCTCCAGCAGGAGCAGGCGTGGTTGCACTCAAACAGCAGGGGCGGCTCTGCCATGTTGAACTCGGGCAGGAGCCGGCCGTCCTGGGGCAGACACAAGAAGGGCTCACGACCCACAGCAGGGCCTCCGCAAACTAACACACTCCCAGAACGTTGGCTTCCAGCCAGGAGGACAGGGAAGGCCAGGGGAAGCCTCTGGCCAGGAGTCCACGTGGCTGGTTCCTGGTCCCTGACTGGCCAGCCTGCCCACCTTCCCCACATCCGCTCAGCCTCCCGAGGCCCCTGCAGCCTGCCCTGTGGCCTCCCGCCTGGACTGCCTGCCCACACCTCCTGCCCCTCTGCAAACCCCCATCCTGGAGGGACCAGGCACATTTCTGTCTGACACTCTGGACGCCCGTGAGCCCCCGGGCTACACCAAGCAGAGTTGGGGGCCCTGGCAGCTTCAGAGGCCGTTCTCAGCGGTCACAGCTTGCCGGCCCCACCCCGTCAGCATGACACACCCCCCCCCAGGGAGGCACCAGGAGCCCCGCCCACAGCACCTGAGCCTCCTGTTTGGGTGACCCTGATGCTCCATCTTCCGTAATGATGACCCTGTGCCAGCAGCCTCCACGTGGGGCCTATGTGCCCACCCCACCCCAGGACACCCCGCTCCAGCCCTTAATAACCACCTCTGAAACCCAAACCAAAGTCAGGGGGTTCCTGCCTCAGCAGCGCCCTCCCAGCCCCGCAGCTGCGCCAGCCAGGCTGGGGATGCTGCCCTGGCCCCCACGCACCGCCCCCCAGGACACGGGCCCCACCCTGCCTCCTGCACCCTCCCCCCAGCCCGCGGGCTCACCTTGTCGTACCAGCAGCGCATGCTGAGCTGGCCGCACATGCAGTTGCTGGAGGAGCAGTCGTCGATGCACACGCAGTACTGCAGGGAGGCCGAGTCAGACAGTGCCCCGCCCCGCAGCCCCGGGGACCCTCCTCAGGACACCAGGGCCTGCAGCCTCCCCGGGGGGAGGAGGTAGAGAGGACACGCGGGCCCCGTGCGGAGCTTGCGGGAGCGGGGGACGGCTGGGGGCCTGGGCACACGGCCCCAGGAGCATGGGGAAGCGGGGCAGACGCTGGGGGAGTGGCCCCGAGGGCAGCCCGAGCCTCCCGCCACCCAGCAACTGCCCGGACCAGGGCCCCCCGCCGACCTGCAGGTGGGTGATGTTCCTGTCGATGTTCATGGGGGACGTCACACAGTTCTGAGACACATACTTGTAGTTGCTGGGGCATGGCTCACCGTCCACGCCGTTGACGCAGGGGATGGGGATCCGCTCGTAACCCCGAGCGATGTCCCTGCGGGGGGGGTGGCGTCAGCTCCAGGGGACCTCCCGCGCAGGCAGCGCTGCCCGGCCACGCTGGTCCCGGCCACTCCTCACCTGCTCACCATCTTCTCCACTGGGGCGGGCTTGTCAGGGGCCGCATCGCGCAGCGCCTGGCTCACCTGCAGGGCACTCCACACCTGCGAGTTAAGGCTGGCGCACTGCAGGGGCGTCTCCCCCTCCTTGTTCTTCAGGGTGACGTCTGAGTCCCGGGACAGGAAGAGGCTGCACGGAGAGCAAGTGCACAGGACACAGCCCTTCAGTCCAAGACTGAACGACGAGACGCAGGCAGCACGCCCACCCGAGAAAACAGGACCCGCCGTCCGCCCGCAGACCGGCGCCTCCAGCCACCACGCAGACACATTCTCCTCCCCACAGGCACCGTCCTCCGCGGGAAAAGCACATCAACTAGGGACAGCATTCGACTTTTCGCAGCTTTTCCTTTAAAGGCACCCTCGGGATGGAAGGACAGTGACGCCTGTTAGCCACAAGCTCAGTCAGCACCTGGCAGGCGATGCCGTGGCCTGACCCAGTGAGGGTCACACAGGGCACCAGAACTCGGCGCCCCCAGGGACCCCATCTAAGAGGGCACAGGCCCTGCAGCAGGGGCACCCCTCGTCCCAGGCCCCCATGAGAGGAGGATGGGGGCCACACCGCCCTGAGCTTCCACCTGGAGCGGAACAAAGGCTCTGGCAAGCGGGGCTCCCAGCGGCCCGTCTGCCCTCACGAGGGCGCTGCTCCCCTGGCCCCGAGCAGGGAGCTGCCAGGATGGCGGATTTTCACCGCAATCCTCCCGAGCTGTGCAGGCCTGACAGGAGAGGCCAGTCCACTGCAGGAAGTCCCCAGGGCCCCGGAGGCACTCACACGACACAGGCGTAGCGGTCCTCCCTGGCCGCGATGTGCAGCGGTGAGTCCCCGTGGATGTTCACCGCATGCAGGTCGCACCTGGCGGCCAGCAGGATCTCAGCGATGTCCACGCAGCCCGAGAAGGCCGCCCAGTGCAGGCAGATGTTCTCCTCCTGGACGGGGGACACGGGGGTGAGCCCAAGGGCCGTGCGGCCACCCAACAGAGGCGTCCTTCCGTTCTATCTTTTCATTGAAACGTACATCATCACAGGGCAGAATAGGGTAAAAACAGGAAACATCCTCCTGAATTGGGCCGCACCATACGCAACACAACAGCTAGGGCCAGTTTACCTGCTTTTTTAAATTACGTTCCTTTTGAAACACAGTTATGACTGTAGGATACAGTGATGCTTGTGTAAGATTTGAAAAAGGTAAATCTGATTAATCAAAACTTTATTTCATTAAAAACTAAAACCTTTAAATGAGGCAAAGAAAAGTTTTGAAGTACCTGTGCCATATGTAAAATACATGATTTGGCACATATAGATTATATATGTGATATAATCTATCATGTTAAGCTTGTTAGAAGACTACAGTTTTAAAAAAACAAATGTGAAAAGGAAAGGTAAATAAAAAACATAAGGTAACAATGAGGAGCAAACCTAAAAGTCAAGACAATGTCTAAACAAGAACCACGGAATATCCAACCTGCAGCACGCAGGCCCCGGGCACGCAGAGCCCGCCCAGAGTGGGCCCCCACCACGCCCCAGCTCAGCCCCGCCCCCGGCTCAGGTCCCCGGCCCCGCCCCCTGGCTCAGCCCCTCCCCCGGCTCCGTCCCCGCCCCTCCCCCGGCTCAGCCCCGCCCCCAGCCCTTCCCCCCAGCTCCATCGCCGGCCCCGCCCCCGACTCGGCCGCTGCCAGCTCAGGTCCCCGGCCCCGCCCCCGGCTCACTCCCCGGCCACACCCCCCGGCTCAGCCCCGCCCCGGCTCAGCCCCGCCCCCGGCTCAGCCCCGCCCCCGGCTCAGCCCCGGGCCTGCCCCCCTCGTCAAGTACACAGAGAAAGCGAAGGGCCGAGCCGCTGTCAGTCCAGGGCTCCTCTCCCAGGCATCACTCTCGGAAGCCCCCTGCCCCAGGTTCCAGCTGCCGCACACCTGTGAGCTCCTCAGTGAAACGCAGCCCCCCAGAGGCCTCTTCCCTCTCCTGCTTCCGAGCGCTCCACGACCTTAGCAGAACTCGGTCTGAGCCTGTCCCAGCCCCGAGGCCTGCGGGCGGGGGAGGTGCCCGGCCCCCGCCACCTCATAACAGGCCCACACAGGCCCACACGTCTGACGAGCGTCCAGAGAAGGAGGGGCAAGAGGGGCCACAACGGGTTTACCCCCACCCACAGCTTGGGGGAAATGCGGGTAGGAACGGTTTTCAGGAGCTGGACATCAGGCAGTGAAGGCTGCACCCCGAGGTGGCCAGTGGCTCACTGTCCCTCTCGGCTCCAGATCAGGCGGCCCCAGGACAAGGCAGCCGGGGGTGAGGGCTGGCTGTGGGCTGAGAGGCCTCTGGAGGGCTGCACCTTCCAAGCCTGGGCCTCCAGGAGGTCACACCGGTGCACAAGGCTCAGCACTGGCCCCACAGGGTAGGGATGACCAGCCTCAGCTGAGGCCTGCTTGGACCACCTGACAAACTTAGAAAGCAAAACCCCACATGACTGGGCCATTTCAAGTAACACTGCTGCACTGGGAACGAGGTTGAAGACAGATTCCCAGCAAGATGAGTTCACTGCATCTAGTGTCCAGTGTCAGCTTACCAGACACGCAAAGACTCGGGAAGCCAGACCTACCATGAGCAGCAAAGCCAACTACCCAAACCCAGAAATGACACACAGGGCAGACCAGCAAACTCGGGTGTCAGAGAAGCTGGAACAACTGTGTTCAGAAGAGACACGCTTTGGAAAACACCAAGAAGGCCCTGCAGAACGTTCCAAGCCGAAGGCCACAATGCATGAGGTGAGGGTACACTGGACAGAATCAACAGCGTAACAGACACCACGGAGGAGAAGGCCAGGGAGCTAGAACACAGAGCATAGGCCCAATGGAGCAGACGCCAGAGTGAAAAATAATTTCAGCAAATGAAAAGGGCTTCCAGGGAGCGGTGGGGCGGCTTCCCGGTACACATGGAATCACAGCCTCCCAAGGGGGTGGGGCAGAGGTGGCTCTGCAAGAAGTGAGCAGGAAGCTTCCAGGTTTGTAAAGCCCCCCAACAACAGACCCAGGGGGCTCCATGAACCCTGAGTGCACACTTGCATGCACATACCACCAGGCACCTTAGAGTAAGACCGCCAAACCCCAGTAATGAAGAGACAATCTTAAAAGAATCCGAAAGTAAAGAGGCACATGACACAGAGAAACCGAGACAAGGCTGCCATCAAGACCTTCCCCCGGAGACGCGTGGAGCCAGGGCTCAGGACCTTCCCCCCGGAGACGCGTGGAGCCAGGGCTCAGGACCTTCCCCCCGGAGACGCGTGGAGCCAGGGCTCAGGACCTTCCCCCGGAGACGCGTGGAGCCAGGACTCAGGACCTTCCCCCCGGAGACGCGTGGAGCCACAGCTCAGGACCTTCCCCCCGGAGACGCGTGGAGCCACGGCTCAGGACCTTCCCCCGGAGACACGTGGAGCCAGGGCTCAGGACCTTCCCCCCAGAGACGCGTGGAGCCAGGACTCAGGGAAGCACTGAAACCAGCTGTCATTCACAACTCTTTACCCAGAAGAACATCTTTCAAAAATGAAGGAAAGGACTCAGGAGGCATTAAAAAGCTGAGATTTCACCACAAGCCACCCAGCACGCGGGAAATGCTGACAGACCTCAGACATGCAGAAGGAAATGGCAGTGAGGAGGAGAGGGCCCCGAGAGCCAGACACCAGGCTCATTGTCACAGCCTTTCCCAGAGGCCACCGCTGTCTGAACAAGCAGCACCACGTCACGTTGTTTATTAGTAAAATGCGTGAGAGGAACAGCGCGAGGCTGGGGAGGGAGGAGCGGACGCGGCCGCTGGCAGATGCTCCCCACAGGCCCTGAGGCGACACTCGTCAAGAGGGCGCGCCCCAGCACAAGGACAGGGTCCAGTCCCAGAGGACCAGGCGTGGCCACCAGGCAAAGCCCGTCGAGGAGGAACGGCACCCTGCTGGGGACACTGCAAGGTCCACACGCCGAGAACAAAGGGCCCAGCCCCACCTCATACCACGCAAGGTGGTTACCACCTAAGCCTACAGACGACGACGGAGACCCGGAGTGTCCGGGTGGGGCAGGGATCTCACACGATCCGGCGGCACTCGCGGTGAAGAACCCACCGCCAACACAGGGGACGCAGGAGACGTCGGTTCCATCCCTGGCTAGGGAAGAGCCCTCGGAGAAGGAGACGGCAACCCACTCACTATCTGATAGAGGACTCCTATCTAGAATATACAAAAACTCTCCAAACTTGAGAGCAAGACAAACAATCCAATAAGAAAATGAACCAAAGACTTGAAAAGGAGATACAGACCCGCACGGTAAGAGCGGGTGAGCGTGGAGCGATCACTGGGGAAACCCCACCTCCAGGCTGGCAGTGCCCGAGAGCAAGGCCGCAGTCCCGCCAGGGGCCCGGCCACGGCCCACACCCGGGACAGGTGAGCAGGCGGCTCCACGCAGCACTGGCGAGGGAACAAGGCCAGCACCGGGGCAGGAATGCAGGGGCAAGGCTGAGAAAGGCCCGCTCGGCGACAGACGGCGGGAGCCTGGCTATGTCCGGTTTGGGGGCTGGTCATGTCTGGTTAAGAAGGACTAGTTGTGTCTGTTAAAGAGGACTGGTTATAAAGTATCTGGCTATGTCTGGTTAAGAAGCACTGAAGAGTACTGGTTCAGATATCTGGTATGTCTGGTTGAGAAGCACTGAAGAGGACTGGTTCAGATATCTGGTGTGTCTGGTTGAGAAGGACTAGTTATGTCTGTTGAAGAGGACTGGTTATAAAGTATCTGGTGTGTCTGGTTGAGAAGCATGGGTTACGCCCGGGTAAGGGGTGCCGGGTGTTTCTAGGTAAGGGGGTATCTTGGGCCCCGGGGCCCAGCTCAATGGAGCTGGCAGACGCCCCCAGCCAGCCGTGCCCTTGATGGGGGCTACTGATCCCAGTCTCTGTGGGGAGGGTCCTCTTGCAAAGCAGCCACTGTTCCCATCCTGTCTTCACATTCCACTCGGGGCTCCAAGCAGAGGGGTGGCTGTGCCTTCCTGCCTTACTCCATCATCAATGCCATGAGCTCGTGGCCAGCTTCCTACTTACGGCTTTGGTAACTCTGCAAAGGTGGACACAGCTCCAAGAGTACAGCGCGTCTGTGTCCTGGGAACCCTGTCCTTCGCCCAGGAGGCAGCCCAGCACCCACTCACTGCTCCTGGGACCCCCGAAGCCTTCCCGAGATGAGACTCCCCTTCATCAGAAGTGCCTGGTGCTGCCCGTAACCAAACAGCCCCAGCACCACACAGCCGAAGGCTGTTCCCAGAGAGCCCGGCGCCTCAGCACCTCGGCCCAGGGGTGGTGTGCCTTGGGCCCGCAGTCCACCCGAGGCAGGTCTCAGGGGCCTGTGCCCCTCGGTTCACACCCAACTATTGGCCGACACAGAAAATAACCACAGGAGATCACACTGGGTCAGCGCACGCTGGCAACTTGACGGGAAGAGGTCAGGACAGGTGCTAGGATGCAGCCCCCACGACCAAAGTGCCTTCAGCCACCCTGCGTCCGCCCCCGCCCCAGGGCCCTCCTGCTGGGGGAGACTCACGTTGTCCCGGATGTTGATGTCAGACCCCTTGGAGAGCAGCAGCTTCACGAGGTCCACGTGCTTGTACTCCGTGGCCCAGATCATGGGCGTCCAGCCGCCATCATCCTAATGTCAGAGAAAAAGAAACCGTATCACAGCTGCTGGATGTGCGAGGAGAGACACAGTTACTGCTCAGGACCTGAGAAATGGCCCTGGGGACGGGGCAGGAGTCGGGTACCCGACCGGAGGCCCCGCCCTGCTACAGGAAACCGAGGTCTGCAGCACTGCCCAGGGACGCTGGTGAGCGCAGGCAGGCCGCCCAGCAACTCAACACACCTGCGCGCCGGACAGCATCACCTATGGAAGGGGCCAGGGCAGAGCAGCCCGGCTGATGGGAAGCAGCGGCCAGGACACACCTGCCCACCTGGTGGTCCCAGGGCAGACCACGCATGAGCCAAGAACCACAGACACCAGATCAGAGGCTGCAGAGGCAGTGAGGAGAGCAGGGGGCAGAAGCCCACTCAGCTGACCCTGCCCACCGGCGAGGCCACGGTCCTGCCCAGCCGGCTGCCCCTCTACCCTGCCCCCACCCCACTCAGCGGTCCTGGGGGTTTATTTAAACCAGGAGCAACTCTGAGCCAACAAGGACTGCATGGCCAATTCCTCCTCTGGAGGCCAGAGGCTCAGTCCCTGCCAACACAACTGTCTGCCTGCTCCAGTCACCGTGTCTTCCAGTGGACGCACTCAGCCCCCACGACTGAAGTGAGATGGTCCCCGCAGGCCTGCTGCGGGACTGGGGGCACGGCAGGGCAGCACAGCCCAGCCTGCCCGGCGGGAGATGGAAGCCTGAGCCGGGGAGGGGCCCACAGGGGCACAAAGCACACCACGGTCCATCCGGGAGGGCCCATGGCGGGGCCAGCAGACGGGGGCGCGCTGTGACGGGAGGTGGTCGCCCCAGAACCGCAGTCATGTGTGGGGGTCCCAGGAGGCGGGAAGGGGTCCCTGAGAGTTGGGAGGACACTTCTTTGCACCCTCATCGTCTCCCTCAGCCCCTCACTGGTCAGGAGACGTACATGGGACCTGCTCTGTGCTGGGCCCTGCAGGACACCCAGGGTCCTGACAGCAGCTGGACAGACAGGCAGATGCAAAGCAAACACATGGGAAGAGACGGACCGTCTGACAACAGCCAGCGCTGGGGGGGAAGGCGAGAAGCCGTAGGGCAGCTCAGCCCGTGGAGGCCGGGGCTCCGCTCGAGCGCAGTGCCTGCAGGCGGGCCTCTAGGAGGCCAGTGAGCCAGCCAGCAAGCAGACAGGGCTGGGGAGAAGAGGCCAGGTCTCCAAGACATGCAGAGGGTGGGCTCGGAGGACAGGCGGGGCAGGACCACCACGAGGACTCGTGCTGGGTCAGGCCGGGGCTGGGCCCGTGAGGCAGCATCACAAGCGGACGGGGCATGTACCTGACAGTTGACGTCCATCTGTCCGTTTGAGAGCAGGTACTGAACCACGTCGTAGTGGCCTTTCTTGGCAGCCAGGTGCAAACAGGTCGAGCCCTCTGCATCCTGTAACACGAAAGCCACAGAGGTCCCGGGAGCCCCAGGGTGCTGAGCTCGCCCCGCCCAGCGCTCCACGGCGACCGAGCCCAGGGCCCATCGGCTGGCGTCTGCTGGCTGGCCTTTCTCTCTGCCTCCCAAGAACCTAAATCTCCCTCAGCCACGGAACATGGAGCAGCAGAGCCGCCGTCCACCCCCCACCCCACCCCGAGCTGAGGCCAGACCAGGGGAGCGCCGGCCTGATCAATGCGCGCAGGTGGGTGCCCCCGAGGCTCTCACAACACAATGTGCGCGTCCAGAAATGACGCCTCCGTGTGTTAAGCTGTAACGTGTAGACAGACACCCTCTGCAATCCACACTCAGTCCCACGTCCTGAGGGCTCAGTCAGGCTTGCCCTCACTGACGTCAGGCAGCCCAGCCTGTGTCGCTGGCCAAGGAGGACTGGGCCGTTAGGACTTCCTGTTGTGCCAGACGCACCAAATGCGGCAGCGTGTTTCCTGGGTGCCCTGTGACCCTGACACTGAGACCCCCACCCCGCAGCCGTGACGCATGTGCCCCTCCCTGGGGGCTCAGCCATGGGCTTCATAGGGCTCCACGGTGGGCAGAGGGCGGGGGGCCCACGCCTCCTCCCGGGGACGGGCGCTGCCTGGCATCCTCCACCTGCAGGAGGCCCTCCGCACAGCGCGGCCCCTCCCATCTCCATGCATCTTCTGTTCAACAGAAATGCGGAAATCTCTTTTTCTAATTTTTTTTGATATGGACCGTTTTTAAAAGTCCTTATTGAATTCACTGCAATGCTGCTTCTGTGTTACCATCTCTTGGCTCTGAGATCTGTGGGATCCCAGCTCCCTGACCAGGGGCTGGACCTGCACCCCTGTGCTGCAAGGTCGAATCTTCACGACCACACCTCCAGGGAGGCCTGGAGATCCTGATCTCCAGCGCTCTCAACAGTATCGATCTCTTCTGTACTTTTTTGTGTCTTGCTGAAGAAATCCTTCCTGACGTTGGAACCAAAGACAACCTTCCCTCGTAACCTCTGAGTGATCCGTACGCTCGCCCGCTGTGCTCGGCTCATCTGTCCACCAGGTCCCTGACAAGCGCCCGGACCCTGCTCACTGCTGCCTGGGCCACGTGTGAGTGCTCTGTGTTAGCGTGCCGTGTTAGCGTGTTCTACCCATGTGTTAGCATGTGCTCTCCAGGCTCACTGTGCCACGTTACCATGCAATCTCCACATATCCCCGGGTGTTCTGTGTGTTCACGTGTGCTCTCCATGTGAGTGTGTGGCCTACACGGTCACTGTGCTGTGTTTGGGTGTGATCGCTGTGTTCACATGCTCTCCATGTTCACTGTGCTGTTACCACACGCTCTCCATATGTTCACGTGTGCTCTCGCTTTGTTAGCATGTTCTAGTGTGTGTTCTCTACGTGTCAGTGTTTGCCCTACACGGTCACTGTGCTGTGTTAGGGTGTGGTCTCCATGTGTTCATGGGTTCTGTGTTCGCGTGTGGTCTCTGTGTCAGTGTGTTCTCTGTGTTCACTGTGCTGTGTTAGCGTGTGCTCTCCACGTGTTAGCGTGTGCTCTCAGTGGAAGCAGGGCTGGCTCTCATCTGTTCACTGGCTCGAACGTCTCCTCGGACTGCAGGGCCTCACCCTCCGATGCTGGACGGAACCTCGACGCGCTCAGGGCTGGACGACCACCCTGCTGGCATCCCACCTGTTTTTACTCCTCTTTGCCTGCTTTCTAGTCACAAAACTACACCTAAGTTTCCATTTTACTTCCTCTACTACCTTTAAAACATTTTTCCTTAAAGCTATGATTCTTTTAAGTTACTCTTTTGTATTGTGCAGGATCACAACTTTCGACTGTCCACAGCTCAGCTCAGCACTGCCCCCCCCAGAACTGACCGAGGGCCACGCTCGCGCCCCCCCCACTGTCCCCCAGCACCCGCCGTCGTGTCGACACCCCCGTCTGTATAACTCCATCTCACAACATTCTTCCTTTAAACAGCCTTCATCTTTTACTAAATTTACAGAAAACAAGTTTTTCTAATTCACCATTTCTGGAATTTTCATTATTTCCAAGGATGAGATTTTCCTCCTGGCTTCACTAGAAATCTGCTATTATGTTCTGTCAGGTCTTGTGCACCTGAAAATGTTTTATTTCACAATGGCTTCTGAAGGATACTGTTACTTGGCTGTAGCATTCTGGGCGGACATGTTTTTGGAGTTTTTTCCCCTTTCAGCACAATAAGAAAACAACTCCACGGTCTCCTGGCCCCCGGGGTTCCAGACGCGAAGCTGGCAGGCACATGCAGTGCTCACTCACATGCGCTGCACTATGCTGCTCTCCTCGGGCTGCGTTAAGGCTTCCTACGGTTTAACGTGATGAATTTTGGTGTAGCAGCCTGTGCATTTGTCCAGCTTGGGGTTTGCTGAGATTCTTGAACCTGGAGGTTATTTTTCATCAAATTTGGAAAATTTATGAACACTCTTCCTTCAATATCTCTTCTCCCATTGGGTCTCCCTCCTTTCTGTGACTCTAACCACACAGACAGCTCAGTGTTATCCTACAGTCTGCTTCTCAGAGCGTCTTCTGTGACTGGTCTTGGGTTTCAAGGGCCCTTCTTTCTATGGCACCCAGAGTGCAGCTAGGCTCACTGGTGACCTGTCCACTCCAGACCTGCGCCAACCACTTGTCCTGCTAGTACAGCTACTCCTACAAAGCCCTCAACTCTGACCTCCTGCCTCTGCAGCAGTGCTTTGCCTGGGCACTGGCTCCAGTGATGGGGCCAGGAAATTGCCCCCTGGCCAAGCACCACGCAGAATTCACCCATCCATCCTAACGGAGGACTAACACTTACCTGCAGGTGTTTACAGAGCATCTAAAGGTTGCCAGATCGCAAAAGCCACCAAAAGCAAAGGACTAGATACTGCTTTGAAAAATCATCCACGATTCATGTAGCTTTGTTGTTGTTCAGTTGTGGAGTTGTGTCCAACTCTTTGTGACACCATAAACTACAGCAAGCCAGGCTTCCCTGTCCTCCACTATCTCCCGGACTTTGCTCAAACTCATCTCCATTGGCTCAGTGATGTCATCCAACCATCTCATCCTGTGTTGCCCCCCTCTCCTCTTGCCCGCAATCTTTTCTAGCATCAGGGTCTTTTCCAATGAGTCAGCTCTTCTCATCAAGTAGCCAAAGTATTGGGGCTTCAGCTTCAACATCAGTCCTTCCATGAATATTCAGGGTTGATTTCCTTTAGGACTGACTAGTTTGATCTCCTTGCTGTCCATGGACTCCCAAGAGTCTTCTCCAACACCACAGTTTGAAACCATCAATTCTTCAGCACTCAGCCTTCTTTACAGTTCAACTCTCACATCCGTACATGACCACTGGAGAAACCATAGCTTTGACTATTCAGACCTTTGTTGGCAAAGCGATGTCTCTGCTTTTTAATATGCTCTCCAGGTTTGTCATAGCTTTCCTTCCAAGGAGCAAGTGTCTCTTAATCTCATGACTGCAGTCACCCTCCGCAGTGATTTTGGAGTCCAAGAAAAGAAAACCTGCCACTGCTTCCACTTTTCACCCTTACATTTGCCATGAAGTGGTGCGACCGGATGCCATGATCTTAGTTTTTTAAATGGTGAGTTTCGAGCCACGTTTTTCACTCTCCTCTTTCACCTTCATCAAGAGGCTCTTTAGTTCCTCTTCACTTTCAGCCCTTGCAGTGGTATCATCTGAATATCTGAGGTTACTGATATTTTTACCAGCGATCTTGATTCCAGCTCGTGACTCATCCAGCCCAACATGTCACATGATGTACTCTGCGTATGTAAATAACTATATACAAAACCTGTTCACTTTGACAGAAGCAAATTAAAATAGTAAACAAATCATTTCTGCATATCGAACTGTGAGTGTTTTTTTAACGGTAAAGGTTGGTGTTGGTTAGAGTGCAGGGAAATGAGTGCTCACATACTTCCAGATGCATTTAAGAAAGAGGGATCAAAAGCCTTAAAAATCATTATATCTTGATCCCAAAAATCCTTGTCCAGAAAAATCTACATGTGAAAAAACAAACATGTGAAAAGACTTGGCTATGAAATGTCCGTTGAAGCATTGTGTGTAATAAAAATCGATCATCCACATATTAAATAGTGAATCTGGCAAAAATGATACAAATTATATCACAAAATGTAACGAAGCCACTTGAAATAATGTTACAGAATAACATTTAATGACACAGAAAAACAGAATTTGATGGGAAAAAGGAGTTGATCAATTAGTATGAACTGTATGATGACTTTTTCAGTGGAAAAAATGTGTATTAATTTGAAAGGCTCTAAGATGTAACCCTTTTATTGTTACTGTGTGTGTGTGTCTGACCTAAAACTTGCCATTGTAACCATTTTCAAGCCACTCCATGGCCTCGTTAATTGCTCTACAAGCCCTGCAATCATCACCCCTCTGTTCTCAGGACCTCCCAGCAGCCCAGGCAGGAGCTGGGGCAGCACCACTCAGCCTGTCCCTGCCCTCACCCCGGGGGGCCTCATCTCTAAATCTGCCTGGTCAGCTTCAAGGGGAATCACACACTGTTCGTCCTGTGTCAGCTTCCTCACGTAAGTGGAATGAATCATACAACATTCGTTCTTCTACGTCGGCTTCCTTCTCTCAGCGTAGCGTTCTCAAGTTCACCCATGTTGCAGCCAGTGTTGGAATCACCTTCCTTTTTGAAGACTGGACAGCACTCCACCTCAGGGATGGATCACATCTGGCTAACCTACCATACGTCAATGGACCCTGGGCTGCTTCCACCTTTTGGTAACGGTAAACAACGCGGAGAAGCAGGTGTGTACACACCTGTCTGTGTCCTTGCTTCCTGTCTCCTTGGGTACACACCCTGGACTGGAATCACTGGATCATACAGTTAAAACTAAGTGTTTAATTTTTTTGAGGACCCACCAGACTGTCTTCTAGTTTTCACATCATTTCACATTTCCACCAGCAATGTATGAGAATTCCAACCTGCCCACATCTTTGCTGGCACTTGTTTTCCGATATTCTGACAACAGTTGTCCTGTGGGGTCTCGCTGTGGCTCTGAATGCATTTCCCTAATGACTAATGATGTTGAGCATCTTTTCATGTGCCAACTGGCCATTCAAATGTAAGTATCTTCCCTGCAGAAATGTCTGCTCACACTCTGCCCACTCCTGTGCGGGGCCACAATCTGTTGTCAAGCAGCAGGACATGTCCGTACGGTTTGCAGAGTGAGGCCCAGCAGATACAAAACGGATGAACAGTTTCCTCTCCGGGGGGCGGGGGGGGTTCTTCACTCTCCTTTGATGGACCAAAGGTTTAATTTTGATGAAGTTTAAGTTTCCTATTTTCTTCTTATGGTCTGTGCTTTTGGTGTCATGTCCAGGAAATCACTGCCGAATCCAATGTCACACAGATTTCCCTGTTTCCTGTCAAGTGTTTTACAATTTTAGCTCTTGAATGTAGGTCTTTGATCCCCTTGGGTTAATTTTTGAATACACAGTAAGGAAGGGGCCCAGATTCACTCTTGTGTGTGTGGAAGTCCAGCTTTCCCAGCACTTGTGGTGAAAAGATGCCCTCTCCTGCCACTGCATGGTCTGGCCCGTAACAGAAATCACCCGATCGTGTCTGCAGGGTGAGCTTCAGGCTCTCTCTGCGCCATCCCACACGTCCGTCTCTGCACAGCTCTCCACCCGCTGCTCCACGCGTCCGTCTCGAGGCAGGTACCACACTCTTCGGATTACTGCAGCTCTGTCCTAAGTTTTAAAGTCAGGAAGTGTGAGGCTTCCAGCGTTTCTCTTTGGCAAGACTCTTTTGACTGTTCAGGGTTTCTCTGTAGAGAACAGTGCTGGGATTCTGACGGGGACTGCACCGATCTGTAGGTGGTTCTGGGTAGTAAGACTTTCTACCAATACAGTCAGCACTCAGTACCCACAGATGCAGAACCACAATACGGAGGGCTGACGGTCGCACTGTCTTATCAAGGGACTGGGGCATTGGTGGGCTGGAATCTGTGGGGGTCCTGGAATCAATCCCCCGCAGATAACAAGGGATGAAAGTACTGCCTGCTTCTACTCCATGAACACAGGATAATTTCCATTCATCTGTGCCTCTTTAAATTTCTTTCAGCATTGTTTTAGTGTACAAATCTTTTGCCTCCTTGGTTAAGCTTATTCCAAAGTATTTTATTCTTCTCCATGCTACTGTAAATGGAACTGTGTTCTTAATTTGCTTTTTGGATCTTTCACAAGCGTAGAAATACAATTGATACTTCTGTACTGACTTGATATATTTAACTTTCTCCAACGTGCTGATCAGCACTGGCCAGGCTCCGTGTGGACTCCCCATGACGGTCTATCCGTGCAGACCCTTCATGACTGTCTACCTACCAGAGCACGGCGTCTGTGCACACAGACTCTTTTCCTTCCCCATTCCAATATGGACGCCTCTTTTTCTCTTTCTCTGGTTGTTGTTGTTCAGTTGCCAAGTCACGTCTGACTCTTTACGACCCCACGGACGGCAGCACGCCAGGCCCTATCCCTCACCGTCTCCCCGAGTTTGTCCAAGTTCATGTCCAATGAATAAGTGATGCCATCCAACCGTCTCATCCTCTGTTGTCCCCTTCTCATCCTGCCTTCAATCTTTCCCAGCATCAGGGTCTTTTCAAATGAGTTGGTTCTTTGCATCAGGTTGCCAAAGTATTAGTTTCAGCATCAGTTCTTCCCATGAATACTCAGGACTGATTTCCTTTAGGATTGACTGGTTTGATCTCCTTGCTGTCCAAGGACTCTCAAGAGTCTTCTCCAACACCACAGTTCAAAAGCATCAATTCTTTGGCGCTCAGCCTTCTTTATGGTCCAACTCTCACATCCATACGTGACTACTGGAAAGACCATAGCCTTAACTATATGGGCCTTTGTCAGCAAAGTGATGTCTTTGCCTTTTAATACACTGTCTAGGTTTGTTATAGCTTTCCTTCCAAGAAGCAATCATCTTTTAATTTCAAGGCTGCAGTCACCAACCACAGTGGTTTTGGAGCCCAAGAAGAGGCCATCTGTCACTGCTTCCACCTTTGCTCCTTCTATTTGACATGCAGAAATAGGACCTCATGACATGATGTTAGTTTTTTTAATACTGAGTTTTAAGCCAGCTTTCTCACTCTCCTCTTTCCCCCTCATCAAAAGGCTGTTTAGCTCCTTTTCACTTTCTGCCCTTACAGTGATACCATCTGCATAACTTAAGGTTGTTGATATTTGTCCCTCAGTAATGCCTGTCTGCGGCAGGCACCGTGGAGCCAGTGCTCACAGTACTCTCCACAAGTGAACTGCGGCCAGGCAAGCTGCACTGCCTACTTCCAGACACCTGTGGGTGTCCGGCGGCTGCCAATCCCTGAAGGCATCCCAGGGAAGTGGCCCTGCTCCTCCTCACAAGGAGCCCTAAGGGAGCGGGGTGCGTGCGGCGAGTACCTTGGGATCCACGAGGGCCCCGGCCTTGATGAGGTACTTCACTGCATCCAGGTGGTTGTTCTCCGCGGCCTCCATCAGCGGGGTCCTCTGGTCCTCGGAGCAGGTGTCGATGTTGGCGCCCGCCTGGTGAGGGGAGGGGCAGATGCTCAGCCTGCAGCCGCGCCCGGAGAGGAAGCGCCCCCCGGGCCCACAGGGGCTACATTCGGTCTCTCTGCGGACTGAGCCTGAGCTCCAAAGTGACTGCTCTATTTTCTGTCGAGAAGAGCATCTCACTTCTAAGTTAACTTGGTAAAGATAGCAACATCACTGACAACCCCTTAGAAATAAGAAAGTGAGACCCCAGCGCAGACCAAGAAGAGGTGAGGAGAGGGTCTCTGCAAGGCGGGGCCAGGAGGTGCGAGGACCAGCTTGCAGGGACCTTGGAGGTCTTTCTGGGTGGCTCGAACACGCGCTGAAATAAACCAAACAAACATGAATCCCCAGCATGTATGTTCTAGTAGTGGGTGTACTTAGAAAAGAATGAGCCAGCAGGAGTCCTTGGGTAAATTCTGTCTAAAACCGCAGACGCCCAAGGTAAGCTGTCCACTCAGAGCAAAGCAACCATTTGGCAGCTGACCCTCTTCTATGTGGGGGAGAAACTAACTGTTTAGACTAACGTGCAAAGAGCTAATACCTACAAGGTCGTTTTTATCATTAGCAATTAAAACACAAGAGTAGTGGTTTAGTGAGACACTTAAAGGCAGACGGAGGAGGGCGAAGGAAGCCAGGGGCTGAGCAGCGGGCACTGGGAGGAGACCCGCTGGCCTCCAGGTGGGGCCACAGGCGGAGCGGGGCGGTGCGTGATGAACGTGCGGGGCCCCGAGGGCAAGGCGGAGCCGGGACCCCCCAGCAACCTGCAGAAGCACACGGGTGAGGGGCAGGCAGGGCAGAGCGCTGCACGGGGCCCAGAAGGCCAGCCTGAGGTCAGCCACCCTGCCAGGGTGCACAGGCCAGGATGAGCCTCTGCCGGCGCAAGGCCAGGCATCGCCTGTGACTGGGGGCACACACCTGGCAAGACGCCCCCAGGCCCCCAGCCACCCTGAACCCTCAGGGGGTGGGCAGCCCCAAAGGGAGGGGCCCAGGTCTGAGAGGGCTGGACAGGCTGATGGCCAAGAGCGGAGGCAGGGGCCGTGCTGCAGAGGGTCAGGGTCAGAGGGGCATCTCCCCCACCCCAACACCAAGACCCCGGGACCACGAAGACTGGTGTTCCGTATGCCTGTCTGAAACTTGAGCCGGTCAGTGACCCACCCAACCGGCGGCACGGACGCCCCGCACAAGGACGTGGGGCAGCCCCGGACCACAGCAGGAAAGCCAGACCAAATGTGAGTGACCATCCCAGGGAGAGGTGGGGCGCCCGGGAGATGACGCCAAGGCATCTGAGACATGGGAGGAGGGGATGAAGGGTGAGCCCCCAGAGAACAGGGGGGGGCACGCGCCAGGGCAATGCCCATTGCTCTGTCCCCTTCCCTGGGCCCCGAGGTTGCGAGAACAGGCACCTTCCTAATCAGAAGACTCCCAGCTCACAGGTGGCACGCAGGTCAGAGCAAAGCAGAGCAGGCGGGAGGACCTGATCAAACACTCCTGGAGGGACAGACGGGGACAGAGCCAGGACAGACAGAGGTGCAGGAGAGACAGACGACCGGCAGGAAAGGTCAGAGCAGTGGCCGGCGTGGGGACAACCCATGGCATGTACTCATACCACGGACAACCGGGCGCCAGCCAGAGGCTGGGACTGGCCCGGTCCACGGGAGCGCGTGGAAGGCGGCACCTGATGGGTTCCGGTTAGTGAGACAGCCGCAGTGCTGCAGCTGCCTAGTTGGAGCTGCTCCCACTGAGCCCTCAGAATGGAAATGAGTCAGGCCAGGATAACCAAAAACACTCTTCACAGGCACCCCCCACCCTGACCACGCCGTGAGCAAGGGCGCTTTCTGGCTGCCTGGGGCCAGGAGAGGGCACAGGACCAGGGCCAGAGCCCGCCAGGAGGAAGGCACAGGAAGTAGGCACCCAGGAGAGCTGGGCCTCCAAGAAGCAGCACCGCGGGATCCAGGGCAAAGCAGAGTGAGCCCGCCCAGCACGCAGGCCGAGGCTCTGTGGAAGGGCGGCCCCCCTCGGGAGTGCGCAGCCCCGGACACCACTCAGCTGCCCACTTGAGAACCTCACCTGTGAGGTGCCCAGCAGTCACACCTGCAGGCTCGGGGGGACGGTGCAGAGTCGTAGAGATCACTGACATATGAAGTGCTGGTGTTTTCTAAACCAACGTGTAACATTTTATTCTGCAAAAGTTTGCAACCCAAGAGAAGCTGCAAAACAGAACACAACACTCCTGTGCTCTCTCCCAGGACGGTTTCCTCAATCACGGCCCGTGGGCAGAAGCAGGAATGGGCAGTGGGTCAGCGAGTGGCCCCCAGACCATACTGGGCCCCCCGGGTCTGAACAACCCTTTAGGTTTTTGCTCTTTGAACGAAAGAAGGCAAAGAAGTCACACCACGTGGAGTTCAGAGGTGGAGAGAGCTCAGCCGTGTGGCTGAGGATGCCTGCAGGGCAGTGAGCCCGCAGAGACGCACATGTGGTCGTCACGACACCAGCCTCAGAGCTGCCCGACGAGGAGACACAGCGCTTCAGGGGAGAAGCAGACCAGGCCAGTTCCCTCTAGAGCCACTGAGATGAACCGAGATGCTTACACTGTAAAGACTCCTCTATATCAATCACACAGGCTTTCCTGGTGGCTCAGCGGTCAAGAATCCACCTGCCAATGCAGGATTCTTTACATCCTGGGTCAGGATCAATCCCTGGGTCAGGAAGATGCCCTGGAGAAGGAAATGGCAACCCACTCCAGTATTCGTATCTGGGAAATCTCATGGACAGAGGAGCCTGGTGGGTTGCAGACCATGGGGTCACAAAGAGTAAGACATGACTTAGCAACTAAACAACAACAAATATGTACACATGCACATATTTTAATGTTAAAAAAAAAAGGTGGGGTCTTCCCTGGTGGCTGAGTGGTGAAGAATCCATCTGCCAATGCAGGAGACACGGGTTCAATCCCTGATCTGGGAAGATTTCATATGCCACAGAGCGACTAAGGCCCTATGACACAACTACTGAGCCCACGCTCGAGAGCCCACGAGCTGCAACGGGGGAGCCCACGCGCCTCAACCACTGAGGCCCAAACACTCAGAGCTCGTGCTCCACAGCAAGAGAGGCCACTGCAGAGACGCCCAAGCACCGCAGCTAGAGAAAAGCCAGAGCATCAGTGAAAACCCAGCTCAGTTCAGTGCAGTCACTCAGTCGTGTCCAACTCTGTGACCCCACGGTCTGCAGCACACCAAGCCTCCCTGTCCATCACCAACTCCCGGAGTTTACTCAAACTCACGTCTATTGAGTCGGTACTGCCAAAAAAAAAAGATAAATAAATTTTTTCAAAAAGGTGGGGGGACTTTCAAAGGAGTACAGAGCTGCCTTCTCTAAAGGAGGAAGGAAGTTAAAGAGGCGGCAGCAGAACCCAGCTGCATGGTATTTAAACAGGTCTGTCCAAACGAGCCTCTAGCCCGCCCAAGCCAAAGCTGAGAGGGATCTAACCAGTGGGTCTCAGGCATCAGAAATCTAAACCAACAGATAAACCTACTGTAAACATCAATGCAAAAGTAGGCTCCACACTGACATACAACCCTACCGTGTCTGCGCAGCGCAGGTGAGGAGACGGGGACAGGACGGAGCCGCTGTGACCACACACAGGAGGCCAGCGGGCAGTGACAAGTCCCCCCAAGGCCCCGGCGGAGGCACACTGTGCCCTCAGACCCAGAGCCCTCCTGGGCCCCCCAACATGGAAACTGCCAGCTGACGGGCCCAACCAAGAGCCCACCTCCGGCATTTCAGCCCTTTCCTTTTCACACAAACAAGCCAGCACCAGGCATTTGGGTACAACCTGAAATGAGAAAGACTAGAACAGAGTTTCCAGCACTGCAGGGAGACCCAGAGGCCACCGAGAGGGACCTCTCGGGAGCAAGAGAAGACCCAGGGATTCAAATGAGGCAGCAAAGGTGAATCCCCAAGAGGAGCTGAGGGCCACGTGGAGCACTGACTAAGAAAGTGGACTCGAAGGATGCAGAGCTGGAGAGAGGGTGCGCCAGGTAAACACAGGCACTCAGGGAGGGCCCCAGAGCCCAGACAGAAAACCTCCCAGACTGAGCTGAGGGCTGAGCGGCAAGTCTAGACCCACGAGCGAAAGGAAATTTCCTGAAGGATCCAGAGATGAAGAAGCAGCTGAAAGGCGGCCTCTGGGGAACAGAGGTCCCACAGGGCGTGGGACGGGAGGGGACCTCCCAGAGAGACAGCGCTGAGAGTGGGTGACGTGCTTTTAGACAACACAGAGGCCAGTGTGCCTGCTGGGCAGGCGGTGCCCCTCATATAACCATGGAATATTCACGGGACCACAGGATGCAAGCTCTCACTGCAGGAGGTGGGCAGAGGGGCACGTGTGCACGCCTGGGCTAAACCCCAGCCTGGGAAGTCAGTGACATGAAAACCCAAAGTGTACAAGAAGCAGTTAGGAAACTGCGAGCAGCGCCCAGCCCTTAGGACGGCGGCCAGGGCCCCGGCCATCTCACTGCTGCCCACAGCACCGTGTCCGACCTGGATTAGCATGTGGCAGATGTCCACGTGGCCAGCCTCCGCCGCAGCATGCAGGGGCGAGCGCTTGTTCTGATGCTCCATCTTGAAGTTGGGGTCGATCCCATCAACTACAAACAAACAGGAGGTGCCGATCACTCGTCAGGCACAACCCCAGCACCCAGGCGGGCCTGTTGAGGGTGGGGAGGTTCCGGGAGACGGCAGGCAGCCTGAGGTCAAAGACCCCAGCACCACGCCTAACTCTGGGCCCCTGGCTCTCCCGTGTCCCCCTGCCCCCCTCTGCCCAAACATGAGGCTGGAGGGGCCCCAGGATGGATGCTCCATGGGAGCAGAACCCCCAGGCCAGGCCCTAAGGGGAGGCAATTACTTAGTGGAGCTCCCAGCCTGGCATGGACACGGGCCATGAGGTTAACCTCAGTACTACACAAGGTCTAACAGGAAAATGATCAAAACTGACACTTTGGTCAACATGAAATAAAACCTTTTTCTCCTAAGAACAAACTGCTACACTTCCTTCTTGACTTGCTGTCAAGTAAAGAGATTCTGCGTCCACCTTCTCCAGCCCAAAAGTCAAGCCTAAGCTGTGAGCTCAGAAGCAAAGCGCTGCCCCCTCCTCAGCACCAGGCAGGCATCAGAACCACAACGGCAGGAACTCGCTGACAACACGGGTGTCACGGGGCGGCTCCCTGCACAGAAGGCGCAGGCGCGTCCACACAGCACAGTGCCCGGCTCACTAATCACGCTCCTACTGAATCCACAGCACTTCTTAATAGTCACACATCTCATTCCTGCTAATTCCAGGAGAACACACCCACTGCTGAGATTAACTGAGCGTGAACAGGGCAAACAGGCTGAACCCCGGGGGCAGCCTGTGTGCACCGACCAGAGAAGTGGGACAGGGCGGGACACGGCAGGCAGTCACCGCGAGGACAGAGGCGTGCTCGCCCACCTACCCAGCATGAGCAGCACCTTCTGCAGCTCCCCTTGCCGCGCCGAGAAGTACAGCTGCTTCGGGTGGAAGCGGAGCTTCTTGGGTCTGCGGAGAGAGCACAAGTCAGCAGTGAGCACAGCTCCCCACCACACATGTGCACGCGGACACACGCACGCATGCACGTGTACACACACACACCACCTGCAGGCTAGGGAGGCCTGGGTGAGCCCTCAAGGTGAAGGATGCTACATCCACCAGGCATCTCACAATAAAAACACTAAAAATGTGTAACCATCTCCTTCACCTACACATGGGAATGGTCCCTGAGGCCTCGGCGTTCCGTGCGGGGCACAGAGCAAGCTGCTGCTCTGCAGCATGAGGTCAAGGGACTCTCGAGGTGGTGGGGAGGGGCATCCCACCCAGCTACACCCACCCTGTTCACAGCACGGAGTCTGGGCCTGGTGAGGGGGCAGGTCACCCAACAGTCACTGTGAGACGAGGACCAGAGACCGGGCTGCAGGCAGACAGAGAGCCGTGGGGACTCAGGACCATGTCCCACGACACAACCGCCCAAGAACAGGACGGGAACCTGATGCTCCAGGGAGGGGCCACGGAGCCTGGCTGCAGCCCTGACCACGAGGCCCTGTGACCAGGGTCACCTGTGCGGTCATGGGTCAGGGGCGCCAGGCCTTCCTGCAGACTCCCCGGTGGGCTGCAGGAGTTGGGAGCCGCAGGGAAGACCAAGAGGGCACCTGCTCCAGACCCCCTCTGCCAGACGAGCAGCCGCAGAGCAGCACCCGCCCCCCCATCCTGAGGTCAGAGCTCCGGCCGGCAGCGTCAGGAAAGCCTGTGCAGGCCTCCGGGACTGTCCCCACCATGCCGTCAGGAGGTGTACCACGACAAGCTGCGACTGCTTCCCACAATAACGTGAAAGTACGTGAACAGCCCTGAGGACAGCTTCAGTGACTCCTGGGAGCGCCCCCGGCCCAGGGGGTGCAGATGGCGGAGACGTGTGGCCTTGGCGAGTACAGACGCCTGGGGGACAGGGACACCCAGGAACGCAGTGGGGGCCTCGTGCAGGAGGACCCGGCGGGGGGATGGAGGCTGCAGGAAGGGCTTACTTCTCGGAGTCCAGGGCGATGAGCGCGCTCTCCAGGGTCTCCTTCCCGGGCCCCTGGGAGAGGCCCAGCGCCGGCTTCCCCAGCCCAGCCGGCCCTGTGGGGTCGAAGCCCTCCGGCACCTGCGGGGCCAGGCTCTGCGGCTTGTCCTCCTCTGAGAGCAGGGGGCCGGCAGCACTTCGGGAAGGAGGAAATAAGTGGAATTCTGAGTTTTAGAGACATGGAAACTCCCCCTCCTTATGGAAAGCAATGAATACACAAAACAGGATCCCCTCAGACCCCCAACTGCACTGCTCTTCCGAGACTGAAACTGACCTCAGGCTCACCAACTGTCTGCTCTGGGCCCAGAGGGACGCGCCCAGACGCAGACCAAATCCCCAGGGAACAGAGGACACTCAGAAGTGAGGGCAGCCTTCCCAGGACTTCTGGCCAAATGTTCAAATTTGCTTTAGAGAGTGAACTCCAGGTTGAATCTCAAGTCCACTGCCTGATCAACACAAGGAACACCTTGGAATTCTGACTCAAAGAGCATTAAATTTACAGGTTAACATAATTAATTCACAAAAATATGAAGGCATCAACACCATCCCAATACTAAGTTTTGAATGTTTACAATTCGAGCCTCTTAAATAACCTTCAGTGGACTTTCAAGTCATGGGTTATGGTAGGTCCTGAGTTTGCTGCTCTTTTGAAGGCTCTCCTTCACCATGGCTTCCAGCAGGACAGGCTGGTGAGGACAAGGCTTCTGACACCTTGTCTTAACTGATCATCTGGCCGACTGACTCCAGTTAGCTCTATGAGTTCTTTAGTTATTTCCACCTAATTCTTTTAGGAAGAAAACTATGTGTCCAATACAAATCCTTCTCTTGTAGACTGTTTCTTATGTGTTCAGCTCGGGACTCCAAAACATAACACAGTAACAGCAGACTAGATAGCAGCTGATACTAACGTTCCACATCACACACGTACACACAGGTCCCATGGCACACCCCAGCACCGCTGTCTCCGGGCGCACTGCGCTTCAACACAAAGCACTGCCACACATCACTGAGGACGGCGGGACACAGGTTCACACACAGGCGAATAAGTGTGCAAAACCACAGTGAGTGCAGAGGAGATGCGTGCACAGTGCACTCAGCAAACCAAGTCAGCATGCCTCCCAGCCTCATGTGTCAGAGCTCACAGCGCGTGTGCCAGCAGGGAGGCCCCTGGCACACCGGGGACATCGGGCCTCGTCAGGTGGACCCCGAGGGCTGGGGGCACGTACCTGCCCGTGGTGGTGTCGGCTCTGCCCTCCACTGCACAGCTCTTCTCCTGCCCAGGGGCCAGGGTCACCGTGGAGGTCGTGTCTGCCTTTGCAATGGTCACCTCTTTGGCCTTGGAGGTTTCCTCCCCACAGTGGGGACAGTAGCTGGCATTATTGACTCGAGAGGCACAGGCTTTGTGGAAACGATGAGAAATGCTGCTCTCAGGCTGACATTCCATAAAATTACCCTAAAGACGGGAAGGCAATAAGTCATTCTTCCAACTGGGACTAAAATGCAGAGAAGCAAGTGAACCCCAGGTACGGGCACCGAGCAGGGGAGGAAGCCCGCATGGGGAGGAGACGACAGCCTGCGCCCCTCCCGAGGCGCGTCCACCTTGAAGCGGAGGGCATCCCCATCACCGCGCCTCGCTCTGCACCACGCTGCTCAGGGGATGGGCCATGTGTAAGACCAGGTCCACAGGAGACCCACGGAGGACACACCCGGGACGCGGACTCACAGACTTGACACCTGTCAACAGCCCTCAGCAGAACCCACCCAACCGCAGGCTGGGCTCTGGGGTGGAAAGGGGGACCCGGGGCCATCTTCCAGCAGAAGCAAAAAAGGATGTTGAGGACAGGGAGGGCACAGAGCTGTGGCGTCCGGAGAAGCCCCAGGAGAGAGGCTCTCAGCCAGGAGCACAAAGGGCCACGTGGAGCCCATGAGCCCAAGAGAGGGCCGTGGGGGCCACGTGAGCATCTGTGGACGAGTTGCCGAGGAAGATGGCCTGGGGCACGGGAGGTGAGGACACTGCGGGGCAGGCGGCACCGCCACACACCCAGGAGCGACGGGAGGGGAGCCGGGGGCCCAGGCGCCCTGGAGGAGGGGCAGCACTCACAGCCGTGCAGAAGTAGCCGCAGCCGGGACAGCACTGGTGCTTCACCATGCGGCCCCGGTGGTCCTCACACAGCACCAGCAGTGGCGCCTTGCTGGACGGACGCATCAGCTCATGCTTGACCACACTGTTCGTGCACCTGCCCAGCTGCAATCAGGAGAGACCGGGTCAGCACGCCCAGCACGGGAGGGGCTCAGGAAAGCAAAGGGGGCAGGCGGCCCAGTCCTCCACGTCCACCCAGCCCACCAGAAGAAACGGGTCATGTGACAATGGGTCCAGTGAGAGTCGAGGCCCCCCCCCGCCCCTGCACAGAAATCAGGAGTGTGCTCAGGAGTGTGCTGGTTGCACGATTATGTGCGTCTGTCACACGTGTGACAGAGATACACGCTGAGGGAGGCAACCCCACGCGTGTGGACGATGCCTCGGTCAAGTTCACAGGAAGGAGGTGAGGGAACTGGCTCTGAGGGCATCAGCCGCTGAGGCCGTGGTAGCCTGGGCATTCAAAAAGAGAAATATTTTGGGGAAAATAACAGCAGCTTAAGAATTTCTGGGAATCCCACAAAAAAACAGAGCAATTAGACAGCAAAATCAAAACCAGAGATGACATTTAAATCAAAACCAAAGGCCACAGGATGCAAGTGGGTGGGGTGGGCCTTGAGACACCAGTGTCCAGGTGGGAGACAGGGCAGTATCCCATGGACGCTGGACAGGTGGGAGCAAGATACCAGAAGGTCCTCCCTGTATCCTAGAAGAGCGGGTAGCCTGGGAGACACTGCCCAACCCCAGCGAGTCCAGCCTGGGACCTGGGGCCAGCACGGGCCAGTCACAAGGAGCCCTCAAACCCAACCTGCCTGGATGCCCCCTCCAGTCAGGGCACAAGGAAACCTGGACAAAGCTGAGCAGAAAGAGAGCAGGACGGGCCGAGAGGCACAGAGAGAGGAGAGTGGGGAGCAGTGCGCTCGGGGTCCCTGCATCCAGCGTTCCTGTTCACTCTTAACAACAGCTGAAGGCCCAAAGAGCTCAGCCCAAGTGCAGTCTGCTGCTGCTAAGTCACTTCAGCCGTGTCCGACTCTGTGCGACCCCATAGACGGCAGCCCACCAGGCTCTGCCATCCCTGGGATTCTCCAGGCAAGAACACTGGAGTGGGTTGCCATTGCCTTCTCCCAAGTGCAGCACACCCGTTAATATTGACCGTGTTAGAGATTAAGAATCTAAATACTAGTTTATTTGAAAATGACAATAAACCTTATCACATAAAGAACATATTTTACATAAAAATTATTTTTAAAATATTTAATGAGGAATGTATCATTGTTTTACATTGTTCACAAAATTCTTTAACATCTGGTTTAACAAGACAGCCAGGTCATATATCTGCTTCTGCATTCAGAGCAGACAAGTGTGGGCATTCTTCTCTGACTCCACAAGGGGCTTCCTTAAAAGACCTGCTGTGATGTAAACATCTCAGTCCACCATCCACTAATTTCATACCCCTACCCTAAGTAAGACCATCCAAGTGTCTTGACTGTGAGTGACTCTGTAATACCATGGAAACCACTCGTTCCCCAAGTTACACAGAATGTGCAAACGTAAAAACGCTCCTATGTGCTCTGAGAAGCAGCAAGTAGAGGCACTTCACTTTCTAAGTATCCTTTCAAAAATGGTCTTCATAATGGCATTTCACTGTGAAATGATGCCGAGTCCAAGATGAATAGGGTCCTGCAGGCGCAGGGGCTGCGGGGAAGCTTCAATAGTAACAGTAATACAAAGACTAAAACCCGCTGAATCTGTTTAAACATGTGAGTTCATAATGATATTTTAGAAGAAGAACTGGTCAACCTCCAAAAACAACAGAGAACAAATCCACTGCGCCTCAACGACCAGGAAATGAAGAGAAGGCCCTTGCTCTGGGATGCTCCACTGTGTAATATGACGAGACCAAGTGACAAGGTCCTTGTGAAACCACCGGCTGCTACCTGAACATCGCACGGCACAGCGTCACAGTGCGAAGCTCTGACGCGGTGGTAAACACGGGCAGTGAGCCTCCACAGCTCCAGCATCAGAAGGAAGAACCCAGATACCATGCCTTAGTCTGGGGTGCACCTCGCTCCGCTGAGCCAGGTCCACCTCTGTCTGACCTGCAGACAAGCGGGCTGGATGCCCTGAGTCTGGGAGCCGCTGACTCCAACCACGGGGTCCAATGGCCCGGCCGTCCCACAGAGAAACAGAGAATGCACGGGTGGCGGTGTCCAGAGACACCCATATGGACAGTGAGACCATTCAGAAAACACAAGCCAGGTGGCAGCTGCTCAGGGCCAAGCCCGCTTTCTGCCCCTGGTGCGGTTACTGGAGTGCCCGCCCACCTGAGACAGACAGACTCATCAGGCCAGACAGCTGGCTCGTGTTGTTTTCTGGATCAATTTCCCAGGAAAAGACCCTGAGTTCCTAAGATGAACTTCGGGGAATGGCAGCAGGGAGGGGCAGCGGAAGCACTGGCTCATTACTCGGAAAAGCGGGAAGACACATCACTACTACCTCTGCGAACCCAGGACAGGCCCGCTTCAGGGGCGCAGCAGCCCGGCGGGTGGGGGGGTTGCCTGCCCCAGCGACACCACAATCGCGGCAGGAAGTACGGGAAGCTGCCCAACTGCTCACCCAGCAGCGCTCCGAGGGCACAGGAAGCCTCGGCTCCTTGGAGCGGCTACAAGGAGCCTCAAGGAGCTGCAAGCAAGGGGACCTGACACGTCCCTGCCAAGGCGCTCTGGCCAAACCCAGCTGGAGCATAGGGACCACCTCAGCATCCAGACGAGTGCCAGCCTCCAGCCCCGTGACCCAAGACAAAGGGGAACGACCGGCCGGGAACAGCCCAGGCCAGGCGGGCGCAGGGCCGCAGGAGGTGGGAGGATCCTGCGTGTGTTTAGCCGGGGCAGAGGACACACACATCCAACTGTCCACGAGGTGTCATGTGACAACAGGAGCCACGGTTGTTTCTGCTCCACGAGACACGCTGTGACCGCTGGCTCAAAGCCAAGAGTGGTGGCGGCTGGCCCCGAGCAGCAAGGTCAGAGGTCAGCTGCAAGGCTCTCTGTATGGAAAGCTCCTCTAAAGAAGGTGGGCGTGGCCTCAGCCTCTGCCATCCACGTTCAAATTCACAGCGAAGCAGGAAAGCCTCTGGGAAATGTGGCCTCAGCAGAGCAGCGCCCACAGCCACGCCGCTCCCAGCCTCCCAGCACAGCTGCACAGCGGCCTGTCCCCCGGCAGCAGCGCAGCCGGCTCACCTGGCGGTCCACGCTCTCGGTGGCCATGCACTGGTTGTTGGCCAGAGTGGTGATCTCCCGGCTCTTCGGGGTCTCCATCCGGCAGCTGCAGAGGGGCACCTCCTGAAGGCCATCCATCTCGCCCACGTCAGGCCCGTTGGCCAGACCTGCAGTCACACCAGACACGTGAGTGTCGCCGCCATGCCACCCGCCCAGACGCTCCGCTACACTCGGGTCACCTGGCGACAGGGGCCCTGCAGACACGCTCATGGGCAGGACACAGGGAACCCAGGCCAAGACTCCACTCCCCACGAGGAAAGTGCTTGTCTTCCTTGCTCGGTTTCAGAACTGCAGCCACAGAATAAACGCTTGGTCCATCCACTTATAAGGGGGGCTTCCCTGGTGGCTCAGGTAAAGAATCTGCCTGCAATGCAGGAGACTGGGTTCGGTCCCTGGGTTGGGAAGATCCCCTGGAGAAGGGAATGGAAACCCACTCACTGTTCTTGCCTGGAGAACTCCATGGACAGAGGAGCTTGGCAGGCTATAGTCCATGGGGGTCACAAACAGTCTGACATGAAGGAGTGCGATTCCTTTGCCTTCAAGACATTTGGTAATACCTGGAGACATTTTGGGTTTTCCAGGTGGCGATAGTGGTAAAGAACCTGCCTGCCAATGCAGGAGACATAAAAGATGCAGGTTCAGTCCCTGGGTCGGGAGATTCCCCTGGAGGAGGGCATGGCAACCCACTCCAGTGTTCTTGCCTGGAGAATCCCATGGGCAGAGGAGCCTGGAGGGCTACAGTCTATGGGGTCGCAAAGAGTGGGACATGACTGAAGCAAGTTAGCACCACTTGGAAGGGTTTAGAGGCAGCCTGTTTAGTGATGACCCACTGTACCCACACAGAGAGCCTGCTTATCTGGTTGAACGACGGACGTGCGGAGGAAAACAAAGAAAACCAGAATCCCGGCGAGCCTTTCGGGCACAGCAACATCACCCTGACCTGCCTACAGGTAGGCGAGCGGGCAGTGCCAGGGAAAGGGGGCCGGCAGCCAGGCTGGCTCCTGGTGGGGACACAGGCCGGTGGCCAGAAAGAGCCCTCAACCCAGCTACGGCTTCCAAAGGAAGGTAAGTCTCCCGTTCCTTCTCGCGGCACAGTCCCGCGGCCTGCTCCCCTCCCTGCACGGGAGCCAGTCCTAGCCCAGCCAGGACACATGGGACCCAAGCCCAGCCATGCCCTGGCGGCAGGAGCATCCGGCTAGTGCGGGAACCAGGCTGGAGGGCGACCCTGAGACCCCGCAGGGTCCTGCCCTCACTGCTTCCCAAGAGCAAGCGGAGGGGTGTGAGGCCACCTGCAAGGATCCCAACCCTGCTCAGCAAACTGACTCTGAGATCACGACATGGGCCACAAGGCCAGGGGTGAGGGGAGGACTCACCAGTGGCTCAGGCAGTGGAGCCACAGGGCGTCAGACGAACGGGATCCCAGAGGACCCTGTGAGTGCCCCACCCCCGGCTCTGGCCTCCTGCCCACCCCCCCAGCCAGCCGCCGGGGTCAGAGCAGCACCCAACCTCAGCTCAGCAGACCCGCAGGCACAGATGAGGGCCACTACCCATCCTAACGCAAACGTGCTCCGGGCTAGAGCCGGGACCCCGTGACCCAGTCAGTCCCCGCCTTCCCACCGGTCCAGGTCACAGGGCTCGCTGCCAAGGAGCCCCAGGCCCCTGCCCTCCCATCCAGCCTCGGCCTCCACAGCTGCCTCCTCGAGGGTCTGAAACTCCAGGACCGAATACATACAACTGGAGACCCCAACTCGTCCCTGCAAAGCGCCAGCTCTCCAGATACTGTGTGACTAGGCGGCCCCTCGGTAGGGCTGGCACCATCGGAAACACTCCCAGAGAACCATCTCACCCCGCGCCCAGTAGCTGCTTCTCCTCCTAATGCAGAGCTCCCATCAGCATGGCCCTTATTGGAGGAACTGAACATACATGCAAAGGCAGAGGCCACCACCCCTCAGCCCGGGGCTCAACCTAGACAGGTACCCCCCGCTGCACTGCCCTCTCACCGCCAACCGTGGACAATTTGGTAAAATAAGCACTACTTCCTGCAGGCGTCCAAGTCAGCACGTTCCTAAGACAAAGCTAAGAACATTTAGAAGCAGAGCACACACACGTCCCGTCACCAGGAAGGAGGGCATGCAGGGATCACTGGATGGTTTCTGCTCCATTTGCAGCAAGGAGAAAAGCCACTATTTCTCTGTTGGATAAGCCTATGATTTTCTTTCTAAGCTATAGATGTAGTTTCCTAAGTTGAACAAGTAACCCAAACTCCCCTAGTGTTCACAGCTAAAGGCCATTCATTTGTCCTTTACAGAATGTCTGGCTGAACCCCACCGGAACCCATACCCTTCAGCCACCAAAGTCCATGAGACAAAGTTAACAGGGGTTTTACATTATCCCCAGATTTCATTTCAAATTGATTTCCCAAGGCCACATAGCTACTAGCTCCTTTTCCCAGATAAGGGTTTTCAGATGGTGGGGAGGACACGGCCTCAGTGCCAAGGACCCCAGCACTGTGGAGCGAGGACCTCGGCGTGGGGCACAGCCCTGGATGTGCACCACGGGGTGCGCCTGAGCACCAGCAGCTCGACACCGACGGGGACGCACATTTCCACCACCGCTGCTGGAGTCCGAGATCATGAAACAGTCAGGTTACGCGGAACACCTGCAGAGGTGCACCCCGCGGGGAGCCCGCAAGAGTTTGTGTGGCCCGTGGGACCGCCGCCCCCGGCAGGCATCTGCACCCGACCTCTGGGGGCACGGCGACCAGCACCGCATCCTGCCCACGCGGCATCCAATGTGCCCTCCCCCCACTGGCCCCACCACGCACGCGTTCACCTTCTGTGTCAGAGGTCAGTGCACCCTTGACACGGAGATCCAGGGAGTCCAGCGGCACCTCCATGTACCCCCCGCCGTCACCAGGCGCCGGTGGCTCCGCACTGCCCGAAGACGACGCGAAGGCTTCAGAACCTGCGACCAAAGGTGCTCATCAAAAGGGCGGTCGGGCCCACATCACCCAACCAAAGGCGCGTCATCAAACGGGGGCGGGGCCCACATCACCCACCCAAAGGCGCGTCATCAAACGGGGCGGTCGGGCCCACATCACCCACCCAAAGGCGCGTCATCAAACGGGGGCGGGGCCCACATCACCCAACCAAAGGTGCTCATCAAACAGGGGCGGGGCCCACATCACCCAACCAAAGGCATGTCATCAAACGGGGGGCGGAGCCCACATCACCCAACCAAAGGCGCGTCATCAAACGGGGGCGGGGCCCACATCACCCACCCAAAGGCGCGTCATCAAACGGGGCGGTCGGGCCCACATCACCCACCCAAAGGTGCGTCATCAAACGGGGGCGGGGCCCACATCACCCAACCAAAGGTGCTCATCAAACGGGGGGCGGGGCCCACATCACCCAACCAAAGGTGCTCATCAAAAGGGGGCGGGGCCCACATCACCCAACCAAAGGTGCTCATCAAAAGGGGGCGGGGCCCACATCACCCAACCAAAGGCATGTCATCAAACGGGGGGCGGGGCCCACATCACCCAACCAAAGGCATGTCATCAAACGGGGGGCGGAGCCCACATCACCCAACCAAAGGCATGTCATCAAACAGGGGGCGGGGCCCACATCACCCAACCAAAGGCATGTCATCAAACGTGGGGCGGGGCCCACATCACCCAACCAAAGGTGCTCATCAAAAGGGGGGCGGGGCCCACATCACCCAACCAAAGGCGCTCATCAAAAGGGGGGCGGGGCCCACATCACCCAACCAAAGGCGCGTCATCAAACGGGGGCGGGGCCCACATCACCCAACCAAAGGTGCTCATCAAACGGGGGCGGGGCCCATATCACCCAACCAAAGGCGCGTCATCAAACGGGGGCGGGGCCCACATCACCCACCCAAAGGTGCTCATCAAACGGGGGGCGGGGCCCACATCACCCACCCAAAGGCGCGTCATCAAACGGGGGGCGGGGCCCACATCACCCACCCAAAGGTGCTCATCAAACGGGGGGCGGGGCCCACATCACCCAAAAGGTGCGTCATCAAACGGGGGGCGGGGCCCACATCACCCACCCAAAGGTGCTCATCAAACGGGGGGCGGGGCCCACATCACCCATCCAAAGGCGTGTCATCAAACAGGGTGCGGGGCCCACATCACCCAACCAAAGGCGCGTCATCAAACGGGGGGCGGGGCCCACATCACCCAACCAAAGGCGCGTCATCAAACGGGGGGGCGGGGCCCACATCACCAGCCCCGAGGCGCAGAGACTCGCCAGCCACACAGATCACACACACGCGCGTGCAGAACATACAGACGCTCTCCAGACACACAGATCACACACACGTGCATGCAAGACATCTAGACGCTCGCCAGACACACAGATCACACACATGTGCACGACAACATACAGATGCTCACCAGCAACAAAGATCACACACACACACACGTGTCATACAGACATTCTCCATACATACAGATCACACACACGCACATGCAAGACATACACTCACCAGCCATGCAGATCACACACACACACACACCACACACACACACACTTCTCCTGCCTGGTCCCATTTCCACTCAAGCTCCCCGGGGACGGGGAGGCCGGGTCAAGGAGAGCAAAGGCACAGACACATGGAAACGCCTTTCTCTACAACCTCATGAGCTGGATTAAAGTTGAGAAAATAATCTGAGGACACAAGTAGAAACACTGTATACACACTCTATGTTACTTTAAAGTAAGAGAAAAATCGAATGGCAGGTTTGAAAGACTAGCTGTTGTGCGGCAGCTGAAGACGCCCCAGACACACAGCGTCACTGGGAACCCGCCCAGCTCAGGCAGTGGGTTCCAGCATCCACAAGGAAAGGCTGGAGGGAATGTCCATCCATGAGAACGGGGTTTAAGGAGCCCCTCACCCACCAGAGGGTAACGCACTCTGAACATGCCAACGAGAAGCGAGTGTGCAAGTGAGGAGCCGTCAAGGGGTGGGGAGGTTCCTATCCACATGACCCAGGAGGCCACCTGGGTATTGGTCATCATTAAGGGCATCTCACTGAAGAAGCCTGTGAAAATGGGCATTTACACAGCATAGTTAACACCGCCAGCAAAGGACAAATGCCCACAGTTCACAGACAAGCTTTAAACGCTAGCCATTGATGTTATTTCAATGATGGAACTGAACAGGTTAATACAGAAGTTTGGTATCCAAAGACCCTGAGTCCAGGCCAATCTGCACCCAGATCTCAGGCAGAAAGGAGCTGACTGCCTGCAGAAATCACCACCCACCTGAGGAACCCCAGTAGACTGTGCAGTTTTAAACACTTTACAAAGGGAGTACAATTCAAACTCCTGCCTGAATAAATATTCCGGCAGGCATTCTGCATGCTATACCCCAGATGGTGGCGATGAAGCCTCCATCCCAAATGACTTGTACTCTTGGGTCTACAATGGCTTCTGTCAGCCGATAACAGAAATACAAGATGTGTGATCTCGACTGACGATTCGAGGTAGAGAGACGAGGAACCGTGAGTGAAGGAGAGGAGCTTCAGGGACGACATCCTGCCTGGTGGGCCAACAAGCCCCATGCACCACCTGACCCAGTCTCAGAGCGCCTGCACGCGGGACCGCCAGCGGCCCTCTGCACTTCGGGGGCAGCTCCATGACCTGCTTCTCTATCGGAGAACTGAGGCCGTGCAGACACTGCCCACCAGCAATGAGTGGATGAACCAGTGACACATGGAAAAGCCAAAGAGAAGTGCCCTCCATGAGCGGGCTCGATGGTGCTGGCCCGCAGGCGAGGACCCCGCAGGGCAGCGTCGGGCTGCAAGGGCTGACTGGGAAGGGTCTCTGCCGTCACACGGCGTGGCAGGGCCTCCTGTCACAGGCGCCAGTGAGGCTCACCAGCCCTGCTCCGGAGCCCCGCACACCCCTGCTGCGTTCAGTCCTCCACAACAAAGCTGCAGACAAGGCCCTGGGCCACCGAGTCTGAGGTCATTCCCCTCCCAGTCAGCCTGAGACAGAACCAGCCGCCAATCAATGGGGTTGACCGAAGGGCTGAGCACCGCTTCTTGCCCCAGGACACCGAGGGCAGGACCCAGGCTGTGGGGCAGCGGTCAGCAGGCGGCCACCCCTCGGGGCCTGTGGGCGGGAGACCACCGGGCAGCAACCGAGTAGCTCTGACAAAGTCACTCCTCGGGCTTTTGTTTTCTTAACAGTGGAGTCATCCAGGTGAATGAAGCCCTATGCAAAACCCCAGTGCCAAGGCCCGTCCCCACCCAGGCATGCGGTTCCGTGGTACCCAGCACAGAGCAGCCCGCCCCCACCCGGGTGCGCGGCTCCGTGGTACCCGGCACAGAGCAGCCCGCCCCCACCCGGGCATGCGGCTCCGTGGTACCCGGCACAGAGCAGCCTGCCCCCACCCGGGTGCGCGGCTCCGTGGTACCTGGCACAGAGCAGGGCTTCTTTCTACTCCTCCGCCTTCTCTTCCGCGCCGGCTTGATCCAGGGGCTGTCAGGCTTCCCCTTCCTCTTGAGGAACTTCTTCTTGATGCTGGACTCGGAACTCTGGGCAGCAGGGGCAGGGACAGAAAAGCAGAGCGTGGGCTCCGGGCGCAGAGGCTTCGTGCTCCTGCCATGCGGCCACCACTCAACCGGAAGACCCCTCTCACTCCCAGACATGCCCTTTCAGGTCACATTCTCAAAGATGCTTATGCTTGTCCCTAAACATCACTCCAAGCCTGGTTACTTGAGTTTCAGCACAAAAAAGAATAAATGGGAAAGTTCTACCAGGAACTAAAGAAGCTCAGTAAGAGAATCCACTTTCAATCACACGCACCCATTCGCCTTGCTCACGAGAAAAGGAACAAAGCCTCGGTCTGCTTCAAGTCTACATCCAAATTAGCCAGAACCCAGAGAACAAGAAGAGACTGTCATTACTTATGACATGTCAAGATTCCTGAGTGTCTGCATCTCACACCTCCACGTAGACAGGATCTAACTGCCTCGAGCTGGACAGACAGAAAGCCGGCCCACAGACCACACACCAAGTCCAACACGAGGGTCTCATGGCCCCGCTGACCACGGATGAAGACACTCAAGAGCGTGTGCTCACAAGACCAACAGACGCACTACGGTGGTTCAGTGCCTTCCAGACAGCCGCCTGGGAGCCTGAGCCCTGGAGCTGGGCCCCCAGCGCCCTGCGCCTCGTGGAAGGGCCAAGGAAAGAATGTGGGCTGCACTGCCCCAGGGCCAGGCCCAGGGAGACACGCTCATCGCCACAGGGCCACCCTCGCGTCCCCCTCTCAGCCCCCACGTGGCCACCGTCTCCCTCTCAGAGACCCCGCCCTGCCCTGACGGACATGGCCACCAGCTCACCAAGCCCCCCGCCCCCCGCAGCCAAGCCTCGGAGCCCGCCCTCAGCTCTGAGCCTCGCCCAGCCTGGCAGCGCCGGCGGCTCCTCCCCGGACCCCCATCGCCCGCCTGCCCTGAGGCCCCTCCCGGCTCTGCGCTCGGGCCGCTCCACGGGGCAGGACCCAGGGCTCGCATGCGCAGGGCCCGCATCACCCACGCGCGGAGGTTACCAGGTCAGACTCATCCCCGTCCTCCTCCTCGTCTGCGGTGCCGGCCGACTCCTGCTCCTCTTCAGACTCACCGTCCACCTGAGCAGCCACGCGGGGGCCCGAGAGAGAAGAGAAGCCAGTGAGACCTCTGGGGGCAGGCACTCTGACCCCCACGCTGAGGGGCGGCTGGGGGCACCTGCGTGCCCGCTTCACACTGAGGGCCCAGCTGGAGGGCAGCCCTGGTGTGGAGGAGGGCATCAAATGTACACAGATCAATGCTCATGGCAGACAGCAATTAAAAAGGACCAGAACACTCGGCACAGATGAAGACAAAGTACAAAACCAAGCCTGCCCCCCCCAGGGCCCAGTCCGGCCCAGGCCTCAGGCCGCGGCGAACGCTCAGACCCCTTCCAGGTGGGCACATGCACCCTCCTCCCGGCGGCAGCACCCAACACGCTTCTCTGAGTCACCTTCTTCTAACGAGCAGTGTGTTGCAGAACTCCTCCCGTCACAGACAGAGGTGCCCATGTTCACCGTCTCTACTTGCACGGTGAGCCTGAAGCCCGTGTGCACCCGCGCCCCTCTCTGCCCTGCACACATGCCTACTGTGGCTCCTCCACGGGCCGCAAACCTCCACAATCCCACAGGACAGCTAAGAGCCCGGACAAACAGCAGACATGGGCTCCCCCCGCGACCGGCGCGCAGGGTGCGGGGCGCCCACGGCCCCAAGCACCCCCAGTGCTGCCCCTCTGTTCCTCCCTCCGAGTCCAGGAGGCCACAGCCCTGGCCCGTATTTCCCCTGGGTCCCTGCTTTCTAGTAACTGTGGGAGCTACACACCCACAGAAGAATTCTCCTCTGTCTGCTAAACATGCTATCAACGTTCTCCTACCAAGTCTTACGGGCTTTGCTTCTCCTCTTTCTTTTTATATAAAACTTCTGAGATTCCAACCGGGCAAGTCAAACTTCTCTGTTTCCCACTTCATGGCTTCTGGGTTTGTGACTTACACCAGAAAGCCTCCATCTGAGATCATAAAAAGTGATTTCCAAAGCTTTTTTCCCACAGTTGAATATTTTGTGTTAACTTTTTTTTTTTTAACTTTTGGCTGCACTACACAGCACGTGGGGTCTTAGTTCCCAGCCAGGGAATGAACCCTCGTCCCTACACTGGACTACCAGGGAAGTCCCTGTGTGGATGTTTTAAGTAACAGCTTCTCTGATTTATCATTCACCTACCCTTGTACACAGTCAATGGTTTGAGTGTGTTCAGAACTGCGAGACCACCACCCTGTGTGTCTGGAATGGCGCCCCCGTCTCCTGTGCCCTGTGACCCGCGGCTCGTCAGCCTCCACTCTGCCGGCAGCCATCCCGGGAACATTCACTGAAAAGCGCACAGCCTTGGCCCACAGCTGGAAGCCCAGCTCTGACCGCAAACTGCCGCGCTGCGGGCAGATGGCAGGGCGCCTGCACGGCCCCACTGCACCCCCAGCCTGCCAACCCCACCCGTTTCCGCCGTGGACACCCCCTCACCAACTGAGTTTAAGGATAACGTGGGGCAAGGGAAATCACACAGGGCATCTTCTCATTCAGACAAACTGCGGGTCATGCCATGAACGTGTGTTTCTTTAACCCTCTCAGCAAAGCTGTACGACTTCCCCTACGGGTCACAGACATCTCTCGTTAAGTGTACTGCTAGGTGCTCTGGCGGTGTCACAGGATTACAGCGAACTCTGGGGGTGACAACGGCGCTGTGTTCCGAGTCCTCCCCCGCTGAGACCCGCCTCAAGACCGCCGGGGGAGCAGCAGCCCCCGCACACAGGCTCGCCGCACGCGCCGTCCTGCTGACAGGCTGTCCTCACGCTCTCCGGCTGGCAGGACCGCCCCCACTCAGCTAACTGGCTACAGCGGTTGCTCAGCTGGTTTCCTTGGACGTTCTAGACGATTACATTCTCGGCAAACTCTCTCCCTTGTCCTTTTAAATGTTAACGCTCCCTTCCGGCGCTCACCTCACAGCTTTGCAGCAAGAATGGCCAGCTCAGCGCGCTCGTGTGGGGGGAGACGGGGCCACGGCTGCCGCGCAGTCACCAAGTCGTGTTTAACTCTTTGAGACCCTGTGGACTGTAGCCCACCAGGCTCCTCCGGCCAAGCGATTTCCCAGGCAAGAATACTGGAGTGGGTGGCCATTCCCTTCTCCAGGGGGATCTTCCCGACCCAGGGAACACACTTGGGTCTCCTGTGTAAGCAGGCGGCTTCTTTCATCACTGAGCCACCCGGCAGCCCTGACAGTGGCTACCCGCACCTTCTCTTCACTGGTGTTCGTGACGGTTTAAAACTTCCACCAACACATACAACTTTTTCCTGGTATCTTTAGTCAGCTTTATTTAAATACCTTTAAATTTCACTGGACAGTTTTTTATTTTAAAAACAGTGAGCAATGGAACTACTCACTAAAATGGGCAGATTAACAACTCCTGAAACTCCTGCCACATGACTGTCAAGGGAGGAGTAGGGGTCAGTGGACGAGAAGGCACACGGCAGCCGCAGGGACAGGCTGAGGCCTGGAGAAGGGCGGCGAGGGCAGCACCGTAGCTGGCATCCAGGACGCAGACAGATGGGCGCCTGGGGGACCGCGGCAGGCAGAGGCCACTCGGGGCAGGGACCCCAGCCAGTAGGCCAGGGCAGCAGGGACAGCCGCAGCCTCCTGCCCCGTCCACCCAGCGCTGAGAGACCAGGGTGCCGAGTGTCGGTCACCAGTGAGGAGCAGGGGGCAGCATGCTGGCCGCGTGCACAGGGGCTCCTTTCCTACAGATCGCTCTTTTAAGAAGACCAGCAACCACACAGATGAACAGCTGGGTTCCCGGCAGGCATCTCACAAGAGAAGGCGTCCACATGGCAAATGCTCCAGGACGCCCCCAACCTTCTCGGAGGCCAGGAAACGCAAGTCAGAATGGCGGCGTGGATGCGCACGTGGGGCATGCGCCCCCCGGCAGTGCGTGCAAAGCACCCAGTGGCAGCAGGGCTGGAGGGGGCAGCCCCCCCATCGCCCCCAGCGCCCTCCTCCCCCAGAGACTCCTCAGAACAGCCGAGGGCTTGGGGACAGCTGGCCCGGAACACACGCACGGCGAGGCTCCCGCAGAGGAGAATGAGAAAGGCGAGGGAGCCCCAGAGCCATGACGGCCCCAGAGGGTCTCGGGGACCCCGCACCGCCTTCAAACACTGTCACACAACAGTAAAAACGAACTAACAGCACAGGTAAATCCCACAGTCACAGTGAGTAACCAGCTCCACTCAGAAAGAGAGGTGCCTCTTGCTGCACCGAAGCCCAGAGCAAGGCCGAAGCAGCCCCGCCCTGCAGACTGACCTGCACCCCGGCCCGTCCACGTGGCAGCAAGCCAGACCCCAGGACAGGGCCTCCAGCTCCTGCTCGCCCCGGGACCCCAGCAGGTCCTGGGAAGAGCCCCCCATCCTGTCACTCTGAGGTCGGACACTGAACTTGGCGTTCAGGCAATTCCGTCTCAGAGCCGGCCGACGCCTCTCGTCTCCCCATCTCTGGAGGGGCCGCGTGCAAACCCACCGCAATCTGTTACCATCACTGACCTGTGTGGACCCGCTCCCACCCCCTTACTTCATTTTCCACATTTCCTTCTTGATTCTGCTTTTATTTGTCTTCCTAATTCTTTTATTAGCTTGATACTCATTTTATTTTTTCCCCTCTGTATTAACATCTAGACAGTGTTATTCAGCATCTAGATTCTTTCTGGAGGAGGAGAACTTCCATCAACACAGAGAATCCAGAGACAGACTCGAATTCAACTGCCACGTGGATGTGACACAGGCGTTCTCGTCACCAGGGAAGCGACGACAGTCCGCGGACTCTGCTGGCCCCCCGGAGTCCGGCCTCACATCCCGCTTTACCAGCTGGACCAAGACGCGATTCCTCACCACACACGTGCCCACTTGGGCTCACCTCACATTGTATCACACGTTCTACATAAATCAAACAATTACACATAAAATATTAAGCCAACGAAAACACAGAAGATAGCTTACATCAAAGTATTCAAAATCGCCAAGGAGAAAAGCCTGTATGTTGTAATTAGAATCCAGAACCCAGAAATCATGCAGAGGCAGAGGAGTGTCCCTGAGCTCTGGTATTACAGCCAAGGCTGACAGCCGAGTCCTTCAAGCCACAGGTCAGCGATGCACTCACACCACGCTGCCCAGGCCACAGGCCAGCAGAAAGGGGGTCGCAGAACAAGTCCTGACGGCTAATGACCGTGAGGAGCTGCCTGGCCCGCTTGGAACAAAACACGGAGGCGCAGGGACACGCAGACGCAAACCCGCCCCTCCCAGCGCGCTGTAGCCAGCGCCCTGGCGACGACCACGTCCCCCCGCTCAACCAAGGCTGAGTGTCTGAGTGTCCCCTGTGACAAGACTAAATGGCTCAGGGAGGGGGGAGCAGAGGGGCAGACAACACCTGCTGAGGGGCCCAGAGCGGCATCCGGTGCCACGAGGAGGAACCTGGGCACCCAGGGTCTGACCCCACTGCAGGCAGTGGTGAGCGCAGGTCTGCGAGCGCACCCTGCAAACACCATTCTAGGGGCCAGGAGGGGCTTCCCTGGTGGCTCAGCTGGTAAAGAATCCACCTGCAGTGCAGGAGACCTGGGTTCAATCCCTGGGTCGGGAAGATCCCCTGGAGAAGCGAAAGGCTACCCACTCCAGTATTCTGGCCTGGAGAATCCCATGTCCACAGGGTCACAAAGAGTAGGACACGACTGAGCGACTTTCTCTCTCTCTCTCTCACACACTCACACACACACACACACACACACACACACACACACACACACGGGCCAGGAAACTGCTTCCTCCTGTGCTTCTACAGGACAGGGGAAAAATAATAAATGATATCTTAAATGATTTTACAATTTCCTTTAAATCTCTAATGCTAGCATTTTCTACCATTTTTGAATAATTACACCCTAGGGGCTGGGACAACATGTAAAATTTTGCCTCCAAACCTCCTAGACAAGTAGAACTGGCATAAGTGGCTACAATGATTCTGAAATTTAAGCAATATTAGAAAAAGACAAGGGAACATCTCCTTCTGCTTCACTGACTACACTAAGGCCTTTGACTGTGTGGATCACAACAAACTGGAAAATTCTTCAAGAAATGGGAATACCAGACCCCCTTACCTGCCTCCTGAGAAATCTGTAGCATGTCAAGAAGCAACAGTTAGACCTGGATATGGAACAATGGACTGGTTCAAAATTGGGAAAGGAGTACGTCAAGGCTGTATATTGTCATCCGGCTTGTTTAACTTATGTGCAGAGTACATCATTCTTGGCTAGATGACTCACAAGCTAGAATCAAGACTGCCGGGAGAAATATCAACAACCTCAGATATGCAGATGACACCACTCAAATGGCAGAAAGTGAAGAGGATCTAAAGAGCCTCTTGATGAGGGTGAAAGAGGAGACTGAAAAGGCCGGCTTAAGACTAAGGTCACGGCATCTGATCCCACCATTCCACAGCAAACAGATGGGGAAAAGTGGGAACAGTGGCAGACTTTATTGTCTAAGTTCCCAAATCACTGTGGATGGTAAATGCAGCCATGAAATTAAAAGACGTTACTCCTTGGAAAAAAAGCAATGACAACCTAGACTTGAGTATCAAAAAGCAGAGACATCCCATTGCCGACAAAGGTCCATGAAGTCAAAGGTATGGTTTTACCAGTAGTCGGGTACGGATGTGAGCGCTGGACCATAAAGAAGGCTGAGTGCTAAAGAACTGATGCTTTCAAACTGCGGTGCTGGAGAAGACTCTTGAGAGTCCCTTGGACAGCAAGGAGATCAGTCAGTCCTAAAGGAAATCAATCCCAAATATTCATTGGAATGACTGATGCTGAAGCGAAAGCTCCAATACTTTGGCCACCTGATGCAAGAGCCGACACACTGGCAAAGACCCTGATGCTGGGAAAGACTGAAGGCAACACGAGAAGTAGGCGACAGAGGATGAGACGGTCAGATGTCACCATCGACTCCATGGGCGTGAATGTGAACAAACTCTGGGAGATAACGGAGGACAGAGAAGCCTGGCGTGCCGCACTCCATGGGGTCACAAACAGCTGGGTACGACCGAGTGACTGAGCAACAAGATACTCCCCAACTCCAGAGGCTGAAACAAAATGCTTTACACACATCAAAATCTATACCCACAGGGCTATTGCCAAGTACAAAAGGCTAATCAACAAACTCAGACACTTTCAAAATGTCACTGTTGCAAGAAACTCACCACATCGTCTCTGCCCACCCTTAGCTCAGAGTGACTCGTCAGGCATGGTGTCTCTCTTACACAAAGATGGCCCGGGGTTTCCTCAGACAGAGCTGACACGCGGTGGTGATGGGAACCACGGCTCTTGTCTGCCCGACTCAGCCACGGCTGCTGCTCCTCCTCCAGCTCATCCGTCCCCCGACTAGAAGGCCGAACGCCAACAGCCACTCTGCCCAGGTCTGCTCCCGGTGCCCCTGTGGGGACCCCCGCACCGCCCCGGACGGTGCACCGCCAGGACCACCACACTGCACACCCGAGCCCATCAAACATGCCCGCACACGGAGCCGCCCCACAGGCCTGTCACAGCTGGGCACTCGCCCCACCGGGAGGGTGGAGCCCTCGCCCGCAAGAAGACCACACCCGGGGCGGGTGCCCAGGACACCAAGCCAGGGCCACAGTCAGGCTACACAGGGACCGGGTCAGCATGGCTGCAGAGTAGGTATTTACAACACTGTCCCTGTTACTCCAGGGAACACTGCCCAGAAAGACAAGCACTGCTCTGATGAAAACAGACTGTCCAAAGACCCAAGAGAGACGAAACACAAGAACCATAGCCAGAAGCAAGCAGGGCTTTGTGAAGGCCCAGAAGTGCAGATGTCCTCTAGCCCCTCACCCAGGACTGAGGTCGGGTGTGTGTGCCACCTACCTTCTGGCTGCGGTCAGGTGCCAGCGCGCCATCCTTGGAGGCCCTACCATCCTCAGCGGGGAACGCAGCAGCTGGCGGGCCACTCTGGTCCTCATCCTCATCCAGCTCCTCCGAGTCGTCCTCCTCCGAGTCCAGGTCCAGGCTCTCACCGTTCATGTGGAGGGAGCCATCACTCAGATCCTTCTCAGCCTGGAACAGGGCAGATGCAGCGTCGGGACCCCCTGGCTTCTCCCAGTGGGCACAGCGGGGGCTGCCCTGGAGCAGAGCAGAGAGGCGGAGGGCCCCCCAGAGCCTGGCACACCCCTCACCTTGGAGCCCCCCGTGGAATGAGTTATGCTCTTGAACATCTCGATCACCGTCCTCTGCTTTAACACTTTGGTCTTTTTCTTAGGAACCAGGCTATAGGTCCCCATTCTTCGCTTTTTCTTCCGAGATACTGCAGCTGCTGAAACAAAAGGCAAGCAAGCTAAAAAGAAAAAAAAAGTCAAAAGGGGACAAGAGAAGAAAAGAAATGCCATTCAAATGTTTTTAAAGGCAGGCTGATCACCAAAACACCATCAGCACCCACAACAGTGTTTTCAGTTTCACAGAGAAAGCAGAACATCCACCACGGATCCCTCGATCTGTTCGCAAGGGAACGCCGAGCTGTGCAGAGGGCACGCACAAGCCAGCCACACCCGACAGGCTGTGGTCAGACTCCACGACAGCTCAGTGCCCCATCCCTGCACACGAGGGACAGAGGGCAATCTGGGAGCAGGGCTTCCAGGCAAGTGCAGCAGTCGCGGGACCAAGCAGGGGCTGGGAGGGCTTGTGGCCACTGACGCTGTTCTGGGCAAGGCAGCCCCAGGTTCACTGCTTTGGAATGAGGGTTCCTACGATGTTTTCTTTTTGTAAGAAGTTTCAAGGATTATTTTTTTAAAAAATCTGAAAATCATTGCTTTAACACGGAGGAACTCCTCTAAAGCACTGAGAGAAGCGCCTTATGTCTAAGTTCTATGAAACACGGGAAGGAGACACTGGAGAGAGAGACGGCTGTGCGCATGGGCGCCGGGGCACGAGAACCGTCAGCACGCAGGCCTGCAGGGGCGCACGTGGAGGGACGATGCCATCCAAGCACAGGACGGGGTGCAGGCGAGCCCCGAACAGGCCTCCCAGTGATCTTGGGAGGCAGGCGGCTTGTGCGCTTCGTGCAAATCTGGAGTTTGCCCAGCCCGTGTGGAGGCTGCACGCACAGGCCCTCCAGGGTTCTCACCACCGTGACTTAAAGTGGGAACAAGAAGGGATGACCTGAAATTGTGAGTGTCCCGAGGCAAGTCTAACATGGACAGGAGGCGGCACAGAGGCAGGACGGGAGGCGGGTTTGAAGGACCAGGTGGACAGAGGCCGCCCACTCCCAGGCCACACGGGCACCAACACAATCAGCCACGGCCACGCGGCAGAAAGGCCACAGGCAGAGCAGGGGAGACCTGTGCCCACCCCGAGCAGCAGAGACAGCAGGCTGCGGGAGGGTCTGGGCTCCAGGCCACATTCACAATCCTGAGCCTGCGGGGGCCCGTCTTCAGCCTGCAGATAAGGCAGAGAAGGACTCCCCTGGGAAACGACTACACTCCAAGTGTTTCTGCTTAGAGAACTTGTCCTGAACAGAAGAGGAAATGACAGAGCTCAAACAGAAGCAATCTGAACTCTTCCCGCCCTGACCCCTCTCCCCATCCCCTCCCAGCACCACATGGCTTGCAGGATCTCAGTTCCCTGACCAGGGATTGAACCCGCGCCCTCGGCAGTGAAAGCATCAAGTTGTAACCACTGGACCATGAGGAAGTCCCCGATCTTAACTTTTTAAGAGAAGCACCAGCTCCTGACACTGTCACCGAGCCCTGCACACACACGGGTGCAGTTTCACAGGGAGCTGCCACTCTGCCTGGTTGAGACTCTGTTATTTGACAGTAATACCAGGGCTGGTGGGAAGACAGAGTGACCCTGTTTTCTAACCAATCACTGCGTCTCAACAAACAGAACATGAGCTCCTGGAGACAAGCCTGGGCCCAGAACCAGGAAGGACGACATGGGCCAGGTCCACCTGGAGAAGGCAGGAAGTCCTCACAAGCGAGGGGGTCATGTCGGAGGACTCAGGAGCCAGCCTGAAAGGCAGACCCGGACATCGCAGACATGACGGTGATGGACGGGAGACGCACAGGAGGGCCCACGAGCTGAGACAGAGGCACAGCTGGAGAGGGAAGCCCTTCACTCCAGCAGAAGCTCCACGGGAAGGCAGGAGACGAGAGAGGGGGAAGCCACGCTGGGAGGTCAGTCCCGGCAGATGTCCCCAGATGCCCAAGCCGCCGGGTGGGAGGAGAGGCAGACCATGCAGCCCTTTAGGCCTTACCTCCCGAGACACAGAGGATGGTGACCCAGGGGTCCCAGCCCACCCACTCCACCCCCCAGGGATGCAGCGAGGACATGAGCTTCAGGGGCGGCCCAGAAAACAGCTGAGACCCCAGGGGGACTCCCCAGATCGACCACACACTCCAGGGGACTGCAGGAAACATCTGGACAGAAGCGCCTCCCAGGCGACTGAGAGGGCGCCACGCGTGACAAGCACACACCAAGGGGCCCAGGTCTGCAACCACCATGATGGTCAGAGGTGAGTGCCCTTTGCTAGGTGACTGCGCCCGTGGTGGAACTGGGGGTCCTCCACAGAGACTCGGGTCTGAAACCTGCAACTACTGACAGGCAACAAGAGGGCGCCCCCACCCCACGCCGGGGGCTCTCGCAGTCTGAGTCCTCCCTCGCCTGCGAGCCCAGGGCCTGGCGGGGAGCCTGTCTGTCCCGGGAGGTCTCCGGTCTCCAGAGGGAGCGGGCTACACGGCTCTCTCCCCACACAGCCCCCCAGGAGCCGCCCCACCTCCAGGAAGGCCCACCGGGGACCTGCCGCTCCTCCACAGGAGGGGGCCGCCCCACGCGCCGGACCCCCGGCCGCCTCAGATCTAGAGCGCCCACCCCACCGAACCACAGCCACAGACCGTCAGCCTGAAAACAACCTTCGTCTGGGAGCTGGAGACCAGCGGAGGCAGCAACCTGGGCCGGGCGAGGGCGGAGCCGGCGGACACCCTGCGAGCACGGCGGGCCCCCTTTACCTGTCTGTGCCTTCGCGGCGGCCACGTAGCACTGGTTCTGAGGTAGCGACTGGTGAAGGGACGGGAAGGGGGGTAAAAGCTGCTGGCGTGCAAACTCTGAGGCGCCTCTGCTCAGCTCCTCTCTTGGCTCCTCGTGGTCGCGGGCGTCCCGGCCTTCCCTGGGGTCCTTACTCGCCGCGGGCTTCAAAACAGAGACAGTCGACAATGACACACAAGCGGCGCGGACACACAACTGACAGACGCACAACTGACACGGACACACGGGCGGCGGCGCTGCCGCAGCTGCCTCCCCCACCCCCACGAGGACGGGCACGTGGAGCAGGCGCGCGCGCGCAGCGGCGGCGCAGGGGAGACCAGAGGCTGCGTCTGCAGGGGAAGCGGCAGGGAGCCCGCCAGCCTGTGGTTCAGGCAACGCCGTGTGCCTCGCGGGAGACACCCAGGAAGCTCTGAGGAAGCGCCTTCCACTCGGGGCACAACCCCAGAGGGTTTCATGCCATAGCATCACCACGCCATGTCTTTAAGATTCTTTTGCTGAGTTTTACCCACTTCCTCAGTGTCTCGGCCTCAGCCTTCCCGGCTGAGGTCAATGCCGGCACCGATCGGCACCCCCACCTTCGCTCCAGACGCCACGCACGCGCCCCTGCCACACGCTCCCCGAGAGTCACCAACAGCCTTCAGACGGCCCGACCTCGGCCCGGCTCAGCTGAACTGTACGTTGCTGCACACACAGCAGGCGTACCCCCTCAACATGCAAGGCTGGGGACCTGGACTGCTGCTGCTGCTGCTAAGTCACTTCAGTCGTGTCCGACTCTGTGCGACCCCATAGACGGTAGCCCACCAGGCTCCCCCGTCCCTGGGATTCTCCAGGCAAGAACACTGGAGTGGGTTGCCATTTCCTTCTCCAGTGCATGAAAGGAAAAGGAAAAGTGAAGTCACTCAGTCGTGTCCAACTCTTAGCGATCCCATGGACTGTAGCCTACCAGGCTCCTCCGTCCATGGGATTTTCCAGGCGAGAGTACTGGAGTGGGGTGCCATTACCTTCTCGGGGAACCTGGACAGCCGCCTGCAAAAAGGTGGAGGCAGGACGACCCTCACCTTACACCGCTGACAGAAGAACTCAGAATGCATAAGGGCTCCACTAGGAAACTCCTGGGAGAACAAGGTGGAAGGGTCCCAACACTGGACTTGGTGACGAATCCCTGGATATTACAAGAGCCCAGGCACCAAAAGAAAACAAAATAAATCAGACTTTATTAAAAATTTCCTACAGATCAAAACTACAATGAGATATCCACTCATGTCTGTCAGAACGGCCATTATCCGAAGGCGGCAAATAATAAATGCTGGGGAGGGCGCTCAGAGAATGGAGCCCTAGTGCCCACGGATGGGACGCCAGCTGGTGCAGACACTGCGGAGGTTCCTCAGAAACTTCAAAACAGAACCACTCTGTGATCCAGAAATTCCATTCCTGGGTATTTATCCAAAAAAACCCAAAAACGACAGTTCAAAACGATCAATGCAGCCCTGAGTTCGCTGCAGCGCTATTTATGACAGCCAAGACATGCAAGCACCCAGGCACCCATCAACAGACAGACAGGTAAGAGAGGTGGTGTTTAAACACACACACTATGGAACATTACTTGGCCGTGAAGAAGAATAAAACCTTGCTGTCAGTGACAACACAGATGGATCCAGAGGTACTACACTGAAAGACACAAAGGGAAAAGACAGATACCATGATTTCACTCACACGTAGACTCTAAAAAACGAAACAAACACACACACACAACAAAACAGGAACAGACTCACAGATAAGAGGGTAAACAGAGGCCAGAGATGGGGGACTACAGGCAAGCTAGGTGAGGGGACTACGAGCTACAGCCCTCCAGCTGTAGGACAGGTTAAGTCATGGAGGCGAATACACAGCACGCGGAACACCGTCAACGACACTGTGCAATAACTCTGCACGGCGACTGACCACAACTAGACTTATCCCGGTGATCGTTTTGTAACACATAAAAATATTTAATCACTATGTTGTATACTTGAAACTAACATAATATTGTAAGTCAACTATACTTCAATTAAGACTTTTTTAATTTCTGTGCATCAAAAGACAACCAACAGAATGAAAAGACAACCTACAGAACGGGAGAAAATATCTGCGAAGCATATATCCGACAGGGGATTCACATCTACAGCCCAACAAAGAACTCGATTTAAAAGTGGGCGAAGCATGTGAACAGAGATTTCTCCAAAGAAGACACACACAGGGCCAAAGAGCACATGAAACGAAGCTCAACATCACTGATCATCAGGAAAACGCAGCTCAAAACTGCAGTGAGGCCACCTCGCACTCCTGGGATGGCTGCTATCAAACAGAGAACACCACGTGCTGGCGAGGACGCGGAGACCCTGGGACCCCTGGGCACCGTGGGAGGAGGGAGAACGCGCAAACGCCACGGACAACAGCGTGGAGGTTCCTCAAAGAGGAAACAGAACTACCCCATGAGCCTGCAATCCCACTTCTGGGCGCACACGCTCAAGAACCGAAAGCAGAGACAGAAGAGCTCTTTGTACAACTGGGTTCACAGCAGACGAGGGGGAAGGCAGCCCGCGTGCCCGACGGCGGGGTGAGGATAAACCAAGTGTGTGTGTGGTGTGTACATGGACACTCATGCAGTGGAATATTACTCAGCCTTGAAAAGGAGGGATGTTCTGAGAGAGTGCGGATGACTCTTAAGGACCCTGTGCGGAGTGGAATAAGCCAGACACAAAACGACAGATCCTTGTATGAAGGGTCCTAGTCCCATCAGTGCCTGGAAACAGATCGGGAAACAATGCAAACAGTGACAGACTTTTCCTGGGCTCCAAAATCACTGCAGATGGTGAGACTGCAGCCATGAAATTAAAAGGCGCTTGCTCCTTGGAAGAAGAGATAATACCAACCTAGACAGCATATTAAAAACCAGACAGATTACTTTGCCAACAAAGGTCCATCTACTCAAAGCTATGGTTTTTCCAATAGTCATGTATGGATATGAGACTTAGACTATAAAGAAAGCTGAGTGCTGAAGAATTGATGCTTTAGAACTGTGGTATTGGAGAAGACTCTTCTTGTCTCTTGGACTGCAAGGAGATCCAACCAGTCCCAAATATTCACTGGAAGGACTGATGCTGAAGCTCCAATACTTCAGCCACCTGATGACAAGAACTGATTCATTGGGAAAGACCCTGATGCTGGGAAAGACTGAAGGCAGGAGGAGAAGGGGACGACAGAGGATGAGATGATTGGATGGCATCACCAACTCGATGGACATGAGTTTGAGCAAGCTCTGGGAGTTGGTGATGGACAGGGAGTCCTGATGTGCTGCAGTCCATGGGGTCACAAAGAGTGGGACACGACTGAGCAACTGAACTTGAACTTGCTTGTATGAAGGACCAAGCACTGATTCTGTCAATCGGAGACAGAGAGTAGATACAGAGGTGTGTGTGTGTAGGGGAGGGTGGGGGGCAGACAGAGCTGGAGGAGAGGAGGTGAGGGAAGTGAGTCTAGCAGGAACAGAGGGTCAGTTTGGGGAGACGAGCAAGTTCTGGGATGATAGGGTGATGGCTGGGCACTTAAACATGGCTACGATGGTAAATTCTATGTTATGTGCATTTTAATAGAGTGTTTTTAAAAAGGCGTCCTCATCTCCTGGAGTCAACTGCTGGGAGAGGCCAACAGGCCTGCCTGGGAGCGGCCCAGGACCCAGCCCCAGGTCATGGATCCTCGAAGCCGGACCCGAGCACGCTCTGCCCTCTGGCTTCTCCAAAAGGTCCCCACCTGCCTGGGGGCCCCCACACAGGGCTCCTTTTGAAATATCTAAAAAATAAAGCTAAGAACTGCTAAACGTGAGCGAAGACTCTACATCTGGATAGGGCCCTATCCTCTGACCAAGCAAACCCACCGAGGTAGAGAAGCTAGGGTGGACTTCCAGGCGGTGCCCCCCGCCAGGGCCGGGGCTGGTCCCCCATGTGGGGAGAGGACTCGTGCCCACATCTGCAGTACCTGCACGCACCCGCATGGCCACCTGTGACCAAAATACCTATGGACAACTGTGTCTGCCCCCATCCCAGCCTCTGCTTGGTCAGAGACATTTCTTGAAATCAAATTTCAAATTGCTCTTCTTTCCCTAGAGGAATACTACAGTGACAGTAAAAAAACTTTCAAGAATAAAACTACATTAGAACAAAACTCTAGAGGTGGGGACGGAATAAAAGTATAATTTCCATGAGATAAATACATAATGTAAAATTTTCTGACATGCGTTTCAGAATCGATAATGGCGGGCCAAAAAGTGGTGGGCGAATAAATAAACTTCAACTTAAGCCTCAAGTCTAATACAAAAACTAATTCACAACACGTCATATATTTAAGGCTTCCCTGGTGGCTCAGTGGTAAAGAATCTGCCTACAATTCAGGAGACCCAGGTTCGATCCCTGGGTTGGGAAGATTCCCCTGGAAAAGAGAATGGCAATCTGCTCCAGTATTCTTGCCTGGGGAATCCCATGGACACAGGAGCCTGGCAGGTATAGTCCATGGGGTCACAAAGAGTCGGACACGATTCAGTGACTAACACACACACATATACGTAATGTTCACGTAACACTAAAAAACTATGAAAATCAGAGAAAATCTTCAGGATTTAGGGCTGGCTAGAGAGTTTCCAGGCATGGTACCAAACGCAGTCTTAACAGCAAAATACTGTGCACGTTCTATTTCTGCTCTATTGACTAAGCCAAAGCCTTTGACTGTGTGGATGACATAAATGGTGGAAAATTCTGAAAGAGATGGGAATCCCAGACCACCTGGTCTGCCTCTTGAGAAACCTGTATGCAGGTCAGGAAGCAACAGTTAGAGCTGGACATGGAACAACAGACTGGTTCCAAATAGGGAAAGGAGTACGTCAAGGCTGTATATTGTCACCCTGCTTATTTAACTTATATGCAGAGTACATCATGAGAAACGCTGGGCTGGAGGAAGCACAAGCTGGAATCAAGATTGCCGGGAGAAAGATCAATACCGCAGATATGCAGATGACACCACCCTTATGGCAGAAAGTGAGGAAAAACTAAAGAGCCTCTTGATGAAGGTGAAAGAGGAGAGTGAAAAAGGTGGCTTAAAGCTCAACATTCAGAAAACTAAGATCATAGCATCCAGTCCCATCACTTCATGGCAAACAGATGAGGAAACAGAGGAAACAGTGGCTGACTTTATTTTTTGAGGCTCCAAAATTACCGCACATGGTGATTGCAACCACGAAATTGAAAGATGCTTATTCCTTGGAAGGAAAGTTATGACCAGCCTAGACAGCATATTAAAAAGCAGAGACATTACTTTGCCAACAAAGGTCCGTCTAGTCAAGGCTATGGTTCTTCCAGTCGTCATGTATGGATGTGAGAGTTGGACTGTAAAGAAAGCTGAGCGCTGAAGAATTGATGCTTCTGAACTGTGGTGTTGGAGAAGACTCATGAGAGTCCCTTGGACTGCAAGGAGAGCCAACCAGTACATCCTAAAAGAGATGAGTCCTAAGTGTTCATTGGAAGGACTGATGTTGAACCTGAAACTCCAATACTTTGGCCACCTGATGTGAAGAGCTGACTGTTTTGAAAAGACCCTGATGCTGGGAAAGACTGAAGGTGGGAGAAGAAGGGGATGACAGAGGATGAGATGGTTGGATGGCATCACCGACTCAATGGACATGAGTTTGAGTAAACTCAGGGAGTTGGTGATGTACAGGGAGGCCTGGCGTGCAGCAGTCCATGGGGTCGTAAAGAGTTGGACATGACTGAGTGACTGAGCTGAACTGAACTGTATAAGTTTTGACTTCATCAAAATTAACCACTTTTCCTTAAAGAAAGACTGTAGGTCTTCAGAAGTGCAAGGATGAAGACCAGCTACAAGTGAAAACCCCTGACAAGGGTACACACCCAAACTCTCACAGAGAACAAGGACTTTGGTCCAAATGAAAATGCGCACGAGTGTGTAGCGTAGCTTTAATGGAACAGCCCCAAACTGAAGACCTCCCAAATACCCCTGCATGGGAGAGCATTACACAACACACACAACTTGTCAACGCGCAAAGGAGGGCCCCACAGACACAGCCTGCGGAGGTCGGAGGTGCAGAATGAGACAAGAAAGCTCCCAAGTTCCATAATCCCATGTTATGGACATCTGAAATGACGTTCAACAGATATGGGGGATGGGATGGTGGGGTGACCACAGAGGGGGCCTCGTGGTGTCAGGTGGGCACGTAAACCCAATGTTGTGCCCTGGGTAGGGGTTATGGGGTCTCTGCACCACCTGTGTGGCTTCCTGTGAATAGTTATTTAAAAGTTCTTTAAGTTTTGGCATATACAAAAAAATACTGCAAAAGGTAGAAGCCATGCCAGGGCCAGCCACTGCATGGGCAGTGGTCCAGCTCCCAGCACCTCCGGCCCATAGTCTCAGCAGGCAGGGGACGGGTCAGGCGACAGGGAGCCATAGCCCAAAGATGAGCTCGCTCCTGGCAGAAAGGTGTTTCAGGGGAAAATCACCCAAATAAGACACGCCGAGTCCAAACAGAACCCTATGTGAGGAAACGGCAGTTTCAACCAAGACCACAGAAGATTTGTAACTATCTTTTGAAGGATAAAACAAAATTATAACTAAGAACATCAGTTCAGTTCAGTTCAGTCGCTCAGTCACGTCCGACTCTTTGCGACCCCATGAATCGCAGCACGCCAGGCCTCCCTCTCCATCACCAACTCCCGGAGTTTACCCAAACCCATGTCCATGGAGTCAGTGATGCCATCCAATCATCTCATCCTCTAAAATCTAATCAGACACACTGGATATGAAAAAAGAAAAAACTGTCAAAATGGAAAACATCAACGCGTGAAAGCCCAGCAAGACCGAAGTGTTGGGGACACAGGACGGAGGTGGACGTGGTAATAAGGGGCTCCAGGAGGCGATGCAGGGGCGGGGCTCGGGGAGGAGGCGCTGAGGGCGGGGCTCGGGGAGGAGCCGCTGGAGCACAGGAGCTGGGGACGCGGCAGAACCCTCAGCCTCAGGTGTGTTTCAGGCCGCAGGGGCCCAGGGAAGGCCCTCGGGCCCCCGCAGGTGACACGCCCAAGAAACTCCAGGGCGCAACCCTCACCCCTGGGAGCAGACAGCTAAGCAGCTCTGGAGCTAACCACCGCCCCGCCACTTGCTCCCCAGTGAGACAGGTGGGTGCTGAGCCTCCCAAGAAGGTGACTCCCAAAGAGGGCAAGGAGAAACCCGGGGGCTAGGCACACCAAGGGAAGACAGGCTGGCAATCATCCGCGGGCACCCAGCTGGCGACCCTGGCGAATGACCCCCTCTTCCCAGCCTCTCCCCTCTGCGCAGAGAAGTCCACCTGCCGTCCAAACACAAAACCAAGAACAGACAGACAGGAGAGGCCCTCCCAACAGGGACGTGTTACCAGGCCCGGGATGGACTTCGGCATGGTCTTCCGAGCCCTGTGGACCTTGACGTCGGCGCCCGGGGCCGAGGCCTTCTTGTCCTCTGTGTCCTTGCTGCCCTCCCCAGGCTTGGCTGGCACAGCAGCCGGCGGCTGGGGAAAAGCACCGGGAGTCCTCCCTTTGCCAGCACCGCCAGGGAGGGTCTTCGCCGCGTGGCCAGGCAGGGAGGAAGCCAGGGCGCTGGCCACCCGCAGTGGCGGCTCAGACAAGGGGGCCTTGCCAAGGAAGTAGCCGTTGCTCCCGACGACAGGACTCTGAGGGAAGCCATCAGAGCGGATGTGGTTCTGCTTCCCCAACTCGGGGTCTCTGTCCAAAATCCCATTTTCCGCGATCCGGGCCCCTGGGCCGGCCCCTTCCTGCGGGCTGCCTCGCGTGCTCTCCTGAGGGTGCTTCACAGCAGCCGCGTGGCCGCTAGCATCGCTCTGGTCACAGGACCCGTTGGTCTCCCCATCTGCAGCCACCGGGGCCTCCCCTCCCTGCTGTTCCGCTGAGCCGTCATCAGCAGCCATGGGTGACCCTGCAGAAAGAGAACGAGAGTCAGGGGTGCCCACCTGTGACCCCGACAGAGCCCCACTGCTGGGCTCACAGGAAACTGTCTTTACTTCACGGACAAACAGCTGACTTCAGATGGACTAAACACAAAGCACTTCACAGCCACTGTCTCAACGGTGACTTGATGAAGTGGCGGACGACCTGTCCCCGGGAGGGAGGGCAGTCTGCCCCAAGCCCCCACCAAGGAGTGGGCGGGGCCGTGGTCCTTGAAACAAACACCCACTTGTCTGTGAAGTACTTCTTAAAAGGCTTCAAACACGACACAGATTTAGTACCCTCCAGGAACAAAGTCACTGCTGGAAAACAGAACTGGGGCGGATTCAGACAGAAAACAAGGCCGCCGGAGCAGCTGCCCAAGAACAGACCTCAGGAAAACGGGATGCGTTCAGTCTGTCAGCCAGGAGCTTACAAACTTCTGGTCTCTAAAGCTCATCTCCTCCACAGCTTGATAGACAGGAATCACACTTGCCGCCAGCGGGAGAAAGTCCACAGTTACAGTACTGGGTGCAGGGGACAACGGTCGTGTCCAGGAGCCCACCGCCCACCGGCCCAGTCCCCAGGTTACAACACAGCCCCTCCACAACTCCATCACAGCAGCACTGGCCCCTGGGGCGAGGTCCATGTTCACTACTATAGCCTGAGCACAGAAACATAAGTGCAATAAGTACTATCTGAACCAATAAATCAATAAATGGCTATTAACATTTTTTTTAATCCTCAGCAAACAGAATAGGTGAAAACCTACTCAGCTTGGAGAAGTCCATGTGCCAATCTCCTGCAAACATATACTTATTCAGAAATGTTACATGAATTCCATGTAAGATCAGAAACAACGTCAGGACATCTATTAACACCACTAAGGTTCACACAAGAGTGGGGTCTCAGGTGGCCCCCCAAGAGCAGAGATGAAGTAAGAGGCCTGACAACAAGGGGCGAGCTCTCCCGCATGCCTGGGGCGCAGGGGCATGTCAAACAGGCGCAGAGAGGCTGACAGACCGGAAATCAAGGGCAATAACAAGGACACTTTTCTACGCCAGCCTTAACTTTGGGGGAAACATGAGAAAAAATAAGATTGTATTCACAAAAGCAGAAAACTGTAAAGTAGGATATAAAATTTAACCACGATCATGCAAGGCCTCTATGGAGATGGCAAAAATACAAATATGCAAGTCACCTCAAATTAACTCTCTAAGTTCAATGATACCCTAATTGAAGTTCCAATCAGTATATGGAGGAACTCCATAACCTTATTCTAAAATGTGCAGGGAAAATAACTCTTCACAGACAGTAAGGAAATTGTGAAAAAGAAGAGTGAAGAAATGGGAAGTGGAAGCACCAAGGAGGATGCGGATGCAGGCGGTCACGGGGCCCGGAGCACAGCCACCCCGGGCCGGGTGCCGACAGCCAGTCAGAAAGGAGAGTTTCTGGGACAAACACCTCCACTCGCCAAAGAAGGAAGTCGGACCCTTGACTCACACCATATACAAAAATTCATTGAAAGTGTATCCAAGATCTAACTGTAAGAAGAAAACATAGGCGTAAATCTTTATGACTTTCTATTAAGCAATAGTTTCTTAGATGCTACAACAAAAGCACAAGCAACCAAAGAAAAACAGATAAACTGGATTTATTTTGTGCTTCCAAGAACACAGTGAAGCAAGTGAAAAGACAACCCACAGACCGCTGTTGCTCAGTCACTGAGTCGTGTCTGACTCCTGGCGACGCCATGGACCACAGCACACCAGACTCCACTGTCCTTTTCTACCTCCCAGGGTTTGCTCAGACTCACACCCACTGAGTTGATGATGCTATCTCCCCATTTCATCCTCTGCGTATCATGTGACCAAAGTACAGATTGGAAGGCAGTATTTGCAAATCAGTCATTTGATAAGGAACTTGTATCTAAAATGTATTCTGAAAAACTTCTGACAATTCATCAATAAAAATCAATAACCCAGCATATGACCCAGCAATCCCACTCCTAAGCATATACCCTGAGGAAACCAAAACTGAAAAAGACACATGTATCCCATTGTTCATTGCAGCACTCTTTACAATAGCTAGAACATGGAAGCAACCTAGATGTCCACCGACAGATGAACGGATAAAGAAGCTGTCATACATATACACAGTGGAATATTACCCAGCCATAAAATGGAACGCATCTGAGTCAGTTTTAATGAAGTGGATGAACCTAGAGCCTATTATACAGAGTAAAGTGAGTCAGAAAGAGAAAGACAAATTCTAACACATATATACGGAATCTAGAAAATGGTACTAAAGAATTTATTTGCAGGGCAGCAGTGGAGAAACAGACATAGAGAATAGACCTACAGACATGGGGAGGGGAGGAGAGGGTAAGATGGACGGAGAGAGTAACAGGGAAACTTGCATCACCACATGGGAATAGAAAGCCAACGGGAATGTGCTGTGTGGCTCAGGGAACTCAAACAGGGGCTCTGTATCAACCTAGAGGGGTGGGATGGGGAGGGAGATGGGAGGCAGGTTCAAAAGGGAGGGGATAAATGTATACCTATGGCTGATTAATATTGAGGTTTGACAGAAAACAACAAAATTCTGTAAAGCAATTACCCTTCAATTAAAAAATAAATTTTTAATAAATAATAACCAATTTTATGAGCAAAGGATCTGAACTGACATTTCTGCAAAGATATACAGATGGCTAATAAGCACACGAAGAAATGCTCAGCATCACCAGTCAACAGGGAAATACACATCAAAACCAGGCCGGCTGGGATCAGAAAGACAGTGCCCACGAGCCAGTGCTGCTGGGGATGGACACGGGGCAGCAGCCACGGCAACCAGTCTGGAGGCTCCTGGGAGGGGCCAACGGCTGGGCTCAGGGGCCACACGTGTGGAGGAGCCCAGCACCTGGCAGCACTCACCCTCAAGTTCCTTCGAAAAAGGCCTAGGAGGGCAGAGGGCGGGAAGGAGCCCGCGGACGGCGGAGTGTCAGGGAGAGGAAAGCCGAGCGCCGGAGCACGCCGAGGCAGGGCTCCAGGGCTCCCGCACGGGAGCAGAGGGGCAGCAGGGCAGTGTGTGGGTGGCTGGGGACAGCAGCGAGGGGCTGTGGGCTGCAGCCCCAGGTGTGGAGCAAGGCAGTGAGCAGGGCAGGGCCACGGACGTCCATCCATCAGCACCAGCCAGGCACCGGGGACAGAAGGCAGACGCGAGCTGGCCCCCAGCACGGGCTTCCGACCCGGGAGGGGTGGGGCTCCAAGACGGTCTTGGGCAGCACCCAAGGGTGGGGCCCCCACCCTACCCCGCTCCAGAACCCCCACAGCTCTACTGGAATCTGACACTTTGTGCTCACATGCTGCTACCCACACTTAGGCAAGACGACCCTGCCCTGTGGCCTGGGCCCCTGGGTCCTTTCTCCCAGAGTGAGGCTGCCTGCCACCAGCCGAGCCGGGGCCCACACTCGGCACCGGGTGTGCACGCGCAGTCACAGAAGAGGACCCCATGGGTGTGAAAGGTGACACAGATGCTGCCTGGGAGGGAGCAGGGCCGCCAGGGTTTCCATCACAGCTCAAGACGGACGTGAACGTGGCCGTCAGCCTGCGCCACATGGGGTTCCCCACCAGCTGGCCACCTGAGGCCTCGTTCTGGGAGGCTCAGGGTCGCCGTACTGAGTGCCCGGGCCCCCACAGGACAACGGCCCCCGTCTCCTGCAATGTCTGCCCAGATGGCCCAGCATGCGCCCGGCGGAGCGGCCGCCCACACACAGCAAGCTCGGCCCGGAGTCTGCGCGCCCTCAGAGGCCAGGGCCCGGCTGGGCGTCTGCCCCCGCGAGCTCGGCTGACCTCAGCCCCACGCTGGTCTCTTTGCCAGCTGAGAGGCGGGCAGACATCCGGGGCAGCAGTGCAGCGGGCCCCGGGTGGCGCCGTCCCGCCAGGATGCTGCTCTCAGGAGGGCCACCAGCACGCTTGGGTGGGACAGCAGGCTCACCTCCCACGGTCAGTCCCAGCCCACATCCAGGCCGGCTCCACGCAGGGCGGCCAGGGACTCCCCAAGGCACCAGCCCCTCCCCAGGCTCCCTCCACCACCAGGCAACTCGGGGGGCTTCCAAGCCCTGCACCTCATGCAGCCGCCCCCACTAGCCCCGGTGCCAGGGGGACCAGGACCTCTGCTCCTGGCAGACCAGGAGCCCAGTACCTGGCTCACGGGACCGCCCTGCGGGACCGCCCTGCAGGCCCGCGGAGGCAACGCACGGGTGCGGCCCCAGCGCCCTTACCTTCGCTCGGCAGCTCAGCTCCCAGGCCGCAATCCTGCTTGGTCTCCGCCTTCGCCGGAACCGCCTGCTGAAGAGAAGCAGTCGTCAGTCGCGCTCCACCAGAAGGACCCTGGCCCATGGGCAGCACACCCACATCAGAACCAGCCCACCAAGGACAGGGACAGGGCCCCTCAGGCCCGCGAGGACGCCCACGACACAGGCTGCAAGGGAAGAGGCCGCTGCTCACAACAGGCCCGGGAAACTCCACGGCAACTGCATCGGGGGCCATCTATTAACAAAAACACAGGCGGCTTAAAGCACTAAAATGACACAGTTGTAAGCACTAAAATCACCCGTGTTTTCTGTTACGGAATGCTACAGTTTATTTCCAAATGCACTCTGCTGCTGGCAGTAATTTATCCAAGTATTTGAAATGTCCAACCACCTACAGAAAAGTTAGAGGAAGGGATAGATCAAGAAAATTCAGTAACAATCTGAACCACCGAGTATCCGAGTCTACCGTACAGAGGTGTGAATTAAACAAGACGCTTTGCAAGGATTTTAAGACATAATTTTTGTCTTCAGGAAGGTAAGCATCTGGTTAGAGAATAAACATAAACACACATGCCCTTAGGCGGGCAGCCCACCCTGACCCTGCAGGCATTCCCGAGAGGCCGCAAGTCTCACGGCGTAACTACTGCCACACTTCTGAGGCTGGGATGACTTCAGAAAATATGCTCAGAAGAAACACTCCTCCTGAGCCCTCCTCATGGCGACCTGGCACCCCAAGAGCTGCACCCGCCAAGCGGACCCCCGACCCAACACCCACCTTCCCGCACCTCCAGGAGGCCCTGCCAAGCAGACTCCGCCACCCCAGGCCCGAGGGCCCAGAAAGGCCACACCCCCCACTCCCAGGCTCCCTGTGTGGCCTGACCAGTGCTCTGAAACCCAGGGGTTGTCAAAGTGGGGGACCCTGGGGTCCCTGAGGACCCCCTAGGGACCTAAGACCAGCTGTTTTATGAGTCACATGCACACACACGGGGGGGCTCGGCAGCGCTGCCAAGTCCTGGGCCCCCGACCACAGCTGCTGGCACCTGGGTGAACAGCCCCTCCCAGCTGGCTGCAGGGTGCTCGTTCCAGGAGCCTGCTCAGTCCATGGCCACAGGAGCCTGGAGGCCAGCCCCGCTCCTAAGCACCTGTCCTGGGCCAGCGACACCAGTCCAAGGGAGGTCTCAGCGCACTGCAGGGGCCAGGCCACAGGCCCAGGGACAGTGGATGTCCCATCACCAGAAGCCTATGAACAGCAACAGACGAGACGGGACAGAGACCTCTGTGCTCAAAGCCACGGGTGGTCTTCTTTAGGAAAGTCCTTAGAGCTGTGTTCCAGTCGGGGTGAAGAGACAGATGAACTTTAGCAAGAGTGTAGGGGCTGTGAGATTAGAAGCAGGAGTGCACCGCTGCAGGGGGGCGGGCAGCTGGCTGCGGGGGGTCTTCTCCAGCCCTCTATAGCCTGCACCCACCCCATTCAGGGGCTGGATGACACAGCCTGGTCTGCTGGCGCTGGCCAGCCGCACGCCCCATCTGCAGTTAGGAAGCTGGAGCGTGGCCAGGCACCAAGGAAATGTGAGAGGCCCCCAGGCCTCCCCCGGAGGCAGGAGCACGTCCTGATGGGCAGGCCTGACACACCCTCCTCATCACGGAGAACCAGCCTTCTCGGTGAACAGCACAGCATGGGCTCTGCTCCCCCGGCCCCTGCTCCGCACCTCGACCCCCAGCCCCCGGCCCCGACCTCTACTCCCTGGGCCCCTGCTCCTCACCCTGAGGCTGGCCCCCAGCCCTGGACCCTGCTACCGCAGGAGGCCCAGCCACACCCCCTCACGCAGCCACACCTGTTCCCCGACAGCCCCCAACAGGCACACAGCCAGCCCCTTGCCCCATCAGCGCATGCACTCAGGGAACACCCAGCCCAAACCATGACAAAACCCAACCCAAGCAGAAGGCCTGGCTGAGATCTGAGGCCAGCTGACTCCCCTCCAGGCAGAGGCCGTGACAATCCCCACAGGGAGAGCTGACGGGTGACCCCGGCCCTGCTCTGCAGGAGGAGCCTCAGCCCACTCCGGGGCGCCTGGGCCGCCTCCAGAGGCGCTCCAGCAGCGCAGAAACACTCCCACGTGCTGCCTCCATAGAGAGGACAAGGCTCACAGCGGAGAGGACTGGCTGGGGCAGCCGGGGCAATAGAGCAGCTCAGAACCTCGGGCTAATCCCAGAGGGAAGCGCCGAAAGCTGGCAGGATGTGTCCAAGAGCCAGGACAGACTGGCGGGATGCCGCTCCCGGGCATCATTCATCTGAGCATCAGAATGAGTAATGACGGGAACTATGGTGAGTGAACACCAGCATTGATGAACGAATCAGCTCTGCCATGGCTGACCCTGTGACCCCATGGCCTGCAGCACGCCGGGCCTCCATGCCCATCGCGAAGCCCTGGAGCCTGCTCAGACTCGTGTCCATCAGTCGGCAACACGAGTAGCAGCTGACAATCCAACAGGGACACACTCGAGATTCCAACCACTGAAGGCGGAGTAGGCTGGGGGCAGAAGCCCAAGCTTCACAAGAAACACGACCTCTCTGAATCTCACAGCATCTCCCACAAGACAGTCCTCGAGTACCAGGGACACCTGCAGGGTCTCCTCGCGCTGGGTCATCAGAGACAAAGGGGAAGGTCTCTGGTCTCCTGACACCCCAACCCTAGGCTTCTGGAAAGCAGTGCAGGCCCTTGGATAAGGAAGACCGGGAGCTGGAGACCAGAGGAGCCAGGAGATCCCTCAAGTCCCCGGCCAGAGAACGAAAGCTCTGAGGGGATACCATGACGGCCGGACACACGGCGACCGGGTCCCACCTCTGCGTGTGACCACGGGATGGCCGCGTCTACGCACAGTGACCGGGCCCCACCTCTGCGTGTGACCACGGGATGGCCAGACACACGGCGACCGGGCCCCACCTCTGCGTGTGACCACGGGACGGCCGGACACACTGCGACCAGGCACCGTGCCCACATGACCACTGTGTGTGCAATGACCGGGGTGCCGTGTCCAGGGGTGACCACGTGTTACGACGTGATGCCTGTACATACAGTGACAGGTACTGTGTCCATGTGACAACACGACTGTACACACAGAGACCACATGCCGTGTCCACGAGTGACCACGTGTGACCACGAGACTATACAGACAGTGACTGAGTGGCACATCCACGTGTAAGCACGTGTGATGATGTAACAACTGTGACTGGGGGCTGTGTCCACATGTGACCACATGTGACAAATGACTGAACATACGCACAGTGACCAGTGTCATGTCCACACGGAACCACGCGTGACCACGAGATGTCTGTAAGCACAGGAACGACCGGGCACCACAATCGTGTCCTCGTGTGACCGCACGGCTGCACGCACAGCGACCGGGTGCTGGGTTCACGTGAGATTAACTGACAGCTGTATGCAGACCAGACAGCTGCACCATCACATTCTGACAGTCATTCAAGAGGAATGTCCTTGTGCAGACAAGGACTTGAGCAGCTCAGAGGAGACAAGCTACACACATGTGCGTGTGGGTGTGTTCACACGGGGCCACATGTGAAGAACACAGTGGAGTTTGGTGAAGACAGATGGGTAAAGACATCACTGTGCGAACCTTGGAACTTTCCTGTATGTTTGAAATTATTTCAAAATAAACTGTTGTAAAAAGAAGCTAGGAAAGTCTTCAGACGAGAAGCAGGCCGTGCGCTGCGGGCACACAGGCCAAAGCCGAGCACGAAGGGCGGAGGCGGCAGCAAGGACTCGCGGCAGGCGTGCAGGCCTCTCTGTTCCCCAGGACCCCCCGGCGTGCTGAGGCCACGGCTCCTGCAGCTGAGGGCGGGACCCCTGCCCCCAGGGCGGCCGGGGGTGAAGGAGCTGGCGCCCCACGCGGGGCCCACAGCCCAGGGAGCTCGGCACTCACACCGCACCGGCATGTATGGGGGCTCCTCCACCTGCCGCGCCTGCACCCCGTGTCGACGGGGGCTGGGACTGCAGGCACACACACAGGCCCCAGCACGTCTGAGGGACCCGCGTCCCGGAAAGCGCGGGACCAAGACGCAGAGACACTGGCGGGGCAGGGGCCGCGGGGGCAGCGGGCCCAGGGGACACGGCTGCTTCCACCTCAGTCAGCACGGGGCTTACAAAGTCTGCTTTTCCGGAGTCAGGACAAGAAGCTGTGGCGACACTGGGCTGGGGGAGGCGGCGCCCAGTCAGGCCCCTGGGGGGAGCTGGCCTCTGGACACCCAGGACCAGCACTGAGCCCACACGTGGGTCCTGACCCGCAGGGTCTGGGCTGTAAGAAACACTTTCCTGCCCAGCCTCACTCACACAACTCACCCCCTGCCCCGACATCGGCACCTGACTTGCGGCGTCACCTCCCAGGAACCTCCTTGACTACGCCTCTCAGTAACGTCACCATGACCCACCCCACCAGGTAGGGCGGGGGGCCAGGTGCCTCAGCCCAGGACCCCGAAATCTCACCATCCCCTGAGGGTGGGGTGGGACGACGCCTCATCTCCAACCATGGCCCCACGCAGACAGACGCCAGCACCCCTCAGCCCATCCCATCCCAGCGCCCACCATCCACACCCATCAACCATCCCTCAAACAGGAGGCCTCGGGGGCCCCAAGGCCCTTCCAAGAGGTTCTTCCAGGGACCTCACCTGCCTGTTTCACCGACGGTGCCAGAGCTGTGCTGTCGGCACCTTAGCAGGAGTCAGGACGGTGGCACCGAGTGATCCTTAGTGACCGAGCTCATCCTCACTGCAGTCCCACCACTGACGCCACCTCTGGGCCCTGAGTCCTCGCTGGCGAGAACGGGGCGTCTGGAGATGAACCAGAGTGGGCAGGGCCCAGCCCTCCCACGGACTCAGCACAAACCACCTGCCTCCCGTCACCACCATCCACACCTGCCCACAAAATTAAGGTTCATAACCCCCCCAAAAAAAAGTCTATTTTAAGAATATTAGGTAACACACCTTCTAATACTGCCAGAGTGAGCCTGTTTTATCCTGCATCTACCCGAGGGCATTCAGGAACCCACTGACACGCACGACGTGCCAGGCCTGGGCGAGCACGAATCTCAGCTACACTCCTGTCTCCACTTAAAGCCCAAGCACTGCTGCTGGGGGCACAGGGCAGAAGGGGCACGCACGGAGGAGGCAGGAAAGAGGACATGCAGGCAGGTGGGCAGGGCCAGGAACAAGTGTGGAGCCCCCGCAGGGCACGGCTATAGGAGGGCGAGGGTCCTCACGGGGCTGGAGCCTGAGGTGCTAGGGGTTCTCCAATGAAGGACAAACTAGCTCATCAGATGAATATAAAGAGACGCTCCAGAGAAAACAAATACTCTCTGGGCCTGAAATGTCTGCACAAGCCTCTGCCTAACAAAGTCTGTTCCCAGCCTCTCCTCTAATGCCGATGTGCCTTTAAAACTCAGGCCGCCAGCGGCCAGTTTTGCATAAAAAGGAAGAGCAGTCCTTAGTCACAAGCTCACAGAAAAGAAATGATTTTACTTCTCTCAACCTTGTCTAGCCTGGCAAGTTATACTCTCTCCCAGATAGAAGCAAAACAAAATGATGGTTTAAAACAAAGTTTTGAGCTGTGATCTGACTTTAAATTAGGACTTCTCCATTTATAATCATCTACCTGATTGGACCTAACAGAAGCAGAAGATTTTAAGAAGAGGTGGCAAGAATACACAGAAGAACTATACAAAAAAGATCTTAATGATCCAGATAACCATGAAGGCATGATCACTCACAGAGCCAGACATCCTGGAGTGCAAAGTCAAGTGGGCCTTAGGAAGAATCACTACAAACAAAGCTAGTGGAGGTGATGGAATTCCACTTGAGCTATTTCAAACTCTAAAAAATGATGCTGTGAAAGTGCTGCACTCACTATGCCAGCAAATTTGGAAAACTCAGCAGTGGCCACAGGACTGGAGAAGGTCCGTTTTCACTCCAATCCCAAAGAAAGGCAGTGCCAAAGAATGTTCAAACTACTGCACAACCGCACTCATCTCACATGCTAGCAAAGTAATGCTCAAAATTCTCCAAGAGAGGCTTCAACAGTACGTGAACCAAGAACTTCCAGATGTTCAAGCTGGATTTAGAAAAGGCAGAGGAACCAGAGATCAAATTGCTAACATCTGCTGGATCATCAAAAAAGCAAGAGAGTTCCAGAAAAACATCTGCTTCTGCTTTCTTGACTACACCAAAGCCTTTGTGCGGATCACAACAAACTGTGGAAAATTCTTAAAGAGATGAGAATACCAGACCACCTTACCAACCTCCTGAGAAATCTGTATGCAGGTCAAGAAGCAACAGTTAGAATCAGACATGGAGCAATGGAATGGTTCCAAACTGGGAAAGGAGTACGTCAAGGCTGTAAAATGTCACCCTGCTTATTTAATTTATAATGCAGAGTATACCATGTGAAACGCCGGGCTGGATGAAGCACAAGCTGGAATCAAGATTGCTGGTAGAAATACCAATAACCTCAGATATGCAGATGACACCACCCTTATGGCAGAAAGCGAAGAGGAACTAAAGAGCCTCTTGATAAAAGTGAAAGAGGAGAGTGAAAAAGCTGGCTTAAAACTCAACATTCAAAAAACTAAGATCACAGCATCCAGTCCCATCACTTCATGCACATAGATGGGGAAACAATGGCAACAGTGACAGACTTCAGTTTCTCGGGCTCCAAAATCACTGTAGATGGTGAATGCAGCCATGAAATTAAAAGATGCATGCTCCTTGGAAGAAAAGCTATGACCATAAAAAGGAGAAACATTACTTTGCCGACAAAAGTCCCCATCTAGTCAAAGCTATGGTTTTTCCAGTAGTCATGTACGGATGTGAGGTATCGTCTCTCAGTCAGGTCTGACCCTTTGCGACCCCATGGACTATAGCCCACCAGGCTCCTCTGTCCATGGGATTCTCCAGGCAAGAATACTGGAGTGGGCTGCCATTTCCTTCTCCATGGATGTGAGAGTTGGACCATAAAGACAGCTGAGTGCCAAAGAATCGATGCTTTTGAACTGTGGTGTTGCAGAAGACTCTTGAGAATCCCTTGGACAGCAAGGAGATCAAACCAGTCAATCCTTACAAAAAATCAACCTTGAATATTCATTGGAAGGACTGATGCTGAAGCTGAAGCTACAATACTTTGGACACCTGATGTGAAGAGCTGATTCACTGGAAATAGACCCTGATGCTGGTAAAGACTGAGGGCAAGAAAAGGGGGCAATACAGAATGAGATGGTTGGCTGGCATCACCGACTCAATGGACATGAGTTTGAGCAAGCTCTGGAAGATGATGATGGACAGGGAAGCCTGGCGTGCTGCAGTCCACGGGGTCAGAAAGAGTCGGACATGACTGAGCGACTGAACTAAACTGACGGACCTGGTTTTAAGGGAGTGAAACACAGTCACACAAATGAACAACCATCCAGCAGTTCAGGCTGCGACCAAGTCAATACGGCCACAGACGTCAGAACCCAAAAGGCCACTGTCTCCGTGCAGAGACCACAGAAGTAACCTGGGTGAAGGTCTGCCAGTGGCTCACGCGTTTCCCAAAGCCTGGCCTTTTTCCTGGAAGACCTTCCAATGAAAGCCTCTAAACTCTCCCTCAGGCCTCGTCACTGACGGGACACGACTTCCCCACACCCTGTGACCCTGGCCCCAAGGGCCTGGAACCCAGTGCCCCAGCCTCGGGAGGAGAGGAGCCCCACTGCGGACAAGCCCCCCGCTTTCCTCCCCTCCTTCCACACGGCCGCCCTGCTCACCTGCCCCACCTCCGGCCGAGACCCGCGCGTCCCAGGGAAGGGACCCTAGCTCCTTCCCTCCTCCTTGGGAGACAGACAGAACCCAGAGGCAAACCCGCACAGCCACCGGGAACCCAGACCTGCGAGCTCGTCCGCAGCATCGGACCTTCTGGTTCGCCAAAGCCACAAGCCTGAGCGCAGGGAAGAGGCACAGCACAGGCGCCAACAGGCAGCCGTGTGTGCCCCCGGGTATGCACCCGGCACCCAAGCGCTCAACTCCCATCACCGCCAAGATGCGGCGGTTCCACAAAGACAGCCCCTCCCCAGGGCTGCTCCCCCCACCCCGAGCACGTCTGCCCAGCCTCCAGGACCTCTGGGAGCAGACCTCACACCTAACTCCCAAACCCAGACTGAAAACGGATCTTCTCAGGGCCTGGGACTTGCGGGAATCTGGGGCTTCTTTCAGTCAAAGAGCCCTTTATACACAAACTTCCAAATAAGCAGACAGCTACAGGGTGGAAGCAGTGGCGAGCCTGAGAGGGGGACTGGGGTCCTGAGGGCGGGGTGGAGCGGCTGAACCAAGGCCGCCGCATTCACAGAGGCAGGGTCTCCGGAGGCCTGAGACGCAGCCCTGCGACCACCGTCAGAGCCCCTGACTCTGCACCGAGGGTACTCCCTCTGGGCCCCGGGAGAGCAGGCGGGCCCCAGCCGCATCCTCGGTCAAGCGCTGCAGGCTCAGCCCCGCACCCGGCTCTCACACGGTGACCTGCTGCTTCTGACAATAAACCTGGAGCTGGCCGCCATGATGCCTGAACTGCCCTAGTAAGAGCCCCTCCACCAGCCTATCCAGACCCTCATTCAACCTCTTCACGCCTCCAACACAACCCGTCAGACCTGGCTGAAAGGCACCGGGGAGGCGGACAAAGTCCACCCAGGAGGGACCAGCGCGGAGCGTGAGCAGCAGTGTGCCCCTTGGCAAGGGCGGGCAGGCAGAGCCACCCCACACACGCCTGCCTCGCGCTGGGCCTGACGTCCTCTCCTAGGAGACCACACTCTACCCTTCGGAACATCCGTGTCATATCCTATCTAAGGCACTGATGTGGCTGGAGAAAAAAGAAAACTGTGAAGTTTCTTACTTAAATGCCAACGGGCAGATTTCGATATACACAATCACGGGCAGTCACTCAGTCATGTCCAACTCTTTGCAACCCCATGGACCACAGCACGCCAGGCCTCCCTGTCCTTCGCTATCTCCCAGGGTTTGCTCAAGCTCATGTCCACTGAGTCGGTGATGCCATCCAACCACCTCATCCTGTGTCGCCCTCTTCTCCTCCTGCCTTCAATCTTTCCCAGCATCAGCGTCTTTTTCAGTGAGTCAGCACTTCACATCAGGTGGCCAAAGTATGGGAGCTTCACCTTCAGCATCAGTCCTTCCAGTGAATATTCAGGACTGATCTCGTTTAGGATGGACTGGTTGGATCTCCTTGCAGTCCAAGGGACTCTCAAGAGTCTTCTCCAACACCACAGACCAAAAGCATCAATTCTTTGGCACTCGGTCTTCTTTATAGTCCAACTCTCACATCCGTACATGACCACTGGAAAAACCAAACCCTAAGGGAAAAAAAGCACCCCAAGAGGTAAGGCAGAATCCGATCCCATGCTTGACGTGTAAAGCCAAGTGCAGGTCCAGCCACCAGGACAGCAGGCACTACCAGCTGCCCAACACAGGGACGTCCAGCGGTATCTGAAGGTTGGATAAATGACAAGTCATGTTTCAGCACTGTAAGTGTACCTGAACTTCAGACGTAACTGGGCACCCTATAGCCTTACTTCCTGAACCTGGTAACCCTCCACAGAGTCTGTGAGAATCAGCAAGAGGCAGAAGGACCCTGGGTTTCTGATATTCTGAGATGGTGATTTACATTTTCAAAAGGCAATATTCTCTGCCCTATGAGATCATACCCCTAAAACAAAAAGAGAAATACCGATCAAATCATTTCTTCACATGAGAACAGAACACAGAAAAATAAAATTCAGAGAAAAAAACAAAGGAATCATGCAGGCCCCTCTCAGGTCTTCAGGTGCCCTCACGCAAACAGAGCACGGGCCCAGTTGAGGGGCTCTGCCCAGGGTCCAGCCCAGCGGCGGCTCCTCCTCCCTGAGAAGCATGCAGGCACAATGCCGGCTGGGCTGCAGCTGGGCTGCGAGTACCAGACGGGTTTTGAACGCTGGACGCTTCTTTCATCCAAGAAACTTCCGAGATGTAGAGTGCTACCCACCCACCCGCACACCCCTAAGTTTAAACTACTGACCACATATCAATTTCACTAGCCAATTATCAAGAGAGTGGGGAAAGAAAGAATGAATCAACATCTCACAGATTGTTTTTTCCCTCTTTTGTCTGTTTTTCCCCTTAACAGAAAAAAAAGAGAGTTCCTAAATTTGGAAAACACAATTAATACCCAAAGTGGCCACAAACAATGCATTTCGGTGACTCTGAACCAGACAGGCCCTTGTCTCTGCGGCTTCCCCTCAGCTGGCTTTCCCTCAGCCGGCCTCTCTTGCAAACAGCCGAGGCGCAGACGACGTGCAGACGGCCGCTCTCCTGGCCGCGAGTCTTCCCCCGCCCCACAAGGCCACTGACTCAGGCCCCTCCCCAGGCCGACGCTCCAGACTGAACAGAACCCCTGGCAAGTGCAGGCTGTGTTGGGACACTGATCTGAACCAATCAATCATAAAGTGACATTCCAACAAGACTGGAGGGAAATCTTCAAATGGTTCCGTTCAGTTCAGTTCAGTCGCTCAGTCGTGTCCGACTCTGAGACCCCAGGAATCGCAGCACGCCAGGCCTCCCTGCCCATCACCAACTCCCGGAGTTTACCCAAACCCATGCCCATCGAGTCAGTGATGCCATCCAACCATCTCATCCTCTGTCGTCCCCTTCTCCTCCTGTCCCCAATCCTTCCCAGCATTAGGGTCTTTTGCAATGAGTCAGCTCTTCACATGAGGTGGCCAAAGTATTGGAGTTTCAGCTTCAACATCAGTCCTTCCAATGAACACCCAGGACTGATCTCCTTCAGGATGGACTGGTTGGATCTCCTTGCAGTCCAAGGGACTCTCAAAGAGTTTTCTCCAACACCACAGTTCAAAAGCATCAATTCTGCAGCGCTCAGTTTTCTTCACTTCAAATGGTTAGATGCTATGAATTACTGTGAATTTTGTTAGGTCTCAGAAGGCAAAGGCTCTGCCTGCAATGTGGGAGACCCGGGTGTGATCCCTGGGTGGGGAAGATCCCCTGGAGGAGGGCATGGCAACCCACTCCAATGTTCTTACCTGGGGAATCTCATGGACAGGAACCTGGCGGGCTATAGTTCATGGGGTCACAAAGAGTCGGACACAACTGACCGACTAACACCTTCACTTTCTTTCAGTAAATGACACGCAGTTATGTTTAAAATGACTGCACTAAAAAAAAAAAAAAAAAAAAAAAACAGTACACGCTCCGAGTACAGAGGTGGAAATTTCATGACCCCTAACATGCGTTGCCGAGACCTGCCCGGCCGCAAAAAGTGAGGGAGACGCAGGGCCGTGTGGTGAGTTCACGGAGGGAGCGCAGGGACACACGGGCTACGTCTGTAAGAGGTGGAAACTCACTCTTCACGGGAGTCCAGAGGCAACAGAACAGACCCGCATGGAAACGGAACCCACGCGCCTGCCTCGCCGGGTCCAGCGACACGCCCAGGATCTCGCCCTGCCGCCCGCCCCGGGCCGGGTGGGTCACCACCCTCTCCGCCAGCCCCAGGAGCCTGCAGAAGGCCTGAAGCCGGGGGACACCAGCCAGTCTCACTGTTTCACACACACAAATGCATCACAGAGCCATCTGCAGAGGCTGCTGTGAGCCAGACAGTCACCTCCTAATCCAGCCGTCCAAAGGGAGGTCCCGCCACGGCTGGCCCAGGCACCTCACCTGGCACCACCACCACCACCCCCCCCGGCTGCTGCTCCGCCTCTCCCAATCCTCACAACAGCAGCAGCTACTTCTTTGTTAAAACCCCGTCACTGCCACCCTCCCACCCCGGCTGGCCCCATTCCTGAAGGCGCAGGCAGGCCGGAGCCGGGCCCACAGACTCGCAAACTTCAGACGGTCCTGGAGTCTGCACCCCCGTGTCCGCTTCGGAAAGCCACCTGGCCCCATCCACACACACCCAGTCCCTCCACGGCCAGCTCCTCCCCAAGTGCCTCAGCCGCACACGGGGGGGGGGGGGGGGGCCAAAGGCACCGCCAGCCGGCAGTCACAAGCAGCGCAGGAGGAGTCCAGGCTCGGAGCAGCCACGCCCTTGCACCACAACTAAGACCCAACACAGCCAGATCGATACTTCTGCTAACAGCAGGACTCTCAGTCACGCCTCACCCCTGCGCGCCATCACCCAGCTGGACGCCCCTCCACGCGCACAGACTACACCGCTCCCTTCCTATTTTACCCCTGAAGTCACCAGTAGCAGGAACAGCCTATTAACTCCTTTTCTCACTCCAGTCTCGCCCCTCTTCAATCTTAACATCTACTCTGCAGTTCAAAAGTCATCTTCTAAAACTGTGACTGTCCTGTATCTTCTCAAAACACCCAGTGCTCCCACCGTCCACGAGCTCACGCTCACATCTAACAGCAGAGAGAATCCCAAAGCAGCCACTGGCCAGCTCTAGGCCAAGCCCATCTGTGTGCTCCCAGCAGCTAAGAATGGTGTTCACATGTATAAGTTATAAACATAAGAAAGCATACGTACCAGAAACCATGATAAGCACACACAGATGGCCTTGGCAGAGAAAGTCTGCTGACCCCTAACCCAGCCCAACAATTTTCAGGTCCAAATCAGCCTGCCAAATGCCCTGAGGTGCCACCCACGGCATCGAGCTACTCAGAGCTCCCAGGCCAGACCCTTGGTCTTGGGCTGCATGTCCTTCGCTCAGCTTTCACCCCAAAGGTCCAGCTCTGCACTGAGCCCCACAAGGAACCACAACTCTGCCTATCTCACTGGACAGGGAGACCCCGGAAAACACGGTGGACGTAACCAGGTAAGCCCTAGCACCCAGCCTAACACTGCCTCAGGATATGTGTTCCATGACACGTGTCCCAAGACTGTTTGATGAACACATTTCAAAGGATGATGGACTACAAAATGCAGGCCTGTAACATCAAGAGATAAGTCATGCGGTCATAAAAAGACCGCCCAAAGGAGAGCCCACAGCACCACACAGACCTGCACTTGCTCTTTAAGACGAGACAGAAAAAGGAACAAAAGGAGATGCTCCGGAATGGGGGCAGGGAGCATTCTGGGCTCTCTGCCAAGGACGATACTGCTGTGTCTTGTGCAGTGAGGGCACTGGACGCGAGGGGCTGGAAGGGTACCACCAGCACACGCTCTCTGACAGACGCCTGTCAAGACTGCAGTCCTGCCTGGTGTCAGAAGACACTCAGAAGCTGCTTCCTAAACCAGCCCTGTAAGGAGACGGCACCCTGCGCCCGACCACCCCGGCTCTGCGGCCTCCAGGACCAGCGCTCCAGGACTCTCCTGGCGGGTGCCCCCCTCTGTGGCCACTGCTTCTTGCAGACCAAGAAAGGTCTCGTGCTGGACCGACGGCACGACTGCAGGCGCTGGGAACAGTCACCAGGGACCCGCGTCAGCCCAGGCCCCACGGTGCTCACGGGCACCAGGTGGGCAGCGCCGCCTCACTCAAGAGCTGCTCCTTCCCGCGGGCACAGCCAGAGTCCCGGGAACGGGGTCCTTTCCTCTCCTCTCATCGGTGCACACTTCTCCCGGTTACTAACGTGACAGGAAGGGCCTTCAAGTGTTTTAATGAGAAGAAAGTTTTCAACCCACTGAAGAGCGGGCGGCGCGAGCGTCCAGTAACTGACCACGTCCCCCGGCCGGGGCTCCCGCAGCCCCGCTCCACACTCCCTGCAGAACACGGGAGGGAAACCAAGGCTGGATGGCATTTACACGTCAGGAAGGAGGGGACACCGGCTCCCCTCCGCAGACCTGAAGCGCCTCCACGAGACACCAGCGGGGAGGCGCACTGTCCACCCCGGAGGGCCCTGCAGGGCCGCCAGGCGCCCGCAGGCAGACGGAGGCGGGTCGAGCCTCTGGCGGGCAGGAGCGCCCCGAGCTTCCTGGGAGGAGGACCGGCCCTGCTGAGCGCTGCCTCAAAGGCCCACGGGGACCAGGACCCGCGCCTCCCGCAGAAAGGCTGTGAGGTCCACCCACAGCCCCGCTCGGCGGGACACGCCGCCCTCTGGTGGTGAGGCGCGGAAGTGCAGGCCACGTGCAGAACACCAGAGACACTCGCTATGTTTTCCTTCCAATCAGAAAGGTTCTTGGAAGAAGACTATATTCCTAATCTGATTCGAGATTTTTTTCTAATCTTTCCACAATACTGCTCTATAATGGAACTGAAATAACGTGGGAAAAACAAACACATTCACAGCTGAATTTCCTTCAAAATCCCCCTCTGACAAAAGGATTGAGCACAGCGGAGACAGTAAACCAAAGGAGGTGAACGCTGTGAAGCCTGCAGCACAAAACCATGGAGCTTGCTCCCATCAGAACGAATGCCCTGTGAGAAACGGGCTCAGCGGGGTCGAGGTCACTGTTGTCCCAGCACGCCCCCCAGCAACTCTCAGCGGCTTGGCCCAGACCAGCTGACACACGCTTGGAGCAGCCACAGAGGGTCTCTCCCTGTCTCTCTGGGTTACAGCCACTCCCTCCTACATCAGAAATCAGAACTGGGACAGTCCGCCACTTTCAAAATAACAACAAACCCACATGTTAACATAAAATATATTTATGAAAAATAAAGTGAAGTGGCTCAGTCATGTCCAACTCTTTGCGACCCCATGGACTGTAACCTATCAGGCCCCTCTGTCCATGGGATTTTCCAAGCAAGAGTACTGGAGTGCGGTGCCACTTCCTTCTCCAGGGGATCTTCCCGACCCAGGGATCGAACCCAGGTCTCGCATTGTAGGCAGATGGTTCTACCATCTGAGCCACCAGGGAAGTCTACCACTTTTCAAAACAAAAAAGTAGAGACAAGGATAGTGTTGCTTTACATGTTTATAAGTTGCCCTCCTGACTTAACAGAGCACCACTTGCCTCCTGCACGCTCATCTCCTGCACACTCGCCTCCTGCGCTCTTCTGCACACTCATCTGCACGCTCAGCTCCCGCATGTTCATCTGCACACTCGTCTACTCAGCACACTCATCTGCACACTTGTCTGCACGCTCATCTCCTGCACATTCGTCTCTTGCACTCTCATCTGTGCTCTTCTGCACACTCATCTGCACACTCACCTCCTCTACAAGTTCATCTCCTGCATGCTCGTCTCCTGCACACTCATCACCTACATGCCACCGCTCTCAGAACCTGTGTTCTGTGCTCAGGACTGGGCGAGAGGGGAAAAGGCAGGTGACAGTGGACCTGCCAGCTGTGGCGGGGCCTTGGACCCTCTGCTGCGCTGCTCACTACACAGGGGGTGCAGATGGTGCTCCCTGAGTGGACGGACGGTGACTGAGCAGGCGCTGGTGCTGAGGATGCAGTGAAGGAAGGGCGGCTGGTGCAGCCTGGCTGGGGGTGAGGGGCGAGGCCTGGGCCCGCACACCACGGGGCTGACCTGATGCACCTCTTCGGGCAGCTTTGTTTCTACAGAGCATTATTCAACCCAGGGTCATCTTTCTATTAATTTTTCTTTTACTGTAAAACTAATTAATGTTCATTATTTTGTAAAAAAACTTATATTCCAAAAAATATTTTAAAAACCACTGTCAATCCCAGTCCCATAATTCAAATATCCATATTAACTATTGGTATAGTTCCATCTGTTTTGTTTCCCAAATTTCATAAGAAATTTAAATTTGGGTTCATCTGTAATGTACACAATTACTAAAAACCTGCATGCAGGTCAAGAAGGAACAGTTAGAATTGGACATGGAGCAATGGACTGGTTCCAAATTGGGAAAAGAGTATGTCAAAGTTGTATATTGTCACCCTGCTTATTTAACGTATATGCAGAGTACATCACATGAAACACCGGGCTGGATGAAGCACAAGCTGGAATCAAGACTGCCGGGAGAAATATCAATAACCTCAGATATGCAGATGACACCACCCTAACGGCAGAAAGCGCAGAGGAACTCAAGAGCCTCTTGATGAAAGTGAAAGAAGAGAGTGTAAAAGCTGGCTTAAAACTCAACCTTCAAAAAACGAAGATCATGGCATCCAGTCCCATCACTTCATGGTAAATAGATGTGGAAACAATGGAAACAGTGACAGACTTTATTTTCTTGGGCTCCAAAATCACTGTGGACAGTGACTACAGTCATGAAATTAGACTCCTGCTCCTCAGAAGAAAAGCTATGACCAACCTAGGCAGCATATTAGAAAGCAGAGATATCACTTTGCCGACAAAGGTCCAACTAGTCAAAGCTATGGTTTTTCCAGTAGTCACATGTGGATGTGAGAGGTGGACCATAAAGAAGGCTGAGCACTGAAGAACTGATGCTTTTGAACTGTGGTGTTGGAGAAGACTCTTGAGAGTCCCTTGGACTGCAGGGAGATCAAACCAGTCAATCCTAAAGGAAATCAGTCCTGAATATTCATTCAAAGGACTGATGCTGAAGCTGAAACTCCAATACTTTGGCCACCTGATGTGAAGGGCTGACTCACTGGAAAAGAGCCTGATGCTGGGGAACATTGAAGTCAGGAGGAGAAGGGGACGACATAAGACAAGATGGCTGGATGGCATCGCCGACTCAATGGACCTGAATTTGAGTAAACTCTGGGAGATTGTAAAGTACAGGGAAGCCTGGCGTGCTGCAGTCCAAGGGGTCCCAAAGAGTGGGACACAACTGAGCGACTAAACATAATCACTCCTTCCTTCTTGAATGTCACGTGCTGTTGAGAGGCCAGTAAAGAAGGCTGAGAACCAACCAGGGGGGTTGGCAACACCCAGGTCAATGGTGTCCTGCTTGAATAGGCTCAAAGGGCAGGTCTGGGAGGTCCTGGAAACAGCAAAGGTGGAATGAAGTCTAAGAAACTGGGATTTCATTTACAGGAAGGTCAAGAGAGTTGGACCATGAAGAAGGTTGAGCACCAAAGAATTAATGCTTTCGAACTGTGGTGCTGGAAAAGACTTTTGAGAGTTCCTTGGACTGCAGGGAGAACAAACCAGCCAATCCTAAAGGAAATCAACCCTGAGTATTCATCAGAAGGACTGATGCTGAAGCTAAAGCTCCAATATTTTGGCCACCTGATTTGAGGCAAAAAGTCGACTCATCGGAAAAAACCCTGATGCTAGGAAAGATTGAGGGCAAAAGGAGAAGAGGGTGACAGAGGATCAGATGGTTAGACAGTATCGCCAACTCAATGGACAGGAACTTGAGCAAACTCTGGGCAGCAGTGAAGGACAGGGGAGCCTGGTGGGCTGCCGTCCACAGGGTCGCAGAGTCAGACACGACTGAAGGACCGAACAGCAACGAGCAGCACGCCTGCACAAACGCCCTCATTTTTGAAGCCGGGGCGACACACGTTCAGGCTGAAGAGCAGCTGGGATGCCTGCGGCTCTAGCCCCTCTGTCCTGGAGCCAGAGCAGGACTGAAGGCCCCCAGCCCCGGCACACGCGCTGGGCAGGGTCGCAGACACAGGCGGGAGGGCCCCACACGCCCCGCGGCTCTGCCCGCGTCCCAGCTGCCACCTCCTGTCCAGACTGGGCTCCCTCACCTGCAGGGGCACGCAGGCCCTCCTTCCACTCGGAACCCTTCCTCTCTGGCCCTCTCCCTGGAGAATTAACCTGTCTTTCTCCCACAAGCTGCAGGATTCTTTTCCAAGATGGACCAGAGTCAAGACAAACTTAAAAGGTTTTCAGCCCAGGGCAACACTGTCCACAGTAACACAGAAGGACCAACAAGGATAACTTTAAATTCCCCAGCAGCCCTGTTAAAAAGTGCAAAGAGGAGTAATCAACTTAAATACATGTCATTTAACCCAACACACATCCAAAATGTTACCAGTTCAACATGTCACTAATATTAAAAAAAAAAAAATAGTACCCTGCAAAAGCACAAAATGTCTCAATAAGCCTCTGAAATCCAATGTATACTTCACACGTAAAGGACATCTCAGTTGGGGTGGACAAATGTCAGATGTTCAAACATCACTTGGGGTTCGTGAAGGGGGGTGACAACCACCTCTCCACTTCAGCCTGAACAAGTGCAGAAGCCAGCCCACCCCCAGATTCCACCTGCCACCTGGAGTCAGAGAGCTGGGTCTCCGCCAGCAGCAGGAAGGAGCAGCAGGGGCTGACGGGCAGACGCCTCCCCAGGGCTGCTTCCACACCTTCTCTCTCCGTTAACAGCAACCTATTAAAACTAATAACCCTGATAGAGCTGTGTACCTGGGGGCCTTTCTCAAACCAGAGCACAAGGACCGCAGCAGAGACAAGGCACCACGTTCACTGTCACCTGACCCTCGATCGGAGGCTGCCGCACAGCCGGCATGAAACGCCTGTCACAGAAGCAAACAACAAAGGAACAAGTGACTGAAGACATGGCTCCTAACTACACTTGGAGGCCTTTAGGGTTCAACCTTGGTCACCAAGGTCAAATTTACATATATATGAATAAATCACTCAATCTATCCATTCATAGGCCAATTCCACCTCCTGCTGTTGTTATACAACAGAAATCACCTAAAATTGTGCTAGGTAAAGTTAAGGTATTGGGAAACGAAGAAAATCTAAAGACCCACCTTGGAAAAGTTTACAGTCCCCTCACTGCAACAATGGTAAAGAAAGATAATCAAAATACAAAGCAAGTGTTCCGACGAAAGACAGGGTGCCCTGGAAGCAGACGGGCTCCATCAGAGGCCGGCAAACCCAGCCCACTGCCTGTTTCTGGAGAGCCTAAAAGGGTGGCTGCATGTTCTTAAATGCAGTAAAGACCACGTGAGACTCAGATCCAGGACCCACACACACAGCAGCTCACAGCCAGTCTCCCATGTCCACACGCATCTAGGGCTGCCTTTATGCCACAGGCAGAGCTCAGCAACACCAGGCAAACGCCTCTCGCCGAGAGCCACGTGGTCGCCACGCCAGCTGAATCCACCAGGTAAGCACGAGGAGAGGCGTGGCTGCAAACCCCGAACACCGCGCTCCAGTCGCTTGATCACTGTGTGCGTCTTGCAAAGACATCAGCCGGGGTAAAAGACGGCAGTGCACACCACAGACAAAGCACAAAACTCACAACTCAGAGGAAAACAACGATCAGAAAAGTCAGAAAATCCAAAGAAGCTCAACACACTCTAAATAAGATAACCTCAAAGAGACCCTCACTTAGACACTTAATCGAACCGCGGAAAGCCAAGCCAGAGAACCCTGAATGCAGCAAGACAGAAGCAAGTTACTACAACTTACTACAGGGGCCTCCACAAGGCTGACCACGGACTTCTCAGCAGAACCAAGAAGGCCAGAGAGCAGTCAGACGACTTTTAAAGTATCGAAAGAAAAAGACTGTCAACCAAGACTTCTATACACACCAAAGTATCTTCATGAATGAAACAGAAACTAAAGCATGCCAAGATAAACAAAGAGAACCTGTCAGCAGCAGACACACCCTCCATGGGCAGGAAGGGACCCTTCACACTGAATGAAAGGACTCGGGCAGTAACACAAACCCACATGGAAGAAACAACACCAGAAACGGCGACCGCACCGGTAAACATTCAGGACAGCATACATGCATTTTAAGTTACAGCTCTTTGTTCTCCCACGTGACTCAAAAGACAACTGCACCAAGCGCGCACCGTCCGTCTGTGTGGGTGGCGACACGGTGCACAAAGATGCAACGTGTGTGACAAGAAGAAAACGAGGACAGAAGAAACGCAGCCGGAGGAAAGGGAGGCAAGGTTTGACGTCGCTCAGTCGTGTCCGACTCTCTGGGACCCCAGGGACGATACAGTCCGTGGAATTCTCCAGGCCAGAATACTGGAGTGGGTACCATTCCCTTCTCCAGGGCATCTTCCCAAACCAGGGGTTGAACCCAGGTGTTCCCACATTGCAGGCAAATTCTTTACCAACGGAGGCACCGGGGAAGCACGTTTTTTCTGTATCTTATTTTTTATTGGAGTTCAGTTGATTAACAGTATCGTGAGTTTCAGTTGTATAACAAAGTGATTCCGTTACACATATACATGTGTTTCTTCTTTTTCAAATTCTTTTCCCAATTAGGTTGTTACATGCTACGGAGCCGAGTTCCAGGTGCTGTACAGCAGGTCCTCGCTGGTTATCCATTTGAAATACAGCAGCATGTACACGTTGATCCAAAACTCCCTAACTATCCGTTCACCATAGCCCTAGGAGCAAATTTTTTGACATATACTATTTTAATAACACTAGTATAATACAAAGTAGATTGTTATAAGTTAAAACATTAAATAATCCTCCTCAGGGAAATAAAGAATAGTAAGTACAGTCAGACAAGAAGGGAATTAAAATAGCACACTGGAGAATATCCAACAAAAACAGAAAACTAAGGAGGAGAAGAGCAACAAAAGATGAGGACAACGTGATCCCGCCTTTTCAGTAATTATAATAAATGCAAATGGATTAAATATTCCAACTAAAAAGCAGAGCCTGATCCAACGGATTAAAAAAATAATGATCCAACTGCATGCTCACACATCTTAGACTGAAATACACCATGAGATTAAAGGTGGAAGAGAGAAAAAAAGGTGCACAACGTCAACAGAGACCATGAGGGGACTGAAGAGGCTACACTGGTGTTAAACAAAACAGGCTTTTTTAATGTTAATTAATTAATTTATTTATTTGGCTGTGCCAGGTCTTAGTTGTTGCACATGGGATCCAGTTCCCTGACCTGAAACAACCCGGGCCCCCTGCATTGGGAGCACAGTCTTAGCCACTGGACCACCAGGGAAGTCCCCAAAACAGACTTTAAAACAAGAAATACTGCTAGAGACAAAGAGGGACATTTCACACAAACGGAAGAGATAACAACGCAAATATATGCGTAACTAACAACAAGGAAGAGAGTTCCAGAAACACATCCACTTCTGCTTCAGTGACCACGCTAAAGCCTTTGACTACGTGGACCACAACTGTGGAACATTCTTAAAGAGATGGGAACACCACACCATCTTACCTGCCTCCTGAGACACCTGTATGCAGGCCAAGAAGCAACAGTTTGAACCGGACATGGAACAACGGACTGGTTCCAAATCGGGAAAGGAGTACATCAAGGCTGTATGTTGTCACCCTGCTTATTTAACTTCTATGCAGAGTACATCATGTGAAATGCCAGGCTGGATGAAGCACAAGCTGGAATCAAGAATGCTGGGAGAAATATCAATAACCTCAGATATGCAGATGACACCACCCTTATGGCAGAAAGTGAAGAGGAACTAAAGAGCCTCTTGATGAAGGTGAAAGAGGAAAGTGAAAAAGCTGGCTTGAAACTCAACATTCAGAAAACTAAGATCATTGGCATCCAGTCCAGTCCCACTACTTCATAGCAAATAGATGGGGAAACAATGGAAACAGACTTTCCATTTTGTTTCCAAAAATAAAGTGACAGACTTTATTTGGGGGGGGCTCCAAAATCACTGCATGTGGTGACTGCAGCCATGAAATTAAAAGACGCTTGCTCCTTGGAAGAAAAGCTATGACCAACCTAGATGGCATACTTAAAAAACAGAGACATTACTTTACCGACAAAGGTCTGTATAGTCAAAGCTGTGGTTTTTCCAGTGGTCATGTATGGATGTGAGAGTTGGACCATAAAGAAGGCTGAGTGCCAAAGAACTGACGTTTTTGAACTGTGGTGTTGGAGAAGACTCCTGAGAGTCCCTTGGAGTGCAAGATCCAACCAGTCCATCCTAAAGGAAATCAGTCCTGAATATTCATTGGAAGGACTGATGCTGAAGCTAAAACTCCAATACTTTGGTCACCAGATGCAAAGAACTGACTCATTAGAAAAGACCCTGATGCTGGAAAAGACTGAAGGCAGAAGGAGAAGGGGACGACAGAGGATGAGATGGTCAGAGGGCATCACCGACTTGGACATAAGTTTGAGCAAGCTCCGGGAGTCGGTGATGGGCAGGGAGGCCTGGCTGCTGCAGTCCACGGGGTTGGAAAAGAGTTGAACACAACTGAGCGACTGCACTGAACAACGAAGTCTCAAAGTCTGTGATGCAAAACCTGACAGAACTGAAAGGAAAAGAAAAGCCAGCAATAACAGTTGGCAATTCCAAAACCCTACTGTTAGTAACCGACAGAATTACTTAAAAAAAAAAAAAAAAAAAGAGGGGGTGGGGAGGAAGGGTAAGGAGACTGGAGAGGGGGGCACCCCCCCCGACACACCAGGCACAGCCACCTGGACGGCACAGGCAGGTTCCGAGGAAGGACGGAACACAATCTCAGCCACTGAAAAGAATCTAGCAAATTTAAACAAACTGATATTAAAGTATGTCCTCTGACCATAATGGAACTAGCAATCAAGAAAACAGGGCAGTCCAGGAAATACCTAAACACTGAGAAATTAAACACTACAATTCTAAATAACCTGCAGGTCAAAGAAAACGCAACGTATCAAAGCTTACAGGAAGCATCGTGCTTGTTTCCTAGGGCCGCCATAACCGAACACCACAGACTGGGTTAGTCAGAACACGAGAAACCCATCGTCTCACAGGTCTGGAGGCCAGAAGCCCAGCGGGGCCACGCGGGCGCTGAGGACTCCCGGGGGCTGCCTCCCAGCATCCCCAGCCTCTTGTCTGCCGCGAGCCTGGGCGCCCCAGCCAGACAGGCGCCTCCCTCCAGGGACTCTCCGCCCGCTCCTCGCTCGGCGCTCTCCTCTCCGAGGCTGACACCAATCACACCGACCCCGGGGCCCGCCCTGCTCAGGTCCAGCCTCATCTGAATCCATCTGCTATGACCCTACTTCCAAACAGGGTCACATTCTGAGATAGTGGGAAGTCAGAACTTCAGTGTACCTTTTGAGGAAACGTAAGTCAACCCAGTAACACAGGAAAGAAACACTTTGCGGGAAATGGTACAGTTTTAAACCCCTGTATCAGAAAAGAACTCATGCCGAGGTCCTCAGCTTCCCCCTTAAGAAACTAGAAAAACGGAAACGAACCCCAAAGCGAGCAAAAGGGAGGAAAGAAAGACGAGAGTGACAATAGAGTCGGGACAGGAAGACAACCAGGAATCCACAAAGTCAAGTTACTTCCTCGCAACTCCAACGTAACTCAAGCCTCGGACTAGACTGACCAAGAAAGAGAGAAGACTCAAATACTAGAATCAAGGAGGAAAGAGGGAGAGCTCCCCTGTGGCCAGTGGGTAAGAACCCCCCTGCCGACAAAGGGGACGCGAGCCCCCTCTCCGGTCCTGAAGACCCCACATGCCTCAGAGCGACGAACCCCGTGCGCCACGACCACCGAGCCGGAGGTCTGGAGCCCGAGCTCCGCACCAAGAGAAGCCACCCACCGCAGCGGGGAGTCCGCACGCCAAAACCGGGGCAGCGCTGGTCGCCACGGCTAGGGAAAAGCCACGGCAGCAAGGAAGACCCCGAACAGCCAAACAAGTCGATATGTACAATTATCTCTTTATAAAAAAAAGAAATTAAAGACTTAAACAAATGGAAACATCACCCGAATTCATGCATTGGAAGACTTCAGAGGGACACACCCCAAACTGATCTACATCAACACAATCCCGATCACAATCCCAGAAGGCTCTTCTGCAGGTATCAACCTGCTCCTAAAATTCACAAGGAAGCAGGAGTCTGGATAAGCCTGAAAAGATCTTGAAAAAGAAGAACTATGTTAGAGGACTCACCCTTCCCCACTTGTTTTACTGATTACATTGACTACAGAAATCAAGACAAGGTGGTACCGGCAGGACAGACATACAACTATACAAAACAGATCTGAGAGTCTAGAAATAAATGCTCACATTTATGGTCAACTGATTTTCAACAAGGATGCCTTAACAATTCAATGGGGAAAGAAGAGTCATCAATAAACAGTGGCGGACCAACTGGAGAGCCACGCACAAAAGAATCAAGTTGTGCTCCGACCTCGTATCGAATACCAAAAGCAACTCAGCGTAAAGACCTAAATGTTATAAAACCCTTAGAAGGAAACAAACTGCATGACATAGATTACATAATTATATGGCACCAAAAGTTCAAGCAACCAAAGAAAAAAAAATTTTAACTGGACTTGTCAAAATTAAAAACTTTTGTGCTTCCAAGGACACCAAAAAAAATCAGAAAGTGAAAGACAACCATAGAATGGAAAAAAATTTTTTTTTGCAAATCATGTTACCTAGTAAGAGACTTGGGTTGGAATACATAAAATCTCTTACAACTCAGTAATTAAAAGAAACCAAATTAAAAGTGGGCACAGGATGTGAAGGCAAGGATGTGGAAAAGCCGGATTCACCCTCCGCTGGTGGGAATGTAAGAAGTGCAGTCAAACAGGTCAACACTGAGCTACCGTCTGACCCAGCAATTCCAGCACTAGGGATACACCCAAGAGCACTGAATGAAGAGGTCCACGCACAGAAACGTGGACTCAGATACCCACAGCAGCCCAAAAGCGGAATCCAACCAAAAGCCCACCTACTGGAGAACAGAAACAGCATGTGCTCCGTCCACACAACGCACCTTCCCCTGCAACCAAGACAGCACCCGGGGCTGACACACCCTGCCGCGCGGACGCCCCCGCGCGCTAAACGGGAGAAGGCAGGCACAAGAGGCGTTCACCTGTGATTCCATTTATAAATCCCCTGGTGGCTCAGCCAGTAAAGAATCTGCCTGCAACGTAGGAGACCCCGGTTCAATTCCTGGGTCGGCAAGATCCCCTGGAGAAGGGTCAGGCTACCCACTCTAGTATTCATGGGCTTCCCTGACAGCTCAGACAGTAAAGAATTCGCCTGCAATGTGGGAGACCTGGGTTTGACCCCTGGGTTGGAAGATCCCCTAGAGGAAGGCATGGCAACCCACTCCAATGGTCTCGCCTGGAGAATCCCCAAGGACAGAGCTCTGGCAGGCTACCGTCCGTGGGGTCGCAGAGTCGGGCACGACTGAGAGACAAACACAAGCACCTATGATCGCATTTCCATGAGACGCCCAGAGCAGGCAAACCCACGAGCGCAGGAAGGAGAGCGGCGGCTGCCAGGGACGGTGGGGAGGGAACAGGGAGTGACAGCTAATGGGTACAGGCTTTCTTTTCAGGGTGACAAAAGTGTTCTGGAATCGGTAGTGACAGCTGCAAAAAGCAGGGAAAAAATACTAAACAGTACACTTCACAAATGTGAAGTTTGTGGTATACGAATAATACCGTAAGTTCAAAAAAATCATGTTTCTGGACTGATTCTGGCATTTGGCAAAACCTATCAGCATGGAGACATTTTCAAAGATGAGGAACAGAAAACTGATCTTTGATCAAGTTCAGCATCAGCAGATGAACATTTCCAACAGATCCCGATGACAGGGAACCAATTCAAAACCCAAGCAAGTAAAACATCCGTCCAAAACGGTCACTCTTCTGGGTGGCAGATCTGTATCACCAGGAAGGCAGAATAAAGCAGTCAACCATCAGTACTGTATTTTGACTTTTGTCAATAAAAAATTCCCAAATTATCTTTGATCTTCCTTTATGGAACCTGTCCAACCTCCGAAACGAACCATGCCTGGAACTGGCCTCAGCCGTTCGTGCCTGTTTCAACCACCAGCACCACCCTTCGGTCTGGTGCTCGAGCGGAGCCAGCGTCCAGCTCAGGCCTGCGGCCCAGGAACCATCCCCAGCCGCCTCAGCCGCCCATGGAATCAGCTCTCACAGGGAGGGGCCTCCCCGCCTCCTCAGGACTGCAGCCCCCACCGCCGCTCCACAGGCCCATCCGCACAGAGCGGCCAGAAGACCTTCCCAGCTCGCACACCTGACCACGCCACCCCCTCCCGAAGCTCGCCACCGCCCTTGGGACAAGGACGAGAATCCCTCCAGGCTTCTCATCGTGGACCAGCCGCCTCGACGGCCCTTGCGCCATGCTGGGCTGTGCCCTGAGGGGACGAGGAAGAAGCTTCCACAGGCATTTACACAAGAGGCCTAAAACCACTGACACTCATAATCGCCCAACTGCTCCCAATTCATCCAGCTTATTCACACACAACGTCTTGCTGGATTCTCAAGACCAGAGGGCAGAGCACCCTGAGCCCCGGGTGGGGGCTGGCGCCGGGGTCAGCAGGCCTCCCTGCCCACCGGCAGCAGCTCCGTGAGCTCCACCGCCACACAGCGTCGGCTTCATCCTGGTGACTCAGCTTCTCTGCGTGTTCCAGGACCAGGGTGGAGGGCAATTCTTCCCACTGGCATCTCCAAAGTACCCTCTGCAATTTCTTCTTGACCTTGGGACGCGCTGCACAGCACCTTCCCACATGGGCAGAAGAGGCTCCAACACCCCCAGTCATGTGGGGGAGTCCCCGAACACCCAGAGGGCACGACGGCACTGGCCTCGTGCAGGCAACGCTCCAGCTGCACCACTGCGGACCGGAGCGCACGCCTCAGGATCGCGGCCCGCTCGAAGCGTCCACCCACAGCCCGGCTGCCCGTCTTCACACGCCGCTCCGGCCCCCTCCCTGGCGTCCCAGCCCCACAGCTGGCCCCGGGGGCCTGGGCGCCACCACTCTGCCCGCAGCAGGCCGGCCTCGCTCCCGGACTCCGTGGACCGCCATGCCCCGCCCGACCTTCCCCTCTCAAAGCCCACCAGGCGCCTGGCCCTCCCGTCCCAAGAAATGACAACTGGGCTCCGGCGGGCGCTCGCTCCCTCCACACCTCCCTTCTTGCTCTTCTTTCAGACGCACACAGTCGGGCCTATTCTTAGCACCTCAGCTGTTCCCACCCTCGCCTGAGCCCCACTGCTCACCAGCCGCCTCCAGCGTCTCCTGGCTGTGCCGCGCCCCTCACCCCCACCCGCCCCAGTCCCCCCAGGACTGCCCGTCCCCCAGAGCACGAGGCCTCACCCGGCCTCCCCGCGTCTCTGCGCTCCAAGGCCCTTCCAGAGAACATCCGGCTACCGCCGGCCTTCAGGACGGTGAACAACGAGCCCCGTCCCGTGCTCACATCTGCCGCTACAGGGAAGGGCCCGCTGCCCACAAGTGCTAAGCGCCTCACGTGCCGTCCACACTGGAGCGAACAGATGGCAGCGCCGCCTGCAAAGTGTTAACAGCCTGGATGTGGCAAAGTGCACGAAGCAAGAGCACACCAGTAGCTCCCAGGGGAGAACGCACGCAAGCCCACGAGGGCAGCGAGTTTGCTGACTCCCTCAACACGTTCGCAAACAGCTCACACTCGTTCCTGAATGTCAGGGTCTGGAAGTTCTGACCTCGATCTTAGAATCCATGCCAAAAAGTTCTACCTCCACTGGGGCACCCACGAGTCTGCACCAGTTGATTACCTGCTCGTAAGGTAAAACAAATCCGGACAAGGCAGTCCTTACAGCATCAGAGCTACAGGGGGCTTCGGTCCCCTGTGAAAGCCACCGTGTGCTCACACAGCAGACGGGCAGGATTCCACAGCTTCAGGCTCCATCCTGAGACCCGAGGCCAGTGGACAGACCTGGTCCACCACGCCCAGCCTGCCTCCGTCCGTCCTCCCGTCTGCTGACCAGTCCCTGAAGCCTCAGGGGGGACAGAAGGGTCCCCGCCTTGCCCTGGGCAGTGGGAGAGGTCAGCTGTGTTGTCCCCTCACTCCGCCGTCCTGCTGAGTCCCCGGCTCCAGAGCACAGGGGGCCTCATGAGACCCTCGGGCGCCCTGGCCTCCACCACACTTCCAGGGACAGGGAGCCTCCCCACCGGGGGCTGGACACAGTCCTGGTCTGGCCCTCAAGGCTCTCAGACCCCTGGCTCTCTGCCCAGCAAACACGGATTCTTTCAGGTCCTGTCCAAACGACACCTCCCAGCAAAGTCCTTGCTCACCCCGGCATCCAGCACCCCTGGACATGACCCCTGCCCCCTGACCCTCTGGAACACCCGCCGTGCCGCTCGGCCCTCGGGTGCCGGCCCCCACAGGGAGCACCACACCAACCCAGGGACCTGAACCAGGAAGAGGAGGCCGCCCTAAATCTCAGTTCAACACGATGAGTGATGACTGAGAAAACCTAAAGAAACAGACGCACGCCTGGAGGAGAGGTCTGACCCAAGACGCGAGGAGGCGGTCTACACGGAGGTCCACACCGGACAGGAGAGCGGAGTGGCCACAGGGCTGGACCGTACTCTCAAACAGGGGGCTCTGCCCAGGCCGCTGCAAGGGCCCAGGGGTACTGCCGCCCCGCCTCCCCACAAAGAGCCCAGGCCGAGCACACGCAGGAGGCCCCATGACCCTGTAGTCACAGCCACGTCCACCGCCAACTGGGCTCCGTGAGCGCAGAGACTCTGGCCAGCTTCTCACGGTGGGTGCTCGGCAGAAGCTTCTCCGCCCCAGAAAGGAGCGAGACAAGGAGACGAGAGCCACCCGTTTCCTCCACACAGACGTTACAGGGCAAAAGTACGTGATCTGAAACAAGAGAACCAGAAACATCACAGATACGGATAAAGGAGAAGCCTGTGTCCGACCGCAGTAAGTACCGGGAGCACTCTGCACGACGCTCAGACAGCTCGCGGCCGGCGGGCCAAGACAGAGCCAGACGCAGGAGACAGACGCGGGCGCAGCAAGGTCGGGGCGCCGGGCTTCTGTCCCCTGTGAAGGCCACAGCGCATTCACACACGAGGGGGCCCAGGCCTGCTCCACGGGCAGCGACACGCGCGCACACACGGGACCAGCTGCGCCCCCTCCACCCCACGCGGCGAAGACAGTGCGTGGGTAGGAAACTTGAATTTAACTGCTTCTCCAACCTTCAAAGAGGTCTCACCGTTTACTGACCTTTAACCAAACTCCACAGCATCTGGCAAGCAGCACAGACAAGACTTCTCTGTGAAGTGGGGACGGCGGGACAGCGGCCCCGTCCGACGGGAGAGCTGTCGGGACGGAGCGAAAAACCCCATGGAGTGACTCTGTGGAGGCTGAATTCATAATGCACACTAGAAAAGCAACGCTCGACATCATGAAATTTTGTGCCCTGCTCCGTCCCAACTAAAACCTTTTGAAAAGGCCAAAGTGTGTTCACGCGACCAAGTTGACCCTTGCAGGCCCTACGGCAGGACCCACCCGATCACACAAGACTCACTTCCAGAAAACAGCCATTCCACCGCTGCCGGCCCGAGACGGACCACGCTGCCCCACCGTCCACCGGGCCCACCAAGCAGACCTTCACTGCGAAAATCCCCACACCCCACAGCCTCCCCCTAGCCCTACCGCCCCCTCCTATGGACACCCTAAGGCCAGGGTGCTTCTCCCACAGCCGTCTCTTCGCCAGAACACCCCTCAACCCAAGCACTGGGCCCTGCACGCTGCAGGAAAGCAAGCGACGTGTGTGGAAGGGAAGACCAGAGGTGTGATCGTCTACACACCTGCTCTGAGCCAGGCGCCCGGCACGTGCAGTCACCACAAACCCATGAGGGGACTGTCCCACGTGGCAGGGAGTGGACGCCAGGGAGCTGCGCCGTGCGCCAGCGGTCAGGGCGCCGCTGAGGTGGCCGCCAGCTGCCTGGCAAACAGCCCACCATCCCCACACGACACGGGACCTAACTTCTGGGGCGAACACCCACAATGCCATCCAGGTCGGGCTGTGAGCTGCCCATCCACCTTCCCTGCCTCTGCACCCCGTGACATGGGGGGACCCAGCCTGTGCCGGGGAAACACGCCCTCAACCCTGAAGAGGTGACCGTGGCAGAAGGCAGTACAGAGTCACCACGGGAGTCTTTGAGAGCCTCGCGTCTATGCTTCTCCTCGTTTCTGCCAAAGCGACCCTGAAGCACGAGGGGCAAAGGGTGGTCTTTCCAGTAAGTGACACTGTTCAAGTGCACAGCCACACAGGAGATGATGAACCCTGGTCCCCACACCTCCTGTTTACACACGCAGACAACTGCACACAGCGCAGACTGACCCCAAAGAGGCAGAAGAAATGACAAGGGTCAGAGTGAGACCCTGAACAGAGAGGCTGGAAAAGCGGGCTGGGCTCCCGGCGGCCCACCGGCCGGCCCCGAGCTTCCCCTGTCCAGGACACAGCTTCGGTCCCTGGCTGCAGAGCTAGGGTCCCACGCGCTGGACAGCAACCGCCCAGCTACCCCCAAACAAAACGAGGGAAGAAAATCAGAGACTGTCATCGAAACCAAAAGCTGATTCTCTGAGGAGATAACAAGACTGACATAAATTTAGCTAACCTGAGGCAAAAAAAAAAGAAGACAGGAAGAAGATAAAGACCTAAACAGACGGAAAGACACCCTGTGTTCACGGACTATTAGACTAAGTATTATTACGACGGTAATACTCCCGCAATCCCTACAAAAATCACGGAAGGCTTTCTGCATCTGTGGACAAGCTAACCCTAAAACGCACATGGAATTGTAAGGGACCCAGAGGAGCAAGAACAAAGCTGGTGGACCCACACCTCCAGGGTACGGTATTCAAGACGGTGTGGTACTGACATAAGGACAGACATACAAACCAACATACAACAACTCAGAGTCCAGAAACGAGTCCCAGCATCTATGGTTCATCGATTTATAGCAAAGGTGTCCAGACAGTCCTGGGGGGAGGATTTCAACCAATGGTTCTAGGACAACTGCATCTCCACTAGCAAAGAATAAGGTTGGACACGCTACCTCACACCACACACAAAATGTAAGTCAAAATGGATCCCAGAGCAAAATTTAAGAGTTAAAACTATAATATAAAACTCAGAGGAAAACACAATGCTAACTTCCTAACAATGGATTTGGCAATGGACTCTTAGATATGACACCAAAAAAAGAAACAGCAAAAGAAGGAAATAGACAAATGGATCGTCATCAAAATCAAAAACATTTGCGCTTCAAAGAACCCTATCAAGGGACTTCCCTGGTGATCCAGTATTAGGAGTCCGCCTGCCAATGCAGAACACGTGGGTTTGGTCCCTGGTCCTGGAAGATTCCATATGCCAAGGGGAACTAAACCCATGAGTCACACTGCTGAGCCCACATGCCCACAGCCTGTGCTCTGCAGCGAGAGAAGCCACTGCAGTGGAAAGTCCACACGCTGCCCCAGAGAGAAGCCCCTGCTCACTACACTAGGGAAAGCCCTGGAGCTGCACCAGAGACTCAGCGCATCCAAAAATAAACATTTTTCACAAAGAACACTAACAAGAAACTGAAAAGATACCTACAAAATGGAGGAAAATGTTTCCTGATCATACATCAGAAAGGGGTTTGTATCTGTAATCTTCAACATACAGAAAATGTTTACAACTCACCTCAGAAACAATCTAATTGAAACGGGCAAAGGATTTCTGCAGACATTTCTATGAGGAAGATAACACAAACAGGGAAATCCAAATCAGCACCACCGGGAGACACCCCAGCAAACCCAACGGAAAGGCCGTGATCAAGACCGTTCACGACAAGTGTCTGCAAGCGCGTGGAGGAGCGGGGCGTCTCACACGCTGCTCACAGGGACGGGAGACGCGCAGCTGCCACACGACACAGGCGAGCGGGTCCCAACCACAGAGCTGCCCCGTGCCCAGCAATTCTGCTCCTCAACAGACACCCAAGAGAATGAACACATCCGTCCATACAGACACTTGTTCACGGCTGTTCACAGCAGTGCTAGTCATCACAGCCAAAAAATGGGAGCAACCGGTAAATGCATAAACAAAGCACAGTATATTCCGACCACGGAATATTATTTACCATGTAAAGGAATAAAATATGCCTCCAGCAGGAAAAAATGTCCGTAGGCACATTCCAAAAGTGTCTGAGCAACATAATTAAAAAGCGTACCGGGACCAGGACCGCCCTGGTGGCGCAGCGGCTAAGAAACTGCCTGCCAAAGGAGGGGGCACGGCTTCAATCCCTGGTCCGGGAAGGTTCCACGTTCTGAGGAGAAACTAAGGCCGTGCACCACCCCACTGAAGGCTGCACACCCTGGAGCCCGTGCTTCTCAACAGAGAGGCTCCCGCAGCAAGACGCCCTCACACCACAACAAGAGAAGCCCCCGCGCTCTGCAACTGGACAGAGCCCACGCGCAGCAACAAGGAGCCAGCGCAGCCAAAAAGAAACAAATCAGTATTTCTTTAAAAAAGCATACTAATGCTTAATATCAACAGTCATCAGGGAAATGCAAATGAAACCACAGCTGGACACGCTACACACCCACCAGGACGGCTAGAAAGACAAACAGCATCGAGTGTTCCCAAGGACTGAGCGCCGCTGGCGCCTCCTCACGCCCGTCCTGGGGTGCGACCCCCTGGGTACGGGCGTGCGGCCATGACTCGACACCCCCAGTCCCAGCCACACCCCACAGAAACGTGCACCAGCGCTCAAAGCTGTCCACACCACCTCAGCTCAAAGCCCCAGACTGGAGACAGCTCAGCGGCAAAGGCCCAGGACTGAAGACAGCGGACAGTACACAGAGACGGGAGAGCAAGCGAGCCAGGGCCCCAGGCACAGACGAGGCCTCGAGGTGCAGCGCCGACCAAACGGAGGCAGGCACGCACCCTGCCCCACGCCCTTCACCCCGAGCGCAGAGTCAGGGCGACAGCGGCCTCTGGGCAAGTACGGGGCAGGCCGCCAGGGCCCAGGGGGCATCTGCGGTTCTGGTAACGTCCCTGCTTGATCAAGGGTTAGGGACACGCATGACATTAGACACATGAAGTGTGCGCGTCTCTGTATGTATGTCAGACATTAGCACCTTCTCCAAACCAGTCTTCAGGCTTTGGTCAAATGTCTTAGTGCTGCTGAATCTGATAAAGATATAGAGACAGACAGTACGGAACCATAACGACAGATCTGAGCAGACCATTTCTACGGGAAGGAAAACAGAAGGGCAGGCTGAGCCAGAGGTGGGGGAACTCCTGACCATTCACTCGGCCACATGACAACTGGCATTTTGTTTCACCCTAGCGTTCAAGGAGTTCACAAAACACAAGCAAACAGCAAGGACGAGGAAGCAACCACGACGCTCTAAGTCTGAATGCCAGCCTTGGAATCTGATGGGAAGAGAGGACCTCCACTCCAAGGAGAGCAATCACTCCGCAACCTGCTTAGCACACAACGGTCACACCACACAGGACAGAGAGCTCTCCGGCCTTTCTTAGGGAAACCCTCCCCAGGAGGCTACTGGGTGTCAGTCCAGACAGTGTCAAGAACCCACGCCTCCTTGCCCACGTGAGTGTGCTTCACGGTCACTGAACAGCCTTCCTCTGTACAAGTGTTCCGGCTAACAGATGCAGCCTGCCATTCTGCACCCTAACGAGCTAACGATTCTCAGCAATGAACAACAACGAGTGCTAACACCACTCCTGCTGGACAGTAAGCACGAGTTACCGTGTCTGAGAAGAGGCTTAACACCGGTAATGACATGTTTTTGCTTAATTTTTTAGAAAGACAAACCTGCAGGACTTCCCTGGTGGTCCAGTGGCTGAGACCCTGCACTCTTAATGCAGGGAGCCCAGGTTCGATCCCTGCTCAGGGAACTAGATCCCACATGCCACACCATGGCCAGAAAAAAAAAGGAAATAGAAACACAGATAATCTGTAACAAATGTTATTTACCCTAACATACCCAAAGTATGTACTTCAACATGCAGACAATGAGCTTAAAGCATTCGTGTGACGCTTCCCTCTCCCTCGCACCGAGCCTTGGGAATCCAGCACGCACTCCACCTGCAGCGGGCTCCCGGCACAGCAACACGTCTCACCTGCTGAGGAGCCGCACGCGGCGAGCGGCTATCATACGGGAAGGCTGCAGCTCCAGACATGAGGCCTCAGGGGCAGGGAGCACAGGGCACAAAGGGACGTGTTAGGCCACATCACAAGAGCGGAACCAGCACAAGTAACGTGATGGGAAACTTTGGGACACACAAACCAATCTCTTCAAAACTTAACTGCGAGAGAAAAATAGCGACATGGAAATCAATGCACTGAGAATTAACAGATGCCTATCAAGAGCGAGGAAGAGACCATATTTTGTTCCTAACTTGAAATAAGAAATCTGAACAGGGACTGAATATCTACTGACTGAAATAAATACTTACACTCTCTGGAATATTCACATATGAAATATATCTAAGAACCACTTAAAAATACTTAAGGATGGCCTGGGGGATGGTCATGAGGAGACAACAGCTGACTCGGGGGACAGGAACATGGGGTGTGTCTGACCACCATGTCTACATCCCAGCAGGTCAGAAAAAGGCCCACAACAGACGTTCTTCCGTCTCTACACGTGCGCGTGCCTGCACACACAGTGAGCACAACGCGGTCGCCTGCCAAGAAAAGGGCCGAGTGCCTGGGGGACAGCAAGGGGGATGCCTCACTCCACGCTTCTAGAATCTGAGCCGTGAAGCTAACGCGTCTACGCAAAACACACTCAAACGCGTGTGCCTGGACTCCGCCTGCCACGGGGCCAAGCGTGCCGACTGGCCCCCTGCTCCCCTCCAGCTCTCACCCGGCCACTCTTCACACAGCGGCCGGGGTCCTCGATGGCCCAGCCCCCGCCCATCCAGCTTCAGCTCACACCGCTCGCCCCTTCTGACCAGTAATGTCTCCGTGTACAAAGGCTGCAGATACACCCAGCTCCTCACCGAGGAGCTGGGACGTCTATACAGCAAACACCACCTAGCTACTGAAAACGTTCAAAGACACGAGCCCGTGAGATGGTCTGTGACAGAAAAGTGCACACAGCACACTCACTGATTGCCCCCCTCGAGGCACAAGCTCGCACGCTCAGGTCAGAAATACACAGATGGCAAGCGTTCGGCATTCTTCAGTTTCTAGGGTTCGACTTCTGTCACAGCTGCTATCGTTCCTGAGCCGCCCAGTCATGTCAGGCTTTTTGCGACCCCATGGACGGCAGCACGCCAGGCCTCCCTGTCCCTCACCATCTCCTGGAGTTTGCCCGAGTTCATGTCCATTGCATCGGTGGTGCCATCCAGCCATCTCATCCTCTGACACCCTCTTCTCCTTCCGCCCTCCATCTTTGCCAGCATCAGGGACTTTTCCAATGGGTCAGCTGTTCCCATCAGATGACCACAATACTGGAGCTTCAGCTTCAGCATCAGTCCTTTCAGTGAGTAGTCAGGGTTGATTTCCCTTAAGATTGACTGGTTTGATCTCCTTGCTGCCCAAGGGGCTTTCAGAAGTCTTCTCCAGCACCACAGTTCAAAGGCATCAATTCTTTGGCGTTCTGCCTTCTTTACAGCCCAGCTCTCTCAACCGTACGTGACCCCTGGGAAGGCCACGGCCTTGACTATACCGACCGTTGTCGGCAGAGCAACGTCTCTGCTTCCAACTCACTGTCTAGATTTGTCATCGCCTTCCTGCCAAGAAGCAATCGTCTTCTGATTTCATGACTGCAGTCACCATCCGCAATGATTCTGAGCGCAAGAAGAGGAAATTTGTCACTACTTCCACCTTTTCCCCTTCTATTTGCCATGAAGTAATAGGGCCGGGTGCCATGGTCTTAGTGTTCTTAATGTTTAGTTTTAAGCCGGCTCTTTCACCCTCATCAAGAGGTTCTTTAGTTCCTCTTCGCTTTCTGCCATTACAGCGGTATTTTTCTAACTTTGCTAAAATGCCTAATTTTTTTTTCCTTCTGAAATGTACAACTGCACTTTGCCCTTTCATTTCACGTCTCACCTCCTTAGGACCTTAGGCGAACTCATTCTCCTCAAGGAGCTTCTCCCATCACAAGTCTGTCTGCAGCAGTCAGCACCGCAAGCCAGGCCTTTTCTTGTTTACTCTCAACTGATTCCATCTCATTTCCTGCTTGGTATTTGCTCTATTACACTCTTAAATTTTGTGAAACCAGACACCAGCCTCATAAACTTGCATATCCTCTTACACAGTATCTAGACTAGCACCTCATAAACACAAGGGGCTCAACACTGCCTACAGACCCCTTGGAAACAGCACTTTAAACACACCCTGATCAGAACTTACAAATCTATTAAAAGTGGGATGCAGAAAGCAGTCCAAAAACTGTTCCAAAGTAAAATATCAACTGACTGTTATGTTAGTGGCAAAGTGACATATATAGCAAACGCCACCTTCGAAGAGTTAAAAGAACCACTTCAATTTTTGTTCTTTAAAATCCAAAACCGCTGACGAGTTTTTTCTGTTTTAATAAATGAAAATACCAGAAGCTAAGTAAAGTGGGACAGCAGGGGGCAGCTCTGGAGCTGATGCCCTCTGCAGCACACCTGCAAAGCCTGAGCAACCGGGCTCCACTCACCACTCCCTGTGTGGTCTGCTGGGGAGCGAGGCCAACTGGAACCAAACCACCCACTCACCAAGATAACAGCATCCATCACACAAGGATAGGCCGATGAATGGCAGAGAACATCAAGTTCCTAAAGAGGAGAGCCCAAAACATGGTTCCCGTAAACTAAATTATTCTAAAAGACGAACTCAATTAAAATGCGGTCAAATATACAAACCAGTTTTGTGATACAACGAGAAGCAAAGGCAGGAAGCGGGGCTCTGGCCCAAATGTAGCACTGACCACGTGTGGGGTCTCCAACAGCTAAGCTACCCACAGATGTCCTCTGGGCCTCAGGGCTGGGGTTCGTGTACTGCCCTTCCCAACCTCTGTGATGATCCAGAACCACAACCTACACAGGAAGATCTGAGACGGGCAGCCCCTTCCAGGATAGCTGTGCTGTTAGTATGGGTGAAAGTTCTCGACATTCACTGTAAACACTTCTGATTGCTGGATCCAGAACAGACTCTCCACTCCCTCTCTTATCAAAGATCAGCCAAAGACAAGAACAGGAAAGAGAAACGCGCGCTCCACCTAGGAAACACTTGGAACCGCTACACAAAACGCGACTAGGGAGACGGAGGCCAAAGGGCCGTGAATCACTCCACAGAGCAGAGCAAGGGGGAACCGAGGAAGGCGGTCCTGCCGAGGGGCAGGCTGACTGCGGACCTGCGGAGAGGGTCTGCGAAGGGATGCGGTGCAAAGCTCCAAGTAAGGTCCCCAGCCCCTCTGCCCAGCTACAAGGCAGCAGAATGTCCCACACCTGGGGTGAGTGGCACAAAGAAAGGCAGCAGTGGGCACCTCAGGGAAAGCAGGGGGATCAGGCAAAGGAAACCCTCCCTGCCTACCTGCCCCTTAAATCGGCTCCAACATCCATCCAACCAGGCAGACAGAAGGCTCCCTCTCTAAGGAAACTAAACCAGAGGACAGTAACACCTGGAGACGAGCCAACAAAAAACGTTAGTCATCACCCTCCAGTGAAAGCAACAAGGAAACAAGCCCCCCGTACACTCAGTTTTCCATTTTCAGTATTTTATTCATAAGGATGAATAAACAGCCAAGGAGCACCAGACACTGGAAGAAGGGTTTCCAGGATGAAAGAAAGAAACCAAAAGACATAACAGCAAAGAGGAATGCACAGGAAACGGAAAACGTGCAGGAAACAGACATTTTTTTAGTTTTCAAAATTTTAACTATAGCTGTAAAAGCTAAAATTAAGAGATAAGCAAAGATGCCGTATACATAAAACAAGAACAGGAGGCATTTAAAAAGGAACAAAGAAACAGTAGAGAACATGGAAATAAGAAAGAAGTTAAAATTTTTTAACAAATTGGAGAATTATCAAAAATACTCTCAAAAAGAACAAAAAGATCAAGATATGACGAAAAGATTTTAAAAATTAGAGTATTAAGTACAGGAAGTCCAACATTCAAAGAAACTGGAAAAAGAGAAGCTGCTAGTGAACTATCTCCAACACACGGTACAGAAACTCCCCATAAATTGAAGGGCCTCAATGCCCAGGTCCCAGGGCCGCTCAGCTCCCTGCAGCATAAATGAGACAGCGCTGCAGCGAAGGCGCTCCCTGGAACTCAGGGAACCGAGGGCGCAGAGACCCTCAGAGTTTGCTGTGGGGACGCGCTAACGAACAATTCACAGCCAGGCTGGCGCCTTCCCCGGCAGTCCAGCAGCTAGGGCCCCACGCTCCCACCGTGGAGGACGTGGGTGCAGCTCCTGGTGGGGGAACTAAAATCCCACAAGCCATACAGTGCAACCGAGAAAAAAGAATCAAACTAGAGAGTTCTCAACAACGACGACAAAGACTAGGAGGCACCGAAATGCCAAGCCCAGCCAGACTTCACCTTTAAGTGCGGTGGGAGAATGAAAACACTTTCAGACACGCAAGTCCCAAAGTCTTGGTCCCAGCAAACTACTGGGAAGCTGCTGAAGACTGCTTACCGCCACCCCAGAAAAGCAGGCACACAGGGAGTGGCAGAGGCAAGGAAGCGGGCAGGACCCCCAGGGTGGCAGCGTGCAGGCCCAGAAACCAGGGCCCTCGCCTGGGCCGGGGGCCTGAGGAGCACGGTGGCACCAGCTGGGGAGCTGACAAGGCTGCGGGGGAAAATTAAATTAAGGAACACTTTACAGAGTAAAAGGCGCGGGAACATTACTCTGAGATTCAAAGGGAATCAGGCAAATGAAAAACAAAGCGATTATTAATTTCAGGGAAATAAAAATGTCTGGACAAGGCAAGAAATCGAACTGTATGTGGTCCACTGTCCAGCCCAGCAAGGCACAGCAACCACCTGAGCAGACTGACGAAGATCCTGACACGGATTTAACCACACCTGTGCGCTACCTAAACAAGAGAGAGCGGAGTAAAACTGAAACCCTAGCAGGAGCCAGCAGACAACCCCTACAACTGGTGAATGAGGATAAGACAGCACGAGCATGCTGCTGAGTAACACAAAGTGAAAGTGAAAATCGTTCAGTCGTGTCCGACTCTGCAAACCAGAACTCTCCAGGCCAGAATACCGGAGCGGAATACCGGAGCGGGTAGCCATTCCCTTCTCCCTTCCCAACCCAGGGATCGAACCCAAGCCTCCCACATTGCAGGCAGATTCTTTACCAGTTGAGCCACCAGGGAAGCCCCGTAAGGTAAATGCTAAAGAGAGTCAAGGGGCTGCTGCCTCTAGAGAAGACTCAGCTCTTTCACCACCTTCAGGCACTAGCTGACTTTCAGCCATGCGCATGCGCATGTCTCTTCAGAAACACAGAAGAAGAGACACACAGAAGCCACCCTGCTAGAGATGCAGAGGATTTTCCTGGGAAGGCCCTCCTGCTGAAAGGCAGCATCTTGCTGGGTCAAAAGCCTGAGGTGACCCTGAACACACACTAAATCGAAGGAGCCCCCACTCAGTAATCCACAAAACGGAAGACGCATTCCAAAAGCGCATTTCAAAATTCACAAAACAGGGACCTCGCTTCAGTGTGAAAAAGTGGTGACCTCTTTCTAGGTCGAGGAAAGAAGAAACAGCAAATATGCGGTCAGATAAATTTCAAATGTCCACTTTTCGGTTTAATCATTTGACCGTTAGAGAACCCTAACACAGTAACCATTTCCCTGATTTAGTGGCAACGCTTGACTCCATGCCTAGCCGCTGTCCAGGAGTCCCTCCCCACCGGAATGTGCACCTCCATAATAAACACTGACCCACCGAAGCCCAGAGCTTCCATCAGCTTAAAGTGACCGCCACAGATACAGCTCAAGGGGCTCTGCAGCCAGACCACTGCATCCATCTTCTGCACAAGTTCTGTAACCTGGGGCCTCACTGTGCCTGTTCCCTACTGTGCAAACGGGGATGTAACTGTACCCACCTCAAAAACGGCTGTCAGACTTTAATGAGGGAATTCACGCAGCTAAGGCAGGGCTGGACACAGGTAAGGGCTTAGGAAACACAGGCTGTCAGTGCCACTGGCTCACGCAAGCCCTCGAGTCAAGGCTGCCTGTGGAGTCAGTGACGTCGGTGGCAATGTGTTCATCAATTATTTATTAGAAACCTACTATGTGCCAGACACCAAACAACCGCTAACTTGATAACTGGCTGGGCCGAGTCACCCAATCGCTCCCAAACCTCGTTTCCCACGTCAGTTAAACAGGAAATGGCAGCGCCTGCTGCGCAGAGCAGAGAAAGCTGCAGGAGGGGACTTACCTACCGGCCCGGAGTGCCTGGGACCCAGAAGATGCTCAGTAAGCGGTATTGTGATCACTGCTCATCTTCTCTCCTACAAGTGACTGGCAGTTATCGAATTCACCTTTTCCGCTTCGCTCAGCCTAACACACTCTTTGAGTGTTGCAGGTGCTAACAAATACTCTTCACGTTGAACTCAAGAACTTTCTTGCACGTTCTCAGTTTACTTACATCCACACTCCCTCAAAATGCGAGAGAGAGCTAAAGAACGTTCAAGACTGTGCATTACCCGGATACAAGTACAGGTCCGACCGCCCAGACTACAGTAGCAGGGTCTTATCACACACACCTTGGCTCTGTGATCTCAGAAGTCCCCGCGGTTATTACTACACAGAAACCCTGGAGGAATTCCACAGAAAAACTGCTAGGTCGTCACTTTCTTCCAAACTGGTCCCTGGCGTCGGCCCGGAGAGCGCCCTTGCTGCCCTTCCCCAGGCACGCCGCCTCCGCCGGCTTCTCCCCTCGCGGGAAGCTGCGGCCCATCGCACAGAGTTTGCTTTCTCTGCCGCCACGAGCCAGGGAAAACTACTCTCGAGAGCGAGCGAAGGGGGGAGGCCAGAAACACCAACAAAGAAGGGACAACTTTTTACATCCCAAGCCCGCGCGAGCGGTCTGCCTGCAAAGGCACCCGAGTCGCGCGGCCGTGCTCCTGACAGCCACGCAGCCGGCAGCGCTGTCCGGGGAGGCGAGCGCCGGCCCGGCCAACTTTCCCCTCAGGACCCGGCCACCCTCGCCGGAGCAGAGTGAAAGGTCAGCGGCGCCGGAGCGGCGCCGGGAGCGCTCGGCTTCGCGTCGCCGCGCCGCCAACTTGGCGGGCTCGCCCCACTTTCCCTTTTGTCCTCCGCCCGCCCGCGGCGCTCCCGGTCGCGGCCCGAGGCCCGGGGTCGCGGCGCGCCGGCCGGGGCCCTGCCCGCCGCCCGCCCGCCCGCGCCCCGCGCCGCCCGCCCGCCCGCACAAAGCGCGCCCCCAGCAGCGCGGCCCGGCCGCCCGGCCGCCTCGGCCCGGCCTCGGCCTGAGGCGCGGCGGCGGCGGCGGCGGCGGCGGCGGGGAGGCGCCCGCCCGCGCGCCCCGCGCCCGCCCGCGCCCCCCGCCCGCGCGCCCGCCGCGCCCGGCCCCGCCGGCCCGCGCCGCCCCCGCCGCGCCCGCGCCGCCCGCGCCCGCCGCCGGCCCGCTCCTCACCTCGGCATCGGCGGCGGCCATGGCCCGGGCCCGCAGCGTGGCCCCGCCCCTCCCGCGCGCCATCGCCCCGCCCGCTCCGCGCGGCCCGGGGCGGGGCGGGGCCGGCCGCCCGCGTCTGCGCCTGCGCGCGCCCCCGCGCCTGCGCCCCGCGGCCCGGGAGCGGCGCCCGCCGCGCGGGCCTGTGCGGGCCGGGCCGGGGGGGACGGCGACCGCGGGGGCGGGGCCGCGCGCGGCGGGCTTCGGGGTCGGCGCGGCTCCGGGCGCCGGGCCGTCGAGGGCCTCCCGCGCGCGCGGTCCCCCCTCGCCCTGCGGAGGCGCCCTGCGGGCCGGCCGGGGTGCGGAAGGACCCCTGACCTCTCACCCCGGACACACATCGGCTCCGTCGGCCTTCGTAGAAGGCGGACCCCGGCTTGCGTCCTAGGGCGGTGCCCGCGCGGGGGGTTGCGCCCGGGTGGGAGGGGTGCCCCAGTTGCGGCTGCGTCCGGCTGGGGAGAAGGGCCCGGCCTCGGTGCTGGGGCGCGCCTGTCCTGACTGAGAAGGCGGTCCTGAGCGGGAGGGGTGAAGCCCCCTCGGGAGGGCTGCCCCCGTTGGCGGTGCTGCCTTGGGGGAGGCGTCTCAGGTGGTGTGAAACGCCCTTGCGCCGGGGTGCTCGGCCGGGGGCATTTCCGGACTGGGGGGAGGATGCTCTGATTCAGGAAGATGCCCCGTGGACGGCTGCGCTTTGGCTGCGGACGGTGTCCTGTTTGGGAAGTATGGGCAGGAATGGGCAGTGTCCCATTGGGGGGGGATTGTCTCTTTGGAGGGCGCTCCGATTAAGGAAAGTGCCTGGCTTGTACAAAGGGACTGGGATGTTCCAGCTCGGATGTGGCCGCAGTTGGGCGGCCTCTCGGATCACCCCAGCCTTCCTGCAGGCCACCCAGTTATGCACAGGGTGAGACCTTTCCTGCGCACCCAAGCAGCCTTCACTGGACAGCACCACACAGACTGGCCTGGGCCACCCACTCCGCATGGCTCCACCTGTTTCTTCCATCCCCTGGGAGTTGAGAGAAGAAGCATAGACTGAAATTGCGGTTCTCTGGCCGGTCTTCACGACAGGAACTGAGGAGGTCCCAAGTCGGAAGATAATCTGAGTCTGGCCTCAGGCCTGTGAGGGTTCAGTCTCGTGCAAATCTGGCATTGAGAGTGCCCACAGCTGCAGAGGAGGCAGTGGACGACCCTAAGTACCAAGGAAGCCTTCCCCAGGTTTAGGGGGTGGGGGGCAATCTAAGTCAACTTCTGACAGGCCGGGAACCCCAAGCTCTGTCTGGAGCCTCAGGAGAGGAGGCTCAGGAGTTGTCCTCTGGCCTGCACAGCCAAGCTAGCCTTTGCCTACACCTGCCTCTCTGGCACCATCTCCTTTCCACTCCTGCCTTGAGCCCTAGTCTGCCCCTTCTCTGAAACACTCTTTTCTCAGGTATCTGTGGCTCACTTCTTGACAATCCTTAAGTCTTAAATACCACCTCTTCAGGGAAGTGTACCTTTAACAATGTTTGGCATGCAGGAGACAAAATAAATATTTGCTGAAAGAATAAAAGAGTTAAGATGTGGAAAAAAGTCTTTTACTAGGCAAATATCGACCGCAAATGAACGTGTCAGAAGTAGGCAATGCTCCCATTTTGCACGGTCAGCCCAACCCACGCTGTGCTGATACTATCCCTGCTCACTGATGACGCATTATGTGTTGTCCCTGTGACTATCAGGTCAGTCCTGAGGTGGTCGTCATTTTTATCCACGGTCTTGTCAGCAAAATAAAAGGGAGTGGGAGGGTGCCTTCCAGGTTATACGACTGTCGAGAAGCAGAGATGGAATTTGAAACAGGCAGTCTCGACTGTGAGGCTGCAGCTTCTAGTAGATGTTTCACAGGTTATCCTGCTTGAAGCATGCTTTGTGCTTTTCTCCAATATTCATCTTCTCCTTGTCCCACAAATGGTAAAGTCAAGTTTTAGGGTACATGGCTGCCTGCACATTTCCAGGTAGGGTGGCCAATGGCATTTGCAAAAGTGATACTACTGTCCCCCAAAAAGTGCGAGGTGCGAGCCTGGTAACCTGGATGATAGAACTGCCAGCCTAAACCCAAAGGTGTCACCCTCGACTTAAGAATGACAGCTATGCCATCTCCAGACTATTAAATGTGCAAGAAATAAACTTCTGTCATGTTGGGGGGGGGGGGGAGGGGAGGGGGGAGCACTTGACTTGTCCCCTTATAGTCCCATGAGCTTATCATAAAGTTAACTGACACACCTAGCCAAAGTGACTCCTTCACCATATGGCAGAGCTGGAATTTGAACCTGACATCAAAACACCACCTCCAGGGTCTCCCAAAGCACACCAGGATCCTGGCCCTGAAGGACTTTTACGGCCACTCTGGAACTCTGCAAAATGCCCCTTTGGGAAACCCTGCCTTTTTATTTGTTCCTGGTTCCTTGCGTCCTAGACGACAGTCCTTTGCAGACCTCGGGAGCGGGCTTGCGTGTTCACACATGGATGGGAGTCGAGAAGCTGAACTCCTCCAAAGTAGACTTGGCCGCGGTGCCAACAGGGACAGATTTTGAGGGCAAGGGCAAGGGACTTGGGGAAGCTTCACCCTGACTGGATTTCCTCTGGCGCACGAGGTCTAAACTGTATTGCCCGGAGTGACTGGTGCTAACAAAATGGAACAGGGGTGGCCTTCTCGCCTTATCACAAGGCCACTTTAAGTTAACGCTGAGGCTCCTGACATGCAAGCTGCCTCTGAAGTCACATCCTGAAGCAGAACCAGGAGGCCAAACGCCAGCCCCAGCCCTTGTTAATCGCCACGGCTGCTTAGCCCGAAACGACCAACAGCCATCGTCCGGACCAAGACGCCCGAAAGCATAAGTGACCCAGAGAGGAAAGGAGGGGCACGGGGGGCGAGGGCGGGGCCAAGGAGGGGCGTGTCCTGCATGGATAGGCAGGTGGGCGTGCCCATCGGGAGGGGCATGGTGGTGAGAGGGCATGTCCAGCGGCAGGGGCGTGGTGATTAGAGGGGCGTGTCCAGTGGGAGGGGCTGGGCATACCCCCAGGTCCGGGCGAGCCAATTCTTCACGACCCTATAGACTAGCCCACCAGGCCCCTCTGTCCATGGGAATCGCCAGGCAAGAATACTGGAATGCGTTGCCATGCCCTCCTCTAGGAGATCTTCCCAACCGAGGGATCAAACCCATGGTCTCTTGCATCTCCTGCATTGGCAGGTGGTTCTTTACCACTAGCGCCACCTGGGAAGCTCAATACCCGCTACTAGGGGGGAACACAGACCCCGCAGAGGAGGGCCCCAACAGGCCACTGTGCCCAGCTCTACAAATGAAGCACTTTATTTACACCGCATCTCTCTAGGCCCCAACCCCCTGGGAGAGGCCGACTGCTGGGGAGCTGAGGAGGCTGGCCGGGGCAGAGGCTGGTCCGGAGGTAGAGGCCGCGGGAAGAGCAGGCAGCGGCAGGTCCTGAGTGGGCCGGGCCAGGCCAGGGGTGAAGGCACGAGGTCCTGGGAGCCCAGTCCCAGGGCAGAGGTCTGCCCATCCCGAGGAGGTGGCATGGGGTCAGCTCCCCGGGGTCAAGCCAGGGTCCACACCACCACAGCTCTGCTCATAGGATGGCGGGGCCTCTGCGGGGAGACAGCCAGGTCTGCACGGGGCCCGTGGCCCTCCCTCCCTGCCAGGCCCCAGGCCCCCACTCACCATAGGGGTAGCCCCACGAGCTGTACTCCGGGGGGAGGATCAGGGTGCTGGAGGTGGGCACCGGACCTCCAGAACCCTCTGCAAAGTAGGGCACGGTGGCACCTGTGGAGATGCACAAGGGAGGAGGCAGAGGGTGCGGGGCGGGGCTGCCATCCTGAGGACGGGGTTCCGGGGCACCAGGCACAGAGCCAAGGGCTGCAGGCGGCTGCTGCTGCTGGGAGTGGCTCTTGGTGGAGAGAGAGACAGGATCCGAGAAGAAGTGGGGGCCACTGGCCACAGCCTCCGCCTCCTCCTGGGGTGGCGCTGAGGGCACCACCAGGCCTGGGCCTGGCCGGGGGCTCAGTGGGACGTGGTTCACAGCGATGTTGCCGATGAAGACCGGGAGCGTCACGATAGCTTCCGGTTGTTTCAGGGAGACCTAGGGAGGTTGCGCACATGAGGAGCCAGGCTGCGGCCCCTCCTCCCACCCCACCCTTGACCCCTACCACCTGCAGATAGTAGTCCACGTGGATGAGGCTGCAGCCCGGCAGGGCGGACTGGGGCAGGGCGGGCACCAGGACCTGCTCTTGCCACTGAGCCCGCCGCCAGGCCTTGACGCCGGCCCCCTCCACCTCGGCAATGGTCCGCACATCATAAATCCAGCGTTTGGCCTTGTAGGACACTTTCTGGGGAAGGGACAGCCTGTGAGCCTGGGCAGGCCAGCCACCCGCCCCTCCTCTGCCCCATGGGGACGGGGCCCAGCAGCCACGGGGACACTGACCTGCAGCAGACTGGCCACCACCGGGCTGGTGTCCTTGCCTGACTGGTTCTCAATGTCCGCCTGCAGCCGCAGCACCTGCCCTACCACGTAGCCTCGGAGGTCGGTGCTAGCCGTGAGGACCACACTGCCCGTCTTCACCAGCTTGTAGGAGAACTTCTTGGTGATGGAGGCCACATTGGGTTGCTTGGGAGGAGAGAAGGGAAGTGGTTTGGCGGGTGTGGGCAGGCAGGATCCCCGGGGTCAGCTCAGAACTGAGGCTGCTGCTTCCACAGGCCACCTCACCTGTGCTGGGGACAGGGCATCAGACAAGGGTGGGAGCCACCTGGGAGGCCACTGCCCCAGGCTCACCTCGATGTCTGGGATGCTGTTCAGGTTGAGGGGGCTCAAGATGTAGAACACACGGCTGCACTGGTGATCCTTGGAAAAACGTGGTGTGTCGATGGTGGCCCGTACTTGGTGGACAATCTTCCCGAAAGGGCCCTCAAAGGACGTGGGAGCCGTGGCTGGAGAGAGAGCAGGGACTGAGGTCCCACTGTCCCCAACCTCCCACCTGCCCTCACCAACTGCCACCGCCGGGCCAGGCCAGGCTCTCACCAGGAAGCAGGAACTGGAAGGGGAAGCTGTGCTCTCCAGCAGGCAGGCTCCCTGAGGACACAAGAGAGGTGGGGAGAGGGGACAAGGCGCCATCACAGGGCCCAGGGCAGAAGCAGGCCCTGCAGCCGACAAGCTCCCACTGCATCCATCCAAACCCAGGAGCAACTGGCCCCCTTCAGCCCACAGCCCCCAGTGGGGAGTGCCCTGTTCCTGCCACAGAGCGAAACCCTGGGAGAGGGCAGGCCAGCACGGGGAGACCAGGGGCAGGTGGGAAAGTAGGGGGACCGACAGATCCCCGTCTCAGTGGGAGGAGGTGAGGGTGGGTTCCCAGACTCACCCTTGTCGGCCAGAGACAGAGCACTGTTGAAGTAGCTCTCCTCCACCACCCAGGCCGAGTCGTTGGCCTTGTTGGAGACCCTGCAGGACCCCGTGCAGGTCACACGGATGGCTGCAAGGAGGAGACAGTGTGAGTCCCAGGCAGGTGCTGGCTTTGGCCCCTCCCTAGCCCCAGCACAGGCCTTCAGGCAGGACTGACCGGACCCAGGATCACCCAACTAGGCTCCAGGCAGGCCAGAGCACAGCCAGCTGCCCTCCAGAGGACACTGCTTGCCTCTCCCACATCCCGAGGTGCTCCCACCGAGCCAGGGTGCTGAGGCGCAGAGCTCCACCCGTCCTGCAGTCCAGAACTGGAAGGCCATGACGGTCACCAAGATGACCCCTGGGCAAACCCCAGCCCCTTGACCCCGCACCAGACCTAAGAAAACCCCCTTCCCTACAGGGGAAGCTTAGGAAACTGTAGGTGAACAGAGGCGGGTGGGGCAGCTGACCTTCAACCCCACCTTCCTGCTGCCAGACAGGCATGTCAGTTAGGCTGGGAGTCACCCCTCCAGGCACCAGGAAGCTACCTATTAGCCCTCATGCAGCAGGAATGTGGTCAGACCCGCCTGAGAAAATAGGAGACCAGCAGTCTGGCACGCCAGAGGGTGGGGACACCTTGGCTCCTGGGCTAGAACTGCCCAGGAGCGCTGATTTCTGCATTGAGGTGGCTGGGCCTTTCCCCTGCTCCCCGGGGAAGCCTGCAGACAGGAACCAGGCAGCAGGTCACTGCCACTGTCCAGGCCGTGCTCAGGAACTCGAACTGCTCGGTCCAGAGCCCACTACTGCAGTTGGAAGGCCGTGGCTGGACCGGCCCCAGCCGAGGCTGGTCACCAGAGGGGACACCACAGCTGGAGGCCTGCAGGCTGGGGGCTGGGGACTCGGTGACAGGTAACCCCGTGGCCCCCTCCTTTCCTTCCTCTCCCTGCAAGGTGAGTCAAGACCAAAGATTTAGCCTGCCTGCCAGCCGCCCTTCCTCCCCTGACTTGACGGATTAGTGAAGGAAGGCGACTCAGAACCTGATACCTTCCTGAGGGAACCACCAGGCAGAAGGCGGCGTCTCGAGTGCCCAGGGTGGGGGAGGTAGCAGCGCCGGCTCTGTACCCGGCTCCCCAGGCGGGCCCCACCTTGCTGACAGGGGACAGGCCTCCTGCGGGTCACCCACAGTGCGCTGGGCTACCCTCCACGAACCCCTGGCTCCCCCTCCACCCCGTCGGCACTGCCAGTGACTGGCCTCAGCCTCCATGCCAGCCAGCGTCACCACCAGGACCTCAGCCTTAATTCCTCATCTCTGTTCCACCAGCCATCCCCTCCGAGGGCCGGACCTGGGACTGTTCCCACACTGGAAGTCCGCACAGCAGCAGCGCTCCTACAGGCCAGCACAGCCCAGGGGACCCGGTGGGGAACAGACAGAAGAGGAGAAGCCGCATTGGAAGGCTGACTGGAAGATGCCCTAGTGGAGTCCAGACACTACGCTACTTGAAACTCTCCGTGCAGAGGCCGTGCCCTGCCCCAATCAGGCTGCCCTGGGAACGCTGGGAACAGCAGAATACGCTGGAAGGAGTGCAGTGGCCCCTCGGCTGGCCCGGCGCCAGCCGGGCACTGTCAGGTGAGCCCAGTGCATGGACATGGAGCTGAAGAACCACCCTGCAGACTTCTGCCCAAAATCCTGACTCACAACAGCATGAGTTAAAACAAAACGGTTGCTTTAAACCACTTAGTTTAGGGGTGACTTGTCACTTGGGATGACTGCCACGTAGCAGCAGAGAAAGGAATGGCTGCTAACCTCACTGGAACTCAAGGCAACTCAGGTGGCTTACCGTCTGAACCCAGCAGGTTGGCACGTGCTGTTTGACATGTTACAAGCAGGTATTCATACAAAGGCAGACCCTTGCTTATGGCAGTCAGACTGTCGGCTGACAGAGGGGCCTGGAGACAAAGTCAACAGATCTGTGCGAATTTTACACACAGGTTCCAGGGGTCCAGCAGTTCCCCCTAGAATCCCACCCTGTTTACTCAAGAGCCTCCAGCAACACTCCTCATAACAGCAAACCATCTAGGCACAGCCTACAGGTCCAACAGCAGGGCGGCTAAACCAGGCACGCACTCAGCCAGAACCCGGCTCCAGAATTAAGGTGAACAAGCCACGGTGGCACCTGGCCCCAGAAAAACAGACCGACCCTTGGTTATTCCAGGCAGGCCTGAACTGTTTAACCTTCCCAATGATCGTGCCATGGCCTCTTCTGCAAACAGGCTGAGACCCCTTCGGGGACCGTGCCTGCGTGAGCTATCACCAGCCTGGATTCAGACGGCCCATCCCTATGCATGCTCTCCTCCGCAGGGCAGCAGTCGAGATGCAGAGGGAACTGCAGGTCTCTTCGGTCCTCCAAGGAGAACCGTCACATGGATCCTGTGACAGAGTGACTTCTGGAACTTCTTGAGCCAGCACGCTCACCTGTCCAGCAGCCCTCCTCCTAGGCACCACCTGCGACTGACCATGAAGATCTCTGCGTGTCCCCACCTCCCGCCAGCTCCCGTAGACCTGGGGTGGCCCAGCTTCTGCTGCATCCTCTCATCGCAGCTCTGACTGGAGAGCCGTTTCCCTCTGTCCTGTTTCCAAATCTGTAACATGAGAGGAATGACGACGCCCACCTCCCAGTGTTGCTGGGACTCAGGACTCGACTCGTGGGTTGGTCCTTAGGAAGTGGGAAAGGCCTCTGGCCCAGGGTGAGAGCCCAGTGAGTCACCAGAGCCAGGGGCTGGCTGCTGCTGTCATCCAGGCATCACCCTCCCTTGTCAAGAGCAGGACACAGGGCAGCACTGCCTGACCCCCGGCCTGACCCTCCGACTGGGCTGGACCCAGGCTCCAGGAAAGTACCTTTTTCCCCGGCCATCTTCCACATCAGCTCCCAGGGCTGACTGCAGATCATCACTGACTCTCCTTAGGCAAGTGCTTAGAGGCCTGCTGCCTCCCAGCCTCCATGTCCTGCTGGGGGCCTCCCTGTTGCATCACTGGCTGGTTGCAGGAGCTCAGTTCAGTTCATTCGCTCAGTCGTGTCCGACTCTTTGCGACCCCCTGGACCGCAGCACACCCGGCTTCCCGGTCCATCACCAACTCCCAGAGTTTACTCAAACTCATGTCCATCGAGTCGGTGATGCCATCCAACCGTCTCATCCTCTGTTGTCCCCCTCTTCTCCTGCCTTCAATCTTTCCCAGAATCAGGGTCTTTTCCAATGAGTCAGCTCTTCACATCAGGTGGCCAAAGTATTTCAGCTTCAACATCAGTCCTTCCAATGAATATTCAGGACTGATTTCCTTCAGGATGATTTCCTTTAGGATGGAAATCCTAAGGATCCTGCTCCTATGGATGCAGGAGCTCAATAAGCATCTTTTGAGTGAAAGTTAAAAAAAACCCTGGGGGCTTCCCTGGTGGCTCATTTGGTGAAGAACTCGCCTGCAAATGCAGGAGACAAGGGTTCCATGCCTGATCCAGGAAGATCCCACATGCCTCAGAGCAACTCAGCCTGCGCACCACAACTACCAAGCCTGTGCTCTAGAGGCCAAGAGCCGCCACTACTGAAGCCCGTGCTCCCTGAGCCTGCACTCTTCAACAAGAGAAGCCGCCGCCGGGAGAAGCCCGAGCACTGCAGCTAGAAAGCACCCCTGCGCGCCACAAGCAGAGCAAAGCCCGTGGCAGCAGTGAAGACCCAACACCGCCACAAATAAATACAAAAATTTAAATTAAAAAAAACACAGTCTTTCCTCTCTCACCCCTAGGCCCGGCCAGAGGGCATCCCCGCTACCCCTGGGGGGCAGCCTGAATAAAACCCTCTCTGGCCCAAGGCCACCCACTCCTTCCTGTCCCAGGGCTCTGGGAGCACCCTTACAGTCAGGACCATCAGCAGGGTCTCCCTCAGCCTGCTGCAACCCAGCTGTCCATTTACCCACATCCCACCCCCCACGTGGAGGCTGGGAGGCTCTGCCCAACCCAGGTTAGTCACGCACAGTTTGGGCCACTCCTCCACGGTGGTTGCCCTGCACCCCAGCTACAGGGGATGACAGATCAGCAGGCCAGGTGGAGAGCTCCGTGTGGGATCTCATAGGGTCTGTCTGTCCTCAGGCCACAGGCCTGCCCCTTCCTTTCTGTGCCCTGCTGGCTACACTCACCTCTCACCGCCAGCTTGTGCCCCAGAGAAAAGATGCTCCAGCCGCGGAGCCCCTGCCAACCACACCAACCCAACCCCAAATCCAAGTGTGGAGACATTAAATAGGCCACAGGTTATGGGGAGGGGGGGTCCCACCTGTCCAGGATGAGGCAGTAGCTGCCCAGAAAGGAAGACAGCGGCTCTCTGTTCTCAGGGGGCACCCCACGTGCTGAACAGTCAACCCCACGGGCCGGGAGGTCCAGAAGGAAGCCCCTGCAGCTGTAGTTCTGTGCCAATCAGCCCGAGGTAGAGAAGCGCCCCAGGACGGACACACCACGCAGCCTCACACTCAGCGCCGGGCTCAGGAAAGAGGCCCCGCCCCTGGCTGCGTCCTCGTCCACCGCCCGGGTGTTTGGCCCCCCACAGGGCCCCGTCCACACCTCGGGCAGCAGACCAGGCCGGCGCCGTTAGGGAGCCCTAGCAAGGGCCGCCGCAGCAACCGGATCCCGGGTCTCAAAGTCCCAGATGTCCGCACCAGCAGAGAGACCGGATCGAGGGCTCAGGTTTGGGTCCCAGATGGAGCCGGGGGCCTGCGGCGCGCGGGGATCAGCAAGACCCTCTCAACCCTCAGGGCCTGGCTGGGTGTGGGCAGTGCCCCGCGGCCCGGCTGGGGACCCGCACACTCGGGGGCTGCCTGAGTGTCTGGGGGAGAAAGCGAGCACGGGCCGGGCTCGAGGGGAGGGCCCAGCAGGTGCGGGGAGCAGCGGATCAGAGACCCGACAGGGAAGGTCAGGTCGGAGGCGTCGCGGGTCCCGGTCAGAGTGGCCTTCGGCAAACCAGATGGGCTCGAAGCCCCGGCCCCGAGTCTGGCCGCCCCTTGGCGGAAGGACAGGAAGGGCAGATGCGGAAGGACTGGGCCACCCTGGCTTCCCTGCTCCGCCCTGCCCGGCGCCGGCCTCCCAGCCCGCGGCCCGCCGCCCTCCCGGCGGCCCCGCAGCCCTCCTAGCAGCCGGACTGGCGCCCCCCGGCCTCGCAGGTCCCGGGCCCAGCGCCCGCTCGGCCGTTCCGGGGCGCCGCCCGCCCGCCGCAGGTGCGGCCCTCCCCGGACCCCGCGCCCACCTCGGAAGGGCAGCGGCGCCGCCAGGCGCACGCGCACGGCCCCCACCAGCGGCTCCCCCGGGCTGTAGACGACACGGCCGTGGTTCAGGCGGACCTCGAAGAGCTGCACCCGCCCCATACCGCGGCCCTGCCGGGCGGCCGCGCCGAGCCTCCTTCGCCCCCGCCCCGCCGGCGCCGCGGCAGCCGCGCTCCCAGCCCCGCCCGCCCGCCCGCCCGCCCGCCCGCCCCGCCCCCCCCGCCACACCCCCGGCACGCCCCTTTCGCCCAGGCCACGCCCCATCATCGCCACGCCCCCGCACCTCCAACGTTCGCACCCCGCCCCCCCGCCACGCCACGCCACGCCCCTGCCACGCCCTCGTCACCACGCCCCCTCGCCCCGCCCCCTATCCTGCCAGGCCCCTCCCCGGCCGTTCCCCTCTCTTACCCCCATCCCCCTCCCCCCGGGCTCCCCCCCCGCCCCCGCCCGCTCCAGCCCTGCCCCCAGCCGCGCCTGGGTCGGTCCGCCCGGCCTCTGCCCGCTCCCCGCCCCCCGGCCCGCCGAGCGCAGCTCCGGCGCAGCTCGCGGGAACCCGGCGCACCTGCGCCCCCTGCCGCCCCACCTGTCAAGGGGCGGCCCGGGCCGACCCCCATCCCAGGCTCCGCCCAGGGTCGCCCCCGCCCCGCTGGAGGTCTCCAGGCTGGGCTCGTCGTGTCCTGGACGGTGGGCGCTTGGCCGGCCTCGAGGAGCGGGGGTGGTGAGGGGGTGAGGACAGAGAAGGCGGTGCTGGGCGCCTCCTGGGATGTAAATACCGGGTTGCTGGAAGGAGGGGGTCAGGATGATGCCAGGTGTTTGTCCAGAACACCTGGGCGAATGGGTGGCATTTTTTGATGGAGGCACCAGCCTCGGTACAAGCTGTTTTGGAAGAAAATCATGACCGGCAGAGGCAAAGGCGCCCGTTAGGCACCCGAGTAAACTGGCACTTCTAGGCATGAGTCTGGGGGGCACGAAGGACGAAAGATTTGTCAGAGACTTGTTTGTACCTGGTGACTCTATTCAGGACTCTGATGACATCAGAATCGGGGTTGAGAGCCGCAGAAACCTAATCTAGGCTTCCAGCGAAAAACAGGGGCCTTAGTCTTATAGGCTGAGGGGTCCCCAGGGGCCAGGGAGATCCTGAGACCAGGGCTCTCGGCAGGCTCCAAGCCCACCTGGCCCACCTGGGACTCTGAAGAGGCAAGAGGGAGCCTCTGATTGGCTGGTCTGACACTTTGCTGTCAGTTCAGTTCAGTTCAGTTCAGTCGCTCAGTCGTGTCCGACTCTTTGCGACCCCATGAATTGCAGCACGCCAGGCCTCTCTGTCCATCACCAGCTACCGGAGTTTACCCAAACCCATGTCCATCGAGTCGGTGATGCCATCCAACCATCTCATCCTCTGTCGTCCCCTTCTCCTCCCGCCCCCAATCCTACCCAGCATTAGGGTCTTTTCCAATGAGTCAACTCTTCGCGTGAGGTGGCCAAAGTATTGGAGTTTCAGCTTCAACATCAGTCCTTCCAATGAACACCCAGGACTGATCTCCTTTAGGATGGATTGATTGGATCTCCTTGAAGTCCAAGGGACTCTCAAGAGTCTTCTCCAACACCACAGTTCAAAAGCATCAATTCTTCGGCGCTCAGCTTTCTTCACCGTCCAACTCTCACATCCATACACGACCACTGGAAAAACCATAGCCTTGACTAGACGGACCTTTGTTGGCAAAGTAATGTCTCTGCTTTTAAATATGCTATCTAGATTGGCCATGGAGAAGGCAATGGCACCCCACTCCAGTACTCTTGCCTGGAAAATCCCATGGATGGAGGAGCCTGGTAGGCTACAGTCCATGGGGTCGCACAGAGTCGGACATGACTGAAGCAACTTAGCAGCAGCAGCAGCAGCAGCAGGTTAGCCATAACCTTCCTTCCAAGGAGTAAGCGTCTTTTAATTTCATGGCTGCAATCACCATCTGCAGTGATTTTGGAGCCCGAAAAAATAAAGTCTGACACTGTTTCCACTGTTTCCCCATCTATTTGCCATGAAGTGATGGGACCAGATACCATGATCTTAGTTTTCTGAACGTTGAGCTTTAAGCCAACTTTTTCACTCTCCTCTTTCACCTTCATCAAGAGGCTCTTTAGTTCTTCTTCACTTTCTGCCATAAGGGTGGTGTCATCCGCATATCTGAGGTTATTGATATTTCTCCCAGCAATCTTGATTCCAGCTTGTGTTTATTCCAGCCCAGCGTTTCTCATGATGTACTCTGCATACAAGTTAAATAAGCAGGGTAACAAAGGGTGACTTTGCTGTCAGGGGCGTGCAAATGGGGGAATCCCTGAACAAGGAGTTTGGGATGGTGAGGACTGTGGGAAGCCGTAACATGCTAAATATCCCTGGCAGAAATCAAAAGGGAAGTGTTTGAGGAAACAGGGAGAGAAGGTGTGCTGGCTGCTGCAGAGATGGAGGCAGAAACGGGGGCCTTTACCCCAGGTCACATTTATTTCCCGCAGTTGGCCCCCAGCAGGGCTCTGCACACTTTACTCTGACCCTCCCCCACCCCAGCCCCTCCAGAGGCCCAGCTGCTGTGTCCTCCTGTCCATCGCCACCCTGACATCCCATTTCTCTAAATATTCCTTTCCTCTTGCTCTCACAGAACCCAGGCTTCTCCTGGAGGCTCTAAAGTATCAATGTTTATTTTCAAACGATGCCTCTACCTCTGGTCCTGCAAGTAGGGTGAACTCCTGAGGGACACTGACTCCCTCCAGACCATTGCCCCCTTCGCCACACTAGTTTCAAGCTTTAACTCCATTTTCTCAGAGTAGTAATCCATCCCCCCAGCACTGTTACTGTTACCTTCAGAACTGAGGCCCACCTCCCCTTGTTCTTTCATGATTTCAGCGCCTGGCTTACTCCCTGTCGGTCTCTCTCCAGTACCACTGGTGCTGCAATTCTGACTTCAGAATCCGCGTAGGCTTCCCTCCAATTGTCACCTCCTGGCCTATATCTGAACATGAACCTAGAATATGTGGTAATCAGCTATGGTAAGGAGACAGACACAGAGCCAATGGCCTTGAAAGAAGAGCTCAAAGCTTACAGTTCCCAAGAGGGGCAAGCCACGCAACGCGGGGCCACCTGGGGAAGCCCCGGTGTCAGCTGTGAGCAGGAGGAGGGACGAGAGAGCTTGGCCAGAGCCTTGCCCATGTTTTCAGTGGGCAGGAGGCAGGTGGGCAAGTTTCCGCAAGCTGAGGATTGGGTAGTTTGAATAATCTCAGTGGTGTATCGTTGTCCAGTACCTGGCCCTGGGTGATTGGCCTGCTGTGCAATTAAAGGAAGTGGATGGGGTGTGGGCTCTGGACCGGTTGGTTTGCATGTGAAAGCTGTGTTGGCAGGTGAGTTGTTTGCTGTCTCTAGGAATTAGCCAGCCTGGGAGGGGCAGTCTCTCCCCAGCCAGCAAGGCCCTCAAGATGTCAAAGCATCAAAGATCCAGAAAATAAAAAACATGTTCAATGCAGTGCTCATCCCCCAACCCTGTCCTCCGAGAACCTTCCCCAGCAGTCTCTCCTGCAGCTTAACTTTTGTCTGAACAATATCTTCCAACAACTTCTCTCACCCCTTTCCACTTTCACTGTTGTTCCCATCAGCAGGTGGATTCCATCCCCTCTTGTTGAACGAGCCTGGCCTGTTGACTTGTTTGAACTGCCAGAAAGAGAGATGCCATGCCACTTTCAGGCTCTAAGGAGGACTTGCAGCTTTCGCTTTCATTCCCTGAGAGACCTGAGCTCCACATGACAGTATCTGGCTACTGCTCTGGAGCAATCCCCTGGGGGTGGGGGAAGCCAGGATGTGACAGTCAGACTTCCCACCTCATTCACACACCCTGACTGAGGCTGCGTGCGGGAACCTGGCTGTCTCAGCCGTCTATCAAACCACCCCAATTTATTATTTACTCTGAAAACTAATGGTGACCTCCTTCAGAAGGTCCCATGCATGCGCTGCTGCACTCACTGCCCCGACCCTGCAGCAGGCCACCTAACACCCACGCCTCTGTTGGAGACTCCTGGACAGTCACAGGCAAGTCTGGCTCGGTCTCTTGTGGGGTTACTGCTGCTTTCTCCTGGGTCCTGGTGTGCACAAGGTTTTGTTTGTGCCTCCAAGAGTCGGTTCCCCTAATCCTGTGTAACTTCTGTTCCCCCAGACCTGTGTAAGTTTTGTAATCAAATCCCACTGGCCTCCAAAGTCAAATTCCCTGAGGGTTCTGAGTCCCTTTGCCAGATTCCCAGGTTGGGAAATCCGTTGTGGGTCCTAGAACTTTCTTAACAGTACGAGAATTTCTTTGGTATATTTGTTCTGTAGCACGTGGGTCGTCTGCTCAGTGGCTCTGTGGTGGAGTTAATGATGACCTCCTCTAAGAGGCTTATGCCACAGGCTTTGTGACCCAGGTCTCCTGCACCCAAGCCCCTGCCCCTGTGGCAGGCAACTGCTGACCTGTACCTCTGCAGGAGACACTCAAACACAGTTCTGGCTCAGTCTCTGTGGGGTCTCTGGGTCCTGGTGCACATAAGGTTTTGTTGGAGCCCTCCAAGTATTTCTGGCGGGCATAAGGTTTGACTCTAAATGAGATTTCACCCCTCCTATCATCTTTCTGGGGCTTCTCCTTTGCCCACAGATGTGGAGTATCTTTTTTTGGTGGGACCCAACATTCTCCTGTTGATGGTTATTCAGCACTTCAGTTCACTCATTCATGTTGGACTCTGTGAAACCCCATGGACCACAGCACGCCAGGCCTCCCTGTCCATCACCAACACCCAGAGTTTACTCAAACTCATGTCCATTGAGTCAGTGACGCCATCCAACCATCTCATCCTCTGTCTTCCCCTTTTCCTCCTGCCTTCAATCTTTCCCAGCATCAGGATCTTTTACAAGGATTCAGTTCTTTGCATCAGGTGACCAAAGTATTGGAGTTTCAACTTCAACATCAGTCCTTCCAATGAATAATCAGCACTGATTTTCCTTAGGATGGACTGGTTGGATCTCCTTGGAGTCCAAGGGACTCTCAAGAGTCTTCTCCAACACCACAGTTCAAATGCATCAATTCTTCAGCGCTCAGCTTTCTTTACAGTCCAACTCTCATGTCCATACGTGACCACTGGAAAAACCATAGCTTTGACTAGATGGACCTTTGTCGGCAAAGTAATGCCTCTGCTTTTTAATATGCTGTCTAGGTTGGTCATAGCTTTTCTTCCAAGGAGCAAGCATCTTTTAATTTCATGGCTGCAGTCTCCATCTAAGGTGATTTTGGAGCCCCCCAAAATAAAGTCTGTCACTGTTTCCATTGTTTCTCCATCTATTTGCCATGAAGTGATGGGACTGGATGCCATGATCTTAGTTTTCTAAGTGTTGAGTTTTAAGCCAACTTTTTACTCTCCTCTTTCACTTTCATCAAGAGGCTCTTTAGTTCCTCTTCGCTTTCTGCCATAAGGGTGGTGTCATCTGCATATCTGAGGTTATTGATATTTCTCCTGGCAATCTTGATTCCAGCTTGTGCTTCATCCAGTCCAGCGTTTCTCATGATGTACTCTGCATATAAGTTAAATAAGCAGGGTGACAATATATAGCCTTGATGTACTCCTTTCCCGATTTGGAACCAATCTGTTGTTCCATAGAGGAAAACAATAGAATGGGAAAGACTAGAGATCTGTTCAAGAAAATTAGAGATACTAAGGGAACATTTCATGCAAACATGGGCTCAATAAAGGACAGAAATGGTATGGACCTGATAGAAGCACAAGATATTAAGAAGAGGTGGCAAGAATACACAGAACTGTACAAAAAAGATCTTCACGACCCAGTTAATCACGATGGTGTGATCACTCACCCAGAGCCAGACATGCTGGAGTGTAAAGTCAAGTGGGTCTTAGGAAGCATCACTACAAACAAAGCTAGTGGAGGTGACGGAATTCCAGTTGAGCTATTTCAAATCCTAAAAGATGATGCTGTGAAAGCGCTGCACTCAATATGTCAGCAAATATGGAAAACTCAGCAGTGGCCACAGGACTGGAAAAGGTCAGTTTTCATTCCAATCCCAAAGGAAATGCCAAAGAATGCTCAAACTACTGCACAATTGCACTCATCTCACACGCTAGTAAAGTAATGCTCAAAATTCTCCAAGCCAGGCTTCAGCAATATGTGAACTGTGAACTTCCAGATGTTCAAGCTGGATTTAGAAAAGGCAGAGGAACCAGAGATCAAATTGCCAACATCCACCGGATCACCAAAAAAGCAACAGAGTTCCAGAAAAACATCTATTTCTGCTTTATTGACTATGCCAAAGCCTTTGACTGTGTGGATCACAATGAACTGTGGGAAATTCTGAAAGAGATGGGAACACCAGACCACCTGACCTGTCTCTTGAGAAACCTGTATGCAGGTCAGGAAGCAACAGTTAGAACTGGACATGGAACAACAGACTGGTTCCAAATAGGAAAAGGACTACGTCAAGGCTGTATATTGTCACCCTGCTTGTTTAACTTATATGCAGAACATATCATGCGAAACGCTGGGCTGGATCAAGCACAAGCTGAAATCAAGATTGCCGGGAGAAATATCAACAACCTCAGATATGCAGATGACACCACCCTTATGGCAGAAAGCGAAGAAGAACTAAAGAGCCTCTTGATGAAAGTGAAAGAGGAGCGTGAAAAAGTTGGCTTAAAACTCAACATTCAGAAAACTAAGATCATGGCATCTGGTCCCATTACTTCATGGGAAATAGATGGGGAAGCAATGGAAACAGTGACAGACTTTATTTTGGGGGCTCCAAAATCACCTTAGATGCTGACTGCAGCCATGAAATTAAAAGATGCTTGCTCCTTGGAAGAAAAGCTATGACCAAGCTAGACAGCCTATTAAAAAGCAGAGACATTACTTTGCTGACAAAGGTCCATCTAGTCAAAGCTGTGGTTTTTCCAGTGGTGATGTATGGATGTGAGAGTTTGATTATAAAGAAAGCTGAACACCGAAGAATTGATGCTTTTGAAATGTGGTGTTGGAGAAGACTCTTGAGAGTCTGTTGGATTGCAAGGAGCTCCAACTAGTCCATCCTAAAGGAGATCAGTCCTGAATATTCATTGAAAGGATTGATGCTGAAGCTGAAACTCCACCTGATGTAAAGAAGCAACCCCTTGGAAAAGACCCTGATGCTGGAAAGACTGAAGGCAGGAGGAGAAGGGGACGACAGAGGATGAGATGGCTGGATGGCATCACTGAGTCATTGGACATGAGTTTGGGCAAGCTCCAGGAGTTGGTGATTGACAGGGAAGCCTGGCGTGCTACAGTCCATGGAGTTGCAAAGAGTCAGACACAACTGAGTGACTGACCTGACTGTTACATCGATCATTAAGAAAACAAGAGAATACCAGAAAAACATTTACTTCTGCTTTACTGATTGCACCAAAGCCTTTGACTGTAGATCACAACAAACTGTGGAAAATTCTTAAAGAGATGGGAGTACCAGACCACCTTACCTGCCTCCTGAGAAACCTGTATGCAGGTCAGGAAGCAATAGTTAGAATTGGACATGGAACAACAGACTAGTTCCAAACTAGGAAAGAAGTTCAAGGCTGTACACTGTCACCCTGTTAAGGAGTTTCACTGCACTTATTTAACTTATATGCAGAGTACATCATGCGAAATGCCAGGCTGGATGAAGTATAAGCTGCAATCAAGATTGCCACAAGAAATATCAATAACCTCAGATATGCAGATGACACCACCTTTATGGCAGAAAGTGAAAAAGAACTAAAGAGCCTCTTGATGAAAGTGAAAGAGGAGAGTGAAAAGGCTGGCTTAAAACTCAACACTCGATAAAATGAAGATCATGGCTTCCAGTCCCATCACTTCATGGCAAGTAGATGGGGAAACAATGGAAACAGTGACAGACTTTATTTTGGGGGCTCCAAAATCACCTTAGACGGTGACTGCAGCCATGAAATTAAAAGATGCTTGCTCCTTGGAAGAAAAGCTATGACCAACCTAGACAGCCTATTAAAAAGCAGAGACATTACTTTGCCAACAAAGGTCCATCTAGTCAAAGCTATGGTTTTTCCAGTAGTCACGTGTGGATGTAAGAGTTGGACTATAAAGAAAGCTGAGTGCCAAAGATTTTTGAACTGTGGTGTTGGAGAAGACACTTGAGAGTCCCTTGGACTGCAAGGAGATCCAACCAGTTCATCCTAAAGGAGATCAGTCCTGGGTGTTCATTGGAAGGACTGATGTTGAAGCTGAAACTCCAACACTTTGGCCACCTGATGCAAAAAACTGACCCCTTGGAAAAGACCCTGATGCTGGGAAACATTGAAGGCGGGAGGATAAGGAGGTGACAGAGGATGAGATGGTTGGATGGCATCACTGACTTGATGGATGTAACTTTGAGTAAACTCCAGGAGTTGGTGATGGACAGGTAAGCCTGGCGCGTTACAGTCCATGGGGTCCCAAAGAGTCGGACACAACTGAGCAACTGAACTGAACTGAGAACTAGGTTGCGTTCAGCCAACAGGCTCTTCTACTTTGTGTGTGGTATCTGTCCAGGTTAGAATGTCCTAGATGTCCTTTTTGCTGGTGTCTGACACCTTGACCCGTGTGGCTGGGATGGCGGGGTTCTGGTCAGGTTCCCCTTCCCTGAGGTCTCCCCATATGATTTGCTTCGGGTTCTGCACAGAATGAGGATTTCCAGGCAGTGAGACTGATTGCCTGTGGGCAGGCCCCCAAGAGGGAGGAAGATGAAGCTGCCAGTCCTCAGGCCTGGACTCTGAAGTCCCAGAACTTTCTACCAGTTTATGTGTGTTAGAACAGTCAGAAGAGGGAGATCCCTGGCTGGGTTCAATCCCTGGTTGAGGAACTAAGATTCCTTAAGCTGTGAGTCACAGCCAAAAAAAACAATCCTAGGCTTGTTATGGGAGGGAAAGAATTGAATTGATGGTAACGGTTTGAGACAAACTGGCACACCAGCCATCAGCAGGAGAGCCAACCAGCTGAGCCCAATCTCACCATGGAATCATTAGAAAATCAATAGCTGTTTCAAGCTATTGGAGTTGTTTATTATGCAGGAGCACATATCTGGACCAGACACTGACACTTAGAAGTGAGAGGCTGCCAATCACAAAATTCTGAAATGTGGCTCTTTGGAGCCAGGCAGCCCGTGAACCTGGCCGGCAGTGAGGACATCCATCACTGCGGAAGGACAGAGAAGGACAGGGCTGGGTCAGGATCGGTGGGGAAGCGGAAGACCACTGGCTGTGGCCACAGGGAAGACAGAACAAGTGTCTGAGAGCTTAAGGGGCCAACTGGTTTCCTTCAGTCATTTATGCCAAAGTAAAATAGAGAAAAGACAGATGAACTAAACAAGTAATGTTCTGTGTCCCACCAGACGCTGGAGGAAATATTCTGAGTCAGGTCTTCCAATTGGAAAATGAAAATATTTCTCAACCCCAGTCTTTGCAGGCAGCGACGGTCCTCAAGGTAAGAAATGGCACTGTGGGGTAGATTCAATCCAGGGCACTGCCAGCAAAACACAACTTCAGGGTTAGAAGAAATCCAAAGGCGTGGTATACGACCCTTTGTTAAAATTGCTGAAAGATCCCCAGGGGAGGGGACCCTCACAGATGCTCTGAACAGCACAAAAGGGCTTCCAAGCGTCTGGAGGTCTTGAGCACGCGGCTCGACCTTGACGTTCACAGCAGAGAGGAGCCTCTCAAAGACATTTGCAGGGTGGCTCTTGTCTAATAAAATGTGTTGTAACTTGATACCTAGAAAATCTGCAGGTTTTTTTAGCAGTTGTATCTGCTTGAACTGAAATGGACAAAGTTCAACATAAAAGAGGCTTCTGGGCCCTCAACTTCCTCCAGGAAAGAAGGAGGCTGAGGAAGCTACTCAGGCTGCAAACATTTCCCTGTGAAAACGGAGGATGACTGAGGGGCAGGGCCAAGAGGCAGATGGAGAAGCCCACCCCAAAAGAGGGAGAGGGCGGGGATCACTCGCCTGGAGCAGAGGAGCCCTTAAAGGCGCACTGTGACAGCGTCTGCTGCCTTTCAACCCTCATGTGCCCCTGGCTGCAGGGGGTGCGCCCCCTTTTCCTTTTTGAACCAGGTCTGTATTCACTTTTCCTGTGCTTCACCATGGAATGTGGGTCTTGCAGGGGCAGATAACTTGCCTCTGGCTTTGCTGTACGTCATAAGCCAAGGGCAGTAGTGAGGTGTGCTTCTGGGGTCTTCATGCAGGAGGAACTCAATCATTAGGGGCCAGAGCGTGGACGGGTGGCGGGCAGGTTGTTCCACTGGTGCCCGCCCCCCACCCCCCACCATAAGCTGTGCTTTCCAGAACTCACGCTGCTGTGCGCCCCCTCCAACAGGGGTTCCAGGCTTGCCTGCATGACTTGCTTTGGCCCACAGGATACCAGCAGGAGAGATTCAAGCAGAGGTCCAGCAGGACCTGTCACGTAGAGTAGAGCCTCCAAGCGGCGAGCGGTCCAGCTCTCCTGCTACATAACAGGACAGCCCTCCCAGGGCGGGTCACATGGAAGAGAAACGAGCTCCAGGTGAGTTCTCAGCTGACTCCAAAGGAAGCAGGGACCGCTGACACTGGGGACAGAAGACGCCCTGTTAGTCACACCGTTGTGTGAAATAATAAGCTGGTGTGGTTGGAAGCCATGAGGTTTGGTCGGGGGTGGGGGGTTGTCACACCCAGCGGATCACAGGGACATGAGCGTCCCCAGCACCTGTAGCCCCTCACGAGTCCGCGCGGCTCTGAATCCCTTGCCGTCATTGCTCGCCCCCTCGATCAGGGACCCTCCGACGCCCCCCGAGTGCCCTGGGCGAGCACCGGGACCAGACTCTCAGACGTCTCACCCTCTCCTGCTCACCTCTCCACACTCGCCCGGGATCGCCTCAGTCTTGGCTGCATCCAACTCTTTCGCCTTGCCGCTCAGGAGCAGCCTAAATAGGCTGGAGAAACGCATTTACACTGACGGCAGCTGACACCGCCGGGCCCCGGTGGTCTGCTGACACCGCCGGGCCCCGGTGGTCTCCTAGATCCATCGGGTCCTTTCTCCTGGGACCAGGCTCCCTTCCCACCTTCGACTGATGGCCGCCTTCCCATCAGCGGAGAACCCCCCAGCTTCCTACACCCACACTCCCTCACCTCTCAGATTCGAGGGCAGCCCTCACAATCTCCTCTCAGGCGACGGCTCACCTCTTGGTCCTCTACCGGCTCATTCCCACTGGTGGAAAACATGCTGTTTCCTTTCCCACTATAAAACCAACAGTTTCTCTGGACTTGCCTTTTCTTTCTCACTTTGGTTGTTTCTCTGCTCCCTTTCAGCCAGAACATCCTAGAAGAGTAGTCGGTCCCAAGGCCTTCCCTTCCATTTCCCCTCAGCCCCCTCCGTCGGGCTTACCCCTCCATCACGTACTTGTTAAGGTGACCAGCGCCCTTGCTGTGCGCTCTGTGCCCACCATCTGGGATCTCTCAGCAGCACTGACAAGGCCGATCTCTCCTTCTCAGCCCAGCGCTATCATCGCTGGGCCCACTGCCCTCTCCTGGCTTCCCTCCTACCTGACATCCTCATCCTCTGTACCAGCTCCTCCTTCCAGCCTCCCTTCCCCCTTAAGATGAGAATACCCAGGGCTCAATCTTTTCCCTCTCTTTTTCTCTATTTGCATTTCCTCCCATGGTGAATTCATCCAGTTGTATAGCTTTAAGTACAACAAATATGCTAGTGAACACCAATCTATATTCATGTATTCAATTGCCTTATAACCTTAACCTGTAGCATGAAGAAGAAATATATTTTTATCCTGCTAAGCCGCTGAAAATTTAGGGTTGGTTGTTACTGTAGCATAACCAGGGCTATCCTGACTGCTACAAAACACTGCCATCAAAGGTGTCCCCAACACCATCATTTCTTAGTTGGGTAAGTTTGCATTAGCTTCCTAAACATCCTGCCTGCTTCCATTCCTCCCACACTGTCTACATCAGCTGCCATGATGCACTAAAAAGTTATGCCTCCTTTCCAATCCTCCAGTGGTTCACTTTTCTGAGTGTCAAAATCACAGTCCTCACCAGCCCTGCACCCTTCCTAACCTCCACCTCTCTAGCCACGTACCCTGTTGCTCTGCTGCGCTCATCAGCTCACAGCGACCACCTCCCCTTTTCAAAAACGCTGAATTAGGGCCTAATTAGGGCCTTGGCACAGGGCGCTTCCCGCTGCTGGGGATGCTCTTCCCCTGGAGCACTCCCTCTCTTCCTCCCAGTTTACTCAAGTTACTTGGCAGTGAGATCTACCCTGCCCCCACTTTCCCCGGACCGCCAACTCCCTAATGCTGATCTACTTGTTTCTCCACAGCGTTGATCACTTTCTAACAAGGCGTGTAACTCGCTGGTCATGGGCCTTTTCTGTGTCCCTCGCTAGAACAGGAGCAGGGGTTTCCAGTTGGCTCGGTGCACTGCTGTAGAGCGGTTTCATTGGGGGTTGGGGGTGAGAGCCAGATGGAGTGGTTGCCAGGAGACAGGAAAAGCCCCCCCCCCCCCCGCCCCCCAATCGTCAGGTCTGGGAGTTCCTGTTCGGGAAGGACTTGGAGCAGGCTTTTCAGCGCCCCTTCTCGTAGCCCAGGTAAGGATCGTGTAGCACAAGCATGGGCTATAGGATCCTGATCGGTGCCCGGTCAGCCAGCAGCGCTCGCTGGGTTCCCACATCCCGAGGGCACTGGACCCAGCCGCGGAGTCACAGGCGCCCCGGGACTCCGGATCCGCGAATCCACCCCGGCCTCCCGCTCTCTGACCACGGACTATTCACAGGCAGCCGCAGCCAGCCCCGCACGGAGCCCGACCTGCAGGGCCCGGACGGCCCAGGGTGCCCGGCCAAACCGCTCGCTGCGCGGGCCGAGGCCGGGCTCGGGGGTCTGCCCCGCGAGCTGCAGGCGCAGCCTCCCGCACAAAGCTTCCCGCGAAACTGACGTAGCGCGGGGCGGCCGCGCAGGCTCCGCCCCCGGCCGCGCCCCTCCCCCGCGCGCTCGCGGCGCCCCAGCGCGCCTGCGCACTCGTCCTCCCGCCACTGGCTGCGGCGTGGCGGCGCGCGCCGGCCGGCGCCCTGCGCGCCGCGCGATTGGCCGGGCGGCGGCGGGCGGGGGTGTGTCCGCCGCGTGCCCCGCCCCCGGCCCCGCTCGCTGAGGTGCGCGCGGCGGCGGGCTGCGGCGGCGGCGGTGGGCGGCGCGTGGCAGGTCCGGCGGGCGCCCGGCGGCGGCGGCCCGACCCCGGCCCAGCCTCGTCCCGCCCGCCCGCCCGCCCGGCCCCGTTCCCGGCCCCCACTCGCCCGCCCGGCGCGCCGCGGCCCCGCCCCGGCACCTCCCGAGGGAGCGGCGCCGCCGGCCGAGCGCAGGCCCGGCCATGACCGACTTCAAATTGGGCATCGTGCGGCTCGGCCGGGTGGCCGGAAAGGTGCGCGGCGCGGCGTGGGGCCGGGCCGGGCGGGAGGCGTGGGCGCCGGGCCGGGGCCGAGGGCCGGGGCTGGTGTGAGGCTGGGGGCTGAGCCGCGCGGGGGGTCGCAGTCGGGGGTGCGACGCTGGGGGCGCAGGGCCCGGCCAGGGCGGCGGGGCGCACGGGCACAGGCCCGAAGGTTCGCCGGCGGCCTGGTTCCTGGGGCAGCCTTGGTCCGGTGCCGGCTCCGGCCGTGCGCCGTGCGCCGTGGGTCGGGGGCTGCGGCTGTGCCTGCGGCCGCGGCGAGTGCAGGCCCTTCCGGGGCAGCGCGCTCGCTCTCCCCCGGCCCCTGCGGGTCCGTAGTGAGCTTCGCGCAGGGCTCGGGCTGCTCGCGGCGGCCCCGTCGGGCTGAGCCTCCGTTGGCCTCGGCCGAGCGGGGCCTGCCTCTGCTTCTCTCCCTTACCGGGCCCCGCCCTCCGCGTGTTCGAGGCTGGGGCTTCCGGGCACCTGTGGGCATTGAGGCTTGGCTGTTTCCAGGAGCCGGCCGGCCGTGCAGCTGAACCAGCCACGGACCTTACCCTGGATGGGAACCCTGTTCCCATCACCAGCGGCGGAAGCTTCTGGTGGGAGAGAGGAGCAGAGGCAGTCAGATGAAGGTAAAGCTGGTTCAGATACTAGTAAAAAGCTCTCCAAGCGAAAGTGAGACTGGTCCATTTCGGGGACCGTTTTCTGCCCTCCCGCAAGGGCCAGTGACTTTCTAACTACGGAAGGGTGGGCTCCTTATTAGCGCTGAGATCTCTGCAACTCAGTGGTTGTTTGCAGTAACGCCATCCTTTAAAACTTTTACTTGCAACGTTTTAGACGAAGAGATAGGAAGGACAATTCCGTGAGCACCTGTGTGCGCACTGCCTGATAGTTGAAACCTTCTGGATATTCTGCTTCAATCCCAGCGCCCTGTCTATTCCTGTGACATCGTGGTCTTGGACTGGGTTTATCAACACGTTAAAAGGCACAGCCTAGTGGTTGAGCAGTTGTGTGACACTTCACATGGCTAGTCGTGAGCAGATGGCAGGTGGGGCCTGGTGCCACAACTGTGCGCCCTGCTGAGTGGGCAAGGAGCAGCCTTTGGCACGTCTGCCTACCTTCAGGGTGGACTGACTTCTCTGAGCCCGTAAGGGCTGCTCCTGCTTATCATTAGTGCCTTGTGCTGATTCCAAATGTAACGTCTTGAAACGTTAATTTCCAGACCAAGTATACACTGATAGACGAGCAAGACATCCCGCTGGTGGAGGGCTACTCGTTTGAGGTAAGGTTCCTGTTCCTTTGCTGGCCTGCCCACAGTCGTGCCCAGGAGGGTCATGAGGGGTGGGTTTTCGTCTCTGTGATGTGAGGCAAGCCCTTGCACGTGAGCTGCACGAGCAGGCCAGTGAAGCCCTCTCCAGAACCCTGGTCTCCAGGGAACCTGGCTGTCATTGTGGAGCCCCCCGACTGCCTCTGTGATGCTTGCTGTCTTACTCACTTCCACATTGCTTGCAGGCTCTTCCCAAAAAAGAGACAAATTGTGCCATGTCTGTCTGTGATTGAGTTCAGTCGGAAGAGCTGCTGTGCCCAGGGAGACTGTCCAGGGCTGCCCCGCCTTCTCTCCAGCCTTGGCCTCCCCCAGGGCCGGGTGCCTTTGTTCCTACCTGGCGAAGCTGTTTGGGCTCCAGTCCTCACCTGCCTGCTCCTCCCTCCACCCTGCGGACCCACCCCACTCCTATCTCGGCCTTCACCCTTTTACACTTACTTGTTCCAGGGCTGCTTTTTTACTGGATTAGGGACTTTTTTTTTTTTTAAGGGTAGGGATATTTATTTTTCTGTGTCCACGTCCACAGTATTTTGCAAAGAGTGGTTCTTAAGTGTGTCTTGCCTTCATGTAGGCGGGTACTTCTCCGTGCCACGTGTCTGGAAGCCTCCAGAGACCACCAGGGTCCCAGGAACAGGCTTGGGATTTGTCCCCCTGGCTTGTTTGTTTCATTCATTTTTCTAAGAAGAATTTGGAACGTTGTCGAGAATTGCAGGCTTTTTAACAGAGCTTTTTCTTGTTTCTTCTCAGGCCCGGATGGAAGTAGATGCAGATGGAAATGGTGCTAAGATATTTGCATACGCCTTTGACAAAAACCGAGGAAGGGGTTCGGGAAGGCTCCTTCACGAGCTGCTGTGGTGGGTGTTTCCAAGCTGCTTGTTCCCCTTTTGGGTTTGCACCAGCCCTGAGATGCAAGGGACTTGGGCAGCCAGAGACCCTTCTGCCCTCATCAACAGACGGTACCCTCCCCAGGTCTCCCAGTTACCTGTTTGTCATTGCCGCTAACTTGGAGGATGGCTGCCCTGCGTCCTCTGGCCCTGGCAGGGTGGCCTGAGAGTCTGTAGGCCGAGTGCCCTTCCTGCTCCGAGCACTCAGGCCTCAGCGCCTCTGGAGGCGGGAGGGGTCTGGCCCCTCCTAGGCCCTTTTGAGCTTGTCAGTGGGACATGGGGAAGGGCTGTCCTCCCTTCTGTGTGAACGCTGAGGTTCCGAAGTTCTTGGGGCCACTCGGGTGTCCCCCAGGCTGTGTGTGAGATGGTTTGGGGTTCCATCCTTGGCTCCCTGCAGCCTAGCGCTTAAGTCCAGGGACTGGGCTGTCCCCTTTGGGCCACAGACTGGCAGACTCGGGTTCCCCTCAGCAGCCGTGCTCCCAGTGGGCCACATGGGCGTGCCGAGGACCCTTCAGGGCACGTGGCTGAGACAGGAGGTCAGGGAGCCTGTCTGGAGCACTGTCTGTTTCCTAGGGAGCGGCACAGGGGAGGCATTGCCCCTGGGTTTCAGGTGGTGCATCTCAATGCCGTCACTGTGGACAATCGCCTGGACAACCTGCAGCTGGTGCCGTGGGGCTGGCGGCCCAGAGCTGAGGAGACCTCCAGCAAGCAGAGGTGGGTCTTGGGGCCTGGCGATGCAGCCGAGATGCCCTGAGGGTGGCCCCTCCAAGCTCACTGCTGAGGGGGGCCAGGTCGGCTCTGTGCTCTGAGGCTTCTGTGGGTTTGGGAATGCTGGTTATCTCCCCCCAGGGTGTGGGGTTCCTCTTCACTCGGCGGGGGGGGAGAACATCCTGATGATTGTCTTCCCGGGTCTGTCTTCGGAATTGGCTCTCATGGGGGATGGGTTGTGGGGTGTGGTCCCGTGTAGGTGGGCAGGTCGCCCCTGAGATGCGGCAAGCGTCCCAGTCTCAGGAGCACCCCCTGTGCACACAGTCGGGTCTTGTCCTGCTTTCGTGGAAGCAGGAAAGTGGCTCAGAGGTCAGCTGGGCAGCCTTCACCTCTCCTTGGTCCAGACTCCAGTGTTAGAGTCTGATCCTGACTAAGGTGCGCTCACACAGCTCTTGAAGGAGGCTGAGCCTCATGACAGTTAGTTAGGATTCTTATCCTCTTGGGGATGATGGTATTCTAGACTTGTGGTTGCAAGTGACAGAAACTGAGCCCAATTTGGCTGAAGCAAGAATAGGACCCTTGTTGGCGCCCCTGCTGAGATGTGGCGAGCCACAAAACCACCTGGAGGTCTCCGGAGCGGCCACCAGGGCTGCACACTGACTGCTCAGCAGGGACCAGTGGCGCTGAGGAGTTCGCTTGTTGTGAAGCACTCTTCTGCTCTTTGCTGGGGACAGGACGGCTCTTTCATCAACAAAAAGGAAGGTGGGGGAACGCTCTGGTGATCCAGCGGTTAGGACTTGGCACTTCCGCTGCTGTGGGCCCACATTAGAACCCTGGTTGGGGAACTTAGAACCCACAGGTTGCGTTCTTGTGGTTCAGTCGCTAAGTCGTGTGACTCTGCGACCCCATGGACTGCAGCACGCCAGGCTCCTCCGTCCTCCACTCTCTCCTGCAGTTTGTTCCAACTCATGTCCATTGAGTCGGTGATGCCATCCAACCATCTCATCCTCTGTCGCCCCCTTCTCCTGCCCTCAATCTTTCCCAGCATTGGAGTCTTTTCCAGTGAGTTGGCTTTTCACATCAGGTGGCCAAAGTATTGGAGTTTCAGCTTCAGCATCAGTCCTTCCAATAAATATTCAGGACTGATTTCCTTTAGGATGGACTGGTTGATCTCCTTGAAGTCCAAGGGACTCTCAGGGGTCTTCTCCAACACCACAGTTTAAAAGCATCAATTCTTCAGCACTCAGCCTTCCTTATAGTCCAACTCTCACAATCTATACATGACTACTGGAAAAACCATAACTTTGACTACAGACCTTGGTTGGCAAAGTAATGTCTCTGTTTTTTAATATGCTGTCTAGGTTTGTCATAGCTTTTCTTCCAAGGAGCAAGCATCTTTTAATTTCACGGCTGTAGTCACTATCTGCAGTGATTTCAGAGCCCCCCAAAATAAAGTCTGCCACTGTTTCCACTGTTTTCCCATCTATTTGCCATGAAGTGATGGGACCGGATGACATGATCTTAGTTTTTGAATGTTGAGTTTTAAGCCAACTTCTTCACTCTCCACTTTCACTTTCATCAAGAGGCTCTTTAGTTCTTTGTTTTCTGCCATAAGCGTGGTGTCATCTGCATATCTGAGGTTGTTGATATTTCTCCCGGCAATCTTGATTCCAGCTTGTGCTTCATCCAGCCCTGCATTTCACATGATGCACTCTGCATATTCACTTCAGTCGCTCAGTCGTGTCCGACTCTTTGAATCGCAGCACGCCAGGCCTCCCTGCCCATCACCAATTCCCGGAGTCTACCCAAACCCATGTCCATCGAGTCGGTGATGCCATCCAACCATCTCATCCTCTGTTGTCCCCTTCTCCTCCCACCCCCAATCCTACCCAGTATTAGGGTCTTTTCCAATGAGTCAACCCTTTGCATGAGGTGGCCAAAGTATTGGAGTTTCAGCTTCAACATCAGACCTTGCAATGAACACCCAGGATTGATCTCTTTTAGGATGGATTGATTGGATCTCCTTGCAGTCCAAGGGACTCGCAAGAGACTTCTCCAACACCACAGTTCAAAAGCATCAATTCTTCGGCGCTCAGCCTTCTTCACCATCCAACTCTCACATCCATACATGACCACTGGAAAAACCATAGCCTTGACTAGACGGACTTTTGTTGGCAAAGTAATGTCTCTGCTTTTAAATATGCTATCTAGGTTGGCCATAACCTTCCTTCCAAGGAGTAAGCGTCTTTTAATTTCATGGCTGCAGTCACCATCAGCAGTGATTCTGGAGCCCAAAAAAACAAAGTCTGACACTGTTTCCACTGTTTCCCCATCTATTTCCCATGAAGTGATGGGACCAGATGCCATGATCTTAGTTTTCTGAACGTTGAGCTTTAAGCCAACTTTTTCACTCTCCTCTTTCACCTTCATCAAGAGGCTCTTTAGTTCTTCTTCAGTTTCTGCCATAAGGGTGTTGTCATCTGCATATCTGAGGTTATTGATATTTCTCCCGGCAATCTTGATTCCAGCTTGTGTTTCTTCCAGCCCAGCGTTTCTCATGATGTACTCTGCATATAAGTTAAATAAGCAGGGTGACAATATACAGCCTTGACGTATTCCTTCCCCAGTTTGGAAACAGTTCATTGTTCCATGTCCGGTTCTAACTGTTGCTTCTTGACCAGCATACAGGTTTCTCAGGAGGCAAGTAAGTTGGTCTGGTATTCCCATCTCTTTAAGAATTTTCCAGTTTGTTGTGATCCACAGTCAAAGGCTTTAGGTTAGTCAGTGAAGCAGAAGTAGACGTTTGTCTGAAATTCCTGTGCTTTTTGTATGATCCAGCAGATGTTGGCGATTTGATCTCTGGTTCCTCTGCCCTTTCTAAATCCAGCTTGACCATCTGGAAATTCTTGGTTCATGTACTGTTGAAGCCTCGCTTGAAGGATTTTGAGCACTACCTTGCTAGGACGGGAAATGAGTGCAGTTGTGTGGTAGTTTGAATATTCTTTGGCATTGCCTTTTCTTTGGGATTGGAATGCAAACTGACCTTTTCCAGTCCTGTGGCCACTGTTGAATTTTCAGACTTTGATGGCATATTGAGTGCAGCACTTTAACAGTATCATCTCTTAGGACTTGGAATAGTTCAGCTGGAATTCTATCACTTCCACTAACTTTGTTCGTAGTGATGCTTCCTAAGGCCCACTTAACTTAGCACTCCAGGATGTCTGGCTCTAGGTGAGTGATCACCCCATCGTGATTATCTGGGTCGTGAAGATCTTTTTTATGTAGTTCTGTGTATCCTTGCAACCTCTTCTTAATCTCTTCTGCTTCTGTTAGGCCCTTGATATTTCTGTCCTTGATTGTGCCCATCCTTACACGGAGTGTGCTCTCGGTGTCTCCAGTTTTCCTGACTAGCTCTCTCGTCTTTCCCATTCTGCTGTTTTCCTCTATTTCTTTGCATTGTTCATTTAAGAAGGCTTTCTTCTCTCTCCTTGCTTTTCTCTGGAACTCTGCAATCAGTGGGTGTGTCTTCTCTCCTTTGCCCTCACTTCTCTTCTCGCAGCCTCTGTAAGGCCGCCTCAGACGGCCACTTGCCTTCCTGCATTTCTCTTTCTTGGGGATGGTTTTGATCCCTGCCTCCTGCACAGTGTGACAGACCTCTGTCCATAGCTCCTCAGGCACTCTGTCTATCAGATCTAACTCCTTGAATCTATTTCTCACTTCTGCTGTATTATCATAAGGGATTTGATTTATGTCATACCTGACTGGTCTAGTGGTTTTCCCCACTGTCAACAATTTAAGCCTGAATTTGGTAATAACGAGCTCATGATCTGAGCCACAGTCAGCTCCTGGTCTTCTTTTTGCTGACTGTATAGAGCTTCTCCATCTTTCGCTGCAAAGACCATAATCAGTCTGATTTCAGTATTGACCATCTGGTGATGTCCATGTGTAGAGTAGTCTCTTAGGTTGTTGGAAGAGGGTGTTTGCTGTGATCAGTGCATTCTCTTGGCAAAACTCCGTTGGCCTTTGCCCTGGTTCATTTTGTACTCCAAGGCCAAACTTGCCTGTTGCTCCAGGAATCTCTTGACTTTCCACTTTAGCACTCCAATCCTCTATGATAAAAAGGACATCTTTTTTTGCGTGTTAGTTCTAGAAGGTCTTGTAGGTCTTCCTAGAACTGTTCAAATTCAGGTTCTTCAGCGTTACTGGTCGGGGCATAGGCTTGGCTTACTGTGATATTGAGTGGTTTGCCTTGGAAACGAACTGAGGTCATTGCGTCGTTTTTGAGACGGCATCCGAGCACTGCACTTCGCACTCTTCCGTTGACTGTGAGGGCTGCTCCATTTCTTCTAAGGGATTCTTGCCCACAGTAGTAGATATAATGGTCATCTGAGTTACATTTGCCTATTCCTGTCCACAAGTTGCGTGGCACAGCAAAAAAAAACAAAACCCCAAAACAGAGGGTTGTGTCATCAGGACAAGTGTAGGGGTGGCTGAGCAGTCAGCAGGCGGGTGGCTCAGCACGTGGACGAACCCAGGGTGGACCTGGCCCGGCTCTGCCGCTGGAGGGACGGCCCCGCCCCGAGGTCCCTTCCTGTCAGGCATCCCCGGTGCCAGCTGCTCGGGGTCGCTGTGGTTCGTCAGCAGCGGTCAGCCTGTCCGCAGTCCTCCACGTGCTGGGGCAGAGCCGTCCCGAGGGCAGCCTGAGCTCCCCGCTGGCCCGGCGTCAGCTGTCCTCCCGCCTCGTCCGTGGCCTCGGCCCGGTGGCTCGTGGTGGGAATCAGGCCCTGTGACTCGGTGGTCCCAGCACACGCCTGCCAGGCCTGCACCCCTGCTTGCTGTCCCTGCCTCCCCCCAGTGGGCACGGGGTGGCCCAGCTAGGCGGAAGGTGCTCTGAGCAAAGGGGAGTTTCCTCCCTTCCCGTCCTCACACGCTGGCTGGGGCTGAGCCTCCCGCCTCTCGGTCTTCTGGGACCTCACCGAGGAGCTCAGAAAGCACCGGCATTCTCCCCCATCCTGACTTGCACCCCTTTCTTCTTTAAAGAAATGTTTGTATTGTGGTAAAATACAGAGGACATCTTTTGAACCACTTTCAAGCGTGTGTTTCTGTAGCGTTAAGCACATTCACACTGCAGTGCGACCGTCAGTACTGCCATCTCGGGAGCCGTCTCACCTTCCCAAAGGGAGCTGTGTCCCCACAGAACACCGCGCCCCGCCCCCGAGCCCCACAGAACACCGCGCCCCGCCCCCGAGCCCCACAGAACACCGCGCCCCGCCCCTGAGCCCCACAGAACACTGCGCCCCCGCCCCCGAGCCCCACCGCTCTGCCCCGACAAGTCCTTGATCTCAGCCGAGCGGGCACATAGCACTCGTCCTCACGTCTGGCTCCCTCACGTATCCTCATGTACATCTTCAAGGCTCATCCCGTCATGGCCTGTGTCAGAACTTCCTTTTTAAGGTTAAATAATACTCCATCGCATGTGTGCGTGCATGTGTGTATGTGTGCGTGTGTGCACGTGTGTGTGTGTACAGCACATTTGGTTTATCCTCTCCCCGCCGTCGGGCACGCGGGCTGCCTTCCCCCTCGTCTGCTGTGAACCCAGTTGTACAAAGAGCTCTTCTGTCTCTGCTTTCGGTTCTTGAGCGTGTGCGCCCAGAAGTGGGATTGCAGGATCATGGGGTAGTTCTGTTTCCTCTTTGAGGAACCTCCACGCTGTTGTCCGTGGCGTCTGCGCGTTCTCCCTCCTCCCACGGTGCCCAGGGGTCCCAGGGTCTCCGCGTCCTCGCCAGCACGTGGTGTTCCCTGTTTGATAGCAGCCATCCCAGGAGTGCGAGGTGGCCTCACTGCAGTTTTGAGCTGCGTTTTCCTGATGATCAATGATGTTGAGCTTCGTTTCATGTGCTCTTTGGCCCTGTGTGTGTCTTCTTTGGAGAAATCTCTGTTCAAAACTTGGTGGTTTGTTTTTTAGTTGAGCTGCAGGGTTCTTTATCCTGGGTATGAATCCCCCATCAGATTCATGGTTTGCAAATGTTTTCTCCCATTCTATAGATTAGCGTCTTATTCTACCGTTTCTTTTGATGCACAAAATACTTGAATTTTCGTTATCTTTTTTTTTCACAAAAAAAGTCTTTTTTTTTTTTCGTTACTGTGCCTTTGCTGTCATATCCAAGATCATTGCCATATCTGATGCTGTGAAGCCTTTGTCCTGTTTTCTCTGAGAGTTTTGTTGTTTGGGGTCTTACATTTAAGCCCCCTTTTTTTTTCCTCTTGTCTAAACTGAAGTATAGATTTACTGAGGCGGCTCAGTGGCAGAGAATCCACCTGCCAGTGCAGGAGACACAGGTTCGATCCCTGGGTCAGGAACATCCGCTGGAGGAGGGCATGGCAACCCACTCCAGTATTCTTGCCTGGAAAATCCCACGGACAGAGGAGCCTGGCGGGCTGTAGTCTGTGGGGTCGCAGAGTCAGACACGACTGAGCACGCGTGCATTGCAGATTTCCAGTGCTATGCCAGACCCTTCCGTTTTTATGCAAGTCCCTCTCGGCTTGGCCTCCAGAGACAGTGGGCGGGTTGGAGGGGCTGGACCGCCCGCCCCATTGCTCTCGCAGGGCAGCAGGTGTCTCCTTTGAAGGCCAGCACCAGGGGTGGGCCGCTCACTGCTTCGGGTTTGCCCCGTCCACCTGTACCTGTGGTGGGGGGGCAGGTGTGGGCAGGTACGAGCTTCTGGCCCCGTCCAGGCAGAGAAGCAGTCGGGAGGATGGAGAGCAACTGCAGCACCTAGAGGGTGGGTCACCCCAGTCCCCAGATCTCTCCAGGGGCAGATTGGAGCCCCTCTGGGGCTCCAAGCAGGAAGAGAGGTGGCCTGGTGTTGCCCAGGCCAGGCTGAGCCTGGGGCTGAGACCATGCCTGTCATGTGCCCGGCTGTCACGGTGTTGGGAAGACTGAGGGGCAAGACACACACAGCCCTTGTGCGTTTTAGTGAGAAGAGAAACCTATGGGGAGGTGAGCCCCTGCAGCCGGTGGGCCAGAGGACAGTCAGACTGTTGGTCACAGTTGGGGCAGGGGTGTCCTGGGGTCACCTACTGTTACCTCTGTGCCTCCCCTTTCTGGCCAAGGTGACCTGACACACTTTCTTTTGTTAAGGGAGCAAAGCTTATACTGGTTGGCGATTCAGCAGCTGCCCACGGATCCCATAGAGGAGCAGTTTCCAGTCCTGAACGTGACGCGGTACTACAATGCCAACGGGGACGTGGTGGAGGAGGAGGAGACGTCCTGCACCTACTACGAGTGCCACTACCCCCCCTGCACGATGATCGAGAAGCAGGTGCGTGCGGGCCGCCGCCCGGGGCTGCAGCCGGGCCCTCCAGCCTCAGCTCGGGCGGCCGGGCCCCCGGTCCGCGTGTGACCAGAGCGGGCTCTTCTGTGTCCTTTCAGCTCCGGGAGTTCAACATCTGCGGGCGCTGCCAGGTGGCGCGCTACTGCGGCTCGCCATGCCAGCAGAAGGACTGGCCGGCCCACAAGAAGCGCTGTCGGGAGAAGCGGCGCCCCTTCCCTCACGAGCTGGAGCCCGAGCGATGACGCGGCGGCCACGCGGCTCCCCGGCGGCCGGCCCAGGGGGTCACCCCGCACAGGCTCCTGCCACCGCCCGGCAGCCAGAGGCTCCCCCGGAGCAGAGACAGCTGGGAGGGCCCGCCGGACGCTTCTCATTATTTATATGTTAATATGTTTGTAAACTCCTGTACAGTTTTTTGGGGGGGGAGGTGGGAGGGTTCAGAAGTACAAATAGGGTTGTTTGCTGTAACGCTCGCTGGGCGGCCGGGCCGAGGCGGGCGGGGGGCAGCAGGCACAGTAAAGGTGGGGCCGCCCGCACCCTGGCCGCGCTCTGCTCTCTGCCTCAGGTGGTGTCCGTGGGCACAGATGAGGAGGCTGCACTCTGCCCCGAGCCCGGGCGGCGTGAGTGAGGAGACCCAGACCTGCCCGGGCCGGGCAGGGACTGCAGGCCGGTTCCTCACCGGCCGCTGTCGTCACCCACACTCCTGGGGGCTCAGGGTGGCAGCGGCGGTGGCGGCGGCGGCAGCCCTGCTGCGGGCCCCCTGTGACTTGGAGCCTTCCGGGCCCCACAGACCTCAGGGCTGGGCCGCATCCTCACACCTTGCTGAGCCCCCGAGGGGCCACACGCGGGTGTGGCTGGGACCCTGGACTGTCCCAGCTCGTCCCCGGCCCCACGTGGGCCCACAGGCTCCCCGTGCTGTCCACCCGCGGAGCCTCTGCTGTCTCCCGGGACACCCCGCGTGCGCCTCCCTGACCGGGGCCAGCCGTGGGTGGCCTTTGGTCTACGAGCTGAACTTTCCATGGCTGCTTTGGCCGAACTTGGAGGCCTCAGTGTGTCTGGAGAGTAGGACTGGGGAGGTGGGTGCTGGCAACATGTGGGGACCAGGCGGGCACCTCAGTCCCAACCCCGTGGAGGGCTTTCCTTCAGGGGAAGGGACCCCACGTGCCCACAGGTTTTTGCTGAGAAGACCTGGCTGCCATGGAGGTCGGCCGTGGTGCCTCTTCCAAGGTCAAGTCTCTGCTGCAAGGGTGTCTGCTGCAGGTGCCCCCAGCCCGCCAGGGGGCTTGGAAAACTGCCGGGGAAGGGGATGTATGTGATTCTGAGAGGCGGGCCTACAGACCACAGCTGGCCTGACGTCAGCTCTGGCCAGGGCACAGGGTTGGAGAGCGCTGTGCAGGCGCGTTTTGGGGTCTGGGTGATCCCCAGGGGCCACGTGTGCTCCATTCACCTTCAGAACCAGGCTCCCGGGGTGAGCGCCGGCCCCAGGCTGCAGGCTGTGTGTCCTGCCTGTGTCCTTCGGGGAGTGGCCAGCTTGGCTCCAGCCGGTCAGTGTTCCCCGACCAGCACCGACTCCCGTGTGGTTAGCTAGTCCTCAGAAGATTTCACTGGAATGGAAGTGCCAGAGTCCCTGCTGACCTGGAGGACAGCACACTGGGTGCTGACCTCAGGGGCCTGTTGCTGGGACTCGGCTCACCTGGAGTAGCCGTGCCCTGGGGCTCGCCGTCAGCCATGGCTGCAGGGGTGGGGCCATAGCGGGTGCTGTTTGTCAGACTCTGAGTCTGGGCTGGTGCAGGGCCCTGGGTGGAGCTGAGAGGGTGGCTGTGGGGGCTGAGGGCTTGCTCGCACTGCCAAGGCCCCTGGAGCGGCTGCCCCGTGGAGGTGCCCCAGGGCCCACAGACTGGATTCCCTTGCTTCCCCTGTCCTTTATTGGATATCTGGCCCCTGGCTCTTCTCTTCTGATGGCCCCACCCTCTGAGTTTTATAGCCACACATCTAAGTGTCTGAAAATTCAACATTCATGGCTCTTAGCTGTTAGGAGTGAGGCAGGGGGCTGCTTGGCCTGACTGCCTTTTGCACCAGATTAGATCGAGGTGTGTGGCTCAGGCACTTCAGGGTGCCCTCTGCTTCCTGACCAACCTTTCTAGTCTGCTTCAGCTGCCATCTGAACGGCCGACTGTTTTTCTAGCCATAGAAACCACCTCAGAAACCACAGGCTAACCACCCAGGTCTCCATGTGGATTTCAGTCTTGTCCCATTTCCTGCAGCTGCTGTAACAAAGGAACACAAGCTGGGTGACTTGACACAGTGTAGGGTCTAGGTCCTGCACACCAGTCTCAGGTCAAGGTATGGGCAGGGTGGTACTGAAGGCTCCGAGCTCTCCCAGCTTCCAGTGGCCTCAGGCAGCCCTTGCCTTGTAGAGGCTTCATACCTCCGGGCTTCTCCTGTGGGTGTCTGTAATAGGCCACATCTCCTCTTAAGAATGTCAGTGGTACTGGATTAGGGGTACACTAACGACCTTATCTTACCTGGATGGCCTCTGTGAAGACCCTGTTTCTGAAGGCTGCATTCTTTGATGTTGCAGGTAAAACTTCAGCACATCTTTGGGAGAGGACTCAGTTCAGTCTGGGAGATAGTGAACGACAGGGAAGCCTGGCGGGCTGCGGGCTGGGGGGTTGCAGAGACACAACTTAGCCACTGAACAATAACAGCATTCAGCTCACAGCAGTATCGAACACTTGCCTTCCCCAAACTCGTTCTGTCGAGTTCACTAGCTTTGTTGAATGGTGCCAGCACATAACTCAGTTTTCCAAGTCAGAGAGTGAGTGTGCTGGGTCCCCTCCTCTATATTCTAACCTAATGGGCACAGAGCCCACCTGCCCCTAGAGCTCCACGTCCTCTGTTCTCCTTCCTGCCCACCGTTGAGCCCTGGGGCCCACCCTGTCTCCTTTCTCTGCGGTCCTAGAGGACTTCTGCGTCCGCTGATGCGCTGCACTTACTGCCCACGGGCAGCTAGCTCCCCGCGGTGGACATGACCGGGGGGAGGGAGGGCAGCCCCTGCCCAGGCCCTCCGGGTCAGACCCTGGACTCTGCTCCCCGAAGGCCCAGGCCCGTGGCATGCCCACCTCCACGCCCTGCTTTCCTCCGCCCCCGCTCAGAGTCCAGCCCTCAGGTGACTCCGTGCCGTCGCTCGGGGGCCGCGTTGAGGCCGCCGGCCAGCAGGGGGCGTCCGTGGGGCAGGAAGTCCCTCCCCGGAAGAGGCCTGGCGTCGGCGGCGGAAGTGGGGGCGGTGCCGTCCACCCGGCCGGGCGGCCCCGTCGCAGAGCGCCCGCGCTGCGCGCCGTCAACGTGGACACCTCGCTCGGCCCCTGCCGCGCGCTGCCCACCACCACGGCCGCCGCCGCGTCCTCCGGGTGCGCGGGGCCCGACGGCCGCGTCCAGCTGTTGCAGGCGGTGGACACGGAGCACACCGTGGACTCGGTGGAGTGGTGCCCGCTGGCGGGCTGCAGGCACTTGCTGGCGTGTGGCACCTACCAGCTGTGGAAGCCGGAGGACCGGCCCGCCGACCGGGAGGGCCAGGTGCGCGGGCCTCCTGGCCTCGGGCCTCGGGAGGTCTGAGGCCCCAGGTGGCGGTTCCCAAGCGGCCAGAGTCCCCGACTCGAGCTCTTGAGAAAGGCGAGGAGAGGCTCCTGAGAGGCAGAGCCGACCGCAGGCATCGAGACCTCTCTGGTCTGCAGCGGTGAGGCTGGAATGGAGACATCTCGTGTGGAGCCACACGGGGTGGATGCGACCTTGGCCTGTGCCCGGAATGTAGGTTAGAAAAGGCGTCCTGAAAGCGGGATGCCGTCTGTTTGCCAGCGTGGCCCAGGTTATCGGTGAAGTCTAGAGCAAAGAGAAAAGGGGATGTCACAGGAGCTCTACCTAATGCCTTGAAGGCATCCACTTAAGCGGATCCAAACCTAAGCACTTCTAAGAGTGAAGGCTGGCACTGGGACCGTCCTAGGCAGGCAAACTGTCCCATGGGAAGCCTAACCACAGCTCCTTTCTGTTGGCCCCTTTAGAAGAAACATTCTGTCCTAATGCACCTACTCGTTAATCACATACAAGGGAAAACATGTTTCTCCAGCTCAGAAAGTCAGAGTTCCCGAGTCTTGGCAAACCTCTCCTTTCCCTGTCCCTTTTCCCATCCTTTGGGTTCCTCAGTGTCTGTTAAGGTATTCAGAGAACACATCTGCATTTTTTTGCAGAGTGAACTGGATGTTGACGAGCCTCCAATTCGTTTGGGGCGTCTCTACCTGTATCGTTGCAATGAGGACAGCTCTCCTTGCCCCCTGGTTGAGGTTCAAAGAAGAGATACTTCTGCGATCCTGGACATGAAATGGTACACGTTTGGTCACAGTCCCCCTTGGTTGGAATTTGTCATGAGAACCTGATTGTTTAGTCAGAGGAGCCTGATGCCTGGCAGCATTCAACAAGACAGGGAGGTATCTGAATGAAGTTGGGGTTCATTCTTTCCTGTCCTGTCTTTCCCACCTGTGGAGGCTGCTGTAAACTCGGGGCTTATTTCCTTTTTCAGTTTCTAAGCCGTACAGGTACCATCGGGCTGTCTGGGAAGCAGTGCTGGTTTTCTGCTTCATAAACTGGAGGATCTTGTAGGAACAGAACTGTAGGCTCCAAACTGGTTTTGGAGCTGAAATCTGTGAGTGAGTCACGGGGTGCCTTTCTCCTGTACTCCAGGCACGTCCTGTGTTCTGACTGGCACTTGCATTCTCTCCTAGGTGCCACATTCCAGTGGCTGGCCATCCCCTCTTGGGTGTGGCAGATGCTTCTGGGTCCATAGAGCTCCTCCGCTTGGTGCCATCTGAGGTCAGTGACCGGGCCAGGCTTAGTGAGGGGGGCAGGGAGCATGGAGGGAGGCTGTGCTGAGAGGAACATTTTTCTAGGATGGTCTGCTCAGCGGTGAACTTGATCATGAAATATTCTAAGGGAGCACACAGTCTCTTTTAAGTTCACGGGTTCTACATCTAACTCCAAGAGGAAGCCACCTTGTGTGTCACCAGCAGAGGAGCTGAAGTGACAGGCAGGTCCTCTACCCTGTGAGGAAAGCCTGGGCCAGTGTTCTTGGGCTGGCGGTGCTGGGGCTGGGAAGAGCAGTGTTTCCTGGGTGGAAGTGGTGTTTATCATTGACAATTAAGAGCAGATGATTCCTCGGGGCTTCCCCAAACACAGCTCAGTGGGTAAGGAATCTGCCTGCAATTCAGGAGACGTGGGTTCGATCCCTGGGTCAGGAAGATCCCCTGGAGGAGGGCATGGCCACCCACTTCAATTTTCTTGCCTGGACAATCCCATGGACAGGAACCTGGCAGACTATACTCCTTGGGGTCACAAAGAGTTGGACACGGCTAAACGACTTAGTGATGATTCCTCTGTGTCATCCCCCAGGCATGTGACAGCAATCCCATATCACGCATTTGTAAAATGCCCACATGTTGGGGGGCGGGAACAGGTGAAAGAAATAGCCCTGACCATGTCCTGACTCAGCGGGCGAGGGGAGTGGAGGGGGAGGTGCTGATGCAGGCGGTGCGAGTGGGCCTTGGAGCAGGTCCAGCTGGCCTCGGGTCCACGGCGCTGAGCGCTTGTGAGAACGGCCTTGCTTCAGACCTGCTGAGAGCAGCGGCCCTGTCTCAGGAAAGATGGCAGGAATACCTGAGGAGGAGTGGGCTCAGAAGCAGAGTCAGGGCAGGAGTAGGAAAACCCAGGAGAGAGCACAGCCACTGGGACCTGCAGATAGAGTCAAGCCAAGAGAAACGGCGTTTCCATGGCTGGCTGTGTCCTGTGGGAGTGAGTCAGAGGAAAGTTCCCTTTGTCTTGTCCCTGGAGGCCCTGGGCGATGGGAACCCACAGCAGCAGTGCTTCCAAGAGGCTGCATGGGCACTACGCTAGTCTCCAGGAGGGCTTGGGCAGCAGAGAAACCCTCTTCCCCTGAGGTCTCGTGTGTGGGCAGGTCCTCCTTCAGGGGTGAGGGCTCCTGGAGGGCAGGAGCTGGCTTTGCAGTGTCCTCAGGCTCTGCTCTGCAGGGGTGCCTGAGGACACGTCCGCTGGAGTAGACAGTGGTCTGCTCGGGGCACCGAGGCCTCTCATTCCCGTGATGGCTTCCTTCTCTCTAGCAGGATGGTTGGACGCTACAGCCCTGTTCCCGCTTGGCCCTGGAAAAGCAGTGTCTGGCCTTGTCCTTGGACTGGTCCACTGGGAAAGCTGGAAGGTGAGGGCCAGCGGTGGTGGGCCTCAGCCCTGCTGTTCCATGTGAGAGAGGAGCAAAGCCACCTCGTGCCAGCCGCGACTGTGGCTCTCACGCCTGGGAGTGTCACTGCCGGTCCTCATCTTGAAAGACAAAGGGGGCGTGTTTTCACCGGGGGAAGCCGACCCTAGTTTATTTTGACAAGCTCATGGCAGCTTCGGTTTGTGCCCAGGCAAGCCTCTTAGGAGGCTCGTTCACACACCAGTGCCTGGAGAGCCTCTCTCTGCTGTGTCTTGGGGGCATAAAGTGTCCCTGGTTGGGAACCACAAGAGGTGAGGAGTTTGGGGCAGTGAATCGATTTCAGCCAGATTCTCCATTGGTTCCCTGTGTCCAGGGCGAGTGACCAGCCCATGAAAATCATTACCAGCGACTCCAAAGGGCAGCTTCACCTTCTGAAGATCAGCGAGGCGGGGCCAGGATTGCAGGCTGTGGTCACCTGGCAGGCCCATCAGTTTGAGGCCTGGGTTGCTGCTTTCAATTACTGGCAGACGGAAGTCGTGTACTCAGGTTGGTATCCTCTGCTTAGCGCCCCCTTGAAGACTTGCTGAGGGTGAGGGGCAGGAGGGAGCAGAGGAGACACAGGCCAAGAAGGCGATTCCTTCTGCCGTTTGTGGAGAGCGTACTTTGGGGCAGAAGCTGAGCTGGTGCTCACGGAGCTGTCCTTGGAGAGTGCAGCACGGTTTGCCTCGGGCACCACGGGCTCTCGGGTGGCGCTGCCCCTGGGCTGGAGCGGCCTTTGTGGGCGCTCCCCCGATGCTCGTGCGCCGGGAGGGGTCCTCGCTCTCCCTCGGAAGTCCAGTCGGAGACCCTTGCTTGCTGCCCGGTCGTCTGGGTCAGTGCTGAGCCGTCATGTTGGGTCTCAGGCTTGCCTGTCCCCTTTTGGAACGGCTTACCTCCCAGGTCAGGCCGGCTGCAGGGAAGACCAGCTTCCTGGTGCTGTGGGTGGCGTGTATGGACGGGGTGGTGACGTGGGCACCGGGAGCCCCTTCCACCCTGGTGGCGGCGGAGGGCACGGGGCTCTGAGGGAAGACGGCGGAGGGCTGCAGAACCCGCAGAGGCCGGAGAGCAGCCGAGGCCGCGTCTCCCGTCTGGGTGCTGGTGGCGTGCCGAGCTCACCGCGGGCAGGGGTGGCCCCGGAACCTCGTGCTGGGGGCACTGCCCAGCCCAGGGGGCAGGTCCCCGAGCCTGCCCGGCGGTGGTCCCCCGCGTTCTTCCCGGGCGTCGAGGCTGCGCGGTCTGGGCCCCGATGCTCCGGCCACGCGCCCTCTGCTCTGCGGGCTCGTCCCCGCCTGCTTCCTCTTCCCACTCCGCGTCGTCGCTCGCCCGACTCCGTTACCGTGTCTCCTCCACAGACACTGCGCTTCGCAGGTGGGACCAGGCCTTTCTTCTGAGCTCTGGCTGCGCTGTCTTGCCAGCTCCCTGCGCTCATGCTGGGGTGATCGCCACGCTTCCCTCCACAGGGCTCCGGCCGCGCCTGTGCTCCGGTGCGCCCTGCCGCGCCCCGCGCCTCCCTAATGCCTTGGCCCCGGGACAGGGTCTGAGCACCCACATCAGATGTCTCCGTCCGCTCGCCCCTCCTGAGAGTCTGTGTCTTGGCTTTTTCTTCTGAGCATTTCTCAGAATTGGCTGTATCTCTTATTCTCTTTCCACTTGTTAGGACCACGGTCCCATCCTGTGGTCACGGCAGAGCCCCGGGCAGTGGCCTGCGTTCGTGCTCGACCTTTCCTGCCCAGCCACCCGTTCGAGGATAGAGCAGGTGTCTCTGAACGCGCAAGCTCCTCTCTCCCTCAGCCCGAGCCCTCTGCAGCCCCACCCAGGGTGCCCCTCCTCGGCCATAGCCCTCTGCAGTGCCCCCCCCAGGGCGCCCCGCGGCCCGGCCCTCTGTGGCTGGGAGGGCGCCCCGCGGCCCGGCCCTCTGTGGTCGGGAGGGCTCCCCACGGCCTGGCCCTCTGCAGCCCCACCCAGGATGCCCCTCCTCGGCCCGAGCCCTCTGCAGCGCCCCCCAGAGCGCCCCGCGGCCCCGGCCCCGGCCTCTGTGGTCGGGAGGGCGCCCCGCGGCCCGGCCCTCTGTGGCGGGCCTGTGCCCGCCCTGCCGCCCTCTTCCGAGTGACTCTTCCTTGCTCTCAGTCTTATTTTCCTCAACTACTCCGTGTTTCCTTTAATCTTAAATTTTCACAGGTTAATTCTACTTTCCCTGCAGGGCCCAGCTTAAAACCTTGTCTTTAGGAACACTGCACAGATTCAGTCCCTCGCCGTTGGTCTCGTGGCGCCCTGTCCTCATCCTATTCATTAATTTTTCTGTCACATCACAAGGCACATGGGATCTTAGTTCCCCGACCAGGGATAGAACCTGCATTCCCTGCATTGCAAGGCGGATTCTTAACCACTGGACGGTCAGGGATGTCCTCAGACCACTTATGATTTTGTGTTTAATGCTTATTTTCCCCTGAAAGGAGATCTTTTCTGGACTTTTTGCTGTTGTACCCTTGAACAGACTCAGGGAGAAAAATAGACTTGATTTTTTGAGCTCTTCTTCATGGATTAATTCTTCTGCTTTGAGGCTTAGCTGATTCAAGGCACAGTGGAGTGAGACACTGTTTTAACAATTCAGGATCAATTCATTCATCCAACAAGCGTCTGTTGAGCACCTACCCCATGCTGAGCACTGTCCCAGGGGCTTGGGAGATGTCTGTGAGGAAGACAAAGTCCCTGCTTTCACTGAGCTTCCAGCGCTTGGTGGAGACAGACAAGGAATGCCAAGTATAACATGCTTGGTGGTGAACGCACTTTGGAAGGAGTAAGGTCGGACAGGCAAGGGTATCGGGTGCCGTGGGCGGCACAGACTGTCCTGCTGTGGAGCCTTGTGTGTCTCGAGCAGTGGGTGTGGAACAGGAGGCGAGGGGTCACCGGGAGCACATCGGCATTTGCTCAGAGTGGAATGGAGCCATCGCAGGGTGTTGAACAGAGGAATGTTTTCTGATTTACATTTTAAAATTTAAGAGGATCCTTATCATTCTAATGAAAGAAAATGGAGAGGAACTAAAGAGGCTGTTGATGAAGGTGAAAGAGAAGAGTGAAAAAGCTGGCTTAAAACTCAGCATTCGAAAAGCAAAGATCTTGGCATCTGGGCCCATCACTTCCAGGCAAATAGATGGGGGAAGAAAGTGGAAGCAGTGACAGACTTTATTTTCTTGGGCTTCAAAATCGCTGAGGACAGTGGCTGCAGCCACAAAATTAAGACACCTGCTCCTTAGAAGGAAAGCTAGGACAACCTAAACAGCATATTGAAAAGCAGAGATGTCACTTTGCCAACAAAGGTCCGTATAGTCAAAGCTATGGTTTTTCCAGTAGTCATGTATGGATGTGAGAGTTGGACCATGAAGGCTGAGCACCAAAAATTTGGTGCTTTTGAACTGTGGTGTTGGAGAAGACTCTTGAGAGTCCCTTGGACAGCAAGGAGATCCAACCAGTCCATCCTAAAGGAAATCAGTCCTGAATATTCATCGGAAGGACTGATGTTGAAGTTGAAACTCCAGTACTTTGGCCACCTGATGCAAAGAACTGATTCATTGGAAAAGACCTTGATGCTGGGAAAAACTGAAAGCAAAAGGAGGAGGGGGTGGCAGAGGATGAGATGGTTACATAGCATTACTGACTCGGGGCATAAATCTGAGCAAACTGCAGGGGATAGTGGAGGACAAAGGAGCCTGGCGGGCTGCAGTCCATGGGATCGCAGAGAGTCAGACACGACTTAGTGATTGAACAGCTTTAGCTACTGTGTTGAGTGTAGACTGCAGGGGGCTGAGGCTGTGGGCTAGAGACCTGCGGTACGCGGGGGAGGGATGAGGTGGGGGCAGTGGAGAGGAGGGAAGGTGGGAACTGCCGCGCGAAGGAAACTGGAGCACGAGGCGTGTGAGAGAAGGGAGCCCGGCGTGTAAAGGAGCCACAGCCAGTTCTCTTTCTGGATTTGCCACGAATGGCAGCTTGTGTTTGAGACTCACCCACAGCTCAGTGCCTGGATGGGTGGCTTCTGCTGGTGCAAGGACATAGGTCACGTTCTCCCCCTGTCCCCTGTCTGTGGTGCGCCCAGAAGTGCTGGTGGATGGGTGGTGGACGGCGGGTGGTCGATGGTGGAGGAGTGGCACATTCACGCGGTTGGTTCTGTGGCTGGTTTGCTCCTTTGCACCCTCTCTGCCCGTCTTCCTTCCAGATGTGACCTTCTCTGCGGGTTGCTTTTCTTCAAAGGCTGGCACGTCGGGGCACCGGCTCCCTTTTTGTCTCTGTCACTTCAGTTTCCTCAGAAGAAGCCCTTTTACTGCGAGGTTACAAGGGACCTTTCTCTTTAAAACACATAGAAATGTGTCGCCAGTTGCAGGCGTCTGGGAAATGGCAGCCCACTTCAGTGTTCTTGCCTGGAGAATCCCAGGGATGGGGGAGCCTGGTGGGCTGCCATCTATGGGGTGGCACAGAGTCGGACACGACTGAAGCGACTTAGCAGCAGCAGCAGCAGAGTCTCCCGCAGACAACGTCTGTTCCGAGTACTCGGAGGCGGCCACTCTGGCTCCAGGCGGCAGGAGCCGAAAGAGTTGAGTCCATGTGGCTGGTCGCTCTGCACCCGTGACTCTGTCTGCCCTTCTCCTGCGGGTGTGGCCCTCGTCTTTCCCTTCTTCCCCACAGCGTGTGAAGACACCGTGGCGGCACAGGTGGCTGCCTCTGGGGCTCTCGTGCCTGTGGCAGCCAGAAACCTGGGCAAGGGCCCGTGTGGGAAACCCTCACAGATGTGCCGGCACGCCGAGCAGCGGCCGTGACGTCCTCAGCGTGCCTCCTGGCCAGTGGGCACGATTTCTGCTTCCCTGCAGGGGGGGACGATGGCCTCCTGAAGGGCTGGGACACCAGGATGCCTGGCACTGCCGCCTTCACCAGCAGCAGGTGAGTCCTCATGGGCCAGCCCTCCCCGCCCCGGGCTTCCTCTGGGGAGCTGCGGGGCGCGTCTGCTCAGCCCCCCACCCCCGCAGACACTCCATGGGCGTGTGCAGCATCCAGAGCAGCCCCCACCGTGAGAATGTCTTGGCCACGGGAAGGTGAGTCCAGGGCCCGCGGCGCCCGCTCCCCCTGCTGGCCGCTGTGGCGTCTGACCTGGCCCACTCTTGGAGCCAGAGTGTGGGCATCGGGGGCTCACGGAGGGACTGTGTCCTGGAGGGGCGGGTCCAGGTCTCCTGGGAGGGGTTCCCTGCCCCCGGAGACCCCCTTTCCCACACGCTGCTTGTGACCCGTGGGTTTCAGCTACGACGAGCGTGTTCTCCTCTGGGACACGCGGAGCCTGCGGCGGCCGCTGGCGGACGTGCCCGTGCGGGGCGGGGTGTGGAGGCTGAAGTGGCACCCGTTCCACCGCGACCTGCTCCTGGCAGCCTGCATGCACGGCGGCTTCACGATCATCAACTACCAGACGGCCGCAGGTGAGCCTACTGGGCAGCTGGGGGTGCCGTTCCCGCCCCCTGCCCACCAGGCTGCTTCTCTGTCCTGACACGTTCCCGGGTTACCCGGCCTTGCCGTGAGGGTGACTGCAGAACCTCAGCTTCAGCCTCTGCTCTCTAACCACGGTCCTCGCCTGACCAACTCTGTTATCTGGGTGCCTCTGCACCCGGCGACCCCCAGCCTCTCTGAGGCCTACGGGGTGGTCACCACTGCAGACAGTTCTGGCCTTGCGGCCTGCGTTCCGGACACGCTTCAGCTCCTGCCCTGGTTCTTCCTCCTGCTCTGGACAGAACCCAGCAGGGCCCAGGGCTGTCAGGCGGGCTTGGCCTCCCTCTCTCCAGGGCCCCCTCCCATGTTCTTTTCTTGAACCCCCACCCCGCTCCTGCGCCTCATCCCCCGGGATCCTGTCCCCGCCTCGGGGGGAGCAGGCGGCCGCCGCCCGCAGCGGCCCCCTCCAGCCCTCGCTCTCCTGCTCTCTCGTTGCCGTTGGTCCGGTGGGCGCTCGGGTAGCTCTCTGCCCTCTTTTCCCTCTCTTAGTGTAGGATTTACAGCGATAGGTTGCCTTCTAAACACTGCTTTCACTGTGTCCCGTGAGTTTGGTATGCTGTATTTTTATTTGCATCCATCTCAAAAAGCATTTTCCGGCTTCTTTGTGATTTCTTCTTTGACTCATTGGTTACCTTGGAGTGCGCTGTTTGATTTCCACATTTTTGAGAGCCATCCTGGATTCCTGTCACTGAGTCTAGTTTCAGGGTTACTGGGACTCACTGTGGCCCGGGGCCATGTGCTCTGTCCCCGTCAGGGGAGGGCCCCCCGTCTGTTCTTGATGATCCGTCTGGTCCTTCATTTCTGAAAGTGGGGAAGTGTCAGGTCCGAGTGAGGGGGTCAGGGCCACGTGATGCCACTTTGTGCCTCTATTGCTGATGTTGATTTTGGTCACGTGGTTAAGGTGACCGCTCACTTCCTGGTTACTCCGGGTTCACGTCGGGCTCTCCCTCCCCCCCACCCTGGACACGCGGTTTTTCCGGGAAGTCCTGGATCCTCTTAGTAGTGAGTGTGTGTACACTATGTGTATGCGTGTCTGTGTACCTGCACATGCATGTGTGTGTGCACGTTTGTATATACGTGTATGCTCATGCTTGTGTATCTGTGTATGTGGATTTATGTGCATGCACACGTGTGTGTCAGAACACGAGTTCACGCTGACACCTCTAGCTCATTCCAGCGCCACAGGCTTCTCTCGGCTGCCCCGTCCTGTGTCTCCTGGCTCCCAGCAAACCTTTACTCGTGTGCCTGAGCCTGTGGAACGCTGTTGGTGCCACACCACAAGCAAACCTGCACGTTTCAGTGGGTCCAGGTGCTCTTGCCCTTCTGTTTGTCCCATTAGTTTGATTTACTCAGTGTAGCGTGTTCAGAATTCACTTGGATTAGAGTTGTTTTTTCCTTCTGTGTGGCAGTATATTTGAAATACAGTTAGGTTCGTTTCTTTTTTTAAAGGATGTTTTTATTCATCCTCATTGATTTAATTTTTCTTTTGAATCTGTAAAAACATTAACAATGTTCTAGAAATGACAGTCACGTTAGGAACTTCCCTGGTGGCCCTGTGGTTCAGACTCCACGCTCCCACCACAGGAGGCGCGGGTTCAATCCCCGATTGCGGAGCAAAGATCCTGCGTGCTACAGTGCAGCCAAAAACAGAAAAACAAACGTGTTAAAAGGCGTGCGCAGCCTCGGGGAGGTAGTGAAGGACGGGGAAGCCTGGGGTGCTGCAGTCCGTGAGGTCAGGGGGTCAGATGGGACTCAGTGACTGAACAACGACAGAGAGGCCGCAGCCCTTTTCCTACTTTGCTCCCACTCAGCCCTCGTAGGTGACCTGCCCATTAGGTTTTTGTTACAATTCTGTGTCTTTTTGCAAAAATTACCGTGTATGTTTATGTATCCATACTGCTCCTTTGGTGCACAAAAGATATTCTGCATAGATTCATGTTTTGTTGACTTCAGTTTTAAAGCACATACTGGAAATCACTCCTTATTGGTTCATAGAGATCTTTTTTTTTTTTTAAGTTATATAACATTCCATTTAGTGGGTATACTCTAGCTTTTTCTTCCAGTTTTCTATATGAGTATTTGGGTTATTTCTACTATCTTATAATCACAAATAATGCTTCATATATGTTGTTTTCCATATGTGTTTCTTCTTGTTGGAGGTGTATCTTCAGGGTTACTGCCTAGATGTGGGGTTGCAGGGTCCACGGACCGATATCTGTCTGATTTCATCATCTCACCAGCCGCGGATGAGAACCCTGCTTCCCCACAGCCTTGCCAGCAGAATGTGTCACCAGTTTTGGAATTTTGCGTCTCATGGGTGTGAAATGACATCTCACAGTAGTTGAAATTTGCATGTCCCTAATTAGGAGTGAAACTGAATATATTTTCACTTGCTGAAGGGCTGGTTTTATATTCCTGTTTTTCTGAATTGTCTTTTGCTTGTTTTTCTCTCTGACTTCTGGTCTTTTTCTCCCTTGGTTTAAAGAGTTCCTGTGTATTAGCCCATTGTATTAGTAGCATCAGCCCTTAATCTTTGGTTTATGTTGGAAATAATTTTCCTGTTTCTTACCTTGATTTTGCCTATAGTGTTTTTCCTCCCACACAAAAGCTGTGTTTTTTTTAACTGTAATCAAATTTATAGGTCTTTTCATTGAGTCTGGATTTTTGAATCTGAGTTAAAAAGACAGCCAGGTTCTAACGAAATACATCAGTGTTTTCTCATACTTGTTGGACGTCATCTTTTTACCATTAGAATTTAGATCTGAGTTCTCCTGTGTGGTGTGTGGAACTGTCCTGACACTGTTCCTCCCCTGTCCCTGCCCCTGGTGACTCGAGACACCAGCTCCTGTGCGCTGGCACTTCCCGCACGGACCCTGCATTCCTTGTCCTCCCTTCTGCCCCCCGGCTGTCTCGATGTGTTCACACCCGCTCTTTAACCATGAAACACTTAGTGTGTTTGCTAGAGTGGGCTTACTGCCTCCTGTAGGTCTTTCTCAAGGACTTCCTGACTATTCTTATGTTTGAACTTGAGTGTCAACTTAGCTTGTCCCAGAAAAATATGCTTATTGGTTTCTCATAGGGATTGCGTTAAATACAAATTAACTTTCCGACTGACTTATTTATCATCTGGGATCTTCTTCAAGAAAAGGGATACCTTTCCATTTGTTCAGATCTGTTCTTGTATCTTTTTTGTACTTGTTCATTTGCCAAGTCGTGTCTGATTCTCTGTGATCCCATGGACTGCAGCATGCCAGGCTCCTCTGTCCTTCACTGTCTCCTGGAGTTTGCTCAAACTCATGTTCATTGAGTTGGTGATGCCATCCAACCATCTCATCCTCTGTCGCCCCCTTCCCCTCCTGCTCTCAATCTTTCCCAGCATCAGGGTCTTTTCCAGTGAGTCAGCTCTTGGCATCAGGTGGCCAAAGTATGGGAGCTTCAGCTTCAGCAGCAGTCCTTCCAATGAACATTTAGGGTTGATCTCCTTTAGGATTGATTGGTTTGGTCTCCTTGCAGTCCAAGGGACTCTCAAGAGTTTTCTCCAGCACCACAATTCAAAAGCATCCATTTTTTGATGCTCAGCCTTCTTCATGATCCAACTTTCATATCCATACATGACTACTAGAAAAACAATAGCTTTGACTACATGGACCTTTGTTGGCAAAGTGATGTCTCTTCCTTTTAATACACTGTCTGGGTTTGTCATAGCTTTTCTTCCAAGGAGCAAGCATCTTGTAATTTCTTGGCTGCATTTGCCAACTGCAGTGATTTTGGAGCCCAAGAAAATAAAGTCTGTCACTGTTTCCATTGTTTCCCCATCTATTCGCTATGAAGTGATGGAACCAGATGCCATGATCTTAGTTTTTTGAGTGTTGAGTTTTAAGTCAGCTTTTTCATTCTCCTCTTTCACTTTCATCAAGAGGGTCTTTAGTTTCTCTTTGCTTTCTGCCATAAGGGTAGTGTCATCTGCATATCTGAAGTTATTGATATCAGTTCAGTTCAGTCGCTCAGTCATGTCCAACTCTTTGCAACCCAGTGAACCGCAGCACACCAGGCCTCCCTGTCCATCACCAACTCCCTGAGTCCACCCAAACCCATGTCCATCGAGTCGGTGATGCCATCCAACCGTCTCATCCTCTTGTTATCCCCTTCTCCTCCCACCTTCAATCTTTCCCAGCATCAGGGTCTTTTCAAATGAGTCAGCTCTTTGCATAAGGTGGCCAAAGTATTGGAGTTTCAGTTTCAACATCAGTCCTTCCAATGAACACCCAGGACTGATCTCCTTTAGGATGGACTGGTTGGGTCTCCTTGCAGTCCAAGGGACTCTCAAGAGTCTTCTCCAACACCACAGTTCAAAAGCATCAATTCTTCAGCACTCAGCTTTCTTCACCGTCCAACTCTCACATCCATACGTAACCATTGGAAAAACCATAGCCTTGACTAGACGGACCTCTGTTGGCAAAGTAATGTCTTTGCTTTTTAATATGCTGTCTAAGTCGGTCATAACTTTCCTTCTAAGTTATTGATATGTCTCTTGGCAATCTAGATTCCAGCTTCATCCAGCCCAGTATTTCACATGTATATATTGAATATATATATTTCAAATATATGTATTTTGAATATACCCTTTTCTGGGGTGGGTTTTGTTACACATCATGCAGGAACTTAGTTCCCCTACTAGGGATCGAACCTGTACCCCTGCAGTGGAAGCGCAGCGTCCTAACCGCTGGGCCGCCAGGGAAGCCCCTGTACAACATACCCTTGAGGCGTATTTATTTTATATATGATAGTTTAGTTTGCAACGTGGCTTCCCAGACGGCATAGTGGTAAAGAATCCGCCTGCCAGTGCAGAAGAAAAAGAGACGTGGGTTCAATCCCTGGGTCCGAAGATCCCCTGGAGCAGGAAATGGCAACGCACTCCGGTATGCTTGCCTGTAAAATTCCCCTGCTCAGAGGAGCCTGGTGGGCTCCAGTCCATGGGGTCGCAGAGGGCTGGACGCGCGCACACTGTTGTATCTTTTAGTCCCCTGTCTCTGTGTTGCCCCTCCTGCCTTCCCTCTCCTCACTGGTAACCACTAGTTTGTTCTCTGTGCCGTGCTTTGCAGCTTAGTCATGTCTGACTCTTTGCGACTGTAAATAATGCTGCTGTGACATTAAAGGGCTTCCTTGGTGGCTCAGATGGTAAAGAATCTGCCTGCAATGTGGGATATCCAGGTTCTGTCCCTGGGCCGGCAAGATTCCCCTGAAGAAAGGAATGGCAACCCACTCCAGTATTCTTGCCTGGAAGATGCTATGGACAGAGGAGCCTGGCAGGCTACAGTTTGTGGGGTCGCAAGGAGTTGGACACGACTGAGCGCATCTCTGCCTTCTGTCTGTGTGAACATTAGAGGGCTTCCCAGGTGGTGTAGTGGTAAAGAATCTGCCTGCCAATGCAGGAGACACAAGTGACGTGGTTTCCATACCTGGTTCGGGAAGATCCCCTGGAGGAGGAAATGGTCACCCACTCCAGTATGCTTGCCTGGAAAACTCCATGGACAGAGGAGCCTGGTGGGCTACAGTCCATGGGGTCTCAAAGAGTCGGGCATACACACATATGAACACTGGGGTGCCTATATCTTGGATTTTTTTCCACTCTCTTTGGATGTGTACTCAGGAATAGAATTGCTAGATCATATGGTTGGTAGGTCGGTGTGCAGTTTTCTGAGGAACCTCCACACCATTGTTCAGTGTCTGTGCAGCGCACATTTCTACTGACGGTGTGGGAGAGCTCTCTCTTCTCCACGGTCTCTCTAACATTTGGTATTTGTGGTCTTTTGGATGATGGCCATTTTGACAGGTGTCAAGTTACGTCTCATTGTGATTTTTATCTGCATTTCTCTCATGATTAACAATGTTGAGCATCTTTTCCAGAGCCTCTTGACCATCTGTGTGTCTTCGTTGGAAATACGTTGCCTCTTTCAGTGTAGTGTTGCACTCTGGTGCGTGCCTTAGTTGGGGTTTTCAATAATGTTCAAAGATGACACAAATGTTCTTTTCTGTTATTTATCAACATTGTGTTTGGTTCATGTGAAAATCAAAACAAAAAATGTGAAAAATTTTTTGTTTTATTATCTCTTGAATAATTTATATGTCATTTGGGTTATCTTTATATTCAAGATGCGGTGAAAATTCTCATATAAGACTATCTGGGCCTAATTTACTTTTGAATGATGATGCTGTGTTAACTTTCTCTATATTTTTCTGTCAAAGTCGCTTTGTTTATGCTTTATGTCTCTACTGGGGTCAAAATTTCCTAATAGTTATTCCTTCTTTATCGTGTTTTACTTTGTATAGTTATACAATATACAATATTTATGTCTCTCTTTCCTTAATGAGATGAGTTAGTAGTGTGTACACTTGGTTTCTTTTAAGAAGTAGGGTTTGATTTTTCGTTATCATCGTGTTGTTGCTGGTCTCCATCTCGTAAACTTCTTTTACCTTTGTTGTTTCTCTCCTTCTGCCTCCTTAATTCTTTTTCTAGCATTTTGAGTTGGGACTACAATTCACGTATGTTTCTTAGTTTGCTTTGTATTAAGTATTTTTATGTGTGAATTTTTCTCTGATTTAAGCAGTTTTAGGTTCTGATATGTGGTGATTCCGCTTTCATTTTTATGAAGAAATTCTGTGATTCAAGTTTGTATTTCCCCTTTTATCCAAGTGTGGTTTAGTAGAAGGTTTGAAGATTCCTAGGTGGAAACCCTTTTTTGTGCTTTGACACCGTTGCTGGCTTTGTTGCATTGTGCTGTGACCAGTGTTGCTTATACTCCCGCCCCTCCGTGGACCGCTTCGGCCGCCTGCTGCCGGGTGCGCTTGCTGAGCTCTTGCTGCAGTGCCCCTGAGCAGCAAGAGTGCTGTGTTACTGTGTGCTGTTGCTGTGTCCACCTGGACCACGAGTGGACACCGCCTGTGGTTGTTGGATGTGAGACTATCATGGGCCTTTACTGACCCAGCGACCCTGCCTCCCAGGCCCCAGGGGTTCACACTGAGGGGCAGGGCGGTCTCCTTGGAGCTCCCGTCCGTGGTGGTGCCAGGTGCCTCTCTGCTCTCCGGGAGAGCTCAGCATCAGACTTCTTTCCCGAGCCTCCTCAGCTCAGGCAAAGCCTTGGCTTAGGGAGGGGCATCTCTGGTGCGTTGGTTGTATCCTTGGTCTGTTTCCTGATGGCAGCTTTGGCCTCTCCTCTTCACTGCTCCTTCTGGTCATGGTTCAGAGTCTGATCACAATTCTGAGCGCTGTGGCATTGACCCCTATACCAGGGACGTGGCTGTGGTGTCCAGGCGACTGAAGACTGAATGGCCGGCCACTGGGCCTTCCAGCTGGTGACAGTTTTCTAATCCCCAGTTTTCACCTCCCAGGCTCACTGGCCACAAGTTTTCTGCAGCTGCTTTTGCCAGCCTCGGCCTTGACCTGGACCCTGACCACCTCAGGTTTGGTGACACCGCATCGTGTTTATTTTTTAATTTTTGTTTATGTGTTTTGGCTGTGCTAGGTCTTCATCACAGTGCAGGCGCTCTAGCTGCAGAGCGCAGGGGCTCCTGTCTAGTTGCTGTGAGGGGCTTCTCATTGTAGTGGCTTCTCTTTTTGCGGCGTGCCAACTCTAGGGCATGTGGGCTCAGCAGTTGTGACGCACGGGCTTGGTTGCTCCACGGCATGTGGCGTCCTCCAGATCAGGGACTGAACCAGTTTCTCGTGCATTGGCAGGCAGATTCCTTACCATAGACCACCAGGGGGGCCCCTCATCATTTCTTTCTCTGTTCACGTGTCCCTTTTCACCCTTTCTCACCAATATTCTGCCCGGAATGAGGCCTGACATTTTCCAGTCTTGCTCTTCATCTTCAGAGTTGCCATAGCAACTCCCCACAAGGACGACTGCTCAGGCAGTGAATGACTCCTTTCCCAGTTCAAATCGAGACTCTCTAAGGGAGCTCTGTGTGCTGGGACGCTTCGGATGTGTTGCCAGTTCCAGGTGACAACTCAGCCACGTCCACGCCTGTGTGGCCCCTCACGCACACAGAGCTTTCCTTGCAGTGCGCTTCACGTGTGCTTGTTCCCTTAGTTTCTGCTACAGCCCATCGCTCTGTCTGGCTCACTCTGAGTCCTCAGGCGCCCCGGACGGGGCTCCGCGGTGCAGGGTGCCTCCTCTCCCAGGCACGCAGAGCGCATTCCCTGCGGGATGAAGGTCTGCTTTTCTCTGCTCGTCTGTCTGTGTCTCATCGGTCCTCCACGTGACACACGGTGCTTGCTCTTGGAAGAGTCTCTTTGAGGGTGGGGGTGGGTGACGAGATCAACTCGGGCTGTTTCCTGTGTCCTCTCGTCTTGCTCCAGAGGAAGAACAGGAAGCAGTCTCTCTGTCCTACCCCTTGCCCAACTCACTGGTGTATGGAATCGACTGGTCCTGGCTCTACTACTGCCGTCTGCCACAGACCCAGCCGTCCTTCCCTGGCAGTGACCCAGAAGCCAGAACAGCAGACCCAGACCCTACCCTGAAGGGTGCCGACCCGTCACCAGCACCCTCTTCAGAGCGTTTAGCTGACAGTGATGGAGTGGGTGGCACCACACACCAGCACGGAAGCAAGCTAGAGGCTCCTCTGCAGCCACCTGCAGGGGACGAGAAGGGTGTGCGGCCACCTACCTCAGGGGTCAAGATCTGTGACTGCGACCAGGATCTGGAGGCAGCAGACTTTGACATCAACCTTCTGGCCACCTGCTCCTTTTATGATCATGTTCTTCACCTCTGGAAGTGGGAGAACATCTGAGCTGGGGAAGAAGACCTTGTTTGGTTTGACATGGTAAAGACAATTTCCACAAATAAAACCTAGAGTACATCTTTATCTTTTTTAACAATGAAGTGTCCCCAGACTATCTCACTGATATTTTGGTTACGTGAAGTTTTCTGTATGGGGCTCAGTGCATCTGTGGAATTTTCTCAGTAGATAGAAAAGTTGTTGGCCTCTCAAATAAACCTTATCTGCTGGGCCCTTCAAAATGGTGGCTCAGTGGCAGCAGGGGGTGGGGTGGAGGAGGGGCTTGGTTCCCAGCTCTCAAAACTTGTCAGTTTCCTGTGTTTTGATTTTCAGTTCTTCATACTTATATAAGCAACCATTTACATTAACTAAATTTTTTAAAGCTACTTTATAATACCGAAGTAGTTTGTTTTTGTGTTATATCAGAAGTAGTTTTATATGAACATTAAAAAAGATCATGGCACCAGAAGTGCTTGTATAGCCTCCTGTGCAAATAACCGAAGGGAAGGGTGTATTGCGTTAAGTCCTATGGTGGATTAGTCACGGTTCCTCACTGTGGCTTCAGTTAAACCGGGACGCAGCTTAACTCCACCAAGTACTGGGCTTGTGACTGACCTGACTCCCATAGGTGAGTTCCTCCTCTCTCTGGAGGAACAGATGTAGAATTACAGGCCACTGTGGCATCTGTCAACTCCTCAGCATCCACTGAAAGAGTGAAAAAGTTGGCTTAAAGCTCAACATTCAGCAAACTAAGATTATGGCATCTGGTCCCATCACTTCATGGGAAATAGATGGGGAAACAGTGCGCAGTGTCAATTTACTTTTTTGGGCTCCAGAATCACTGCTGATGGTGGTTGCAGCCATGAAATTAAAAGACACTTACTCCTTGGAAGGAAGGTTATGACCAACCTAGATAGTATATTGAAAAGCAGAGACATTACTCTGCCAACAAAGGTCTGTCTAGTCAAGGCTGTGGTTTTTCAGTAGTCATGTATGGATGTGAGAGTTGGACCATAAAGAAAGCTGAGCGCCGAAGAATTGATGCTTTTGAACTGTGGTGTTGGAGAAGACTCTTGCGAGTCCCTTGGACTGCAAGGAGATCCAACCAGTCCATCCTAAAGGAAATCAGTCCTGAATATTCATTGGAAGGACTGATGCTGAAGCTGAAACTCCAATTCTTTGGGCACCTCATGCGAAGAGCTGACTCAGTGGAAAAGATCCTGATGCTGGGAAGGATTGGGGGCAGGAGGAGAAGGGGACGACAGAGGATGAGATGGCTGGATGGCATCACCGACTCGATGGACATGGGTTTGGGTGGACTCCGGGAGTTGGTGATGGACAGGGAGGCCTGGCGTGCTGCGATTCGTGGGGTCGCAGAGTCGGACGCGACTGAGCGACTGAACCGAACTGAAGAACAGCACCCACTAATAGGAAAGGTAGGTGTTCTGAGTCAGAAAACACAAGCTCCTACCCTTTATTTCCTGATACAACTGTCAGAATAGGTCAGAGTGTATTAATGTTGAACCCTCCTCCAGAGTTTCTTTTAGGATATTTCACTTAAAGATCAATTAAACAGAATTAGGATCTGATGAATTATGCACTGAAAGAGAACATAAGGAAGGAAGAGACTACAGATGATTAGGAAAACAGTAGTTTGGCAGCAGCTTCCCGTGTGGCCTATCTCTAGGTTTGCCCCAAGGCGGGGCGTTTCACCAAAATAAACTGCTTTGGGACCCATAAATGTGCTCACTGGTTGTTCCCTGGGGTGAACTCGGGGTGAATTACCCAGTGCTGTCACGTGGCTGGCTCTGCCTTGTGAAGTATTTCCCTCCTGCAAACGGAGCCACGTGTTCTTGCCTGCTTCCCTCTCGGGAGGGGTCTGGTTTGGCTGGAACCTGAGAACGTCGCCTAGGTCTCTACGCCTTCACCTAACACGTGGCGTGCTTCCTTTATACAGTGACCAGATGCCCAAAACAACACGGTACGGCAGCCAAGGTCTTTAATAGAAGCGAAACTAGGGAGCCGCCTCCGCACCCGCCACCCCGGAAACAGGCTGGGCGAGGCAGGTCCAAGTCCGCGGCCGCCGGCCGCTGCTAGCGCGGGAAGTTCTTGGGATACAGCTGGAAGAGCTTGCCTTGCTGCGCGGGCTCAAAGCCGTACTGTTCCAGGTGCTCGGCGTCGAAAGTCCCGGCCCGCAGGTCCTTCTCGATAGCCGGCGCCGCCGTCTCCAGGAAGAGCTGCCTGGCCGTCAGGGGGACGTCTGCGGCCTCCGGCGCGCGGTAGCTCACGTAGGGCTTGAGCTTGAAGCCGGCCAGCTCGGGCACCACCAGCTCCGGGACCATCTCCCTGACCAGCACGAACCTGCCGCCGCGGCCGTGGAAGCCGACGCCCTTGGCGCCGCGGCTCTTGTAGAAGGTGCGCGGGCCCCGCTTGCTCGTCCACTTGCTCAGGCGGTCGGCGCCCCGCACCAGGGCGCGAGCCGCCCCGCTCAGGAGCCCCATGGCGAGCCCTCGCACAGCCGCCTCGGACGCCGGCCCCGCCGCGCTGCGCTTCCGGCGCCCTCCGCAGCTTCCGGCCCCCCCGCCCCACCGGCCCCCGCGCCGCAGGAAGAGCGGCTCCGCCTGGCTGCGTCGTGTCGAACGCGCAGCCTCGGCCCTGGGAGGGGGCGGGACTGGCGGCAGCCCGGCCAATGCGCGGGGAGATCCCGCGTCCGGGCGGGCGTCAGGAGCGGGCCGTCGGGGGCGGGGCTTCGAGGCGCTGCGCGGACGACGGGAGGTGCATGTCGGGAGCGCGGCCGTCGGGGGCGGGGCTTCGAGGCGCTGCGCGGACGACGGGAGGTGCATGTCGGGAGCGCGGGCGTTGGGGGCGGGGCTTCGGGGAGGCGGGACGGGAGCTTGCGGTGCCGGTGAATCGCCGTCTAGCGCCGCTAAGTGGCCAGCTTAGGGGTCCGAGTCTGTGAGGAGAGGGAGCCATCATCCCCCCCCGCCCGCCGGGAAGACACTGCCCCTCAGGGCCGCCGGCGCCCCCAACCCGACTGCTTCCAACCCGACGCCCGTTCATCTCGACCCCCGCTTAACTCGACGTCTCCCAACCTCGACGCCCCCGCCGCAACCCCGACGCCCCTCAGCTCGACGCCCCTAAACCCGATGCCCCCAACCCGGGTGCTCCTCAACCCGACACCCCTGAACCGGGTGTCCCCTACACCAGACGCCCCCCCAACCTGAGTGCCTTCAACCAGACGGCCCGTTAACCCCTGCGCCCCAACCCTACGCCCTAACCTCCGAGCGCTCTTAACCCCGCCCTCCCCTAACCCCCATGCCCGCAGCCCCGCTGCCCCGGCTCCCCAGTTCTCCTGGACTTGACCACCTTCCCTCTGGCCCCACGCTGTGGAGCAAGTGGAGCAGCTGAAGGCGCTTCCGTCGTGTGGCAGGTGCTGAGGGCTTGAGCTTTGTCCCCCTTGAGCCCGGTGGGCATCGGGAGATGGCACTGGTCAGGGCTGGGCGGTAGAGCTAGGGTCAAGGCGCTGCTGGTCCTTGAGAAGACGTCTGAGAAGAAAGTTTCCCAGAGGGCACGGACCAGTGAGCAAAGGCAGGTGACTCTGCACCTGCCTTCTGCTCCCTGACTTGTCTGGGTGGCATTTTGGAAGAGACAAACCCTCCCTTGCTGTGGCCCTTCTAAGAGACCTGGGAGCCACAGGGTGAAGGCCCTGGACATGGCGGCTCCTCGTGGCAGAGAGGTCAGGTGCGCAGGGCTGCTCCTCAAGTTCACCACAGCCCGGACCAGCACACCTACCTCCAGGGCTCCACCACACTGGGTGGGAAATCCTGTGCCCAGCCCACTAGGGAGGGTCTGGCGCACAGCCTGCGGTGGCCACACACCCCTACCCCTACCCAGCCTCAGCCTCCTCGCCATGATCCTGGAACTCCTGGCTGCACTAGGCCTTTGCCCAGCTGCCCACACTTGTCTTTGACTGACTGGGAGAGGAGCCCAGGGCTTGGCTGCAGTTCTCGGTTCCTTGGGCAGCCACACCAGGGCTGTTGACAAAGAGGCAAGTGGCTCCCTTTGCTTGTGAAAAGCGTTTTCTCCACGGAGAGCACAGTGTTTCATCAGAGTTTTCCTGCCAACAGACATGTAACTTAACATGGACAGAAGCCCAGGGAAGGGCTGGGAGGCACCGCTTTGCACATGAGCCTGAGGTGGTACAACCTGCGCCGTCCTTGGAACCAGTCTGTCTTTTGTTTCACTTTTTAGCCATGGAGCAAGAGGAGGACACTGGCCCAGAGGTACAGAACCTGAGGAGTCCAGTGAGGAATCAGCCTGAAAATTCCAGTGTGGCCGCTTCTGGACAAGGAGAAAGCTGCCCTGCAGCAGCTCCTTGAAGTCGACTGCCTGTGGGAGTGGTGTGCGGGCCTCTCTTCCCCTGTCAGGACTGAACCCCTCCCTCCTGTTCCTCAGGGTCACACTTGTCAGCTCCTGCTTCCCTTTAGGAAGCCTGCTTGCCTTTTTCCCGTGGAACATCTGTAGCCACATCACAAAAGCTTTTATTCCTAAACCAGAACATGAGATGCATTAAAAGAGCAGTGAAAAGCTGAAGTCAGAGATGCCAACCACTAGAGGCTGTATGAATAGGTCTGGGTCACGCCCATGATCGTTCCCCTGGCCCCCCTCCCCCGCCCAGGGGTGGCTCAGCCCGGCAGACACACGAGGAGGGTGCTTGGCTGCCATCCAGTGGAGGTGGTCTCTAGGCAAGCACACAGCCTGGGCCAGGAGGGCCTGGGCACCTCACTCTGAGGCAGGAGCTCCCACTGCTTCCTCTGCTTTCTGAGCCAAGTTCAGAGGGTTGAGTCTTTGGATCACTTCCTTGTTCTGTCTTGATGTAACGTTCTGCTTTTGAAACGCTTTTCTGAGTGCATTGATTTCCTCAGGTTTTCTGGCATCAGTACTGTGTGTGATCCTGGCTCTGAAGGATCAAGCAAGCTGCTTTAGTCCTTGGCACTTGGGTAAAAGCTTGACAGAATTCACACACACACAAACACCGCCCCCCTCCCTCAATCCATCCTGTTCCTGACTGCTTGAAAGGATGTGTGAGTACCAGGAGGAGTGGAGCGTAGTTACTTGTTTGACTGGTTTCTTGTCTTTGCAGGGAACCTGCCAGCATCTCCTGTATAGGCGGTCCTAGCCACCCGCCCACTCACCGTTCCACACCCACTGTTTGCTCTCACCTTCCTGTCTTTCTCCCTGGGGTCTGGGCTTCTGAAGCTCCTTGTTAACTCCCTCCCTGGGAGCCCTTTGCTGCTTTGAGCTGGATTTAATGTTCTCAAAGTCCAATTGGCTCGTTAGGGTTTCTCAGCACTGCTGTTGTGTGGGCTTGTGTCTGCCATTGGGCCAGCAGCCTGTGGTCCTGTTTGTGATGAGAGGGCACTGAAGAGGTGCCTTTTGCACGCCCCCGGCCAGCCAGGTTTGCTCCTCTGGACTTGCATCCCGAGGAACAGGGAAGCTGAGAATGGAGGGCTCAGATGCCAGGAGCATTTGTTGTCAATGCAGCACAGCTGCTGGCCCTGCCCAGCCATCCTGTGGGTGGGTAGCCCTTCTCCAGGGCGGATGGACTCGGGCCCTCTGCCTCCTGAAAGGCCGCTTCATTTTGGAGGTCTCCAGCGCTGCTGACTTCTTCCCTGACCCACAGCTCTGTTCTTGCTCCCTGAGAAACTGGGGCTGTGCCCATCCTGGCCCTTCCTGACTGCAGGCTTCTCCCCTAGGTGGGCTTCTATCTGGCCACGCTATGGTCCTGGGGTCTACAGCTGATGGAGAAGCATTCCCAGTCCACCATGGTAACCACCTCTTGCTCCCGGGTGATGGGTGGGCCCAGAATCAGTGGCCCCCTTCACCCTTGGCCGCCCGGGGCCCTTTGTGTCCAGCCTGTGTTTTGGGGGTTGGGGAGTCATGGTGCCTTGCTGATGGGTGTTCTATGACCTTGCCCAGCTGCTGGGGATTGTGATTGGAGTCCTCCTGGCCCTGGCCCTCATCGGCACCACCATCTTTTTTGTGTACAGAAGGGTTAGCCAATTCCGTGAGTATCTTGAGACTGTAGCCCCAGTCGGGGAGGGAGAAGAGGGCTTGAGAGGGTGGTGGGTTTGAGTGACTTTTCCGGTGTTTTAAGATCCCATAAATAGCCCTCAAGGCCGTAGTGGCTTTTGTTGAAAACTGCTGGCCCATCAACAGCTCGTGGGATCCATGGAATTTAACTGTCCTGAACTCTCTTGGCTCTCATTTCCAAGAGGAGATTAAGTCCTGCTTCCTCTGCTTGGGTGTGTCGCAGCTCAGGAACAAAATGCTGTGTGACGCAGGCTGGGCAGGGCAAGCTCAGTGTGCACACGCGGCTGGCCCAGCTGTGCTCAGGCAGCCCCTTGGCACCCCTTGCAGGACAGATGCAGCCCAGTCCTCAGTACAGGTTCCGGAAGAGAGACAAGGTGATGTTCTACGGCAGGAAGATCATGAGGAAGGTAACTCCCGCTGCGGCCTGCCTGCTCCCTCTGAGGGGTCGGCTTCAGCCTGTGCCCGGGGCTGCGCAGGGGCCCTGGGGCTTGGGGAAGGTCTGGGCGGGCACAGCACCTGGAGAGGAAGTGAGCCAGGAAGGAGGGCAGAAGCCCCTCCCAGGAGCGTCCCTGGAGTGCATCCGGTGGAGGGTCCTGGCTCTGGTGCAGATGGGTGGACCTCCCACGATTTGGGGCCAGGCCCTGCAAGGTGGAAACTCCCAGCCTCACTTCCCAATGTCACGACCGACCGTCTTGGGGATGAGCAGCCTTTGCTGGTGGGCCCCACCCCCTCCGGCCCACTGAGAACAAAGGGCTCAGCGGATTTCCAGAGCCTTACAGTGCCTAAAAGCCATGCTTGAAACATTTGATGATATTTAAAAATATTTTGTTTGTTACTTTTCTCTAGATACACAATTAGTCTGTGTTCTTTGTAGAAAAATTTGAACGGTCGGACGAGGAGTCCCATGGGTGTCCCTGGGTGGGTCTTGCTCCTCGGCAGGGTCCAGTGCTGTGAGAGGGAGCTTGGTTCGGGCTGCTGCGTCTGGTGGGGATGGCCCTGGCAGGGGAGGACGCTGTGCGGGCTGCTGCAGTCTTGTGTCGGGGTGCATGGAATGACCTGTGAGCAGGTCTCGAGGCACTCGTGTGTGGGTGGATCTGGGGCTGTCCACGGATGACCCCACTGAGGACTGTGGTGGCAAGCTGGGTTTGGTCTAAGGAAGACAGGAAAGTGGTTCAGTGGGGCCGGAAGCCCCTGGGGGTGAGGAGGAGTCCTGGTGGCAGCGCACCGACCACCACAGCTGGCGCCACGGGGCGGACGCAGCCTGGGAGCTGCCCGAGGGGGCCGGCTGAGGCCTGGGGAGGAGCCAGGCCCTTTGTACTGCTCGGCAGTACTGTTTGGGGCGGTCCAGTGGGCCTGGACTGTGAGGGGGACAAAGTGCCGTCCAGGCCGGGAGGGTGTGCAGGCGCTGGGATGGTGTGTGCCAGCGTGACGGGTGTGGAGGAAGGCGCCCGCCTTCCAGGAGGGGACCTAGGGCTGAGGACGTCAGAGCTCCCAGAGCACGGGGTGTCTGGGGACATGGCCGTGTGTGCTCGCTGTCAGCAGTACCAAGGAGGTTCCCTGTGTCCTGGGCAGGTGAGCAGGTGTGGCTGGGCCGGAATGCTGGTGTCAGGCCTGCAGGGGCCACGTCCTGAGGGCTGGGACCGACCCTGAGACTGGGAACTGGATCTGACAGGTCTCAGAGTCCAGACTTAGCTGCCCCTTTTCATTCTGCAGGTGACCACGCTTCCCCACACACTTGTGGGGAACACAGCTGCCCCCCGGCAGCGGATGAGGAAGAGGACCAAGGTGCTGTCTTTGGCCAAGAGGTACTGGGAGTGCCCTTCAGACCAGTCAGGTCCCAGCTGCCCTCCCCAGGGGGCTCTCCGTGGCTTCCCTGCTATGGGGCTCACAGCCCAAATGCTCTCTGCTTTATTCTTTAATTTTTGAAATATTTCATTGATTAATTAATTTGGCTGCATCAGATCTTAGTTGTGGCACTCAGGCTTTGTTGCTCTGTGGCATGTGGGATCTTAGTTCCCTAACCAGGGATCAAACCTGCGTCCCCTGCATTGCAAGGCAGATTCTTAACCACTGGACCACCAGGGAAGTTCCTGGCTGTCTGCTTTTGAACCCCTTTGGGCCTCTGCTCCAGGTGTGTGCCTCTACTTTGTAGGATCCTGCGCTTCAAGAAGGAATACCCTACCTTGCAGCCAAAGGAGCCCCCGCCCTCCCTGCTGGAGGCTGACCTCACAGAGTTTGATGTGAAGAATTCTCACCTGCCGTCAGAAGTTCTGTACATGCTGAAAAATGTCCGGTAAGAGAGAGGTGGACCTGGAGGCTTCCTGTGCGCTTGCCTGGCCTCCGAGATGTCCTTTCCCTGTGGCCACCGATGGTTGTGTTGACAAAAAAATCAGTAAACAGTTTATAAGAGGAATAGAAATTTGTGCCAAACTGAGGACTGTAACCCGGAAGACAGCCTCTCAGACAACTCTGAGGAACTTCTCCAGAGAAGCATGGTTTTCAGCAGTTTTATGTCTTGTCAGAATGAAGAATGTTAAAACTAGTCAGGGATATGTTCCTTCAGGGTATCAGGAAGAAATCAAAACCAGATCATCACTTACACGGTGAGTCAGTATGGCATTGACGCCTGGGAAGGGAGTCTTATCCTGGAAGGAGCACCAGGATTGATGTCCCAGGATGGGAGGCACTGAGTCCTTACTTTTAACGTGGGCATTCTTTACTTCTGGTAAGTGTTCAATTCAGATCAGTCGCTCCATCATATCCGACTCTGTGACTCCATGGACTGCAGCATGCCTGTCTATCACCAAGTCCCGGAGCTTGCTCAAACTCACGTCCATCGAGTCGGTGATGCCATCCAATCATCTCATCCTCTGTCGTCCCCTTCTCCTCCTGCCTTCAATCTTTCCAGCATCAGGGTCTTTTCAAATGAGTCAGTTCTTCACATCAGGTGGCCAAAGTGTTGGAGTTTCAGCTTCAGCATCAGTAGGTGTGCCCTTTAATAATTAAAGCAGATGTACAGTGTATGGTTGATCAGCCACAAATAGGATTTTCTGTCTAGTGAGCATAAAGTGGGTGTTCACACATGTAGCAGCCAGAATGACCCCTCTGGACCTCAACCTGTGACCATTTCTTTTATCGGTTGGCAAAGCTTCTCTCCTCTTGCTGGCACTGCCCTCCTGGTGGTGAGCAGAGCCTCCTCGCTGGTTCTTTCCCATGTGTGTCTGCTTCTGAGAGTTTCTGCTTTCAGGACAATGCAGAGCGAGTGTGGGAAGTGAGTAGCCAGATGGAAGATTGAAAGGCTAGCTCTCCCCCCGTCTCTCCCTGGAAACCCCAACTTCGCTTTTGAGCACTTCACTAACTGCCTTTGGTTACAAACCTGGCTCAAACGCACAGTCACGGCCTGAGAGTTCTCTGAGCTCCTGGGACAGCAGCTGATGGGGATTCCTAAACCTCAGGCTCCTGTCCTGCTGACGACCAGGCGCTAGTGCTGCAGGCTCTGCAGCCCTTGAAAGCTCTCCCTGTGGTCTGGCCAACAGGGACAGTGGCCTATGCCCCTCCCCTCCTTCCTGAAGGTGTCTCATGTGTTCTGTTTTTTGTAGGGTCCTGGGTCACTTTGAGAAGCCGCTGTTCCTGGAACTTTGCAAACACATGGTCTTTGTGCAGCTTCTGGAAGGGGAGTACATCTTCCGGCCGGGGGAGCTGGACAACAGCATCTATGTGGTGCAGGACGGGCGGCTGGAGGTCCGCGTCCAGGACTCGGTGAGAGCCCTCGGCGGGGCAGGGGCGCTGTTGTGTTGGCACTCAGTGGTCTGCCCTCTTGAACATTTCTCAAGTTTTCCATTGAAAAGTTAGTGCAAACTTACTCTATGTAGATAGGAGATTCATATTTTATTGCTCCAGTAACATATGTACAGTTGAATATACGTTAAAGGCCACCTTGCACACCAAATTCAGGTCCTTTAGGTGGTTCAGTCGAAGAGGTAAGACCTCCAGCTGGCCCGCATGAGAAGCGTCCACTCCTTGGCCCGCCTTTTGGGATTTTGCCAGTCCTGAGTTCATCAGAAATTTCTTGCATATTCTGAGGTGTCAGATCCTGTAGGAGGTGTCGTTGAATTGAACCGTCGGTTCACTTGTACAGGTCCCTAAACGCTCCACTGCTGGGAGTGAAAAGCTTGTCAGATGAAGTCGTCCCCATACCTTTCTGCTAAGCACTCCTGAATGATCACCAGGATGTTGGCAGAGTTTTGAAATGTGCAAGGTGGAGTAGTGCAGCCATGAATATGACACTTTCCAGTTGGCTTTCGATTATATGTTGTTTGAGAAATTGCTGCTTCATATGCTCTCCCTGGAGGTACTTGTGAAACCTCTGCCCCTGTTTGTAGTGGAGCTGGGCAGCTATCCCTTCTGTCTTCAGGCTGGAAGCAGAGCTGCTGCTCGGTGCCCTTCTGGGTACTTTTCTATAGTTGTCTCTGTCCTTTCGTAGTTTTCGAGTGCGAAATCCAGTGGAGCGTCTGGGTTAGTCTCAGGAGTGTCTATGTGCACACCGAAGGCCCCTCCAGCTCCATTCTGCACAGCTGTCTTATGCAAATTCCTTCACGCCTTCCCCAGTGGGTAGTGAGGCTGCTTTGTGGGCCAAAGCACCCCAGAGAGAGACACAGGGGGCAGAGCGCCCGGGGAGAGATGAGGGGGAGCAGAGCACCTGGGGAGAGACGGGGGGGCAGAGTGCCCGGGGAGAGACGGGGTGGGGGGGCAGAGCGCCGCCCGGGAGAGAGACGGGGGGGGGGCAGAGCGGGGTGGGGGGGGCAGAGCGCCCGGGGAGAGACGGGGGGGGGGGCAGAGCGCCCGGGAGAGAAACGGGGGGGACGGGGGGGGCAGAGCGCCCGGGGGAGGGGGGGGGGGAGAGCGGGGAGAGACGGGGTAGGGGGGACAGAGCGCCCGGGGAGAGACGGGACGTGGTGGGCCAGACTGAGGGTCTACGGAGTGCAGAGTCTCACATTTGAGTTCTTTGGAGGAAAAGACACATTGGACCACAGCTGCCCTTGACACAGCACGTCCGCTTCTGTGACATGAGCTTGCGTGGTAGCTCACATCTCTCCCACCACCTTAGGACCCCTTAGTGGGTGGGTACTGATCTGTAATGATCAGTTGCACGCTTGTCTTATTTTCAGGTTTCAGGAAATAATTTTAACTGTAAGAAAATAGTTAAGGTATTAATTTAACTGGAAGCTAACTCATTGGTGCCTGCCTCTGTTGAATTATGTGCTTAAATCACAGTTGCCGGGTGAGGGGGTGGATTTCTAGACCAAGCATCCTGGGTACTTGGTTTATTTGCGTGGTGGTAGGTGACCCAGGCTTCCCACCATAGACACTCAGTGAACCCTGGACTGCATGAGGTTGCCCCCATCCCCGGCCACGTGAACTTCGACCTGCTGGGCCCCGGGTGGACCTGACCCAGGACGGCTCCTGCACGTCCTTCGGCTTCTAGACCACAGTGTTGTCGAGGTACAGGTCTCGTGTGTAGCTTTGTCTGTGAGTGGCCTGGTGGGATGATCAGAAAGGACATGCTTTCATCCAGTCTCCTCCAGGGGCGTCTCCATGTCATCTGCCTGGCAGGCCTTCCCAAGAGGGCCAGAGCCTTTGTCCCAGATGGAAGGGCTCCTGGACTGTGACCTGCGGCAGGTTTGAGTAGGTTCAAAGGGATTTTTCTGGGCCGCCCTGAGACGAAGCTCCTGAACCACCAGCATTGCGCGGTTTCCTTTCTTCTTCAGTCCCGTGGGGAAAATACGTCGAAATGCTGTCATTTATGCTGAGAACAGCTGCGTTTGTTCTTCCATCGCTTTAGTTAGGCCCACCAGCTCTTCAGGCAGATCCTCCCGGTGCTGAGAAGACACAAGGCTGAAGGCTAGGCTGGGCCTCCTTGTTCCTCTTAGTTACCCTCATCTTTCTGTTCTCGTTCCACACATCGACAGGGTGCAGCCTCTGCCCCGCACAACCAGTGGTGGGTGGTTGTTTGCCTGGCCGGCCTGGCCTCCCACCATGGGTGACTCTCCTCTGCTTTCCAAGCGCAGGATGGCACTGAGGTGACAGTCAAAGAGGTTCTGGCTGGAGACAGCGTCCACAGTCTGCTCAGCATTCTGGATGTCATCACTGTGAGTATCTCCTCTCCCCCCGGGTCTGCCTGGGCTCACTAGACAGCAGGTCCCTCGGCGCCCAGGCCAGCTCTCCAGGGACAGGAGGGTCTCCTAGTGGGTCGAGGGTGTGCCTGGAGTGGTCTGGGCGCTGCTCTGACTGCGTGTCTGAGGGGAGCTCGGTGTTGGCTTGTGGGTTTTGGTGTCTCTTAAACGTTCATTCTTTGAACTGAGTAGCATGTGCACGGGCTCCAAGCTTCACATGCGTAAAGTGTCACAGGATGAAGGCGATTTCTTCCGTCTTCAGGCCCCAAGGCCCCTCCCAGGAGAGGCCCTTTCTGGACCTTCTGTGCTAACGTGTGTCCTGGAGTCGTCTCTTCAGCTTTTGTGCTGTTCATCAGTGCAGGGAGCAGTCCTGTGTGGACACATTTTCCTGTGTTTGAAGGCCAGGCTGTAGGGCAAGTCCTTAGGAGACTCGCTGGATCCAAGGGACCTGCCTCCCACCACAGAGACTGAACCGCCAGGCATGGGAGGGCGCCTCATCCACCAGTGAGCCATCTCATAGCTGATGTTTGCTGGTTGTCTTACTGTATCTCACTGTTTGCTGAGCCCAAGGTAAGCAAGGGACAGACAGGGAAGCTGAAAGATGTGAGGAGAAACTGCAGACATGTTTATTCTCTCTCGACTGGCATAGAAGCTGTCGCAGCAGACATACTGCTACATGTTCTCTCCTCTCATGGTTGACCCAGTGGACACAGCGGTAATGCACCATAAGACGCCATAACACGAACATCATGTAGCCTTAGTGCAGCCTCAAGGGCTTTTCAGGTGGAGCTTATATATGTTTACAGTATAGAAGTGGCCCGTGGCCAAGGAGGTACATTATGATGTGCATGCGCAGTGCTACACGTGATCTCAGCTATTACATAACCGTGTATTTACAAAACATAGGGCGAAAGTGAGAGGCCCTGGGGGTGAGAGAGCCTGACCACTGCCATCTTGGGGAATTTGCTCTTTCTTTACATTCCACCTCTTCAGGGTCTCTCACCTCATAGTCTATGCACAGTCCATCTTCTGCAATATTCCCATGATGAAAAACACTGACTCTTGGGTTTGTATCTTGCAACAGTATTATGGGCTGCAACAAGAAACAGCGCTGTCACCCAGGATACAGCCTGGGACTCATATTACTTGCAAAACCCCTGAGGTGCCAGGCCAACCCCTTCAAGGAGGAGATTTTTGTGGTGTTCACAATCCACCCTCATGATTGCACTTTTCTAAATCTGAGGACACAGCCTTTACAGTACATTGTTCTAAATCTACAGTATAGGACATAGCCTTTACAGTCTACTGTCCTAAATATGCATCATTTGGCCACCATAGCCATCAGTGTATGCACTGGGACCAAGAAACTGCTCCAGCTTGCCATAAACAAGGCTGCATTAGGCACCAGAGTCAACCAGGGCCTTTACTCTGTGCACATTAGCTGGTGACCAGTGAACTGCAAGTTCTACATGGGGCCTCCAGCCCCTGCTTGGGCTCTTTGGGTCGGCACATTGATATGAGCCCTGTTCAGAGCAGAAAAGGGCATCTGAAGGAACACCCTTGGGTGCCATGTAATCTTCTAACTGAACCACCTGTGTCTCCTGCTGTGGCATTTAAACTGCTGCTCCAGTCTCAGTTGCACAGTTGGCCTCGCTAACAAGCAGGGACCTGCAGTCTCAAATGTTCTACAACCTTTGTCTCAATGAGGGGTGAGGGGTTATAGATGCCAACCGTTCTATTTCATCCCTGGAACAAATGATACCATCCACCCTTGTGTCCCAGAGTCACAAAAGCCACGCTGCCAAGGGGCCCCTTGATTCTGCTAAAGCTGCTTAGTCGACCAACTCCACCTAACTATATGATTGATACGTCGTGAACTCAGTCACATTGGGGGCCCCTTGATGATGCCCTCACTGGGCCACAGGCTGCTCATGCTTCACTTTCTGCTGTACACCGGGCCTTGCTGGCAAGCGTGGACCCATGGTCTCATAATGTTCATCATCACCATCTCTTCTGTGATTGTGATTTTCATTCTGTCTTACCTCTGATGGATGAGGTTAAGAGGCTGTGAAAGCTTCCTGGTAGAGGGGATTCAGTTCAGTTCAGTTCAGTCGCTCAGTTGTGTCTGACTCTTTGCGACCCCATGAATCGCAGCACGCCAGGCCTCCCTGTCCATCACCAACTCCCAGTGTCCACCCAAACCCATGTCCATTGAGTCGGTGATGCCATCCAACCATCTCATCCTCTGTCATCCGCTTCTCCTCCTGCCCCCAATCCTACCCAGCATTAGGGTCTTTTCCAATAAGTCAACTCTTCGCATCAGTTGGCCAAAGTATTGGAGTTTCAGCTTCACCATCAGTACTTCCAATGAACACCCAGGACTGATCTCTTTTAGGATGGACTGGTTGGATCTCCTTGCAGTCTAAGGGACTCTCAAGAGTCTTCTCCAACACCACAGTTCAAAAGCATCAATTCTTCGGCGCTCAGCTTTCTTTATGGTCCAACTCTCACATCCATACGTGACCACTGGAAAAACCATAGCCTTGAATAGATGGACCTTTGTCGGCAAAGTAATGTCTCTGCTTTTTAATATGCTGTCTAGGTTGGTCATAACTTTCCTTCCAAGGAGTAAGCATCTTTTAATTTCATGACTGCAATCACCATCTGCAGTGATTTTGGAGCCCAGAAAAATAAAGTAAGCCACTGTTTCCCCATCTGTTTCCCATGAAGTGATGGGACCAGATGCCATGATCTTGGTTTTCTGTATGTTGAGCTTTAAGCCAACTTTTTCACTCTCCTCTTTCACTTTCATCAAGAGGCTCTTTAGTTCTTCTTCACTTTCTGCCATAAGGGTGGTGTCATCTGCATATCTGAGGTTATTGATATTTCTCCCAGCAATCTTGATTCCAGCTTGTGCTTCTTCCAGCCCAGCGTTTCTCATGATGTACTCTGCATATAAGTTAAATAAGCAGGGTGACAATATACAACCTTAACGTACTCCTTTTCCTATTTGGAACCAGTCTGTTGTTCAATGTCCAGTTCTAACTATTGCTTCCTGACCTGCATACAGGTTTCTCAAGAGACAGGTCAGATGGTCTGGTATTCCCATCTCCTTCAGAATTCTCCACAGTTTATTGTGATCCACAGTCAAAGGCTTTGGGATAGTCAATAAAGCAGAAATAGATGTTTTCCTGGAACTCTCTTGCTTTTTCGATGATCCAGCAGATGTTGGCAATTTGATCTCTGGTTCCTCTGCCTTTTCTAAAACCAGATTGAACATCTGGAAGTTCACGGTTCACGTATTGCTGAAGCCTGGCTTGGAGAATTTTAAGCATTACTTTACTAACGTGTGAGATGAGTGCAATTGTGTGGTAGTTTGAGCATTCTTTGGCATTGCCTTTCTTTGGGATTGGAATGAAAACTGACGTTTTCCAGTCCTGTGGCCACTGCTGAGTTTTCCAAATTTGCTGGCATATCGAGTGCAGCACTTTCACAGCATCACCTTTGAGGATTTGAAATAGCTCAACTGGAATTCCATCACCTCCACTAGCTTTGTTCTTAGTGATGCTTCCTAAGGCCCACTTGACTTCACATTCCAGGATGTCTGGCTCTAGGTGAGTGATCACACCATCATGATTATCTGAGTCGTGAAGATCTTTTTTGTACAGTTCTTCAGTGTATTCTTGCCACCTCTTTTTAATATCTTCTGCTTCTGTTAGGTCCATACCATTTCTGTCCTTTACTGAGCCCATCTTCACATGAAATGTTCCCTTGGTATCTCTAATTTTCTTGAAGAGATCTCTAGTCTTTCCCATTCTATTGTTTTCCTCTATTTCTTTGCGTTGATTGCTGAGGAAGGCTTTCTTATCTCTCCTTGCTATTCTTTGGAACTCTGCATTCAAATGGGTGTATCTTTCCTTTTCTCCTTTGCCTTTCACTTCTCTTCTTAGTATTTGTAAGGCCTCCTCAGACAGCCGTTTTGCTTTTTTGCATTCTTGGGGATGGTCTTGATCCTTGTCTCTTGTACAACGTCAGGAACCTCCGTCCATAGTTCATCAGGCACTCTGCCTATCAGATCTAGTCCCTTAAATCTATTTCTCACTTCTACTGTATAGTCATAAGGGATTTATGACACTGTATAAGGCATAAGACCATTCAGGTATGACCTAAATCAAATCTTTTACGATTATACACTGGAAGTGACAAATAGATTCAAGGGGTTGGATCTGATAGAGTGCCTGAAGAACTATGGATGGAGGTTCGTGGGGTTGGAAAAAACAAGCCTGTATTGGGTTAAATGATCATTTGGAAGGACATCATTTTTGCCTCACCAAATGTGTATTTGTGACTTAAAATTCGTTTTATTTGTTCTTATCAAAATAACCTGAACAAATTCTGAAACTGGTTTTGATGTTTTGTGAAGTGCAGTTGTCTGTTCCTCTCCCAAGAAAGGCCGCTTCCAGCTCTTTCAGGCTCCTGAGTACAACTGCTGCTCTTGCTGCTTCATGATTCTTCTGTCTTAATTTTGTTTTGACTTACTGCTGTAGAAAATGCCCTGCTTGCCTCACCATCCTGTTCCTCTTATCCCACCTTGTGGGCCTTGTTGGCTGCTGAGCCTGTGGAGCCTGGAGGTGAAGTTCTTTTTTGTTTTCCCTGGAGTTAACAGTTGCCTCATTTTGGGTTGCTTAGTTTTCTGTGCATGGCATGCACTGCTGCCTTTGTCCAGTCTCCCTTGAGTCCGGGAGTAGCCTCTGGTTCCCCGGGCTCTGTCCCCCTGTGAACTTCGGGGCCACATGGTCCAGCCCCCGCCCCGGGGGTGCTTTCTTCCTTCCTGGGTAGGGCTCCCACCTCCTCTCTTGATCTGCCTGTTCAGGTGAAGCAGATCCTCTGTTGCTTCCTGAGAAGTGTGCAGGGAGATTGGGTGTTGAAACCTTACAGATCTAGAATTGTCTTTATTCTGCACCCCTTTATCTTTCTATTGTACTTTTAAGGAGATTTTGTTAACTTTATTTTCCAGATCTTCCACTGAAATTTTAATTTCTGTCATCATTTTTTATAGAAGTCTAGTTGACTTATAGTGTTGTTTTAATTTCATATATACAGCAAACTGATTCAGCTATACGTATATATATTTATTTTTTTCAGTTTCTTTTCCATAATGGTTTATTACAGGGTGTTGAATGTACTTCCCTGTGCTATAGTGTAGGTCCTTGTTGGTTACCTATTTTAAATATGTTGTTGTTCAGTGGCTAAGTCACGTCTGACTCTTCGTGACCCCATGGACTGCAGCACGCCACGATCCTCTGTCCTCTGCTATCTCCCGGAGTTTGCTCAAATTCATGTCCATCGAGTCGATGATGCCATCCAGCCATCTCATCCTCTGTTGTCCCCTTCTCCTCTTGCCCTTAGTCTTTCCCAGCATCAGGGTCTTTTCCAATGAGTTGGCTCTTTGCATCAGGTGGCCAAAGTATTGGAGCTTCAGCATCAGTCCTTCCAATGAATATTCAGGGTTGATTTTCTTTCGGATTGACTGATCTGATCTCCTTGCAGTCCAAGGGACTCTCAAGAGTTTTCTCCAGCACCACAATTCAGAAGCATCAATTTTTTGGTGCTCAGCCTTCTTTATGGTTCAGCTCTCACATCCGTATATGACTGCTGGAAAACCATGGCATTGACTATATGGGCCTTTGTTGGCAAAGTGATGTCTCTCTGCTTTCCTTTCAAGCAGCAAGCGTCTTTTAATTTCATGGCTGTAGTCACTGTCCACAGTAATTTTAGAGCCCAAGAAAATAAAATCTGCCACTGCTTCCACTTTTTCTCCCAGTCTATTTACCATGAAGTGATGGGACCAAGTGCCATGATCTTAGTTTTTTGAGTGTTGAGTTTTAAGCCAGCTTTTTCACTCTCCTCTTTCACTCTCATCAAGAGGCTCTTTAGTATCTCTTCACTTTCTGTCGTTAAGAGTGCTATCATCTGCATATCTGAGGTTATTGATATTTCTCCCAGAAATTCTGAATCCAGCTTTTGGTTCTTGCAGTCCAGCATTTCGAATAATGTACTCTACATATAAGTTAAATAAGCAGGGTGACAGTATATAGCCTTTCTCAATTTGGAACCAGTCCATTGTTCCATGTCTGGTTCTAACTGTTGCTTTTTGACCTGCATACAGGTTTCTCAGGAGGCAGGTACGGTGGTCTGGTATTACCATCTCTCTAAGAATTTTCCACAGTTTGTTGCAATCCACACAGTCGAAGGCTTTAGCATAGTCAATGAAGCAGAAGTAGATGTTTTTCTGGAATTTCCTTGCTTTCTCCATTATCCATCAAATGTTTGCAATTTAATCTCTGGTTCCTCTGCCTTTGAAACCCAGCGTGAATGTCTAGAAATTCTCAGTTCACATACTGCTGAAGCCTGGCTTGAAGAATTTTGAGCATAATTTTGTTAGCATGTGAAATAAGCACAATTGTAAGGTAGTTTGAACATTTTTTGACATTGCCCTTCTTTGGGATTGAAATGAAAACTGACCTTTTCCAGTCCCGTGGTCACTGTTGAGTTTTCCAAACTTGCTGGCATATTGAGTGCAGCACTTTCACAGCACCATCTTTTGGGCCTTGAAAAGCTCAGCTGGAACTCCATCACCTCCACTGGCTTTGTTCGCAGTAGTGCTGCCTAAGGCCCACTTGGCCTCACACTCTAGGATGTCCAGCTCTAGGTGAGTGGCCACACCACTGTTTATCTGGGTCATTAAGACTTTTTTTTTATATAGTTCTTCTGTGTATTCTTGCCACCTTTTCTTAATCTTTTCTGCTTCTTTTAGGTCTTTACTGTTTCTGTCCTTTATCGAGCCCATCTTTGCATGAAATGTTCCCTTGGTGTCTCTAATTTTCTTGAAGAGATCTCTAGTGTTTCCCTTTCTATTGTTTTCCTCTATTTCTTTGCACTGACCGCTGAGGAAGGCTTTCTTATCTCTCCTTGCTGTTCTTTGGAACTCTGCCTTCAGTTGGGTACATCTTTCCCTTTCTCCCTTGCCTTTTGATTCTTTTCTTTTCTTAGCTATTTGTATACTCCCCTCATACAACCACTTTGCCTTCTTGCATTTCTTTTTGTTTGGGATGGTTTTGGTCACTGTCTCCTGTTCAGTTCAGTTCAGTTCAGTCACTCAGTTGTGTCTGACTCTTTGCAACCCCATGCACTGCAGCCCGCCAGGCCTCCCTGTCCATCACCAACTCCCGGAGTCCACCCAAACCCATGTCCATTGAGTCGATGATGCCGTCCAGCCATCTCATCCTCTGCCGTCCCCTTCTCCTCCTGCCCTCAATCTTTCCCAGCATCAGGGTCTTTTCAAATGAGTCAGCTCTTCGGATCAGGTGGCCAAAGTATTAGAGTTCAGCTTCAACATCAGTCCTTCCAATGAACACCCAGGACTGATCTCCTTTAGGATGGACAATGTCACGAACCTCCCCACAGTTCCTCAGGCACTCTGTCTACCAGATCTAATTCCTTGAATCTATTCGTCACCTCCACTGTATAGTCATAAGGCATTTGGTTTAGATCATACCCGGATGGCTAGTGATTTTCCCTACTTTTTTCAATTTAAGCCTGAACTTTGCAGTAAGGAGCTCATGATCTGAGCCACAGTCAGCTCCCGGTCTTGTTTTTACTGACTGGCTGTTTACAGCTTCTGCATCTTCAGCTGCAGAGAATGTATCTGATTTCAGTATTGAGCACCTGGTGATGTCCATGTGTAGAGTCATCTCTTAGGTTGTTGGGAAAGGATTTGTTAGGACCAGTGTGTTGTCCTGATCAGTCTTGTTTCATTTTGTACTCCAAGGCCAAACTTGCCTGTTATTCCAGGTATCTCTTGACTTCCTACTTTTGCATTCCAGTCCTCTATGACGAAAAGGAAATCGGTGTTTTTTTTTTTTTGGTGTTAATTCTAGAAGGTCTTGTAGGCCTTCATAGAACTGGTCAATTGCAGTTTCTTTGGCATCAGTGGTTGGGGTATAGACTTGGATTACTGTGATGTTGAATGTTTTGCCTTGAAAATGAACGATCATTCTATGGTGTTTTAAATATAGTAGTATGTATATGTTAATCCCAAACTCCTAATTCCTCCCCCCTTTCCCTTTGGTAACTATAAGTTTGTTTTCCATGTCTGTGAGTCTGTTTCTGTTTATAAATAAGTCCATTTGTATCATTTTTTTAGATTTCACTTACAAGTGATGCCATATGATATTTGTCTTTCCCCCTCTGGCTGACTTCACTTGGTGTGATGACCTCTAGGCCCGTCTGCGTTGCTGCTAATGGCATTATCTGGTTTCCTGTGACTGAGGGGCGTCCTGTTCGTGCGTGTGTGCTGTACACCACGTCTCCTTCACACCTTCATCTGTTGGTGGGCGTTTCGGTTTCACATGTCTTGGCCGTTGTGAGTAGTGCTGCTGTGCACACTGCGGTGTGTGTATCTTTGCTAACCAGAGTTCCCCCCGGATGTCTGGCCGAGAGTGGGACTGCCGGGTCGTATGACAGCTCTAGCTCTGGCTCTCTAAGGGGCCTCCATGTAGCTCTCCATGGTGGCTGCGCATTTACCTCCCACCAACAGTGTGGGAGGGCTCCCTGCTCTCCTGTCACCAAGTTTTCATTTCGAGAGCTTTTTTTCTCTCTGAATATTTTTTTATGGATGAAGTAAGACGAGATTTTCATTGCTCCCTATACCACCTCTGGCTATTCTGAGTTTCTTGTCTGCTTATTTGCTTCCATCTCTCAGATCTGGGCCTGTCCCGTCACCCACAGTCCAGCTAAGTGAGAGGGAAACCCACGTCTGAGCTGGCTGCACAGCCAGTGCGTGTGACTGTGTAGACGAGCGCTGCTCGTTTATCTCGTATCTGGAATTTTGTACCTTTTGAACACTTTCCTCCAATCTCATCCACCCCATTGTTTTAATTTTTACAAATTTGTTATGAAATATTTCAGATATACAAAAAAGCTCAGCGTAGGAAGCAGACATGTCAGCTGTTAGCCAGGTGAGACAGTGATGGCCTCCTAAGCTCTTAGTACCATCCCGCTTCCCTCCACCCTTTCCTAGGAGGCAGCTGCTTTTCTGACTTTTCTCTGATATTCTACAAAGTGAGCGGTAGTTGTTGTGCCTAGCTCCTCAGCGGTGTCGTACTCTGCACGGTTCTGCAGCACCCTTGGTGTGTGGGGTACTGGCGTAAGTCCCTCCGTGTTGAGGTTCTGCAGCACCCTTGGTGTGTGGGGTACTGGCGTAAGTCCCTCCGTGTTGAGGTTCTGCAGCACCCTTGGTGTGTGCGGTACTGGCATAAGTCCCTCCATGTTGACATGTTGTTCCAGTCCAGTTGTCTACTCACTGCCCTCTGACCTACTCGTTGTTAACTGACAAGCTGTTGTGACTGTTTTCTGTGGTGTCCAGGCCACAGAAAACATTTGTAGACATGTGTAGCTGTGTGCCAGGCCTGTGCACACCCTGCAGCTGTCTCATCTGTGCTTTTAAAGTTTCCTGGTGAAGTTGAAGGCATTGTTTTTCTAAGTAAACAAGTCCATTTGAGTTGTTTTTAGTGTCAGCTGTTGAGTTGTCATTTTCTCTTCCCACCCTGCCCCTAAACACACAGACATACTCACAGCATAGACACACACGTGCTTTTCTCCCCGGTTCTGGAACTGATGAGCATTGCTGTCTGTCAGGGCTCGTGGGGCTGGGGTCATGGGGATGTCCCTCCCCTCTTTCTCCCAGGCTCTCCGGGCCACTTGGCTCGCTGGTGAGTGAGTGACATGCTGCTAACACAGGTCTGGAAAGGGAGTGAGGTCGTGTCTGAGAGAGACCCTCACCCCTGTCACCGCGGAGGGCGCCCGCCCCCCACAGAGCAGCCCAGTGGTACCTACACATCCAGGGGCCCAGCCTTGACCTGGCTTGGCCTCTGCCTCTGCCTCTGCCTCCCAGGGCCTCCGGAGCTGGCCTCCAGAGCTGGCCTCCAGGTCCCGTGCTGGACGCTTGGCCGGCGGCTGCTCCGTGCTGCTCAGGGCCCCTGTCTCCTGGGTTGTGGTTGTGGGTCTCTTATGGGTCACCCTCCTCTCTCTTTTTCTTATTGCTTTGAACTCAAAATTTTATGGTGTTGATAGGTTTCTAAAAATTGAGTTAGTTGATTTACAATGTTTTATTAGTTTTAGGTGTGCAACAAAGTGATTCAGTTATACTTATACTATGTATCACTTTTCTTTTTTAGATTCCTTTTCCTTATAGGTTATTGCAACCTTTTGAGTATTGTTCCCTGTGCCGTACAGTAGGACATTGTTTTATCTATTTTATACATAGGACTGTGTCCATGTTAATCCCAAACTCCTGCTTTATCCCTCCCTCTGTTTCCCCTTTGGTAATCGTCAGTTTGTTTTCTATGTCTGTTTGTTTTCTGTGAGTCTATTTCTGTTTTGTAAACAAGTTCATTTGTATTACTCAAAAAAAATTCACATATATGTGGAATTTATCACATGATAAATTCCGTGATATTTGTCTTTGACTTACTTTACTTAGTGACCCGTAGGTCCATCCATGTTGCTGCGAGTGGCATTACTTCATTCCCTTTTTATGGCTGACTAGTGTGTTCCACTGTGGGCTTCCCGGGTGGCTCAGTGGTAAAGAAGCAGCCTTCCAAGCAGGAGACACAGATTCAATCCCTGGTCTGGGAAAGTCCTCCTGACAAGGAAGTGGCAACTCACTCTGGCATTCTTGCCTGGGCAATCCTGTGGACGGAGGAACCTGGCAGACTACACTCCATAGGGTTTCAAAGAGTTGGACATGACCCGGTGACTGAACAACAACAACAGCACCCCACCGTGTATACGTACTCTGCGTCTTTTTTGTCGGTTCGTTTGTTGATGGACACTTAGGCTGCTTCCACGGCCTGGCTTTTGTGAATAGTGATGCTGTGAACATTGGGGTCCATGTGTCGTTTTGAGCTTTGGCTTCTCTGGATTCATACAGGGACAGCCTTCTCTGTATAAAGGATCTGAAGCAGCAGAAAGGACCTCAGGCAGAAGTGATATAACTAAGCCCAGAACACACCGAGGACCCCTTGAGCCACAGCCCAGTGTTCCCAACCGGCAGGGCTGTTTGGAGGAAGGGGCATTTTCCACGTTCACTAATGGACCGTCAGCTCAGGAGACTGGACATCCTCTAGGTTTTACCTTGTGTGAGTTCTTTTTTGCAGGGCCTTGCATATAAGTGAAGCAGGCTGTCTAACAGCAGCAGCAGCAGTGAGCCTCACCGCACGGTGAGCTGCTCCCTGTGGCGATTTATTAGGCTTCTTCATTCTGCTTTCAAAGAAGACAGACACTGAGATTTTATTTTTAATAAAAATGAAATAGAATTCCAGTTCCGCTGTGGCAGAGTGATGCTACCATAGCCTCTCTCTCCTGCTGATTACAACAGAAACTCTGGGTAGAACGCAAAGCAGTTACCCAGGAATCTGAAAATAAAAGTGGGTAGGTCACGGGTGGGAATCGAAAACAGGAAAAGCAGCCCAAGAATGGTCAGTTTCCTGGGTTTCCTCTTCTGTCTTAGTGCTCTGCCTCAGGGAAGCCCAGTCATGGGCTCTTTCAGTATGCGAGAGAGCGTGCACGGGCCTTGAGAGTCTCAGGGCAGACAGAGGGCAGCATGGCACAGGCCAGGCACGGGCCGTGAGAACCAGGCTAAGATGCAGCCTCAGCCCAGGTCTCAGACCAACCCCCAAGGGGCGTCGGTGCCAGCGGAGCCAAGCACTTGAGGCATCACCCAAAAGTCAGAGATGCTGGCACTGGCCCCACAGGGCAGTGGGATGGGGTTTGAGCCCAGTCAGCTTGATAACTTGCTGAAAAATTCAACATTCCCCAGAAAACTGGAGCCTAGCCCTAGCTACATCAGTAATAATGTTAAATGCATCAATTAAATGGTGATCAGTTTAGATAGAAATACTAGTGTCCAGCTACATGCTGGCTTCATAAAACTACTATAGCTATAAAGACTTAGGTAGATTAAAAAGAAAAGAATACGATAGACTGTATCATGAAAACTCAAAACCGAAAGGTTGCATTAATGTTAGACAAAGTAGGCTTCCGACCACAGAATGTTTCTAGGGTGAGGAACACCACTCGTCAAGAAGGTAGAGCAACCCCAAATGTGTATTCTCCTAAGAATGGAATTTCAGAAGTGGAGCAGAAACTTACAGATGTGAAAGGAGAAACAGATCCCTGGTTACAGCTGATGACTTCACTCAGTCATCAGTAGGGTAGGTAGACAGAAAGTTTACAGAGATGTAGAAAATCTAAACAGCACCATCAGCCTCCTTGCTTAATTAATTAAGTGAACATTTATTGAACACTCATCCCAACAATAGCAAGTACATTCTTTTCATGTGGACATGGGGCACTCACAATACCTACTATTAATATATGCTGGGTCATAAAGCAAATGGTAGTAAATGTCAGCAAATTTGGAAAACAGCAGTGACCAAAGGACTGGAAAAGATCAGTTTTCATTCCAATCCCAAAGAAAGGCAATGCCAAAGAATGCTCAAACTACCCTACAGTTGTGCTTATTTCACACACCAGGAAGGTAATGCTCAAAGTCCTTCGAGCTAGGCTTCAATAGTACGTGAATCGAGAACTTCCAGATGTACAAGCTTTATTTAGAAAAGGCAGAAGAACCAGAGATTAATGCCAACATCCACTGGATCATAGAAAAAGGGAATTCCAGAAAAATATCTGCTTCATTGACTATGCTAAAGCTTTGACTGTGTGGATCACAAAAAACTGTGGAAAAATTCTTAGATAGGAATACCAGACTGCCTTACCTGCCTTCTGAGAAAACTGTGTGCAGGTCAAAAAGCAACAGTTAGAACCAGACATGGAACAACAGACTGGTTCCAAATTGGGAAAGGAGTACGTCAAGGCTGTATGTTGTCACCCTGCTTATTTAACTTATATGCAGAGTACCTCATGTGAAATGCTGGGCTGGATGAATCACAAGCTGGAATCAAGATTGCTGGGAGAAATACTAACAATCTCAGATATGCAGGTGACACCACTCAAATGGCAGAAAGTGAGGAGGAACTAAAGAGCCTCATGATGAGGGTGAAAGAGGAGATTGAAAACGCTGGCTTAAAACTCAACATTCAAAAAACTTAAGATCATGGCATCCAGTCTCACCACTTCATGGCAAATAGAAGGGGAAAAAGTGGAAGCAGTGACAGATTTTATTTTCTTGGGCTCCAAAAGCACTGTGGATGATGACTGCAGCCATGAAATTAAAAGACACTTGCTCCTTGGAAGAAAAGCTATGACAAATCTAGACAGTGTATTAAAAAGCAGGGACATTGCTTTGCCAACACAGGTCCGTGTAATCAAAACTAAGGTTTTTCCAGTGGTCATGTACCAATCTGGGCTTCCCTGGTAGCTCAGTAAAGAATCTGTCTGCAATGTAGGAGACCCCGGTTCGATTCCTGGGTCGGAAAGATTCCCTGGAGAAGGGAACAGCTATCCATTCCAGTATGCTGATGTGGAGAATTCCATGGACTACATAGTCCCTGGGGTCAAAAAGAGTTGGACACGACTGAGCAACTTTCACTTTCATATACCGATATGGGAGTTGGTCCATAAAGAAGGCTCTGTGCCGAAGAACCAGTGCATTCGAACTGTGGTCCTAGAGCAGACTTTGGAGAGCGAGTGTCTTGGAGAGCAGGGAGCTCAACCAGTCCATCCTAAAGGGGATCAACCTTCAGTATTCATTGGAAGGACTGTTGCTGACACTGAAGCTCTAATACTTTGGCCACCTGGTGCAAAGAGCTGACTCATTGGAAAAGACCCTGATGCTGGGAAAGATTGAATGTAGGAGGAGAAGGGGATGACAGAGGATGAGATAGTTGGATGGCATCAATGGACTTGACTGACTGAATGGACTTGAGTTTTTGATCAAACTCCAGGAGATAGTGAAGGACAGGGAAGCCAAGCAGGCTGCAGTCCATGGGGTTGCAAAGTACTGGAGCTTCAGCTTCAGCATCACTCCTTCCAGTGAATATTCAGGGTTGATTTCCTTTAAGATTGACTGGTTTGATCTCCTTGCAGTCCAAGGGACTCTCAAGAGTCTTCTCCAGCACCACAGTTTGAAAGCATCAGTCCTTCGGTGCTCAGCCCTTATGGCTGGAGGATAGGTGGAGGCAAGTTCCCATCCAAGATGCAGGCAGAGGCCTCCTCCTCCTTCAGGTAACTGACATGGGTGATAACTGATACGCTGGTAGGTATGAGCACCCCCTTACAGATCAGCCCCCACTCCAACTCCAACTTTAGCTGAGGTTTTGGTAAATAATTCCACAATATTTAGCAAGGAAAATGAAAACTTTGTTCACACAAAACCTGGTATGGAAATATTTATATTAGGTTTATGTGTAATTGCCAATACTGGGAACAACCCAAATGCCCTTCACCTGCTGGATAGGGCTTCCCAGGTTGCTCAGTGGGTAAACAATCTGCCTGTAAAGTGAAAGACGCAGGCAGATGTGAGTTTGATTTCCGGTTCAGGAAGACCCCTGTAGGAGGACATGGCAGTCCACTCCAGTGTCCCTGCCTGCAGAGTCCTATGGACGGAGAATCTGGCGGGCTATAGTCCATGAGGTTGCACAGGGTCAGACATGACTGAAACGACTTAGCATGCAAGCACGCACATGTTAGGTGCATGAGAAAACTGTGACGTGTCTGCAAAACAGGCTAGTTCTCATCAGCGAACAGCACCGAGTCCTGGTGTGCCACCAGCATGACGACCCTGCAGTGTGTTGTCTCGGTGGGAGGAGCCTGGCCCGGTGTGATTCCGCTTATGTGACACTTTGACAAAGGAAAACATCAGTTCAGAAAAAAGCTGGTGGTTGCCTGAAAGCAGCACTCAGGGGAGAGGTGGTGGCAGGACTCAGAACTGGGAGCCAGAACGGGCCAAGGTCACTGCCTGGGAATGACGACGGCCTGCAAAGCTCACCTTTCCTGTCGAGCACCCGCCAGTTCCCAAACGGCGCCCAGCCGGTCCTTGGCCTCCTGGACCTGCGCTGGTGGCCAGGCAGGGCTCAGCAGGCTCGTTGGGTGGGTGAGCCTGGCTCCAAGTGGCCTTGCCAGAGGCCTAGGAGAGCGGGGTGCTGAGGGCTGTGATGCCCGAGCCTGCACGAGGGCTGGGGGAGCCGGGCTCCACGGGCTCGCGGCCGGCCCGCGGGCTGACCGGGGCTGTCATTGCAGGGCCATGCCGCGCCGTACAAAACGGTGTCCGCCCGCGCCGCCGTCCCCTCCACCGTCCTCCGGCTCCCGGCCACGGCTTTTCAGGGGGTCTTTGAGAGATTCCCTGAGACTCTGGTGAGAATGGTGCAGGTGAGTCCTTTCCAGGCGGCCTCTCTGGGAGGGGCCCGGGGCTGGGACCCTGAGAATCTCATCAGCGGTTTACTGAGTCCCGGCGCCACGAGACGTGTCCGCAGTAGTGGAAGCGACTTCACTGGCAGGACTGAGTGCTGGCGACATGGGGTGCAGGGTGGGTGTCGGAAGAACTAAGATGGCTTTTTTAAAACCTTGTAATACATATTTTGCTGTAACAGTTAATATCGATAGCTTCAATGAGGTCTTCAGATTGCCTGCCGTGTCCCAAAAGAACTCTTGTTATTATTAAATATCTTGACTTGAAGTAATTTTAGAAACTTGCAGAAGCCACGCAGTTTCCTTCTGCGCTGTGCCCACACCTTGCGTGTGGGTTGGGTTGTCTCCACCCGGGGCTCTCCGGCCCACGAGGCCAGCGGGCTCAGCCCTTGGGGAGGCCCACCCCACTCAGCTGGCCCGTCTCTCTCCAGATCATCATGGTGCGGCTGCAGAGGGTCACCTTTCTGGCTCTGCACAACTACCTGGGCCTGACCACGGAGCTCTTCAACCCCGTGAGTGTGCCGGCATCCTACCATGGGTCCTCAGGACAGCCACCTCTGCTCAAGGAGTGGGCCAGCGGCCAGGCCGGGAGGTCTCCTGGGGCCCAGTGCTGAGCCTGTCCCGCCTGTCGGGTCTCGGGGGCCTCCTGGGGACACGCTGCCTGTCTGCGGGCCCCGTGCCCACGCAGTTCCCCTCCAGGAGGGCCTGCAGTTTGGCCGAACTCTGCTTCTCTGATCCCCCTGCTCTGCACGTGGCTGCCCTCCCGGCTCCTCACCCGTCCTGCGCTGAGCTGACTCCTGCCCAGCAGAGCTCTGCCCCCGGCCAGCCCCCGGCCCCGGGCCCCTCCCGAGGGCACTTGGGGCAGCGTGCCCTGCCCTCGTCGAGGCCAGTGGGTTGAGCTGACGGCTGTGAGGTGGGAGAAGCCGCTTCATGCCCTCAGTTCTGGTGAGCAGTAAGCATGATGTGGGGGCTGGGGGAGCCCCAGCCTCGTGAGCCACACTCCAGAGGGCCCGTGGGCCTCCGGCTGAGCGGATGTTCACTCAGCCTCCACACCACGCTTGGGTACGCTCCCGGTTCTCACGGCTTCCTTTGCTTATACTTTAGGGCGTATCCTGTGTTTTCTACATTACGTTTCATCTTAATGAAGTGTATTGAGGTTCTGACAGTTTTGACCACTATTTAAACATGATGGAGTTGGCAAGACAACAGCAAGCTGGGCCTTTCTTGCCTTAAACCCTCCTCTTTCTGCATCGCCGGTGCCCTAGTTGGTCACTGCCTCCCTTCCAGTCGCTGAAGCCTGGCATCTCCCCGTTCCTGGGGCGCTGGCCCAGGAGCGCTCCTGAGGCAGCCCTGCTTCTCCCTGTCTCAGGAGAGCCAGGCCATCCCACTCGTGTCTGTGGCCAGTGTGACTTCCGGGAAGGCCAAGAAGCCGACATGCTGCAGCCTGGAGGAGCAGCTGGAGAGGCCACCTCGGCCCCAGGAGCCCTGCGGCCCAGGTTCTGCCCTGCCCCCCCGGGGCTGACCTGCCCTCGGGTCACTGGCCGTCGCCCCCAGCGCACATGCTGCCCCCCACTCCTGCCCAGGAGACAACTGGTCAAGGGCGGGCCCCCAGATTCACCCTCTGTGTGCTCCGAGCGCTCGGGAAGCGTGGGTTTAGGGAAGGAAACTGTTGAGCGGGCTTGTCTCCTGGGAGTCCCCTCCGGGATGACGGTGAGGCACAGGCACACTGACTGCTCTGGGACCCATCCATTTATAAATGAGGGGCGGGGGCTGGGAGCGCAGGCTGGCCAGGCTCTTGGGGGGTGCTCAGAGCTGGGCGGCAGACCTGGGAGGGCAGCCGGGGCTGGCGCTCACTTGCCACTTGCCTGAGCAGGCGGGCACGGATGATGGGCCAGACAGGTGCGGGTGACAAGCAGCTGGCCTGCGGGGGCAGGTGGCAGGGTCCGCTGCGGACTGTCCCCAGGCCTCCAGACGTGCGGTCTGTGTGCTGTGGGAGCAGAGGCCTTGCCTCATGCCGGCTCCTCCCAGTAGATCGTGGGGGCAGCCGCGCTGCAGTCTGTGGGCCTCTGCCGAAGAGGGGCCACTGCATCCTGCTGCCTTCTGTCCACGAAGAGGTGGCGGCCGAGCTCAGCCAGGCCCAGGCCGGCAGCCAGGCCTCTTCGGCTCCCACAGGTAAGGGACCCTCTGACCCACCCAGATGGTCAGCACGCTCTGGGTCCAGGGGCCCCTGCACCTGTGTCCTGGCCTCCGTGGAAAGCTGCAGTGGCTCTGTACCCCTCCCCCAGCCTCCGTGTCCAGGGCGTTTCCCGGCTGGGCCCTCATAGCCTTCCTGTAACCGCTGACTGCCGCCCTCCCTTCGCCCCTGAGCCGGGCTGTGCTAGCAGGCTGCTGCCTCCACTGTCTCCTTGGTGCCCCAGCCATCGCCCAGCTTCCCTCCCCAGGAGGTGCCCGCACCAGCCCTCTCTGCTGTCTGCTTTGTCTTCTTGTCAGGTCTCGGTTTCAGAAAGGGTTCGTTGTGATCTCTGGTTAGCAGTCAGCTCTCTTCCCTCTCCCAGGCACCTCCCTGACGGGGACCTTTGCTGCGACCTCAGCTGGCCGATGGAGAAGGCAATGGCACCCCACTCCAGTACTCTTGCCTGGAAAATCCCATGGACAGAGGAGCCTGGTAGGCTGAAGTCCATGGGGTCGCTAGGAGTTGGACATGACTGAGCGACTTCACTTTCACTTTTCACTTTCATGCATTGGAGAAGGAAATGGCAACCCACTCCAGTGTTCTTGCCTAGAGAATCCCAGGGACAGCGGAGCCTGGTGGGCTGCCGTCTATGGGGTCGCGCCGAGTCGGACACGACTGAAGCGACTTAGCGGCGGCAGCAGCAGGCCGATGAGACCTGCAGTTTGTGCTTGCCCTCGCTGTGTCCCGGCCGAGGGACGCTGTTGGTGCCCCCCGAGGCTTGCTCTGGCTTGTCTTCACCTGCGTTTCCTGGGTTGCTGGCAGGTTTAGTCATCTCCTGGTGTGTTCGAGAGCTGTTTGGGTTCCCTCTTTAAGAACTGTCTGTTTATATTCTTTGCCCATTTTTTGCAGGGTTTCCTCAATTTGTTTTGTTGGTTTGCATACATGTTTCGTGTGCTCCAGGTAGAGATCTCCCATCAGCTTTAATGCCCACTTACCTTCTCCCGGCCTCTGTTTTTGGAACAGAGACCCTCGGTGTCCGCGTCTGAAAACCAGCTGTTGCCTGTGGCTGCGTTCTGGGTCTCACTAACCTCTCCTTCTTCTTGGACGCAAACACATTCTTCTGGATTCTTGTCTGCTGGCTTTTCAGGTTCACTTTCCACGTGGAAGTCTTTCTTCCTCACGGTTCCCTCTTGCATTATATTCAAGGCAGGAAATCCAGCCTTTTCTTTCTCTGTCTAGTAGTTATTTACCCAGCACCATTCACAAAACAATCTTTCACTTTCCTGTTGCGTGTTCTAGGGCTGTCTTCATTTGGTATTAACTTTCTGTATTTACATAGATTTTTTTTTTCGTCAACTTTCTTGAGGTAAAATTAACTTATCATAAAATTCACCCTTTTAATTATTTATTTTGGTCATGCCACATGGCTTGTGGGATCTTGGTTCCGAACCAGGGAAACTAAGGGGGTCTCAACCTGTACCCTCTGCAGTGGAAGCGTGGAGTCCTAACCACTGGAAGGCCAGCGAGCTCCCAGAGTTTACCCTTTTAGAGTACACAATTCAGTGGGGTTAGTATTTTCACAAAGTTGAACATCCGCCCCCACTACCTCATTCCAGCACATTTCCAACACCTGGTAGAGAAACCCCCAGCCCATCAGCCATCACTTCCCAACTCCTGGCTGCTTGCTACCCACCTGCTTCTGTCTGTGGATCTGCCTGTCCTGGGTGCTTCATTACTTGGAGCTACTGTTCAGGAATCTTTGTGTTCTGTTTGTGTATTTATCTGTTTCTTCACTAACAGCAAATTATTCTTTATTTTCATAAACTGTTTATGGTTGTATAATATGCATACAGAATTTGCAAGCCCTTGGGGACTTCGGATGAATTTCCATAAACTGAGCTCCCCTGTGAGGCCAGCACCCAGAAGGAAGCCCGGTTGGGGACCCCGCAGTCCTCTCAGCAGTGGTGCGGCTGCCATCCTGTGCCCTCGCGTTCCCCTGATCTCTGAACCCTGAGACTGGCTTTGACTCTGGCTTCTGCTCAGCCTGGTGTTTGTGGCCTCAGAGTGCTGTGTGGCAGCACGCCATTCTCGGTGTGAGGCCTTGTTTCACTGTGAACACACATGCCACCCGTGTGTCTGTGGGACACACATTATCTGTTTGTTTGGAACTGCCGAGTGGCGAGGGCACGTGCGCTGTGTTTAGCTTGGGAGATGCTGCCGGGGGTTCTCCTAGTGCTTGCCCGGTTTATACCCTCACCAGTGTCGTTTATACCCTCACCAGTGTCACAAGACTGTCTGGTTGCTCCAGTCTGCACAGTCCAGGACATGGCCACCTGCCACATGTGGTTGTTTGTGTTTAAATTCCAGCATTTTGGTTCTCGGCCCCACTCAGGTGCTCACTGGCCTTGTGTGTCGGGGAGTCTGCAGCTTAGAGGCCATGGCGTTCCCAGGAAGTCTTCCTCTCTCGTTTGGCCCCTCTGCGCACTGTAGCCAGGCCTTGCTGTGGCTGTCGCTCCGTCTTCCTGATAACTTGTGAACCTGAGGATCTTCCCTCTCCTTGGGGATAGGGTGTTTATGGCTTTTGGGCCTTTTTCACTTAGGCTACCTTTCATTTTCTTATTGATTTATATGAGTTCTTTAGATACTCTCTATAGGAGCTCTTTGTTGGATGTATGTATTCAAAATATTTTCTGCTCACTTTGCACTCTCTTAATAGTGTCTTTTGATGAATAGAAATCTTTTAAGAGTCCAATTGATCAAAGTTTTTCTTTTGTGGTTATTTTTTGTGTCCTGTCTAGGAAATCTGCTTGTAAGATTTGACATTTTATCTTTCACGTGAAAAAGTTGGCTTAAAGCTCAACGTTCAGAAAACTAAGATCATGGCATCTGGTCCCATCACTTCATGGGAAATAGATGGGGAAACAGTGGAAACAGTGTCAGACTTTACTTTTTTGGGCTCCAAAATCACTGCAGATGGTGATTGCAGCCATGAAATTAAAAGACGCTTACTCCTTGGAAGGAAGTTTATGGCCAACCTAGATAGCATGTTTAAAAGCAGAGGCATTACTTTGCCAACAAAGGTCCATCTAGTCAAGGCTATGGTTTTTCCAGTGGTCGTGTATGGATGTGAGAGTTGGACGGTGAAGAAAGCTGAGCGCCATAGAGTTGATGCTTTTGAACTGTGGTGTTGGAGAAGACTCTTGAGAGTCCCTTGGACTACAAGGAGATCCAATCAATCCATCCTAAAGGAGATCAGTCCTGGGTGTTCATTGGAAGGACTGATGTTGAAGCTGAAACTCCAATACTTTGGCCACCTCATGCGAAGAGTTGACTCATTGGAAAAGACCCTAATGCTGGGTAGGATTGAGGGTGGGAGGAGAAGGGGACGACAGAGGATGAGATGGTTGGATGGCATCACTGACTCGATGGACATGAGTTTGGGTGGACTCCGGGAGTTGGTGATGGACAGAGAGGCCTGGCGTGCTGCGATTCATGGGGTCGCAAAGAGTCGGACACAACTGAGCGACTGAACTGAACTGAACTTTCATGTGAAAGTGAAAGTCGCTCGTGTTCGACTCTTTGCGACCCCATGGAATTCTCCAGGCCAGAATACTGGAGTGCGTAGCCTTTCCCTTCTCCAGCGATCTTCCCGACCCAGGAATCGAACTGGGGACTCCTGGATTGCAGGTGGATTCTTTACCAACTGAGCTATGAGGGAAGCCCTTTATCTTTCATACTCACCTAGAATTGAATCTTTTGTTTGAAGTGGGTAGGGTTGAGATACATTTCTTCTATGTGTTATCCATTTGCTCCACCATATTAAAAACATGTTTAGTGATTTTTTTTCAGATAAATAACAGATAAGTAAAATAATAGCAATCCACGGATAACAAAATCTGAGTGTGAAGTATCCAGTTCCATGAGTGTGTCTAGTCGGCATCCATACAGGGACAGACTTACCTGCCCTCTGGTCTGTACAGATAATACTCTCTTAGAGGACATGATTCTGGCAAAAATCTGAGATATACTTAGTTGTCCCTTGGCTTCCATAGGGGGTTGGTTACAGAACCTGCAGTGGGTACCAAGCCCAAGTCCATCGTATGAAAGGGTGCGGTGCAGTCAGATGGGCCCTCGGGTTCCACATCCACAGATTTAACCAACTGCAGGTCAGATTCCATAAATGGGCAAGTTACCCTCAACATTTCAAGTTTTATAGACTGTATGATTATAACAGCAGATCAATGTAGAAACGTATGGTTTTTCATATATGCATGTGTTTATCACGGGGGGTGTGGTTGGGTTTTATTTTTCAAATAGATATTGGTATCATAATGCTTTGATTATTTATAATAAGTAATAAAATAAGAAAGTGGTGCAGCATACCGGCATGTCCATAGCACTGGAATCACACACTATGAGCGCGCAGTCTCCAGGGCAAACAAAAGTGGTTATTAACTGCTGTGTTTGTTGTCAACACTTCAAAACCTTATTAATATAAGACAATCTCTATGCACATTTAAATATTTCCCTATGAAACATAATGTTTAAAAAATTAGTGGATATTGGTCTTTGTAGGGGGCTTCCCTGGTGGCTCAGATGGTAAAGAATCTGCCTGCAATGCAGGAGACTCTGGTTCGATCCCTGGGTCAGGAAGATACCCTGGAGAAGGGAATGGCTGGTTCTTGTTAATCATCCATTTTTTACTTTTTCATATGAGTACAAACTGCATTCATTTCCCATGTGAAGGGCGGTATTGAGGCAAAGTTGCTCTCAAACCATAGGCAGACCCACAGTTGCTACTTCCCGCCTCCTGGGTTCCACCGGCCCAGTGGGAGCTGCCCGCCTGGCTCCTCCCGCTCTGCCTGGGACTGGGCTTTGCCATCCTTTGCCCGTTGTGCGGTCGTGACAGCAGCTTTCTGTGAGTGCCCGAGGCTGCTCTGTCTCTAGTGTCACCTTCCAGGTGTGTGCGCTCGGCCAGCCCTGCCCTTGTGGGTACACAGCACCCAGTGTGTACAGGGACAAGCATGGTGCCCTGAGTCTCCCCTCTGTTTGCAGGGGGCACAGCAGCTGCCACCTCAGACCTGAGGATGGCGTGTGACCGAGCCCGGGTCCCGCTGCACACAGAAGAGCGCCCTGGGGGCGCTGCAGCCGGCAAGGTAGGCGGCTGCCCCGCCCCGCCCCGCCCCTGCGCTGGAGCTCCCCGCAGCCCGCCTTGGGCCACTCGCACCCTTCTGATCACGCTGCCTGTGTTCTTCTCCAGCCCAAGAAGAGTGTGGTTGTTGCAGAGACCCCATCGGCTCTCCTCCCCAACTCGGATGGTACCCCGGATGAGTCTGTCGCCAGCAGGAAGACAGACTCCATCCTCAGAGCTGCCACACAGGACCTGCTCACCCTGATGAAGCTGGATGTGCGTGACCCTGCTGCCTCCTCTGGCTGGGGTTGGGGGGGCGGTTATGCCTGTCCTGGAGACCCTGTCCTCAGAAGTCCCGCTTCTTCAGGTGACCCCGCTGCCTCCTCTGGCTGGGTTTGGGGGGGGGCATCTGCCTGTCCTGGAGACCCTGTCCTCAGAAGTCCCGCTTCAGGCAGCTGTTCCAGGGCAGGGACAGCCATGGCTACCCCTCCCCCAGGCAGGGCTCCGGACGGCGTCCTGATGGTCCTGATGCTGGTGTTCCGCAGACCCCCTCCCAGGGCAGTCTGGGGTCCTTGCCTTCTGGGTGCCCACAGGGGACAGGGCACCACTCAGGATGCTAACAAAGGGTTAAAAACATGCCTTCATCACTTACATGTTTTTTATTTATCTTTTCTCTTCACATAAAATGTTGTGCATGCCTTCTAAACAGACAAGCATGAAGCCACCTCATCCCAGACTAGACTGAGTGTTCCCAGCCACGACCCCTCTTCCTCCCGGGGGACGGCTGCCCAGCGCCCACATGTGCGCTGGGTAAGAGGGACGCGTCCTGTGTGTCTTCCGAGTCTGCGCCCACGCCGCTCCCTGGGCCAGAGGCTCCTTCCGTGCCGGTGCTGAGCTCAGTCACACGTGGGCCTGTGTCCCCTCCAAGCTGGTGGATGAGGGCTTTTGTGCCAGCAGTCAGAATTTGGGGGCTTTTCCATTTCAGATAAAAGTGGGGGTGTGGGCTTGGCTTTTAGCGTTAATTCGATCTCCTTGGTTGCTAATGGGACTGAGTCTCTCACATCTTACTGTCTTTGCCTCTGGTGGGGGAGGCATGTGGAGCCTTCTGCCTGTTTCTCGGTCTTTACTTTTAGGCTTCTGGGGTTTCTTTACAGTTTCTGAACGAGAGTCCTATGCTTCGTAGGTCTTGCACGTAGTCATCTCCTCTGGGATTTGCCTTTTTTGCTTTCTGAATGGTCTTTGTGGTGGACAGAAGTTTGTAATTATAATGCAGTAAGCATCACTTTTTTCTTTTATGGTTAGTGCTTTTTGTGCCTAAGAAACATTTCCTTACTTTGGGTTCATAAATATTTTTATATATTGTTATAGCAGATGGGATTAATTTTTGTGCGGGACGCAGGGAAGGACTGGATTGATGTATTTTTGCTCATGACTACCTGGCTGGCTCAGAATCGTGCTCTGTCTCCAGTGTCTCTGTTGGGACCTGGCCTGTCTGACCGGCTGCGCTCTCTCACTCCTGGCGCTGCGCAGGGCAGTGAAGCTCTGCGCTCTCTCTCACTCCTGGCGCTGCGCAGGGCAGTTGACCCTCTGCGCTCTCTCTCACTCCCGGCGCTGCGCAGGGCAGTGAAGCTCTGCTCTCTCTCACTCCTGGCGCTGTTCAGGGCAGTGTAGCTCTGCGCTCTCTCTCACTCCTGGCGCTGTACAGGGCAGTTGATCCTCTGCGCTCTCTCTCACTCCCGGCGCTGCACAGGGCAGTGAAGCTCTGCAGCCGGCCTGCCCTCCCTGAGCCCCAGAAAACAGGGACGGGAGGGGCCTCCCACACCCTCAGCTCATGGGCCTCCTTCCCTGGCCCCCCTGGGCGGGGACTGGGGGGTTTTCATGAAGCTTCTGTCATCTGCGCTTGTGCACAGCACAGCCTCCTGACTGGGTCAGCTTTCAGGCCCGCGTTGGGGTCCACAGGCACCTCCACCTGACTGGTCCAGATGCTGCCACGTGCCAGTTCTCGGGCGCGGGGAGCTGCCTTGCGTGCAGAGGGAGGGCAAGGCTGGTGCGCGGACTCCTTCCTCCTGTGGGACTCAGCCTCCTGAGGGACAGCTCATGTCCCCTGGGCTGGGTCCCCGGTTGCAAGTCAGCGGCAGCGCGCGGCCTCCGGCCCCAGCGTCTGCGGAGGAGGGCGTGCTGGTCTTCCCTCCTTGTCTCCTTGTTGCTGTCAAGATAGGCTCTCTGGGGTCGTGCAGTGTCACTTTGACAGAACTGAGCATGGGTTTCTTTTTATTCATCTTGCACGAGACCCTGTGGGCTTCTGCAGTCTGTCTCTGTCGTTGTTGACAAAGGGCCGGTATCACCGCCTCAAGCATCGCCCCCGTCCGTTTCCTCTCTTCTCCCTCAGAGACTCCAGCGAAAGTCTGTTCTCATTGATCCGTTACGCGTCTTACCCTTTCTTCTGCATCTTCAGTATAAAAGTCTTTATATGCTTGAAAGAAATAGAGATATTGATGTCTTTGTTTAAGTTCACTAATTCTTCTCACAGAATCGGGTCTGCTGCTAACCCCGGGATTGAATTCTTGAGCCTGGTTCTCCCATCCCCATACCGGCAGGCCTGCTTCTTGGGTCTGCTGTCGCGAGCCCGGCTGTCGCGTGCTTTACCCGCGTGCATGCGTGTCACTGTGGAGTCCCTCCCGTGGAGTCACCGTTGCCTTTGTTCCCTCTGGCCCTGGCTTGTGGCGGCTCACCTCTGACTGGACCTGGTTTTCCTTGGTAACTCTGTGCTGTATATCGTGTTTATTTGTAGAAATTATATGAGACCAAAGGTGACATTATTTCCTTCACAAAGGAGTTCTCTTTGCTTTCGCCAGAAGTCTGGGCCGATCAGATGCCCCAAAGCTGGACTTCAGAATTCCTCAGTTACGGTTAAATTTTGTTTATTATTCCTAGTCCGTCAATAGAACTTTCAGGTCATTGTAGTTGATGTTCTCTCAGCCTCGTTTTCAGAGCTTTAAACTTGTTTTTATTGTTCTATTTCCATATTCAGTAATCAGTACATCCAGGATTTATGTTTCATGTTGTTCTTCATTGTATAAAGGTTTAGACATGTAAACAGGTAGGGGAAATAACTATCAGTTCAGTTCAGTTCAGTCGCTCAGTCGTGTCCAACTCTTTGCGACCCCATGAATCGCAGCACGCCAGGCCTCCCTGTCCATCACCTAAAGGACAGAAATGGTAGGGACCTCACAGAAGCAGAAAATATTAAGAAGAGGTGGCAGGAATACACAGAAGAACTGTCCAAAAAAGATCTTCACGACCCAGATAACCACGATGGTGTGATCACTCACCTAGAGCCAGACATCCCGGAATGGGAAGTCAAGTGGGCCTTAGAAAGCATCACTATGAACAAAGCTAGTGGAGTGATGGAATTCCAGTTGAGCTATTTCAAATCCTCAAAGATGATGCTGTGAAAGTGCTGCACTCGATATGCCAGCAAATTTGGAAAATTCAGCAGTGGCCACAGGACAGGAAAAGGTCAGTTTTCGTTCCAATCCCAAAGAAAGGCAATGCCAAAGAATGCTCAAACTACTGCACAATTGCACTCATCTCACATGCTAGTAAAGTAATGCTCAAAATTCTCCAAGCCAGGCTTCAGCAATACGTGAACCGTGAACTTCCAGATGTTCAAGCTGGTTTTAGAAAAGGCAGAGGAACCAGAGATCAAATTGCCAATATACGCTGGATCATTGAAAAAGCAAGAGAGTTCCAGAACAACATCTATTTCTGCTTTATTGACTATGCCAAAGCCTTTGACTGTGTGGATCACAATAAACTGTGGAGAATTCTGAAAGAGATGGGAATACCAGACCATCTGACCTGTCTCTTGAGAAACCTGTATGCAGGTCAGGAAGCAACAGTTAGAACTGGACATGGAACAACAGACTGGTTCCAAATAGGAAAAGGAGTACATCAAGGCTGTATATTGTCACCCTGCTTATTTAACTTATATGCAGAGTACATCATGAGAAACCCTGGGCTGGAAGAAACACAAGCTGGAATCAAGATTGCCGGGAGAAATATCAATAACCTCAGATATGCAGATGACACCACCCTTATGGCAGAAAGTGAAGAAGAACTAAAGAGCCTCTTGATGAAGGTGAAAGAGGAGAGTGAAAAAGTTGGCTTAAAGCTCAACGTTCAGAAAACTAAGATCATGGCATCTGGTCCCATCACTTCATGGGAAATAGATGGGGGAACAGTGGAAGCAGTGTCAGACTTTATTTTGGGTGGCTCCAAAATCACTGCTGATGGTGATTGCAGCCATGAAATTAAAAGACGCTTACTCCTTGGAAGAAAGGTTATGGCCAACCTAGATAGCATATTTAAAAGCAGAGACATTACTTTGCCAACAGAAGTCTGTCTAGTCAAGGCCATGCTTTTTCCAGTGGTCATGTATGGATGTGAGAGTTGGATGGTGAAGAAAGCTGAGCGCTGCAGAATTGATGCTTTTGAACTGTGGTGTTGGAGAAGACTCTTGAGAGTCCCTTGGACTACAAGGAGATCCAACCAGTCCATCCTAAAGGAGATCAGTCCTGGGTGTTCATTGGAAGGACTGATGTTGAAGCTGAGACTCCAATACTTTGGCCACCTCATGCGAAGAGCTGACTCATTGGAAAAGACCCTGATGTTGGGTAGGATTGGGGGCAGGAGGAGAAGGGGACGACAGAGGATGAGATGGCTGGATGGCATCACTGACTCGATGGACATGGGTGTGGGTAGACTCCAGGAGTTGGTGATGGACCGAGAGGCCTGGCGTGCTGCAATTCATGGGGGTCGCAAAGAGTCGGACACGACTGAGCGACTGAACTGAACTGATGTCCATCAAGTCGATGACTTCCTCCCTAAAAGACACAGGCTGCTTTTAAACATAACACAATGCCCTGTCCCCGCCCCCAAATGCAACAATAATTCTTCAGTCTTTTCCTGTCCAGGTTGCTCCTGAAGGTGCTGAGTGGTGGGGGCTAGTGGGCTCTCAGGCCTCTTCTCTAAAGCCCCTGTTGTCCTTTATCCAGAGACTGCACCTTCCCTGTGTCTGACAGCTGGGCTGGCCCCCCACCCCCTGTGGTGTGGGAACCGGGGCGCAGGTCTCGCTCTTGGTCAGGAGGCGCGTGGCGTCCATCTTTCTCTGGCAGCCCCAATGCCCGGGCTTAGACTCCTGCCCCCTCGGCTTCGCAGGGCTGGGACTAGGGATTTAGGTACCTGTCCTCTTCCCAGGTGGTGCTAGTGGTAAAGAACCCGCCTGCCAATATAGGAAACGTGAGTTGCAGGTTCATGATCCCTGGGTCGGGAAGATCCCCTGGAGGAGGGCATGGCAACCCACTCCAGCATTCTTGCCTGGAGAACTCCACGGACAGCGGAGCCTGGCGAGCTATGGTCCATAGGGTTGCAAAGAGTCAGACACAACTGAAGCGTCCTAGCACGCACGCAGGCCTCTTCAGAGGTGACTAGGGAGTTTTCTTGATGTTTCTGTTCTACTGTCTCTATGAACTGTAAACACAGCTGGTATTTCCACACCCTTGGCACTCACTTTCCAGGTTTCTCTCCTCACAAGACCCTGAGTGTGCTCCTGGGTATGCTGTGAAGAGCTCTTAGTGTAGCTAGCAGGGAAAAGGGCGCCCGACCAGGACGCTTGCCAGTCAGGCCTGCACCATGCAGTCACCAAGCCACCTTTCTCACGACACTGACGTCCCCTCTCCATTACGTACCTTCACAGGCGTGGTGGCGTGTGTTTGTTCTCTGCTGTGTCTCACTGACGCTTGTCTGTCCTGTGCCACTGTCACCAGCTTGTCGCCAGGGCATCCTCCAGGCCTGTCTCCACGGGTGGTCCTCCGGGGGCTGGCGATGCCCTGTGGCTGTGTCCCTCTGCCCGGGGGCTATGTGCAGCCTCCACAGAAGCTTGATCTCTGTGCTCCCTGTCCTGACCCTGTGTTTCCCTTTCTAGGACCCTTCGCTGTTAGACGGCCGGGTGACGCTTCTCCATGTCCCAGGGGGCACGGTGGTGTCACGGCAGGGAGACCAGGTGAGGGAAGGCGGAGTCCGCAAGAGTGGCCACCAGACCACCCAGGACTGGCACTGGCCCTGGCTCTGGGCAGAGCTCAGAGGAGGCAGCCTCACTGTGGCCTCTAGACCCAGTGGACACATGAGGTGCGGTCTGCTGTTGCTGAGCGCAGATGGGCTCTTGTCCTCAGGCCTGTGCAGCATCTGCAGACCTGTTGAGGGTCACTGAGCCTGCCCTCTTCCTGGGGTGGCTTTGTCCTGCCCAGCATGGGTGTGTCCATATGCACATCCACGTTGCCGTTAACAGTCTCACTCAGGAAGTCAGGTACAGGAGGGAGCACTGTGTTTGCTCAGTCCTCAAACCTAATACAGATGAAAAATAATTTTGTTTCTCACAAATGAATGTGGGACTTCCCAGGTGATGCTAGTAGTAAAGAATCTGCCTGCCAGTGCAGCAGATGCAAGAGACCTGGGTTCAATCCCTGGGTCGGGAAGATCCCCTGGAGCAGGAAGTGGCAACCATTCCAGTATTCTTGCCTGAAAAATCCTATGGACAGAGGAGCTTGGTGGGCTACAGTCCATGGGGCTGCAAAGAGTCAGACACGACTGAGTGAGCCCGGATGCATGTCGTTTCCGATGCTGAGAGCCCTGCTCTGCTGGGCGGCAGAGACCATATCTCTCCGGCCTCCTGTGGTGAGGGCTGCCTTCCCCAGCCCTGTACCAGCTGGGAGCAGGAGTCCTTCATTTGCCGGTTGAGCAGCAGTGATGAGAAGGGCCTTCCTTGCTGAGCAAGCAGGCCGACCTGCATCCCCTTCCTATGCAGGCTTTCCCTGGAGCATGGCCACCCAGGCCAGTGCTGAGGAGGCAGACCACCTAGCAACCCTGGGGGCTGGGCCGGGGGCACGGAGAGTCAGCCTGGTGGGGACCCTCCTGGGCCTCTTCCCCTGCCCTCTGCCCCTCCTCTTGTTCTCTGGGGACAAGACAGGGGAAAGGCCTGTCCTTTTCCTGAGGGAGGCGGGCTGCTGGCTGACTCCCAGCACCCGGCCATCGGGGCCCTGTGGGAGGGCCTGTCCCGGGCCTTCCGCAGCACCTAGCACCCAGCACCCCCAAGAGGCTGCCCTGGAGCAGGGGCCTCCGCCTGCCCCAGCCCTGAGAGCCCTGCGGGTCCGGCACAGGCTGCTTTTCTTTTTATCCGTTTCTGACACACTGACCCTTTTCTGCGCAGACCAGGGAGAGGGGTCCCATGGAGTGGGGTGAGCAGATGAGGAAGGGTCCTGAGAGGGCTTGGCATCAGACTGGTTTCACAGGCACATCTTCGAGCGCTGGGCCCTGAGAGCGTGTGCTGTGTGCCGGGGGTGGGGGTTGTCCTGCCGGCTTCAGCCGCTTTCAGGGGTGAGCTCCTGTCTCTGCCTTGCGCGTTGCTGAGCTGCCAGCATGTTTGTGTGGAGCAACTCGATCTGCAGGTGCCTCCGGGGCTGGGCGGCTGCCGTGGACCAGTGACCCCGAGAGGGCTCGTCCCCTGTGGTTGGTGATGAGTGACGGGACATTCCCAGCGAGCCTGGGCCCGGGGCCGGTCACGTGAGCCGTGCAGGTGGAGGCCGGGCTGCGGCCTCCCCTGCCGGCCCGGGCTCGGGAGCTCTGCCAGCTCCGCCAGGGCCTGTGTTTTCTCAGGACACGAATATCCTCTTCGTGGTCTCGGGGCTGCTGCACGTGTACCAGCGGAAGATTGACAGCGAGGAGGACACGTTCCTGTTCATGGCACGGCCCGGCGAGATGGTGGGCCAGCTGGCGGTGCTCACGGGCGAGCCCCTCATCTTCACCATCAGGGCCAACCGGGACTGCAGCTTCCTGTCCATCTCCAAGGCGCACTTCTACGAGTGAGTGCCCCCGCTGGCCACTGCCCCTGCGTGGCTCCCACGTGGGCCTGAGCGTGTCTGTAGTGCGCGTGCGCGTCTCCACGTGGGCCTGAGCGTGTCTGTAGTGCGCGTGCGCGTCTCCACGTGGGCCTGAGCGTGTCTGTAGCGCGCATGTGCGTCTCCACATGGGCCCAGGGGCCTGCTTGTGATTGTGTCTGTGCCATGTGCATACGTGACCGTGTGACCGTCCGCGTGTCCGTGCTCACAGCGGCGCCTTGGCTGACGTCCCGAGGAACCCTGTGCACTAGTCCCTTCCCTCTGGAGGTGAGGCTCATGTCAGCTGCTGTCCTGACATCGCCTGGGGTCCTCGGGGGCTCCCACACGTCACCCGAAGCGGAACTTGACGTTTCCCTGACCTGCCCCTGCTCCCGCCTTAGTCGTCTCAGTGACTGGTGACTTCATCTGCCCATTGCTTGGCCGAGTCCCGAGCCCCCCAGGCCCCGCAGTCTCTGTGGCCCAGTGCAGCCAGGAGACTGCAGCCCAGGAGCTGAGCACCCCCCGGTGCTGCCCTCCAGGGGCCTCCACACTACAGCGGGTACCTGCTTGGCTTCACACCCCCAGCCTGGTTCGCACTGGCAGACAGGAGACAGTGGCTGACGTTTCTGCTGGACCCAGTGGCTTTCCTGGCTCCAAGCCTCCAGTCTCTGCCACTGACCCCTCAGCCACGCCCTCGCCTGTGCACCCCCACCACTCTAGTCTTCTGGCACATCCTGGGAGTTGGGGTTTTGGCCCACTGCCAGTACTGGGCCTTACACATGGCATGTGCTCCCAGGACTCTGTGGGTGGTGATGACCACTGTGGAGGGGCTCCGACAGCCCTCCCAGGGTCTCTGGCCACTGGGCATACCCAGGGGGCAGGGGAGCAGGTAGCTGACTGGGGTCTGCGCTCCGGCCTCACCCCTGGCTCAGTGGGCATCATGATAAGTGGGGACGGGGGGGGGGGCACCTGTGGCCTGGAGTGAAGGGGTGGAGCCCGGCGGGACTGGCCAGGGAGCAGGGGCAGGGAATGACTCCACGATACCCGGCAGCATCATGCGGAGGCAGCCAGCCGTGGTCCTGAGCGTGGCACACACCGTGGTGAGGCGGGTGTCGTCCTTCGTGCGGCAGATCGACTTTGCCCTGGATTGGATGGAGGTGGAGGCCGGGCGCGCCATATACAGGTGAGGCCTGCCTTCCTGGCCGTGGGCGCAGTGCCAGCTGCAGGCCACAGACAAGGGCTGATTTGCTCTGCCTCTGGGGGTGACAAAGGCAGCGGCCTCGTGGCTGCCTCCTGGCTTCCGTGCCCACACTGCCCTCAGACGCACTCCCTCTTCACCGGCACAGCCTTCCACAGGGCCCAGCGGAGCCGCGTGGAAACAGCATCCACGAAGGTGTTTGTGTGCCAGGTGTGGGCTCAGATGGGCAGCCTCAGGCCCGTGTCCTAACGGCTGAATTCAGACGTCCACGCTTGCTGGGTCAAACACGGCTGAGAGCTACCCGTTTTCACGGTTTTAAAAATTAAAACTAAGATAAATCATTATTTAAAGTCGTTTATTTAAAAATCACAATAAACCCTTTACATGTTAGTATACATATTTTTTAATGGAAAATAACGATTTTCCAAAACAAAACCATGTAGTGAGAAGAATAGATTCCTTTGTCTGTTTCGCTGCCTCTGGTGGCCAAGGGCTTCCCGCCAGGTGCCCCGCCCGCCCCGACAGCCTCTGTCCCTCAGGCAGGGGGACAAGTCCGACTGCACCTACATCGTGCTTAGCGGCCGCCTGCGTGCTGTGATCCAGAAGGAAGACGGCAAGAAGCGCCTGGCGGGCGAGTACGGCCGCGGAGACCTCGTGGGCGTGGTAGGGCCGCCTGCCCCGCCCCTCCCCTCCCCTTCCTTCCCCACCCATGCCCCTCCCGTCCACGCTTCTCCCCCTTCATGCCCCTCCCCTCCCCTCCCCCTCCCCTTCCCGCCCAAGCTCCTTCCCCTCCCACCCTATCCCTCCCCCCTTCCCGCCCCTCCCCCCTCCCTTCCCGCCCCTCCCCCTCCCCCCCTCCCGCCCCTCCCCCTCCCCCCCTTCCCGCCCCACCCCTCCCCTCCCCTCCCCACCCCTGCCCCTCCCGTCCACGCTTCTCCTCCTCCTCGTGCCCCACCCCTCCCCTCCTCCTCTCCCTTCCCGCCCTACCCCTACCCCTCCCCGCCCACACCCCGCCCCCCTTCCCCGCCCCCTTTCCCACCCACAACCCGCCCCCTTCCCCGCCCCCGCCGCCTCCCTCCCCTGCTCCTCCCCCTACACCTCTCGCCCATCCCCCCACACCCTTTCTCTTCCCGCCGCGGGCGGAGGCACAGTCAGTAGAATAGCCCAGGAGTTGCCTCCTACAGGCCGCCTCCCACAGGCCGCCTCCCAGGAGAGCAGGCCTAGGGTGGGTTCGGCAGGCAGCTCTGGGACGGTGGTCTCTCTGAGACTCCGAGGCCGTCGCGGGGAGGATGAGGCCCAGGCCCATCTGGGATGCTGGTGGTAGGCCCACAGCTCTCGCGGTGCTTCCTTCCCCAGCGCAGAGTGCTGGGTGAGCCCCGTTTCCTCCTGCTCCCCACCTGCTCTGGAGGGGGCGCTGGGACCCTGCTCGCAGGCCTGCCTCCGGGCCTTGGGGTCAGCCTGTGGCCCTAGAACCAGCTCCCGTCCCCAGGTGGAGACTCTCACCCACCAGGCCAGGGCGACCACAGTGCATGCCATTCGGGACTCAGAGCTGGCCAAGCTTCCCGAAGGAGCCCTGAACTCCATCAAGCGCCAGTACCCGCAGGTGAGGGCTGTGAAGTTGTGAAGTCAGAATGTCAGAACCGGGTTGAGACCAAGACTGCTCCCATCAGGCAGGCTGCGAGAGGAGGACCGCCCCCGCCTCCCCAGACAGCAGTCCCCACCGGCTTCAGGGCAGGACTGCAGTGCCTGGCAGTCAGCCAGGAGGCGGAATGAGGGCAGCCTGCCCTGCTTCTGGTTTTCTGATGTCACTTCCCTGCTTCTGAGTCATTAGAGTGTAGACGGGGAAATGGAGAGCCTGTACCTTAGCAGTTTGGAGGGAGAGGCAGGGCTGCTACTGGAGAGTCACGGGAGTGGCCCCTCTGAAGGCTCAGGCCTGATCCATCCCCATGAGCCTGTGTGTGAACTGATGAAGCAGCCCCCAGATTATTTATGAAGTTAATGTGACTTTAATACCAAAACATGATAAAAATAACACAGAAAACGGATTGTTTCTTTAGTACCATATAGTAGATAAACTATTAGTGCAGTAAGTATGTGTGATTGGAGTAAGCTGACAACAGCTTCTCTTTTCAAAAACGATTCTGCACAGCATGCAAGAGCCACAAAAGCAGGTTTCCTGGACAGTACCTCCTCTGCCATCTTGTTAACTGTAGCAATTAAACAATTTTCAACTCACTTTCTCCTCATACAAAAGCATTTAGAAGTAAATTATACACATTTTGACATTTCAACTTTATTTACTTGAGTCTGCAACTCAAAAGATTTAGAATTAATATCACCACAATAGCATTATTATATTTAAAAGGTAATTCTCCCTGGATATCGTGTAATACCAGCCCATGTCTGGCCAGAGCTGGCACTCAGCACTACACAACGACCCTTGGCTCTGCAGAGGTCCCTTGTGGTCTGCCTCCGGGGGTTGTGGCTTCCCCATTTGTCCTGTATTCCCTGCCTGGGGAAGACAGGGGCGGCCAGCCAGGGCAATGTCGCAGGCCACGTACCTGCCCACCCGCCTGTGAGCAGACAGCGGCCGCATCACCATCCACAGCCTGGAGCAGTTTACAGCCGAGGCAGTTTTGAAACCGTGCATCTAGGGTGCTTGGCTTTCTGGTTTACGGTGTGTGGTTGAGGCCTCTGTTCTTTCTCTGCCCCCAGGTTGTGACTCGACTGATTCGCCTCTTGGGCGAGAAGATCCTGGGCAGCCTCCAGCAGGGAGCGGCAGGTGCGTGCCCAGGCCTGGCACCTGGGAGCCCCGCCCACTCGGGCTGGAGCCCCTGCTTACCTTAAACTCCCCCTCACACCGTGTTGGTTAGAACTTTTGTTTTCAGCTGTCAGACACAGTGTTTGAAACTATTCCCTCATCTGGTTTTCCAGGCTGCCACCTGGTGTCCTCTGCTTTCTGTCTAAAGAGTTCCTTTAATAATGGTTCTTACAGTCTCTGAATTTTCCTGCATCAAAAGCTGTCTTTAAATTGCCTTTGTTCTGAAGGATACGTGTTGCCGGATGTGCCTTTGTGTCTTAACAGCCCTTTTATTTCAGCGCTTTGAACATTTTGTGCCACTTCCCTGTAGCCTCCACTGTGTCTGAGGAGAGATCCAGACTTGGAATTGCTCTCAGGTAGACGTGCGTCCTTTCTCTTTGACTGTGTTCAAGACTTTCCCTTGTCTTCCGTGTTTAGAATTTGATTCTGGAATGTTTGGGCACGAGTTCCTCCGAGCATCTTGTTTGGGGGCTTGCTCACCTTGACCCTGCAGGTCTCATTCATACGTGTGTGTGTGTGTGTGTGTGCGTGTGTGTGCATGCGTGCGTGCATGTGTGTGCGTGTGTGCGCACGTGTGTGTGCGTGTGCGTGTGCGCGCGCGTGTGTGTGTGTGTGTGTGTGTGTGTGTGTGTGTGTGTGTGTGTGTGTGTGTGTACCGCGTTTAGGAAGGGCTCAGCCGTTGTTTCTTCAGACCTTCTCTTGGCCCCGCACTCACTCTCCTTTCCTGGAAACTCCCAGACGCAGATGTTGGAGCTCTTGTTACCGTCCCCAGAGTCTCTGGGAGAGCGCTGTGTTTCAGCTGCTCTCCTCCTCTGATGCTCAGATCAGGTGCTTCCTCTGGTCTGTCTCCCTCTGATGCTCAGATCAGGTGCTTCCTCCGGTCTGTCTCCCTCTGATGCTCAGATCAGGTAGCTTCCTCCGGTCGGTCTCCCTCTGATGCTCAGATCAGGTAGCTTCCTCCGGTCTGTCTCCCTCTGATGCTCAGATCAGGTAGCTTCCTCCAGTCGGTCTCCCTCTGATGCTCAGATCAGGTAGCTTCCTCCGGTCTGTCTCCCTCTGATGCTCAGATCAGGTATTTCCTCCGGTCGGTCTCCCTGACTCCGCCCCGCCCCCAGGGTTTTTCTTTTTTCCGTTGTTTTATTCCTACCTTTGCTCCGAGGCTACGCGTGACGGCTGTTCCTGGCTAGCTGTGAAGCGCCGTTCTAGTACCTTCTCAGGGGCTTCCAGATCTTCCAGATTCTGTGGCCTGTTGTCATTTTGTCTCCGCTAGCTGTCTGCTCCTGCTCGGGTTGAGGTCTTCCTGGCTTTTGGTATGCCTGGTCACTTTGGATTGTACCCCCTATCCCGGGTGTTCTGTTATGATCGTCTGGTTCCCATTTAAATTGCTTACTCGCGCAGACTCTCGGTGCGCCTGTATTCAGAGCGCATCCCGGCCCCCTTCCCGGCCGTGTCTGAGCGCTAGCCTAGCTCCCAAGGCCTCTGCCTCGCTGCGCTGGTCTGCTGCGTCTGTGTGCTCCCCTGAGCCGGCGTGAAGGCCGGCGGGTGCACCACCGCCTTCTGCTCTCAGAGCCTCTGCTGGGTGCTTCTGGCCAGTCTCACACATGGGCTGCTTGGGGGTGAGCCAAGGACTTCAGCCAGGGTTTAGGGGACTCTCTTCTCCATACCCCCCTCTCTGGACAGGGTGCTGCTTCTGCTTGCTAGTGCTGGCCTTGGAGAGTTGGGGCTCCACCGTCTGTGTCTAGAGCCCAGGCAGGGTTTGCTTAGGGCAGAGGGCCCTGGAAAGTCTCCTGGGAGGCAGCCCTGCTGGGGAGTGGGAAGGAAGGTCTCACGTGGCGGTAGCTGGGTCTGGGCGTGACACCGCCACCCCTATGGCACTGGTGGAGCGGTCCTCCCATGAGCTGAGGTCCCCGGCCAGTTTGCCCTCCTCTCAGCGCTCCTCTGGGCCTCCTGAGAGCTGCGTCCAGGGCCTTCTTGTAGCTGGTGGCCACGGGTAGGTGGGATGCCGGTTCCGTCTCCTTAGCCAGAACCAGAGCTTCTCACCACTTTTCTTAAAAGCTAAGCGAAAGCTATCAGGAGCTGGCGATCAATTCCCCCTCTGGGCCTACCGCAGATGGAGGGTTCTGATGTCAGAGGTCACTGGGAAAGAGAGAGGAAGGGACCCCCCACAAAGAAGCTTCAGCAAATCCAGGGACAGGGGCCCTCTGCTGCCTTGCGTGCCGCCAGCAGTGGGCTCACAGCCCTCCCTTCCCTTTCCCTGCCCCAGATTAGCTCCTGGGAGCCCTGTCTCTGCCTCCTGAGCCCCCACGCTGGCTTCTGGGTCAGGCCTTGCGGGGACCCACCCTCCTCCCCAGGGACAAGACCAGCAGAATCAGAAATGGACAGAGCTGGGCCTTCCTGCACGGCCAGGGCCAGCGGCCAGCCAGGGGAGCCAGGAAGAGAGCCCTCAGCGTGTCTGGGCCCCGGAAGACTGGAGCCTGGCTGGGATGTGGCCGGCAGGAAGAGTGAGGCTGTCCCCTCAGCCACCTCCATGAAAGCAGGAGATGCCACCCACCAAGAAGGGACTTTGTGCTTAGAAACTTCAGCCAGGGATGCGCTGATGGAGGGAATGACCTCGTGGCCATATGTGCCTGCAGGTCCATCGCTGCTGCTGTGGGGCCTCTTGTCCTCACGACTAGAGGATGGGGAGTATGTGGTCCTGGGGACCCAGCCCTGACCTCCGGCGGGTGGTTCTGTGTCTCACCCCGGGTCTGGAAACCTACGCAGACGAGACAGTAGAAAGGTGTCATCATCTAAAACTCAAGCTGTTCACTGTCTCTGGAGGAGGTGGGGGAAGAACTCCAGGAGGGGGTGTGGTCAGAGGTCGGGTCCTCCCCCGGCCAGCCCTTCGCCTCTTTGCGTTCCCTCTGGGCCCCACGGTCTTCTCTGAGTCCGTGCCCACGTCCCCTTCAGTGGGGCCAGTCCTGATGTGTGAGATGCAAGGGCGCCGCCGTGCGGTTGGCTTTCAGCAGGAAGGACAGGGCTCTAGTTGTGGAGACCAAGGCAGACCCGGGTGCCCGTTCCCCCAGCCAGGCTGCTGGGGCCACGCCGTCACCTGGAAACATTCAGGGACACTGAGACTGTCCTAGCGGCAGTGCCTTGGGCTAGTGCACACCCCTGTGCTCTGCAGGTCACCAGTTTAGGTTCCATACTGTGGGCAGCAAGTGGGACTCGGGGAACCCCGCCAGCAACCTCTCCACGGTGGCCGTCATGCCAGTGTCGGAGGACGTGCCTCTCACCGCCTTCACCCTGGAGCTCAAGCACGCCCTCAGCGCTATCGGTAAGCCCTGCCCGAGGCCACCTGAGGTCCCCTGGGTCCCCTCCTCCTCCTGCCTCTCATCCTTCCAGGTTCTCCTGAAAGAGCGCTCAGTGTTACCCGCAAGGCTAATGACCCTGGGTGGGGGTGGGGGGTGCAGTGCTGGGGAGGGGACCATCACAGTGAGATGGAGCCTCCGGACAGTCTTGATGGGGAGACCCGACGCCACAGGAGCTGGTATGAGTCACACTGCACTCCTCCCAGCTGAACCCACTGAGCCCCCCAGCAGAAGCCCATCTTGGGGTGGGTGCCTACAGCTGCTCCACCACTTAGAGAGGACACTGCAGCAGCCGGGGCAGCCGGCTGACGGCGTGGGGACACCCTCGGTTACAGTCAGTCGGTTGGGGTCATGCTTCCAAGCTCCTGACAGCTGTTAAACTTTGGGGCTCAAGAACAAGAAACTGAAATTCTGGAGAATTCTTAGGAATTCTCCAAATCATAAAGCATTCCATATTCTTAACACTTTACTTATATGTGTTTTTTTTTTTTTTTTGAGTTGTGAGTTGTTTTATTTGGGGAAAAATGAGGACTGCAGCCCAGAAGGCAGCATCTCAGATAGCTCTGAGAGACTGCTCTCAAGCGGCAGTGGGGCAAAGACAATATATAAGGATTTGGGGAAGTAGTAGTAGTAGTAGTAGTTTAGTCGGTAAGTCATGTCCGACTCTTGCGACCCCATGGACTGTAGCCCACCAGGCTCCTCTGTCCATGGGACTCTCCAGGCAAGAGGACTGGAGTGGATTGCCATTGCCTTACTTATATATTTTTATATAATTGTGAGTGATCATAGTAATAGACAACAAGTCAGTTTTCTGAGACAGGGCTATCCTAGTGGTTTCAAGGGGTAACAGAAGGCATTGAATAAATGCCAAACAAAAATGATTTACAAAATGGAGCTACTATTGCAGATAGTCAGTATTTAAAAGTTATTCTCCAAGTGAAAATTTAAACCACAGAAGGCATTAATTTCCATTAGTCTTGGTCTCTGTTTCATAACAAATGTCCCAGATCTGGAAGGCCCCACTCGCTTCCCAGTGAGGCTGGTCAGACTGCCCAGGGCACATCAAGAGACCTGCAGTCGCTCAGTGCAGATGTGCTGATTCATAATAATAGCTTGTTCCCTTTTAAAAAAAAACTTTTATTTTGAAATAATGATAGATTCATAGCAAGTTATAAAAAGAGAAGAGAGAGAGCCATCTGCCAGCCCCCAGCCCGGTTATGCAACCACAGCGCAGCGTCCAGACCAGGACACTGGTGTCCGCGCGGTGCGCTCATGGACTGCATGCGTGTCCGCCTGAATTTCTGTTTCTGCGAGAAACTGGGGGTTGCGACAGGGACTGTACTGAACTGTCGGTGGCGTTGGGTGGCAGTGACGTCCCAGCAGTGTGAGGAGGAAGCGGCCTCCTGCCTCGTTCCTGGTCTTGGAGAAAAGCTTTCAGTCTTTTGTCTTTGAGGAGGGTGTTAGCTGTCAAGTTTTCATGGATGGCCTCTAATATGTTAAGAAGGTTTCTTGCTATTCACATTTTGTTGAGAGTTTATATCATAAAAAGATGTTAAATTTTGTTACTGCTTTTTCTGCATCAGTTGAGATGATCATATTTCCCCCCTTTGTTCTGTTAATGTGATTTATTACACTGACTGATATTCATGAATTGAGTCATTCTTGCATTCCAGGAATAAGTCCCACTTGGTCTGCTGTGTAATCCTTTTCCTACCCCGCTGAGTTTGGTCAGCTCCTCTTTCATGGAGGATTTTGCACTGTCAAGGTTGCTCATCTGTAGTTTCTTGTGGTGTCTTGGTCCCATCGTGACTTTGGTAAGGGGGTGCTGGTGCAAGCCCCATGGAATGAGTCAGGAAGTGTTCCCTCAGAGTCAATATTGTGGAAGAGTTTGAGGAGGACTGGTATTAATATTCCTTTCAATGTTTGGGAGAGGATTTTCCCTGGTGCTCCAGTGGTTAAGAATCTGCCTGCCAGTGCAGGGGTGACAGGCTCCTCCCTGGTCCGGGGAGACTGCAGGTGCTGCAAGGCAGCTCAGTCCACGCGCCACAGCTGCCGGGCCAAGCTCGGACCTCAGTGCTGCGCTACTCCAGGCTGCACCCCGTGGAGCCCATGCTGCACAGCAAGGGGAGCCTGTGCCCCACAACCAGAGAGCGGCCCCTGCTCGCCGCAGCTGGGGCAAGCCTGTGCACAGGAGCACAGCCCCAGCGCGGCTCTGGGTCTGTGTTTAGTTTGAGATTCTTCTGGTTACTTAAGGTACAAAGCCAGCTGTTGATCAGAGATCTTTCTTCTTCCTCAGAGGAGGCATTTATAAGCTGTAAGCTTCCCTCCTAGCAGGGCTTTCGCTGTGTCCTGTACGTTCTGGGATGTTGTGCTTTTGTTTTCATTTGTCTCAAGATATTTCTTCATTTCTTTGTGATTTCTTTGACTCGTTGGTTGTTTAAGCATTTAATTTCCATATATTTGTGAATTTTCCATTTTCATACCATTGTGATCAGAAAAGATACTTTATGTAAATCCAGTCTTTACCTGCCTCCTGAGGAACTTATATGCCGGTCAAGAAGCAACAGTTAGAAGAACTGGATGTGGAACAACTGACTGGTTCAAATTTGGGAAGGAGTGCATCAAGGCTGTGTATTCTCACCCTGCTTATTTAACTTATATGCAGAGTACATCATGCGAAATGCTGGGCTGGATGAACCACAAGCTGAAATCAAGATTGCCAGGAGAAATATCAACAAACTCAGATATGCAGATGATACCACTCTAATGGCAGAAAGTGAAGAGGAACTAAAGAGCCTCTTGATGAGGGTGAAATAGGAGAGTGAAAAAGCTGGCTTAAAAATCAATATTCAAAAAACTAAGATCATGGCATCCAATTCCATCACTTCATGGCAAATCAGTTCAGTTCAGTCGCTCAGTCGTGTCCAACTCTTTGTGACCCTGTGAACCACAGCATGCCAGGCCTCCCTGTCCATCACCAACTCCCAGAGTTTACCCAAACTCACGTCCATCGAGTCGGTGATGCCATCCAGCCATCTCATCGTCTGCCGTCCCCTTCTCCTCCTGCCCTCAATCTTTCCCAGCATCAAGGTCTTTTCCAATGAGTCAGCTCTTCCCATCAGGTGGCCAAAGTATTGGAGTTTCAGCTTCAACATCAGTCCTTCCAATGAACACCCAGGACTGATTTCCTTTAGGATGGACTGGTTGGATCTCCTTGCAGTCCAAGGGACTCTCAAGAGTCTTCTCCAACACCACAGTTCAAAAGCATCAATTCTTTGGTGCTCAGTTTTCTTTATAGTCCAACTCTCACATCCATACATGGCAAATAAATTGGGAAAAAGTGGAAACAGTGACAGACTTTAATTTCTTGGGCTCCAAAATCACTGCAGATGGTGACTGCAGCATGAAATTGAAAGACGCTTGCTCCTTGGAAAGAAAGCTATGGCAAACATGGACAGCATGTTAAAAAGCAGAGACATCACTTTTTTGACAAAGATTCATCTAGTTAGAGCTATGGTTTTTCCAGTAGCCATGTATGGATGTGAGAGTTGGACCATAAAGAAGACCCAAGAATTGATGCTTTCATATTGTGGTGCTGGAGAAGACTCTTGAGAGTCCCTTGGGCTGCAAGGAGATCAAACCAGTCAAACCTAAAGGGAATGAACCCTGAATATTCACTAGAAGGACTGATGTTGAAGCTCTAATACTTTGGCCACCTGATGGGAAGAGCCAGCTCACTGGAAAAGACCCTGATGCTGGGAAAGATTGAAGGCGGGAAGAGAAGGGGGTGACAAGAGGATGAGATGGTTGAATGGAATCACTGACTCAATGGGCATGAGTTTGAGCAAACTCCAGGAGAGAGTGAAAGATGGGGAAGCCTGCCTGACATGCTGCAATCCATGGAGCTGCAAAGAATTGGACCCAACTTAGTGACTGAACAACAACAACAGAAGACATGTGGCTCAGCATACAGTCTGTTCTGGAGGAAAGGGAGAGGGTGTGGTGTGCTGTGCTGCTGGGCATTTATGACTGTGAGGCAGTGTCACATCTAGCGTGAATCTGCACTTCCCAGCAGCTGAAAAGTCTGTCTCGCGGCCACTGGGACACCTTCTTCTGAATGCCTGTCAAGTTGCCCACTGTTTTGTGGGGCTGTTATCTTTTCCTTGTCAATGGGCAGTCTGGATACAGTTGGTTTTTCGGACAAAAGTGCAGATATCTTTCCCTCTGTGGCTTGCTTTTTTATTCTTTTAATGATGTCTTTTGACAAATGCTTCCCATGTGGCACCAGTGGTAAAGAATCCACCTGCAATGCAGGAGACACAAGAGACACAGATTCCAACCCTGGGTCAGGAAGATCCCCTGGAGGAGGAAATGGCAACCCGCCCCAGTATTCTTGCCTGGAGAATCCCATGGACTGGTGAGCTATAGTCCATGGGGTTGCAAAGAGTTGGACATGACAGCACGCATCCAGTTCACTGACTTTGACAAATGCAAGTTGTTAATTCTAATATGGACCAATTTATTTATCATTTTTTTCCTATATTGTTACTGATTTTTGCATTTTATTGAAGAAATCTCATCCTATCCCCAAATCATGAGGAGGTTCTTTTAAAAATGTTATGGTACTACCTGTCAAGTTTACAATCCTTTGGGGATTGGTTTTGATTATGAAATAAATAGAGTCAGGATGCATTCTGTAGGCTCCTCAGCTGACCCAGAGCCCTCACTCAGAACCACTGAACCCTGCCCTGAGGGTTCCTTTGCTGAAAGGTGGTCACATCTGTGAAGGGTGTTTGTAGAGAGAGGATCTAGGCCGATGGCCTTGTCTTCCAGCTTCTGGGTGTCAGCCAGTTCCTCTGGCTTCCACAGTTTGGAGGAGAGGCTGTGTAACAGCCAGGCTGACAGTGATTCTCCAGGCCTGAGCAGCCCCCACAGAGCCGACTCGGAGTACCTGGAGTCACCCTGTATCCATGCACTACCCTGGTCCTGTCCATGGCCTGAGCCTTAGGCAGATCTCTCCCAGGGACAGGCTGGTCACCACATTCCTAACTGGCCAGGGCTGTAGCCAGTGCCTTGAGAGCCCAGAGCACTCCTAGGGGTTCCACACTTTCCCAAGGGCCTCCTCAGAACCCTCGAGTCCAGGCAGGGGCCTAGAGCAGATGTGCACCAAGGGTCAGAGAGAGCCCAGCACCGGTCCCCAGGGCCTCAGGCAGGGCTCCTCAGTATTCCTGCAGCAGACACGGCCTGCCTGTCCCATCTCATCCTAGACTTCCAAGAGGTGAACAGAACTAGTCACTGCAGTGCCCAGGAGTGCCCGCCCTCGCAGGCTGAGTGCCCCTCCAGCCCCGAGAGGGCTCCCTCTCTGTCAGACCCTTGTGGGTGCCCAACCCCCAAAGCAGGAGTGCAGCCTTAGTGGGACCAGCGCCCTCTGTCCCGACCCCCAGAGGACCTGCTCCCCCACTTCCACAGGCTTCTGCCTTTGAGTCAGAGCTGCTCCCTTGCAGGTCAGACCAGCGGCCACCTCACGGGCACCACCTTGTGGTTCAGTGCAGCCGCTGTCTGACTCTTTGCGACCCCATGGACTGGAGCACGCCAGGCTTCCCTGACCATCACCAACTCCCGGAGCTTGTTCAAATTCATGTCCATCGAGTTGGTGATGCCATCCAGCCATCTCATCCTCTGTCATCCCCTTCTCCTCCCACCTTCAATCTTTCCCAGCATCAGGGTCTTTTCCAATGAGTCAGTTCTTCGCATCAGGTGGCCAAAGTATTGGAGTTTCAGCTTCAGCATCAGTCCCTCCAGTGAACAGTCAGGACTGATTTCCTTTAGGATTGACTGGTTGCATCTCCTTGCAGTCCAAGGGACTCTCAAGAGTCTTCTCCAACACCACAGTTCAAAAGCATCAATTCTTCAGCACTCGGCTTTCTTTATGGTCCAACTCTCACATCCATACATGACTACTGGAAAAACCCTAGCTTTGACTAGACAAATCGTTGTCAGAAAAATGATGTCTCTGCTTTTTATGGTCATAACTTTTCTTCCAAGGAGCAAGTGTCTTAATTTCATAGCAGCGGTCACCATCTCCAGTGATTTTGGAGCCCAAGAAAATAAACTCTGTCACTGTTTCCATTGTTTCCCCATCTGTTTGCCATGAAGTGATGGAACTGGATGCCATGATCTTAGTTTTTTGAATATTGACTTTTAAGCCAGCTTTTTCACTCTCCTCTTTCACTTTGATCAAGAGGCTCTTTACTGCCATAAGAGTGGTGTCATCTGTGTATATGAGGTTATTGATATTTCTCCCAACAATCTTGAGTCCAGCTTGTGCTTCATCTGCAGCCCAGCATTTTCCATGATGTACTCTGCATATGAGTTAAATAAGCAAAGTGACAATATACAGCCTTGATGTAGTCCTTCCCCAATTTGGAGCCAGTCCGCTGTTCCATGTCCAGTTCTAACTATTGCTTCTTGACCTGCATACAGATTTCTCAGGAGGCAGGTCAGGTGGTCTGGTATTCCCATCTCTTGAAGAATGTTCCACACTTTGTTGTGATCCACACAGTGAAAGGCTTTGGCATAGTCAATAAAGCAGAAGTAGATGTTTTTCTGGAACTCTCTTGCTTTTTCTGCATTCAAACGGATGATGGCAATTTGATCTCTGGTTCCTCTGCCTTTTCTAAATCCAGCTTGAACATCTGGAAGTTCTCAGTTCATGTACTGGCTTGGAGAATTTTGAGCATTACTTTGCTAGTGTGTGAGATGAGTGCAATTGTGCGGTAGTTTGAGCAGTCTTTGGCATTGCCTTTCTTTGGGATTGAAATGGAAACTGACCCTTTCAGTCCTGCAGCCACTACTGAGTTTTCCAATTTTGCTGGCATACTGAGTGCAGCACTTTCACAGCATCACCTTTTAGGACTTGAAATAGCTCAGCTGGAATTCCATCACCTCCACCAGCTTTGTTTGTATTGATACTTCCTAAGGCCCACTTGAATTTGTGCTCCAGGATGTCTGGCTCTAGGCGAGTATTCTACCGTGTGGAACACACCCTTATTCTGTGTGCTGTCAAGAGAGCAGACATTTCCAGGTAAACACAGTCAGTGATTTCCTGTCTCTCCCCTTCTAATTGTAAGCCCTCAGGGAAGTTCAGATGCCAGTGCAGGGGGAGCCTGGGCTCCTCTTGCTGCAGCAGGACTTCTTCATCCAGGCAGTCCAGCAGCCTTCCTTACCCTGAGGGCCGCTGTCTTTCAGCTTTTGTCCCCACCCCTGGCAGCCCTCCTGGTTGAGCAGATGTGTCTGTGCGGACAGCAGCTCCCTTCTCCAACAGATCTTCCTTACCCAGGAATCAAACCGGGGTCTCCTGCATTGCATGCGGATTCTTTACCAGCTGAGCTATCAGGGAAGCCCAAAGTGAAAGTGAAAGTCACTCAGTTGTGTCCAACTCTTTTCGACTTCATGGACTGTATAGTCCATGGAATTCTCCAGGCCAGAATACTGGAGTGTGTAGCCTTTCCCTTCTCCAGGGGATCTTTCCAACCCAGGGATCAAACCCAGTTCTCCCACGTTGCAGGTGGATTATTTACCATCTGAGCCACCCTATAGATGGAAGAACAAGCTGACCCCAGAGACACAGCATGTGAAAGCATGCATCTCCATCCTGGTAAAGCACATCTGCTGGAGTCCAGGCAGTCACTGACTTGGATTGGGGAAGTTGTCTGATCTTGCATTTTACAAGCTTGTGCTTCCTCTGCCCCCAACACACACACAGTCTCAGAGCTGCAGAAATTCAAGCCCAGTGTGTACAGAGGAGACTGAGGTTCAGAGAGGCTGCCCATCCCTGTACCTGGCTTAGCCTTTCCCTTGGCACACCGCAGGCTCACCTGCCCGGAGGGCCTCCTTCAGGGCCACAGGCACTTCCTGGAGAACTGTGAGAGGTTTACTGCTTTCCCGAAAAGCAGATTCCAAGAGAAGGAAGGGCCTCGCCTGACCTCCAAGGTGGGCTGCCGGCAGTTTTCTGCATCTGGTGGTTGTTTTCAGGCCCTGCCCTGCTGCTGACCAGTGACAGCATAAAACAGCGCCTTGGCTCTGCTGCTCTGGACAGGTAAGTGGCCTCCACATGGGAACAGCCTGGCCAAGCTCGGCTTCCTGCTCTCAGGGGGGCCCTGCCCAGCCATGAAACACACCAGGGTGTCTATGCCTTCCAGTATCCACGAGTACCGGCTGTCCAGCTGGCTAGGGCAGCAGGAGGACATCCACCGGATCGTGCTTTACCAGGCGGACAGCACGCTCACGCCCTGGACCCAGCGCTGCATCCGGCAGGCGGACTGCATCCTCGTCGTGGGCCTGGGCGAGCAGGAGCCCACGGTCGGCGGGGTGAGCTGGCTGCGGGAGCGCGGCAGTGGGCGGGGCTTCGGCGGGCGGGCGGGGCCGAGTAGTGGGCGTGGCCTCTCGGCTGCAGGCTGGGCAGGCCCTGGCTAGCCTGGCCCGCTCTTTTTCAGACCTGGTTTGTCTTTCTTCCTTTGAATGCAATATTTCAAGAACTCAGGAAGGGATGAATAGTAAGAGCAAACACCCTGACATTTGCTCTCCACATTTTGAAAACATTTTCCAGTGTTTACCTCTGGCGTTGTTTTAGCAGGAGCAGGCAGGTATCTATGGTTTTCCTGGTATCACGAATGGATACTGTAGAGTTGGACTATAAAGAAAGCCGAGTGCCAAAGAACTGATGCTTTTGAACTGTGGTGTCGGAGAAGACTCTTGAGAGTGGACTGCAAGGAGATGCAACCAGTCAATCCTAAAGGAAATCAGTCCTGACTATTTATTGGAAGGACTGATGCTGAAGCTGAAACTCCAATACTTTGGTCACCTGATGCGAAGGAGTGACTCGTGAAAAGACCCTGATGCTGGGAAAGATTGAAGGTGGGAGGAGAAGGTGATGACAGAGGATGAGATAGCGGGATGGGATCACCGACCGATGGACATGAGTTTGAGTAAGCTCCGGGAATTGCCGATGGACAGGGAGGCCTGGCGTGCTGCAGTCCATGGGGTCACAAAGAGTAGGACACGACTGAGCAACTGAACTGAACCGAGACAGATACCATGAAGTAGGCAGTAGCCCTGCCCCTGAGGTGGTCTCTTGTAAAGCCAGAGTCTCACTTTAGTGTGTGTGTCTGTGGCGCTCTTTTTATGTGAACACTGTTCTACTTTATACCATCTTTGTTGGTTGGTTGTTCAGTCACTAAATTGAGTCGGACCCTTTGCAGCCCCGTGGATGGCAGCCCGCCAAGCTTCCCTGTCCTTCGGTGTGTCCCGGAGTTTGCTCAGATTCGTGTCCATTGAGTCGGTGATGCCATCCAACCATCTCATCCTGTGTTGCCCTCTTCTCCTCCTGTCTTCAATCTTTCCCAGCATCGGGGTCTTTTCCAGTGAGTCAGCTCTTCCCATCATGTGGCCAAAGTATCGGAGCTTCAGCTTCAGCAACAGTCCTTCCAATGAATATTTAGGGCTGATTTCCTGTAAGATTGATTAGTTTGATCTCCTTGCAGTTCAAAGGACTCTCAAGAGTCTTCTCCAGCACCACAATTTGAAAGCATCAATTATTCGGCACTCAGCCTTCTTTATGGTCCAGCTTTCACATCCGTATGTGACTACTGGAAAAACCATAACTTTGACTATATGGACCTTTGTTACCAAAATGATCTCTCTGCTTTTTAATACATTGCCTAGGTTTGTCATAGCTTTCTTTTCAAGGAGCAAGTGTGTTTTAATTTCATGGCTGCAGTCACTGTCTGCAGTGATTTTGGAGCCTAAGAAAATAAAATCTGTCACTGCTTCTAGTTTTTTCCCTTTCTATTTGCCATGAAATGATGGGACTGGATGCCATGATCTTAGTTTTTTTGAATACTGAGTTTCAAGCCAACTTTTTCACTCTCCTCTTTCACCCTCACCAAGAGGCTCTTTAGTTCCTCTTCACTTTCTGCCATTAGAGTGGTATCATCTGCATATCTGAGGTTGTTGATATTTCTCCTGGAAATCTTGATTCCAGCTTGTGATTCATCCGGTCCAGAATTTTGCATGATGTACTCTGCATATGGGCTTCCCTGGTGGCTCAGTGGTAAAGAATTCACCTACAATGCAGGAGCTACAGGTTTGATCCCTAGGTGGGGAAGATCCCCTGGAGAAGGGCATTGCAACCCACTCCGGTATTCCTGCCTGGAGAACCCCATGGACAGAGGAGCCTGGTGGGCTATAGTCCTTGGGATCACAAAGAATCGGACACGACTAATGGGACTTATTAAGCACACACGCACTCTGCATATAAACTAAATAAGCAGGGTGACAATACACAGCCTAGTTGTATTCCTTTCCCAGTTTGGAACCAGTCAGTTGTCCCATGTAAGATTCTAACTGTTGTTTTTTGACCTGCATACTGGTTTCTCAGGATGTAAGTAAGGTGGTCTGGTATTCCCATATCTTTAAGAATTTTCCACAGCTTGTTGCGATCCACACCGTTTAAGGCTTTAGTGTAGTCGGTGAAGCAGGAATAGATGTTTCTCTGGAATTTCCTTGCTTTTTCTATGATCCAACGGATGTTGGCAATAGGATCTCTAGTTCCTCTGCCTTTTCTAAATCCAGCTTATACATCTGGAAGTACTCAGTTCACATACTGCTGAAGCCTATACCATCTTGAAATTTCCTTTTTTCCCGCAATGCTTACACTTCTGAGTTTTGTCCATATTGTTTTACTCGTCTTATGGCTGTTTAGTTTCTATTTGTGACTGCCCCGCCATCTGTCTGCTCTGTCAGCGGACTGTGAAGTTTCCTCACTACACGCGTGTGCCAGGGTGTCTTCAGGGCACCCCCTAGAAACGCTGCTGAGCCAGAGGCTGTGTCTTCAGGTTCAGAGCTGCCGGACCCCACTCCAGTCAGCTGTGCTGCCAGGCAAGGCCTGGGGCTCCATCCTCGGCGCCCTGCACCGGAGGTCCTATGTCTCCAGCTTCCCTGGTGTCGAGAGGAGTCTTCGTCTCTTTGCTTTGTGTCCATCCTCTGTTCTCATCTCACGTTCCGCCCCGTCCTGGGTCAGCTACAAACTCGTCATCTCTGCTGCGGGTTCCAGTTCTGCCAGGAGCGGTGCCCCTTTGCTGAAGAAGGTTGCAGCGTGTGTGTGTTCTTCTGTTAGAGAAGCAGAGGGCGGTGCCCTCCCTGCCTGCAGACAGCTCTGCCTGCAGAGCTCGACGGGCACGCAGCCGCAACCCCTGGGGCCCGGCTTCACAGAGGAAGGGCTGAGTGCACTACAGCCGGGCCGGTGCCACGACCCGTGTGGGCTGGTGGACGAGGCGGCATCCAGCCTGGGGCCGCCGTGGGCCGCCCTGTGCTGCCCATCGGCTCTGTCCTGCCCAGGGCCGGGGCTCTGCTGGGCTGGCTGACTCGCGGCTCCACTCTCCCTCAGCTGGAGCAGATGCTGGAGACTTCGGCCGTGCGCGCCCAGAAGCAGCTGGTGCTGCTGCACCGGCAGGACGGGCCCGCGCCGACCCGCACCGTGGAGTGGCTCAACATGCGGGGCTGGTGCTCTGGCCACCTGCACCTCTGCTGCCCTCGCCGGGTCTTCTCCAGGAGGAGCCTGCCCAAGCTGGTGAGTGGGGGCCCCGGGCCCGCGGCCTGCTTCCTGCCCTCCCGCCACCCCGACCCCAGCCGCTGGCGCTGATCAGGCTCTTCCTTCTGCTTGAGCCTGACTGTTGCCTGGTGGCACCTCTGATGGAGGAACCCCCACCTGGGGCCAGAGCCGAGCCCGGGGCCTCAGGTCGGCCCGGCCGCCTCCTCGGGACAGAAAACCACAAATCCTGAGGCGCCTCTTCCTCGGGGTCCTCAGCCCTGGAGACCGGCACGGGCCGCAGTGGGAGCAGGGGCCCTGCAGCGCAGTGGACACAACTGACTGTGGGGTCAAGGCCCAGACGTCCAGGCCCCACACACCGTCCACATGGGGTGGCAGGTGTTGGCTGGGCCCAGGGCCGTGGGGCCCTCCCAGGCGAGCGCAGGCACTGAGGTGTCCTGGAGACAGCTTTGGGTCAGGGTGGCCCTGTCTGCTGGCCTCTCTGGTAGGTGGAGCTGTATGAGCGGGTCTGCCAGAGGACCCCGGACCGGCACTCGGACTTCTCCCGCCTGGCAAGGGTGCTGACCGGCAATGCCATCGCCTTGGTCCTTGGGGGAGGGGGAGCAAGGTGAGTCCCTCTCCTTCCCATGCCCTTCCCTGCATGTGGGTGCGTGGATGTGTGGGTGTGTGTAGGAGCGTGGGCAAGAGTGTGTACATGGATGTGTGTGCATGGCTGTGTGTGTATGTGGGTGCATGGGCATGGGTGTGTGCGTGGCTATGTGTGTGTGTGGGTGCATGGACATGGGTGTGTGTGTGGCTGTGTGTGTGTGTGGGTGCATGGGCATGGATGTGTGTGCGTGGCTGTGTGTGTGTGTGGGTGCATGGGCATGGATGTGTGTGCGTGGCTGTGTGTGTGTGTGGGTGCATGGGCATGGATGTGTGTGCATGGCTGTGTGTGTGTGTGGGTGCATGGGCATGGATGTGTGTGCGTGGCTGTGTGTGTGGGTGCATGGGCATGGGTGTGTGCGTGGCTGTGTGCGTGTGTGCATGGGCGTGGGCATGGGTCCTGTGAGCTCCCCATGCACAGATGTGGCCCCTCCACACGGGCCACAGGAGGGCCTGTCTCCTCCTGGTTGTCTCCTCTCTCCTCTAACCTGCAAGCGAGCTTCTCTCCACTTTATGAAACAGGGGTCTGCTCTGCTCCTGCCCCTCTGAAGCAGCCGTTAACTCCTTGGGCTGGTGGGCGGGCTCCTCAGGGACGTTGAGCCCAAACAACTTGAACCCCAGCTTGCCCTGACACCTGCTGCCCTTCTCCTGACACGTGTTAGAGAGAAATTTACACGTGGGGCAGAAATGGAGGGGCAGGTGTGTGGTGAGGGTGCAACAGGCCCAGGCCGCCAGGTGAAGCGGTGGTGCGTGGAGGGGCAGGACAGCACCTGTGCTGGATCCCTGCCCCCCGAGGGCTGGTCCCAGGGCCAGGGTGCCCTGCAGGCTGGAGCCCGGGCCCCTGGCCGCGGTGGACACCACGGCACTCCCTGGGCTGGCCGCCGTGTGCTGCTTCCCTGGTGCTGGCCCGGCTCGTGGTGCTGGCCGCCTGTCCCTGGGGCCCGGTGGAGGGGCCTGGCTCACCACCTCCCTTGGCTGGAGGACACCCCTCCCGGAGTGAGCTGGAGGAGAGAGGGGCCCAAAGGGCGGACGCCCCTTAGAGTCAGGGTGGGCTCCCACACTACTCAGCTCCTCCACTCCTCGGCTAATCATAGCTGGATGAGGTCTGAGAAATAATGCAGATGAGCTCGGAACTGCTTGTCTAACTGGACTCACGCTCCTCGCTTCCCTAGGACTGGAGATGCCGAGGCTCGAAGCTCTGGCCCGAGACTCTTAGGGAAGGGAAAGTGGGCTGGATGCTTGTCCGCCGCTCTTCCTGAAGACCCCCCCTCTTACTCCAGCTTCCTCCCTGGTTTCATCTTCCTTCACAGGGCATGTTGCTGCCTGTTGCTGCCTCTGAGGGCCTCAGGCCACCAGGAGGGACCCCACGGGCCACCGGGAGGGACCCCTCGGGCTGCCAGCAGGGACCCCATGGGCTGCCGGCACATGGAGATGCTGGTGTCCTGACTGCGGCCTGGCCTGGGTGGGGGGTCAAGTGAGCACACCTGTTCATCTTGGGTAATTCAGAGGCATCATTAGTGCTATGTTTTTACTTGAAAGCTGAGCTAGTGGGCCTGGAAAACCAGGCGATTTGCTCAGTGTTGCCAGGTTAGGGGGGCACTCAGGTACTTTCTGTGGACTGGGACAGTGAGGTGCCTGGAGCAGCTGGTCCAGACTTGGACCTGGTTTGCTGCAGCATTTTTAATGAAAATTTCATCAAAGTGGCATTTAGTAAGGCCCTGTAGTGTTTGTGTAACACACAGTGCCTTCTGCCCATACTGCCTGTCAGCAAATCCAGAGTTGTCCCAAGACAGCATCCTGCAGACATTTCAGCGGCTCCACAGCTGTTTCCTCATTTACATTCTCTGTTTCACACAAGAGCATAGTTGATTTATAATATTGCATTAGTTTCAGGTGTATGGGAAAGTGATTCAGTTATACATCAGTTCAGTTCAGTCGTTCAGTCATGTCCGACTCTTTGCGACCCCATGAATCGCAGCACGCCAGGCCTCCCTGTCCATCACCAACTCCCGGAGTTTACCCAAACCCATGTCCATCGAGTCGGTGATGCCATCCAGCCATCTCATCCTCTGTCGTCCCCTTCTCCTCCTGCCCCCAATCCTTCCCAGCATTAGGGTCTAATGAATCAACTCTTCTCACGAGGTGGCCAAAGTATTGGAGTTTCAGCTTCAACATCAGTCCTTCCAATGAACACCCAGGACTGATCTCCTTTAGGATGGACTGGTTGGATCTCCTTGCAGTCCAAGGGACTCTCAAGAGTCTTCTCCAACACCACAGTTCAAAAGCATCAATTCTGCAGCGCTCAGCTTTCTTCACCGTCCAACTCTCACATCCATACATGACCACTAGAAAAACCATAGCCTTGACTAGACGGACCTTTGTTGGCAAAGTAATGTCTCTGCTTTTAAATATGCTATCTAGGTTGGTCATAACCTTCCTTCCAAGGAGTAAGCATCTTTTAATATCATGGCTGCAATCACCATCTGCAGTGATTTTGGAGCCCAAAAAAATAAAATCTGACACTGTTTCCACTGTTTCCCCATCTACTTCCCATGAAGTGATGGGACCAGATGCCATGATCTTAGTTTTCTGAATGTTGAGCTTTAAGCCAACTTTTTCACTCTCCTCTTTCACTTTCATCAAGAGGCTCTTTAGTTCTTCTTCACTTTCTGCCATAAGGGTGGTGTCATCTGCATATCTGAGGTTATTGATATTTCTCCCAGCAATCTTGATTCCAGCTTGTGCTTCCTCCAGCACAGCGTTTCTCATGATGTACTCTGCATATAAGTTAAATAAGCAGGGTGACAATATACAGCCTTGACATACTCCTTTTCCTATTTGGAACCAGTCTGTTGTTCCATGTCCAGTTCTAACTGTTGCTTCCTGACCTGCATACAGGTTTCTCAAGAGACAGGTCAGATGGTCTGGTATTCCCATCTCTTTCAGAATTCTCCACAGTTTATTGTGATCCACACAGTCAAAGGCTTTGGCATAGTCAATTAAGCAGAAATAGATGTTGTTCTGGAACTCTCTTGCTTTTTTGATGATCCAGCGGACGTTGGCAATTTGATCTCTGGTTCCTCTGCCTTTTCTAAAACCAGCTTGAACATCTGGAAGTTCACGGTTCACGTATTGCTGAAGCCTGGCTTGGAGAATTTTGAGCATTACTTTACTAGCATGTGAGATGAGTGCAATTGTGTGGTAGTTTGAGCATTCTTTGGCATTGCCTTTCTTTGGGAATAGAATGAAAACTGACCTTTTCCTGTCCTGTGGCCACTGCTGAGTTTTCCAGATATGCTGGCATATCGAGTGCAGCACTTTCACAGCATCATCTTTTAGGATTTGAAATAGCTCAACTGGAATTCCATCACTCCACTAGCTTTGTTCGTAGTGATGCTTTCTAAGGCAAGGCAAGTTGGAAGTGGTCAAACAGGAGATGGCAAGAGTGAACGTTGACATTCTAGGCATCAGCAAACTAAGATGGACTGGAATGGGTGAATTTAACTCAGATGACCATTATATCTACTACTGTGGGCAGGAATCCCTTAGAAGAAATAGAGTAGCCATCATGGTCAACAAAAGAGTCCGAAATGCAGTACTTGGATGCAATCTCAAAAACGACAGAATGATCTCTGTTCGTTTCCAAGGCAAACCATTCAGTATCACGGGAATCCAAGTATATGCCGTGAACAGTAACGCTGAAGAAGCTGAACTTGAATGGTACTATGAAGACCTACAAGACCCTTTAGAACTAACACCCAACAAAGATGTCCTTTTCATTATACGGGACTGGAATGCAAAAGTAGGAAGTCAGGAAACACCTGGCGTAACAGGCAAATTTGGCCTTGGAGTACAGAATGAAGCAGGGCGAAGGCTAATAGAGTTTTGCCAAGAGAACGCGCTGGTCATAGCAAACATCCTCTTCCAACAACACAAGAGAAGACTCTACACGTGGACATCACCAGATGGTCAACACCGAAATCAGATTGATATTCTTTGCAGCCAAAGATGGAGAAGCTCTATACAGTCAGCAAAAACAAGACCGGGAGCAGACTGTGGCTCAGATCATGAACTCCTTATTGCCAAATTTGGACTGAAATTGAAGAAAGTAGGGAAAACCACTAGACCATTCAGGTATGACCTAAATCAAATCCTTATGATTATACAGTGGAAGTGACAAATAGATTTAAGGGACTAGATCTGATAGAGTGCCTGATGAACTATGGACAGAGGTTCGTGACATTGTACAGGAGATAGGGTTCAAGACCATCCCCATGGAAAAGAAATGCAAAAAAGCAAAATGGCTGTCTGAGGAGGCCTTACAAATAGCTAGGAAAGGAAGAGAAGCGAAAAGCAAAGGAGACAAGGAAAGATATTCCCATCTAAATGCATAGTTCCAAAGAATAGCAAGGAGAGATAAGAAAGCCTTCCTCAGCAATCAGTGCAAAGAAATAGAGGAAAACAGCAGATTGGGAAAGACTAGAGATCTCTTCAGGAAAATTAGAGATACCAAGGGAACATTTCATCCAAAGATGGGCTCGATAAAGGACAGAAATGGTAGGGACCTAACAGAAGCAGAAGATATTAAGAAGAGGTGGCAAGAATACACAGAAGAACTGTCCAAAAAAGATCTTCACGACCCAGATAATCACGATGGTGTGATCACTCACCTAGAGCCAGACATCCTGGAATGTGAAGTCAATTATGCATAGACACACATATATATTCTTTCCCATTGTGGATTATTACAGGATAGTGAACATAGTTCCTTGTGCTACACAGTAGGACTTTGTTTTTGTCTTTTTCATTTTTTTCAGTTCTAAATTATTGAGTTCTAAGCCCGCCCAACCATACACAAAGTCAAACTCTGTCCATGTCTGTCATCTGGTCTCTGTCTGCTTCCTCCTCAGCTCAGGGTCCCGGGTGGCCCCCTCCCCGGCAGCTAGTGCGCACCGTTGGCGCTGTTAGACGAGGTGGGGCTTGTCCCTGCGGAGCCGTGATGTCTCCCTGGAATGATGTGGCTGCCGCTGCCGCTGCCGCTGCCGCTGCCGCGTGCACACCGCTCGCCCGGAGCCGCTGCAGCTGCCCCTCGGCCCCGCCGCCCCTCGCGCGCGCGCCCCGCCCCTCGCGCGCGCCCCGCCCCCTCGCGCGCGCTTGCCCACGAGCTCTGCTGTGCTGGGCAGCGGCCTCCTCCCGGGACAGTTCGAGGCGCTGCCTTGGAGTTTCTGTCCCTGCGATCTGGGAGCTGCCCCGTGTCTCCTGTTTCCAGCTCCATTTCTAGGTACCGTGTCTTACTCCGTCTCGCTATATTCCTGATTCTGTTAGAGTTCATCCTCTAGAAGTTTCCTTGAGAGCAGATGCCCGGAGCCTGCTTAGCAGAGAGTGTGCTGATTCTGTGCGCACTTGCATGACAGTCTGCTTATGGGATTCTGGGTGGAAGTGGTTTCCCTGGGAATTCTTTCCATTGTCCGTGTAGCTTCTAGGATTGCTGTGAAGTTCAGTGTCATTTTGTTCCCAAGGCCTGTTCCTCCTGGGTCTTGCAGGCGAGTCTGTTCATTCTCGTGTTTCTGAAAGCACCTGATGAAGTGCCTGGTTCTCGCAGTTTGAGTTTCTCTGAGATGATCAGAGCTCGCCTGCTGAGTTTCCCGCCCTATGCTGGCCTGTGTCTGCTCGGTCTGTAAGCCCCGTGTGCATGGCGTTGTCTGTGGGCCCCAGCTGCACCTGTAGCATCGCTGCCTGGACTCTGGGCTCCGCGCTGTGCTGGTCCTCCTCCGGCTAGTGACATTCGGGTTGTGGTCTAGGTTTGGTTACTATGCACAGGATGGCTGTCAGCATTTGCACATGAATCTTCCTTGTGGGATGATGCCTAGGAGCAGAGCCACCTCTGCCTGGAGTAGTTAAATATATTCAACCCCCCGAAGGCTGTGAGGGCCTGGGCTGCCCATGTTTCTGTCACCCTTGGCCTTGTCAGGGCGAGCATGGCCACGCTCCTGGTGCCGCTGTGACCTGGTCTGCATCCTTGAACTCGGGCTCCAGGGCCTCCTTTCCCAGTGGCGTGTCCTCTGCTGTTTTGTTGGAGGAGTTGTGTGTAGTCTGAATACAAGTCTTGCGCCAGATGTGTTTATTACTGACACTGTCTCCAGTCTTTGACTTTTGTTTCCTAGTGGCTCTTTTTGACGAGCTCATTTTAACCTGGTGAAGTGGGATCTCCCGGGTTCTTACAGTCTAACTTCTGGGGCTCTGGGGCTCTTGCTGGGCCCTCATCTTCTCAAAGCTTGTACTTCTGGTCCTGCGACACCCCCCCCCCCCCACAGCTGCCACCTCTGAGTGGGGAGCTCTCGGTGGGCCAGGGTCTGCTCCCTCACATCGCTCCCTCCCTGCTAAGCTGCCGCGGCATCCAACTCAGATACCAACACCTGCCCAGGTGTGGGCTGCTCTGGGTGCCTGCTGTCCTGACCACACCGTATGCCGTCTCCCTTGCCCTAGCTTTGCAGGGAGCCTCTGTAGGAAATCATCAGGCAGTGTGATTCCTTCACACTCCCTTTCCTTGAAATTGTTTTGATTGTCCTCATTCCTCTGCACCTCCGTGTAAATTTTAGAATCATCCAAGTATTTTATGGGTTTTTGCTATTGTAAATGGTCTGCTTTAAATTTCATTTTAAATTGTCTGTCTCCAGTATGTAGAAATATAAATGATATTTGTCAATATGTCGTCTTACAACCTTGGTAAATTCACTTCTTCTATTTCCTTTTTTGTAGTTTTTTTGCATTTTTTATATATACAGTTATGTCTTCCGAGAATAAAGATAATATTTCCTCTGTGTGTCCAACGTACATACACGCCTTTGCTTCTCTGCCTCATCTGTTGCACTGGTTAGAGCTTCCGCACATCTGAGCAGGTGTTGAGTGAGCCCTTGCCTTGCCCGCAGCGTCAGGACCGCATTCCCTTTAACGGCTGAGTGCCGCACAGCGGCTGGTCTCCGAGACACCTTTTACCAGACTGTGGGAGTGCCTTCTGTTCTTAGTCGACCGAGTTTTTATCACAGGGGCTTGTTTTTCTGGGTCTGTGGGATTGTGTGATTTCCTCCTTTATCCTGTTGATATGATGGGTCACACTGAGTGATTCTAGCATCACCCCCTTGGGACAGACTCATCAGCCTGTGGCCCTGCGGTGGCTGCCCGGCCCTCGGATCCTCGCCTGAAACGCAGGCTGATGGGTCTGCCACTGTTTCTGGTGTCTGGAAGGTCTTATGTGGCTTGTGCTCTTCTTCCCTATATGTTTAGTACAGTTCACTAGTAAAACCATCTGGACATGACATTTTGTGAGGGTTTAAGAATTAGAACCTCACTTGTCTTGGTGGTTATAGGGTATGCGGTTCTCTAATTTTAGTGTCAGGTCTGGTGAGCCATGCTATTCATAACCTGGGTGCGTCCATTTTATCTGATTTTTCCTACTCAAGGCACAGAGTTAACGCTGACTTCTTAGCTGGAGCGTCTGTACGGCTGCCCCCCTTCTCAGCCCTGAGGCTATGACGGCCGTCTGTCCCCCCCGCCCCGTCTCTCTCCCCCTCTTTACTTTTCTGGATCCGTCTTACCAGGAGCTGTCGACTGCATTCGTATTTTCAAAGCGCCTACTTGCAGCTTTCAGGCTCCTCTCCGTCGTGTCTGTTTTCTGGTTCGTTAACTTCTGGTCTTTACTGTTTCCTTAATTTTGCCCTCTTCGATCGGAACTCGCTTCTTTCCTGACTTAGGGGCCAGCAGACCTTGTCTGTGAAGGGCCGGGTGGTGAGGCCGCGACCGCACAGCCAGCGCGGGCAGGGCGCAGCTCAGAGGTGCTGCCCCTTGGAGGGAGCGTGCCTTTCTGTTCTCGGTCTGGTCTGAAGGTCTCCTCACCTCGGGTGGCCAGCACTGTAGGAAGGGTGTGGTTTTTAATTTATGCTCTGCGTTTCGAATGCTTCTTGAACCCAAGGCTCGATGTCAGTCGTCGGTTCTAGACCTTCCCGACCTCCCTGTCTCTCGGGTGTCGCTCTGCCGGCTCCCAGCATCCGTCCCTACTCCCACTGCTGCCCCGGGGTCTCTGCTCCTTGCAGGTGGTGTTTCTGGTTCTGTGGTGGTCGCCCCGCAGAAGTGGGGAGGCGAGCCTTCGCCTGCCCCGGAGCCAGCACCAGCGCCCCCACAAGGAGGCTGAGCGCCGGCTACCACTCAGGAGCATCGCTGCCCCTGTCTGAGTTGCCACCGTTGCCCCACTTCCCATGACGTGTGCAGGACAAGGGCGCTAAGGGGTGGTCAGGACAGGATGGCCATCCTGGGTCCTGGCGGGCAGAGCGGGCGCTGACTTCCTGCTCCTGTGGGTGTAGAGGCTGTGCGCAGGTGGGCATCATCCGGGCCTTGACGGAATGCGGCATCCCCGTGGACATGGTCGGAGGGACGTCCATCGGGGCCTTCATGGGCGCCCTGTACTCTGAGGAACGCAGCTACAGCCAGATCCGCATCCGGGCCAAGCAGTGGGCGGAGGTGAGGCCCTGGAGGGGCAGGGGCGGCGGGGGCCTGGGGACTGGCGCGCCCTGCAGGCGGCTCTGCAGCGTGGCTGGGGGAGCAGGGAGGGCACAGCAAGGACTTCACTGCTGGGGGCGGCGGCGCTGGTGCCTGGTCTTGCTGTAAAGGTGCCTGAGGACAGGTTAATGCACCCACAGTGCACCACACGTCCACGCCCGCCGGGGCACCAGTGCTGGTAGGCAGGCGGGGGAGGCCTGGGCCTGAGGGTCTGTGTGGCAAGGGCAGGGCAGGGCAGGGTGCACAGCTTGAGACCCGACCGTTCCAATAATTCCTGCAGATGGGGGCTTCGGAGCTGTCCGCTGTTGTCTGGCACCTGGCCCTGAGATATTCAGGCTTGGTGTGTGGGGTAGATAAAGGGGGTTGGGTGTGGTCTCTGGAAGAGCTGGGTGGGCCCTGGGCTGTCTCTCTCCCTGGGTGTGTGAGACCCCAAATGTCAGAGAATAAGAAATACACGTTGTTGATAGAGTGGGCCCTGTAGTGAACGGGTGCCAGAGGACAGTCCGGAATCTGGGGCCCGAGTGGGACAGAGGGGCGACGGGGGAGAGGGTGCTTCAGCCCGCCCTCCCAAGGGCTGTGTCTGTTTTGGGGAGCAGGACGGAGCCCTGGCTGAGACCGTGAGAGGGCTTGGAAGTGGCATTCTCATTTTTAAAAGAAAAGGAGATGGTCATGCTCTGTGCAGAAGCTCTTAGAGCCGGCCACCTGCCCAGCGCTCATGTCCCCGAGGCTCCTGTCACTGAGGACAGCCTGCAAGGGCAGTGGCCCCAGTAGACAGTGAGGGTCCGTCCTCAGTGAGGGCCCAGAGACAGTGGGGCAGGTCTCCCCCTTCTTCACCTTGCTGCTCTGGGGGTGTGGGAACAGCCATGGAGCTTCGGGCCTGATGTCCTGCCATCTGGAGTGTTTTCTGGGCCACAGGAGCCTGCAGGGCAGCCACTGCGCAGGCGTGGGGCTGGAACCTGTGGGGTGCCCTGCGGCCCTGCCTGTGGGCCCGTGGAGGGGCGTGGTGGGTGGCTGTGGTGCTGAGCAGGGGCTTCCTCAGGAGGCAGGGGCTTGTTGGCCACAGAGGCCCCCGGGGATGCCGGGCCGTCCTGGGCCCCCGTCCTCCAAGAACACATGTGCTCCTTCTGCTCGTCCTGGTCCCCACGTGAATACGTGGGCACGTGACCCCCCTCCACCTGCAGCCCCTGCCTGAGCTTTGCCCTCCCAGGGTCTGTCTGGGGAGGGAGGAGGCCCCTTCCTCTTCACCCCGAGCCCTGAGGGGTCAGGCGCTCCTGGTCCTGTGCTCACAGGCCGAGCTGTCCAGCCTCACTGAGGAGGGCGGGCCTCTGCTCCCCGGGGTCCTGGCTGTGGTGGTGAGGCCCTTGGCAGGGCCCTGCCTCTGTCGGGCAGATGGAGCACGTGCCCTGGCACCTGGGGACGGGCAGTGGTGGGCGTGCAGCCGGCCCTGGGCCTGGATGGTCTCGTCCCAGCATGCCCAGAGCCGGCCCCTCTGAGCAGGCAGCAAGGGTCCAGTCGGTCAAGCCTGCCAGGGGTCAGCGGCTGCTCCCCTGGGACCTCCAGGCCCTGCCACTCAGGACGTGCTGTTTGCTCCCCCCAGGCCCTGGGTGCTTCCTGGAGGCCCCTGTTGTGCTTGCAGGGAGCAGGTGTGCCCGTGTGCCCACCCCCTTCTGACGCAGGCTCTGGGTGGTCCCGCGGGGTTGGCTGCTGCCTGTGCCTACGGGCAGGGGTGTGCGCCCCTTCTCCTCTGAAGGGGCCTCACGTGTGCCCTGTGTGCCCCCCCAGGACATGATGTCGATGGTGAAGACCATGCTGGACCTGACCTACCCCATCACTTCCATGTTCTCGGGGGCTGGCTTCAACAGCAGCATCTGCAGCGTCTTCAAGGACAGGCAGATCGAGGTGCCTCCCCCCCCCCAATAGAGACTGCCCTGGGAGCCCCAGCAGCGTCCGCGGTCTCAGCCTTCCTGGGTCTGGACGCCCTGGGCCCTGAGAATCGAGGGCTGGCAGCCGGGGTTGGCCCCTCTGAGTCCTGTCCCCTCACAGGATCTGTGGATCCCGTACTTCACCATCACCACAGACATCTCTGCCTCGGCCATGCGGGTCCACACAGACGGTGAGTGCCTCCTCCCAGGGCGTAGGTTCCCAGCGGGGGCGGAGTAGCTCCAGGGAAGGGGTGCCCCCCAGAGGAGGCAAGGGACTCAGGGAGGTCTGAACGAGATGACTCTGCTGTGGGCCCGAAGGCTGAAGGGTCCCCAGTGGGGGCGGGGGCATAGTGGGGCATGAGGGTCATGGCTATGTACAGATCGCACTCAGGGCCTAGCACTGCTCGATGGGGATCCTGGGTAAAGCCAACCCATGGGTGGGCAGCTGAGGGCCCTTTTTCAGGCCAGAGTGTTGGGGAGCCTCTTGAAATGAGTCTGGTTGGAAGTGAGTGGGGTGGCAGAGCCGGCAGAAGGTCGTGGCCGGGGGAGATGTGGGGAGGCCCGGAGCAAGTCCGGCCCCGCCAGCTCCCTCCAAGGAGGAGGGTGCCCAGGAAGGGTTTCATCTGCCTGGCCTGGCACCCTCCGCTGGGCCAGGTGTGCAGGGGGCTCAGGGTCTGTGTGAGCGAGGCTCTGAGCTGCTGGCAGCGGAAGTCTTCTTTCCTCTCCCGGACCCCTCTGTACGCCCTTCCAGGATCCCTGTGGAGGTACGTGCGTGCCAGCATGTCCCTGTCGGGCTACATGCCCCCACTCTGCGACCCCAAAGACGGGCACCTGCTGATGGACGGGGGCTACATCAACAACCTCCCAGGTACTGGGTGGGTGGGGAGGGGCGCCCGCCTGCCTCGACCCCACAGCTCCGTGTGCCCGTTGGCGGGGCAGTGCAGGAGGCGCGCAGACACGCTCCCAGCAGATGGCTCCATTGCCAGCTCCGCGGTGCTCAGAGCTCAGAGCAAGGCCAAGTGGCGGCCGGTGCAATTAGAGCCCATCTGTGCCCACAGCAAGAACTAACAGCCTGCAGGTGTCGGGGCTGCTGTGGGCACGGCCCCTCCTGGGGCACGCTGGTCACCTGTTGCACAGCTCTGCACTCGCCAGCCCCTGCCCCGGCCTCGGTGTGACAGTGGAGAGGAGACCTGCCCTGCAGGCCTGCGTGCTCCCAGCACCTCTCAGGCAGGGCTATGCCCCAACCCCTAGCTCTGCCCCAGCCTCCCCTCAGCTGTGCTCCCACCCAAGGCTCCGCACACCTGTCCCCACTGGTCACCAGGCCACCTCCTCCCCAGCCGATGTGGCCAGGTCAATGGGGGCAAAGGTGGTGATCGCCATCGACGTGGGCAGCCGGGATGAGACAGACCTCACCAACTACGGGGACGCGCTCTCAGGGTGGTGGCTCCTGTGGAAGCGCTGGAATCCCTTGGCCACGAAGGTTAAGGTGGGCCCAGCCCCGCCTTCCCTGGCTGCTCCTCCCCACGCCCTGGCACCCGTGTCCCTGAGACCCTGAGACGGGCAGGGAGGGTCCAGCAGGGGGTGCTCCCTGCCTGCCTGGGGGAGGTGGACATGCATGAAGGCTCCAGACCCCCTGGTGGATGCCCGGCCCCCCGCAGGTCCAGCAGAAATAGTCTTCCCACGGGGGAGGGGAGGCGATGGAGGGGCCAGGGAGGAGACAGTGGCTGTGCCCAGATGGAGGCCAGGAGCCACGTGGGGACAGGACAGCTGCACTTAGTGGCTGCGATGTGGCAGGTGTTGAACATGGCTGAGATCCAGACGCGCCTGGCCTACGTGTGCTGTGTACGGCAGCTGGAGATGGTGAAGAGCAGTGACTACTGCGAGTACCTGCGCCCCCCGATTGACAGCTATGGCACCCTGGAGTTCAGCAAGTTTGATGAGATTTGCGTGAGTGTCCAGGCCGGCTGCACCCCCAGGCCTCCCTGCCCTCCCATCACCGTCATGGGGTTCCCGTGTGTCTGCAGGAGGTGGGGTACCAGCACGGCCGGACAGTGTTTGACATCTGGGGTCGCAGCGGTGTACTGGCAAAGATGCTGCAGGACCGGCAGGGGACGAGCAAGATGAAGGCGTGGGACGTGAGTGCCTGAGCGGGCGGCCCCCTACCCACCCCACTGTGACCCTCCCAGGGGCTAGAGGGCAGGGGCCTCTTCTGACTCTCCACCCGGGAAGTGCTCATGCGGGGAGGACGGTGCTCTGGGTGGGGGCTGCTCAGGACTCCGCCCATCATCCTCGACCCCTCCGACTCGGAGGCTGGGACCACAGAGGGTCACAAAGAGGGCGGGGTGCAGTCAGGAGCAGGTCGGATGTCGTCTTTGCCTCCGCTCCCAGGTCCTCACCTGCCCCAATGCCTCCTTCACGGACCTCGCTGAGATTGTATCACGTATCGAGCCTGCCAGGGTGGCCGCGGTGGACGGTGAGTTGGACCCCGAGACATACATGCCCAACAGCTGAGGGTGGTGGTGGCAACGTCCCCTCCTGACCTTCACTCTCAATAAGCTGCCCTGGGCACCAGGCTCCCTCTGGCAGCTCCTAGACCTGATTGGCTGCACAGCGGGACCCCTGCCTGTGTATGGCCCCTGCCCCTGCTTCTCAGGAGGTGACCCACATGGCCCTGCTCTCTGCACAGATGAGTCTGACTACCAGACTGAGTACGAGGAGGTGCTGCTGGGCGGCCCCAAGGACACAAACGTTGACTTCCAAAGCGCCCCAGCCGACCTGGGCTCCGACTCGGTGAGCTGCCTGGATACCCTGTGCCCCTTGGCTGAGCCACCCACTGAGGGCTCCAAAGCACGCCAGCTGCTGCCTCCCTGCTGCCCTCCGGGGTTGCCCCCACCTTGACCTTGGCCGTGTGCTGTTCACTAACAGGAGGATGAGCCCTCGCTTGGGCATCAGCACCGAGGCGTGGCTTCCCCCAAACCGCCCGAGGGCTCCTCAGCCCCCACTCTCTGACCCAGATGGGGAGAAGGTTCCACCCCGAGGCATCCTGAAGCCAGCACCTCCCGTGGCTCCGTCTCAGAGGGCCTAGCTCCTGCAGCTCTTCCAGCCTGCCAGGGCAACCCGTGGGGCCCAGTGTGGAGGGTCACTCTGGGGCCACTCTGCCCTGGCCTCTCCTGGAGGGCCACTGGCCCTGACATCTCCTGCACACGCAGCAGTCATCGGGGCTGTCAGCCCTTGCAGCCTCTCCTGTTGGAACCCTCGTGTTTCTGCTTTGCCTGTCAATAAAGGTAGATCTGATTATGTGGGAAATGTGGTCCCTGTGCCGAGGTCCCTGGGGCCGGGGGCCCCGCCGAGATGAGCAGCTCACAGCCCTGACCCTGCAGGGTATAGTGTTGCCTGCCCGCCTGTGAGGTCACCACGTGGGACCCCAGGACCCCAAGCCAGGCAGGCAGGGCACCCAAGATCGGGATGGTGCTGGTATCCGCCCAACCAAGCATGAAGCCCTCCGGAGCTCTCAGGCGTTGTTCCCACTTTGTACACATAAGATTCTTCCCTAATATGACGCGGGCACTTTGCTTCTCAGATCATTAAATAGCGCCAGCGAGTCCTTTTGTACAAAAAAAGAGATCGGTCAGGCCCTGGACTTTGGGGTCCACGGTCTCTGCAGGTCTCCGAGCGGGGCACGTGGGTCTGCGAGAGCAGGGAGCCCCTTGACCAGAGGGCCTGGGACCCTGTGGCCAAGGGACCGCAGGCCTCGGTTTGCTGGCTCCGGAGGCAGCGCTGAGAGGGGAGAGCCGGTTGGCCCCGCCCCGCGCCGCGGGTCCCTGGCCCCGCCCACTGTCGGCGGGGCGGGCGGGGCCTCGCCGGCCCCGCCCCACTCTGACGCCCGGTGGGCGGGGTTTCACCTCCCTGACGTCGTGGTGGGCGGAGCGCCACCCCCCGGTCTGGCCGTCCTGTCCGGTGCAGCGGGGCGCGCGGAGGGCCCCGGAGCTGCCATGCGGGTTCCGAGCCCGAGCCCGAGCCCGAGCCCGAGCCCGAGCCCGAGCCCGAGCCCGATCCCAGTCCTCGGCGCGGCGCGGCACCCTCGACGGAGGCGGCGGGCGCGGGGCGCGCTCTGAGGCCTGGGGATGCGCCGCCGCCTCGACCATGGGCGCCGTCGCCTCCCGGAGGAGGGCGCTAAGAAGCGAGGCCATGTCCTCGGTGGCGGCCAAAGTGCGGTGAGTGCGGCGGGCCGCCCCCGCCCTGTCCCGGTCCCTGCAGCATGCGCGTTGTCGGCGCCCGCCCCCACCTCCGTTCGGCTCCCCTCCCTGAGGGTGCGGTGGGCGAGGTGCCCGACCTCACGACCCCCACACGCACTGGGCGGCCGGGGCTGGAGGGAAAGCAGACCCAGGCCCCGCCTGCAGGTCCGGCCAAGATGCACGGGGCGCCAAGGGTCCCCGGAACTGCGACCTGCCAGCCCTGGGCGGTCTGAGGTGGGATGGGAGTGCTTGCTGGGAATGACCCCTTGAGCCCTCCCTTGCGGGTGCAGAGGGCGTGGGTGAGGGGTGGGGGCGCCAGAGTGGGTGGTGTGCCCTGACGGCGCACCCCGCTGTCCACCCCCTCAGAGCAGCCCGAGCGTTTGGCGAGTACCTGTCCCAGAGTCACCCAGAAAACCGGAACGGTGCAGGTAGGGGCACGTGAGGCAGTGCCAGGACCTGGTCCACCCCATAGCTCCTAATCTTGGGGAGGGTATGCTGTCTCCTGTCCAGGCAGACACAGCCCTTGCACACTGTGTGGTGTGAGCAGGCAGCTACCACCCTGCTGGGCTGGCTTCCTCACGCCCCCTGCCCTCCCTGGCCCAGAGCCCCAGGAGGAGCTGCGAGTCACTCATCACCATGGCACCCACCCAGCCTGGGCCGTTGGCATGGCAACAGGCCTCCTGGCACCCCCCAGGGCTGGCATCACTGTCTCTGGGGGCCAGCTGGTGGGGGGGAGGGGAGAAGTTGGCACTGGGCACACGGGCGCGGTGGCAGGCTGGGAGGTGGCCTGCCTGTTCCTGCCCCCATCACCCACAGGTAGCACAGTCTGTCCCCCACACGCACATAAGAGGGGCTTGGGGCCCTGATGGAAGTCGAGTGTGAGCCTCTGGGGCACAGAGGCTGAGAAGGCCCTCCTGTGAAGTTGTTAGGGCCCAGGGTTTTGTCAGCGGGCCAGGCACCCGCTGGGTGTTCGTTCCCTGACTCCAGAGCACCAGGAGATGGGAGGGCAGGACCAGCAGGCTGCAAGCTCACCTGGTGCCTCTCCGCCAGACCACCTGCTGGCTGACGCCTACTCTGGCCACGACGGGTCCCCCGAGATGCAGCCGGCCCCTCAGAACAAGCGCCGTCTCTCCCTCATCTCCAACGGCCGCTATGAGGGCAGCCTTCCGGAGGAGGCTGCCAGCGGGAAGCCGGCTGGTGAGGGCCCCCAGCCCCGCGTGTACACCATCTCAGGGGAGCCGGCCCTGCTGCCCAGCCCGGAGGCCGAGGCCATCGAGCTGGCTGTGGTGAAGGGGCGGCGGCAGCGGGAGAGGCACCCCCACCACCACAGCCAGCCCCTGCGCGCCAGCCCAGGAGGCAGTCACGAGGACGTCAGCAGGCCCTGCCAGAGCTGGGCGGGCAGCCGCCAGGGCTCCAAGGAGTGTCCCGGGTGCGCCCAGCTCGCCCCCAGTCCCTCCCCTCAGGCCTTTGGGGTGGACCAGCCGCCTCTGCCTGAGGCTACCAGCCGCCGCAAGAAGCTGGAGAGGATGTACAGCGTTGACCGAGTGTCTGGTGAGGGGCTGGTCGGGGCCCCGGGGCAGCCTCCTCTGCAGCAGCAGGCGCTGGGAGGCGCGGACAGTGCAGGGCGCCCAGTCACCGCCCGCAGGTGGCGTCCTGCCACCACACCCCATGCCCAGTCAGGCTTCACGGCTGGCTTCAGGCTTGCCGGCTCCAAGTCATGCCAAGCGTGCTTCCCCAGCTGGGGGGCCGGGAGAGTCCTAAGGGTGGAACAGGCAGCAAGCCTGGTTGAATGGAAAGGTGGGGCTGCCTTCCGGGAGTCCTGGGGGACAGTCCCTGCCCTGGCACCCACCCAGTGGGGCTCCCGCTCACCAAGGGAGGCACATAGTTGTCGGGGGCCTGGCCAGCTAGCGGGGCCCCCCGCCAGGATTGTCGAGCAATGCGCATGGCTGAGGAGCTGTGCAGGCCTGCTGTCAGGAAGAGGCTGCCTGGGACATTCAGGGGCCCCATGCTTCTGGGCTCTGAGCCCGTCACTTCCTGAAGAGCAGGATTCTACCTGGAAGACCCGCCATGTGCTCTCAGGACACCTCTTGAGCCTCCAAATCAGCAACCCAGCGGGGCATCAGGGCACAGGCCAGGGGTGCGGGCATCTCCAGGCCCTCGTGCTCCTCTGAGGAACACAGGCCAGGTTCTGGGACGGGGTCAGGGAATAGAGTAGAGTGACCTTAGCCCACCCTGTCTGGGGTCTCTAGGGCCCCTGGGAAGGGTCAATCTCTCCACCTGGTGAGGGCCTCCACCAGGAAGGTCTGGGAGAGGGGAAGGCCGACCAAGTGGACCCCACAGTGTCTGGGCGGGAGAGAAGGCCCCTGGAGCCCCAGGAGAGCCTGCAGCCACTGTCCCTGCCCCGCCCCTCCAGCTTGAAGGAGACGAGTCAGTGCTTTTTCTGGGTGCCCTGGAGGCCGGCTGTGCTTTCCGGGGAAACACGTGTCAGCTGTGGGCAGCAGGGGGAGAGCCAAGCAAAGACGAGCGTCACGAAGCCGCTGAGCTGTCACAGCTTGATCAGTTGAGCCGGCCTCGGAGCTTGCTGGCCCGGCGCCGGGGCCCCCACCTGGGATGGGTCTAGGGAACCCTGTGCTCAGGAACATCCCCCCCGGGCAGGTGGGGAAGGGCTCAGGAATCCCTAAGCCACCCTAGTCACTGCCCCTTTGGCCTCTTCCAGATGACGTCCCCATTCGTACCTGGTTCCCTAAGGAAAACCTCTTCAGTTTCCAGACAGCAACCACAACTATGCAAGCGTGAGTTGTGTCTGCTGTACGTGGGGCTCAGGCCAGGGGCCTCTTCCTGCTGTTCAGGAGCTACTGCCTGGAGCCCACCTGGGCAGCCGCTACCGAGTGGCCCCCTGTTCCGCCCGCTCTGCCTGAGTGTCAGCCTGCAGGAAGGCGGGCCCAGCTGTTCCCACCCCGACCCCGTCCCCACCGCCCTGTCCCGTGCGGTTCCTGCAGGCTGTCCGTCCCGTCTCCTGGGGAGTGGGCAGGGGGCTTCAGCTGATGCAGTCACCAGCAGGGGTGCTTCTCCTGGGCTGCTGCCCAGCTCTGCCCTCGCGCACGCTCCAAACAGCGGCCTCCTTGCGTTTGCACGCACCACGAGTGATCACGGCTTAGTCCCCTGGGGGGGCCGTGCTTTTGACCATTGCACGGCTGGGTGTCCTGTTGAGGAGCTCCCCCCAGGGGGGCACTCTGCTCCAGTGCCCCCACTCTGAAGACGCTCCCTGCAAGCCTCCTTGGGGAGTGCGCTGCCGCCCTCCGGCTGGGCGGGGGTCACTGTCTGCTGCGGGGTCCCAGCAGGGGCAGGGCACACAGTCAGGCCTCAGCAGCCTGACCAGCATCTGGTGGCCTGGGCCACCGTGACCTCAGCATCTGCTGCCCTTTCAAGGACTAACCCGTGGCATAGCTGGTACCCTGCCGGTGCCTGGGGTGCCTGTGAGGGACCCTTCGAGTCAGTGACAAGAAGGAAACGAACCCCAGGGGGTCAGAGGTCTGAGGATCTCTGCTCACTCTGTCTTCTCTCTCACGCTGCCATTTCCCGCTGCAACTCCAGCATCTCGTAAGTACCATGAGGCCCTTGAGCCGGAGGTCATGGTGGTGGTCCCTGGGGAAGTCTCCCACCCCCCATCCCCAAGTAGGTCGGGGCAGGCCAGGGACCTGGGCCTTGACCAGCAGGGTGTGCTGGGTCCCAGCAAGCACCGAGCTGCACCAGAGCCTGCTGGGAGCTGGGCTGAGGACAGGGAGAGGCAGGTGGGGCCCTCTCTCTGGCCCAGGGCCCTGGATGCCTGCGGGCCCTATACTTGAGCCTCCGTCCCCACGTCGCTGTCCCTCCCGCCTGTGGCCGAGGGCAGTGCTGACTCGTGGCGGTTTCCCAGGGTGTTCAGGGGCTACGCGGAGAGGAAGCGCCGGAAACGGGAGAATGATTCCGCGTCTGTAATCCAGAGGTAGGGCCTGCCAGCCACTCGCCACCAGGGTCTGTCTCTTGTCTGTTCTGGTCTAGCCTGGGCCCCCCCAGCCCAGCGGAGCTGATGGGGAAGGGCGGTGGCGACCTCTGGCCTGGCCCTGCTCTGGGGACGCGGCAGGCAGGGGGGTCACGTGGCTGAGCTCCCAGGCCTGCGTGCTGGGGACACGCTGAGACCGGAGCTGCAGCCGGCTGGCCCGCCTGCGCCTTTCTCGGGCCCTGGAAGCCCAGAGCTGTGGGATCAGCAGTCAGGCTTACCCTCCCAGCCCCCACCTCAGATGTGTCTGGGAAGCTTGCCTGTCCCTATTGCAAGTGGGGCCTTGGCAGGACACAAAGTTTGGGGTTCAAGAGACCAGCCTCTGAGGCGACCTAGGGCCACAGCATCAGGGGTGGGGGCATCTGCTGGCCCCAAGCCCACCTCGCGGCGGGCTCCGCTGTGCTGCCTTGGCCATCGTGTGTGGGAAGCAGGAACACTTGCCACTTGGGAAGGGGGTTGGGGGCGGTCAGAGTGTGCCTGTGTGCACGGAGGGAAGGGACGGGCGGGCAGCAGGGATAGGAGACCAAGTGCACAGGGCCACCGAGGGAGCTGTCCTGGGAGGAGGGTGGCTGGCAGGAGGAAGCCTGATAACCTTGTCTGTGTCCTGCAGCCAACGGGCCGGGAGGGCTGGGGGAGGAGAGGGACCGGGTAGGATTGACCTGTGGGAGAGCTGGGGGCGCCAGGAGGGCACCCCTCACGGAAAGGGGCGAAGTCGGGGAGGGGAGCACGGGGGACGGGCGCCCACCCCTCCTGGCGGCCCTCACCAGCACCCCCGTGCTTCCACCCCTAGGAACTTCCGCAAACACCTGCGCATGGTCGGCAGCCGGCGGGTGAAGGCCCAGAGTAAGGCCCAGAGTAAGGCGGACGGGCAGGGGGGCGCTGCTCTTGGCCGACTGGGGCTTGGTGTGCTGCTCTCTGCGCCCCCGAGGCGGGTGTCCCCAGCGGGCACCTTCCCACACGCAGGCTCCGCCCAAGGACAGGGCCCCGCCCCTCCACGCAGACTGCGCCCGCCCGTGTCCGCCTTTTGCCCCTCTCCCACCCGTCCCGTTGCAGCGGCATCCTGCGCCCTCCAGACCCCACCAGCCCGTGTCCTGCCCAGCCCCCGGTCCCAGCCACCTCACGTGGCTGCAGGCCGCGTCCCTAATGGGTTCTGCTCTCACTGCAGCGTTCGCCGAGCGGCGTGAGCGGAGCTTCAGCCGGTCCTGGAGCGACCCCACCCCCATGAAAGCCGACACCTCTCACGACTCCCGAGACAGTAGGTGCCCGGCCGCAGCCTGGCCCACCTTCCCCGGAGGCTCCCCTCGGCCCCCAGCCCCACGCTCCCAGCACCCGGACGGCTAGGCTTCTGCGCTTCCGCTGAACCTCGGTTTATCGGACTGAGGGGGGCGCTCTGACACCTCCAGTCTTCTGGGTAGGGGTAACTAAGGGCCAGGGCTCGCTGCCTACCCTGCCTGGTGCCCCTCATGCCAAAGACCTGCAGCACCTGATTTCTCCTTGGCCCAGACACCGGGCACACCGGGCTGGAACTGACACCTGCCCCCGCCCCCCCCCCCCCCCCCCCCCGGCTCCCACTGGCCTTGCCCTGAGGCCCAAAGCCTTCCCCGCCAGGTGGCCTCCAGCTGGTGGCAGCAGCCCGGCTCGCCTTCAGCTTGGCTCTCTTACCCGCCCTGGGTTTCTTGCTGGCCTGGAGGACCCTATGGGATGCGGCTTGCTGGCTCTGTCCCCTGCCCATCTCTGGGGTTGCAGCCAGGGTGGGTACTGCAGGTGGTCCTCAGCCTGGCGGCACATCCTGCCCTCCAGGTAGTGACCTGCAGAGCTCCCATTGCACCTTGGGCGAGGCTTTCGAGGACCTGGACTGGGAGACTGAGAAGGGCCTGGAGGCTGTAGCCTGCGACACTGAGGGCTTCGTTCCACCCAAGGTCATGGTGAGGCCGGGTGCAGCTGCTACTCAGTGGTGGGGGCGGGGTGGGGGAGGCTCCTGCCGCCTGGCGGCTCCAGGATGCCAGGGCCCTGAGTGGCTCCCCTGTTGTCCGCAGCTCATCTCCTCCAAAGTGCCCAAAGCTGAGTACATCCCCACCATCATCCGCAGAGACGACCCCGCCATCATCCCCATCCTCTACGTGAGTGCCCCCAGCCCCATCTCAGGTCGGGTCGGGGCTGCTGCCTGAGAGGGGCTCTGACCTGGAGTCCTGTCTCCCCCAGGACCACGAGCACGCAACCTTCGAGGACATCCTGGGTATGTGCCCTCTGACCCCTCTGCCTTCTGGTCTCGGGGCTGGGGGAGGGTGCGCACAGACGGCGGGGGCAGCACTCATACCCCTCCCTCCCCAGAGGAGATAGAGAAGAAGCTGAATATCTACCACAAGGGGGCCAAAATCTGGAAGATGCTGATTTTCTGCCAGGTAGGGCTCAGCCCTTCCTGCCCGGGAGTGGGGCAGGGGTGGAGGATGCCACCTCCAGGGACGTGCACGTTTGCGTCTGCACGTGTTGGCGGAACAGCGGTCGGACAGCCCCCGCTGCGGCCCCTCCCGCTAACCGCAGACTCTCGCAGGGCGGCCCAGGACACTTATACCTGCTCAAGAACAAGGTGGCCACCTTCGCCAAAGTAGAGAAGGAAGAGGACATGATCCAGTGAGCGGGGCGCTGGGGGCTGTGTCTGCCGGGGTGCCAGGTCCCCTCTCACTTGGGGGTCGGGCTGGAGGCCGCCTGTGACCACCCCTTCCCCCCCAGCTTCTGGAAGCGGTTGAGTCGCTTGATGAGCAAAGTGAACCCTGAGCCAAACGTCATCCACGTCATGGGCTGCTACGTCCTGGGGAACCCCAATGGGGAGAAGGTACAGCACCCCGCTTCTCTGCAGACTCCCGTTCAGCCCCAGCCCTCCCAGAGAGGTCCCCGGGCCCGGCCCTCACCAGCTGGGGCTCCCTGCCCCCCAGCCCCGTTTCTCCCCGCGGCTCTCTCGCTCTTCCTTCCCTGCGCTGAGTCCACTCCCTCCTTTCAGCTCTTCCAGAACCTCAGGACCCTCATGACGCCTTACAGGGTCATCTTCGAGTCCCCCCTGGAGCTGTCGGCTCAAGGTGAGCGCTGGGCTGGGCTGACCCGGCCGGGCCGGGGGCGGGGTGGGGGGGCGGCGGTGTCCCCGGCGGCGGCGTCCCGGAGCCGTGACCGAGCGCGCCCTCGCCCCTCCCGCCTCAGGGAAGCAGATGATCGAGACCTACTTTGACTTCCGGCTGTACCGGCTGTGGAAGAGCCGCCAGCACTCGAAGCTGCTGGACTTTGAGGACGTTCTGTGAGGGGCGGGACCGCCGCCGCCCGGCCGCTCCCTCAGACCGGCGCCGGGCTGGGCCGCTTGGGTCCCGGCCTTCACGGCCACTTCAGGGCATCTCAGACGTCGCTTCAGGTTCCCTCCCAGGGCTCCCGCCCTCACGGCGCCGCGGGTCTCAGCGGCCACCGCCCTCGCACCCCGGAGGAGCCGCCGCGGCTGGCGGATGCTGCCCGGGCCTCGCCTGGAGGCTCAGCGCTGGGGCGGTGCCTCTGCAGGTTCATAGAAATAAGTGCAATTTTCTACCACCCCTGAGACAATTCAAAGAGAAGCAGCGTTACTAGTTAACTAGTTAAGTGCTACGTTACTAGTCATGGCGTAGATCACCCGGCTCAACGTGTGTCCAGGACCCTCTGCCTCAGATCCCCAGCGCTGCCGTATCCGATCACCAGCACCAGGGCGGCCGTCTGCCCGGCCTGGCTCCGTCCCCGGCCGAGTCCCTGATGGTCTGTGCTTACGCTGCCCTCGCCCCTGCTTCCCTGACCGCGGCGCCAGCCCGTGGGGGGTGTCCAGGGGAAGCGGGGGACACGCCTTCCTTTCACTCTGAGGGCGCTCTGGGTCGAGCCAGGCCCTGCCTGCTCCCCGGCCCCCTGTACCCACGTGGCTCCCTGCTGCTTTCCGGCTCAACGTCTGGCGGCCAAGCTCTGAAGGCCTCTCCCGGTGCAGGGTCCCGGGGTCTTGGCGGGGCCTGCCGGGGCTGGGTCCTGGCGTGTGAGACCCCTGCGCCCGCTGCGTGGGGGCCTGGACCCCGCAGCCTGGCCCGAGTGAGGGCGGGGCGGCTGCTGGGCTGTGCGCACGCAGCCTGCCACCGCCCAGCGGGCAGGCCCTTGTACATAGCTGGCGCTCGGGGGCTGGCCCCCCTGTGCAGTCTGGTCTGAGACACCCGGCTGTGCCCCCAGGCGAGGGGAGTGGGGGCTCGTGCCGGGCTCTGAACAATGTACGACACCCCGTAGAGTGACCATTAAATTGGACCCTCCGCTGCGGCCGCTGCGTGCGTCTCCTCTCTCAGCGCCATCCACTGCCTCCCTGGACCCAGAAGATTCTGGGCCTGCTGGTCTGAGCTTGTTGCTGTGGGGGCCGTCTGTGTACCCTGTCCCGGACTGAGGGGCAGAGACCGCTAGGCCTGCCCCACCAAGGGCACGCTCCGTAAGAGGTCTGGGGAGGAGGCTCCCAGGGCTCCGAGAAAGGGTGTGGGGAAGAGGAGATCCTTGAGAGGCTGCCGGCGGGCGGGTGGTCTGCAGATGAGGGCAGAGACACTGTGCCCCGCAGCCTCTGCCCCACCCCTGCACACAGAACTGAGGGCTATGGGGCCAGCAGTGCAGCCACAGCGGGAGGCCAGGAAGTGATCACAGGGCTGGCTGGCCATCCCCACGTGTGCCCTGTGCCCCCTGTACCCAGTGGCCAGGATGTTGTTGGGTCCAGCCAGGCCAGTTTCCCTGGAGGCTCCTGGTCCAGTTGCCTGTGGGCAGATCAGCAGGTGCCAGGTGGATTCATCCGGGCTACCAAGGGCTAGGGAGGGTGGGAGTCTGCCCGTGGTGGCCCGAGTAAGGGCTGGGAGGCTGGGGGTCCCAGAGACCTGGAAGGGGGTGATGTCACCAGGAGAACTCAGGTCTAGATGAAAGTCTGGGCCAGGGGCCCAGAGGATAGCCCTCGAGTGTGACCCACCCACCTCACCCTGGGCTTAGGAGGCACAATCGCCGTGTTGCCTGCAGACCTGAGCTGGGGCTGCCAGAAGGCTTGTCACATGCCCCCACCCCTCTCCTGGCCTCCGACGGGGGATGCTGGAGTTGAGGATCGGGCTGCTTTGGCAAGTAGCCTTGCCCCACAGTCTTCAGGGTCAGCCCTGGTGGATCAGGGCTGGCAGGGTCTGCCCTCGGAAGACTTGAGGTTTTGCATCTGACCACGAGCTTCCCTCCCTCATGCACAGAACCACCAGAAGCGTGATGGGGAGGGGGCGTCAAATCCAGAAGGTACCCAGGAGCAAAGCGGTGTAAACATGGAAAGCATTGTGGGAAAAGAACAGAGGGAAGGGGTGGCAGACTTGGAGGCAGGCTGGGTTGGGGGAGGGGGCCAAAGCAACCTCAGGTCTGCAGCCTCTGTGCACCCACCTCAGCTGGGAGCAGCAGCACCACCAGGGGGCGCTGGGGAGAAGTGCCAGCACCTAGTGGGAGAGGTCAGGGCTCCCCCGGGGGCTCGGTGGGAAAGAATCTGCCTGCCAGAGAGACCTGGGTTCCATCCCTGGGTTGGGAAGATCCCCCGGGGTAGGAAATGGCAACCCCCTCCAGCCTTCTTGTCTGGAAAATTCCATGGACAGAGGAGCCTGACAGGCTACAGTCCATGGATTGCAAAGAGTTGAACACAGGTGAGCAACTGAGTATGCACGCACGTGACAGATTCAAGATTGTCCTTCTCATACAAAGGGTGTTTTATAAATTAACAAGAAAGAGACACAAGCCAACAGGGAACATGAGTAAAGGGCTGAATTGACAACTCACAGAGAAAGAAATCAAACGGCCTATAAAAAGCCAGCGAAGGGAAAGAGATGTGTCCTGCCTGTTGGTTTTGCAAACATTTTGAAGGGTCTGAGTCACCCTGTGCTGGTGACTGTGTGGGGAGGAGACCGTGTTAATTGCTGCAGCCTTCTTGGAAAGCAAGCTGACAACAGCTCTTAGAACGTAACTGGTAAACAGGGGGCCAGCACCTCCCACTGGGGCCTCCTGCATGGATGTCCATGTGCCACAGCTCATGCCATTAATGGGGGCCAGCCAGGTCACGTGGACGGCCGTCCCAGAAGAAGCACATCATTCCGAAGTGGTGTGTTGAGGGAGAAGGATGGTTGGGCTTGCAAGAAGCCTGAATGTTCTCCGTTTAAACTGAAGAGGTCAAGCTCACGCTGATGAGGTGTGTTCCTCTCACCTCCTGTGACACGTGCACCTTTTTAATTACCCGGGCAGGCCTGCTGTCCAGTCCTCACCTCCTGGGACAGCATGGGCGGAGGTGGCCCCGGCCTGTCCTCTCTACCTTCCTGCTCTCTCCAAGCCTTGCACTGTGCACATCCCAGCCTACACGGCCACGCTCACCCCCACAACCCCACACAGCGCCCCCTGCCCGCCTGAGGCCCTGCTCTGGATGTGTGCCCCAGGGGACAGAGCCACAGCACATCTGCCGTGTTTGGAACCTTGCGTCACCATCAGGATGAAACTCAGACCCGCCGTCTGCCCTGCTCCCAGAAGGGACACGCTGTGCCAACAACTCCTTCAGTAGGTTTGTGTCCAGAGCCTCACGTGAATTCCCAGGGAGGCATCAGAGACCAGGATTAGGAAGGCAATCATCAAAGCAACGGTGGAGGCACCCTCCGCTGGTCCCAGCCCTTGCAGTGGTCACTAGACTGGGCCAGGTCTGTCTGAGAACCAGGAAGACAGTCACGTGGACTAGACATGCTGTGTGTATCAGATATGGCTCAAGGGCTGGGAAGGGAACCGTTGGTGGGGGTGGGAACCAGGGATCTGTAAAGTACCACCTGCAAAGGTATTTATGAGTCCCTGGCCTTGCTCCCAGGGCTGTGTGGACTGGATCCACCCAGCAGCTGCAGCAGTGGCCCAGCCCACTCCCAGACCCACCCTTAGCGTGTGGCCGAATCCCCAGGACTCTCCACAGGCCAGAAATAAGACCTCAGTCTCACAGAGGGTACTCAAAACATTACAGACCAGAAAAGCCATAAAGATCTTGACCAGCAGACACAGGCTGCCAGCAGGTGCCAAGGATGAGAAGCCGCGGTGTTGAAATGATCTGAAGACTTGGAAGAGCTGTTGTAAAGATGCTCAAATAATAACACAGCCAGTTGTTTACCAGCAACGTGGGTTTATTCGGGAACAGGAAAGAACTGGAATGCAGGACGAGCAAAGTAAGGTGAACCACAAGCAAGTGCAGAGAACAGGAGAGAAGACTCTGTCATCGAGGAGACGGGGCTGGGAGGGCTGCTCTAGACACAGAGCCGTCGGAGGCGGCCGGCAGCCGGAAGTGTGGGGCTTCCCGTTGGCCGCACTGCGGCGGCCTCCCATTGGCTGAGCTGTTGCCGGGCGGGGAGAAGAGCTCCCGAGCCCGGGGCGCGGGCCGGCACCTTCTGGCGGCGTCTGCCGTCGAGGCTGCGCCGCAGGCCCTCGGGGCTTCCCGCGGGGCGCTGGTGGTCGAGTCCGCCGGCCGGCGTAGGAGACCTCGGTTTGCTCCCGGGGCGGGAGGATCAAGGTCCCCGCCCCGGTTCTCCTGCCTGGAGAGTCCGCGGACCGAGGAGCGGGCGCCGGTCCGGCGTCCCCAGGGGTCGGACGTGACTGAGACCGACCCTCGGTTGGGCTGAGAGCGCCCCCTTCTGGCCTCGCGTTAAACAGGGTGTCTGCTTAATAACTTTCACATTTCCCCTTTGATGACGATTTTTCTCTAAAAGCGTTGCTTGCCAACAGATTTTTTAAATGGATTCAGTGACTGTTTGTCAGTCAGTGCCAGGGAGGACCTTTCCCGATATCATGTCCCTCGTGGAAGAGAGACTGGAAAACCCTGGAGGGCACGTTCAAGTAACAGGAGGGGTTGGCCGGAGCTCTCGGGTTTCCCTTCTGAAGTCTGTGTCTTAGAACAGTGAAGGCAGCAAGGGCACTCGGAGAGAGAGAAGCACTTTGAGAAGGCGCGGTACAGGGATAAACACGAAGCAATAGCTGAGGAACTGTTTCCCCCAAATAGGGAAACTTCAAGGACTTTTCATTTATTTAAATTGAAGTATAGTTGATTTACAATATTGGGTTATCAAAGACTTTTTCATTTGAAAAAGACTTTGTCACTCATACAGCCTGCAGGTTACAAATCCAGTCCATGAATTTTGATAAGATTGCAGAGTTAGTTAATAGTCCAGATGAAAGAGAGACGTGTGTGAATTTGAAACCATCTCACAAGCCTGGTTCTGACATCTGCTCAGATGTGGTCTGCTTCAGTTCCGGGAAATCTTCACTCTTAGGTCACCAGTTGGTGTGAGGCCTCACTCCGGGGAGGGTGCTCTTTAGATCTGTCACCTGGATCCAGAGTCTCTTCCCTGGAGCCTGGCACCACAGGCTGGTGAGCAGTGCCTGACTGGGGCCTTTCCAGAGAGGCTGAAGGGGGTCCTTCTGGGTTGCAGGAGTGATGCTTAAGCTCTTCACCTCCTAGGAACAGCTGTGAAAAGATGGCCCTTCCAGAGCACAGTTATTTTCAACAGAGGCAGGCAGATCTTTGAGGATTGAAGTATATTTCCCTGTATCAGCCCGGGGTCAAAAGAGGCAGGTCTTAGGTGCACCTGAAGTCTAGTGACTGTCTCTAAGGGTGAGACTTTATGAGTTCCAAAGGGAGTGGGTCTGAGGGGGGTAAATGGCAATGCTTTTGGCACAGTAGTTGGAGAGTCTAAGTTTTGCTGGTTGGGTTTTAATTGTGCCATTAATGTACTCGAGTTACCCTGTGAACTGGAGAATGTAAGACCGTGATAGTGTAAAGCCGGCCAAACAGTGCAGATTAGTCAAGTTCCGGACCGGTAACGTGGGTTCCCCGGTCACTGTGAAGTTTGAGAGGGGTTCCCCGGGGAAGCATCATCTTTCCTAACAAAATGTTAGGCTTGGAAGAAGCAGTGGCCTATCTTCAGGGCAAAACTTTGGTCCAGTGAGAAAACAGACAGATCATGACAAACATGTTTGAATCGGTGAGGAGAGGGAAGCAATATGAAACGCATTTGCCAAACTGCCAATGGTCCATGAGGCAATTCAAAGTCTCTGGGAGCGAGTTTCCCTGGATTGTGTTTGGACAGGTGGGACAAGCCAGGTGGGCACTTTTTGCAGCCTTATTAATACTTCCCCACCAATGTTGGTTCGTGAAGGATATCAGTTTGTCAGTGGATCTCCGGTTTAGTGCATGTACTAAGGAATGAGAATCTTAGAATTCCTCACGAAGCTGGATTGATATTTGGCCCAAGCTACAGTTCTTTTGATCGAACCAACAGTCACTAGATTTCCAATATTGTTTGTCTTTTTCTGAAGCCAGTTGTTATGCATTTCTAGTCAGTCTTCTCTGACTGTCATTTTGAGGAGCATCTCTTTGGACCATAACAGAAGTTTGGCCAGTGGTTCCTCTGAGAGCAGTGTTGTTGCAGGAAATATCAGTGAGGTGGATTCTCTTAGCCTCTAGGGAGTCAAGTCTGGGATGGCTCAAGCTCAGGGTCTTGATGATGGCCAAAGCGGCTGGTGAGAGTGTGGCGTCTATTAGATTTGGACAGAAGAGCCATTTCAATCTCGCCCCATTAGAGGTAAGGAAACTCGTTGCTTCCACAAGCATCCCAGGGTCCTGGGCTGCCCCAGAGACACCCCGACCATGGGGGTGAATATGGTGGGTTTGCCTTTGGCTGCAGCACAAGCTTGACTGAGAGCATATAGCTCAGTCCATTGGGCCTAAGTAGCCGAAAGGAAAGGTGCTGCCGTGGCCACCTCAGGAGGGAAGGAGCTTTAATAGAAAAAACCTGTTTGAAGCAAAAATGGACAGAACTCAAAGCAGAACTAGGGACTCCCCGGTGTCCCTGGCTAAGACTCTGAGCTCCCAATGCCGAGGGCCTGAGGTTGATCCCTGGTTGGGGAACTGGATCCCACATGCTGGAAGTCGGAGTTCGTGTGCCACAACTAAAGATTCCACATGCCGCAAGGAAGATCAGAGGTCCCGTGTGCCACAACTAAGACCCAACGCAGCCAAAGAAATAAATGTTTTTTTAAATGTTAAAAAAAGAAAGTAGAACTAGACAGTTCTGAGACTTCCCTCATGGTCCAGCTGTTGAGACTCTGAGCTTCTACTGCAAGAGGTGTGGGTTTGATGTCTGTTCAGGGAAATAAGATCCCATACGCTGTGAGGTGTGGGCAAGAAGTGAAGAAGAAAAGGAAATAGACAAACTCTCAATTATAGGTGGAGTAAGCAGTACTTTGCGCTTCCTCAGTGACTCAATGGTGAAGAATCTGCCTGCAGTGCAGGAGACTCGGGACACGTGGGTTCAATCCCTGGGTCGGGAAGATCCCCTGGAGTGGAGGAACCCACTCCAGTCCTCTTGCCTGGAGAACCCCATGGATGGAGGAGCCTGGCGGGCCACAGTCCACGGGGTCCCACACACACAGCAGGGCTTCTCTCTCAGTAACAGGTAAAGCTTACAGACAGAAGACCAGCAAGGATGTAAAATAAGTGAACAACACTACCGACCAGTTGGACGTAGTGTCGTTCACAGCACGAGCCACCCGACAGCAGCAGAGTGTACGTCCTTCTCGAGTTCACGAACATCCACCAAAATAGAGATCCCTGATTAAAAACACCCGAGCAGATTCAAGACAATCAAAACATACAAGCCATGTCTGCTGACTATAACAGACTTAGAATAGAGATCAGTAAGAGAAAGACGTCAGAAAACTCTTTAATCAGTTGGCAATTAAACACCAAAATCCTAAATAATCCATGGATCAAAGAAGAAATCGAAAGGGGAACTTAAAATATTTTTAACTGAATGCAATTAAAATGCAGCGTGTAAGAAAATTAAGAGATGCAGCTGAGACAGTGCTTAGAGGGAAACTTCTCAAACAAACGCTTACATTAGAAAAGAAGTCTCAAATCGGTAGTCTAAGCTTCCACTTTAAATTAGAAAAGAAAGAGCCACGTAAACCCAAATCATGCAGAAAAGAGGAAATAAGTGTTGCTTTTATCGTTCAGTTGCTAAGCTGTGTCCTACTCTGCAAAGCCAAGGACTGCAGCACACCGGGCTCCTGTCTGCCACCGTCTCCTGGGGTTTGCTCAAGCTCACATCCACTGGGTTGGTGAGGCTGTCTACCTATTTCACCCTCTGTCACTCCTTTCTCCTCCTGCCCTCAATCTTTCCCAGCATCAAGGTCCTTTCTCCAGGTGGCCAAAGTATTGGAGCTTCAGCTTCTGTCAACAACTCCAGTGAATATTCAGGGTTGATCTCTTTTGGGATTGACTGGTTTGATCTCCTTGTAGTCCAAAAGACTCTCAAGGGTCTTCTCCAGCACCACAATTCAAAAAGCATCCATTCCTCGGCACTGAGCCTTCTTTATGGTCCAATTCTCACATCTGTACATGACTACTGGAAAAACCATATCTTTGACTACACGGGCCTTTGTGGGCAAAGCGATGTCTCTGTTTGTTAATACACTGCCTAATTTGTCATAGCTTTCCTTCCAAGGAGCGTCTTTTAATTTCCTGGCTGCTGTCACTGCACACAGTGGTTTTGGAGCCCCTCAAAAATAAAATCTTCCAGTTTCTACTTTTCCCCCATCTATATGCCATGAATGATGGGACCAGATGCCATGATCTTAGTTTTTTGAATATTGAATTCCAAGCTGGCTTTTTCACTCTCCTTTTTCACCCTCATCAAGAGGCTTTTTAGTTCCTCTGCACTTTCTGCCATTATAGGGGTATCATCTGCATGTCTGAGGTTGTTGATATTTCTTTCGGCAATCTTGATTCCAGCCTGTGATTCATCCAGTTCAGCATTTTGCATGAGGTACTCTGCACACAAGTTAAATAAGCAGGGTGACAATAATACAAACTTGAAGTACTTCTTTCCCAATTTTGAACCAGTCTGTTGTTCCATGTCTAGTTCTGTTACTTTTGAACCCAAATACAGGTTTCTCAGGAGACAAGTAAGATGGTCCGGTACTCCAATCTTTTAAAGAATTTTACACAGTTTGTTGTGATGCACACAGTCAAACGCTTTAGCATAGTTAACGAAGCAGAAGTAGATGGTTTTCTGGAACTCCCTTGCTTTCTCCATGGTCCAGAGAACATTGGCAATTTGATCTCTGGTTCTTCTGCCTTTTCTATACCCAGCTTGTACATCTGGAAGTTCTCAATTCACATACTGCCGAACGCTAGCTTGAAGGATTCTGAGCATAATCTTACTAGCATGTGTAAGAGCAGAAATCAAAAGAATTTGAAACCAAAAAAGGAAAAAAATTGTGAAACAAAAAAATTGATAGACCTCTAGCAACAGCAACAGCAAAAAAGAAATAAATTGCAGGCCCAAAGACAGTATCAGGAATGAAAGAGGTCTATCACTACAGACATGGCAAGCAGATAGGAAAGGAATGCTCTGGATAATTCTGTTGACACAAAGTCAATAACTGGAGTGACATGGACCAAGTCCTCAAAAGCCACACACTACCAAAACTCACTCAGCATGAACTAGATAGCTTGAACAGCCTTATCACCACTAAAGAAATTGAGTCTGCAATTCAATATCTTCTGAAAAAGCAAGTCTCAGATGGTTTCACTGGCGATTACACAAAACATTTAAAGAAGGAAGACTAGAAATCTCTTCCAGGAGATGAAGGTGGAAGGAAACTTCCCAACCCATTCAGCATCAGCCCAGCACTGTGAGCACAACTGCAGAAATCCTCCAGATACATTCATTCTTCTTCTGTTCTGTGAAGTCACTGCAAGCCCCAAGTCAGCCGACACTGAACCACTGCTCCCGGGGGAAATACAGGCTCAGATTCCTGAAAGCACACAAGTACAAACAGATGGCTCGAAACTGATCGTGAAAAGGACACCTGTTTACAGTGGGAGCTGAAACAAGAAAGCAGCGTCGCCTTGTTGAGCCTCGGCTGGGGACGGGCGGGCCGGCTCCCTCGTGTGTTTGCGGCTCTGCTCGCGCCCACAAATACCCACTAAGGGGGTCACAAAAGCAGTTTGAGGTTCATAGGCAAAATCGCAAGTACGAAACCCGCAAATAATGAGACCCGACTGTGTTAGCAAACGAAATCCAGTAACATAAAAGGAAAATCGTGCAGCACAAGCAAGTGAAGCTTATCCTGGTTCAGTATTCGAGAAAATCAATGCAATCCGCCACACCGAGTGTTCAAAGAAGAAAAATCACACGAACGTACTAATGGATGAAGACAGGGCACATGAGGAAATACAGAGCTCATTCGTGATGCAAACTGGCAAAGGAGACGCCTGCAACTAACACCGTGCCTCAGGGCGCTTCAGGCTGGGAATGAGGCTCGGGTGTGCAGCAGGCGTCTCGGCCAGCGTGGAGGCGAGAAAGGGCAGGAAGAGACAGGCCGGAGGAGGAGCTGCCGCATCCTGTTTCCATGACCCACGGCCACAGGACCTACACGGGCTCCTGTGAGGAGTGGGTGGGCTTGACAAGGTGGTGCGTGCTAGGTGGACCGCAAAACCAACTGCATCTACCTACCACTGATAAACAATGAAAAAGTGAATTTTAAAAGGTACCATTGACCTAAAACAAAGGCTCCCCACAAAGATGGAACACTTTGGTGTAGATCTAACAAAACATGTGCTGGATCGGTATTCTGAACACTACAAAAATGCTAATGAGAAGAAATTTTAAGACCTAAACCCTAAATAGAGAGAAGATAAATTGTGCTTGAGGATTGGAAGGCTCAAAATTGTGAAGATTCCAATTTTCTACAAAGTGATCTTAGATTTTTGACATAACACTAATAAAACTTTCAGATTTTTTTGCACTTAGGGAGGGGCTGACTATAAAATTTACATGGAAGGCACAGGAGCTACCATGTTTCCTCCTTCAAGCATGCAGAATGTTTATTTCCATCCTAGTACCTCCAAAAGAGGGGCTTCCCTGATGGCTCAGCAGGTAAAGAATCCCCCTGGAATGCAGGAAGCCCAGGAGATGAGAGTGCGATCCCTGGGTTCGGCAGATCCCTTGGAGAAGGAAATGGCAACCCACACCAGTATTCCTGCCTGAAAGACCCCATGGACAGAGGATCTTGGTGGGCTACAGTCCATGGGGTTTCAGAGAGTCATCCACAACTGAGCAGATGAGCATGCAGGAACTGGGATGGCTAAAACGATTTTGAAAAAGATTGGGGTTGGAGGACTCACACTGCATTGCCAGAGTCCAGCTTCGGCAGCCAGGGAAACGCCCTGAAGGGATGAACGGGGTCGGCGAATGATGCAGCCTCTCACTCATTTGGACTGCTTGTTTATTTTAAGCATCAGGTTTTCTTTTATACTTTTACAAAAGCATTAGGTCAGAGGTATGACATCTTCAGTTTCCCCTCACCCAGATTTATTGTCTCCATAAATCATTGTTGTCCTTCAGAGTTCCCTCTTAAGTGTCCTTGTGATAACATTGTAACTCAAGTTTGTCTCTGGGCTGTATACCACATTCCTCAGTTTATTTCTTATCTTTCTAAATCCTGCTTGGGCTCATTAACTCCTAAAAAGACTTCTAGCTGTTAGTATCTCTAAAATTCCTAGTTTCCATAAGCTATAGTAAAATATGCCAACACTACAACATACCTTAAACTTTTAGCTTCTAACTATTTTTAATTATCCCTAATCCCTAAACTCAGCAAACTTCTTTTGCCATAAACATTCCCCTTACAGGCAGGTTTCAGATGACAATGTTTCCCATGGCCTCAAGCTGCAGCCTGTGTGCTCATCCTGGAACATTCTTTGTAAAGATCCTTGAACAAATGTCAATAGTTAACTTTATGGATTATAACATTCTTTCCAGCCAACTCAACCGGAGGAAGAAAAGGACAAGTCAGAATCACAAGAACTAACTCCTTCATCCCGGGACCATACCTGCGGGATGAGGAGAGAGGGTTGGGGCCGTGCCTCCATTTTGTCAGTAATGCCTATCGCGGCTCCCGACACTGCGCAGTATTAACTGTATGGCTGTATAAGCGAGACAGCGTCAGGGACAAGAGACGCAGTGGAGAAATGGGCCCTCAGCACATGGCCGTTTACATGCAGGTGCAGAGGGGCTCACAGAGAAAGGATGGTTTTCTCAAATTTCACTGAAGTGTTGTGGTTTATGGTATTTCGTTGTTTCTGATATAGAGTACTGCTCTATATTATGTTTACCCTGATGGCTCAGTTGGTAAAGAATCCGCCTGCAATGCAGGAGACCCGGTTCGATTCCTGGGTCAGGAAGATCCCCTGGAGAAGGGAAGGCTACCCACTCCAGTATTCTTGGGCTTTCCTTGTGGCTCAGCTGGTAAAGAATCCGCCCGCAATGCGGGAGGCCTGAGTTCAATCCCTGGATTGGGAAGATCCCCTGGAGAAGGGAACGGCTACCCACTCATGTGTCCTGGCCTGGAGAATTCCATGGACTCTACAGTCCTGTTGCTGCTGCTGCTGCTAAGTCGCTTCAGTCGTGTCCGACTCTGTGCGACCCCATAGACGGCAGCCCACCAGGCTCCTACTTCGCTGGGATTCTCCAGGCAAGAATACTGGAATGGGTTGCCATTTCCTTCTCCAGTGCATGAAAGGGAAAAGTGAAAGCGAAGTCGCTATACAGCCCGGGGGGCCACTCGCTATACAGCCCGGGGGGCCGCGAAGAGTCGGACACGACCGAGCGGCTTTCACTTTGCTCACTGTTTTCATTTTGTGTTACTTTCTCGTGCACAGCGGCACGACTCAGGTAAACCCACGTACAATCTCGCCCACATCCTTTTCCCCTCTGGCTTATCACAGGATACTGAACACAGCTCCCTGGGCTGCACCGTGGGACCTTCTTGTTCCTCCGTCCTGTAGGTAAGAGTTGGCGTCTGCTGACCCCAGACTCGCGGTCCTCCCCTGCCCTACTCTCCCTCCCCGCTTGGCAACCACAGGCTTGCTTCTGTTTCACAGACAGGTTGATTCGTATCGTATTTTAGATTCCACATGTAAGTGGTGGCACATGATATTTGTCTGTGCCTTTCTGACTTCACTTAGTATGATCATCTCTAGGTCCGTCCACGCCGCTGCAAATGGCACCATTTCATTCTTTTTGACGCTGAGTGCCACTCTGTTGGACATGTAAGTATATGTATGAACCACATCTTCTTTGGAAAGGATGGTGCTAGTGCCTCTGGCATCCACATGCAGAGGAGGTGGACTTGACGAAGTCACACCGCTTACAGAGAATAATTCAGAAGGGATCATAGATCAAGTCACATCAGGAGACTAGGAGACTTACGGAGAAAGAAATCTTCATGACTGGGGTTAGGCAGAGTTCTTGGTAACAACACAAAAAGACCATCCCCAAAGGAACACGCTGGTAAATTTAATTGCATCAAGAAGTTAAAAATTGCTCTGTGAAATACACAGCTAAGACAAGTTGCAGACCGAGAGAAGGTATCTGCAAACCTCATACAGGAGAAGGGGCTGCACCTAGAATATATAAAGAATTCTCTAAACTCAACAGGAAGAAATCAAATGGTCCGATCAAAAGACGTGACACTTCACCAGAGAGGGTCACGTGTGCAGATACGGATGTGGGAAGGCACTCGGTCCCCAGCCCCTGTGTGAATGGAAGCCACAGGAGGCCTGACGCCACATCAGACCGGCTGAAAGGAAAATCTGTGCTAGGAGGCAGAGAAACTGGCGAGAAATGAGCTCTCCCGCTCGAGAGCGTCTGGGCAGGGTTTTAAATCTATCTTTACCCGTTTGTTTGGCTGGGCCGGGTCTCTGTTGCCGGCGCCCAGACTCTAGCTGTGCTCGTGGCCTTAGCTGCCCGGTGGTGTGTGGGACCTTAGTTCCCTGACCGGGGATCAAACCCACGTCCCCTGGGATCCATGGGCAGTTCTGAGGTGAACCCAGCGGCCAGTCTCCAGGGCAGGCAGTGGAAGCACAGGGGCAGTGAAGCCTGCATGTGCTCGTCCACGGCAGTGCCTCACAGCTGGGGAGTGGAGCCCCGAGGCCTCCAGCACCGGGGGCTCAGCTCACTGGGGCAGCCTCCTCGCAGGCCCCGGGGAGCCGCCAGGCCCCCCGTCGAGCTGGTCACCTCTGACCCCCTCATGAGGACAAAACGTCAGCAAGTGGGGCCGAGAGGTGGGGGCCGGGCCGTGGGGAGCGCCGGGGGCTCTGGCTGGCGGCTGTGCTTACACGAATCGACACGTGTGCACAGAACAGGGGCGACTTTACCGCCCGCCTGGAGACAGCCTGACCCTCCCCCTCCTGCCTTCCGGCCTTTGCTCGGGTTGAGTCCTGGGCCTCAGGCCTTTGCCGTCACCTGACTCCAACCTGCCCTTCGCCCAGTCCTGGCACTGTCCTCTGCTGGGGAAGGGTGGGGTCAGAGGGCAAAGTCTCAGCAGCTCCCAGGAGGGACTCCTCTGGGCGGGGGCGGGGTGGTGACCCTGGGTGGGGGGCAGGCTTGGGGGGCCGCCACCTGCCTGGCGATAACCAGGCAGGGTGGGGGGGTGGTGACGGGGGTGGGGTGGCGGGAGGCGGACAGCGCCAGGCAGGTGCCTGAGAGCCAGCAGACAGTCCAGCTCCCTCCTCACGGCCTCCCGCTGCTCATCGACAGCCCAGGTGAGGGGTGCTCGGGTTGTGGGGGGGGGTCCGCCCAGCTCCTGCCCACCCCCGGGGGCTCGGGGCACTGCACGCCCTGGAGGTGGGTGTGTGGCGGAATCCTGGTGTCCCTGGTTGCTGCCCCTCTCTGACGTGGCCTGTGGCTGGGGGACAGAAGCTGGGTCCCACGGGGCCAGACTTGACGGCGACTCAGGCAGGTCACCCGCCCTCTCTGAGCCTTGGTCTTCCCCCCTTAAAATGGGATCATGACCTCGCTCGGAGGCCCCACTCCCATGCTGGCCGGGAGCCCGGGCCCGGTGTTGGGCTGGGAGGAGGAAGCCTCCGGGAGCATCTGCGTTCCTGCAGACACGGACCGGCACAAAGTCCACGACCTCAGGGTCCTGGTGACCTGACCACTTCCTCAGGCAGGGCGGCCGCTGGCCCAAGGCTCCTGGTGACTTCTGTGCCCAGGCCCCACTCAGGGACGTGGGGTGGGGCTGGCAAGGCCTCGGCCGCTGAGCCGGTGCTTAGCCCCGGGTGGACCTCACTCCTGGGTCAGCCTGGGCCCGCTGCAGAGGGTCAGTCGTGGGGCCAGGGAAAAATGGCAAAGTCAGATCAGAGAAGCACGAGGCTGGGCTTTTAAACAGAAACCAGGTGAATCAGTTCAGAGTTCCTCGGCCCTTTGGTAGAGACACCGCACTTCCCGGGACCCTCCTGACCTCGTTCACCGGGTTCCACACGGGCAGCTTGGCAACAGTGGGATGGCCAGGCAGTTACCTGTCCCCACCTGGTTCAAGCCTGACATCAGGGCTCTTAGAAAACGCCCTGGGAGAGGCCTGGGGTGGGGGCCACAGGGAGGAGCCTGGTAGGTGGGAGAGGTGGGTCCTGGGTCCCCGAGTTCAGTGTGGAACTGGGAGTCCTGCCCGCTGGGGGATGGGAGGGGAGCGCGGTCCTGGGGGTGGGGGAAGGGGGTGGTTCGCTGGCCCCTGGTGTGACCCCAGCACCCCCTTCACGCTGTATGTGGCCGGCTAGCTTGCCAGACCGGGCATCCTGGTGCCTGGCCCCTGCAGCCCGTCTGATGCCATGCATAGGGGGGGCACTCCGGCTCTGCAGCATGGTCCTTGGCCCTGCCCGTTGACCAGCAGGAGTGGGCCGCCTGAGCCCCAGGGAGGACGAGGGGCGCTCCAGCCAGCGGAGTCGGGGTGCCCCCCGCAGCCCCACGGGTGCCAGTCCTGCCCCCACCATGGGGCTGACCTGGAAGCAGCGGGTCTTCACGGCTCTGCTGGGCACCGCAGCGGTCTCAGGCCTCACTGCGCTCCTTCTCATCCTGGTGGGGACCATCAACGTCCTCCTGCCTCCAGACACCAAGGTGCGCCCCTGGGCGCTCTGGGGAGGCTGGGCCGGGCCGCGCCTGCCCCCACGCCCTCCTGACCCCGCTGTCACCCCCAGTTCGGGATCGTGTTTGACGCCGGGTCCTCCCACACGTCCCTCTTTGTGTATCATTGGCCGGCAAACAAGGAGAACGACACGGGCGTGGTCAGCCAGGCCCTGGCCTGCCAGGCGGAAGGTCAGTGGACAGTCTGCCAGCGGTGGGCAGGGCTGGGAGCTGCCGGCCGCTGCCCGACTGGGCTCTCAGCTGGACGCAGCTTTGGGGAGCGGTGGTGCAGGCTGGAGCCGGGCGGCAGCGAATTGACCTGAAGGAGAAGGGCTCAGAGGGCCCCGGTCAGTGGGTGCTGGGCCCGGGCCCCATCGTGGGCCTAGCTAAGCCTCCCTCTGTGGGCCTCCAATCCCCTCCTCTGTCTCTTGTAAGGACACTGCTCATTGGGTTTAGGGCCCACCCAGGGGAGCCAGGTCGTCTCGTCTTCAGACCCCTAACCTAATTACACGTGCAGAAACCTTTTCACAAACACAGTCCCCTTTGCGGGCTCCGAGGGTTTGGACGGGCAATTGACTTTGCAGGGCGACCTTTCCACCCCCCTCAGGCCCGCTCAGCTCTGCCAGCCTCGGGGCTCGGGGCCTCACCTTGGGTGCTGTGTCTCAGGGCCTGGAATCTCTTCCTATGCCTCCGACCCTGCGCGGGTCGGCGAGAGCCTGCAGGGCTGCCTGGAGAAGGCGCTAGCACTGATCCCAAAGGACAAGCATCACGAAACACCCATGTTCCTGGGGGCCACTGCCGGCATGCGGCTGCTCAGGTGAGGGGCTGGCATGGGGTCCACGCGCCCCTGGGGCTGAGGTGCCACCCAGGTCAGTGAACAGGGGCAGCTCCCACCAACTCCGCCCCACCCTCCCTGTGCAGCCAGAAGAATCGCTCGCAGGCGGAGGACGTCTTTGCCGCGGTCAGCCGGGCCCTGGGCCAGTCCCCGGCGGACTTCCGGGGTGCGGAGCTCCTGACAGGGCAGGACGAAGGGGCCTTTGGTTGGATCACCGTCAACTACGTCCTGGGCCTGCTGGGGAAGGTGCCACAGGCGGCCCCGGGGCGGGGGGTGTGGGGGGGCTGTGGGCTCGTGTGGCCAGGCCCGGGACTCAGTGCCCCCCGTCTGTGGCCAGTACTCCTCTGGAGAATGGATCCGGCCCCTGGAGGGGACGCTGGTGGGCGCCCTGGACATGGGTGGGGCCTCCACCCAGATCACCTTTGTACCCGGAGGCCCCATCCTGGACAAGACCACCCAGGCCACCTTCCGCCTCTACGGCGCCGACCACACCGTCTACACGCACAGCTACCTCTGCTTTGGGCACAACCAGATGCTGAGCAGGCTGCTGGCCGCGCTGGTGCAGGTGGGCTTGCGTCCTGGGGGGAGGGCGGGGGCCGGCCAGGCCGGGCTCCGAGCAGATCCGTCCTCCCGCAGGCCAGCCCAGGCCTCCTGGTCCGCCACCCCTGCTACCACAGCGGCTACCAGAACACGCTGGCCCTGGCATCCCTGTATGAGTCGCCCTGCGTCCAGGCGCCAGCATCCCCGGACTTCAGCCAGAACCTCATCGTGGAGGGCACGGGGAACCCCGGGGCCTGCGTCGAGGCCCTCCGGAAGCTCTTCAACTTCTCCAGCTGTGACAGCCGAGAAGACTGTGCCTTCGCTGGGGTCTACCAGCCCCCCGTGCAGGGCCAGTTCTACGTGAGCCCCCCCGGCCTGCCCTCGGGGCCCAGCTTCCTCCCGGAGGCTGAGGGTCCTGACCCCTGGTGCCCTCGGGGAGCCTGGGACCCCGGGTGGGGAGGGTTAGGGCTGAGGCCGGCTCGCCCTGGGGCCCCCTGCCCCCCGCCCCTGGGCCCCACCCACAGGGCACCTCGCCCCTCCCCACAGGCTTTCTCCAACTTCTACTACACCTTCCACTTCCTGAACCTTACCTCCAGGCCGTCGCTGAGCGCGGCCAACGCCACCATCTGGGAGTTCTGCCTGCGGCCCTGGAAGCTGGTGGGTGGGCCTGGGCTGTCCTCCCAACCTGGGCCCCGGGCTTCAGACTCACCAAGGGGGCAGGGGCACCTCCGAGCGAGACCTGCCCGGGGTGGGGTGGGCGGGGCTCGGGAGAGGGGCCTCACTGGGCTCCCGGCCCCCAGGTGAAGGAGAGCGCGCCCCCGGGCCAGGACCGCTGGCTGCCGGACTACTGTGCCTCGGGCTTGTACATCCTCACACTCCTGGTCGAGGGCTACGGGTTCAGCGAGGAGACCTGGGGCGGCATCGAGTTCCGCCAGCAGGTGACTGCTGGGGGCCCCGGGGGGGCCAGGGAGGGCTGGGGCTCTGGGGCCGACGCCCACGGCCCTGACCAGAGCCCCGGCCGGGGTGTGGCCCGCAGGCCGGCGGGCACCGACGTCGGCTGGACGCTGGGCTACATGCTGAACCTGACCAACCTGATCCCGGCCGAGGCGCCCACCCAGGCGCGGGCACAGAGCTTCGGCATCTGGACGGCCGGGGTCATCTTCGTGGTGCTGACACTCGTGGCCACAGTGGGGGCCTTGGCAGTGCAGATCTTCTGGCTCCAGGACTAGGCAGTGGCCCCTGATGTTGGTGGCCGAGGCCCAGCACCCAGCCTGGCCACCTGGGCTGGCCTGTCCCTGTCAGGAGCCTCGGCCCTCGTCCTGGGGACTCCGGCCCGCCGTCAGACGGCCCCCTTCTGCCCTCGGGGTCGCCCTGGCTGTGGAGGCTGCGGAGGCCCCGACCACAGCCCCTGGCTACCAGCACCCCTGCCTATTTCCCGGGACCTTCTGCCCAAAAGCCAGGCTGTCAGGACCCGTGCGGCACCCCGGCTGTTGACAGCAGACTGATGGATGTAGGGCCGGCTCGGGCCTGGGGTGGGGGGTGCCTGCTGGGGCAGAGGGGCTGGCTGTTTGGGAGGGGTTGGCCGTGGGGTCTCCGGCAGAGCCAGTGTCCAGCTCCGTGGGGTTCTCCCAAGCGGCCCACCCGCACCCCTGGAAGCCCAGTCAGGCCCTCTCAGCGGCCAAGCCCAGAGACAGGTCACACGTGGGAGGCAGAGGCCTTTATTAACCCCTCCCTGTCACAGCCTCCTCCACTGAGCTCCTCAGGTGCGCCGTGCAGCTGGGATGGCGAAGCTCTTGGGGAAGATGCCGACGCGGCCGTCACAGTGGCCCTCTAGCCACTCCTGGTTCACTGTGGGCGTTGGGGCGTCACTGCGTCTGCGCGCAGACCCCGGTCGGGCACCCCCCAGCCCAGGCAGCGCGGGTTCTACCTGCGCACAGGACGTCCACGGTGTCTCCCGGCTGCAAGGCCAGGTCCTCGGGCCTCTGGGCACAGTAGACGTGCTGGGCCACCACCTGGTAGAGGACCGGCCGGCCGCCCACTCCCTGTGGCAGGGGCGAGGGCTGGAGGGTGAGCTCAGCCCCAGGAGAAGGGCCAGCCGCCCCCTGCACCCACCCCCGCTCACCCGGCACTGCAGCCGCAGACCCCCAGGGCTGGCAGCCGTGTCCCGCCAGGCCCTCCGCAGTGCCTCCTCCCCAGAGAGGGGCACCCAGCACCTGTCATCGCTGGGGTCTTGGTAGCTGCAAAGAGATGCCTCAAAGGCGGCCGCGCGGGCGAGGGGCTTTGGAGGGTGCTAACCTCTGACCTCAAAAGCCTCTGACAGGCCCGGCCCTCCTGCAGGGCACGGCCAAGAGGTGCCCAGCCTGGAGCCCCCTCCCCCCCCCGCCCCGTCGCCCCAGCCCACCTGAGCTGGGCACGCTGGGAGTGGGGGGGCAGGGCCTGGCTCATCAGGGCCCGCAGGCTGGACAGGTCCGCTCCTCTCGGGGCCCTCAGGCTCAGGGTGAGGGCACACTGCACAGTGACGGTCACCAAGGACTCAGAGCCCCCTGAAGTCATTCCCTGGGTGCAGGCAGAGAGGTGGCTGGGCCCCAAGGCCCCAGGTCTGCGTGCCCAGGTCCGGCTGGGGTGGGCTTCAGGCCCAGGGGGCAGGGCAGGGGCGGAGAGGTGGGGGGCGGGGGCTACGGACTTGGGAGGCTTCCTTGGCTGGATCAGAGGGGGGCCTGGCCTCGCAGCCCCCACATCCCTGGGGAGTGGTGGTGACATGAGAGCTAGTGGCTCTTACCCCGGCGCCGGCAGGCTCCTCGGAAGGGCCAGAGCCAGGCTTCCCGGCCGCCAGCAGCACTGCGGGGAGGAAGGAGGGGGGCCAGGGAGTCAGGTGACTGCCGCCCCCGAGGGGAGCACGTCAGAGTAGGGGCTGCTGGCACCCCTCCCCCAGGACCCCCAAGGCCACCAGCTTCCTCCGTGGAGGACAGAGCAGCTGCTCCCGGCACTCCCCCTAGATGCCTGCCTGGGCCCTCAGAGCACCCCGCCCCCCACGGGGCCCACGGAGCACCCCACCCCCCACAGGGCCCTCACGGAGCACCCCGCCCCAAACGGGGCCCTCACGGAGCACCCCATCCCCCACCGCTCAGGGCCTCACCTGGAGGAACCTGCTGGCCAGCATGCTCCCCATGGGGACTCTGCAAGGAAAGCCACAAGCTGGGGCTCTGCTGAACCCAGCAGACCCGGTCGTGAGGGGCATGGCCTGCAAGATGGCCCAGCCGGGCAGGAGGCCACCAGTCCAGCCCTGTCACGGGTGAATCTGGCGCATGAACCAGGCCCCTACGGCCCTGGAGACGACAGACAGGCCACGGTACCTGTGGGCGCGGACCTGTCTTCCCCTGGCCCGCCAGGAGGTGGCAGCTGCAGCTGAGGGGTCCTGGCAGCCCGGGGAGGCTGGGGGCTGAAGCCAGGGACCTGCTGGAAGTCATTCTGTGCCAGGACCATAAGCCGCGGGTGTGCTGAGGGCGGGACGACGCAGAGTCCCCAGCCCAGGCCGCCCTGACCAGCGGAGGGAGATCCCGACTTCAGGGTGGACTAATTGGGCTGAGTTTGCACACGAAGCGTTTGGATTTTTATCAGATTTGCCGGCTGCTAAAAGCAGTTAGGCAGCTGCTGCCATTTTGTCTGGAAGGCCTAGCGCTCAGCACAGCGGTGATGAACCGACAGCTTGCAAGAGCACTGATCTGCCCGCCAAGTGAGCTGGACCTCAGTCGATGAGGAGGAGGAAGGACCGTTTCATTCTCACCCGAGCCCCTTGATAAAGCAAATGTGCAAGGTAACCACTCTCTCTGTGGTCAACTCTAACTTCCTCACGGCGGCCTCGCGGCTCCTGGCGCCCCACCCCTCGAGGCACACCTGCCCCAAGAAGCCCAGGCCAATCCCTCCTCAGCTGCACACAGCCCCTGGGGTATCTCAGGGAGTCCCGTGTCCAGCAAGGAAGGCCAGGCGCCCCAGCTGAGGGGCCGAAGCCTCAGGGCTCTGACGCTGGCGCTGCAGCCCCTCCCGGATCCGGGGTGGGGAGCAGACCCCCAGCTTCCTTCTGAGCACCTGTGAATGTCTGTGTGTCTCTGACTCCTGGCATCTGCGGCTGGCTCCCACCCAGCCCCTGGCCTGCCTGAGGAAGCTGAAGCTCTGTCCCCAGCAGGCGATGAGGCAAGCTGCCTGGCCTGAGACCCTCGCTGGGCCCCACTGGGGCTGGTCCCCAAGCCCAGCCTGGGGCGGGGGTCTTACAAATGCTGTGGCCCCTGCCTTCCCCGCTGGGGCTCACCCACCTCGTGGGTGACCGGCGTGCCGTGGTCGTACTGCCCAGCCTGGCTAGAGCTGACCTCCATCTCCATGTCAGCGGGTGTCCTGGGGCTGCAGGGGTTGCCAGCTCTGCTGAGGACAGTGTCACGGGCCCTGGAGGGGAGGGGTCCTCATCCCCAGGCCTCACCCGCGGGCAAGGCCTCGTGAAAGGTGGGCCTGCAGAGCCCCAAGCTGGAGAGGAGCACCCCACTCTGAGGGCCGCCTGCAAGGCTGCGTCTGGTGGGCTTTTCCTGCAGCCTGTGGCCAGCTGCACCCCACCGGCGCCTCTAGTGCCCCCCCGGTCTGAGCGGGGGTGGGCTCTCCCCCTGGGGGCAGGATGGGCTCAGGACAAATGGGAGGGCTGAGCGAGGCGGGACATCTCCCACCACACCGGGACTCTGGACAGTCTGGAAAGGGGACAGGCCACCCTAGCCCCCAGTCCCCAGCCCCAAGTGGCCGCAGCGGGTCTGCCCAGGAGCTCCAGCATCAGGCCGGAAGGCAGGCCTCGCAGGCCCCTGCTGACAGGAGAAGTGGGCGCTGACCCCTTCCTACCATGCAGCAGCCCTGGGCCTGGCTTCACCACGTGCATCCAGAGCCTGTGGGCACAGAGTGGCCCCTCCTCAGGACGCAGCCCCCCAGGAGCCCCGGGGGCCGGGGGCCAGGCTGCAAAGTTTTCACCGGCTCTCGCTAGGATGGGCCGCCCCCTAAGTTTAGATCGCAGGGACACGGGGAGCCCTGGGGAGGGTTCAGGCACCCTTAAGGGTAAAGAATCCGGGAGGCCTGACCTGCAAACGCCAGAGGAGATGCGGGGGGCGGGAGGCAGCTCGCCTACCTGTGGCTGCGGCGGCGGGGCAACCCTGTGTGATTCGGCAGGGAGGGCGGAGGCCAGCACCTGTGAGCGATGGCAGGGGCGGCCGCCTCAGGGGTGCCTGGGGCCCGCTGCCCCCCTGCTCCCCCAAGCCCCCCACCTGCCTGGTGGAGCTGCTGGAGCCTGGCCATTGAGCGACTTATTTTCAGAACCACTTTTAAAATGCTCTTATTCTGTAGAAACAGTTGCCTCCTGTGCTAAGGGCTCCAACTGGGTGGGTTAATGCAGCTCAGAAGCGCCTCCTGCAGGCAGCCCTCCAGCTAAGACACCCAGCTCCTGGCTCTGGGTGACTGAGGTGTCAGGGGGCCCAGACCAACAGCTGCAGACCAGAGTGAGCCTGCCTTTGTGCACAGGGAGCCCTCTTTTCCCGCACACCAGCCCACCCTGTGGCAAGCTGCACCCCATCAGCCGGCGATGCCGCCTGCCCAGATCCTAGGCTGGGCAGAGGTGGCTGAGCCAGACCGCCCTGTTCCTCCAGGGTCCTGCCCCCTGAGGCAGAAACACAGCGCGAGGTTGAAGCCAGGAGAGCGAGGCTGGGGCCGAGGCAGGCAGGGCTGTGCCTGCTGGGTGGGGTGGGGGGGAGGCAGCGGCTTCCGATGGCTCCGCCTCCAGGTCCCAGGACCCATCCGTGAGCCCGTCTAGAGGCGCTGCCGCCCCCGGGAGCCTCGCGCCCCCTCCCACCCCAAGGCCTCGATGACCCCAGATGCCTCAGCGCTCAGGACAGTGTGAGCTCAGCAGGGCCTCGCCGCCCGCCCTGCGGCCTGCTGGCGCCGCTGGCCTGAGCGCTGGGCCCACGGAGCGGGAAGCCGCCTCCCTTACCTTGGCCTCGCCCAGGAAATCCACCGGCTCCAGGTGCTCCACGTGCCGCCTGTGGGGCCGGAAGACCTCACCCCTGGGGACCTGCCGAGGCTGCAGGGGCACCTGTTTCTGGAGGGGGCCGGACAGGGCAGCCCTGAGCGCCAGGAGCCGCCCGGGGCCTCAGAGCAGGACGGCCCACCCCCCAACTCCCATGGCCCGTGAGAGGCCCATTCCCCCAGGGCACGCGGGCACCCCACCTCCAGACGTTTCTTTATCTCATATAGTTGGTCTTGGGAGGCTGGATGGATGTGAGCCCCAAAAATGCAGGCTGTGGGCCTGGCAAGCCCCCCGAGTCAGCTCAGGAGCCTGGCTCCCCTCTCCTGTCCCCTCTCCTGTCCCTTACCTGCACTTGGCCCAGGGCTATGTCCAGGTCATTGCGGGCCCCTTCCGGCCCCTTGGAGATGGCATCCCCCAGGCTGCAGGCAGCCTTTGCCCAGAGCCCTAGCTGGCTCTGCGCTGCAGCCACATTGAATAGCACCTGGGGGGGGGGCAAGGGCGGGGTGACGGCAGGCCCAGGACTGCCCTCCCCCCACAGGGCCACCACCTGGCCCCGCACCTGGCCCTGCACTGGTCCAGCCCCTGAGCTGCCCAGACACAGTCGCCCAGGGCTCTTCCAGGTGCCCCCTGGCTCCTGCTCCGGGGTGGGCTCTGCCGAGCTGGTTTCTCTCTGGACCCCCCAGCCAGAGCCAACCAGCCCTCCCTGCTTCTCAGTTCTGAACGTCAGGCCATCTCCCATCTCTGGAAGCATCCGCTCAGCCTTCACGCCTGTCCTGTGTTTGGCCTGACCCCCTTCTGCCCGTGCTGCCCCGTTCCCTGAATCCCTGAGTTTGGGGTGCTGTCCGAGGGGCGCTTCTTGTCCGCCCCCCCCCCCCATGCTGGGAAATGGCATCCAAGCCATCCGGTGCTGCCGGGAGGGTGGAGCGCCGCCCAGGGCAGCCTCTGTCCCCGCGCTCTGCGGGGACCGTGCGCTCCTAGAGCCGCTGCCACGGGGCCTGCCCGGGCCACAGTTGCCAGGCCCACACGCCGCCCTGCAGGCCAGGGCTGGGGCCAGGCCCAAGCTGGTGGGACTTCCCCCATGGCTGACCTACCGGGACCCTGCGGCTCCCAGAGGCTGCGAGGGGCCGTGTTTCTGGGAGCGGTGGGAGCACAGGGTTGGGGGTGGGGGTGCCTCCCAAGGCTTTCTCTCAGTGCCAGCCACTTCCCAGGAGGCCAGGAAGTGAGCCAAGCACCAAGCCCAGGGCAGGGACATCAGGGCCCCCTGCCATGCCTGCTCCCTCCCAGCCCACCCCGCCACCTCTCGCTGATCTCCAACACTGCCCTCTCCTGCTGGGATTTTGGGGCCCCTCTGGCCAGAGGGAGCATCTCAGTTAACTCGGGCCCACCTGCCACAGTGACAAGACGACAGGGCCCAGAGGGCGGGGCCTGCGGAACTGGTGCCCTGGAAGGACCCCCGGGCTGCCCGCCCAGACAGCCCCCAGGGCCCAGCTACACGGCTTCCTGGCAGCCGGCTCCTTGCACGCTCACCTCCCAGGCTTGCAGCTTGAACCGCAGGCCCAGCTGGGTATAGTCGATGGCGGTGTTGTCCCTCAGCTGGGCCAGGGTGTGCTGGAAGTCCGACAGGGCCTCCTGGAACCTGTGGGCAGCGGGGGAGCCTGGCGTGGGGACCCCGGGGGGCCCCAGGGAAAGAGCTCCACCTTGGCCCGGACCTGCAGCCCGCCCCAGCCCCTCCTGCAGTGTGGGGGCAGCGGTGGTCGGCAGGCCTCAGCACACGGGGTCCACGCAGATGGGCTGTGCAGCACGTGGGCTCCTCTGCCTGCACCCCAGGCCCTCTCCCGAACCTCAGGGTGCAGAGTGCCCTGGGCACATCCTGCCTGCTTCCGGGGCCTCCGTCCCGCGGGCCTCCCCACCCAGAGCCCAGCTGGAAGCCCCAGCCCTGACCAGTATCCTCATCGCCCCCAGGAGGCTTCTGGGCTGATGAGAAGGAGGTCACCCCAGAGCCCGCCTGCCCTGTGTAGGGCCTTCTGTGGGTGCCGGGCCTGCCCTGCAGCTCTGATTCCTTCTCTGGGAAGGGCCTGGCACAGAGAGCCAAGTGGGCAGAGGACCCCCCCGCCCACTGCCGAGTTCTGGGACACGCCATTCCTCCAGCCCTGCCCTGGGTTTCCTCAAGGCAGAATGGGCAGAATCACGCTGTCCCTGCAGTCCAGGTTGTAGGAATGGAGGAGGGGGGCTTGCAGAAGCGCTCTGTGACCCTCTTCTGCACAGAGCCCAGGGTCACTGTGCGGCCCGGCGTGGGGACAGAGAGACACGCGGCCACGTGACACGATCCTGTCCCCGGGCTCCGCGGAGCAGCCCAGGATGGAGCTGGCCAGAGGAGGTGACCGTAGGCAGACAGGAGCACAGGAGGGACTCTGCAGAGACAAGAGTGTCAGGGAAGGAAGAGGGCACGTCTGTGCTCACCTCTCCAGCTGGAAGTTGGCCACTCCGCGCTGCAGGAAGCCGACAGCCAAGCAGGCGTCCTTGGTCACTGCCTGGTCAAATGCCTGTGGGCAGAAATGTCTGTGGACTGTTCGGGCCTGTAACCCTGTCACTCCCGTGTCACAGAGGGGATGCCCAGCAGTGGGTCAAGGAAGCCTGTCGGCCACACGACGGTCACCTGCGTGAGAAAGTCTCCCTCGCCTGCCCAAGGGGCGCAGGTGTCGCGGCCTCAGTGCAAACCTGCCTGGACTCCCCTGGTGTTTCCTGGTGACCGCTCAGGGGTAGTTAGGTGGCGGCACAGACCAAGTTGTTAACCATGAGGACAGGGAAAGGCTCCAGCATGTTGATGATAGTTACCTCCATGGGAGGGAGTTACTTTAAGACTGTTGTCTCTTTCAAGCCCTAGTTTCAGTAGTTCACACAAAAAGACACGTCTCATCTATTAGAATCAGAAGGAACAACAACACGAAAGTCTTAATACGTGTGTGAAGCCCAGCTCTTCCTGAAACTGAACTCAGAAATGATGTCGTCTTTTCCTAAGGACAGCAGCCATCCATTAAACACAAGCCAAAGGAGTGCATACAGCAGCCATCACCTTGAATACAGGCTCCTGGAGGGGTGTCATGGTCCCGCTTTAACAAACCTGGCTGAGTCGGGGGCTTGTTGAGCTGAGTCTGACTGAGGTTGAGGGTCGGCACTCGGGCACTGATGTGGCCGCTCAGCACAAGGGAAACCCTTGTATCCTGCCACCCAGAGCAGCCAGACCGGAGCTTCTGGAGCCCCTGCCAGAGACAGAGCCCAGCTCCCCTCACCCTGTCCAAGTCAGCTTTACTGATCTAGCTGTCCCACCTGCTTTCTAACATTTCCCAACAAACATGACTCTGCTACTCCATCTCCGATCAGGGTGGAGAATTTAACGAGCACACCCTTGGCGCGGAATCTCTGTCCCCTCTCTCTGATTAAATCGAGGGTTAGAGGAGGGAGTGACTGGACCGGCCTCACGCCAGTGACCCTGTGGCGTCCAGTGATGACATCCCCGTTGCTGGATAACATTTTAACACTGACATTGCTCCTGAGATAACTGTAGGTTCGAACACATATGTGAGGAGCGACAGAGCAGGCCCCTTGGACATGTTTTCGGTAGCCATTGCCGATGGCCTGAACAACGCGGGAACCTGCTCTTTCTGGGGGCCCTCGGGGGCCTGAGCAGGGTGCAGGCAGCTACTGCTTTTTGTCACCGCCCATGGGGTGTGCACCCCCGTGATGAACCTGGGGGCTTGAAGGGCAGGGATGGCTCTGCCAGGCCCTCAGCAGAGGCAGGTGTGTGTGCCCGTGCATACCTCCGGCTCTTGGTTCTGCTTTGGGGAGTGGGTAGGGGACGGGTGAGTGAGTACACAGACCTGGGGTTTAGGCACCAACCAGAGACTGTCTTCTGGCCATCGTCACAGGTGTCTGCTGAAGACCTGACCCAAAGTCTGCACCTGGGCAACCCTCCCAGCCCCACCCACCCTTGAGCCTCTGCAGGTACATTAGCACCTCCGCCAAGAGCACCCGAGCCAGTGCTCACCCGGCCTTTCCCCAGGACCGCAGAGCGCAGCAAATGGCCCCCACAAGTGGAAGCCGTGCTAGAGCCTTGTGCCCCCATCCTGGCCCTGACGCAACTCAACAGGGTCGCCCCTGGACACACACAGGTCCCACCTGCTTAGGTGTTCACTGAAGCAGAACGCTGGGTGGGGGGGAGTCCCCTGGTGGCCATCAGGGAAGAAGGGTGGGAGCCCTGGGCTCACCCCTGCAGCTATTGCCGCGCATTGCCACCCCACCCCCTCAGCCCCAGCCACCAGGAGCAGAGAGCTGCATCCCCCGAGGTGGGGTTTCTGCGACCAAGCCTGGGGGCCCCCTGGCTCACCCGCAGCGCGGCCTCCGGGTCCCCGGCCAGCAGGTGCACGCAGCCCACGTTGAAGCTCATCCTGGCGGGCGGCTCCGGGACGCTCGAGAAGAGGCGCAGAGCGCAGTCCCAGTCCCCGCGCGCCACGGCCTGCGTGCCCTGGTGCCAGTCGCGCAGCAGGTCCCCGAGCGAGGGCATGGCGGAGTGGACGCGCCTGGCCCCACGCGGAAGTCGGCGCTTCCCGGCCGGATCGCGGCGGGCGCAGCGGGCGGCCGTGAGGATCCTGCCTCGGGCCCGGGGGTGCTGGGGGCAGAGGACTGCGGGGCCGGGGCCCCGGAATCCGGAGACCAGCGCGGGCCGCGGGAGCCCTCCGAGGTGGACAGAAGGGGCGAGGACCCGCTCCGGCGCCAGGGACTAGGTGCGGGCGGGGCGGAGCGCGGAGCGCCAGGTGCGCAGGGGCGCCAGGTGCGTCAGGTGCGCAGGGGCGCCAGGAAGGCCCGCAAGCCCCGCCCCTCGCGACCACGCCCCCTCCGGAGGCCCGGCCCCGCCCCCGAGCCGGCCCCCCGCCCCTCTGGGCTTCCGCCCCGAGCTCCCGCGGGGGCGCTTCCCCGCCGCCGCTGACTGCTCGGAGTCGGCCCCGGTGCGCTGGGGAAAACCATCCGGGCCCGCCTCTGGCGCCGCTGCCGCGGCCGCGCCAAGGTTCCGGGCGGACCCTGCCGTCTCAGGTAAGAGGCCCCGGGGCCAGGCCGTGAAGCGACCCTGGGGCCTCGCGGGCCGGCGCTGGACGCGGGCGCCGCTGGGAGGGGCCGGGGACGGGTCACCCGTGGTGCCCGGGCCGGCGCCGGAGGGGCGGCTGGGGGCTCCGTGCGGAAGTTGGCCGTGGCCCCGGGCCGGCGACCCTGTGGGGGCGTCCGTAGGCCCTCAGCGCCGGCTCGGCCCGTTTCGGCGGGGTCCGCGTCGATGTCACGCCGTGAACACCGGAAGCCCCTTCCTCTCCACAGAGAGAAGGCGGAAGCCTCCAGGGCTGTGCGCCGCCCTCGGGGTGACGCGGGCCGCCCTCGGGGCGCTGCGGCGCTGCCCCCGGGAGGCGGGGGCCCCTCCGGGCGCCGGGCTGCCCGGCTCCGCTCCTGTCGCGCGGGGCTCGCTCTCAGCCCCGCGGGGCCCCAGGGCCTTCACAGAGGGTGGCCGGCGAGGAGGAGGCGCTCCTGCCGCCGTGGGGGCTGCTCCTGTCTGAGGCGCCCGGAGGCGGGGAGAGCCGCAGCGCCCCTCCTCCGCGGGGCCCTGTCTTCCCTCTCCCGGCCTTCAGCTGCCTGGGAGAGGCGCACCCACGTCACGGAGGGTCCGCTTTCTAGTGCTCTGTCTGCTGTTTTAAATGTTAATCTCATCTGAAAAACGCCTTCACCGGAACATGTGACTGTTTGACCAAACACCTGGGCACCGCGGCCTTTCGATGCTGGCGCAGGAACGTTACCATCGCCGCAGGAACCCTGGAAACGCTCCGGGACATAGGCTCTGCCCTTTGCCTGAGCATCCTCCAGGGTCCGAGGAGGCGTGTGTCCTGGGCGGCTGGCAGAGAGCCACCTGCCTCCTCAGTTGGGGCTGTGACTCTGCTTCCTTCCCTTAGGACCAGAGTCGCTGAGGACAAACCAGCAGGGCTGTGCGACAATGCTTGTCAAGTGGGAAGGCCTCCTGGGCCGTGCGCCCCCGAGGAGGCTGCTCTTTCACCAGTGGGGCGCTGAGGTTCCCAAACTGCTGGCCTGGAGGTGGGCAGAGCCCCCACCTCTCACGTGGTCCTCTCCCCGAATTCCCGTGTGGACACTCCCTTCCTCAGACCAGACCTCCCACCCCCCGGCCTCCCACAGCCCTGCCTGGTCCAGTCTCAGGACCCTCGCAGCCCTGAGGGTCCCTGGGCTCAGCCTGCCCACTTGGGCCTCCTCCTTCCTGCAGCCCCCCACCCACACCTGTCATTGCAGCTCATGCCCTCTACCTGCCAAGCCCCCACCCATCAATTCAGTTCACTTCAGTCGCTCAATCGTGTCCGACTCTCTGCAACCCCATGGACTGCAGCACGCCAGGCTTCCCTGTCCATCACCAACTCCCAGAGTTTACTCAAACTCATGTCCATAGAGTCGGTGATGCCATCCAACCATCATCCTCTGTTGTCCCCTTCTCCTCCTGCCTTCAATCTTTCCCAGCATCAGGGTCTTTTCCAGTGAGTCAGTTCTTCGCATCAGGTGGCCAAAGTATTGGAGTTTCAGCTTCAGCATCAGTCCTTCCAATGAATATTCAGGACTGATTTCCTTTAGGATTGACTGGGTTGCTCTCCTTGCAGTCCAAGGGACTCTCAAGAGTCTTCTCCAACACCACAGTTCAAAAGCATCGATTCTTCAGTGCTCAGCTTTCTTTATGGTCTAACTCTCACATCCATACATGACTGCTGGAAAAACCATAGCTTTGACTAGACAGACCTTTGTTGGCAAAGTAATGTCTCTGTTGGCAAAGTAATATGCTGTCTAGGTTGGTCATAACTTTACTTCCAAGAAGCACCACCCAAACTTTTGTCCAGTCCCTCGTCCCTTTGTCCAGGCAGGAGAAGCCTGGCCCCGCTGACCTGTCTCTGTCCACACTGACCACGAGCCTCAGGTGAGTCACGTGGATCCTGCCCAGGGAGCTCGCCCCTCCCCTGGCCCAGTTCCTTCCCTTCCCTCCTTGGCCTCACCTCCACTCATCCTGCCTCCCAGCTGGACGGGATCCCCGGTGCCTGCGCCCCAGATCTGCTCCTCCCTGAGAACGTGCCTGCTCCCTTGGAGTGCTGCCCCGGCCCCAGCGCGTCTCCCTGGGGTGCTCCCCTGGTGTCATTTCCCCTCTATGCAGACATCCTGTGTTTCTTCCCACCTTGAACAGAAAGCCCCCGCCCTCAGCCCACATGTCTCCTTGCTCCTTTACAGCCAGACTCCTTTTAAGAATCGGCAGGATTCAGCATCTCCGTTTCCTTTGCCGGGTGCTTTTTAGATACTGAGATGTGCTTCACAAATCATAAAGCTCATTTTTAAATGGACAATTCCATGTTTCTGTTACATTCACAGAGCTGTGTCACCGTCGCTGCTAATGTGTCCCCCACTGCAGTTCTCCCTCCCCCCCCCCATCATCCCTGCCCCAGGCAACCCGTTGTCCAGCGTCTGGATTCACCTCTTCTGGACAATTCATACAAATGGAATCATAAAATGTGTAGATTTCTATCTGGCGTCTCTCCCTCAGCATCATGTCCTTGAGGTTCACACTCATGGTAGGAGGGTCCGTGCTTTGTTCCTTTTCAGGCTGTTACAGCCGTTGTGTGGATGGACCCATTTTGTTGATCAAACGGACACCCACTGGGGCACTGCAGGGCACCCACTGTCTGGCTCTGGTGAGTCACACTTGTGTGCAGGTGTTTCTGTGGCCTTGTGTTCTCCGTCCTCCCCGGTGCACACCCAGTGGTGGCGTTGCTCGGTCAGGTGGTCGCTCGGTGCAGCTCTTTGACTGTCTTCCCATAATGCTTTTTATTCCTGACCCTGCCGGGCGCCACCCAGACTCCTGTCGGGGTTTCCGGCGGCCCCCTTGTGACTCGTCGCCCCCTTGGTGCCCAGCCCTGGGACACATGTCCTTTGGGTCCCCTTCGCCTCCTCTGGGTTCTGTCCTGGGGCCTCTCCTTGGGGCACCTGCTCCCCCAGGCCCCTTGAATTAGCCTCTGGCCGTCCTCTGTGCCCACTACTCTTGTGTTTTCCTATTTTCACAATAAAAGAATGAAAAAAGGGACTTCCCTGGCAGTCCAGTGGTTAAGACTCCATGTGTCCAAGGCAGGGAGCACAGGTTCAATCCCTGGTCAGGGAACTAATATCCCACATGCCCTGAGGCACGGCCCCCCAAAAATAAAGATGAAAGAAGTAGCATCACTGTGCCTGCCCCTGTGGTACTGCAGCTCTGCCCCCTGATGGCCCAGAGCTGGAAGCAGCCTAGATGCCCCTCGGGGGTGCTGGCCAAGCAGCCTCTGCGTCCACACCACAGGAGCCCGCTCCACAAAAGGGTTGGGTGCTGGGCACACACGGCGACTCGTGTGCGTCTTAGGGGAGCGTGCCAAGTGAGCGCAGACGCACAGAGGTCAGACTGTGGTTCCATCCGTGCAACTTGCCTGAAATGACAGGCGATGTGAACGGAGATGGAATCAGCGCTGCCGGGTCACGCGCAGACCAGGGCCTTGGGGCGACTGCAGAGGGCAGCGCGGGGGCTCCGTGGCACTGCCGTGTTCTGGTTCTCCTCTAATCCACACGACGTCCTGGTTGTGATTTGGGGTGAAAGGCAGATGGGACGTCTCTTTATTTTTTCTGACAAGTACGTGCATATCTATAGTTATCTCAAAATAAAATGTTTAATTTAAAAAGTCCTTAAGAAGGTTTCAAGGACAAGTTTTTCTGTTTCACAGATACCCTGAAGGTTGGAGTGACTCCGTGCCCTCTACGGCTCTCCCAGCTCTGAGGAAGGCGGTTCAGAGACACTTCGCTGTGTCTGAGCTGGACTCGACGCCGCAGGAGCGGTGGAGGCGTTGGGAGCGGCTCCCCAGGACACGGTTCCGCCCCCGGCCGCCCCGTCAGCAGCGCCGCTGAGACTGTTTGGAGCACGGAGCTCGCGCGCCAGTGCGCGCGGGAACACGCGCCAGAGGGAGCCCGGGGGGCCGCTTCCTGAGGTAAGGGCTCGGCTCAGGGAGCAGCTCGGCGCTGGGACGGGCTTCCCGAGCAGCTTCATAGCCGGTTAATTCTGGAGCTCACGTGTCAGTCAGGTGGGCAGGAGTTTTGCATATTTGGAAACTGATTTTAGCCCAAGACAAGAGGTTGGGTTTTGGGGGTTTTTTTTCCCCCTTTTTAAACAATGGGCACGTCCAAGAAAAAAGCCAAATGCCACATAAGATTTTTCCCTCAGAAAATAAATGTAGGCTCACGTGTGACAGAGGCACTTGGTGTCCAGGGTCACCATGTAGGGCCTGGGTCCCCAGGGCCGTGTCCGTCACACGAGTCCTGACTCAGTGCTGGGTTAGGGTTAGACCGCGTCTCCCGGGGGCTCGGCACACCCCGCACTGCAGGTGCTGACGGACCGCCCCGCCCCGCCCCGCCCCGCCCCGCCCCGCCCCCCCCCGCCCCGCCCCTCGCTCAGCCCTCGCCCGCCCCGCCCCTCGCTCAGCCCTCGCCCGCCCCGCCCCTGCCCTCGCCCCGCCCCTGCCCTCGCCCCGCCCCTGCCTCCCGCCTCGCCCCGCCCTCGCCCCGCCCCTGCCCCTCGCCCCGCCCTCGCCCGGCCCGGCCCCGCCCCTCGCCCCGCCCCTGCCCCGCCCCCGCCCCGTCCCCGCCCCTGCGCCCCTCGCCCCGCCCCCGCCCCGCCCCTGCGCCCTCGCCCGCGCCCCGTCCCCGCCCCCGCCCCCGCCCCCGCCCCCGCCCCCCCCCCACCCCCCGTCTCCACCCCCGACCGAGAGGCCTCAGAGAAGAAAAGGCAGGATGCCGGGAGGGTCACGCTCAGGCGTGAGCAGGGCGCCCCCAGCCGGGGCAGGTCACACACCAGGGCAGCCATGCACGCAACTGGCTCAGGATGCGTCTCCTGGGAGGTTCGGAGCTGAAAGGAGAATACAAACAGGGGAACTTGTAGTTCTGTCCTGCAGGACACCGTGGGGAAGGGCTGCGTCTCCAGGGAGCTGGGCGTCGGGTGCACTGGACCTGCAGGCGGCTCCTCACCTGTCTCTGCTCTCACAGACGGAGCCCCTAGTGCGGTTTCAGACCGGCGACCACGCTGCCGCCGGCCCCTTGCAGAGCTACGTGGCGTCCTGCCCGCGACAGCTCTGCGGCCAGGGCCCGTCCCCAGGTTATGCCCCATCTCCGGGAGAAGCCAGAACGCGAGGAAGGGGTAGGAAGCATGCCGCGACCCGGCAGCGATGAACCAGTAACCAGAAACACCTGTAAAGAAGCGTGTGTCACGTGGAACGAATGGAGGCGTGAGCGAGCGCTGCCCGAGACGGGCAGGTGCAGCTTCTGGAGTCCGGAGGGAAGGGCCTGCCTGGGGACCTCCAGGGGGGAGGCCCAGCCAGAGGGAAGGGGGCCGTCAGGGCTGCTAGACAAGGGCTGATCCAGGAGGCCTGCGTTTACCAGAAAGCCTTCGTCTCGGTGGGGAAGCGAACCAAGCCCCTCCCCGCCGAGGTCAGCAATAAGCAGAAGAAACGGAAGGAAGCGGAGGGAATTAACACAGAGAAAACTTAGAATGAAGTGATGCCGTTTGCAGCAACATGGATGGACCTAGACATTCTCATACTAAGTAAAACAGGCCAAAGATGACAGTGTGTGATGTCTCATACGTGTGGAATCTAAAATGTGACACGAATGAACTTATCAATAAAACAGGAACAGACTCACAGATGTAGACAACAGACTTAGGATTCCCAAAGGGGAAAGGGGGGTATAAGTTAGGGTTCTGAATTAACGGGGGTGCACAGCTCTATATGGAGACGGAAATGGCAACCCACTCCAGTATTCTTGCCTGGAGAATCCCTTGGACGGAGGAGCCTGGTAGGCTGCCGTCTATGGGGTCACACAGAGTCGGACACAACTGAAGCGACTTAGCATGCACAGCTCTATATAAAATAAACAACAAGGACCTATTTACTGTACAGCACAGAGAACTATATTCAATATCTTGTAATAACCTATATTGGAAAAGAATCTGAAAATATATATATAACTGAAGAAAAAAAGAGAAAAATTAATTAAATACTTAAATCAGGATGTATAAAATTAGTAAAACCAGAAGCTAGTTCTTTTTTAATTTTTGGCCATGCCATGCAACTTGAGTCCCAAAGAAAGGCAATGCCAAAGAATATTCAAACTACTGCACAATTGCACTCATCTCACACGCCAGCAAAGGAATGCTCAAAATTCTCCAAGCTAAGCTTCAACAGTACATGGACCAAGAACTTCCAGATGTTCAAGCTGGATTTAGAAAAGGCAGAGGAACCAGAGATCCAATTGCCAACATCTGCTGGATCATAGAAAAAGCAAGAGAATTCCAGAAAAACATCTACTTCTGCTTCATTGACTATGCTAAAGCCTTTGACTGTGTGGATCAGAACAAACTGGAAAATCCTTAAAGAAATGGGAATACCAGACCACATTACCTGCCTGCTGAGAAACCTGTATTCCAGTTGAGAAGCAACAGTTAGAACTGGATATGGAATAAAGAACTGGTTCCAAATTGGGAAAGGAGTATGTCAAGGCTGTATATTGTCACCCTGCTTATTTAACTTATATGCAGAATACATCATGCGAAATGCAGGACTGGATGAAGCACAAGCTGGAATCAAGATTGCAGGGAGAAATATCAATAACCTCAGATATGCAGATGACACCACCCTTATGGCAGAAAGTGAAGAAGAACTAAAGAACCTCTTGATGAAAGTGAAAGAGGAGAGTGAAAAAGTTGGCTTAAAGTTCAACATTCAGAAAACTAAGATCATGGCATCTAGTCCCATCACTTCATGGCAAATAGATGGGGAAACAGTGGAAACAGTGGCTGACTTTATTTTTGGGGGCTCCAAAATCACTGCAGATGGTGATTGCAGCCATGAAATTAAAAGACGCTTACTCCTTGGAAAGAAAGTTATAATCAACCTAGACAACATATTAAAGAGCAGAGACATTACTTTGTCAACAAAGGTCCGTCTAGTCAAGGCTATGGTTTTTCCAGTAGTCATGTATGGATGTGAGCGTTGGACCATAAACAAAGCTGAGCACCAAAGAATTGATGCTTTTGAACTGTGGTGTTGGAGAAGACTCTTGAGAGTCCCTTGGACTGCAAGGAGATCCAACCAGTTAATCCTAAAGGAAAGTAGTCCTGAATATTCATTGGAAGGAGTAATGCTGAAGTTGAAGCTCCAATACTTTGGCCACCTGATGCGAAGAACTGTCTCATTGGAAAAGACTCTGATGCTGGGAAAGATTGAGGGCAGGAGGAGAAGGGGACGACAGAGGATGAGATGGTTGGATGGCATCACCGACTCGATGGACATGAGTTTGAGTAAGCTCCGGGAGTTGGTGATGGACAGGGAGGCCTGGCGTGCTGCAGTCCATGGGGTCACAAAGAGTTGGACACGACTGAGGGACTGAACTGAACTGGTACAGCTTGAGAGACCTTAGTTTCCCAACCAGGAATTGGACCCAGGCCGCGGCAGTGACAGCGCCAAGTCCTCATCACTGGACCACCAGGGAAGTCCCCCAAAACTAGTTCTTTGAAAAGACCAACGATGCAGCCTTTTGCTAAGTCTAATTAAGGGAAAACAGAAGTGAAAAAAATTCTGAACACTCACGAAAGGTGAGAACCACACATGTAAACAAGGTATACACTGAACCCTGATGTTACTGTGATAAACATGAGAACCTCCTCAGAAATCAGGGCCTCCTGTCAGAACAGGCCTGGGGGAGGGGGGGGTTGGAGGAGGCGGTGGGCAAAGACTAGCCAGGCTCAGAAGGTCTCGCCGTCTGGGCCCAGGGTCCCAGCCCCCAGCCCTGGCTGCAGCCCGGGTGACCCTGAGGCAGGACCACCAGCTGTCCCTCGAGACGGCAGGTGTGCTTGGTGGCGTGGACAGCCAGCGACAGGAGAGGCCCGCCTTGCAGCTCAGACTCCTGGGCGTCGGGTAGGTGTTCAACGTCCTCTCTAGAGCTAAGAGTCCATCGTAGTTTAACTTTCAAAAATAACTTTTGTGGTTTGAACATCTGATTATTTGATTTTGTGGTTTGATTATTGACTACGAAGTGGAGTGTGCTCCTTGTATAATGTCCAGAAGATACAGACAGTGAAGAGAAAACCCAGGGGGCTGGCGGGCGTCCCCAGGGCCCAGCGGGCTGAGGCCCAATGGCCTTTGTTCCCAGGCAGCTGCTTTGGTGACAACTTCATGCCGCATGGGGAGGATTTGTCCCCCTGATATTAAATACTCAATGTAAAACGTGGTTTTTAAGGTGCTTCTCAGGTGGCTCAGTGGTAAAGAATCCACCTGCAATGCAGGAGACTGGGGTTTGCTTGCTCCTTGGAAGAAAAGCTATGACCAACCTCAGTCAGAACAGGCAGGGAGCAGGAACCTCCACCCAGATGGTGGGGCTGCTGACCCCTGACCTCTGCCCCCTGCTCCACTGCAGCCTGGCACCCAGTGAGAAAGGGTCCTGAAGAGCTTTGTGGCCGAGACTCCCAGGGCTGGTTCCTGTGTGCTGCAGGGGAAGAATCCCTCGAAGCCAAATCCAGCTGCGTCTGGCTGGCACGCTGGAAGAGCCCTGTCCTGCGCTGGGGACAGCAGGGTAACTCCCGCAGCTGTTATGTGGAGCCGTGGCTGAGGGTCCAGGCATCTGCCCATCCTGCCGAGGCCCGGGTATCGCAGTGGGGAGGCAGCCGGGGCCGCCAGAGCCACCCTGCTCCCTGGTCAGCGACGTTTCTCCAGACCCGTGTGTCCAGCAGAATTACCTGAGCCACAGGTGTGCCTTTAAATTTTCTGTAAAAAGAAAGAGGTTTATTTACGCCCAGTATACCCCACGTGTTCCTATTCCCGCACGTAGCTGACTTACAGACATCAGCACTGTTTCCTGCTGGTGCCCCGAGTGCGTTCAGCGGCCGCTGGTTTGCAGGGGGTGGAGGGGGACGTGGCGAGCTGGGGACTGGGCCCCAAGGCCTCCCCGATTCCTGCCCTGAGCCCTGCCCCGCCGAGCTCCTGCTAGGGTCCCCCTGGGGAGGCGGAGCCTGGGGCCTGTCAGCCCCCTTGTCACCCCCGCATGCCCCCCGCCTGCAATGGAGGCAGAGGGAATGCCTGCAGGGACATGCGGCCAGCACCCCCATGTCTGTGGAGAACCACGCAGAGAAGTGCCAGGGGAAGTGGGACTGGGCGTCCAAGCAGAGTGCTGGACTGCCCCTCCGGTCACCCCCGCGGCTGGAGAGGCGGCCTCGCGCTCTGTGCTCTGCTGGGCCGGGCGGTGGGTGGACGGACGGACAGAAGGCCAGGCCTGGGCAGCAGCGGGACTCCTGCGGGGTCCTAAAGGCCTCCTTTCTGGCTGCTTGAAAGGCAGTTTGGGGTCAGGAACACGGACCCTCCACTCCTTGCTGTGCCTCCCAAGCCAGGCCATGTCCTCCACGTCCTCTGGGCTCCCGTGGGGTCTCAGGCTTCGAGGCTGGGGCACCACCCGTTCACAAAGCCGCTTTGAGGGGGAACGACAGGCCCAAAGGACGCACCCCAGCCTGGCCTGGCCTCCTTTGGACATGAGGGGTCGAAGGGCTGGGGCGGGGCAGGGGGGGCGGGCAGGACGGGACACGCCCACGAGCACCTGCTCTGAGCCCCCTCCTGCCTCACACAGGGCGCTGGGGGCTCCGCTGGAGGCGGCAGCATCCCTGAGGATGGGCCTGCTGGCGTCCTTTTTCTCCTCTGGGTCTCCTCGGGCCTGACTGAGGGCAGAGGTTCAGGATGCATCTGCCTTGGGGGCCAGCCTGGTCAGCGTGCCAAGCAGGAGGGTGGAGGACGCGGGGCAGGCACAGCTGGGGGCCCTGACCACTTGGAATCTGTAGCAGCCTGGGCTGGCTCCCGGGGGGCTCCCAGGTGGATTCTCGGGCTGACTCCCGGGAGGCTCCCAGGCGGATTCTTGGGCTGGCTCCCCGGAGGTTCCCAGATAGATTCTCAGGCTGGCTCCCCTGAAGCTCCCGGGAGGCTCCCAGGTGGATTCTCGGGGAGCTCCCAGGCAGATAATGCAGCCACCTCTCAGGAGGAGGCACTCTGGCCTGCAGGGCTTCTCTCCGGACCCCCCCGCCCCTCCTCGGGTTTGAGTCCCTTTCCAGGCGGGTTTGCTGTTGGGCAGGGGCTCCCCTCTCAGGTGTGGAGCGGAGCTGAGGAGCAGGAGCCTCTGGGGTGAGCGGGGATCTTTGACGCGGACCAGGGCTCCCTGCAGGGATTTGGCTCAGCCTCGCTCCCTCAGCAGAATCACGACCCTGAATGAGTTGTATTTGGTGACTCTGATTTACAGAAAGTTCAAAAACTGCCAGGTGGTGCTCACCCCGGGCTCCCGTCCCTGGGACGGCCTGTTTGCCTGGTGTGCGCTGCAAACGCAGCACCACCATTGCAGCTTGTTTCATTTAAAATGAGGTCAGTTTATAAGGGCGGCAGTGGGGTGACCTTGAACTTGGTAGTTGCCAGCTGTTTTCAATCTCAGAAGCATGTACTTGTTGATTTCAGATTCTGGGGCTCGGGAACAGACCAGAGCTGAACTCGGATGGCCAGGGAAGGTCTGGGTCTGTCCGCCTGACCTGGGGTTGGACTGCGAGCAGAGCCCATCACCTGCCTCGAGTGGCCAGGCATTGGCCACTGTGCCCCTGAGAGAAAGTGGGAAAGTGGTCCCTACAGAGGGAGGTGGAAACATACCCACAGCAAGACCTTGGAATAGTAGAGGTTAGCCGTAGTTGAGAAGACTAGAAAACACACCCTCCCACAGCAGAGCCATTGGGTCATCTGCCCCCTTCCTGGTTGTTGATACTCAGTCGCACAGTCGTGTCCGACTCTTTGCGACCCCATGGACTGCAGCATGCCACTCTTCCCTGTCCTTCACTGTCTCCCAGGGTTTGCTCAGACTCATGTCCATTGAGTCGATGGTGCCATCCAACCATCTCATCCTGTCGCCGCCTTCTGCTCTCAGTCTTTCCCAGCATCAGTCTAATGAGGTGCCTCTTCGCATCAGGTGGCCAAAGTATTAGAGCTTCAGCATCAGTCTTTCCAATGAATATTCAGGGTTGATTTCCTTTAGGACTGACAGGTTGGATCTCCTCGCAGTCCAGTGGGACTCTCAAGGGTCTTCTCCTACACCACAATTTGAAAACATGAGTTCTTCATCGCTCAGCCTACTTTATGGTCCAACTCTCACATCTGTACACGACTACTGGAAAAACCAAAGCTTTGACTATATGGACCTTTGTCGGCAAAATAATGTCTCTGCTTTTTAATACGCTGTCTAGGTTTGCCATAGCTTTTCTTCCAAAGAGCAAGCATTGTTTATGGTTGCAGCCACCATCTGCAGTGATTTTGGAACCCAAGAAAATAAAGTCTCTCACTGTTTTCATTTTTTCCCCATCTATTTGCCAAGAAGTAATGGAACTGGGCGCCATAATTTTAGTTTTTTGAGTGTTGAGTTTTAAGCCAGCTTTTCACTCTCCTCTTTCACCTTCATCAAGGCTCTTTAGTTCCTCTTCACCTTTTGCCATTATAGTGGTATTGTCTGCATATCTGACCAGCAAAGTGGATGGCTGCAGTGGAAAGAAGGCCATTGAGGCCTTGCGCTTGGACAAATCCCGACTGGCTCACGTGGAAAGAGCCCGAGCATGAGGGGCGGGGCCCTGCTGGGCCCGGGCTCCCCTGCAGGGCGCGGATCGGACCGACTGGGCCTTCGCTGCTGCTGGGCCCGGGTTCCCCGCAGCGCGGGGCTCGGGCAGACCGGGCCTTCTCTGCTGCTGGGCCCGGGTTCCCTGCAGCGCGGGGCTTGGGCCGACCGGGCCTTCTCTGCTGCTGGGCCCGGGTTCCCCGCAGCGCGGGGCTCGGGCCAACCGGGCCTTCGCTGCTGCCCCTCTTTACGTGTGTTCCCTCTGTGTGCACGTTCAGTTGCGTCTGACTCTGCAACCCTTTGACTGTAGCTTGCCAGGCTCCCCTCTCTATGAGATTTCTCAGGCTGCTGGTCTTTACTACTAAAATAAAGCCTCCATCTTTCCACAGAGGAAATGTCCCTGGGGTCATACAAGGATGGAGTGGCCTGGGGGCTGGACTGTGCTGGGAAGAAGGAGGGGGCTATGGGCTGGAGACCCTCTCAGAAGCCTCCACGGCACCCATGGGCCCTGCCTGCAGCGGGACTGGAGGCCAGGAGAGGAGGCCTGTTTGGGGTTTCCTTAAAGCAGCCGATTGCTCTCAGCCCCACATGGGCTTGACTGGCTGCACCCCCGGGTCCCAGCCCCACCCCCACCAGGAGCTCGCTGCCTCAGGGCTCATTGGCTGGGTCGGTGGGTGGTGGGTGGATGGTCCTGGCTGTGGCCATTTGCTGTGAAGGGTCAGGGGCTCCAGAAACAGCCAATACCAGCGTTGACCACATAAAGCCTGCCTGGCCAGACGCGCACTCAGCCCTGGGGCCAGGGTGAGGCCTGGCTGTTGGGGGTGAAGGGGAGGAAGAGCCAGGCTGGGCTCCCAGGGAGCGGCCCTGGGCCATCTCCAGCGCCTCCTGTTGGGGACCCTCTGGCTGGGCCCAGGGTCACCCCCCACCCCAGGCCACACAGGTCCCAGAGATGGTGGGGTCATGGTGGGGTCACAGAGGCACAGTGGGCCGTGGAGCTGGACCAGCCCTCGTGCCCAGCGCTGCCTTGGGGCCCCAGGCGACAGACAGACAGTGGATACGCCAGACAGGAGGGTGAGGGGTGTGAGTGGCACCTCCCCACGTGCAGGACACGCTCGTCCCGCTGCTCCCTGGCCGGGCCCCGGTGTGGGCAGGGCCCCGGAGCAGCACTGCCAGCCGAGGGGCCCAGAGCCCGGCTCTGGCCTCGCCCAGCCAGGCAACACTGCCCTCCCCCTCTTGGTGGGAACACCTCCGTGGGTGCCCTGAGGGTATGGCAGCTGGGAGAACCTTGCACCCCCGGCCCCCCAGAGAGGGGGTGCTGTGGGATGAGCCTCTGTATTAGAGACCCCAGCTGCCTGGAGTGGCAGTCCTCCCAGGGTTGGGCCAGACTTGGGGTGGGAGGTGGGCAGAAGGCATCTGGCATTAGGTCCCACCAAGGGGTAGGCAGGGGCGGGCAGCTGGGTTTTTCCCAGTGGTATCTGGGCAGATGGGCCGGATTGCCTGCCTCACTCCACGTCCATTCAAATGGCCATAGATAGCAAACGCTGAGGACAGAGGAGGGACGAGGCCTTGTCACGAGCTGAGGACTGGCCCCAGCCGCTGCAGAGCCTGGGAGGCCCGGGCTGGAAACGGCCTTGGGGACATCTGCGTGGGGTGGGTACCTGAGACCCCAGGTGGGGAGGGAGGGTTGCTTCCCAACAGACAGACTGCTCCTCCAGGCACCAGCACCCCCAGGGAGGCTCTTCCTAGGAGTGCCCCCGCCCAGTTCCCAAGTAGCTGTTCAGGGCCTCCAGGGTAGGCCGCAGCCCTCAGACCCGAGGAAAGTGTCTTAGGGGAAAGGAGCCGTGAACAGGAGGGAGGGCGTCCATACAGACCAACAAAACACGTGGAAGCTACTGGGTCCTCGGGGGGTTAAGGGAGACGGAACTCTTGGATGTTATTAAAGTTCTGGTAGTAGGTATGAGTAATTAATGAAAGGGTGGCAAAATAAATTTCAGGAAATCTCCTCCAAAGACAGAGAAGAGGAGACATAAGAAAATTAGACGTTCTTCCAGGAAGCCCAGCATCTGAGTCAGAGTCATCTCAAGAGGAGAGAATCCAGGGGTGCCTAGCAGACCTTGCCCCGTCCGTCCCTCCTTCTGGCACCCTGCATGTGGGCAGGGGAGGTCCCCCAGGAGGGGAGCAGAGTCCCACCTGCAGTCAGCAGTCGGGTGGTTCAGAGCTGCCAGCACCAACAGGAAGGACCATCACCGTCAGCGCTGAGGATGGCTTCTCACCCAGAGCCGTGCCCAGCCAGGCTTATAGCCGAGGCCTGGTGCCTGTGAAGACACCCCCAGACAGCCGAAAACGGTTAATATCTCTCCTTGCAGTTATTCTCAGGCAGCTCGTGGAGAATGTGCTCCTCTAGAGTCAGGAGGAAACAGAAGCCAGGGATGCAGGACACGCCGGGGAGTAGCGGGGCAGGGAGGCCCAGGGCGCCGGGCTCGTCCTGCGCCACTGGGCTGGAGAGCAGCCGTCCAGACCAAGACGGGAGGGCAGAGGCTTGCGAAGGGATGTCCCTGGGACAGGCGGCACTCCTGCAGCTCGTCTGAACATCCTGGAGAGGGTTGTGGTGCTGTCAGCCCCGTTCATGATGGCTTTGCAAGGAGTCCAACGGGGAGAAATGGTGTCTTTTTTGTTTTTCTTTACTCTTCCCCCCTCTTTGCTGCTGCTGCTGCGTCGCTTCAGTCGTGTCCGGCTCTGTGCGACCCCACAGACGGCAGCCCACCAGGCTCCGCCGTCCCTGGGATTCTCCAGGGAGGAACAGTGGAGTGGGTTGCCATGTCCTTCTCCAGTGCATGAAAGGGAAAAGTGAAAGTGAAGTCGCCCAGTCGTGTCCGACTCTTCGCGACCCCATGGACTGCAGCCCACCAGGCTCCCCCGTCCATGAGATTGTCCAGGCAAGAGTTCTGGAGTGGGGTGCCATTGCCTTCTCCTTCCCCCCTCTTTAGATAGGATAATTTCTACTGCATGCTTAGTTGCTAAGCCATGTCTGACTATTTGCAACCCCATGAATGGTAGCTCTCCAGGCTCCTCTGTCCATGGGAATCTCCAGGAGAGAATACTGGAGTGGGTAGCCATTCCCTTCTCCAGTGGATCTTCCTGACTAGGGATCAAAGCCGGGTCTCCTGCGTTGCAGGCAGATTCTTTACCGTCTGAGCCACCAGGGAGGCTCTAATTTCTATTGATCTGTCTTCAGATTCACTGACTCTTTAACCTGCCATCTCCAATCTGCTGCCAAGCCCAGTCAGTGGATTTCCCATCTCAGTTATTACACTCGTATACTTTGTATTGGAGAATTGCCATTTAGCTCTTTCATGTTGTTGTCGTTCAGTCCAGCTCTTTTGCGACCCCGTGGACTGTAGCCCGCTACGCTCCTCTGTCCGTGAGATTTCCCAGGCAAGAATACTAAAGTAGGTTGCCATTTTCTTTTCTAGGGATCTTCCTGATCCAGGGATCGAACTCACATCTCCTGCGTTGGCAGGTGGATCCTTTACTGCTGAGCCATCGGGCTGCCCATTCGTTCATGTAGTTCTGTGTAATTTCCATTTCTACCTCTCTGTTTCATGAAGATCGTATTCTTTAACTTTTTGAACATGTTTTTCGTTCATTCTTTGAACACAGTTATAAGAGTTGTGTTCAAGTCTTTGCTAAATGCAGCCTCTGAACCCCCTTCAAGTTGCTGTCATGTGCTTTTCTGTATTCTTCCCCCTTACCTATGGGTCGTATTTTCCTTTGTGATTTTTATAGTATCTACTGAACATCGTGAATGGTATGTTGTAGGGACTCTCCTGTTACCTTCGTCTGAAGAATACTGAGTGTTGTTCTGCTGAGCAGGCGGTTTCTGATTACCTTGAACTGGTGAAGGGGGCATAGCTTGGCATTTCGTTCAGTCAGTTCAGCTCAGTCACTCAGTCGTGTCTGACTCTGTGACCCCATGGACTGCAGCACACCAGGCCTGCCTGTCCATCGCCATCTCCTGTAGCTTGCTCAAACTCATGTCCATCGTGTCAGCGATGCCATCCAGCCATCTCATCCTCTGTCGTCCCCTTTTCCTCTCGCCTTCAATCTTAACCAGCATCAGGGTCTTTTCCAGTGAGTCAGTTCTTCATATCAGATGGCCAGAATATTGGAGTTTCAGCTTCAGCATCAGTCCTTCCAATGAACATTCACGACTGATTTCCTTTAGGATTGACTGGTTGGATCTCCTTGCAGTCCAAGAGACTCTCAAGAGTATTCTCCAATGCCACAGTTCAAAAGCATTAATTCTTCGGCGGTCAGCTTTCTTTATGGTCCAACTCACATCTGTACATGACTACTGGAAAAACCATAGCTTTGACTAGACGGACCTTTGTTAGGGTGGATCTTTATCTTGGAGAGGTTCAACCTACAAAGTGTCCCGTGGGTTTGCTGGGGCTTAGGGGCTTGGCTACGTTGGTTGGATTGGCAGAGAGGGTCTACAGTGGGTCTCACTTGCTGTGGTCACTGGGATGGATCCTTGAGTGAGCGGCACCACTTGACCACTTGTGTCTCTGACGAACTCTCAGCCCAGGGACAGCTGCCTCTGGGAGCTCTGGGGGTCCTGCATTCTCACCTGCACTTCTGGCCCCAGTGGGCCCTCCAGCGGGTGCCCGGGGCCGCAGACTCCTCTACTCAGTGGGACTCTCTGCTCGCCAGGCTCCAGGTTAGTGGTCTTAGCTGGGCTATTGCCACCAGCTGGGAACGGGCTCATCCCTCTTCAACCCTGGGCACCGCTCGATGGCAGGAAGCGCATCTGTATGTGGCGTCTCGTCCAGAAGCTGGCCTAAAATGTGTCCAGTGGACACTGTTTGCAGCGGGAGTTGGTCTGGCCTGGCACAAGTCTGGAGCCAATGAACAAGTCAGAGAAGTGCGTAGAGCTCATGCCAGCTCAGCCAGGCCCTGCTGGCGTCCCCCGTGAGACTTGGTGGAGACCCTCAGTGAGCTGTTTCCAGGCTCGTGGGGCGGGGGTGGGTTCTCACCTTGAGCTTGGTCAGTCAGTATAAGACTGGAGACTCAGGAAACAGCCGTGTCAGCCTGTTAGAAGTTTGACGGTAAACATCCAAAGCTCGTGGGAGTGGTGGCCTGTGGGGCAGCGGAGTGGGTTGGGGAAAAGACAGCAGAGGGGGCAGCTGAGGGGACCCTCCGATCCAGGCCTGTTTCAGGACCTGGGTCTAAACAGAGGCGCTGAGACAGTCACATGATGCAAACCACACCGCGAATGAGGTCAAACTGGCCCATTTCCCTAAATGTGGAAAAGTGAAATGCACGTTGGTGGGAGCCTGTTGACCTCCTGGGGACAGTAGCGCTTTGCTCGCGGCCTGGATGATTTAGAGCTGGCTGCGCCCATGGGGCAGACTCCAGTAGGGAAGCTGAGGCTGCCCGAGCCCCCGCCTCCCAACCACAGAAGTGGGCCCTGCGTGGCTGCCCTCTAAGGTCTCTCCCCTTGTGTGGAGCCTGCAGCCTAACTGTCCATCTCCACTGGTCTCCAGCAGCTCCTGCATTTTCCCTGAGAATGGACCCTGGAGACCCCGAGGAAAAGCCTGCTGCCGCTGACCCCGCTGCCGACCCCACTGGGGGTGAGTCCCCGTGGGTGAGGGTGTGCCCCTTACAGCCCCAGGTCCAGCTACGCAGTGCTGGGCGGGCCATGGGGTGGGTGTGTGGGGTCTGTGCACGCGGCAGGGACACCAGGTGGGAGGTATCTGGGCAGCACGGGCCTAGGGTACGGAGAGCGGCCTCGGGGGTGGGTGGGAGCAGGCCGCTGGCTGCTGCCATGGCCTCCTGTCCCGGGGGCCGTGGGCGCACCTCCTGTTGCCTGGGAAACGTGACCCCGTGGTCCCATGGTGGCCTGCCTGCTGGCCGCTCAGCCATGACTGGACAGACGCCTCTGGGAGGAGGACGGAGCCCACGCTGAGGTGTGGGTGGAGCTGGGTGCGCAGGGGCAGGTGGTTTGCTCTGGAGCCCTCACTGCGCCCCACACCAAGAATGGACACAAGGCATCTCATCCATCCGGCCGATAAGGCGAGAGCAGGGGGACTGACAGTTGTCTGAAGAGCAGGAGCTCCCACGCTGGCCCCCACGTGGCCCCCAGCCCCAAGAGAGCCGAGGCTCTTGGCTCTGGATCCTCCTCCAGAAACCCTGAACTCCTCTCGGGCAGTGTCTCTGGGCTCAGCGGGGCTTGCTTTCTGTGCGTCTGCTGTGTTTGGTGATGTGGGTGGGGCAGACTCAGGGCCACACGAAGTCTGATATGAAGCCCCCCCGAGAAAGACAGACGGTCACGCGGGAGAGGAGACAAAGGCTGGAGAAGCAGGGGCTCCTCCCAGGCCAAGACCCTGTGTCCATTTGGAGAGTGGTCTCCTTCCTGCTACCCCGAGCATCCTGAGGGGCTGTCTCCATGCTGGGCTGGCTCCCTGAGTGGGCACACTGGTAGGAGGGAGAGCCCCCAACATGTAAGTGAAACTGCAGCCCCTTCTGCAGATGGTGTGGACAGAGGTCTGGTCCAGCCTCTGTGCCCTCACATCCAGGGTCCTGGGCATCTCCCTGGGGTCCTCTGAGGTACACATCCTGCTCCAACAGACTCTCCAAGGGGGCAACAGCGGGTGCCTTTAAACTAAACCTAAAAAATGGACTCCATTGCTGCTCAAGTGTCCTCAACATGAACACCAAGCTGTTCCCCAGAGGCCCCCACTGTGTGAAGCTTTTGGGCCCTAAAGCCCACCCTATTGGGAAAGGGGATCAGACACAATCCCCCCCATCAGACACAGTCCCCCCTGATCAGACATAGTCCCCCCATCAGACACAGCCCCCCATCACACACAGCCCCCATCAGACACAGTCCCCCAATCACACACAGCCCCCATCACACACAGTCCCATCACACACAGCCCCCATCACACACAGTCCGCCCATATCAGACACAGCCCCCCATCACACACAGTCCCATCACACACAGTCCATCAGACACAGTCCCCCAATCACACACAGCCCCCATCACACACAGTCCCATCACACACAGCCCCCCATCACACACAGTCCCATCACACACAGCCCCCATCACACACAGTCCGCCCATATCAGACACAGCCCCCCATCACACACAGCACCCCCATCACACACAGTCCCCATCACATATAGCCCCCTCATCACACACAGCACCTCATAGAGTTAAAATCACACTGTGTAGAGAGGCTCTGTCAGTAGTTTCCTTTCAGGTTTCCTCTGTGTGTTCTCATAGCTTGATAGCTCACGTCTGTCGTGCTGTATCATATTCCATTTCTGAAGGGAGCAGAGTGTATTTCTCCGAATGCCGATGTTTCACTTTTCCTACGTCCTGTGGCCTCAGTGTCTCCTCCTGTCTGCCCTGCACTGACGTTGCCTCCAGGGTCGTGTCAACTGGACATCGGGCTCCTCCTAGTGTCTCCGTTTCAGGGAGCATTTTCCACGTTAAGGCCTCTGTTCACTGAGGGTTTTTATAGACACCTTTTATCTGGATAAGACGTTCCTTCTCTTCCTAGTTCGCTGGGTTGTATCTTCAATGGTACCTAGAATTACTCTTCGCAAGTTGTCACATTTACAGGAGACGCTTGTGCGTCTGGTGAGAGGGTGCATCACTTTCCTCCTGCGTTGCAGTGTGAGCAGGCCGGATGCGCCTTCAGTTGCCAGCCGGCCTTGCTTTCCGGGACAGAGCCTCATGTGGCTCCCGGGGCTCCCCACGGCTCCCGTCTTCCCTGTGGGCACTCGTCCTCGGGGCCTGTGGCTCGGGTCTCCCGTCTTTCCACCTGTCCGTCCCACTCCCTGCGGAGCGGCCGCTGCCCTTTGCCGCTTGACTCTCGAGTGGCCTCGCAGGTGCGGCCACATGGGCTCCTGCTCCCCCGGCTGTGGACCGAAGGTCCTGAGTCTGACCCCGAGGTCCCGGCTAAGGGCCGGGTGCTCCTCCCGTCTCACGCCCTCCCTCCCCGGGCCCTGGGCCACGGCCCCTGATGGGAAAGAACCAGGTTTGTCTGCAGCTTCTCAGGGGGCTGGACAGGTGAAGGCCCCACACCCATGCAGCAGAACTTGCCAGGCCGGATGGACTGGGCCTGCAGGCTCAGGCTGGGGCAGGGGGAGGGAGGTGGGGTGGGTTAGGGGCGAGGTGCTGCGGAGGCTGGTGGAGTGCGGTGAGGGGGAGGGCGTGGGGAGCGGGAACCCTGCCAGCCGGGCACAGAGGGTGAGGCCCAGCAGGCAGGCAGCCAGGGGACACTGGTGGCCATGGGCAGCTCAGAGCCTGGTCCCCAGGCCCCGGCCTCAGAAGCGGCTCCCTTCCCAAGCCCAGAACAGGCAGCGGTGACCTTTCCCGGACAGCCAGCCCTCCTTGGCCCTAACCTGGGAGCCGGCCTGAGGGCACCGACTCTTCCAGCTTGAGGGTGACCCGGACCTCTGCCGGCCCTGGCAGCACTGGGCTGAGCAGGCGCCTGCTCTGCCGCTGGGGGCAGGGCAGCTTCGGGGCTCCGGCCTGGGTGGGACTCGCCAGGGGCAGGACAGGGCAAAGGGAGGATGGGGAGGCAGAGGCCGGGACCACTGTGGGCCTCAGCAGGGGCCAGAGGCCAGACAGTGGGCCGTGGATGGGGGGGTGCCCCCGGCCTGCGGGCAGCAGGGAGCACCTGGCGGGCCTCATGCTCTGCCTCCTCTGCCAGAAGGCCCGGAGGACAGCCGTCGGGATGGCGGGGGAGGGTGTGTGTGGTCTAGCCGGCAGGCAGCCAGGGTCTTCCACAGCCACTGGGCCCCGCACACCGGGTCCCGCCGAGCCCTGCAGGACGCAGCTCTGCCTCAGCCCCTGGGTGGCACCAGTACTGGCCCTCGGCCGCTCCTCCCTGCACCGAGCTCCCTCGAGGCCCCGAGGAGTCAGGCTGCCCTGGTCCCCTGGGGGACTGGCTGCGGGAGCCATGCGTGGCTGGAGTGGGGGGCCCATCTTCTTGGGCCAGCCCAGCCTCCCTACCCCCACCCCCCACCGACCCCGTGACTCCAGGGCTGGTGAGTTCCAGGAAGGCCACAGGCCTGCAGGGGAGGCCTGTCTGTGAGCCGGAGAGGCTCACGGGGCTTCCCAGGGCATGAGGCAGCCTTCTGTCTGGACAGACCCCTGTGTGTCTGAGCTGAGCAGCCTCGGTCAGTTAGCTGCCCACCGCCTCCCCCGACCCGCTTAGGCCTGTGAACATCCGGCTCCGGCTGTTAGCTGGAGAAATCCAACGCTTCTGCAAAGGCAAAAGCTTCTTGATTTTCCGATTCCGTGCCCCATGGCTTTGAGGGCGACTCAGGAAGCAGGGCTGCGGAGCTATGAGGCCTTCCCGCTGAGACGCGCCTGCCTGCTTCGGGGGGAGACTGCATGCTTCCTGTCGGGGGTCGAGTTGAAGCATCTGGGGAGAGCCACCTGTCTCTGTTCCCTGAAGCCGGGCGCTGCGGGCCTCCGCCTGGGCTGGGCCGGGGGTCAGGAAGGTGCCCGTGAAACCCAGGTCTCCCTGGGGTGACTCGGGCAGAGTTTCCACTTCTGGACTTATTTCCCAGGGGAGTGCCCACTTCCTGTGCATCGCCACGGTTCCTTCGACCCCAGGGCAGCACGGCCCCTCCCCGCCCCCGCCCCCTCTGCAAGGCTGACCTCTGCCTTCAGGCGCTGGACGCCCACCCAGGGGCCCAGGCGTCTTTGTTGCTGATGCCGCCTCTCCCTCCCATCTCCGCCTGAGTCTGTCGTCCTCGGTTTGATATCTCCAGCTCCATCGTCCTTCCTGCTTTCTGATTTTCGCTGGGTTTCCTTGACCAGCGTGTTCTTCATTTCCAGAGAGACGCAGGGCCGTGTCTTGGTATCTGTCGGCCCCGCATTCCTGGCTGGGAAGGCCCCTGACCCTGCTCTGGCTTCTGTGGGGGCCAGGCTTGTTCTGTGGGGTTTGTATAAACGCTCCGAGTTCCCTATTCCGGGCTGGTGTCCCACCAGGAGAGAACACAGGCTCACTCTCCAGAGCTCGCGCTGGGCCCCTGCTCGTGGCCGGCACACGCTGCCCAGTGTCGTCGCAGACACTCGTGAGGCCTGAGGCCCAGCGGCATGGCGGAGGGTGGGGTTCCTGCGGGGCCTCGAGGGGTGGGGGGTGAACAGCTGGGCTGGGCTGGGAGGGCACAGGGGACGCTGCCCACCCTGGCCTCCAGGGCTGGAGGTGTGGTGGCTGAGCCCTGGGGGGGGAGGGTCAGACGAGCAGGGGGCCCTGGAGGCCGGCGCAGCCCAGGGCAGGGGCCTCAGGACGGGACAGGGTCGTGGAGCTGACCCTGAAGAACTCCTGGGAGCTTTGCCCTGAGAGGAAAGAACTGGGATGGAGCCGGGTCTGTGGTCGAGCCTGTGAGAGGGGATCAGCTGGGACTGGAGGGCCAGGCAAAGGGGGGGGCAGCGCTGAGGCGTGGAGGCGGAAGGGGGCCCGGCCGGGGGGGCCTGAGAGCCTCCGAGGGGGGAACCGGGGTGGGACGGGCAGGGGAGGGTGGTGCTCCCCACGTGGGGCCCAGCCCTGCACCCTGGGGACTGCTGGAAATGCTCATTCCTGGGCACACCCCAGCCCCACGAGGCAGGAACCCGGCTGTGCTATTAGGCCCTCTGGGGCTCCGCCCCAAGCCCACTGGAGTCGGGGGGATGTGCCTTCATCCCTGAATGTGAGTAGGAAGGAGGGGCTGTGCCCAGGTGCCAGCTGGGTGGAGGTTAGGAGGGGGAGGGGCCAGAAGGCGGGAAGGAGGGAGGGAGGGGTCAGCCCAGGCCTCGGGGCCGGGTCTGAAGGGCCGTCGGTGTGGACGCTGCTCCCAGCATGCCTGGGTTGAGGAGCCGCGTGGCCAGGGGCGCCAGGCCTGGTGTGTGCGATCCGCCCACGGCCGCGGCCTCTGCTTAGGGCCGCTGTGTCTTACTCTTCAGTTGGGTCTGATTGTTCTTCTCTCTCATGATTTCAGACGTGTTTGTTTTTTGTCTTCATTCCCAAGCTGGTATCTTACCGTCCTTAACTCTTGGAGCTTTGATTGCCCCGAGGTGGTCATCACTCCCCATGAGTGTTCCTCGTGAGTCCTGCGGTTTTCACAGGAGTTCATCTCAGTGCAGCTCGTCCTTTCTGGTGGCCAAGGGCCAGGCCCAGAGGTGTCCCCAGGACTGACCTCCTGAGCACATGCGGAAACAAATCCAAAGCCGTGCGATGGGGGCCTGTGTTCAGGAGTGGCTTTCCTCCCATCCCGGGAGAGCAGGCAGGCAGACGTGGCCCAGGTCACCCCGCACCCTGGGGGGCTCCTGCCCAGTGGCCAGAGAGCAGCAGATTTAAAGTCACAAGGACATCAGTGGATGTCGCTCTAGGAGTGTCCTGGGGAGCCCGCCTGGGGCCATGGCTGTCCCCCTGCCTGAGACCTGCCACCCGACGGTGGCCCCTAAGCCCCGGGCTGAGCACAGCAGAGGTGTTTGTGGGGGAAAGGCTCACACAGACAGGAAGAGGGTGACACGGGGGGCCTCGGGCCTCAAGAACGCTTTCCCAGGTGAGAGTATCAGAGGACAGCGGGCCCCTGGCCTTGCTGATGACCGCGTCTCCACTGCTCAGAGACATGGGGGCTGAGATGCGGGCTTTGTCAGCAGGGCCCTGGGGAGGTCTCAGGGCTGCAGGGAGGTCTGTGCTCTCTGGACAACCCCAGAGCAGATCCGGGCGTCCCTGGGCCCTCCATGATCACATGGCAGGAGCTGGGCCTGCAGACCCCCAGGGCACAGCTCCTGTCTCAGTACCTGGCTGGGTGGCTGCCATGTCCACAATAGTCTCAGGGAAGGTGGGGAACTGCCTGCTCCTCAGGGGTCTCGGGAAAGGTTTGGGGGGAGTGCCCACTCCTCGGGGGTCTCGGGGAAGGTGGGGGACTGCCTGCTCCTCGGGGGTCTTGGGGAAGGTTTGGAGGGACTGCCTACTCCTCGGGGGTCTCAGGGAAGGTGGGGTGACTGCCCTCTCCTTAGTGGCCTTGGGGAAGGTGCCTGGCCATTACTGCTTCGGGTGTGAAGCAGTGTCTCTCCCCTTGACCCCTTTCCTCGGAGTGCTTTAGGTCGAGGGCCCTGTGTCTAGCAGCAGCAGGACGGGGGCCTGGAAGCCGCTGCTCTGCAGGGCTTTTTGGGGGAGGGTGAGTGAGCCGACCCCCGGCTGTCAAGGGCAGAGGCCTGGGCCTTCCAGGGAGCAGGGCCTTACCTCAGGAGGACGCGCCGCCACCTCCCATGCCCTTCCCAGACTTCTGCGGGTTGGCACAGAAGAGTCCGTCCATGGGGGAGACCGGACACCTCAGAGGGAAGAGCTGGCCCTGTGCTCTGCCCATCTCTGCGGTAGGGGGGAGGCTCTGTGGGCTCGCAGGGTCCTCGAGGCATCCTTCCTTCTGGCAATGCTCTGCACTCAGTGCCCTGTCACCCCGGTCCCAGGACAGGGGCTTCTTGGGAAAAGCTTTTCTTCTTTGTGGCCTTAAGCTGAGGGGGTCCCTTCCTCCAGCCCCTGCCCTGGCCCATGGCTGCCTTCACACCTTCTGTGGTGCTGGAGGGAGGGGCTGGCCACGCACAGGGCCCTGCTGGTCACGTGAAGGACGCTGTGATGCTTGCTGCTTCCCGGGACGTGGGTGGCAGAGACACACCTGTTCTTGTTTCGGTTGTTCAGCTGTTACGAGTCTCTAGAAAAGCAAAAAGGCACTTTTCAGTTTGGGTTTTTCTTTCCTTTTTTCTGTTTCCAGGCGTTTCTTAGGCCCACTGCCACATCCCATGCATGCCACGCAGGTGGTCATGGCACAGAGGGGTGCCACCCAGCTTCTGGCCCGGGGATCAAGCCTGGCCTTTGCGAGACCATCTGCCTGGACGGTCCCCATGCCCAGCCCCAGTGCAGCTGGCAGGGAAGGTGGGGCAGCTCCATTCTGGTGGGAGGGCTGGCAGTGAGGACTCACTACAGTGGGGTCTTGCGTCTCCACAGCTCCGGGAGGAAGCCTGGAAGGGGTTCGCCACCCTGGACAACCCGCTCGCCACTCTCCTGGACATGCTGGACGCCAGCCGGGGCTGCAGGGGGCGGAGTCCCTCGCTGGAGGTCTGGGTGGCTCGCGAGCTGGAGCGCTGGCTGCAGGCAGAGCCACGCCCGAGGCCCGCCCAGGTGAGCCCCTGGCCCATGGCCTGTTCCCGAGTCACATCCCTTCTCACCCCGTCCAGCCCTCCACATGGGGCCCCATGCCCACCTGACGCGGCCCCAGCAGCCCACGAGGGTCACCGATGGTGGGGGAGGGGCTCTGGGCCTCTGACAGGCGCGTCCTAGGCAGCCTCGACTCCCTTGTCTGTGCTTCTGCCCACCCACAACGTCCACCCACCAGCCTGAGGCTGCAGGCGCTGGCCACCCCGCACCAGGCCCTCCCAGGCACCGTGCCCCCTGCCCACATCAGGCCTCAAGACCTGGCCACAGCTGCCGCCTCCACTGAGGTCGGGTCTGGGGCTTCCAGGACGGCCCAGCACTGAAGCCACTGCAGGCCCGTGCGGTCCGGCTCCTCACCAAGGGCCCCCCCGGCCTTGTGGAGCCGCTAGTTAGCATCTTCCAGCTGCAGGACACAGACCGGAGCCCCGTGCTGGCTCACATTCACCAGCTGCACCAGGAGGGCAAGTTCAAAGAGGTGAGCGAGACCTTCCCTGTGGCTCTGGGCCTCGCCTCCACGGGCCAGGCCTCCACGTGGGTCAGCGGGGTGGGTGAGAGCTAGGCTGCATGCGGGACGCCCACACTGGAAGTGTCCCCTCCACCGTGGGGGCTGTGCAGGGGCCTAAGGTCTGGGGTGCAGGGGACCAGCCACCCCGGGGCTAGCCCAGGTTCATGCCTGGCATGGGGGTCCTGGGACCCCCTCACACTGACCAGCTGAGAGGTCTGGGCACAGCCCCCCACATCCTGCCTGGTCTACAGCACGTGCCAGGGTCCTTCCTTCCCAGGTGCTCACCAGCCTCTCACGCTTGGTCAGCAGCATGGGGATGCCAGGCTCTGGCCCAGAAACCCACATGGCTGTGGCCCATGCTCCTTTGTTAATTCCCGGTGGGGGTGGGGGGGGGTGCAGGGATGGAAGAAGCTGTCTACAGTCTCTGCCCACTGTGGTTGGGAGCGTGGGGATGGGAGAAGCTGTCTACAGTCTCTGCCCACTGTGGGGGGGGCGGTGTGGGGATGGGAGAAGCTCGCCACAGTCTCTGCCCACTGTGGGGGGTGCGTGGGGATGAGAGAAGCTGGCCACAGTCTCTGCCCACTGTGGGGGGGGGGGGCGGTGTGGGGATGGGAGAAGCTCGCCAGTCTCTGCCCACTGTGGGGGGCACGGGGATGGGAGAAGCTCACCACAGTCTCTGCCCAATGTGGGGGGGGCTGCAAGGATGGGAGAAGCTCGCCAGTCTCTGCCCACTGTGGGAGGGGCGGTGTGGGGATGGGAGAAGCTCGCCACAGTCTGCCCACACAGTCCACCCTGGGACCCAGGCCAGACCCTGGGCCTGCTCTGTCCTCCTGCCCCTGCCCAGACTCACCCCTGCTCACCTGGCCCCTGTTGGCACAGCGTGGAGGCAGGGAGCCCGCGGGCAGGAGCCAAGGCCCCTCTGCTTGAGGACAGGCCCTCCCTACAGCCACGGCCACGACGGGCTGGAGGACTGGCCACTTTGCTTTTGGGCCGGGGTGTCCAGGTGTCTATAGGGTGTCTGCCTTGGAGCCAGGGGCCTACACTCTGGGTGGGATCCACCATGCCTGTTTGCTGGGCCACTCTGGACTGGGTCGGGCGGGTCAGTGGTGGGGACCCTGTGGGGGGCAGATTCCCTCAGGCCCTGCCAGATCCCCGCAGTCACCATCCTGCCAGCCCCAGCCCCCCAACCCCACCGGGGACCAGCCCTGGCACAACACGCGTCCTTTTCAGAATACCGGGCACGGGGTGTCATGCTGGTGTGGGGCCCAGACTCTCAGCCGTGTCAGTCGGCTCAGGGGCTCCCAGTGTATGTGATGTGTGTGGCTGGGGGCGGGCAGGGCGGAGGGGCGGTGTTTTGCTCCCCTGTAGGAGGTAGGGCTGGCTCAAGGGGCAAGTGTGGGCTTAGTAGTGCCGGCCTCTGGTGGGACTCAGGGGGGCTTTTGGAAGCTCGGTAGTTTTGCTGATTCCTCTGTGAGCAGAGCTGGTTCTCATTTAAGCCCAGAAGGTTCCGAGATGAAGAGGGGCCCCTGGAGGCGCGGGGTTGGTGGGCGGGGCCGCGGCGGGATGAGCGGCGCGGGGCGGAGGCCGGCCGCCCGGCTGAGATACGAGCGGCTGCTGCACCTGAGTTGCGGGCGCCCGGCTCAGAGGGGCCCTCTCCTCGGGCCATGAGTCCAGCGTCCAGGGGTCGCGAGGGCCTGCCCAGGGCTCGCCTCCGTCGCTGCCTCGTGGGGCCCGAAGCCGAGCCCACACACGGGGGGACGGTGCTGCTGGCGCCCAGGAGGTCCCAGGCCCACCCCGACGGGGAGGCTCCTTAGAACCTTGGAACGGAGGCGCGCGCCGGGCGGGCGGGCGAGGACGCGCGGTCACAACGCGGCGGCGCGGGGCCGCCCGCCGCGGGGGAAGAGGCAGGCTGGTGTGTCGCATCTCCTGTTACACTCGGGCCTTTCAAAGAGCGTCTGGAGACTGAATGCGCCTCCCTCGCGCTCCGAGGCAGGACGGGCACACAAAGAGCGCTCTTGTCCGGCGCAGGCCCCTCGTGCGAAGAAAGGCCATTGTCCCGAGCGCGCCGGCCCGGCAGGCGGTGCACGCTCCAGTGCCCGCCGCCGCGCCGCCGAGGGGCCGCCGCCTTCAGGCCTGTCCGCTCGGATTAGCGGGGACTCACAGCTTCATGGGCTGCGATATTTCATGTCGAGGGCGGTGGAGGGCTCCAGCCGCGTGAATGCCCGCTTTTGTCTGCTGAGTTACTTTACTTACGTTTTTTAAACGGCTTATCAAGGTAAAAAGATGGCTTTGCTTTAAAAAAAAGAAAAAGGTTCCTTGGTGGCAAGCCCATGGTGAGCAGTGGAGGTGGGAGGCAGGTCGGTCCTGGGGTCTGGGACCCAGGTCTGGGCACCTGCCCCAGCCCCTACTGGCCAGTCGGGGTCCGGCGTGCCTGCCCTTCCTGCTGTCACCGCCCCAGCCCCTCTGGTCTTAGTTACTTTTCACCAAAGCCGCAGCTCTGGGGGCCTAAGCTGGTTCCCACTGCTCCACCCTGACCCAGCCCAGGGCAGCCCTCTTCTCAGCAACCAGCTCTGGGCCTCCTGGGTGGAGGTCAGCGATGCTTGCCAGGTGGCGGGTAGCCCAGCCTTGGTCTTGTCCCCTATCCTCCTCCCACTCTGGCTGCCCAGCCTGGTCTGGGGCAGGTCCCAGGCCCCTGGGTCAGCAGGCGATTCCCCCACCCTCAGGGCCTGCGTGACCGGTGGTGAGCCATAAGCAGCCTGGACCAACAGAACCAAGGTGGAGGCCAGCAGAGGGTGGGAGGGGAGCAGGGGGCTTCCTGGAGGAGATGGTTCTGCTGCCAGCCCTCCCCCTAGTGACCGTGGTGGCTGGGCAGTGCTGTCAGGGCATTGTCTGCATAAGGCCACACTGCCCCCTCTTAGTCCTGTGCCCCCCACAGCTTCCAGGCCACAGACCCCCCAGGGCTGCGGGGGCAGAGAGAGGACACTTCTCAGACAGTCCCTGGGGGAGTCCGTGGCCTTCCAGGCCCGGGTGCTCTGGCCACACCCTCGTGTCCACGCAGGCCGCCTAGCCGAAAGAGGGCAGCCTGGGTGCACAGAGAGCTCTGGCTGGGCCTGGTCAAGGGCTGGCTGCCGTGGAGGAAGCAGGCGAAGAGAAGGGCACCCAGACCCTCTGGGGGCGTCATCCTGTGCCCAGGGGTGTGCACCCCTCACAGGCAGGCCTGACCACACACCTGGGTGGATGGGGCCAGACTCTGAGCACTGCCTGCCCCGCTCTGCGGCCCCCACACTCTGCCCTGCCAGTGGGCACCACAGGCCAGGGCCCTGACTGCAGGGCAGTGTGGGAGCCACCCAGGCCAGGTCGGCACAGTGGGCCTCTGGGCCTTGCTGTCTCCCGGGAGGGGGAGGGAAGGGGGAAGGGCACGTCAGACAGAAGGCGCTGGGACAGGCAGACTCTCCATGCTGTCCTCCTGCTGCTCTGAGGGGCAGTGCCTGGCCTGCCCTTGCCTCCACCAGACCAAGACCCCGGCCATCACCCCAGGTTGCCCCCCCAGTCTGAGGCCGGCTCTGGGGCTCAGAGGAGTTCTTGGATGGGGGTGGCCTGCTGAGGAGCCGGACCCTCGGGTGATGGAGGCTAGCCGCCGGGGAGAGTGGTGAGGAGTCAGGGGCTCCCCTTGCTGCCTCTCCTTCCTCTCCCGGGCCACTGCCTGGGGACTGACCTGGAGGGCGGGCGGGGCCCAGGCCCCCATCTTCCCGCCCACGCCCATTCTCCAGCCGCGGCCTGGGCTGACCAAGCCCGAGTCCAGATGCTGGCCCTGCGGGAGCCTGGAAACCGGGAAGCTGGCGGCGGGGCTCTAACGGCCCCGGGGTCTGAACGTGGTGTGCCCAGTGTGTGCACTCCGGCTTTCCTGGGCGGGTTCCAGTGCCCCCTCAACTTCCGGAGGGTCTCCTACCCAGAAGAGGTCAGAGCATCCTGTGAGGCTGGAGGGACGCCTGGGGAAGGAGCCCACGTGGTGGCACCTGGCCCCGCCCCCGGCCCGGGCCCCGCCCAAGCCCCGCCCCCAGGCCTGCCTCCCCTTCCCTGGCCCACCACCTCCCCCATTTTTGCCTTCCCCCCTCCCCCAAGCCCTGCACCCCTCTCCCCTGGCCCTGGGCCCCCCAGGGCCTGGCCAAGGCTGAGCTCCTGGACTCCGGCCAGGCCGCGGGGCGCCGGGTCAGCGCCGCGCAGGGAGAGGCCCCCAGCCCCGCGCGCCCCCGCCCCGCGATCCCGGCCTCTGCCGGAGCTGCCTTTCCCAGGCCGCTATTTTGGGCCTTTCTGTGAGCTGCGGGGGGCGGGGCCGGGCCGCCGCCTGGCCAGTTATTTTTGCTCATAATGGGAGCGCGATGTATGGAAATTATTAATAGCAGCGCGGCCTGCGCTACGTGCGGGCCCTCAGGGCCGCCCAGTCTTCTTTGCCGAGTCCGGGGAGGGTCGCGCGCCCAGGACAGGGCAGACCGCGCAGCGCCCACCCTGCCCCATCCGAGGGGCTGCCTGTGAGCCCGTGGCTTCAGAGCCTCTTGCTCTGTGGATCCCAGGGCAGCTCTCTGCATGCCCCCGACGCACCGACCACGCTGGCCCGCCGCCCTGGACCTGGGGTCAGCCCACTCCATTCAACAGACTCTTAGTCGCTTTGGGGAGCACGGTGTGGCTTGTGGAAAGTGCTCCGGAGGAGCCCCGCAGGTCAGGGCTGCAGTCCCTCAGGCGTCCAGCGCCCACAGAGCCCCACCGGCCCTCCCTGGGGGCACCGTGAATGACTATGCTGGGCACGTTCCCGGGCCGGTGGGGGAGCTCCCGGGAGGAGTGGGGAGAGCAGTCCACACCGCCCCCCAGGCTCCGTGGGTGGGTGATGGCAGTCCTGCCCCTCCCTCTGTCCTCCACCCTCTCATCAGCAACCCCTGACCCAGGCCCCTGCCCAGCAAGCTCCTCGAGGCCCCATCTAGGTTGAACCCTAGCTGGGTGAGGGGGGACACGGGGGTCGTTCCAGCCACTCCAAAGCACACAGGGAGACTGGCTTGGCACAGGGGCTTGTGGACTGGAATGCTTCCTGGTTCCAGGCCCCTCGGCTTGGGGCCACGTGGCTGGAACTGAACAGGCCACATGGCTGTCCCTGCAGTGACCAGAGGCAACTGGGGGCCATGGGGAAGGGTGGGAGCCCCCTGTGCACACTCCTCACCCCCAGGGCGCTGCCTGTCCCCCTGGGCCCCGTGTAATCCAGGCCCTCTGTGTTTCCCAGGCCATCGTGCTGGGCACAAAGCTGCAGCTGCAGGCGGATCTTGAAGTTGAGAAGGTGAGAGTCTTTCTCATGTAGCTCATATCGTGTCCAGGCCTCCAGAAGCATGGTTTAGGGAGGGTCCCCACCACTGAGCTGTGGGCTTTGTTCGCACAGGTGGAGCTGAGGTGCTGGAGGGCAGGGGTTACATGTGACCATCTGATTATGTGAGGAGGGGCAGGGAGGGGCCAGTGAGTGCCTGTGAGCAGTCAGCGGGGCGCTGGTATAGCATGCTCAAAAAGCAGCCAGTCACTAGGGGCGTACCAAACCGTCTTCTGCTCTGGGGTGGCCTGAAGGGTTCTCAGGAGTGGGAGCTCCCATAAGGATGGCGCACCTGGAGCCCTGGCCTGGCAGATGGGCCCAGGTGTAGTCTGGTCTCCAGACAGCCCGACCTATGTGACCACATGGGGGAGGGGAGGGCAGGTGAGGAGACTTCTGTGGGGGCCACTGGGAGGGGACCTTGTTGAGATCTGGTTCTTTCAAGGGGAGTGGCCAGTATTTTCCAAGGCCCAATACCATGGCCAGGGCCTCCCTTGGGGCCTCCCAGGGGCTTGGGCAGCTTAGGGGGTCTTGCAAGCGTGCACCAGGCCACGTGCTGGTGCCATCTTGACATGACAGGCATTTCTGGGCCACCAGGGCCACGGCTGGTGGTTGGTCTCCACCCTGCTCCTCCTCCCTGGCCCACAGCCCCACCCCACCAGCTTGGGGACAGCAGGGCCCCCCCAGGAGACCCCAGGCCTGTTTGAGCCTCTAATCCTTCGCAGTGGAGATGAGGGTGACCACAGAGCCCCCCAGGGATGGCCTGAGGAGCAGCAGGGCCTGTGTGTGCTTGGATGTGTGCACATGGGTGTGTGTGTGCACATGGGTGTCTGTGTGTGCACATGGGTGTCTGTGTACACGTGTGTGTGTACACATGGGTGTGTGCGCACATGGGTGTGTGTGAGCATGGATGTGTGTACACATGGGTGTCTGTGTGCACATGTGTGTGTGTGCATGGGTGTGTGTGCGCACATGGGTGTGTGTGTGTACACATGGGTGTATGTACACATGGGTGTGTGCGCACATGGGTGTGTGTGCACATGGGTGTGTGTACACATGGGTGTGTGTGTGTGTGGATGTGTGTGTGCGCACATGGATGTGTGTATGAGCATGAATGTCTGTGCGTGGATATCTGTGTGCACATGAATGTCTGTGTGTGCACATGGGTGTCTGTGTGTACACATGGGTGTGTGTGAACATGGATGTGTGTATACATGGGTGTGTGCACATGGGTGTGTGTGCGCGTGGATGTGTGTGTGCGCATGGGTGTGGGTGTGTGCACGTGGGTGTGGGTGTGTACACATGGGTGTATGTACACATGGGTGTGCGCGCACATGGATGTCTGTGTGCACATGGATGTGTGTGTACACGTGTGTGTGTGTACACATGGGGGTGTGCGCACATGGGTATGTGCACATGGGTGTGTGCACACACATGGATGTGTGTGTGCGTGGATGTGTGTGCGCGCATGGGTGTGTGTGTGTGCACATGGGTGTGTGCACACATGTGTGTCTGCGTGCGTGGGTGTGTGCACACACATGGGTGGGTGTGTGCACATGGATGTGTGTGAGCATGGGTGTGTGTACACATGGGTGTGTGTGTGCGTGGCTGTGTGCGCGCGCACATGGATGTGTGTATGAGCATGAATGACTGTGCATGGATATCTGTGTGCACATGGGTGTGTGTGCGCGTGGATGTGTATGTGCGTGTGGGTGTATGTGTGCACATGGGTGTGTGTGCACATGGGTGTGTGTGCACATGGGTGTCTGTGTGTACACATGGGTGTGTGTGTGCACATGGATGTGTGTGAGCATGGGTGTGTGTGTGCATGGATGTGTGTGTGTGCGTGCATGGATGTGTGTGTGAGCATGAATGTATGTGCACGGGTATCTGTGTGCACATGGATGTCTGTGTGCGCACATGGATGGGATGTGTGTGCACGCGTGTGTGTGCACATTGTTGTGTGTGTGTACACACGTGGATGTGCATGTGTGTGTGTGCGCGTGTGTGTATGCAGGGGCCCAGGTGTAGGGCTCAGCTAGGAGCAGGGGGTGGGCCTTCAGACACACAGCTGGGCCCCTGAGCTCCCCAGGGGAGCGAGTTGCACAGACAGGCCTCTGGACCTTTGGCACTGATGCCCCGGCCACTCCCTGTGCTGGGCTGGAGGTGAGTCTGGGTCTTGGCTGCGACAGAGCCATGGCCTGAGGGGGTGTCTCCCCGCAGATGTGTGTGCCCCTGCTCCTACAGGACAAGGTGGACCTCGTAGAGCGCTATGTGGACAGCCTGCCCCACCTCCAGCGGAGGCTGCTGGCCCTCATGGACTCCTGGTGCCAGCCTGGCTTTGACATCAGGGTCGTCGCCAGGTGAGCTCCACGGGGCCCAGGGTGGGGGTGGGGCTCGATGGGGGCAGCAGGCCCGTGGGGGAGCCGGCACACACGCCGCACTGCCTGCCCTCACCCACCTGCGTCCCAGCCAGGTCAGCAAGGGGCCTACTCCTGGAGCCAAGGGCCTGACTCTGGCAGCCATGGTCCGAGAGACTTAACTGCTCTGAGTCAAACAAAAATAATTCTCCCCGGGGGCCCCTTCCTTACACAGTCCTGAGGTCGCACCTCTCATCCAGGCACTGGCTCCTTTGTTCCTTTCTTCATCTAATTAATCTGTATGGAGTTCTGGCAGTTACAGAGAAAAGGCAGCATGCCAGCAGGGAGCCCACATGTGTGTGTGCGCGTGTGTGTGCCTGTGTGCGTGCATGCGTGTGTACGAGCATATGTGTATGTGTGTGTGTGTGTGCATGTGCGTGTGTGCGTATGCCTGTGTGTGCCTGTGTGTGTGTGTGTGTGTGTGTGTGTGTGTGTGTGTGTGTGTGTGTGTGTGTGTGACACCAGGGTGTCACCTGCACTGGGCATCTGGAAGAAGGGCTTCCTTCCACCTCCCTTGGGGTGGGTGAGGGGAAGTGGCACTGAGTCTGCCCAGGCTCCCTGGGCACCTGTCCATCAGCAGGTGGCAGCAGTGGTCCCACGTCTGGGTGCCCTGTCCTGGCACCACACAGCCTGGACCGTCTCCCTTGAGGGTCAGGCCTTGGGCTCTGGTGGCAGGTCTCCCCGGGCCCTCCCTCCCCTGGATCCATGGGCGGGTCACTCCCATTTCTGGGTTTGTCTTCTCATCCATAAAATGGGGCTGATTCTGTGTCTAGGGGCTGTTGTGACTTCAGATCCTATGGGACAGACAAAGCAGCAGGCCCGGCACAAGGCATGAGGCTGCCATTGCTCTCATTATGTGTCAGAAAGGAGAGAGAAACAGGTGGAGCCATAAGTGTGTGCAGATGGGGGGGAAGGGAGACACAGGCAGAAAGTGGGAGGGTCCTCAGGGTTAGATTTAACTGCGGATATTGACTTAAATTAATGATTTTTTTAAAAAGATGTGCTTCTTCTATGCCCTGAAAGGGTTCAGAAGCAGTGACACCCTGTAGAAATGAGCACATCCAGCAACGAGATCTTGGCTCCTAGAGACCGTTCTCCACTAAACGAAACAAGGGCTCTGTGGAGTATGGACTAAGGATGAAAACAGTAAGAGAGGATAAAAGATGGTAACAGAACACAATACCTTGGATTTGTAAACATGCGTGGGTCTTTAGGCTCAGATGGCTTCATTAGTGAATTCCTTCAAACATTTAAGGAAGAGACTGTGCCAGTCTTACAAAAGTTCTTTCAGAGACTATATAAAAAGAAAGAGCACATCCCACCATGTTTTAAGCAAAAAGATGGGGAGGAAAACTCTCCTTAATACTGTTGTGCCAGCTAATACATGAAAAGGAACAATCAAGTTAGGAATCGCCATCTTGTAACTTCCAATAAGATGATGAATTTAGGCACAGATCATAAAGAGATGCTAAGAAAGGAAGATACAAATACAGATCGCCTGTATTATCAGAAATGAAAAGGATAACATCACTACAGACTCTACAGACAGTAAATGGTAATAAATGTTTACAACAATGCAAGTATATTTGACAGCCTAGATGTGATAGACCAAATTCTTGCAAAGCAGAGTTGACAAAACCAAAAAATAGAAAATTTGAGTAGTCCTTTGTAGTTGTTCAGTCACTCAGTCGTGTCCCACTCTTTGCAACCCCATGGACTGCAGCACACCAGGCTTCCCTGTCCTTCACCATTCAATTAAATAAATTGAATCTGTAGTTTAAAACTTCACCACAAAAAAACTTCAGGCTAAAATGGCTTCACTAGTGAATTCCTTCAAACATTTAAGGAAGACAGCGTATCAATCTTACAAAAATTTTTTCAGAGACTATAAAAAGAAAGAGCACATCCCAGCATGTTTTATCAGCTAGTTTAAGCCTGACAGCACGCACCCCCATCAGAAAGGTTAGAAGCTGACATCACCAAGTGTTGATGAGGATGTGGAGCAACAGAAACTGTCATGACTGCAGGTGGGGATGCAAAACAGTGCGGCCACTTTGCAGGACAGTTTGGTGGTTTCTTGCAAAACTAGGCACATTCTTATGTTATGACCAAGCCATCATGCTCCTTGGTATTTACCCAAAGGCACTGAAAACCTCTGTCCACACAAAAACCTGCACTTGAGGCTCACAGCGACTCTATTCATAGTTGTCAAAGCCTGGAGGGAACCGAGATGTCCTCCAGCAGCTGGCGTGCGTGAGTGCTAAGTCACTTCAGTCGTGTCCGACTCTCCGCAACCTTGTGAACTGTAGCGCACCAGACTCCTGTGTCCATGGGATTCTCCAGGCAAGAATACTGGAGTGGAGTACCATGCCCTCCTCCAGGGGATCTATCCAACCCAGGGATCGAACCCGTATCTCTTAGGTCTCCTGCATTGGCAGACATGTTCTTTACCACTAGCGCCGCCTGAGAAGCCCCCAGTAGCTGGAGGAATAAACTGTGGTTCATCAAGACAGCTGAATACTATTCAGAGCTAGAAAGACACCTGCCGTTAAGTCATGAAAGAATACAAAGGAAACTTAGATGAAGATTACAAAGTGAGAGGAGATTCCTGCTGAAAAGGCCAAACTGCAGAGACAATTAGAGGATTAGGGATTTTGGCTTGTGGCCGGTGGGAGTGGGGTGGGGTCTCAGGTTTGCACATACATATGCCTCTGTCAGGTTTGCACATTCGTGTGGGTCCATCAGGTGTGCACGTACACGTGGGTCCGTCGGGTGTGCATGTACACGTGGGTCCATCGGGTGTGCACATACACGTGGGTCCGTCGGGTGTGCGCATACTCGCGGGTCCGTCGGGTGTGTGCATACGTGTGGGTCCATCGTGTGTGCGCGTACGTGTGCCTCCGTTGGGTGTGCACGTACGTGCGGGTCTGTCGGGTGTGCACGTACGCGCAGGTCCGTTGGGTGTGCACGTACGTGTGCCTCTGTCAGGTGTGCGCATACTCGCGGGTCCGTCGGGTGTGCGCATACGTGTGGGTCCGTCGGGTGTGCACGTACGTGTGCCTCTGTTGGGGGTGCGCGTACGCATGGGTCCGTCAGGTGTGCGCGTACGTGTGCCTCTGTCGGGTGTGCGTGTACTCGTGGGTCCGTCGGTGTGCACGTATGCGCGGGTCTGTCGGGCGTGCACGTACGCGTGCCTCCATCGGGCGTGCGCGTACGTGTGCCTCTGTCGGGTGTGCACGTACACGTGGGTCCGTCGGGTGTGCACGTATACGTGGGTCCATCTGGTGTGTGCGTACGCGCGGGTCCGTTGGGTGTGCACGTACGTGTGAGTCCGTCGGGTGTGCGCATACGTGTGCCTCCGTTGGGTGTGCGGGTCCATCGGGTGTGCACGTACGCGCAGGTCCATTGGGTGTGCACGTACGTGTGCCTCTGTCAGGTGTGCACATACGTGCGGGTCCATCGGGTGTGCACGTACGCGCAGGTCCATTGGGTGTGCACGTACGTGTGCCTCTTTCAGGTGTGCACATACGTGTGGGTCCGTTGGGTGTGCACGTACGTGTGGGTCCGTCGGGTGTGCGCGTACGTGTGCCTCCGTTGGGTGTGCATGTACGTGCAGGTCCGTCGGGTGTGCACGTACGCGCAGGTCCATTGGGTGTGCACGTACGTGTGCCTCTGTCAGGTGTGCGCGTACGCGTCGGTCCGTCGGGTGTGCGCGTACACGTGCCTCCGTCTGGTGTGCATGTACACGTGCCTCTGTCGGGTGTGCACGTACACGTGCCTCTGTTGGGTGTTCGCGTATGGGTGGGTCTCTGTCCTGTCCTACTGCTCCGTTTGTGCCACCCGTTTGACCGCCGTGGCCTCGTAGGGCCCTGAGTCAGACAGGTGAGCCTCCATGTTTTTCTTCTCTGTCAAAGTTGTTCTTGTCTTATTCCGGATCCTCTGCATTTGTATATGGATTTTGGAATCAGTTTGTCAATTTCTACCCCAACAAGCTGCCTGTGCAGAGGGACCCAGTCAGGGCTCGGGACCTCTGGCCAGCCTGCCTGGAGCCCAGAGGAAGTAGAAGAGCACTTGACAGTGAGCAGGAAAGCTGTAGTTGAGACCTTCAGAGAGAGCCCGTGTCCGGAATAAACCCCACAACTGTGCACAGAGTGCCTTCAGGACGCAGAGCAGACTTGTCCGTAGAAATGTGATGGCAGGATGGGAGTGGAACTGTCAGTAAAAGGTTTGGCAGATAAACCTGAAGATTCTTCCTAGCCGTCATACAAAACAAAGAAGGAAAATCAGAGAGGAAAGGTTTTTTAAAAAAAAAACAAACCCACCAGATTCTGTCAAGAACAGCCAGCATCCAAATAATGGGGATTCCAGAAAGAAAGAGGGAGATGTGGAGGAATTCACTCCAGACACAGTCCTGAGTGGACGGAGAGAGACCCACACCAAGGACCAGGACCTTGAGCCCTCAGAAAGAGCAGGAGTCGGTCTCAGCTTCCTGGAGCAGCGAATGCCCAGTGCAAAGGGAGAGTTGCTTCAGCCTACCAGCCCTCCAGTCCAGTGTGAGTTGAAGGGCACCATCCCCAGGTCCATCCCTGGCCCCTGGGAGCTGCCTGCAGAGTCACTTTGCCACAACCTGGAGGCAGGAGAGGTGCAGGGTGACCTGGACAGGGAGGGGCCGTTCCCCTGGACACAGAGGGGAGTGACTCCGTCGTCAGGACAGGTGGCTAAGGAAGCAATCAGACCAGCAAGGATTAACCCACCACCAGTCATACTTGCAAGGCTATAATTCTGTGAAAGCAGCTGGTGCCCAACGAACTGGACCAAGAATGCCGTTGTCTGGGGAGGGGAGCCTTCCATGGTGAGACCTCCGTGCAGAACGCCTGGAGCTGAATCCTCCAGAGGCCACAGTGCAAGGTGGTTCTTGGAAACATGGGGCAAATCTAAGCCATCTCAAAATTGCTGAGCAGGAGGCTGGTGATGGGCTGCCTTCCTCTGAGCCTTGTAGGAAAACTTTGCTTTTGAACTTTGCCCATGTATGATGCTGATGAAAATTAAGACCTTGAAATGCATCGGCTGAGAGAAAGCAGTGCTGACCAGACCGCGTCTCTCCCACAGGCAGTACCCGCAGGCGATCCTGCGGCTGGAGAGGCTGAGCCCCAGAGCCCTGGGTCGGCAGGTGCTGCGGCTGCTGGAGCAGTACAGCCTGGACCCAGGTGAGTGAGCCCCCGACGCGCTGCTCAGGGGCAGGAGCTAGGGGGGCGCTGCTCGGGTTCCAGGGCCCACTGCCGCCCAGCGTTCGGTCTGGTCAGCGTCCACTCCCGTCTCCTTGCTACCCTAAGCAGCCTCTCTGCCCTTCTGGGCTGCCCCCGGGCATCTGGGCCCCGTGGGTGAGGACTACGGAGCCTGCACAACACTTCCGCCCCTCCCCCACGGCGAGCACAGCGCCCTCGTCCTGCATCTCAGGGGAGCAGTCTCACTGACAGTGTCTTTTAGCTTCACTTCATGGGATCGTGAAAGTTCTTCTCACTTCTGGTCTGTGAATGTTGATCAGAAATGGAGGTGGAATTTTGTCAGATACTCCTTTTGCACCTGTTGGGAAGATGCCATGCATTTCCCCCTTTGGTCTGTTAACGTGGTGGGTTGCATTGACTGACTGCGCAGCGTTAAGTGGTCCTGTGTGTCTGCCATGGCCGAGTCTCACCAAGTTGCGTTGCCCTCTACACCGCCAGGTCTGGCTTGCCAACCTTGCTTTAACTTAAAGGACTTTGCATCTGTGTTCGTAGCTGAAGCTGGACTCAGACTTCAGCTTCCTGAGATGCCTGTTTCTGGCTTCGTGTACAGGATGACGCTGGCCTCTGAAAACACAGTTGATGTCCTTTCTTTTCACAAAGGGTGTTTGTAAAAGTTGGAATTCTTTCTTCCTGAGAAGTTTGGTGGAAATGACCTGTGAATCCGGATTGCCTTTCCTTATGGAAACAGGACTCTTGACTCAGCTGTGGGTTTTTTCAAAGACTTTGTCTGTTTCACTTATGGTTCCAAATGTACTGCCATGAGGTGTCCCTAATACCCTTTCTTTCTTATGGCTGAGTAATATTCCACTGTGTACATCCATCTGTGGATAGACACTCAGGTGATTTCCATGCCTCTGCTGTTGTGGATGAAGCTGCAGTCAATGTAGGGGTGCAGATATCTCTTTGAGGTTGTGATTCCATAGCCTTTGAATAAACACCCAGAAGTGGAATAGCTGGATTATATGGTAGTTCCATTTTTAAATTTCTTTGAGGAACCTCCACAGATTTTCCATATTGGCTGCAATGACTTGCATTCCCATCAACATTGCACGGGGGGCTTCCCTGGTGGTGCAGCGGTTAAGACTCTGCACTTCCACCACAGAAAGCACAGGTTTGATCCCTGGTAGAAGAGCTATGGTCCTGTAGGCTGAGCAGCCAAAAAAAAAAAAAAAAGCACAAGGGCTCCGCTTTCCCCACATCCTCGCCAGCATTTGCTATTTGTTGGCTTTGACTTGGCGGTTCTGACAGGCGTGAGGTGGCGCCTCTCTGTGTTTTGACTTGCGTTCCCCTGGAGATTAGGGATGTTGAACATCTTTTCTTGGCCTTTTGGCCATCTCTGTATCTTCCTTGGGAAAATGTCTCTTTAGTTCCTCTGTCTGTTTTTTAAATTCAGATTATTTGGGGGTTTTTTTACTACTAAGTTCTGTGAGTTCTTCACATAGTTTGACTGTTAACCTCTTATCTACACATAGTTTGCAGATATTTTCTCCCGTTCCAGAGGTTTCCTTTCGTTTTGTTGCTACTGATTTTGTTGCCCCGATTTTGGTGTTTGTGATCCTAGCAGTTGTATGCCATGCTCAACTCACTAAACTGAATCTTAGGCCTTCTTTCTTCTTGAGTATGTACCCCAAGTTTCAATATGTATTACTTTTATTATTGTTCAGCTCAAGACGTTTTTAATTTCCATTATAATTTTTTTTTCTTTTACCCATAGAGGAACTAGCAGTGTGTTTGTAATTTCCGAGCTGTGACATTTTTGGTTTTCTCTTTCTCTCACTGTGAGTAGAGGCCATGCTTGCTGTGATGTCAGCCCTCTGGGTTGAAGTGTGTCGTTGAGAAGAAATCTTCCTCTGGCCACTTTTAGTATCTTCTGTTTGTCTTTGGTGTTCTGCAGTTTCACTGTGAGGAGACTCATTAGAGGTTTCTGTTTATTGTTTTTACTTGGGATTTATGGGACTTTGGGATCTATGGATCGGTGTCTTCAATCTGTCCTGGGAGTTTTCAGTCATTATTTCTTTTGGATATCGCATGTTCCCCCTTCCTTGCTCTGGTCTCTTTCCAGGACTCTGCATGTATGTTGAGTCCATGCTGTTTTTGCTGTGTGGCTGCCCTCCTGGCATGGGCCTCTGAGAGGACAGACCCTGTGCCCTCTGTGGGAGGGCAGTCAGACATGATGCAGGATGGGGACTGCTTGCCCCTCTGCTCTGAGTGCACCCAGCCCTCTCTTCCTGGGCCTGGATCCCGGTGGAGCCCCCAGGCATCTGGCAGAGTCAGCAGGACCCACCCGAGGTGGGTGGCTGAGTCTGGCTCACCTGCACCTTTTCCTTTAAAAGATCTGCTTCCCAGAGGAGTGTGTGGGTTTAGATGAACCAGGCAGTGCAGAGGAGGCCTGAGGGTGATCCTGTATCCATAGGCTTTTGACAAAGTATCTTATTGGCAAAATGATGTGTAACATTGTAGAAACTTCAGGAAAGCTGGTTTCTGTCTCCACTGGAGGGAGACTTAATTCTGCAACAGGTCTGGCTGCCTTTTTTCCCCCTTCCTGACCATCCCCTCCTGCCCGGAGCACCTCATTCATCCATCCCTTCCCCCTGCAGTCTTGTCCCCAGCAGCCTGTGGGGCACATGGTCCACAGGTCAGGAGCCCTCGGTGTCCTGCGTCCCTGCCTCGGCTGGAAAGGGGAGGGAAGGCTGCAGGGTGGTGGGCAGGCCCTGGCCCCAGGCAACCCTGACCTCTGCACTCTTGGATGCATCCCTGCAGTGAGGGTGCTCCCTATGTTGATTGCGGGGTGCTGGCGGGGGCGGCCACACCCCTCTAGAACAGGGGGTCCTGGTCAGGGTCTGGTGGAGGCCTGCAGGTAGGCAGGCTCTGTGGTCAGCACCCCCCAGACCACCAGGCTTCGAGGACAGCTGGCCCCAGGAGGGAGGAGCAGCAGCTGGTAGGAGGACAGGGGGTGAGTGTACAGTGGGCACCCTTCCTGGGCACCCTTGGACTCTGAACAGAATGTGAAGGTGAAGCTGACAGGTCAGCATAGTTTGTAAACACAGAGCAAGATGGGCCCCTTTCTCAAGAAAGTCATGTTGGGGCGTGGGGAGAAACAAAAGTGCCAGCTGCCTGGAAAAAATACAGGAAAGCCCTGAGAGGTGGCGATCCAGGAGACCCCAAGGGAGGGCAGGCCAGGGGCTCCGGTGCCTGGCCAGGGTGGGGCGTTCTCCTTTACAGCCAGAGTGAAGGCCGCTCACGAGGAGTGTGCCGGGTAGCGGGGGCAGGAAGACATGCAGGACCACGGGCCCCCACCCCCGGCCCGCACTCACTTGTCCACCCAGCCCGGCCGGAGCCCACCCTCTCTTTCAGCCCTGTGTCCCAACGTGGTCGCTCAGCAGCGCCTGGCTGCCCTGCGGTGCCTGTGCTACAAGCGGCTGGTGGAGGTGCGTGGACCGGGGCGGGGCGGAGGGAGCTCTGAGTGAGGCCTGCCCTCTGCTCCTGGAGCTGCTGACAGAAAAGCTCACACTGGTGTCCACTTTTGCAGAGAAGCGTGTCCCAGGAGAGCTGGACTGAGCTGGTGCAGGTGAGCTCGGGGGTCCCAGCACATTATGACCCCCCGTGGGGCAGGGTGGACCCAGTCGGAACGACCAAGGGTCCAGGATCCTCCTTCCCCACCCCTGTGGACAGAGCTCCCAGGTGCTGGAGGGGGAGAGGTTCACCAAGAGAAAATTCTAGACTGTCCTCAGGCACCCTGCTTGCCATGGCTCTGTGATCCAAGGCCTGGGGCACCCACAGACCCCGAGAAGGAGGCAGCTGCCCCTTGGGGTGATACGGGGACACAGAGGGCCGGTCTGAAGGTCCAGTCCCAGGCCGGGGACTGCCATCCCCTCAGGACACTGGCCTGCAGCCTCTGTCCCCAGTCCTGAGCTGGAGACGGGGGTCATCATAGTGCAGAACCATCCCCAGCTCTGGGCAAAGTGGCCTGGGAGGAAGTGAGCTCTTGGGGGGGCTGGGGGGCTGTGTGCCGGGCAGTCCGCAGTGGTCAGTGGAGCCAGGGCCCTCCCCCCTGAGTGCCCAGTGGAGGGCAGTGCTGAGCCACCCCTCCCCTGCCCTCCCCCCCAACCCGAGTGACCGGCCAGGGCTGGTGAGTCATCAAAGAGGAACGCGGACCCCCGGGCAAGGCCCGGAAGGCCGGTCCCCCCTGGGTGCCAAGGCCGAGCCGGCCGGAAGGGCAGCGGACATCCTGAAGAATGTGGAGGGGTTTCCACATATTGTCGTCCACGTGGGAACCCGCAGCCTGCGGGAAGAGGCTGCTGGGGACAGAGCCGTATGGGGAAGTGGCCCCGCCTGCCGGCCGCAGGGACTCCTCAGGAGGGTGGGGTCCGCAGCAGCCTGTGACTCCGAGGACGCAGGCACTCTGTGGGATGGAGCACCCACCCCCACTAGGACCTCTGTAGGCCGTGTGGGCCTTCAGACAGATGGACAGACAGACAGGAGACATGGTCTCGTGAGCCCCCATGGCCCCTGCCTCCCCGAGGGCAAGTGGAGGCCCTGCAGCCTCCCCCTCCCCCAGCACAGCGGTGCCAAGGGAAGGGGTGAGCAGGTGTGCAGGGGAGATGTAGGCGGAGAGGAAGGCCAAGAAGAGGATGCCCTGGGAGTTGGCACTGGTCCAAGCCAGCTCAGTCACCATGGAGCCTCAGTCATGGGAACTGCTGGTCTCCAGAGGACAGCCTCCTCCTTGTGAAGGGCTTCAGGGCCTGAGAGGGGAGGTTGGGATCAGGTGTGAGGGGGGAGATGGGGACCAGGTGTGAGGGGAGGTGGGGGCCAGGTGTGAGGGGGGAGGTGGGGGCCAGGTGTGAGGAGAGGCGGGGGCCAGGTGTGAGGGGGGGAGGCGGGGGCCAGGTGTGAGGAGAGGCGGGGGCCAGGTGTGAGGGGGAGGTCGGGGCCAGGTGTGAGGGGGAGGTCGGGGCCAGGTGTGAGGGGGGAGGCGGGGGCCAGGTGTGAGGGGGGAGGCGGGGGCCAGGTGTGAGGGGGGAGGCGGGGGCCAGGTGTGAGGGGAGGCGGGGGCCAGGTGTGAGGGGGGAGGCGGGGGCCAGGTGTGAGGGGAGGCGGGGGCCAGGTGTGAGGGGGAGGTCGGGGCCAGGTGTGAGGGGAGATGGGGGCCAGGTGTGAGGGGAGGTTGGGGCCAGTCTGAGGGGTGGTCTTTATCTAGAGGCTATCAGGATGTGCCCACCCACTTGGGGCCGACCATGTGGAACAGCCCACATCCTGTTCCCCAGGGCCTGGTGGGGCAGGACGAGTGGCTGCAGGAGCAGCTGCTACAGCTGCTGGCCTCTCAGGACGACGTGGCCATGGTCGCCAAGTGTGCCCTGGACCTCTCGTTGCCTGAGGAGCGACTCCCAGCCACAGTAGTGGCAGAAATGAGCCAACTCAGGCTCCAGGAGAGGTGAGCATCCCCCAGGCTCCAGGGGAGGGAGACCAGAAGGAGGACATGCTCTTGGGCCCCCACCCTCAGAAAGTGACTGGGGGTTGGTAGTTAGAAGTAGAGAGGGCTGAGGAGGGGCCGCAGGCCGCGTGAGTGGCGTGCAGACACACAGGCAGGTCCTGTCCCTCCTCGGGTTCCAGCGAAGACCTAGCGGCCAGGTGCCTCAGCCAGGCCACATACTCCCAGGAGAGAACCTGGAGGGGCCTTAGGACCTGGCCGTCCCCAGTGTGCAAGGGCAGAGGCGTGGGAAGCAGACCCCGAAGGCCCCGGGCACATGCAGGCCTTGAGGGCTCCCCTGGCTCTGCAGTCAGCTGGCGATGTCCAGGGGGGCAGCAGGGGCTCTGCAGCTCTGCTCCTCCCCAGGACGGCCAAGGCACCTTCAGAGCACGGGCGGGACGACTGCTACCAGCTGCCCATCGCCAGGGAAGACATCCACTTCCTGGACTCCTGGGAGGACCTGGCCAGGCACAAGGACGAGCTCCTGCAGGTGTGTGCCCAGCTCCCTCGGGTGGCCGGTGCCAGGGGCTGCTCGCCACGGCCTCCAGGGGCTCCGTTCACACTGGCACGCTCAGGGCTGGGCCAGCCATCCTCACAGAGGCCGCCTCCCGTGGACCGCAGCGCTTGCCTCGCCGCTCCAATCAGCCCGTCTGTCTGCAGCCAGGCCGGGTGGTCGGCGTGGACCTGGAGTGGAGACCGTCTTTCGGCGTGGGCGGCCGGCCCCGGGTGTCGCTCATGCAGGTGGCCATGGAGGGCCGTGTGTTCCTGCTGGACCTGCCCCGGCTCTCGAGTCCCGCGGGAGGACAGGCACCCCGGGCCTTCTCCCGGCTGGTGTCCCGGCTGCTCTCAGACCCCTCCATCACCAAGCTGGGTGAGTAGCACCTGCCCTCGCCCCAGCCCTGTGGGACCTGGGGGAGGGTGTGAGACCAGCCTCTCCCTTGGCCCCTGTCACAGTGGTGTCCCCCAACTGCAGGTTACGGGGTGGCGGGGGACCTGCGGAGCCTGGGTGCATCCTACCCAGCCCTGGTGCAGGTCGGGCAGAAGCTGCAGGGTGGCCTGGACCTGCTGCAGCTGCACAAACAGGTCAGGTGCTAGGGGTGGGCTGGGGACTCCCTGCTCTGCTGAGCTGCCCACACAGCGATGCCCAGGCAGCGGTCCCACTGAGGACTTGTCTCCCACCTGGCCCCAGCCCCGATCCCTGGCCACAGGTCACCAGGGACCCAGAGCACAGGGTCCCCCAGGAGAGAGTGTCACCACACATCCCACACTCCCCAGGGCCAGCCCGGCTCTGCCCCTGCCCCAGGATTCTCGGCGCACACTCTTGATCGTTAAGACATGGGCCCAGTGCTGACTGGTGGGCAGGTGACCCCATCCCTGAGACCCTGAGACAGCCTACCTGGGCCACCGCCCCCCCCTCTCGTGACACTGTCCATCATGGTGGGCACACAGACTGTCCAGGGACCCCCGTGGGCAGCCGGGCCATGTGCGGCACTGCCCGCCCTCCAGGGCAGGCGCCTCACCCCCAGGGGGTGCTGTCTTGCAGATACGGGTGGCAGACAAGCCAGCCCCAGCTGTGGACAGGGCCGCAGGGCCGCGGGGCCTCAGCCTGCTGGTGCAGCAGGTTCTGGGCAAGCCCCTGGACAAGACACAGCAGCTCTCCAACTGGGACCGGCGGCCACTGGGCGAGGGGCAGCTGGTCTATGCAGGTGGGTGCCCGCTCTCCTGTCCCGCGACCCCACACCCCTCACCCTGGAGGCTGAGGCTGACCTTGCCCACCCTAGCTGCGGATGCCTACTGCCTGCTGGAGGTGTACTGGGCACTGTGCAGAGAGCCTTCCCGCTTCCACCTACCGGGGGCCCTGCCCTGGAGCCTGGGGCTGGGACACAGCGAGAGACACAGGACTCGGGAGCTGCCCCTGCAGAAGGCCTCGGCCTCCCCCCGGCAAGTAGGTGAAGACCCCCAGGCCCTTTATCAGGATTCTTGGGGAAAGGACCACCCTCCTTAAGACTGGGACCTCACAGGGTTGGAGACCCAGAGTGGGGGTTGGGGAGAGCCATCCGGGGGCTTGTGTCCATCCACACTGGACCCTCTGCCCAGAAGGAAGGAAAGCAGGGCAGGGGGTGAGCGTCCTAAAAGAGAAGGGGTCCCCAATCTGGCATGCCCCCCGCCAAGATCCGAGGTGGCCTCTAGCTATGTCCCCGTGTAGCCCCGAGACCCTGGCCCACTCCAGTGTGCCTCCCCCAGGAGACATGTGCCAGCCCCCTGAGGTCCTGGGTGTTCCCTGCTGTTTTCTGTACTGAGTACACATCGCTCACCGGAGCTGAGCGCCCTGGGAGCCCTCCCTCCCCACCTGCCCCCTGCCCCAGACCCTGCCCGGCGGGTGGGCAGATGGGCCACGGCTGCTGAGCCAGGCTGGGTTGCAGGTGCGCTCACCTGAGGACGCGGTCCCCGAAGTCCGGGCCCGGGCCTTCCGCGTGGTGTGTGACAGCATGCTAGGGGGGCTGGCACGGACCCTCCGCTGTCTGGGCGTCGACGTGCGGGTACTGCACTCGGGCGAGGACCACCGGCAGGCCGCAGAGGTAAGCGGGCCCAGGCCACTGCGTCCTTGCGCAGCCGCCGGGGTGGGGGAGTGTCCGTGGCGGCGGCAGCGCCCCAGCTGCGTGCCCCCCCACCCTGAGGTGGGGCAGGGCTCCCCCAGTTGCCGAGGTGGAGACGTTTGTTGCTGCCCGGCGCTTGTGGTGTGCAGGCTCCATTGCGGGGTGGGCCTGGTGCAGGCAGAACCTGGGTGCTCCTGGCCCCTGGAAACGCTGCCATGTGCCCTTGGGGCCCTTCTCTCTGAGAAGTGGGTGCTCACACCCAGGGGGTGGGGGTGGAACACGAGCCCTGGGGCCCCGCCGAACACAAGCAGTGTTCTCAGAATTCAGGAGTGAGGACGTGACCGGTAAACGTTCTTTACCAGGTTCACTGAGATGCGGTTCCCTCTCCCCACGATTCAGTGTGCTTTGCGCAGCTATCCCCACGGCAGACCGTGTTCATCTCCAGTGAAACCGCCTCCTCCAGGCCCCAGCCCCAGCCCCGCCCCTCCAGGCCCCGGCCCCGGCCCTGGCAGCCTGACTTCTGGCCGCTCTGGTTGTTGCATGCCAGTGGGCTTGTGCACGTGGCCTCTCGGTCCTGGCTTCTTTCACGAGCCTGGCGTTTCCCAGGCTCGTCTGCATTGTAGCATCTGTCAGTGCTTCACTCCTTTTTACAACCAAATAACATCCCATTGGATGGACCACAGTGGATCCATCCACTGGCCGCTGATGGACACCCAGGCTGTTGTGACTTGTGCAGCCACGAAAGAGCACAGAGGTAGCCAGGTCGTAATGACGTAATTGTGTGTGGTTTCTTTTATGCGTTTGGACACCTTCTTCTGGGAAGGGTCCCCATGCTCGGCAAGGGGGTGGCTGGGGTACGGGGCACGGTGGGGGGGACGTGGGGTCCGAGCTTGGCAGGCGGCCTTTCCCCGGACACTGCACAGCCCGCTGGATGTTTCGGCAGCCTCCCCACCCCTGCTAATGAGGAAGCTGGGGCCAGAAGACCAGAGGGGCTCTCTGCCCAGGGCTGCAGCGGTAGGGCTGAGCCAGGAGGGAGCTGTCTGCCTCTTGAGCTGGCCCCCACATCCATGAGAGGATGTCCACCTTCCTCAGCCCTGGCCCCTCATGGCCAGCTCTTCCGGAGGCCTGGTCCTGGCTCCCAGGGAAGGATGTGTGACTGTGTCAAGAGTGGCTCTGGCCGCTGTCCCTGTCGGAAAGCCCTCAGTCTTCCCGCTGGGTTGTTTCTAGCTTACAGAGGCTGAGACGAGAAGGCCAGCCTTGCTTTCTGAGGACCCCAGACGAGGCGTCAGCAGTCACGAGGGCCAGGGAGCACAGGGCGCCCCCAGAGCCTGGTCACTCCCACCCCCGCAGAACTCGGCTTGGGTTCACGCTCAAGTGGCTGCAGCCACAGAGGCAAACCAGTGAACACGGGAGCCAGGAGTCGGTGCTGCTGTAACAGGTGCCCTAGACGCATCAGGGGCGCGGGAGGGGCAGAGAGAGTCTGGGGACCTGCTGGGGTCGGGATGGCCCAGGCGGAGCAGGCACTGAGGCCCAGCAGGACCTGCGCTAGAGCCGGGGGTGAGCCTCAGAACCTGGGACATCACAGTCTTGAGGCCCCAGGCCCAGCGCCCTCCCAAGGGCTGTGGCAGGCGAGGTGCTTCTTCCTGGGAACACGGCTGTAGCTCCAGCCCCTGTGGTTAGGGACTGACTTTGCCCACTTGTCCCCTCGCCTTGCGCTTGGAGCTCCCAGGGCCTGTCCTCCTGCCTGCCCTGCCATGGGGGGGCGGGGGGGGGGTAATTCTGTCACCTGTGTGTGTCACTCACAAAGCATTCTGTGCCCACCTCTCTCACGCCTGTGATGCCCTCGGCGCAGGTGGGGCCCTCTGGCATTTTCTGGAGAGACTGTCTCCAGCCACAGGGCCCACCGTGCCCCACTGACGACGTCTCTTCTGTGGCTCTTTCCCGACCACGTGTTTCCTGTGCAGACCCCCGAGGAGGTGACCCGGCCGTTTTGTACAGCAGGGATACCCTGTGGGTTTTGTTTTCTCTGATGAGCTCCGTTAACACTTATCAACATGCTTTTAAAGAACTATAGCACCTCTGGTGAGGGAAGGGAGGAGGCTCCCGCCCCCTCAGCAGAAGCTCGGGGGCTGTGACCACGCTTGCAGGGAGCAGACCTTTCAAGGATGAGCCGGGGTACTGGCCAAGGATTGGGCAGGCTGTGCTAAGGTGCCTCCCAGTCCTCCTGCTGCTTGGGGTCAAGTGTGAGTGAGGTGGTCGAGTCCACCTCGCAGAGAGCCATCCATCAGGCGAAAAGGAAACGGGGCGTGACGACTGGGGAGGTTCGCGGCCCGGGCAGATGCAGGAGGAGGCCAAAGGTCAGTGACTGATGGCTTCCTCGGGCGTGGCAGGAGCAGAAGCTGAGGAGTGCACGGTCACGCTGAGCAGCCGCCCCCTCGGCAGTAGCCGGGGTGGGAGCAGGTCCACCTGGGCGGCTGCTGCTCCGCTCAGGGTCTGCCTGACAGCCCCACCCTCCCCCACCATCTGCGGCCAGCTCCTTGCAGCAAACCTCAGTGTGCCTCTGGCTGGTTCCACTGCCCCAGGGACCCGACAGACACAGGCATCAGGACAGACACGCATCCACGAGACTCTTCTGAACGGCTCCAGTGTTCTGCGCCTGGGCCACTAACCTGGTAGATTTAGGGCACTAAGGACCTGTCTCCAGGGGTAAAGGGGTCACCAACATCCCTGGCCTGTTGTGGCCATGCTCCTCAGAATATGGTCATGGGCTTCCCCATGGAGGCCCTGCAGGAGAGCCTGCAGGGAACCGTGCCCCAGGCTCCATCACGTGAGCGGCTGCAGTCGCCGCTTCACTGTCCTTTTCACCAGTCTCGGCAGCAAGCAGTCACGTCTCGCAGCACTTTCCCTCACCTTTCTCAACTGTTGGTGAAGCCGAGCATCCTTTCTTGTGCTTGCTCCCTGCCTGTGCCCCTGTGAAGGGCCCCTGGCGGGAAGCCGCAGGTCTGACCCTGGCCTCGGAAGGCCCACTGGGCTGGCACAGTTGGTCTGCAACACCTGATGCTGCTTTATTTTCTGCTGATACATACTACTGCATAGACCTTTAGCTCTTAGCTGCCTGAGAATTGATCTTACCTCCGGAAACCTTGCATGCTTTCTGCGAGTAATATTTGGATTTTTCAGGGAGTCTCACTGCTGTGAAGCTCCGTGGTTCCTCGCGGTGATCAGTTTCATTCTGGTTGTTGTTCACTTGTGCTTCACCTTTTTCCTGATCTTACAGAGGTTTGTCAATTGAATAAGTCCCTTCAAATAATTGGTGTTTGGCTTTGTTGATTCTTTCTGTTGCATTTTTGTGGGGTTTTTTAAATCTCATTAATTTCTGTTTTTATCTTTATAGTTTCCTTCCTTTTGCTTACTTGGGGTTATTTCCAAGAGGAGTGCTTAGCTCTTTAATTTTCAGCCTCTTAAATCTTACAATGTAAGCATTCAGGACAGTAAACTTTTCTTGAAGGAATATTTTCACTGCATTCTACCCATTTTGATATGTAGTATTTTCATCACTTTTTAGTTCTAATAATTTTTGAGTTTTGAATTTGAGTTCACAGTACTTATTTGAAAGGCTGTTTTTCAGTTTCAGAAAGCTTGGGGTTTGGGAGCTTTTTAGCATCTTTTACAAATCGATCTCTAACCTAAGTGAACTGTAGTCTATATACTGCCGATTTAGACATTTGTGAGGACTAGCTTTGTAGCCAAGCAGACAATGCTTTTTATAAACATTCCACGTGGACTTTAAAAGGACCAGCCTCTTCCAGTCACATCCACGTCCCTCTCTTGCTTTCGCATGCTTGGTAGGTCAAGCTTCCTTAATATTTCCTCAAATCATCTGTCTCTTGCTTTGTTATTTTTCTGCCTACTTCTGTCAGTGAACAAGAGAGCTGTACTGAAGTCTGCAGCGGACAGTGACTGGGTTTCTCAGGTTCTCCTTGTAGTTATGTCAGTATTTGTTTTACCTGCTTTAAAGTTGTTATTTGCATGTGCACACAACTTTTAGGATTCTTATATCTCCCTGTTGAGTGAACTATTTTATTAGGAGATGAACCTCTTTGGCTCTACCGACACTCTCTGCCATAAGGTCTATTTGAACTAATATTAATGCCATTACTCCAGCATTCTTTGGTTGGCATTTGTGTATCATTTTCTCTTCCTTTCGCCTTTGACCCCCTTTGCTCTTGTTATAAATTGTTTCTAGCTGTTTTTAAAAAAATCTAGTCTGACAGTCTTTGTTTTTCAACCTATTAGTTTCACCCATTCACATTTATTGTAATTACTCATGTAATTTGTGTTCAGTTGCAATATACGAATTTGTTCTCTCTCTCCTACTTTTGTGTTCTTTTTTCTCCGCTGTTTCTTATATTCCTTTCGCTTTTTCACCCTTGTTTCTATTTTTCCCTCTATTAATTTGAAAGTTGTAAATCCTATTTCTGCTCTTTCAGGGGTTAGCCTGGAAATTTTAGCATGTATATTTGAGTTAACAATGTCTAAAGTTAAAATGAATCCAAAGATTTCAGAGTATTTTAGCTTTCTCACCTGCTTTCCATCTTACTATTATTTTCCAGTATTTTTAACACACTGTGGTTTTTCTTAGTTTTGCAAATTAGACATTACATTTCTTTTATATATTCAGTGCCTCTTAGTGTTTATGATGTATGGACATGCATAGGCACTCCAAGAAAAGGCAAACTTTTTTACTAAAGGGATTTCCTTTGCTATGACCTTTCACTGGGGCCATTTTCCCTGAAAATTCTGTTTCCTGTCTTTTCACTGGGGCCATTTCCCTGAAAACCCTGCCTGCTCTCTCCCGCTCTGTGGCTGCGGCCTGACGGGGCTCTGGCCCGAGTCCTCTGGCCTTGTCATCGCTGCTGGGCAGCTGCCTCTGTCCTGTCACTCCTGGCTTCATTCACTCCTGGCTTCATTCTTGACTGCCCTCTAGTCTGGATCTCTCTTCAATTATGTGTGTTTGTTTTTAATTCTGTTTTTAGTCATCACATACATGTGTATTGTCTCCACTACAAAGTGACCACTTGCTTTATTGCTTTTTTCTTTTATTGTGGTAAACTATACATAACAGAAAACTGATCATCGTAACCATATTTAAGTGTACAGCTCAGTGACATTAAGTATGTTCACAGTGTCTGTAACCATTGCCACTATCTATTTCCAGAACTTCTCTTCATCTCAGACTAAACCTCTATATGCATTAAATAATCGTTCTCCGTTCACCCCTCCCCCAGCTCCTGGTAACTACCGTTTTACTTTCTGTGTCTATGAATTTAACCCTTCTTGGGACCTCACATAAGTGGAATCATATAAAATTTATCCTTTTGTGTCTGGCTTATTTCACTGAGCAAAATGTCTTTTTGAAATCCATCCATGCTGTAGCCTGTATCAGATTTTACTTCCTTTTTAAATCTGAATAAGTTCCATTATACATATGTGTGTGTGTGTATATTTGTTTTTGTCATCTGCTGATGGACACTTGGGTTGTTTCCATTTTGGCTGTTGTGAACAGTGTTACTACTATATACTGTGAGTACAAGTATCTGTTCAAGCTTCTGCTTTAAGCTCTTTCGGATCTGTACCTGGCAGTGGAATTGCTGGATCACACGGTAATTCTGTGTTTCATCTTTTCAGAAACTGCAGCACTGTTTTGCATGGCAGCCGCACCGTTTGACACTCCCACCAGCAGTGCATAAGGGTTCCATGTTTCTGTACATTCTCATCAGCAGTTGTTTTCCTTTTTAAAAATAAAAGCCGTCCTGACAGACCAGAAGTGGTACCGAGTGCGTCACCTTTCCCTGGTGACTCATGTTGAGCATCCTTACGTGTGCATATTGCGCATTTGTGTGTCTTCTCTGGAGAAGTGTATTTTCTCCGGAGAAGAAGAAGGGCAAGGTCCCTTGCCCATGTTTTAACTGGTTTACCTGCTTTTCCTGCCGTTGAGTTGTGGGAGTTCTTGAGCGGTGGGCAGAGTGATGAAGTACTTCTAAATATATATGACACACATCAAGGGAGTCAAGAAGATCCCCTGTAGAAGGGAATGGCCATCCACTCAAGGATTCTTGCCTGGAGAATCCCACAGACAGAGGAGCCTGGTGGGCTACAGTCCATGGGGTTGCAAAGAGTCGGACATGACTGAGCGACTAACACAACGTCCATCAAAAATATAGAGCACCCATCCGAAGTTTTCCATTCAGATCTACGGTTTATTGTGTGATCTCCTTAATTTTCTCTCAAATCTCCTTTCTCTGAGCTGAACAATCCTAACACCACACCAGCACTACCCACCTGTTTTCTGTCACAGTTCACACACAGACGTTTCAGAGTAACCGTGTGACGTCACCGTCACCAACAGTCGCGTTACTGCTGGGTGTCTCTCGCTTTGGTCTGTGGCCCCAGAGTTACATGGTCAGTTCACTGTGGCTTCATGTCCTTTGGAATATGTCTCTATTGTGGTTCCTTTGTTTCATCTTCTTTTCATCTTTATAAAGATGGCTTTTTAAATTTAACTTTGTTAGCGATTCTATGAAATGTTTGCATGATTCTAAGACCAAATCTATTGCAGCCCGTGATGCCCAGCCTCAGGCTGCAGCAACCTGGTGGCTCAGACAATAAAGAACCTGCTGGCAACGCAGGAGACCTGGATCTGATCCCTGGGTCGGGAAGATCCCCTGGAGAAGGAAATGGCTACCCACTCCAGTATTCTTGCCTGGACCAGAACTCCATGGACACAGGAGCCCGGTGGGCTGCAGTCCATGGGGTCACAAAGAGTTGATCACGATTGAGCCACTAACACTTTCAACTTTCTTTTACTTTCAGATGACGGGGCAGGCAGTGATGGCGGGGGGGAGGTGCCTGGCCCTGGGAGTGGGCCTGCCAGCCTCACCTGCCGACTTTTCCTCCTGCACAGGTTGCCAGGCAGGAGGGGAGGGTCATCCTGACCTCGGGGCTGCCATACCACAAGGTGAGGATGCGCAGATGGTCCCACTGAGGCCCAGTCGTCCCAGGCTGCCCTCCCCCACCCTGTGCATCACCTCAGCTGGGGGCGGGGGGCCTGGTTTCCAGCCACCGCGCGAAGGCCGCTTCTGTCTGCAGCTCCGGGCCCAGGTCGGGGCTGGGCGCTGCCTTGCGGTGGACTGCTCCCTCAAGGCCCAGCAGCAGGCGAAGGCCGTCATCAGGCATTTCAATGTGCGTGTCAGCCCCGCGGACATCTTCAGCCGCTGCCAGGTGGGCGCCATGGGCCCCAGGCTCGGGAGGGGCCAGGCCCCGCCGCCGTGTGGCTGGGCCGTGGTTTTCTGCTCGAGGGAGCAGTAACCTGATCTGTGCGTTTCCTCCCAACCCCTTCGTCGGGAGGAGGGAAGGTGCACGTGTGCTAAAGACCCCAGGGTGTTGGGGGAGCCTGTGGGCATTTTTAGCAGCTTTTCAGACCCTCTGGTGGTGCGTCGTCTTGAGAAAACGGAGTTGGGGAGCTGGGAGGACACCCTACTGGCACCCCGGGGAGCCGTGGAGCCTTCAGATCCGTGAGGGTGGTCGCTGCCTTCGCAGGAAGAGTCTGGGCCGCATGCCTGCACCGCTCCCCTGCCCCAGCAGGGGCCCTGTGGAGGGGCCAGGCTTCAGGACACCCCCAGGGGTGTCGTGGGGCCAGTTCAAAGGCAGGGGGCAGAGCTGCACCCTGGGGGTGCAGTGAGTTCCCCTGGGACAGGAGACAGTCCTGGAGGCAGCAGGGTCCAGGGAGGCGCTGGCTCTGACCTGGCTGCCGTGGGGAGGCAGGAGACCTGCAGTCAGTGGTAGACCTGCCCAGGTGAGTGGTGGCGGCAGCCAGGGGGGCGAAGGTGGGGCGCAGAGGGTCCAGGACACCCCTCAAGGGTAGGGCCAGGATCCCAGGGTTCCGGCTGAGGCCTAAGCCGTTGGCAGGGGAGGTCCTGGGTCTGGGCTCTCAGGAGGCTGGTCCAGAGGGTGGGCCGGGTGCACCGAGCTCTCTGGGTGGGCATGGGGGGTGGGAGGAAAGGGGCTTCCTGCCCAGCTGGGGTCCTGCCAGCAGCATCCCTGTGTGGTGATGTGCGTCGCACACATGGTCAGCGGGTGATGAGGACAGGGTGAGGTCCCTGGCCCCAGGACTGGAAGTCGAAGGCGGACATGGGGCTGCTGGGAGGGGGCAGGCGCCAGGCAGAGACCATGTGCGCAGTTTGTGGCTGCAGCCCAGGAGGGAGGTGGGGTATCGGCACCTGGTGGGTCTTTGTCGGGAGTGGTCCCCTGCGGAGCCTCTGAGGCCCAGGGCTGTCCAGCAGCCTCCAGCAGGACTCAGCTGCTGGGGAAGGTGGGCTGGGGGCACCCCAGGGCAGGCCCCCAGGTGGTAGACAGCTGTCTGGGGGCATCTGCGGCTGTGCACTGGGACCCCAGGAGGCAGGTGCGGCCACACGCAGAGAGGGGTCCCTGAGAGCTAGGGTGCTTGAATCTGCACACAGCCTCTTAGCACGGAAGCACTGGGCAGCGGGGGCCCACGCCGGCCAGCTCCCACTGCGGCTCTCCGCCATGCTGCCAGTCCCCGTGAGTAGAGGACACTCACTGCTGATGGGCAGGTACCTGCCCCAGGGCAGGGCACTTCAGGCCATGCACCCCGCCTCCCCCCGCCCAGAGCCCCCCGGCCACAACGCTCCCAGCCTCACCCAGGAGCTCAGCCCAGCGCGGTGGCTGGGAATGGCTTACCTTCCTGGCCCAGCGCACTGGCCACCCTGCTCCCTGTCTGGTGCCTGAGCCGGCTTGGCCTCAGGGCCTCCCACAAGTGGACAGAGAAGCCCAGGAAAGGGGCTGCGCGGATGCCCAGAGTTGATGGCCCGAGGCACGGTGACCAGTGGGTCCATGCGACTGCAGACCCTGCCCTGCCTGAGGCCACGGCCCTGGCCAGCGTGGCCCCTGAGCCCATGTGGACATCAGAGGGCACTGGCCACTGGCCAGCAGAGAGCCACACGCATAGGACTGACCGAGGGAGCGCCTCCGTGCGGTTCTCGGCCCGCAGGGTCCTATCCTGTGCCCCCAGGGCCTGAGCTCCCTGGACACTGGCTCAGAGCCACCACCGCCCCTGCCCAGGCCAGAGCTGGCCGCCTCCCTGGAGAGCTCCCGCCGCCAGGCTGAGTTTCCATTTTCTTTTCCTTCCTTCTGCTATTTTGGTGCTGTTCCCAGAGGGAAAACCCACTGGACACACGAAGCGTTCCCAGAGCCCGCCGGCCACTCTTGGGGCTGCACATCGGGGTATGAGGTGGGAGCAAGTGAGGCTGGAGGGGGCGGTGAGCCCGGCCACGCGGAGGTGGCCCCTGGCAGTAGAGGGGTAGCCCACCCACCCCAGGGCCCAGAGGGCCAGGGGCACTGGATCCCGCCAGTAGAGCAGGGTCGTGACCCCCAGAGCTGGTGACGGGCCTGGGACCATCCATCGGGAACGTCCGCCAGGAGGACGTTCCCAGTGCCGTCCACCCTGGGAAAGGATCTTATCAAAGAAATTTAAGCTTAAAAAAGTCCCAGAGCAGGAACCCAGGCATGGTCAGGCATAATGTCTGTTTTACCGTCCCTGCAGCCCCCTCTTCTTTGGTGGAGAGTGGGCTACAGCCCCTATGAGGGGTGTTCCGGGGGTCAGTGACATCGGCCCCTGGAAGTGGCCTCCAGGAGGACAGTCACCCCCACTCGGGGAAGGGGGGGTGCTCCCAGCAGGGGGTCCCCTGGGGCGGTGCTGGGGGAGGAGCCTGCAGCCAGGGGCGGGGCCTCGGGGCAGGTTCATGGCCCCTGGAGCCCCGTGCTGAGCAGGGGCCGTGGGAGGGAGGAGGGTGCTGCCCGGGCTGATGTCTGGTGGGGAGCCAGGTGAGCGAGGGCTCTCAGGGCCTGAGCACGCGAGGGGGACCCTGGGCCAGCGGCCCCCAGCACCCACACCACAACCCGGAGGCGTGCAGTAACCCGTCCCCAGGCATGGAGACCCTCCCTGTGTCCTGAGGGGCAGCAGCAGACGTGGGGACAGACAGGAAGAGGCGGCGGCCCTGACCCCGCCCCTCCCCGGCCTTTGTGCTGTGCAGCCCCCAGCCCCGTTCCCACACTCGGTGCCCCTGGGGTCACGCAGGCACAAAGGCTGTGGGAGGAGGGGCCCCACCCTGTGCAGGCAGGGACCTCTGGCCACTGGTTCCCGAGGCCGCAGGAGGGGCCTGTCACAGGCCTCCAGGGCAGGGGGGGGCGCTACGGGGGCCCAGCGTGCCCCCAGACTCGGGATGCCAGCCAGGGCGCGGGGCCATCAGCAAGCTCAGCACAGCCCCCAGAGGCGGCAGTCAGGTGGGCCCAGCAGATTGCCCCAGGCCTCCCCACAGCCCACAGGGCCGCCCTCCCGACGCACTCCTCCCCTTCCAGGAATGCCCCGGGTCCACTGGAGCCCAGCTCTGGTCCCAGGACTTGGCTCTTGGGGGCCTGGGGACCTGGACCCCCCTAGCCCGGGACCCTGCTCCTGGTGGCCCACTTCTTTAGGAAGGCCCCGTGGCAGGCATGACAGCGATGCCCACACCCTCACCCTGAAGCAGGCTGCCCCAGGTGCCGGCCGGCCAGCAGTCTGTCCACGTGCCTGCCCCACGTGGGCCTCACATCCTCCCGCAGAGCTCCCAGGGGCCTGTGTTGTCCAAGACGTGTGAGGAGGCCCCCGGAGTGGTCGGGGCGGGGGCCCGGCTCAGTGCCCGGGGTGGTCCCTAGCCCAGCTCACTGCAGGTGGCCACCAAGCACCCCCCTCCTGGCTCCTTTTGTCCTAGGGCCACTCCTCTCTGGGCCTTGGTCCTGACCATGTGCTCCTGAGAGGGGCTCCTACCCCGTCTGGGGTACCCCCAGGATGTACCTCCTGCATGTTGACAGATGTTCCCTTTAAACAAACATTTAGTTGTTGTGCTGGGTCTCCGTTGCCATGCGCAGGGCCTGCTCTTAAGCTGCAGTCCTCAGGCTTCTCGTGGCAGCGGCTTCTCTCTCGTTGGGGAGCACGGGATCTAGGCGTGCAGGCTTCAGGGGTTGTGGCGCGTGGGCTCAGCTGTCCCAAGGCATGTGGGATCTTCCCAGACCAGGGACTGAACCGGTATGAGTCTGTGCCCTCGGAGTGCCAACTTTAAGTGGGTCAGCCCTTTACGAAAGTGAACATCTGGGGCTTCCCTGGTGGCCCAGATGGTAAAGAATCCGCCTGCAATGGAGGAGACCCGGGTTCAATCCCTGGGTCAGGAAGAGCCCCTAGAAAAGGGAATGGCTGCCCACTCGTGTCTTGCCTTGAGAACTCCATGGACAGAGGGAAATCTGGCAGTCTATACAGTCCATGGCGTTGCAAAGAATTGGACACGACTGAGCAACTAACACTTTTCATTTCCCTTGCTTTGCAAGGCAGATTCTTAACCACTGGACCACCAGGGCAGCCCCCAGAGGGTCACTTTCTAAAAGGGCTGACCCGCTTAAAATGGGAACTCCGAGGGCACAGACTCAGCTGACAGAGGACAGGCGTGTAGCCCAGACGGGCCCCAGTGCCCGGGATGCCCAGCTCCCGGTACATAGACCCATGAGGTGGACGCAGTCCACGGCCTCGACCAGGACACTGGCCCCCGCCAGGCCAGTGTGACGTGGGCCTGAGGGGAGCCGGTGTGGGCGGGAGAGGACAGGCCTCTGGGGGCCGCCTGGTACCCTCGGCTTGGTCCTCAGGCCCGGGGGCAGTAAGGTACCTTGGGCAGCAGGAGGGCAGCCGAGAGCCTGGGGGCTCCTGTTCCTCTGCCCTCTCCCCCAGCCCACGTCATCGCCTGAGTCAGCAGGAGCCACTGGCTGGACGTGTCAGAGTGTCAGTCCCTCAGTCGTGACCGACTCTTTGTGACCCACGGACTGTCGCCCGCCAGGCTCTATCCATGGAATTCTCCAGGCAAGAACACTGGAGTGGGCTGCTATGCATTTCTCCAGGGGATCTTCCCCACCCAGGGATCGAATCCAGGTCTTCCGCATTGCAGGCGGATTCTTTACTGCCTGAGCCACCAGGGAGGCCCAGACGTATCAAAGGCCAGCTCTAAACCCACCGCTCAGTGAGCTCGAGAGGAACAAGGAGGGCAGGGCGCTGAGGACAGGCCTTCCTCAGGGTGAGGGGCGCGGGGCAGCAGGGCAGGTAGAAGAGGGCCCATCTCAGTGCGAGGGTCTCCCACGGCCGGGCTGGCTGAAGGGCGGGAGACACCCTCCCCCACAGGTCAGACTTCACAGCTCAGGAGCCAGAGCACGTGAATGCAGGCCTCGGGGTCTGCAGGGGAAGGTTCATCGCCAGCTGCTCCTGCAGGGGCCCCGCGGGCCTTCCGCCCTCCCCACCCCACCCCACTCCTGCTGCTGGGGTCAGTGGCAGAGAGGACTGTATGGACCCAGGGACCTGGCCCACTGTCCCCTCAGCCTTGGATGGAGCAGGCAGGACAGGCTCGGGGCCTCAGGGTGGGCAGCCCTGGTTGGGTGTGGGAGGGTCCTCGGAGTGACAGACTAGGGCCTGCCAGGCGGTGAGGAGTCCATCCATGTGCTAACAGGGCAGTGGCCTTTGGCTAGATGGTCTGTTCAGGGGGCGCCCACGGGTGGGCAGGCGCCAGGAGAGGCATGCGTCACCCCACCCCTACCTGGCCACCTTTCCCTCCCTGGCCGCACAGAGTAGTTGGGGGGAGGGGACCCCCTCCCCGCCCCCCTCCCAGGCAGCCCCTCTGCCCACCCACCTCCCTGAGCAGGGCCAGTCATCAGGTGCACATTGGGGGCAAGGGTGGACCCGAAGGTCTCAAAGGAGCCAGGGTGGCTGGTGGGGGCACTGTGGCTGGTGGGGCCTTGACCCGGGCAGGTGGGGGCCTTGGTGAGCCCACAGCCAGCCCAGGACGGGGGGCGGGGCCTCAGGAGAAGGTGGGCAGTGGGCAGGGGAAGGTGCACTGTCGGGGTCCCTCCGAGAGGTGGAGGAGCTGGGCTGGGCCGTGCGGTTGGTGGTGGAAAGGGGTCCTCTCCTGCTTGGCCTGACTCAGTAGCCCTGAGAGGGGCAGGAAGGGGAAGGGCCGGGGACCCCCAGCTACCTGGCTCATGCCAGCCTTTGCTGACCTCACTGGATCCCACATCTCACCCTAGCTCTGGCAGCACCTGAACAGGCGCTCTGTCCACCAGGCCTGGCAAGCCCCAGTTTAGATGCCATCTCCTCCAGGAAGTCTTCCAGGCCCCCAGCCCAGTTTCTGGAATACCGCCATCCTTTGGAGGAGGACTCTGGGGCTCGCCCTCCTTGGGCTGAGGACACGGGGGCAGGAGCTGGCCATCTGTGGGTGACAGGCCCCCTGCTGTCTGAGGGCCAGGCCCCACTTGCCTGTGGCAGGGGCACATGGGGGCGGCCCCTCCCAGACTTCCCCAGCCCGCACCCCTCTCCTGCCGGCTGGCGTCCGCCCCCTCCCACAGGGCCCTGGGCGGCTGGGGTCCCAGCCCCCGCCCCGCCTCGGCCCCGCCGGCGCGGGGAAGGCGGGCAGGCGGGCGGGCGGGGCGGCCGTTTGCTTTTGAATCCGGGCCGGGCGCCCTGAGTGGCCCTTTCAAAGGCCGGCGGGGGCGGGGGCCGTTCCCAGGCGCGCCCCGCCCCCCGCGCCGCCCCTCCGCCCGCTTTCCCACGCGCCCGCCGCCGGCGGTTCTCACGGCCGCGCCCCTCCCCCGTCTGGGAACTGCCCGCGCCTGCCGCGCCGGGGCTGCCGGGGAGCCCCGGGAAAGGGGTGCCACCCGGGCTCCTGGGGACGGCGGAGGGGCACGGCCGCCCGGGGGGACCAATGGGAGGGGCTGTGTGCCGCCTAGTGGGGTGCTGGATGGCCATGGGGGTGGGGTCCCGGGGGGCTTAGGGGCGCATACTGCCCGGTGGGGTAACCAGGAGCTGCAGGAGGGGACAGTGTGCCATCTTGGGCGTTGCTCGGGAGGGGCCCCAGGGACCTGCCGCCCAGGGGAGACTGAGGGGGCCCATGGAGGTAGGGAACCGCTCGAGGGCCCGAGTCCGGCCGAATTCTCTGACCCAGATTCTATTTGAGTTACCCTGGGGCCTGTGGCTGCCCACCTCAGAGCAGACACCGGGGGTCCTGGCCATGCCTGCCTGTCCGCTGGGCACAGTGAGCTCTGCGACACCCCCTCCCCGCGTTGGGGCCCTCCGACTTGGGAGCAGGTCCCCAGGCAGCCCTCACTGCCTCTGCTCCTAAGGGCCCGGGTAGCCGGTCCCTGGACCTGGCAAACGCGAGGACTTAGCCTACTGGATGGGAGCGTCCAGCACACTCCCACCATCAGTCTGAGACACGTGTGTCGGCCCTGCGCCGCCCCCCCCCCCCAGGGGCTGTTACTGTCCCCTGTCAGATTCCGGGGTGTGAGGGACCGGGGAAGACTTCGCCACCTGTCTGGGCCTTGCTCACAGCCCTCCGCCTGCCTGGACCTCACCATCCAGGTGAGCAGATGTGGGGCCTTATCCTGGCAGCCTGAGCTGGGCTGTCAGCCCGCTGTCCCCACATAGTGGCCCTGGGCTGTGACTGCGGCTGGGAGAGGAGGGGACGGCTTGAGAGGATCAAGGCACGGGGGCGGGGGGGGGGGGGCGGGTGGTGAGGAGGGACCCCAATCTGAGGCACTGCCCACGGCCCGGAGCCTGAGGGTGGGGCCCAGATCCATGCCGGGCTCAGATCCATGCCGGGCCCAGGCCGGGCGACCCTGGCTGGGCTGCCCCTCAGTAGGGCCCCTGTCGTCCGGGCTGCTTCTCGGACCCGTGCTTATCTTCCACCCGCGGCCCCAGACGTGCTTTCCTCTCATTGTCCACACTGCCCGTCCCTCCCCATCCGCCTGCAGAGGCCGCGCTCCCATCAGGGCTCCTCCCACCCGACAGTGGAGACCCGGGAACACACCTCTGCACCCCGGGTGTACGTGTGTGCACAGGAGGGCACCGCTGCTCCTGCCGATTGGTGTCCTCACATGACTCCTGACACACGCACACACGCACACATGGACACGGACACATGTGCACACACACGGACATGGACACGTGCACACACGCACATGCACACGCGAACACGGACAGACACGGACACGGACACGTGCACACATGGACACACACAGACACGGACACGTGCACACACGGACACACATGGACACACACGGACACAGACACGTGCACACATGGACACACGCACACAGAGACGTGCACACGGACACGTGCACACACAGACACACACGGACACATGCGCACACACAGCTGCGCTGAGGCAGGTGCTCTTTGCACCCCGAGGACCTGGGTGCTTCCAAGGCAACCTCCTGCAGAGAGGGGTCCACGCGCCCAGCCCAGACCTAGCCCGGTCGGGGTCTCTCACACTGCAGGCCCCCACCGGGCTCTGCCCCCCCGAGGTGACGGCAGCGCCAGAGGCCCGTCCCCCGCCCCATCTGCGGCCCCACAAAGGGGCCGGGCCGGGGCCGGGTGGGGGAGGGGCGGGGCCTGTGGGAACTGACCTCCCCGGGCCGGGGGGCGGGGCTGCAGGCCTGGGTCTCCAGCCCAGGGACAGAGGCGCCGGCGGGGGGCTGGAGCCTGCTTCACGGGTCAGGAGAGCCCTGGCTGGGGTTTCAGACCTCCCCAAGCAGGCCCAAACCCCAACCCCACACCTCCCCGCAGGCCTGGGCTGGGCCCTGCCGCCCCCACGTGTGTGGGCGGGGAGGGGGTCGCTACCCCCAGCGCCTGAGGGCTCAGCCGGGGTGAGGGAGGGGCATCAGGACTCCCAGCCCCCAGCCCGGGGGCCCGCGGCTGGTCTGCAAGGAGGCACGCAGCCCTGCCTGGGCGCTCGGAGCCGACGGATGACCCGGGGCGCCTCCAGAGCCGCTGAACAGCGTGGGAGAGCGAGGTGGAGGGCAGACCCAGGCAGCGCCTAATTGCTTCCTCCGTCGCTGCCAGTCCACGCACGGGGTGTCAGGCCTGCCCCCTTGCCCCGGGGTCTTTCACACCAGCCCTTTGTTCCTGCGCCCAGCACCATTTGTTGGGGTGGCTCTGCGGGCCATGGTGCACAAACCAGCCCAGGGAGGCCTCTGGACCCAGCGGTCTCAGGACCTCAGGGGAGGATGAGGGGGCGGGTGGCGCTTGGCAGGGACCAGATGGGGCCCAGGGCCCGGGAACACACTGGTGTCCTGCAGCTGAGACCCGCTGCGCCCCCCAGGCCTCTGACACGAGTGGGAAACACTGCCAAGTGCAGACTGTGCCGGAGGGCGTCTGCAACCCCCGGCCCACGCATGCTTTTCTTGCCACTTGGTTGTGCGAAGATGTTTATTTTGTTCTACGTTTTTATACTTTGCTGTAAATTTGCTCTAAATGAGCCCTACTGGCATTATTCTAGAGCAGGTAACAGCTTCTCAGCCCAAGCCATCTTCCCTGCCTGTGGGACCTCCAGCCTGACTGCATCTCCCATCGTGGAGGGCCTGGCTCCCACTGGGGGTGGGCAGCGGGGGCTGTGGGGGTCCCCAGGGTGCCGGCCTGCCGGGAGCACAGTCACGGCCTACCGCTGGCAGGGCACGGAGCCTTGCCCAGGTCCTCTGAAGTGGATCCCTCCACTAGGCTCCCAGCCTGCTGCCCTGCCGCCTCAGGAGCACTGGTTCTGTCTCACGCTCTGTGCCCTGGCGGCCCCTGGTGTGGCCCACCCCCCCAGCCCCTGACTTGGCCCAGGACTGGTGAAGGCCTGTTCACAGGCAGTTTGCACAGGGCTGCGCTCAGCCCATGGGCAGGAGCACGGGTAAGGGTAAGGCTCCTGGCACGCAGGCGTGGCCTTCCCGCTGGGTTCTGTGGCCTGGCCAGGCCCACGGTGACAGCCCTCCCCCGGCTCCTGACACCAGTGCACCAGCTGTCCCCCACCTGGTGGCACAGCACACGCCGTGGGCTCTGGCGTGTGTGCAGCCAGGGCTGGCGGGAGCAGGTGTGCCTGGAGACACACAGCTCAGGACAGACCCCGTGACCTCCGTCTCGGCAGGCGCTGCTGGATACAGTCCCTGCCCCGGGCAGTGTGGCTGGGATTCCTGGGCTCGGAGCTGAGAGCAGGCCTGCTCACGGGCAGGGTCCCAGCGCCTCTTCAGCCGCCCCTGCCCAGTTCTGTCTCAGAGGCTCACAGACCCGCCAGGCCCATCGAGGGCTGGGGTGCCTCCCAGGGAAGTGGCCGGAGCTGCCCCTCGCCACCCTCTTAGGGCTGTGGAGGCCGGGCCACCTGACTGAGCCTGCCTGGCTTTGGGTCCTGGGCCACCACCAGCCCCCTGGGCTGGTCCCTGCTGGCGGCCTCACCCCGGGGAGGCAGCCTCCCTAACTATGGGCTCGAGCCCTGCCTAGGAGGGCCTGAGTCAGGCGGCTCAGCAGCCATGAGCTCCAGACAGCCTGGGTGCCGTGGGAGCCAGGCCCAGGCGGACCCCAGGACGGGGAGCCAGGAGCCTTCTGCCCCTGCTGCCCCCACTCACCCGGCCCCGCCCACCCGACCAGGCACTGGGGGTGGAGGTCCGCCCTGCCCTCAGGCCCCCAGCCCAGATGGGGTCCCAGAGACCCCGAGGACCCGGGAGACCACACTGTGCAGCCTGTCCAGGGCACCCACAGCCCCCCGCTGGTGTCTGCCCAGATGCACTGACATCTGAGCCTGGGGTCTGCACAGCCCCTGCAGGGAATGGGCCCAGCTCAGACACCACCCGCCTACACCCGCACAGTGGGGTGAGGACCCTGACCGGTGGAGGCACCCGGCCAGCGGATAGGTGACCGCAAGCAGGTTCCTCAGCCCCTGGGAAGCTCCTTCAGAATAGGGGCTCCTCCCTCGTGGGGCAGGGGGATGGGCCGTCAGCCCCCAGCCCCGCTCTGGGTGCCAGGCAAGGGCAGCTGGACCCTGCGGTGGACAGGGAGGCCCTGGGTATGGGCCCTCCTACAGACGGGGACCGCAAGACGGGGCGGGCGGGCAGCTCAGAACCGGCTCTTCCAGCCAGGCGTGGTGGTGGGGGCAGGGGTGACCGCCAGGCCCGGCCGTGGGCAGCGGCCGTGGGAAAACCGGCACCGGCGCTTCCCGAGGGTGGGGCGGGCCTCGCGGGGCACCGGGCGTTTGTCTGTGCGCGTGACTCAGCGTGAGCTGGCGCCCCGCCTCGGGCGCGCGCCGCCAGGTCCTGGGAAGACTGCAGACCCCATCAGAGGACCCCGCCCCAGCGGGCTGCCGTACCTGCTGGTGCTGACCCTTGGGGGGCCTGGGCAGGGAGAGCCCGGCCCCGGGCAGGCAGCCCAGCCCAGAGGCCAGCTGACCCGCCTCTTTCCAGCTCCTTCCCGGCTGTGCCTGGAGTGCCCATGGGCCTGACATGCAGCCAGGGCCCTGCCCACGCTCCTGCCCGGTCGCCCCTGGTACCTGCGACCAGAACAGAGAAGCACCCAGGTGTCTCCCTGTGCCAGAGTCTGGCCGCGGGAGGGGAGGCCCTCCGAGGAGCTCTGGGGAATCAGCCTCGCCCCCCAGAGGCGGCCCTGCCCATCTGACACCTGCCCACCCCTGGCTGTGATGCTGGAGGCTGAGCTCCATGATGAAAGGCTTAGCGGGAAAGAGGGCATGTGTGGGCAGGGCAGGAGCCCTCCATTGTGGCTCCAGGGGTCCCGAATAGGACCCCTCTTCCCGTGGGCTGGCTCACCCCCTCACTGACAGGGTGCATTTGTGTGCCCGTCTGGGAGCCGGTCAGTCACCCATGCCCCCACCCCGCTCTCCTGCTTGTCCCACCTTGCCTGGCCCTGGGAATCCTGTGTCTAGACCCCTGCCAGGCAGTGGCCATCATGAAGTGATGGGGGGCCGCATCGGAAGGCCCATCCTACCCCTGGGGCAGTAAGGTCGGGGGCTGAGCCAAGGTCTTCACAGGAGCTCACTGCACATCCTAGACCAGGACCCTGCGTGGTTGGGCTCCTGCCCGGCACACACTCGGTGCCCAGCAGGCTCCAGATGGCGCCAGCCCCCGGGGGCAGGCAGGGCCAGGTGTCACTGAGAAGCATGGACAGAGGAATGGCCCTGGCGTGCCCCAAAATGGGCTGAGGAGTCAGAGCATCTGTAGGGCCGCCCCCCCCCCCGACTTTCTAATGCTGGGCCTCCGTCCCCCACCAGTGTTGAGCCATCAGGGGCCCAGGCTTGGCTCTGGGGTTGGGGAGGACCGCTGGGTGGTGGCAGAGTTCTGCAGGGGCTCAGGAGTTGGAAGAGGCCGCCCAGGGCCCACTTGGAGCCGATGCAATGGGGGAGGGCTCCCTGGAGGTGGTGTGCCCTGCGTCCTGCAGTGAGAGAAGGGAGATGTCATGTGTCTGTGAAACCCCCTGGGCCGGGCCGGAACCACAGGGAGGGCAGGTCTGGGGGTGGAGGGGCTTCGAGAACGCCCCGCGGCCCCAGCGCCTACTCTGCCCCCTAGGCCTGCAACTGTGACCAGTACCTGAAGGTCTCCAAGGACGTGATGAAGCAGCTGGTGTGGCTCAGCGTCCACCCGGGAGGCCCCGGCGGTGCCGGTGAGTGGGGCTCCGTGGGGTCCTGTGGGCGGCCGCCCTGCTGCTGGGTGCTCTTGGGGCTGACCCACTCTGGTTGCCAGGGCGGCCGTGGGCGGGGGGAAGCCAGTGCTTGGGGCCAGGAAGGGGGCTGGGGCCTCTGGCCCATGGGACCTGCACGCTCAGGCCCTCAGGGCCCCAGGGGTCATGGCCCCTACCTTCTCCCCAGTGGGCCCTGCTCAGTCACCCCGCCCCATGCGTAGAGTGTACGTGCACACACACACACACGTGCACCTTGCAGCAAAGACACACACTTAGCGGCACATGCAGTCTCACACGCCTGCCTGTGCACGCTCAGCCATGTTCACAGAGCACACACGTGTTCACCTGCCTGCCCTTGCATCACAGGCCTCGCCAAGCAGCAGTCTGAACATGGGGGAACCTGGGTGCCCGGGAAGGCGGGCGTCCGGATCAGGGACCCAGTCTCCGCTTCCCTGCATGGAGGGCGGGCGGGACAGTGTGAGGGGGAGCCTGAGCCCAGGGCGCCCCGGGCCCGTGGAGGGCGGGTGGGACAGCGGGAGGGAGAGCCTGAGCCCAGGGCGCCCCGGGCCCCTCTGCACAGGGGTGCCCCCAGGTGCTGTCTTCTCTGCCGGCCGCTCCTGCCCTGCCCACTTCCCTCGGAGCTTTGGGGCCACCCACATGGTGGGTGAGCACTGGTGATGGCCAGTGTCCAGCCCTAGGCAGCTCTCTGCTCTCCGCAGCGTGGCTGCAACTTGCTTGAGGCGGGGGGGAGGGGCAGGGCATGAGCAGTGGCCCCCGTAGGGGCCCCCAACGCCCCGTGCAGAGGTTCGCCCTGGCCCTGGGCAGCACCCGTCGGGCTCTCAGGTGAGGGCCGGGCCAGACGGAGGTCATGGCCTCGCTGGGCTCCACAGAGGCAGCGGGACTTGGTCGGGGGTGGGGGGGGCGCCTCCATTCAGATTCCAGCTGAGGTTAATCTGGAGCCATCTGCAGGGAGATGTTTGCTGAGCAAATTACCAGGGTCAGTGGGCCTGGGGCCACTCCTCCCACCTGCTGGCTACGACTCCTCCACGGGGGTGGGACCTCTCATGGGGTCTCTCCTGCACCCCGAGACCTCGCGGTCCCCTGGGCCCCTGCCCGCCCCGCCCCACGCTGGTTGGTTGCGAAACGATTCTTGGCAGTGGGCTTATCTGCTCATCGCCACGGATGGGCCGCCCCCGCCCCGCCCGGCCCGCGGTTCTCAGGCCCCCAAGTGCCCTAATCAGCGGATCTTGTGCCCAGAACTTGTTTCCCAAGGACCTTTGAGCCCCAAGAATGTCCCAAGGTGTGAGTTCCCATGGGAGGGAACTGGGCTGGCACAGAGCGTCTTGGCCCCCTGCCCTTTGCCCTCTCCCTGCGGGGTGGGGGGCTGGGCACTCAGAGGTGCCTCATGGGTGCTGGGGCCATCCCCTCTTCCCTGGGGCCACCCGCCCTTCCCTGGGACCAACCCTGACATTCTTGATTGACAGGCAGTGAGGTCCCCCACAGCGATGGTGAACAGGAGACAGGTGAGCCCTGGGGCCACCCCCAGGGACACGAGGGGCCCCGGCATCTGGAACCCCAGGATAGGGCAGAGGGAATGAAGCCTGTGTACCATGGGGAGGGCAGTGCCAGGGAGGACCGGGAAGAAAGGGGCCAGTCCCCCGTGACCCAGAGGGTCCCTAGTAGGAGAGGCAGGGGTAGGGTGGCTAGGGGCTGAGGGAGGAGCCACCGAACGGGGTGGGGTAGCGGTTGCCTGCCTGAGGGGGGAGCTCAGGGTGGCCGCTTCCATGTCCAGGCCCAGCCTCAGAGGAGGTCCCTGGGGGCTGCACCTACGACCCCCCTTGCCGTTGGCTGGAGGACGCGGACCTGCAGACCCATGTGCCGGCCACACTGGCCAACGGCACCCGGCTGCAGCTGGCGGGTGTCCCGGCGGGTCTGCTGCAGCGGCCTGGACTGCGGCATTTCTACTGCTGCACCGGCTGCGGCAAAATCTTCTGGGAAGGCTCTCACCTGGCCCGAGTCACCAGCAACTTCCAAGAGGTCCTGGAGGGCACCCCCCGCCCAGCCAGCAGCCCCTCCTGAGAGCGGGGCCGGGGCCCCCAGCCCATACACCCCGGGGGCCCAGGCCGCCGGGAGTAAAGTGCAGAAGCTGCACAGGTGGTGGCCGTGGGGCTCCTTCCTCTGGTCTCCGCTCACGCCACACCCTGAGCTTGCCAGCCCCTCGAAGCCTGAGGGCTGGACCCAGGTGGCCCCCAAACCTGCTGGAGCTCAGTGGGTGGGAGGTGGGGGTCCCCCCACTGTGCCGTGGCCATTCCTATCGCCCCTCCACTATGCACCCCCCAGGACAAGGGCCAGGCCCCCAAGGCCCCCGGGACAGGGTCCTCCCTACTTTCCCCCAGGACTTCAGACTCCAGCGAGCACAGGAGGGGGTCCTGGGGGACAGGCCCCCACCCAGCCAGGCCGTGACCCTGCGGGGCCTCAGCCGTCGAGCTGGGCGTCCCCCTCTCGTGTCTTCGCTGTGTAGAAGGCCCTGAACACACGTGCGTTGGAGCCTCGTCTTCACAACGCAGGAAGTAGCTGCCCTCTCGCCCAAGGAGACACAGGCTGAGACCCCACGCTAACCCCCGGAGGGCCCGGGGTGGGCACCCCGGGGGGCTCCTGCCAGCAACGGGCCTGGGCCCAGACCACGGCCTGCCTCCCCCTGGCTCAGCCCCAGGAATGCGCACCCACCCTGGCCCACATCCCTTTCCTGTCCTTCCTGCCCAGAGCGGAAACCAGCGCAGATTTGGCTGCGGGGCTGGGCGTCTGCACCTTGTGCCCCGCCCCCGTGTTCCTCACCACGCCAGGGACAGCCGTGGCCTCTGAGCCCCCCGGGGCACGGACCCATTCAGCCCCCCAGCAACGCTGGGCCTCTTTGGGCCAGGGCACACCCCACAGATGGGACAGCCCACCCGGGCACAAGGGCGGTGTGCAGGACCAGCTCTGCCCACCTGGCTCCCCTCTCCCCTGAGGTCACAGGGCCTGGGCTGGGCAGGGGTGCCAGGGTGAGCGGGCCGCCACAGGGGCAGGGACCCTCTGCAGCTGGGGTCCCGCTTCCAGGAGCAGGAGCTCTGGCCCCACGTCCTCCCCCACAGGGTTAAGAGGAAGCAGGGGGGTCCCAGCAGCCCCGGACAGAGGCCAGGACCACAGGCTCTGGGAGACGGGCCGTATCCTTCCAGGCTCCCCAGGCGGGTCTGCCCCAGCACCGCGCAGCACTCCACGGAGAGAAGGGGACGGCTGAGCAGGACCCGATCCTCAGGCCCCGCGGCCCCTCCGGGCCTGCCTTCCCACCTCCCGCCCTCTGCTGCCCAGGCTGGCTGCGTCCGTCCGTCCATCCGTCCATCCGTCCAGGACCCTCCCACACTCACGGGCTCACTGCTAGCCCGTCCTAGGCCCCGGCCCCCTCCCCGGTCCTCGGCCTCTGGGAAGCACCCTCTGCGCCTGTGACCGACCGGGCCTCACTCTGGGCTAGGGGTCAGACGCCAGGCCGGCAGGGTAGGCTGTGCCCGGGTGCCAGGCCGGCCGGGACTGTCTGCCGCAGTTCCTGCCCCGGGCTCCTTCCTCCGCGGCCGCCTGGCCCGGGCTGGTGTTTGTTATTTGATCTCTGTCCCCGCGCCCTTCTACCAGGTGTCTGGGCTGCTGGGAAGAAACGCTCTCCTCTTTCCCACGCTCCCCGACACATTTTAATGAATTAGCTGGAAGCCCCGCCCCCACCGCCGGCTGCCCGCTCAGCCTCCCTCCCCTGCCGAGCCGTTAAGGTGGCCACGGCCTCCCAGCTCCGGCCAGCGCCCCTTCCGCGCTGTCCTCCCCGGCCGCCCCACCCAGCCCTTCCCAGCCGGGGGGCTTCCCGCCGCCCACTGGTCCGCGGCTCTGAAAGAAAGGGGTCCCCGAGGGAGGAGGATGCCCTCTCCAACCCTGGACTCCTGGGGTCGCGCCCCCAGGCCAGCTCCCAGGAGGATGTCAGTCCAGCCTGGTAGTCAGCGTTGGGCCTGGCACCCCAGGTCCAAGGTCGAGGGCTTCTCCTTCCCAGCCAGTGAGCCCCTTGCCTATTTGTGGAAGTGACAACATCACCAGGGAATGCCACAGACATCGGGGGCTTCTCTGAGCCCTGGCAGGGTCCCCAACCCCACCTCCCCACCCAGCACATCATTTGGAACAAATGTCCTCCTTTTGGACACGTCCTTCAGCAAACATCAGGAAGTGCTTCCTGGAGCCGGCGCCCCCCCATGCCCCTCTCCCATCCTGTCCTTGGACGGGGCAGCTCCAGGCACATGCTGTGTGGACCAGAGCCACCCCAAGCAAAGTTCCCCTCAGCCACGGAGGAGCAGGAGCCATGGGCTGCCCACGGACAGGGTGGCCATCACCGCAGCCCCACAAATGAGCAGAGGGTTGGGGGGCTGGGTGACCACAGGACTACACCTGTCTGACCCACGCACGCTCTGAGGCCGCGGCGGGTGTGGGGGAGGGTGGGCGGCAGCGACCTCAGGCTGGGCTCCTGTGGCCTCTCTGGCCACACCGTCCCTGCCCGGGGGCACCGAGCTGACAATTTCATGCCCCGAGGTGGTGGCCTCACGTTCCCACACTGCGCTCACAGGGCCCCTTTGTCTGCCGCCCGCTGAGTGTGTCAATGGGACTTTTCTCCCAGGCTCTGCTCCCGGGCCCAGCAGGGTCTCCAGACGCCCTTCTCCAGCCCAGGGGGGCCTGAGCCCCCCACCTGGGTGGGGCCTCTCTCTGTGAACCCATCACCTTCTGGGGATGGGCCTGGTCACAGCCGGGCGCGGCAGATACACAAAAAACACAGACGCAGCCGGGAGGAGGTCCTGCCCGCAGATCCGCCTTCAGAGCGCCCGCCCCTCCGTGCTGCTCCGGGGGGCGGGTGCGGGGTGGCTGGGGTCCCCCGCAGGTCTCTGCTCTACATGGGGTCACCTCTCCCCACTCCAGAGGCGCACATGGGCCTGAGTGCACAGAGCCCAGGGCCTCCCTCCCAACCATGCCTTGTCTTGGGCTGGTGGGGAGGGCGGCTGGAAGTGGACAGGGACCCCCACTCTCAAGGTGGTCAGTTCAGCAGCCATTGATCCCAGGCCCCCTTACTGGGCCCAGGGACGTGTCTCTGCAGGATAAGTGGGCAAAGGAGGGGCTCCCCAAAGCACCAGCACCCCAGTCACACCAGGGCCAGGCTGAGCACAGGGCCTGGGCCGGGTCTTTGCTCAGCTCAGGGCATAACCACCTGCGTAGTGGGGAGGAGAGCTGAGCAGAGGGGCTGGACCGCCAGCCTCAGGCAGAACGGAGCACGGGGCCTGGGTGGCCCTGCCAGCAGAAGGACCCCAGGGGGTCAGCCAGGGCCTGAGGTCTCGCTTAGTTCTTCCCATGGTTTGGCTGCAATTCCTCCCAGGTCACGGAGCAGGTCTCCAGGCCTAGGGAGCATGGGACAGACACCCCCCCCGCCCCCCCCCCCCCCCGGAGTTCATCACCAAACAGGGCCTAACAGGGTGGTCTCCCCAGCTGCCTCCCGGGAATCCCCAGCGGCCTCCGAAGGAATTCCAGTGGCTGCGGAAGCACCATTGCCCCGGGCCGACTGCTCTGAGGTTCATTCCTCCTTAATTTCCAACGACCACAGCAGAGCTATAAACTGTGAAATTCTAATGAGGAAATTTGGCGGCAGTGTTCGACTGTCAATAAAAATCGGGTTTACTGTTTGGAGTGCGTCATTTCAGAGTTCCCTTTCAGCGCAGCACTGGCACCTTACCTGGGGCTGCTCACCTGGCCAGGCCTCCCCGGGCCCAGTTCCCGCCGATGGGGGGGGCGCAGGAGAGGAGGCAGGCCCCTCAATGGCGGAGCAGCCGACTGCCAAGCCGACCCCAGCTCCGGGCCCCCGGGGCCACAGACCCGCTTCTTCTGGGGCGGGGCTGAGAAAACCTCAGGGCCTGGCTCCTCTTGCCAGTCAAGTTAGGGAGCTAACGGGGTGATCGAGGCCCCCAGGGAAGTGGTTCTCCAGCGGAAAGGCCCCGCGTGGCTGAGGTCACAGGCCCGAGGTGTCCCGGAGTTGTCTCCCTCGGGGAAAGGTGTCCCACGGGCCGGGCTGGGCGGGCCTCGTCCCTGCGAGCGCCTGGGGTGCTGGGGACGTGGAGGGTCCGCGGCCAGCACTCCAGGAGCGGGGAGCGAGACTGGGGGGGTCTCTACCCGAGCCCCGCGCCCGCAGTCTGAGCTGCCGGCGAAGACCCAAGCAGAGGAGGCGGCCCTCGCTCCTCTCGGGGTCGCGCTCGGCCCCGGGCTGGGCCTGGTCTGTCCGCGCACAGAGCTTGGAATTCCCCGGGTGGTAGAGGGAGCGGGGGAGGGACGGCGGCGGAGACGCGGACCCCCGCCCGCCCGCAGCCACCTGGCTCCCAGCCCCGCGCCGCCGGCGGCCAGCGCCCCTGCTGCGCGGCCGCCCCGCCGGACACGCCCCCTCGCGGCCCCGCCCCTCGCGGGCGCTGCCCAATGGGCGGGCGGCGGGCACGCGCGTCACGGGCGCCCATTGTCATGCAAATATAAAGGGGGTTAAAAGGCGCCCGGGCGCAGCGGGCGGGCGAGTGCAGCGGCGCCTGGGGAGGCGCCTGGAGCCGCAGCCCGAGAGCGCAGGGACCGGGAACGCGGCGCCGCCGCCGCCCCGGCCCGGCCGGCCCCGCGAGCGCAGCGCCCGCCCCTGTCGCCCGCCCGCCCGGGCGCGGCTGGATGTGGCGGGGGTCCCGAGGCGGCGGCCCCCGGCCCCCAGCGCCCGGAGCGCCCAGGGGTGGCGTGCGGGGCCCGGGGGCGCCGCGCCTTCCATGCGCCGAGGCGCGCCCCGAGGCAGCCGGGGGGCCCGCGCCGAAGCCGCCGCCCGCGCTGAGCCGCGGCCCGCGCCCGGCGGCAGCATGAGCCAAGCCGAGCTGTCCACCTGCTCGGCGCCGCAGACGCAGCGCATCTTCCAGGAGGCCGTGCGCAAGGGCAACACGCAGGAGCTGCAGTCGCTGCTGCAAAACATGACTAACTGCGAGTTCAACGTGAACTCGTTCGGGCCGGAGGGCCAGACCGCGCTGCACCAGTCGGTCATCGACGGCAACCTGGAGCTGGTGAAACTGCTGGTCAAATTCGGCGCGGACATCCGCCTGGCCAACCGCGACGGCTGGAGCGCGCTGCACATCGCCGCGTTCGGCGGCCACCAGGACATCGTGCTCTATCTCATCACCAAGGCCAAGTACGCCGGCGGCGGCCGGTGAGGCCGGTCCAGACCCCGGCCCGCACGCGGACCCCGCGCGCGGCCTCCTCGCTGTACCTTCCCGCCAACTACCTCGGTGTGCGCCCGGCCCTCGGCGCCCGCGGCCACCACGAGTCCGGCGCGCACGTCCGTGCCCACGGGGGCCGGGGCCGCCTCCCCCGCGGCCACCGGGGACCGGCCGGGGCGCTTCCCACGGCCCCGCCCGCCGCCGCGCGGGTGAGGAGCAGCGCGGGCTCCAGCGCCTTTGAAATCTGAGCCTCGCCACCAGCGAGTTCGGAATCCCGAGACAGCGGATCCTCCTGCTCGAAACGTTTCCTCCTGACGGTGGAAGGACCCGTGGCCGACGCGCGACGGAGGAGACGCCCTGCGGTTCCCGGGGCTCTAAACTATTTTATCACGTGTGTGCATAAGTGTGGCTGATGTTTGTGTTTGCAAAAGATGGTGCGAGGTCACTGTGGTTAAGGGGGGAGGGCGGGGAGATGCGCTTTTTTTTTTTTTTTCGTCTGAAAACTAAAAACTTGAGTCTTGTCATTTCTTGGTTGCACTGAAAACGCCGCCCGGCCTGATGGCTCCCCCGCGCCGCTCCGTCCCCTCCGGCTTCTCCCCTTCACCCCCGCCTCCGCCCGCCCCGCCTTCCCCTCTCACACACACGGTTCCGCGTGAGCTTTGGAAGCCCCGGCCCCGCTCCCGCTTCTCGGGGGAGAGGCCGCCATCCGCCAAGCCCGCCGGCTTGCGGAGCTTCCGTGGGAGCCTGGGTGCACGGGTGCGGCGGTGACGGAGGTGGGGGTCAAGCCTTTCTAGTTAGTTCTATTATAGTTAACAGCCGATTGCACACTTTTTTAAAAAAAGTAAATGGATTTGCCACAATTAAATGTCATAACATTTATGACAGTATAAAATATTAACGTATTTTAAGCCAAGTTTTAGGTGCATTTTTTGAATCTTGGTTATAGACGCAATTTTAAAGGGCGTTGTATCCAGCGTTGTGAAGGCAACTGTACCCATATTTATATTTTTATAAAATGCCTGTAAGACTGTGAATCTCTTGTGCTACTTGCCGAGTGAGCTGAAGGGCCGCTTTACCCCTCTTCAGCCTCCCAGAGCTTCCAGGACCCGATTCGAATCCGAAAGCCCTGCCAGGCGGGAGGGGCCGCGCGAGGATCCAGGCCGGAGGCCGTCCCTCTGCGTCACTCTTGGTCCAGAAAGGCGCCCTTCCTGGTCTCCGAGGTTCCAATTTTCTATGCAACCCCACACCCCTTGTTGTTTTGATCCTGAGAAATAAAAGGGAGGCTGAATTATTCAAATTTAAATGAGGCTTCCCCAGGGTAGAAGTGCTGCTGACCCTTCGTGCAAAAATGGGGAGCACTTGAGGACACAGGTGGGCGGAGGCCCTTTGTGCGTGGCTGGTCAGACGTGGGCAGTCCTCTGGGGCTTTTTATAAAACCTTGTGTGAGAAGAATATATTGATAATGTCAGTGAAAAGCAGACATTGAAACTGAGGCACAGATTACTCCAAAAGGAGTTTTTCTGTATATTTTTTTCTAGATGCAAATACCTTTTTAATTATGTTAATTAATGTTAAGACTCTCTAGGCTTGCGTGGAAGCTGTGTATGGGTCCCGGTGTGATCACTTCTAACTGGATGAAGTCTGCAGCACATTCCTGAGTGTACGATATAGACTTGTAGCCCAGCGTGAAAAATTTATAAATAAATTTTTCATTGATCTTTTTATATTAAAAAAAGTCTGTTGGTTCTTCTTGGGCTCGGCATGGGGTGAGAGTCAGGCTGCAACGAACGTGCTGTTTGCAGTGGCGACCGCGCAGTTTCGCTTGTCTCCACTGCAAGACGGAGCCTGAGAAGCTGGCTCTGGGCTCAGCTCAGAGGCACCGCAGTGGCCACGCACAGGGCTTGTGAGGACCCTGCCTGCCCACCTTCTTCCAGCTGCGGGAGCAGAGCACCCCAGGGCGCCCAGAGCCACTTCTTCTGCTCCTGGCAAAGCAGCCAAGGCCTCCCCGTGGGAGTTCTGCTTGAAACTTCCCCCTCACCCCCCAAAGCCAGCCCGCCAAGGCCCCTCTTGTCTCCTCGCCCCCAGCTACTGTGGGTTTCTGCTGGACCACCTGCTGCACAGAAAGGGTACCCTTTAAATGTGGGGGAGTTTCTGATGACTGTAAGGCCCCTTCTTCCCCTCGGGTCCCTAGTGGCTCCTGAGACTTAAGGCCAGAAGGCCCCAAGCAGCCACTCCCCCAGGGCACAGGCCCGAAGGCGACTCTGGTCCACCCATGGGGCTGGCATAGGAAGCGCTGGAGGAGACGGACAACCACCCCCTCCTCCCCCAGCCCTCCTCCCCCTGCAAGAGCAGCCTGCCCAGAGGGGACTGGGAGAGCCGAGCCAGGAGGAAGGTTTAACTTGACTGCGGCCCGGGAGTTACAACGTAACTTCTTCTTGTAAATCTTTCAGACACCCCTTCAGGAGCCTGAGGGCGTCCGCTTCCCTGCAGGAGGGTCAGAAGAGGCATCCTCATTCCCCTGTTCCTGCTTTGCATCTCCAGCTCTGTTCTGCCCTGAGGATTTTCCAAGGGAATTTTCAGTTGGTTAAACAGACATTCACGGACCCCTGGCTGGCCCACCCAATGGGCCGGCTCCCTCCTAAAACACCACAGAGGTGAATGGAATATTTGACGCAAACGAGCCCCCAGGGGAGGTGGGGTCCACCTGGCCACTCAGGTCAAGTGAGAAGGTCTGCTCTGGGGGGAGGGGTGCCTGGCCCCAAAGGAAAAGGAGCTGCAAGAACGCGGACACTGTTGGGGCATCTGGCCTGGGTACTACCTGGCCACCAAGGCCAGACCACGTCTCCACTTCCCACGCTGACACCGCAGGAGAGAGTCAAAGCTATCAACAAATGGAGGGCGCAGGCTCCTGCTGCAGCCCCAGCTGAGCGGTCAGGGGGCGCTCACTGAGGTGAGTTCGCCAGCGCTTCACCTGGGGTCCCCACCACCCTGCCTCAAGCTTCGGACGCAGAACAGCTCTTCAAGCCTCTTGGTGGCCAGGGTGAGAAAGAGGTGCAGTGCCCCCTGCCCGGCCTCCAGGATCCCAAGGTGTCTGTGTGGAGGCCAGGCCTCCCGGCCAGGGCACCCAGGTGGGAGCAGTCCAGCAGGCAGCCCTTGGGCCTCTGGGAAGCTCCGGAGTGGCTTCCGTGGAGGAGGCAGGCAGATGAGCGACCCAGGGCAGGGCCGGAGCCCTTCTCCCAGCCAGGACTGCTGGCAGCTCCTGGCTGCTGTCAGGCTCTCTGACCTAAGCCCGGCGGAACTCAGGAAGTGTTTACTGTTGGAAGGGATGCCAGAGAGACCAGGAAATGCAGGGAGCCGGTCAGCCAGCAAGAGTGATATCCAAAGCCAGCGGGCGTGGGAGCCAGGACAGAGCCGGCCAGAGCTAAGAGCCAGAGTGGTGGGTGAGGAGGGCGAGGGGGCCAGAGGCCCTCCGGTTCCGCCCCGCAAAGGCCCTGCGCTCAGCACAGGGCGCTCAGCCGCGTGCACACGGGCAAGGGCCGCGGCCCTCAGCTCTGACCTGCGGGAGGCCAGTGCCTCCTCGGGCCGCCTGGAGCCTGCGGGAGGGGGCCGGCCTAAACCCGGCCTTGCCAGCCTCTGGGGGCAACTGAGAAACAAAGCCCGAGGCCGGTCTGCCCGCGCGGGCCGGGAGGTCTGGGAAACCGCCGAGGGCTCCTCCCGAGGCCTCCAGGACACCCGCTCCCGGGGCTCCTGGGTTTGGGGAGGCCCCTCCCCCTCCGCTCCGCCGCGGCCGGCCCGGGCTCCCCGCCTCTCTGCCCGGCGCATTCTTCTGCTTGGCTGTACGTCGGGTCGTCGCGGCTCGCGTCCGTCTGTCGGTCTTTCTTCTCGCGCGCCCCTCCAAAGCCGCCGGGCCCATTCATTCGCGAGGCCTCTGCCCTTTCCTGCGCGCGGGTCCGCTCGGCGAGCAGCTGCTATGCTAATGAGGACGGGGCGGGGGGCGGCGGGGATCGGCGGGCGGGGGCGGCGAGGCTGCGGGGAGCGGGGCGCGGGCACCCGCAGGGGGAGCCGGCCTGGCGAGGCCGGGGGCTCCGCAGTGGGGGGGCGGCGGGGGCAGTGGGGCCCGGCCGGGGGGAGACGGGGGGCGGGCGCTCCCAGAGGCCCGATCTCTGCGTTCAGAACCCGCGGGGGCCCCCGCCCCGCGCACCCACTCGCCGGCCGAGGGGTGCGCGGGGTAGAGGCCAGCTGTCACCTTGCTCTGGGGTCGCGGCCTGGGGAGGCCGGCTGGTTCTGGAGGCCCCCGCCCCCGCGCCTACCCGTGCGCCCCTCGCAGGCGGGGACTGGGCCGAGACGCGGCGCCGGACGGCCCCGCTGCCCCCCCCGGCCCGGGTGGTTGGGCGCGGGCCCCCCGAAGCGGTGCCCGGGGCCCCGGCCGCGGCGAACGGGGGCGCGGCGAGACGGCCCGAGAGGACGCGGGACCCTGACCGCCGCCCGCCCGGCGTCCGAGGGGCGACGACGGCTGGAAGCGAGCGGCCTCTGAATCCGGCTCTCGGGGGCCGGGGCGAAGCCGCCGACGGCGGGACACCGGCGAGCACGGACGGCGCGCAGCGCCCGAGGCCCGGCTCGGACCCGGGCGGGGAGGCCGGCGACGCGGGCTGTGCTGCCGCCCCGCGGCCACCGCGGACACTGCGCCAGGGGCCGGGGCTCCCGGGCCGCGCGACCCCCGCCTGCCGCGGACCCCGGCCCGGGGATCCTCCCCGCACCACCCGCGCGGGCGTCTTCTCCGAGGGGCCCGGGGCGGCTGAGGGCCGGACTCGACGGTCAGGGTTCGAGCCGAAGGCGGTCGGGGTGGGTGCAGACCTGGCTCGGGTGCCCGCGGGGGACAGCGCCCTACAGGCCGCGGCCGGTCGCCGCTGCAATGATGGGCACCGGCCAGGCCCGGGGGCACCTTGTGGAGGGGCGGCCGCGGAGGCCCGCTGCCCGGCGGGTAGGGCGCTGGAGCAGGGCGGCGGTCCAAGGAAAGGGCAGCTGTGTTGACCCTATTGACGGACTTGGAAAATGCACAATTTTCAGTGTCCTGAGCTGAGTTTTATTCGGGATCTTAGGGAGCACTGTAGCCCCGGAGACAGCTTCCCATAGCTCTGAGTGAGGGGCTGCTCCCTAACAGCGGAGGAGCAGCCAGTATCCTTGTGACCTGGCGTGGGGGGGTGGGGGGAGCCCCCTGGGGGGCCGGGGGGGGGGAGGAAACACCCACAGTGCTGCAGCCAAGCACACATTTCACTAGAAGGTAGCTGGGAGCATTGACGATTTTCTTGTTTTTCTATGTATGGAAAGACGCAAGAATCTGGGTCCACACATTTTCCTGAAATGTATCTGACTCTCTAAGGGGCCTGTTTTCCCAAAGCACAAAGCGCCTCATCCTGCCTTTCACCCTGAATCCCTTTCAGGGTGCACTGTAGGTCAGTGACTGCCGTGGCTGATGACTTGATCTTTGTACACCCCATCATGGCTCCCGGCTTCTACAGGCTCTGGAAGGAGACCCAGACCAGGGCCTGGGGAAGGGACCCCACCACGGCCCTCGTGGAGTGACTGGCTGTAGTGCGCTGTTCCGCTATTTGGTCAAAAGGGGAAGGAAGGACATTCCAGGGACCCGGGCCACAAAGAGTGGACAGTCAGCAGGACACAGGATGAGTCCAAGCCCTGTGGACATGGCCACCACGGAACTTACTTCAAGCCACAGACTGCATCCATCAGAGCCCTCAGGTCCAGCTGTGGGTGCTAGTAGAACATCCGCAGAGCCTGGAGCCCTAGCAGAGGGGGCTGGTGGTGGGCAAGGCTCAGGTGGTCAGGTGAGGCTGGCCCTGGGGCTGCAATCTTCTGGCCATCTCCCTGCCCCATCCCCCATTCCACAGAAAGTGTCTGTGCTGGGCATGACCAAGGAAAAGACCTCTCTCTCTGTCCGAACTCTTGCCTGGCTCAGAGGTGGGGCCTAGAGACCGGGTTTACCCCTGGTGGGTAAAATCTGCCTCTTCATGTCTGGGGGCCCCTCACTGGTACCGTGTGGACAAGAACCCCCAAGGGAGCCAAGCCTAAACTGTCTCACAAACTTTCCAAAGGAATATGATAATATGTAAACAAGACAGAATGTATTTCTCATCATGAAGTTAGAGTAGGTGGTGCTGGGCTGCTATGCGGCATTAGGATACAGACTGCTGTTCTGCTGGGTGGACCCTTCATTCACATGGCTCAAAATGGCAGCCCTTATCCAGCCATCAAGACTATATTCCAGCCAACAGTGAGGAGGGGGAGGGGCGGGGAGGGGGAGGGGAAGAGGTGAACTAGAGCCTGGGCCTTCTCCTTCCAGGACCCTTCGCAGAGGCCGCTTTTGCCAAATCTCCTCACATCCCATTGGCTAGAACATAGTCACATGAGCAACCTCACTGCAAGAGAGGCTGGGAAGGGTAGTGTTTGTTCAGTGAAGTGCCCGGCTTGAAGCGGGCCCAGAGGAGGAGGAGCTGCGGCCGTAGGGCTCTGTCTCTGCCCCGTGGCAGCGGAGTCCAGGCTGCGCCATCGGCAGCCTCGTCTGCGTCTTGTGACCCCTCTTGTTCTTGCCCGGTGGGAGGTTTGTGCTGAAGAACTTTCTAACCATTGAAACTGTCCAACCATGGACTGAACAGATGAAAAGCGGAAGCAGTCCCGGGTGTGGGCGAAAGCCGGCCTCGTGTGCCCTGGGGTTTACCTCTCCCGGGCCTGACCCGCTACACTCGCACCGCCCATGAGAACCCCGAAGCAGGGGGCGCCCCGTCCCCTTCTCCACCAGAGACCTGACGCTGCAGGTCCGGTGAACAAGGCGCTGCTGTGTGGCCACTGGGAGGCGCAAGGCCAGGCCACCCTCAGGACGCCCTGCTCCCTGAATGCCCAGGGCAGGCCTGGGCACAGAGGAGACTCAGCCTTTTCGCCTTGCTCCCTGTTCCCAGTTCTCCAGCCTCCCGCTCCCTTATCTCAGGGCAAAGTAATGAGTAACCCAGGACTTGGAGTTCTCAAGGTTATTTTGTCAATAAAGTTCTCCTTCTCAAGTGTCCCAAGATGTCTTTTGGGGCATGGCTTCTTTTCATTTTAATCAAGGTTGAAAGAAAATCGTTAAGTTTATCATTCACATTCCTAAAACTCAACTTTACTCTGGTGTAACCTACATATAATAAACTGCAGCCATTTAGAGCGTGATAAGTACGGACGGAGGTGCGCACCCGGATAATCAACACGACCCAGTTCGGGAGCACCGCCGTCAGCCCCCACGTCTCTCTCGCCGGCCCCTCCTGCCCCAGCCCCAGGCCACCTTAGTTCTCCCCCCGTGGGGGCTAGATCGTCTGTAACAGGACTGGTGTGTGCGCGGCCTGGATTTCTGGCCCCTCTACCAGGCTCACCCGAGTTCCCGCAGTGACTTTGGAGCGGGGGGTAGGTCTTTTTACCACTAGAAAATTCTGGCTGGTACCACACAAAGCACGGGATAATTTTCATCCGCAGTATTTCTGTGAACAGAATTGTCCTAAATAGAGGCCCAGGCACCACAGGGCCACCTCAGAGGGCCCCAGGGAGGGTGGGCGCAGGCCCACCCCGTTCATTCCCAGAACACTCCCTTCATGTCTCTTGGGCACTGATCCCTAAGGACTGGGACTCTGACCCCAGGGTGCTTTTAGACAATCATCTTATCAAGTTAACGTTCAGAAAATAAAACATTACCCTGGGCATTTATCCAGAAAAGGTGAAAACTCTACTTCAAAAAGGTACATGCTCCCAGTGTTCACAGCACCACTATTGTCAGCAACAGCCGAGACACGGAGGCAGCCTCAGTGCTCATGGACAGAAGGATGGTTAGAGAAGACGCAGCACACCCACGCGCGCACACACACACATGGACACACGTGCACACACACACGCGCACGCACACGCACACACGCACATGCACACACATGCACACACGCACACACACTGGAACACTACTCAGCCCCAAAGAAGGAGGAAATAGTGCTGTTTGCAGCAATGTGGATGGACCTAGAGATTATCATGTAGTCAGACAGAGAGAGACAAATATCATACGGTATCACTTACACGTGGAATCTGAAATATGACACAACCGAACTCATTGACAAAACAGAAATAGACTCAGTTCAGTCACTCAGTCATGTCCGACTCTTTGCAACCCCAGGGACTGCAGCATGCCAGGCTTCCCCGTACATCACCGATTCCCGGAGCTTGCTCAAACTCATGTCCATTGAGTCAGTGATGTCATCCAACCATCTCATCCTCTGTCACCTCCTTCTCCTCCTGCCTTCAATCTTTCCCATCTTCAGGGTCTTTTCCAATGAGTCAGTTCTTCGCATTAGGTGGCCAAAGTATTGGAGCTTCAGCTTCAGCGCCAGTCCTTCCACTGAATAGTCGGGACTGATTTCCTTTAGGATGGACTGTTCGATCTCCTTGCTGTCCAAGGGACTCTCAAGAGTCTTCTCCAACACCACAGTTCAAAAGCATCAGTTCTTCAGTGATCATCGTTCTTTATGGTCCACCTTTCACATCCATACATGACTACTGGAAAAACCATAGCTTTGACTAGACTGACTTTTGTCGGCAAAGTAATAGCTCTGCTTTTTAATACGTTGGCAAGGTTTGTCTTAGCTTTTCTTCCAAGAAGCAAGTGTCTTTTAATTTCTTGGCTGCAGTCACCATATGCAGTGATTTTGGAGCCCCAAAAAATACAGTCTCTCACTGTTTTGTTTCCCCATCTACTTGCCATGAAGTGATGGGATTGGATATGATGGTCTTAGTTTTTTCAAGGTTGAGTTTTAAGCCCACTTCTTCACTCTCCTCTTTCACTTTCATCAACAGGTTCCTCAGTTCCTCGTTGCTTTCTGCCATAAGGGTGGTGTCATCTGCATATCTTAGGTTATTGATATTTCTACTGGCAATCTTGATTCCAGCTTGTGCTTCATCCAGCCCAGCATTTCTCATGATGTACTCTGCATATAAGTTAAATATGCAGGGTGACAATATACAACTTTGATGTACTCCTGTCCCAATTTGGAACCAGTCTGTTGTTCCATGTCCAGTTCTTTTGCTTCCTGACCTGTATACAGGTTTCTCAGGAGGCAGGTCAGGTGTTCTGGAATTCCCATCTTTTTAAGAATTGTCCACAGTTTGTTCTGATCCACATAGTCAAAGCTTTTGGCTTAGTCAATAAAGCAGAAGTAGATGATTTTCTGGAACTCTGTTGCTTTTTCGATGATCCAGTGGATGTTGGCAATTTGACCTCTGGCTCCTCTGCCTTTTCTAAAGCCAGCTTGAACATCTGGAAGTTCACGGTTCACGTATTGCTGAAGCCTGGCTTGGAGAATTTTAAGCATTACTTTACTAGTGTGTGAGATGAGTGCAATTGTGCAGTAGTTTGAGCATTCTTTGGCATTGCCTTTCTTTGGGATTGGGATGAAAACTGACCTTTTCTGGTCCTGTGGCCACTGCTGAGTTTTCCAAGTTTGCAGGCATATTGAGTGCAGCACTTTCACAGCATCATCTTTTAGGATTTGAAATAGCTCAGCTAGAATTCCATCACCTCCACTAGCTTTGTTCATAGTGATGCTTCCTAAGGCCCATTTGACTGGATTTGTGGCTCTAGGTGAGTGATCACACCATCGTGGTTATGTGGGTTATTAAGATCTTTTTTTGTACAGTTCTTCTCTGTATTCTTGCCACTTCCTCTTAATATCTTCTGCTTCTGTTAGATCTATATGGCTTCTGTCCTTTATTGAGCCCATCTTTGCATGAAATGTTCCCTTGGTATCTCTAATTTTCTTGAAGAGATCTCTAGTCTTTCCCATTCTATTGTTTTCCTCTATTACTTTGCACTGATCGCTGAGGAAGGCTTTCTTATCTCCTTGCTCTTCTTTGGAACTCTGCATTTGAATGGGTGTATCTTTCCTTTTCTCCTTTGCCTTTCGCTTCTCTTCTTTTCACAGCTATCTGTAAGGCCTCCTTAGACAGACATTTTGCCTCTTTGCATTTCTTTTTCATGAGGATGGTCTTGATCCCTATCTCCTGTACAATGTCACGAACCTCTGTCCATAGTTCATCAGGCACTCTGTCTATCAGATCTAGTCCCTTAAATCTATTTCTCACTTCCACTGTATAATCATAAGGGACTTGATTTAGGTCATACCTGAATGGTCTAGTGGTTTTCCCTACTTTTTCAATTTAAGTCTGAATTTGACAATAAGGAGTTCATGATCTGAGCCACAGTCAGCTCCCAGTCTTGTTTTTTTTTTTTTTAATTAATTTATTTTCTAATTGAAGGATAATTGCTTTACAGAATTTTGTTATTTTCTGTCAAACCTCAACATGAATCAGCCATAGGTATACATTTATCCCCTCCCTTTTGAACCTCCCTCCCATCTCCCTCCCATCCCACCCCTCTACGTTGATACAGAGCCCCAGTTTGAGTTTCCTGAGCCAGACAGCAAATTCCCATTGGCTATCTATTTCCCATATGGTAATGTAGTTTACATATTACTCTCCATACATCTCACCCTCTCCTCCTCTCTCCCCATGTCCATAAGTCTATTCTCTATGTCTGTTTCTCCATTGCTGCCCTGCAAATAAATTCTTCAGAACCGTTTTTCTAGATTCCTATATATGTGATAGTATGTGATATTTATCTTTCTCTTCCTGACTTACTTCACTCTGTATAATAGGCTCTAGGGTCATCCACCTCATTAGAACTGTCTCAAATGTATTCCTTTTTATGGCTGAGTAATATTCCATTGCGTACACATAACACAACTTCTTTATCCATTCATCTGTCCATTGATATCTAGGTTGCTTCCACGTTCTAGCTATTGTAAATAGCACTGCAGTGAACAATGGGATACACGTGTCTTTTTCAATTTGGTTTCCTCAGGGTATATGCCTAGGAGTGGGACTGCTGGGTCATATGGTGGTTTTATTCCTAGTTTTTTAAGGACTCTCCATACAGTCTTCCATAGTGGCTGCATCAGTTTACATTCCTACGAACAGTACAAGAAGGTTCCCTTTTCTCACACCCTCTCCAGCATTTATTGTTTGTAGACTTTTTGATGAGGGCCATTCTGACCAGTGTGAGGTGATATCTCATTGTAGTTTTGATTTGCATTTCTCTAATAATGAGCAATGTTGAGTATCTTTTCATGTGTTCGTTAGCCATCTCTATGTCTTCTTTGGAGAAATCTCTGTTTAGGTCTTTTGCCCACTTTTTATTGGGTTGTTTGTTTTTCTGGTATTGAGTTGTATGAGCTGCTTGTGTATTTTGGAAATTAATCCTTTGTCAGTTGTCTCACTTGCTATTATTTTCCCCCATTCTGAGGGTTGTCTTTTCACCTTGCTTATAGTTTCCTTCGCTGTGCAGAAGCTCTTAAGTTCAATCAGGTCCCACTTGTTTATTTTTTATTTTATTTCCGTTACTCTAGGAGGTGGGTCATAGAAGATATTGATTTATGTCATCAAGTCTTCTGCCTATGTTTTCCTCTAAGAGTTTTATAGTTTCTGGTCTTACATTTAGGTCTTTAATCCACTTTGAGTTTATCTCTGTGTGTGGTGTTAGGCAGTGTTCTAATTTCTTTCTTTTGCATGGAGCTGTCCAGTTTTCCCAGCACCATTTACTGAAGAGGCTGTCTTTGCCCCATTGTATATTCTTGCCTCCTTTGTCAAAAATAAGGTACTCATAGGTGCACGGGTTTATTTCTGGGCTTCCCATCGTGTTCCATTGGTCTATATCTCTGTTTTGGTGCCAGTACCATACTGTCTTGATGAATGCAGCTTTGCAGTATAGTCTGAAGTCAGGAAGGTTGATTCCTCCAGCTCCATTCTTCTTTCTCAAGACTGCTTTGGCTACTTGGGGTCTTTTGTGTTTCCATATGAATTGTGAAATTTTATGTTCTAGTTCTGTGAAAAATGCCATTGGTAATTTGGTAGGGATCACATTGAATCTGTAGACTGCATTTGGTATAGTCATTTTCCCAGGAACATGGAATATCTCTCCATCTGTTTATGTCATCTTGGATTTCTTTCATGAGTGTCTTATAATTTTCTGTGTACAGTTTTTTTGTCTCCTTAGGTAAGTTTATTCCTAGATATTTTATTCTTTTTGTTGCAATGGTGAATAGGATTGATTTGTTAATTTCTCTTTCCGATTTTTCATTGTTAGTATATAGAAATGCAAGTGATTTATGTGTATTGATTTTGTATCCTGTGACTTTGCTAAATTCACTGATTAGCTCTAGTAATTTTCTGTCAGTATCTTTAGGGTTTTCTGTGTACAGTATCCTGTCATCTGCAAGCAGTGAGAGCTTTACTTCTTCTTTTCCAATATGGATTCCTTTAATTACTTTTTATTCTCTGATTGCTGTAGCTAGGACTTCCAAAACTATATTGAATAATAGTGGTGAAGGTGGATACCCTTGTCTTGTTCCTGATCTTAGAGGGAATGCTTTCAGTTTTTCACCATTGAGAGTAATGTTAGCTGTACGCTTATCATATATGGCCCTTACTGTGTTGAGGTGGGTTCCTTCTATGCTCTTTTTCTAAGAGTTTTAATCATAAATGGTGCTGAATTTTGTCAAAGGCTTTTCTGCATCTGTTGAGATGATCATATGGTTTTTACCTTTCAATTTGTTAATTTGGTCTATCACATTGATTGATTTGCATATATTGAAGAATCCTTGCATCCCTGGAATAAACCTAACTTGATCATGGTTTATGGGCTTTTTAATGTGTTGTTGAATTCTGTTTTCTAAAATTTTGTTACAGATTTTTGCATCTATGTTCATCAGTGATATTGGCCTGTAGTTTTCTTTTTTGTGTTGTCTTCACCTGGTTTTGGTATCAGGGTGATGGTGGCCTTGCAGAATGAGTTTGGAAGTGTTCTTTCCTCTGCAATTTTTGGAAAGAGTTTTAGAGGGATAGGCATTAGCTCTTCTCTAAATGTTTGATAGAATTCTCCTGTGAAGCCATCTGGTCCTGGGCTTTTGTTTTGGGGAAGATTTTTTTATCAGAGCTTCAATTTCAGTGCTTGTAATTGGGTTGCTCATAATCTCTATTTCTTCCTGGTTCATTCTTGAAAGATTGAACTTTTCTAAGAATCTGTCCATTTCTTCCAGGTTATCCGTTTTATCGCCATGTAGTTGTTCATAACAGTCTCTCACAATCCTCGGTATTTCTGCGTCGTCTGTTGTGACCTCTCCTTTCTCATTCCTAACTTTGTTGGTTTGATTTTCTCTCTTTGTTCTTGATGAGTCTGGCTACAGGTGTGTCAGTGTTGGTTATCTTCTCAAAGAGCCCGCTTCTAGTTTTATTCGTCTTTACTCTTGTGTCTTTCTTTTCTGTTTTCATTTGTTTCTGCTGTTTTTTATGATTTCCTTCCTTCTGCTATTTTTTGGGGGTGTTTTGTTCTTCTTTTTCCAGTTGTTTTAGGTGTAAGTTAGGTTGTTTATTCGATGTTTTTCTTGTTTCTTGAGGTAGGATTGTATTGCTATCAACTTTCCTCTTAGAACTGCTTTTACTGCATCCCATAAGTTTTTAGTTGTCATGTTTTCATTATCTTTTCTAGAAATTTATTTCCCTTTTGATTTCTTCAGTAACCTGTTGTTGCTTTAGAAATGTATTGTTTAATCTTCATGTGTTTGTGTTTTTACAGTTTTTTTTTCTTGTAATTGATATCTAGTCTCATAGCATTGTGGTTGGAAAAGATGCGTGATATGATTTCAATTTTCTTAAATTTACTGAGGCTTGATTTGTGACCCACGATGTGGTCTATCCTGGGGGATCTTCCATGTGCACTTGAGAAGAAGGTGTATTCTTCTGCATTTGGATGGAATGTCCTGAAGATATCAATGAGATCCATCTCATCTAATGTATCATTTAAGACTAGTTTCCTTAGTTTTCTGTTTTGATGATCTGTCCGTTGGTGTGAGTGGGGTGTTAAAGTCTCCTACTATTATTGTGTGACTGTCAATTTCTCCTTTTATGTCTGTTATGTTTGTCTTATGTACTGAGGTGCACCTATGTTGGGTGCATAGATATTTACAATTGCTATGTCTTTCTCTTGGATTGATCCCTTGATCATGACACAGTGTCCTTCCTTATTTCTCATAATATTCTTTACTTTAATGTCTATTTTGTCTGATACGAGGATTGCTACTCCAGCTTTCTTTTGCTTTCCACTTGCATGGAAGATCGTTTTCCATCCTCTTTCAGTTTATATGTGTCCTTAGGTCTGAAGTGGGTTTCTTGTAGTCCGCATATATATGGGTCTTGTTTTTGTATCCATCCAACCAGTCTGTGTCTTTTGGTTGGAGCATTTAATCCATTTACATTTAAAGTTATTATTGATATATATGTTCCTATTACCATTTTCTTAATTGTTTGGGGTTTGATTCTGTAGCTCTTTTACTTCTCTTGTATTTCTTGACTATAGAAGTCCCTTTAACGTTTGTTGTAAAGCTGGTTTGGTGGTAGTGAATTCTCTTAACTTTTGCTTGTCCGAAAAGCTTTTGATTTCTCTATCAATTTTGAATGAGATCCTTGCCGGGTAGAGTAATCATGGTTGTAGAATTTTCCCTTTCAGTACTTTAAATATATCCTTCCATTCCCTCCTGGCCTGTGGAGTTTCTGCTGAAAGATCAGCTGTTAAATGTATGGGGTTTCCCTTGTATCTTACTTGTTGCTTTTCTGTTGATGCTTTTAATATCCTTTCTTTGTGTTTAGTCCTTGTTAGTTTGATTAGTATGTGTCTTGTCGTGTTTCTCCTTGGGTTTATCCTGTACGGGACTCTTTGCGCCTCTTGGACTTGATTGACCATTTCCTTTTCCATGTTGGGGAAATTTTCAGCTATAATCTCTTCAAATATTTTCTCATAGCCTTTCATTTTCTCTTCTTATTCTGGGACCCCTGTAATTCAGATGTTGGCGTGTTTGATATCGTCTCAGGGGCCTCTGGGGCTGTTCCCAGCTTCTTTTCATTACTTTTTACTTTATTCTGATCTGCAGAAGCTATTTCCACCATTTTATCTCCCAGCTCACCGATTCGTTCTTCTGCTTCAGATATCCTGCTATTTATTCCTTCTAGAGTATTTTTAATTTCAGTGATTGGGTTCTTTGTCTCTGTATGTTTATTCTTTAGTTCTTCTAGGTCTTTTTTAATTGATTCTTGCATGTTATCCATTCTGTTTTGAAGAGTTTTGATCATCTTTACTATCATTCTGAATTCTTTTTCAAATAGTTTGCCTACTTCCTCTTCATTTATTTGGACTTCTGTGTTTCTAGTTTGTTACTTCATTCGTGCAGCATTTCTCTGCCTTTTCATTACTTTTTTTAACTTGTTGTGTTTGAGGTCTCCTTTTCCCAGGCTTCAGGGTTGAGTTCTTTCTTCCTTTTGGAAGAAAGGTTGGTGCAGTGGTTTGTGTGAGCTTCTTACAGGGTGAGATTTGTGCTGAGTTTCTGCTTGCTTGTTTGTTTTCCTGTGATGGGCAGGGCTGAGTGAGGTGGCGATCTTGGCTGATGATAATGGGTTTGTATTTTTGCCTTGTTTGTTGTTTAGATGAGGCGTCCTGCACAGGGTGCCACTGGGGGTTGGATGATGCTGGGTCTTGTATTCAAGTGGTTTCCTTGGTGTGAGTTCTCACTGTTTCACACTCCCTAGGGTCAGTTGTCTGGTGGTCTAGGGTCTTAGAGTTGGTGTTCCCACTCCAAGGGCTCAGGGCTTGATCTCTGGTCAGGAACAAAGCTTCCACAAGTGGTTTGTTATGGCTTTAAGTGACACTAAAACAAATACCCAAAACCAAGAAACCAAAGATAAATTCCAGACAAGTGGCAGTTACAAAATCAGGCAAATAATAATTAAAATAACAGAACATACGCATATACATATACACCCATGAGCAAAAGCAAGAGTCCAACAAAAATACAGTACAATAGATTGACCTGGCACACAAAAGAATCCAAAAATTATATCTACCAGTTAAGAACAAAACTAACTAAAGCACAGACTGGAAAAGAAAACTACAGCGAGGTGCCCAGTGGGGAATAAAGCCGTGAAGACAAAAACCAACAGATGTGTCGAGAGGAAAGGGAAGAAAGAAAGAAAAGACACGCAAAGTTAAATAGGGGTAGATGAGATTCATATACCTCAAAGATCAGCTGCCAGGGGAAAAGAACAGTAGGAAAAGCAAACAAGGGAATAAACGGAGAAAAAACAATAATAGGGTTGAAAATTTTTTTAAAAAGAGAAAAAGAAGAAAAAAAAAGAGGAAAACTCCAGAGAGCTGCAAAAGCCTAGCATAGAGGCAGCGATTTATAACAAAATAAAACGTGTGACTGAAAAGAAAAAAAGAATTAGATTCCATAGTGCCCATAAAATCAACAGCTACAAGGCGGCAGGGGGGAGAAAAAAGGAAATCCAAAAGAAACTACAGAACAAGTCAAAACAGAAGAATAATCAATGTTTTTCTTGAGTCACTGCTGTCAGAGTCCTTTCCTGCGCTGGGAGTCACAGTCCGTCTCATCTCCCTAGTTTCCCCTCCAACACCGTGCTGGTCTCTGGACCTGCTGTGCGGCCTCTCAGAGTCTAATCTGGTCCTGCTCCTGTGTGTTCTTGCCTCCAAAGTCCACAGCCATCAGAACTAATGCACTTTCTTTTGTGGGAGCTCTCAATGTCCTTTTATATATTCCGTAGACAGAGTCTGCCTAGTTGATTGTGTGGATTTAATCTGCAACTTGTACAGCTGGTGGGAAGGTTTTGGGTCTTCTTTCTTAGCCACACTGCCCCTGGGTTTCAATTGTGGTTTTATTTCCACCTTTACATGTGGGTCGTCCACTGCGGTTTACTCCTGAGGCTGCCCTGGAGGACTTGGGTTTGCCCAGTGAGGGCCAGGTGTGGAGGTGGTGCAGCTGCTTGGGTCGCAGGGGCCTGGCAGCACCAGGGACTCATGAGGGTTGGCAGCTAGGGTAGCAGGAAATATAGTGCTCTAGGAGGGTATGGCAACCAGTATCGGCCAATAAGCTCCAGTATTCTTGCCTGGAGAACTCCCCTGACAGAGAAGCCTGGCATGTCACAGTCTACAGGGTCGCAAAGAGTTGGACACAACTGAAGCGACCCCGTGTGAATACATACAAGACGTTTTTTGCCTGTGGCAGCTCTGCCCCAGTGAGGGTTGAGCGTGAAGGTGGCGCAGCTGCTTGGGTCGCAGGGGCCCTGGGGCGCCAAGTGTGCAGGGACGCAGACTGCCTCTGCCGCAGGAGTTGTGGGCCTATCAGAGTCTTTTTTCGAGCCTCTTGTAGCTGGCGATCAGAAGACCTCTTTGGCCAGTCTTTCTCCATAGCTCTGCCTGTTCAGGTACTTAGAGGGCGCCGTTGCCTGGGGTCTTTGTCTGTTGTTGGGCGCATCAGGCACATAGAAGGGCCCCCCGGGTGGGGTCCTTCTCCGTAGATGGGCGCATCGGGCGCTTAGAGGGGCACCCCGGGTGGGGTCCTTCTCCGTAGATGGGCGCAGCGGGCGCTTAGAGGGGCACCCCGGGTGGGGTCCTTCTCCGTAGATGGGCGCAGCGGGCGCTTAGAGGGGCACCCCGGGTGGGGGTCCTTCTCCGTAGATGGGCGCAGCGGGCGCTTAGAGGGGCACCCCGGGGGGGTCCTTCTCTGTAGATGGGCGCAGCGGGCGCTTAGAGGGGCACCCCGGGGGGGGGGGGGTCCTTCTCCGTAGATGGGCGCAGCGGGCGCTTAGAGGGGCACCCCGGGGGGGGGGGGTCCTTCTCCGTAGATGGGCGCAGCGGGCGCTTAGAGGGGCACCCCGGGGGGGGGGTCCTTCTCCGTAGATGGGCGCAGCGGGCGCTTAGAGGGGCACCCCAGGGGGGGGTCCTTCTCCGTAGATGGGCGCAGCGGGCGCTTAGAGGGGCACCCCGGGGGGGGGTCCTTCTCCGTAGATGGGCGCATCGGGCGCTTAGAGGGGCACCCCGGGGGGGGTCCTTCTCCGTAGATGGGCGCAGCGGGCGCTTAGAGGGGCACCCCGGGTGGGGTCCTTCTCCGTAGATGGGCGCAGCGGGCGCTTAGAGGGGCACCCCGGGTGGGGGTCCTTCTCCGTAGATGGGCGCAGCGGGCGCTTAGAGGGGCACCCCAGGGGGGGGGTCCTTCTCCGTAGATGGGCGCAGCGGGCGCTTAGAGGGGCACCCCGGGGGGGGGGGTCCTTCTCCGTAGTTCAGTGCCTCAGGCGTTTGATGGGCCAGCCTCTCTAGCGTTCAGCTGCAGATGCTGGCTGTGGGGAGAGAGGCTATGGTGATAGCGCCGCCCCCTACACGTGACTCAGCAGTATCGCCTTGCTTCCATGGCAGTCTGGCTTTCCTCCACAGGCCTTTCCCACCGTGATCTCCTCCCTCACATCCCCTCAGTTCATCTCTCCACAGTCAACAGCAGCCCTCACCCTGGGGTTGCTCCACAATCCCTAAGCTCCAGCTCCCAGCCGCTGCACCTTCCAAGGGACCTGCAAACCTGTCTGGGGTACGTATGGCTGCGGCAAGGACTGTCTGTTTCTCATTCCATTTAGGCGGCCACAGATCCGCTGTTCACTCTCAGCCTTAAATGTTTCTCCTCTGACTCGGACAGTTGCCCCGCTGTGGGGATCGGGCCCCTGCTTCAGTCTCCCCACCCACCAAAGGCAGGTACAGCCCTAGTAACACTCCTGCTTTTCCCCCCTTCATCCTGCCGAGTTTTGCGAGTTTCTATGTATTCGTTTCTGCTGGTCAAGTACTCCTGCCCGCTCTCAGCTGGTGTCCCACATGCACTTCTGTGTCTGAAGGTGTATTCCTGGTGTATCCGTGGAGAGAGATGTACTGCACGTCCCCCTAGTCCTCGCCATCTTGTACAGCCTGGTCTGTTTTTGCTGACTGTATAGAGCTTCTCCATCTTCGGCTGCGAAGAATATAATCAATCTGATTTCGGTGTTGGCCATCTGGTGATGTCCATGCGTAGAGTCTTCTCTTGTGTTGTTGGAAGAAGGTGTTTGCTGTGACCAGTGTGTTCTCTTGGCAGAACTCTGTTATCCTTTGCCCTGCTTCATTCTGTACTCCAAGGCCAAATTTGCCTGTTACTCCAGGTATCTCTTGACTTCCTACTTTTGCATTCCAGTCCCCTTTGTTGGGTGTTAGTTCTAAAGGGTCTTGTAGGTCTTCATAGTACCGTTCAAGTTCAGCTTCTTCGGCGTTACTGTTCAGGGCCTATACTTGGATTACCGTGATATTGAAGGTTTGCCTTGGAAACGAACAGAGATCATTCTGTCGTTTTTGAGATGGCATCCAAGTACTGCATTTCAGACTCTTTTGTTGACCATAATGGCTACGCCATTTCTTCTAAGGGATTCCTGCCCACAGTAGTAGATATAATGGCCATCTGACTCCAGTCCATCTTAGTTCACTGATTCCTAAAATGTTGATGTTCACTCTTGCTGTTACTATAGTCCATAATATTCTTGAAATATTTAAACATATGAAAAAACAATGATTATCAAGTGTTTAAGTAACAACAGCAGTCATGCTGTGTACATACGGGTATACATTTGTTTGCTTATATGTAAATGGTTTAGAAATAAACCTTAAAAAAAAAACTGTAAGCTCTCTGCACATGAAACAAGAAATCATTGCCGAGAAGTATTTTAAAAACAGACTCACAGAAGCTAAGCCAAGCTCAGAGGTGAGAAGATTTGATATAACAATGATTCATAGTTTCCATGAAACCCTCGTCAGAATCCTCAGGGTTCAGGAGGAACTTGTCAGGCTGACTCTAAAATTGTTGTGAAAAATACAAAGTTACCAAGAACAGGTGGGGACGGGGTGGGAGCGGGTGCTGCCCGAGACCCCAGGCTCAGCGCTGCCCCTGGTGGGTCCGCGAGACCCAGCTGATGCCAGAAGCCGCCGCGGCTCAGGGCACCCGGAAGAACACATCGAAATTAAAGCAAAATTCAATCCCAGGTCACATGACAGACAAAACTCAATTTGGTCAGGGGAGATTTGCAGGCCAAACAATTCTCATTCTTGAGCATAATATGGATGCCTGCCTTCCTGCCTTCAGGGGTAAAAAAAGATTTCTTAAAAAAGACACAAAAAGCCAAAAAAAAAAGAAAAAAGTAATATACATGAAAACATTAAAACTGGGAACATCTGTTCATCAGCTACCAGGAGAGGAAAGACAAGGAGGAACATACCATCGCCACACATACCATCAGCAACAGGCTTGTCTCCAGAACCCATGAAAGTGTGAAAAGTGAAAGTGTTCCTTGTTCATTCCTGTCTGCCTCTTTGTGACCCCATGGACTGTGGCCCGCCAAGCTCCTCTGTCCGGGGGATTCTCCAGGCAAGAATACTGGAGTGGTTGCCACTTCCTTCTCGAGGGAGTGACCCGAGAAGATCTACTACCAGCTAGAGTAGCTATGGTAACATTGAAGCCAGGAGACACGCAAACAAGAAAGTATAACGCATACACGAGGGGGAAACAGTCACTAAAAACTCTCTGAGGGGGCTCCCTTGTGGCCCAGTGGTTAAGGATTCTGGGCTTTCCCTGCCATGGCCCAGGCTCAATCCCTAGTCAGAGAACTAAGATGCTGCAAGCCATGCGACTTGGCCAAAAAAAGAAAACTATGTTTTTAAAAAAACAACCACCTCCCAACTGTTTCTGACAGAGCCTAGATGTCGGACTTAGCACAAAGGGACTTCAAAGCAGGTATTTTAAATATTTTCCAACATGTAAATGATGGAAGAATTATATTTACGTTTCTGAGTGTGTGTGTTGGGGCGGGGAGGGCTTCCCTGATGGCTCAGCAGGTAAAGAACCTGCCTGCAATGCAGGAGACCCAGGAGATTCAGGTTTGATTCCTGGGTCAGCAAGACCTCTTGGAGGAGGAAATGGAAACCCACTCCAGTATTCTTGCCTGGAGCATCCATGGACAGGGGAGCCTGGCAGGCTCCAGTGGATGAGGTCGCAGAGAGTCAGACACGACTCAGCAACTAAAGCGACAACAGCAGGATGTGCTGCGGATTGTGGACGATCACAGGGAAGAGCTGAAAGGGCACCTGGTCCTGGCCTGCGGTGAGCGAGGCTCACAATGTCAAGGGATTCAAAGCTGCAGCACACAGGGGACTTCCCTGTGGGCCGGTGGTTAAGACGCCGTGATTCCAATGCGGGGCTTGCAGGTTTAACCCCTGGTCGGGGACCTGAGATACCACATGCCATGCAATTAGGCCAAAAATAAGAACAATAATTTTTTAAAGGCTACAGCCCACAGTGGAGGCCGGGCACGGAGCGGACGGCGCGCCCACCATCTGACGGCTTGTGCTCACCCCAGTGAGGCCACAGCCCTCGACCTGGAACCACTTCAAGACCCGCCCGGACGCCAGCCTCCTAACCTTACAACCTGAACCCCAAATGCGTCGCTGGACCTGCCCTCAGTGACTGCGGACTATTTCAAAACCTGCAAAAAGAGAAGTTCATTGTGAGAAAAACTCCACCCATTTTGTACATTCCTGGAAAAGGTATCCATACAATGATCTTTTGGGTGCATAACCCCATCACTTCTAGAAAAAAAAAAAAAATTAAGGAACCCTATCGCCACCCAGTAGCCTCCCAAGGCGAGAGGGTGGAGACCACCAGTTCAGACGCCCGGATAGTCACCAGGCGCTGGGCAAGTCTCCCTGCCTCTCCTCTGGCGCATCGTGCAGCAGAAACGCCGCAGGTCACGGACGAGCCCCAGAGCAACACGCCGAGGCGCACCTGCGGCTGAGGCTGCACGGCTCGAGCGCGTAGCAAGCTGGCTGTGGGTGCTTCTCTTCCGAGCTGTACTGACCCCTTCTGGAAGCACCGGCTACTGCAGCTGCCCCGCCGGCTGCGGTTCATCGGTCAAGGCTCCAGGGGACCAAGCGCCCCGCCCGGCTGTCATCTTCCCTGGGAGTCAGGGTTTGTGTGAAGAGCTTCACACCGGAAAGACCCGGGTGTGTCCGCAGGTTTCACTGCAGTCTCCGTCGTGTCGGCTTTGACTGATCCCTGTGCAGCAAGAGCTGACTCCCAGCTTGGCATTCTAAAGAAAACGTTGCTGTGACCCTTCATCTCAGCCACTGATGCTTCCAGAGCAAGTCTGAGGCTTCTCCCCTGGATCTTCAAAATGCTTTTGTAGACTTCCACCACTTTTCACTGTTTGCAAACACTTCAGTTCTTCAGTAAGAGAAGATGCTTTGGTTCTAAAACTTTGAAGACTGAAAATATTTCTTTGTAATAAGTGATTCAAAGAAAAAAAATAAGCAAATGGAAAATCTGGAGATAAAAGACTGAAATGAAATGAAAAATCCACAAGATTCTGTCAAGAACAACTGGACAGAACAACTGGACAGAACAACTGGACAGAACAACTGGACATCCACATGAAGAAAAAGTAAATCCAGACGCAAAACTGGCACCCTTCATAAAAATTAATTGATAATGCATCAGACCTCAACGTAAAATGCAAAACTATAAAACTTCTTCCACATAACACAGGGGGAAATCTAGATGACCTTTGGTTGGGCGATGACTTTTGATATACAAAACCAAAGGCACAGCCCATGAAAGAAAGAATTGATAAACACGTTACTTCATTAAAATTAAAACCTTCTGTTCTGGGAAAAACACTGTCCAGATAATAAAAAGACGAGCCGCAGACTGAGAGAATATCAGCAAAAGACTCACCTGAAAAAGAACCGCTGTCAAAAAACCCCTGCTGTCCAGAACACACCAAGAGGGGTGTCCTTTGTGGTCCGGTGGTGAAGAATCTGCCTGCCAGTGCAGGGGACACAAGTCCAGCTCCTGGCTGGGGAGGATTCCACATGCTGTGAACTAAGCCCTCGTGCTACAGCTAGAGAACCGTGTGTCAGGATGGAAGACCCTTCATGCCACAGCGCAGGCCCCTCATGCCACAACTAAGACCCAAAGCGGCCCTGAAAGAGAAAATACAGAAGATGACCGTTATCCCCAACCTGGTCTCTAGAGTCAAGGTGGTTCCCATCAAGATCCGGAAGCTTTTTTCTTTTTCCCCAGAAATGGACAAGTGAAGTGAAAGTCACTCAGTGTGTCCGACTCTTTGTGACTCCGTGGACTACACAGTCCATGGAATTCTCCAGGCCAGGATACCGGAGTGGGTAGTCATTCCCTTCGCCAGGGGATCTTCCCAACCCAGGGACCGATCCCAGGTCTCCCACATTGAGGGCAGATTCTTTACCAGCTGAGCCACTAGTGAAGCCCAGAAATTGACAAGCTGACCTTAAAATTGGGCTTCCCAGGTGGCGCTAGTGGTAAAGAACTTGCCTGCCAACGCAGGAGACATAAGAGACCTGGGTTCGATCTCTGGGTTGGGAAGATCCCCTGGAGGAGGGAATGGCAACCCACTTCAGTGTTCTTGCCTGGAAAATCCCATGGACAGAAGAGCCTGGCGGGCTACAGTCCATAGGGTCGCAAAGAGTTGGACATGACTGAAGTGACTGAGCACACACAACCTTAAAATTACATAGAAAGGCAAAGGACCCAGAACAACAGCAACAATACAAATCTTGAAAAGGAAGAACAGAGTTGAAGGACTCACACTTGCCAGTTGGAAAATTGACACAAACTGGAAGAATCACACAAACGCTCTCCTGGCGGAAGACCAGACACACAGATCAATGGAGCCAGCGGAGGCTCCAGAACCAAATCTGCACATTCACGGCCAATTAATGTTTTACAGAAGCCTCATGACAGTTCGGGTTTTGTTTCTGTTTATTTTTTGGTGGGGGGGCGCCGCACCGCATGGCGTGCTGCATCCTACTTCCCAGAGCAGGCATCCAGCCCACGCCCCTGCTGGGGGGTGTGCAGTCTTAACCACGAGACCGCCAGGTGTCCCAGGAGGGACAGGTTTGTGTCCTCTTGGTTGGGCTACAGACCCGTTCGTTATTCAGTCAAAACCTAATCTAGGTGCTGCTGTGAAGGCAATTTGTAGATGAAGTCCATAATCATTTGATTCTAGGTAAAGCAAAGGATCCTACATGACTTGTTAGTGCTTAGTCACTCAGTCGTGTCCGACTCACCTGCGACCTCCATGGACTGTACCCCACCAGACTCCTCGGTCCATGGGATTTCCCAGGCAAGAATACTGCAGTGGGTGGGAATGGGTTCAATTCAGTTCTTTGAAAGCCCCTCAGAGAACAGCTGAGGCTTCCCTGAAGAATAAGAAATTCTATCCGTGGATACCTCATGCCAGAGGTTCAGCCTGCCATTTCCAACTCCTGCTCCAAATTTTTCTTAACTTGCCTAGTTAGGCATCTTGTAGCTGATTCCTAGAAACAAATTCCTTAATACATATCCCCCATGGATTCCTTTTCTCTGGTTGAACCCTAAGTGACACAGGGGTCATGAGAAATCAATGAAGAAAGCGTAGTCTTTTCAAAGAATGGTGCTGGGAAAATTGGATATCAACAGGGAAAAAGATTAATTTAGACTCTCACCTCACAGTTCAGTTCAGTTCAGTTCAGTCACTCAGTCGTGTCCGACTCTTTGCAACCCCATGGACTGCAGCACACCAGGCCTCCCTACCATCACCAATTCCCAGAGTTTACTCAAACCCATGTCCATTGAGTTGGTGATGCCATCCAACCATCTCATCCTCCATTGTCCCCTTCTCCTCCCACCTTCAATCTTTCCCAGCATCAGGGTCTTTTCCAATGAGTCAGTTCTTCGCATCAGGTGGCCAAAGTATTGGAGTTTCAGCTTCAACATCAGTCCTTCCAATGAACACCCAGGACTGATCTCCTTTAGGATGGACTGGTTGGATCTCCTAGCAGTCCAAAGGACTCTCAAGAGTCTTCTCCAACACCACAGTTCAAAAGCATCAATTCCTCGGCGCTCAGCTTTCTTTATAGTCCAACTCTCGCATCCATACATGGCTACTGGAAAAACCATAGCCTTGACTGGACGGACCTTTGTTGGAAAGTAATGTCTCTGCTTTTTAATATGCTGTCTAGGTTGGTCATAACATTTCTTCCAAGGAGCAAAGTGTCTTTTAATTTCATGGCTGAAATCACCATCAGCAGTGATTTTAGAGCCCCCCAAAATAAAGTCTGTCACCGTTTCCACTGTTTCCCCATCTATTTGCCATGAAATTATGGGACCAGATGCCATGATCTTAGTTTTCTGAATGTTGAGCTTTAAGCCAAATTTTTCACTCTCCTCTTTCACTTTCATCAAGAGGCTCTTTAGTTCTTCTTCACTTTCTGCCATGAGGGTGGTGTCATCTTCTTATCTGAAGTTATTGATATTTCTCCCAGAAATTTTGATTCCAGCTTGTGCTTCTTCTAGCCCAGCGTTTTTCATGATGTACTCTGCATATAAGTTAAATAAGCAGGATGACAATATACAGCCTTGATGTACTCCTTTTCCTATTTGGAACCAGTCTGTTGTTCCATGTCCAATTCTAATTGTTGCTTCCTGACCTGCATACACATTTCTCAAAAGTCAGGTCAGGTGGTCTGGTATTCCCATCTCTTTAAGAATTTTCCACAGTTTGTTGTGATCCACACAGTCAAAGGCTTTGGCATAGTCAATGAAGCAGAAGTAGATGTTTTTCTGGAACTCTCTTGCTTTTTTGATGATCCAGTGGATGTGGGCAATTTGATCTCTGGTTCCTCTGCCTTTTCTAAATCCAGCTTGAGCATCTGGAAGTTCACGGTTCATGTATTGCTGAAGCCTGGCTTGGAGAATTTTGAGCATTACTTTACCAGCGTGTGAGATGAGTGCAATTGTGCAGTAGTTTGAGCGTTCTTTGGCATGGGCTTTCTTTGGGATTAGAATGAAAACTGACCTTTCCCAGTCCTGTGGCCACTGCTGAGTGTTCCAGATTTGCTGGCATATTGAGTGAAGCACTTTCATAGTATCATCTTTTAGGATTTGAAATAGCTCAACTGGAATTCCATCACCTCCACTAGCTTTGTTTGTAGTGATGCTTCCTAAGGCCCACTTGACTTCACATTCCAGGATGTGTGGCTCTAGGTGAGTGATCACACCATCGTGATTATCTGGGTCGTGAAGATCTTTTTTGTACAGTCCTTCTGTGTATTCCTGCCACCTCTTCTTAATCTCTTCTGCTTCTGTTAGGTCCATACCATTTATGTCCTTTATCGAGCCCATCTTTGCATGAAATGTTACCTTGGTATCTCTAATTTTCTTGAAGAGATCTCTAGTCTTTCCCATTCTGTTGTTTTCCTCTATTTCTTTGCACTGATCGCTGAGGAAGGCTTTCTTATCTCTCCTTGCTATTCTTTGGAACTCTGCATTCAGATGGGTGTATCTTTCCTTTTCTCCTTTGCTTTTCGCTTCTCTTCTTTCTCAGCTATCTGTAAGGCCTCCTCAGACAGCCATTTTGCCTTTTTTGCATTTCTTTTTCTGGAGACGGTCTTGATCACTGCCTCCTGTACAGTGTCACAAACCTCCGTCCATAGTTCATCAGGCACTCTGTCTATCAGATCTAGTCCCTTAAATCTATTTGTCACTTCCACTGTATAATCATAAGGGATTTGATTTAGGTCATACCTGAATGGTCAAGTGGTTTTCCCTACTTTCTTGAATTTCAGTCCGAATTTGGCAATAAGGAGTTCATGATCTGAGCCACAGTCTGCTCCCGGTCTTGTTTTTGCTGACTGCATAGAGCTTCTCCACCTTTGGCTGCAAAGAATATCATCAGTCTGATTTCGGTGTTGACCATCTGGTGATGTCCACGTGCAGAGTCTTCTCTTGTGTTGTTGGAAGAGGGTGTTTGCTATGACCAGTGTGTTCTCTCGGCAGAACTCTATTAGCCTTTGCCCTGCTTCATTCTGCACTCCAAGGCCAAATTTGCCTGTTACTCCAGGTATCTCTTGACTTCCTACTTTTGCATTCCAGTCCCCTATTATGAAAAGAACATCTTTCTGGGGTGTTAGTTCTAAAAGGTCTTGTAGGTCTTCATAGAACCGTTCAACTTCAGCTTCTTCAGCATTACTGGTCAGGGCATAGACTTGGATTACTCACCTCACAGTATATACAAAAATTAGTACAGAATTGATTCACAGATCTAAATGTAAGAGCTAAACCCATAAAATCACATGGAATAAAGCATAGCAAATCTTTATGATCCTGGATTCAGCAAAGACTTAGCTACAACATCAAAGGCATGATCCAACATAGAAAGAAATTAATAAACATCACTTCATAAAAATTTAAAACTTCTGTACTCTGAAAGACATTCTTAAGAGCACTACCCACTCTCTTGTAATAACCTTTAATGGAAGAGAATTTTTAAAAAGAAGATACATATATTGAATCACTTTGCTGTCTGTCTGAAAGTAACACAACACTGTAGATCAACCATATTTCAATAAAAATCCAAAAAAAAAAACATTTTTAAATAATTTAAAAAACTGAGAAAATATTTACAAATTATGTAGCTGATAAAGAGACTTACAGCTGAACTATATAAAGACCTCTTGCAACTCAATAATGAGACAGACTCATAATAGAAATGGCTGCTAAGCACATGGAAAAATGCTCACCGTTAGTTACTAGGGGAATGCAGATTGAAACCACACACTAGTATCTCTGTAATGAAAAGGACTGTCAGTAACAAGTTTTGGCAAGGATTCAGAGAACCTGTCACCCTCACACACTGCTGGTGGAATGAAAAACGGGAGTCACTTTCGAAAGCAGAGTGGAAGTTTCTTCAAAAATTACACACAAAAAGTTTTAAATGACTCAGCAATTCCACTCTTTGATATTGATTCAAGATAAATAAAAACACGTGTCCACACAAAGAAACTTTTGGCTAATGTTCCTTGCACCATTTATGCATAAAAGCCAAAAAATGGAAACAGTGCCAATGTCCATTAAGCGGTGAGCGAGTAAAGGAAGTGCCTTTGATCCATTTAATGGGATCCTATTTAGCAATAGAAAGGAAGACACCAACTGCCAATATGTCCTAGGGCGCGGGTGAACCTCAAAAACGTGCTAAGTGAAAGAACTCAGACAAAAACTACGGAAGATTCCGTTTGCATGAAATGCATTTGCAAAAGGGCAGCTACAGAGACAGAAGGAGGGTTCGCGGTTTTCAGAGAAACAGGTGGAAACAGGGATTCGCGGAAAATGAGCAGGATGGCTCTTTCTGGATGATGGAAATATTCTAAACCTGAATTTCGATGATATTTGCACAAACTGCAAATTTACTAAAAATCAATTGTCGTTCAGTTGCTAAGTCATGTCCGACTCTTTGAGACCCCACAGACTGCAGCACGCCAGGCTTCCCTGTCCTCTACCATCTCCCAGAGCTTCCTCAAACTCATGTGCATTGGGTTGGTGCTTCCATCCAACCTTATCTCATCCTCTGTCGTCCCCTTCTCCTCCTGCCCTCAATCTTTCCCAGCATCAGGGTCTCTTCTATGAGTCAATTCTTCCCATCAGGTGGCCAAAGTATTGGAGTTTCAGCTTCAGCATTAGTCCTTCCAGTGAATATTCAGGACTGATTTCCTATAGGATGGACTGGTTGGATCTCCTAGCAGTCCAAAGGACTCTCAAGAGTCTTCTCCAGCACCACAGTTCAAAAGCATCAATTTTTCGGCGCTCAGCCTTCTTTAGAGTCCAACTCGCACATCCATACATGACTACTGGAAAAACCACAGCTTTGACTAAATGGACCTTTGTTGGCAAAGAAATGTCTCTGCTTTTTAATATGCTGTCTAGGTTGGACATAGTTTTTCTTCCAAGGAGCAAGCGTCTTTTAATTTCATGGCTGCAGTCACCATCTACAGTGATTTTGGAGCCCAAGAAAATAAAATCTGCCACTGTTTCCATTGTTTCCCCACCTTTTTGCCATGAAAATGGGCCCAGATTTACAGTGGTTGATCTACAGTGTTGTGTTACTTTCAGACAGACAGCAAAGTGATTCAATATATGTATATTCTTTTTAAAAATTCTCTTCCACTAAAGGTTATTACAATGGGCCCAGATCTTAGTTTTTTTAATGTTGAGCTTTAAACCAGCTTTTTCACCCTCCTCTTTCACCTTCATCAAGAGGCTCTTTAGTTCTTCTTCACTTTCTGCCATAAGGGTGGTGTCATCTGCATATCTGAGGTTATTGGTATTTCTCCCGGCAATCTTGATTCCAGCTTGTGCTTCCTCCAGCCCAGCGTTTCTCATGATGTACTCTGCGTATAAGTTAAACGAGCAGGGTGACAATATACAGCCTTGATGTACTCCTTTTCCTATTTGGAACCAGTCTGTTGTTCCATGTCCAGTTCTAATTGTTGCTTCCTGACCTGCATACAGATTTCTCAGGAGGCAAGTCAGGTGGTCTGGTATTCCCATCTCTTTAAGAATTTTCCACAGTTTGTTGTGATCCACACAGTCAAAGGCTTTGGCATAGTCAGTGAAGCAGAAGTAGATGTTTTTCTGGAACTCTCTTGCTTTTTCGATGATCCACCAGATGTTGGCAATTTGATCTCTGGTTCCTCTGCCTTTTCTAAATCCAGCTTGAACATCTGGAATTTCTCACTTCACATACTGTTGAAGCCTGGCTTGGAGAATTTTGAGCATTACTTTGCTAGTGTGTGAGATGAGTGCAATTGTGTGGTAGTTTGAGCATTCTTTGGCATTGCCCTTCTTCAGGACTGGAATGAAAACTGACCTTTCCCAGTCCTGTGGCCACTGCTGAGTGTTCCAAATTTGCTGGAATATTGAGTGCAACATTTTAAAAGCATCCTCTTTTAGGATTTGAAATAGCTCAACTGGAATTCCATCACCTCCACTAGCTTTGTTCATAGTGATGCTTCCTAAGGCCCACTTGACTTCCCATTCCGGGATGTCTGGCTCTAGGTGAGTGATCACACCATCGTGATTATCTGAGTCGTGAAGATCTTTTTTGGACAGTTCTTCTGTGTATTCCTGCCACCTCTTCTTACTATCTTCTGCTTCTGTTAGGTCCATACCATTTCTGTCCTTTATTGTACCCATCTTGGCATGAAATATTCCCTTGGTGTCTCTAATTTTCTTGAAGAGATCTCTAGTCTCGCAGATTCTACTGTTAAAAATCAATTAATTGTCCACTTAAAATGGGTAAATTTTGTGGTATGGAAATGATACCTCATTCAAACTGCTTTTAAAAAAATAAACAGACAAAATTACAACATAAAATACAAGCTCAACCAGACTGATTAGGGTTGTAAATTTACGTGGCTAAAGTATGAAGAAAACGAGATGGTGATTGTCTGGAACGTGGGGTGGTTATAGAGTAGGGTGGGGGAGGGGCGTGGGGCAGTTGTGGGGGTGTCAGGGAGTAGAGGGGAGGCCAGCAGGCATCCAGGAGACGGACTGTGTCCTATTTCTTGACCTGGATGGTGAGCACATGAGTGTTTGCTTTGCAGTAAAGCTTTATTTAGGAGAAGGCGATGGCACCCCACTCCAGTACTCTTGCCTGGAAAATCCCATGGACGAAGGAGCCTGGTAGGCTGCAGTCCATGGGGTCTCGAAGAGTCAGACATGACTGAGCGACTTCCCTTTCACTTTTCACTTTCCTGCATTGGAGAAGGAAATGACAGCCCACTCCAGTGTTCCTCCCTGGAGAATCCCAGGGACGGGGGAGCCTGGTGGGCTGCCATTTATGGGGTCGCACAGAGTCGGGCACGACTGAAGCGATGCAGCAGCAGCAGCAGCAGCAGCAAAGCTTTATTTTATTTTATTTTTGGCCACACTGTATGGTTTTGCAGGATCTTAGTTTCCCTACCAATGACTGAAGCTGAGCCATGGCAGTCAAAGCACTATATCCTAACCACTGGACTGCCCCTTTAAACATATTTTTTGTTTTATACACATCGCTTGATGTGTGTTATATTACACAACAATACCAACCAAAAATGTATTGTTTCAGAGAATAAATCAAACAAAAATGAGCAAGACTTGTCTTCAGCAAATTACAAGCTCTACTGAAAGACATTAAATCAGGTCTTAATAAGTGTGTAATAGTGTAAAGGGATCGTTATTCCCCAAATTGATCTGTAGAGTCAATGCAATTCTGATCAAATCCTAAAAGGTTTTTCAAAGAATCTGACAAGGACTTCCCTGAAGGTGCAGCAGTTGGGGCTCTGTACCCAATGCAGGGGCACAGGTTCTGTCCCTGGTCAGGGAAGTTGCTCTGCCACGCCTCCAGATGGGCTTTTTGGTTTTCACAGCCCCTGCCAGTCTGCCCTGTTCCCCATAAAGCAAGTTCCCCCGCTTGTTCTCTGGATTTGCCTTTGGTCTATCACATTTCTAACACCCTGAATTGCAACTCCTCTGCTATTTTCGAATGAATTTGCCTTTGCTGGTAAAATAACTGGCTCCCACTTATCAAGGTTGATCTATGTGGTGTCAGAAACGGGATCTGAAGGAGGTGAGCCCGAGAGCATGTGGGCCCTGGAGCTGAGCAAGCCCCTCATGCTCATCGCTTCCCCGGGTCTCGTCTTGGACTCCAAACTCCACTCTTTCTGCGTCTTGAGCTCTCTGACTTTATTCAGGATCTGGAACAGCTTTGTCCTCTCACGGGGAGGCATCATCCTTTTTGGGTCAAGGTTTCATCCTTGGTGAGGACTTGGTTGTTTTCTGGAGAGTGCAGTAGTGACATTTTTGGGGAATGAGCTAACTGGAATCCAGTGACTTGTTTTATTCCTTTTGGAATCTGGTCTAGGACTCCAGCAACTTTCTTGGGCTTCCAGGAGAACTTAAGGAAAAGGGATCCTGGGCATCTAAGCGCTCTGAGGGCGGCCCTCCTCCAGGGACTCTGGCAGGTCCATGTTTAAAAGCTTGGACCCTGACAGGCTCTCCCCTCCCCGCAACATGTTCATTTTTTATAAAGTGGGCCAAACGAAGTAATCCGAATTAAGATGGCCGTTACAGGGGACTTTTGATCTTCCCACACTTGTTTTTAAGATTCACCTGGAGTGCTGTGGTTCTAGAATTAAACACAAGGAGTAGGGTATCTATTTTCATTGGTACCTGGAAACTTCCAAATGTGCGCAAAAGTCTAATTGCTTGTTTGCAAGATAACATTTCTAAACTGCCCCAACAACTGAAAAACTTGAAAAGAACAAAACAGTTTCTGAAGCCTCAGGCTCCTTGAGTTCCCCTCCCCGCGCGGGTTTGTCTCTGACACCCTCCGGTTGCTTCTCCACTTCCTTCTTCTCCGACTCCACCCGCTTTGTCTCAGACTCCACCCCTTTGTCTCAGACTCCACCCCTTTGCCTCGGACTCCACCCCTTTGCCTCGGACTCCACCCCTTTGCCTCGGACTCCACCCCCTTGTATCTGACTCCACCCCTTTGTATCTGACCCCACCCCGTTTGTTTTGTCCTCTCCCCTCCGCCGTGGAAACCTGCCCCTTTAAAATCAATCTTCTTAGGATCCTACTGCTAAACCTCCAACTATGGAGCAAATAAATAACTAGAAAGAAACATTAAAATAGCTGCTGCTGCTGCTAAGTCGCTTCAGTCGTGTCCGACTCTGTGCGACCCCATAGACGGCAGCCCGCTAGGCTCCCCCGGCGCTGGGATTCTCCAGGCAAGAACACTGCAAATGCCCTCAATTTTTTATAATATACAAATATACTCCAAAACCCCTAGGAGAAAACTTTATTTCTGTTACTATTGAAATCTTGGTAAGTCATGCATTATGTTTGTCAAGGGGAAATTTATTTTAAGTTAGTCCACCTTACGGGATGCCATTAAAATGGAGGATTCCACACATCCTGATGGACATCACCAGATGGTCAACACCGAAGTCAGATTGATTATATTCTTTGCAGCCAAAGATGGAGACGCTCTATACAGTCAGCAAAAACAAGTCCAGGAGCGCACTGTGGCTCAGATCACCAGCTCCTTATTGCCCAATTCAGACTTAAATTCAAGGAAGTAGGGAAAACCACTAGACCATTCAGGTATGACCTAGATCAAATCCCTTACAATTATACAGTGGAAGTGACAAATAGACTCAAGGGATTAGACCTGATAGACAGAGTGCCTGAAGAACTATGGACGGAGGTTTGTGACACTGTACAGGAGGCAGAGAACAAGACCATCCCCAAGACAAAGAAACGCAAAAAGGCAAAATGGTTATCTGAGGAGGCCTTACAAATAGCTGAGAAAAGAAGAGAAGCTAAAGGCAAAGGAGAAAAAGAAGGATACAGCCATTTGAATGCAGAGATCAGAAAGCCTTCCCCAGGCCGCCGCATTCACCCTCTGCGACGGCCCCCACTGGCTGCTGTGTGTGCTTCTCTCTGTATCTGAATAAATCCACTTCTTACCAAAATAAGAAAGAAAGCCTTCTTCAGTGATCAATGCAAAGAAATAGAGGAAAACAACAGAGTGGGAGAGACTAGACATCTCTTCAGGAAAACTAGAGACACCAAGGGAACATTTCATGCAAAGATGAGCCCAAGAAAGGACAGAAATGGTACAGACCTAACAGAAGCAGAAGATATGAAGAAGAGGAGGCAAAAATACACAGAAGAACTGTATTCAAAATAGCTTCATGACCCAGATAACCACGATGGTGTGATCACTCACCTAGAACCAGACATCCTAGAATGCAAAGTCAAGTGGGTCTTAGGAAGCATCACTATGAACAAAGCTAGTGGGGATGATGGTATTTCACTTGAGCTATTTCAAATCCTGCAAGATGATGCTGTGAAAGTGCTGCACTCAATATGCCAGCAAATTTGGAACACTCAGCAGTGGCCACAGGACTGGGAAATGTCAGTTTTCATTCCAATCCCAAAGAAAGCCAATGCCAAAGAATGTTCAATCTACTGCACAACTGCACTTATCTCACACACTAGCAAAGTAATGCTCAAAATTCTCCAAGCCAGGCTTCAACAGTACGTGAACCGTGAACTTCCAGATGTTCAAGCTGGATTTAGAAAAGGCAGAGGAACCAGAGATCAAATTGCCAACATCCACTGGATCATAGAAAAAGCAAGAGAGTTCCAGAACAACATCTATTTCTGCTTCACTGACTATGCTAAAGCCTTTGACTGTGTGGATCACAACAAACTGTGGAAAATTCTGAAAGAGATGGGAATACCAGACCACCTGACCTGACTTTTGAGAAATCTGTATGCAGGTCAGGAAGCAACAGTTAGAACTGGACATAGAACAATGGACTGGTTCCAAATCAGGAAAAGAGTAGGTCAAGGCTGTATGTTGTCACCCTGCTTATTTAACTTATATGCAGAGTACATCATGCGAAATGCTGGGCTGGATGAAGCACAGGCTGGAATCAAGATGGCCGGGAGAAATATCAATAACCTCAGATATGCAGATGACACCACCCTTATGGCAGAAAGCAAAGAAGGACTAAAGAGCCTCTTGATGAAAGTGAAAGAGGAGAGTGAAAAAGTTGGCTTAAAGCTCAACATTCAGAAAACTAAGATCATGGCATCTGGCCCCATCACTTCATGGCAAATAGATGGGAAAACAGTGGAAACAGTGGCAGACTTGATTTTGGGGGGCTCCAAAATCACTGCACATGATGACTGCAGCCATGAAATTAAAAGACGCTTGCTCCTTGGGAGGAAAGTTATGACCAACCTAGACAGCATATTAAAAAGCAGAGACATTACTTTGCCAACAAAGGTCTGTCTAGTCAAGGCTATGGTTTTTCCAGTAGTCATGTATGGATATGAGAGTTGGATTATAAAGAAAGCTAAGCGCCGAAGAGTTGATGCTCTAGAACTGTGGTGTTGGAGAAGACTCTTGAGAGTCCCTTGGACTGCAAGGAGATCCAACCAGTCCATCCTAAAGGAGATCAGTCCTGGGTGTTCATTAGAAGGACTGATGCTGAAGCTGAAACTCCAATACTTTGGCCACCTCGTTTGAAGAGCTAACACATTTGAAAAGACCCTGATGCTGGGAAAGATGGAAGGCAGGAGGAGAAGGGGACAACAGAGGATGAGATTGTTGGATGGCATCACCGACTCAATGGAGATGAGTTTGAGTAAACTCCAGGTGTTGGTGATGGACAGGGAGGCCTGGCGTGTTGCAGTCCATGGGGTCGCAAAGAGTCGGACACGACTGAGTGACTGAAATGAACAGAACTGAATTCATGTGCCTGAACTGCGTAAGCATTTGTAAGACCCTCACGGAAAACCAACTGCTTTTTTGTTTTGTTTTCCAGACACAGTGGATCACCTTTTCTCCTTTAAGTTGTGTATACGTGCATGTGTGCTACGTCGCTCGGTCCTGTCCCACTCTCTGCGACCCCATGGCCTGTAGTCTGCCCAGTTCCTCTGTCCATGGGATTCTCTAGGCAACAATACTGGTGTGGATTGCCATGCCCTCCTCCCGGGGTTCTTCCCGGCCCAGGGATTGCACCTGAGTCTTCTGTGTCTCCAGCATTGGCAGGCGGGTTCTTTACCACTAGTGCTACCTGGGAAGCCCTGAGAAGTCTATACCTTACGATTTGGTCAAGTGCATCTTTGCGTCAAAGGTTGATATTTGTATTTTTCTCCCTACCTGGTCCCTCGAGAGTTCTGAAACTTTTATTGAATATTAGTCTCTCATGACAGTGGACAGGTTTGCACAGGTTTGATGGGGTCTGTTCTCACTGGAACAGAATACCCAATGCACATGGCTCCTGCTTCTCGGATCCACCGCTGAGAGAGGGAGAAAGATTTCTGCACTGCTTCTATGGAAATAACCAGCTGGGAAATTCCCTGGTAGTCCAGTGGTTAGAACTCCCCATTCTCACTGCCAAGGGCCTGGGTTTGATCCCTGGTTGGAGAACTAAGATCCCACATGCCGTGTGGTGCAGCCAAAAAACAAAAAAAAAGTTTAAGAAAATTACCAGTTGGGATTAACATATACACACTACTGTACAGAAAAATAGATAACCAACAAGGATCTACTCTGTAGCACAGAGAACTGCACTTTGCTGTACACCTGAAACTAACATATCAGTGTAAATCAATTATACGTCAATTAACTTTTTAAAAAACTTAAAAAAATCACTGGGCTCTGGCAGAGCGCCCCTCTCTCTATGCAGTCCAGGAGACCAGGATGCCCACAGCATGCCCCAGAGGCCGGAGGCCCTAGAAAAGGCGCCCCTACAAGGAACCCCTCCAGCCTCGCCTGAAGGGCACTGCCAGTCCCTGCTGACTAACCGCTGTCGCCCAACTCCAGGGAGGAGGCTCCAGGTCCAGCGTCCCGTGTAAAGAAAGCACCGAACCCCAGCTGGGCCTGCACACCGTCTGCAGCCCTGAGGGTAAACACCCATTAGGCCCTGAAGCGGAGGACACCAGCTTCCCCACGATGTCCGGACGCCGCCCGTGCACCTTCATTTCAGCACAGCCCCTCGCCTTCCTCCCACGGAAGGACAGCTCCCTCGTTCACACTTCCCGATCTCCGGAGAAAGGGGGCTTCCCTGGTGGCTCAGACAGTAAAGAATCCGCCTGCAATGCAGGAGACTTGAGTTCCGTCCCCGGGTTGGGAAGACCCCCAGAGAAGGGAATGGCTACTCACTCCAGTATTCTTGCCTGGATAATCCCATGGACTGAGGAGCCTGGCGGGCTGCAGTCCATGGTGTCGCAAAGAGCTGGACACAACTGAGTGACTAACACTTTCACTTTCTGGAGAAAGGGGGCCACCTCTCTTGATTGCCCGATTTGCCATCGGAAGTCTCAGCCCACCCAGCAGAGCAGGGACCCTTTGGTTCACTCTCTGGGTAATCTCACTGGGGCTCTAGATGCTGCTGTCTGTCCAGATTGCTCCTTTGGGCCCGCGTGATACAGCAGGAAGCTGAGCCCGCCTAAATGTATTCCTTGCTTCAATGTGGCCTGACTCTGGGATGGGAAAGCAAGATTTTCTGAATACCTGCATGGGAAGTTCTATGGAGCTGCCCGTGCAAGTTGAGTCGCCTGTAAACTTGCTGACACACCGGCATAGCGAGGTGACCTTCTGCTGTGTGACAACGTCTCTGAGCCTCGGTGAAGTGATGTCAGTGCCTCTGACTAGTGCACGAACCCCGGGTTCCCTCATGCTGGCTGAGGCTATGTACGTACACCCCTGCGCGCACCTTCTCATGTGGCAGTTTGGGGGACGGCCATTATGCTCGGGCAGCCTCCTGTCTTGATGGCTGGGAAACAGGACAGTGTGCCCTGCTGTGTCCACTGTCCTGTTCTCCCTGCATAACTGAACAGAAGCCTCACGTGGATCCATCCCATTAAACCTCTGAAATCAGCCTTAAGTAAGAATTTTCAGGCCTGAAAGATTCTGGCTTTGCCTCTGTAGGAAGACCCTTCCTCACATGGACGGGAGTGAGCACCAACGAACGCGTGTGTGTTTGTGCATGTTACTGGCTCATTTTGCTGTACACCTGTCCCTCTGTCAGACGGTAAGGCGTCTGCCTGCAATGGGGGAGATCCAGGTTTGATCCCTGGGTCGGGAAGATCCCCTGGAGAAGGAAATGGCTACCCACTCCAGTGCTCTTGCCTGGGAAATCCCATGGACAGAGGAGCCTGGTGGGCTACAGTCCATGGGGTCGCAGAGAGTCGGATACAACTGAGCAACTTCAGTTTCACTTTCCCTCTGTAGGGAGATCCTTCTTCCCATGGACAGGAGTGAGCACCAGCAAACGTATGATCAGGAATCCCTCCTGGACGCTAGGAGAGTTAGCCGACTCCAAGGCAGTCTCAGCTCAGCCACGGTCACTTAACCCATCGGCCACAGTGGTTTTGGATAAACACGTGCCTGTGATCACTGCTTGCTGAACAAGCAGGTGTCTGCAATAGCAAACTCCTCTTCCCGAAATGGTTAAAAGCCTCTGGGGAAGTAGAGACCCAATGACAGAAAATTAAAGAGCAAGCACGTTGGCTACAGAACTATCACCTGACAGCCCACTCTTCCGGGTATGTCCAATTGGATGCCTGCAGATCCGGCTCCCGATTTAGAACCAGCTTGCAGACTGGGCGTCCCCGGGACCCCCGGAACTGGGAGGAATATGGCCTTTTGGGGCAGGACATGCCCCCTCCCCATCCCTTCCTGTTGGGGCCCTGGGTGGACAGGCCGGCCACTTCCCTCTGCCGGGAGGGACCCAATCCCCTCCTGGACAGACAGCTCACCGTCTGCAGCCGACCACCACGAAGAGGGCGGGTAAAGGGAAGCGCTCTGACCCTGTGGGGCCCTCAGGGAGGGGCCTGTCCGGGGCTCTAGAGACATCAGCCCCTGTGGGCCTCGAGGTCTCAGGAGGGCAAGGGTCAGGCTGAGTGCAGAGCTGGGGTCTGAGCCCTGGGCACAGCCCACTTCCCGTTGGCAGCGCCCCCACCTCGGCCCCCTTCTTGGGGCGCTGCTGCTCCCCAGTTTGTTCCAGGCCCCCAACCTCCCAGGCTGCACCTTCCTCCCAGCGGACTGGTCCAGGCTGACCCTGTGCCCATCAAGGAACAGCACTGAAACCACCCCACCCGCCCCCTTGGGAGCCCAGCACAAGGGGTACCCAAAGCTCAGCACTCACGGCCCCCCCCCCCCCCAGGAGCCACTGAGGCTCCTGCAGTCCTGCTCCTGCTCCGGGAGGCCGGAGCCTGGAGGGCCAGGGGCTGGGGAGGAGCCAGGCTGGCAGCAGCGGGGAGGGCAGGAGCCGGGATGACAGGCGTGAGGCCCGGCCCCAGGCCTGGGACGCACTGTGGACCAGGGAGTCTGAGGAAGCCCTATCAGAGGCCTCCCGGGAGTTCAACACCCTGGAGCCGGCGGTGGGGGGGCACGGGCAGGACCTCCCACGTGGGCCCACCGCCCATTTGGGTCACCCCGAGAGGGCCCCTTCTGGAACATTCAGAGGGCTCCCCTGGATCAGCTTATTGGGTGGAGCGCCCACCCAGCCCTTTTCCTCTCGGAGAGCCCCTGGGCCCAGGAGGCCATGAGAAGTCCAGGCCGGCCCAGGCGATTCTGCCAGAGGAGAAGTGGCCAGGACTGCGGGGTGGGGTGGGGGTCCATGGGCGCGAGTGCAGATGTGGCTGCTGCAGGTGCTTTGGAGTCGCGCGCATATCCAGCTCTGCGGGGACCACTGTGCGACCCTTGGGGGGCTGCTTGCCCTCTGTGGCCATCCGTCCGCTAGACCACAGGGACAGACAGCCCACCCCTGGGGTGTGGGCCCCGGGGGACACACGAGTGTTGGAGATGCAGGCTGAGTTACGGACCAGCAGGTGGCAGATGGGGGCTGAGGGGCTTGGCACTGCCATAAGAGGTCAGAATTGACCCGGCCCGGGCCCCCCCGCTTCCAACTCCAGGTCCCAGCGTGAGCTGGCGGCAGGCCGCGGACAGATTTATTCGGGCCTCACAGCAAACCCGCAGTTCCCCCCGCCCTCAACGACCACGGCCACACCGGCGTCCCGTGGTGCCCGCGGCGCGCCGCCGCGTCCAGGCGCGCCTGCGCTACAAGAGGTTGACCGTGGCCACCACCTGCTTGCAGCCGGTGACGGCGAACTCGCGGCCGGCCACGCGGTAGTAGCTGAGCTGCGCGGCCAGCAGCTCGGCGCGGGCCTGCTCGGGGAAGAAGCCCTCCCCGGCCATCTCCTCCCGGAAGCAGTTGACCACGTCCCGCTTGTCCAGCAACAGGAAGGGCACGATGGCCGCGGCCTCCCACAGCGGGTGCTGGCGGACCAGCAGCGCGCGCAGGCTGGCGCGCAGCTCCTCCTCGGCCGCGCGCAGCTCCTCTGCCCCGTCGGCGCGCCCCGCGCGGGACGCGTTCTGCAGCACGAAGCGCGTGACCTCAGCGCCGCCGGCGCCGCTGAGCAGCACGTAGACGGCGTTGTGGAAACGCGGCGGCCGCTGCGGCTGCAGGAGGCCGTGCAGCTCGTCCAGCAGCGCCGGCGGCAGCAGCTCCGCGTCGTCCAGCACCAGGAGCGGGGTCTTCTCCTCCGCCTCGGCCCGCGCGCCAGCACGTCGGCCACGCGCCGCGCCAGCTCCTCGCGGCAGCCGGCGCGGCGGCGCGCGGCGCGGGGCAGTGGTGGTGCGCGTGGTACTGCAGCACGAGCGCGCTGTCCTCCAGCACCGCGCGGAAGTGGCGCGCCAGCAGGCGGCCCACGTGGCTCTTGCCCACGCCGCTGGGCCCGTGCAGCGCCAGGAGCAGCGGGCGGCTGTGCACGTGCGTGGCCAGGTAGTCCCGCAGCAGAGCCACAAGGCGGCCCACGGCCGCCGGCTGCCCGAACACGGCGCGCTGCAGCGTCTTCTCCAGCCCGTCGAGGTCATAGCGCAGCGCGTTGTCGTCCAGGTTCTCGATGGCGTTGAGCACCTGGAAGCCCACGATGGCCACGAGCAACAGCAGGCAGCGCTGGGCGCGGCTCTGGCGCTCGGCACGCGGCCCGAACTTGCGCGAGGCCCTCGGGGTAGAGCACCAGGCGGCTGCGCCGGCGCCGCTTCCGCGCGGGTCTCGAGGCCAGCTCGGCCGGCCCATCGAAGGTGAAGAACTGCGGCTGCTCCCGGTGGACGCGCGGCGCCTCAGCCCCGGGGTCCGGCGCCACGGCCGGCGGGGGCGGCCGCCGCTTGCGCAGGAGGCGCACTTGGTGTGGCGCAGACGGACGACGGCGCGCACCGGGGCGATCACGCTCGGGCTGGGGGCGACCGGGGCCGCGGGCTCCGGGCTGGACTGGCCGCGGTCCATGGCGCAGGGGCGGTGCTTAGCATGCAGGTCGCCCTCCCTGCAACAGGAAGGCGGGGATGGTCTGCAGACTTCCGCCCGGCCGACTGGGACCCTTCCTCGGGATCTCACCCCCCTCCGAGGCCCCTGGAGGGCGGCCGGCTGCCGGGAGGCAAGGACCAGCCTCTGCCCAGGAAGCGGCTTCCCGCGCGGGGCCCCAATGCAAATCTCTCGGGTCCTCGCATAAACAGCCTCGGGCCTTGAGGAAGTGACTGCGCGGGGTGGGGGTGGGGGGCGCAGTTATCGGCCGGCAGGCCGCCCGGGCTTCCTGGAGGAGGGGTTCGTGCCGGCCAGGCGCCAGCTAGGGGTAAAGCAGGGTCAAGGCCGGCCCCGCCCCTGCCGCAGCTCGCCTGCCGGGCGCCTAGAGGGGGCCAAGGCGAGCAGAGGTCCGAACCCCTCGGAGCTCGGAGGTGCCCCACTCACGAACCCTGGGCTGCGGGGTGCGGGGGAACTTCTCTCCAGATTGGGCTCCAGCCCCGTTCCCGAGCTGAGCCCAGGCCTCCCAGCCCCAAACGAGGATCCTCCCAACATCCCTCCGGTGGACGCACGAATGGAGGGGGAGGCGGGGAGCCCCTAGAGACGGGTCGGGGGGGCTGAAAAGATGGACAGAAAGACAAAACTCGGAGGAGGAGGGACAGTCCGTGAGGAGACAGCTGGAGAAAGGTGGGATGATGCCCCGGCTCACCCCGGTACCTGCAGCTGCGTCAGGTCAGGCTCTCACCGGCCCCCGACCCGCACGCCTGCCCGCGCCCGGGGCTGGGGCCTGACAGCGCAGGCTTCCCTGCGTGGGTCAGGGCGGGGTGAGGGGCCTCACCGGGTCAGCAACACCTGCGGGTACCCTGGGAGCGTCCGGACCGCAGAAAGCCCTGGGGAGGTTTCCGCTTCTTGGCGAAGGAAGTGAGTCAGGGGTGTGGCGCGGGCGGGACTTAGGCTGGATGGCGGCGCTGGAGGGGAGGCCTGGCGGGCTTGCCCAGGTCCCGGGCCGGTGGGCCACCTACCCTCCTCAGCCCTGCAGCCCTCCCAGACCTCCTGACTCAGCCCAGCCCAGGACACCCCCAGGATGCACCTCGCCTCCCCTGGGGCCACGGACCCCAAGCTCCCCAGGGACATCGCCTCCTGCACCTGACGACCCAGGGCCCGTGGTGAGGGGAATGGGTGTGTCCAGGCTGCCTGTTCGCAGGAGCGGAGGAGGTGGAGGGGTCCTCTCACCCTTCTCCAACCCCAATCTGGGGGCCCCACAAAATAGGGTTCATTTCCTTTTCCTCCCCCTCTTCTGCCAGGACCCGGGCTCCAATGCCCCCACCCATCTCTGCCTTCGTCCCCTATACCCCAGCCTGGAGCCCCCCCCGAGACGGCGGCACACGGTGGGACAAAAGCCCTAGAACTGGGGAGACACCCCACACTGGCTCCGGCCCTAGCGGGAGGGCAGATTCAGCAAGAACTTGGGCCAAGAATTGGCAGGTGGAGCCTGGGTCCTTCCGCAGCCACCAGCTTCATGCGGCCCCACCCGAGCGGCCTGGCCAGCCTGCAGCGCCCTCTGCTCCGGAGCTTGTGTCTGCAGGCCGCCCGGGACGGGTCTGCCAATCAGTAGTGCCCCCAAAACCACACCGGCTCCGAGCCCAGCTGTGTCCCACGGGCGCCGGTGGTCCTGAGCCCCCCGATTCTGTCCTGCCCACGGCCCCTCATCCTCCCTGTCTTTCCTCCTCCACACGGGCCCCTCTGCCCCCCGCACCACCCCTCCCCTCTCCCTAGCTTCCCTCCACCTCCTTGCACGACTTGCATTCAGGGAAGTATTGGTCATGGGCTTGGGGTTCCGCTGTCCCCAGAAGACGGGGCCCCTGCCTGTCTGCGCCCTCAGGCAGCCTCACTGAGAAACCACAGCTGCCACACACCCTCCCTCAGCTCGGACCTGCCCTGGCCACCCGCCTGCTGCCTCTGTGCTGAGCCAGGTGACTACCCCTTGGGCGTCCCCTATGTAGCCCCAACTCAGGCCTTCCTGGGACAGGACAGAGGGTGTTTGTTATCTGTTCAGGCCTCTGCTAGGCGTGGGGTCCTTCGGGATCTTCAGGCTTCCTGTAGTCTCCAAGCTTCTGCCTGAGGGGAGGGCAGGGGCCTTGAAGGGCAGACGCAGCCAAAGACCGGGGTGGGGAGGAGCAAGGCCGGGCCTGTCCTCAGCCGGTCAGCAGCTGCTTCTGCCAAATGCTGGTCTGCCAAACCCTCTGGGGTCCAGAGCGCCCCCACGGGGGTGAGGAGGGGGTACGGGGTGTGGCAGGAGTCAAGTCAGGCCTCAGAGGGCCCACCGCGGCCACCCGCGTCAAGGGTGAACCTGAGCCCTGGGCGAAGGCCTCTCCCTCCTGCTCTCTCCCCCTTCCCCACCCCAGCCTCCCCTCCCTGCAGCCCACGCCCCACCCAGCCCAGGTCCGCAGCCCAGAATCCAGGTCTGTCTTTAGCCTGGTTTCTGCCGACTGCTCACCTTGCTGCCCACCCCCGACCCCTCTGCTAGTCCAGTGGGGCGCTGAGGTTCCCAAACTGCTGGCCTGGAGGTGGGCAGAGCCCCCGCCTCTCACGTGCCCCTCTCCCCGAATTCCCGTGTGGACACTCCCTTCCTCAGACCAGACCTCCCACCCCCCGGCCTCCCGCAGCCCTGCCTGGTCCAGTCTCAGGACCCTCGCAGCCCTGAGGGTCCCCGGGCTCAGCTGCGCCCTCCCACCCGCCCACTTGGGCCTCCTCCTTCTTGCAGCCCCCCACCCACACCCATCCTTGCAGCTTGTGCCCTCTACCGACCAAGCCCCCACCCACCAGGGCGCCACCCACATTCTTGTCCGGTCCCTGGTCTCTCTGTCTGGGCAGGACTGACCCGACTGACCTGTCTGTCCGCTGACCAGTCTCTGTCCACAGGGACCGCGAGCCTCAGGTGGGTCACGTGGGCCCCACCCGGGAGCTCGCCCCTCCCTCCTCGGCCCCACCCCCATTCGTCCTGACTTCCTGCCCAGGACCTGGCTCCCTGCTTCCTGGAGGAAAAGCAGCAGCCGGAAGGGATCCGGAGTGCCCGCAGCCCAGGCCTGCCTCCTCCGAGAACGTGCCCACCCCTGTGCCTATGAGGGGCGCCTGGCATGGCCCCTCACCCACTCGGTGACACCCCAGCCCGGCCCTCCCATGCCCCATCCACTGTTCACACAGTAGACACCTGGGCTCCTCCTGACCGACACGCCCAGGCCCCCAGGCCTTGCCTCCCCGTCACCATCTGGACCAGTGCCTCCGCGCCCGCGGAGCGCCCGCAGAGCTCGCCTGTCAACATCACAGTGGCCTCCACACAGCCTGGCTCCTGGCAACACGCCATCACCGGTGACGGGCAATGAGGCCCCCGCAGCGCAGCCGGGCCCAGGCCCCACCATCCACGGCCGCTGTCCCGGGGGCCAGGCGTCACAGCCATCCCCAAGGAGACAGAAACATGCCAAGAAAGCTCTTACTGGCCCGCACTGCTGCCAAGCCTGGGGGTGCACAGGAACCGCTCAGCTGCTGGATTTATCAAAACACCTTTTATTTACAAAAGTGAAGTCACACTATGAGCAACAGCTGACCCTCGCCTGGCCATGTGCTCCAAGGGTAAACCGAGGCAGCAGGGGCAGGGGCAGGGCTGGGTTTTCCTCCCTAATGCCTGCTCCATGGGGCTGTCGGCAGGAGCAGGAGCTCCTTGGAGAGAACTAGGCTCCGTCTGCAGACACCCCTGGTAGCAAATTGAGGGATTCTGCCAATCTGTGCCAATCATCCTGGCCTGCCCTCTTCCCCTAACCCCTGGGAAACCAGGTGACTTTTTCCCAGTCCCAACTACTGCCCATCTGTCTGCCCAAGAGCAGTGGAAACCCACGACTCGAGGAGGAACGAGCAGGCAGCTTTCCACGGTGTGGGAGCGGGAGGAGCCAGGCGTGGCGGGAAGGCCTGGAGCAGGGCCGGGGCTCCACGGAGCTGGCCAGGGACCCGAGAGCAGCAGGGACATAGGGCCCCTCACACAGGAGGTGTACACCTCCCAGGACCCAGTTCAAGGCAAGGCTGAGGTACAGAGCAGGGGTGCCCTGCCCACAGGAGGCCCCAGGGTCTCACTCAGCCCGCACCCCATCCCAGGAACGGCTGATCCACCTCCAGGAGAGGGTCTGCTTGGGCAGGAACACAGAGTTTCCTCTCCAGGCCGACCGGGGCCACACCCCTAGCAGGGGCCCTGCCCGCCCTGAGCAGCCCCAAGCAGAGCCTCAGAGCACAGCCGGGGCGGGCACAGCCGGCAGGGGCAGCTCCAGGGCTGGCGTCTCTGGGGCCTGGGCTGGGCTGGGCTTCCGGTGGTCCAGCTGCTCGAGCTTCTCTCCAAGCTGGGAGTACAGCTCCTTGACCGCCTCTCCACTCTGCGGGGGAGGCCCAGGGCACATGTGCGTGCATGCGCACACACATACACCCCCCCACACACAGGCTGGCCAGCACAGGGGCACGCGTGCACTCAGGGGCGGGCCGGCGCACCTGGCCTGTGGGCTCCAGCGCCTTCTGCAGTGCCTCCAGCTTGGCCGGGGCCACGCGGTGGTGCAGATGCAGCAGGAGCCGCAGGACGTGCCGCTGCACGCTCTCCTTCCTGGGGAGGAGCAGGCACGGGCTGCAGGCGGCCTGGAGCCCCCACCCCCACCCCTCTTCCCATGGCCGAGGATGGGGACCGAGAGATGGCACCTCGGGGAGGCGGTGAGGAGGAAGCCGTCGAAGAGGCTGCTGCAGAAGTCCTCCAGGGCGAACTCGTCGGCCAGCAGGGCCAGGCTGCCCGTGAGCAGGTGCAGGAAGATGTCCCCGAACGCCAGGTCGCCGAAGGTCTCCACTGCAAGCAGAGCAGGCGTCCCCCAGCCGCCCCCACTTCCCGGCCATGCCTAAGCCAGAACCGACCCGGGCGGGCGGGCGGGAGCCGGGGGACCAGGGCCTAACTGGGGGCAGGTCCCAAGGCGAGGTGGGGAGGGGACAAGATCCTGTCGCGGAGTTCTGCCCAGCGGCCAAGGGGGTCGGGGTGAAGTGGACTCCAGCAGACACACGAGTGCCCACCAGACTGTGGCGCCCGAGAGGAGGGCACGGAGCAAACAGGCCATCAAAGCCCAGGAGAGAGAGACCGCAGAGGGAACTATACCAGGTCACCCCCGTCACCGGGAGCTGTGACCTCGGAGACTCGGGCGCTGCCGAGGCACAGAGCCCCTGACTGGGCGGGAGACGCGGAGCCCCCACCGCACCCGCCACCCAGCTGACGGAGGCCTCCGCAGCCTCACCGGTTCACACGACACTCCGGCAGGCGCACGGGCAGTGTGCCAAGGGACAGAGCCAGCCAAGCCCCAGCCAGGGAACAGATGCCCTGGTTCCCCCAACAAGCCCACGTAGCCCTGCAGACCCCAAGACCTGAGGGGCAGCAAGAGAAGTGAGCTGAGGGAAGGCCCCCGTCTGACTCCTGATCTGAACAGACCATCTGCACGAAAATGTTCCAGGACGACGGGGGAGACCGTCAGGGCCTGGACCCCGAATAACCACGCCGCGGCCACGACTTTAAGGCTCTGTCTCCCACCAAGACACCCGCTGGGCTGTCCCGACATGGTCTGCTGGGGTCCGGGCTCCGTCCAGCCCGTCACTGAGGAGACAGCAGCCGCACACAGAGCCCCTGCAGGTGGGCGATGGGCCCTGGGCTTCACCAGCCTGCATGTGACTTCATAAAACACTACCAGCAAAAAAACGTTTAAAAGCCAAGAGAATTTTTAAAGACCGACACCCATTTTTACCAGAACCTTCCAGAAACAGCAAAGCAGCAGCCTGCTCTCCTGACCGTGATTGGAGACCCGCAGCCGCCCAGTGGGTGGGATTAGAGACCTGCGCCCGGCCCACCAGGCGGGCGATGCTGACACTCCCGCCTCTAGAACATCCCGTGTCTACACACTCGATTCAACAAGAAAGACACAAAAGTTCCCAAACTAGCAGGAAGAACACAGTTAACCCAAGTTCCTAGAACTATGCTCCCGGAAGTCCCCCAGCAAAGAACTCCCCCCGCCGGAGAACTCCACGTGCTGATCCTGGAGCCGGTGAACTCGCCCCCCCGGGGTACGGGGCCCTGCAGGGAGAGATGGTCCTGCGGGCCCCGGGCGGGCCCCTTAGGAGAGGGAGGTGGATGGTGAGGCGGCCAGGGCAGAGCCAAAGGCGCAAGCACAGGAGAAACTGGACGGATGAACTGCGAAGGGACCAGAGCCAAGGATGGGGTTTCTGGGAGCTGGAGGGACAAGAAGGGTCTTCTCCGGGGCCTCCAACAGGAGCAAGCCCCACCCACACCTGCTTTAGCCCTGAGAGACACACTGTAGACCTCCGGCTCCCAGAAGCGTAAGGGTTAAGTTCCTGTTCACCAGTTAGGTGGTGGCTGCGTAGAAACTAATACCCACAACAGCCAGCCTCCTCCACAAAGAAAAGCCTGCCAACAACACGCACCATCCTCAGGCCCGTCAGTGACCCATGTGCGCACTGAGCAGTGTCAGGCCCTCTCTACGAAGCCGCCACGCCCCAACAGGGCTGAGGCAGCAAAGGCCCTGGACCCGTTGTGCGGTGGGCAGGCGGGGTGCCCCCGACTGGCGCCTGTGCCCCGCCTCGGCCTGCAGCTGACTCCTGCAGGGGCCCCTCGGATGCCCCCCAGGTCTTCCTGGCTTGCAGGGTCCCTCCACCGTGCCAAGCAAGGCTGCCGGGGGAACTGGCCTCCCTGCCACCTTGGTGCGGAGCTCTCGCTCTGCTCTGAGGACTCGGGAGGCTCCAGGCCCCTCACTCGTTAGGGAAAGATCACACCGGCTCTTTGGGAACACGCTGTGGCGAGGGCAGAGCATGTCAGCGGAGAACGGGCTGTGTCCCGCCGCCCGCACACTCACCGAGCCCTGGCAGCAGGCGCAGAAGCGCATTCTTGTTCCTCTGCTTGGTGATGTGCAGCACGTAGTACAGCCCCACCTCGCAGGCCATGCGCTGCTCCTGCAGGAACCTGCGCCCCAGCGCCGTCAGCCCCCGAGGGGGCGCAGGCAGGGCCCTGCCCCTCCCGCCACGCCCGCAGCCATACTTAGTGAAGCTCTCCGGCAGCGTGTTGGGGTACGTGACCGGGGCCTTCTCCTCGGCTGGGAGCTTCTGATCCACGTTGAAGGTGTGGTCGTCCACCACGAAGGACATGAGCATGGGCAGGAACCTGGTGACCAGCTCCACCTCCTGGGGCACAGGCCCTAGAGCTGTCTCGCGCTGCGCCCTCCCCCGGACCCCAGTCTCCGACCACCCCCCCCCAGCCGTGGGCTGGGCGCCTGTCCTCCTCCCCGCCCCCAAGCCCCGCCCTGCGGCCCCTCACAGAGGAGCCCGCCTGACCCTGTTACCATCTTGGGCTCCTTGAAGACCTGGCTGTCAATCATGTCCCACGCGCCCTGGCCCAGCGCCAGCAGCCGGAGCAGCAAGAGGAGGTCCGGGCTGTCCTGCAGGGAAACGCAGGCCTCAGTGGGCTCGCCCAGCGTCCTGCCCTGACAGCATGCGCCCGGGGCTCAGGCCCGCATGCCCTCTGCCTGGAGGGAGCATGGGCTCACCCCCAGGTCATCCCCACACGCCCCGAGGGCAGCATGCAGCTGGCCGGGCGCACTCACCCTGGGCAGCACCTCCTGGCCCACCAGCTCCTGCAGGTGCCTGACGGTGCTCAGGGACAGGGTGTTGATGGCAAAGGGGTCACACAGGATCATGGACAGGTCCCTGTGACGACACGCCCACAGCATCAGCAGGCAGGCTCCAGGCCCGCGGAGCCACCGGCCTGGGGGACAGCCCTTCCTGCGGACCAAGCCACCCATTCTGACCCACTTTCTACAAGCTCAGGGTTCACAACTTTCCCTTGACGTACTCAATAAACTGAAATGCCACCGTTTTTTAAAAAATTAAGGTCCCACTTTGGTCAAGATTCTGACCCAGACTCCATAAATTCAGTCAAGTTCCCTCAAGCCCGATCCCAGACCTGGGCCAGAGCCCACCCAGACGGCGCCTTGCCGGTGGCCAGAGCACCACCTCAGGACGCAGCAGGCCTGTCTGCTCACAGGCAGGCCCCAGCCCAGTGCCCAGCTTGGCCGAGATACCACAGCTTAGCCCCGGCAGCCGAGCCTCTCAGTTGCGGGCACGGGCACCAGATGGTCCCCCTAGAAATGCACGGGAAGAAACACCACTCCCAACAGCGGACACGGTGGGCTTGGGCGGAGGCCCACGCACAGGCGCCCACCCCAAGCGCACCCTCACCCCAGGACTTGCTCCTGCCCCTTCTTCACTCCATCAAGGAAGCCCTGCAGCTCGCGGGCCCTCTTGCTGTCCACAAACCGCTCTCGGATGCAAGCGTCCAGGCACCAGGTGAACTGCGGGGAGAAGGAAGGCTCAGGACTCGGCCAGAGACTGCCACCTCCAGGCGGCTTTCACCCACCGCCTGAGCGTTTGAGCCTGGGGTGAGCACCAGGACCCCCATCTCGTGTCGCCAAGGCCCCGCTTGGCGCGAGGAACAGGACCGCACGAAGGAAACAGGCCCAAGGACCCATATCCCCACAGGCCAGGCAGTGCAAGAAAGAGGCCACACGTGTTTTGTTCTGAAACGGGCCTTCCCAGGGTTCCCAGCACGCAGCAGGCAGTGCCAGGTCAGAGTGTAACACCGCGAAGCCCCTAGGGATGCCGTGGAGGGTCACACGGCATCCAGGTCAGGATGGGGCAGTTCGGAAAGCCCTGTTCCGGAACACAGAGCTCAGCACGAGGGCTCTGGAGCAGGGGAGACAGAGACCGTGGGAAGAGCAGGGCGGTGGGGCCGGCCTGGCTGCAGTGGACGGACAGACCCTGCAGCCGAGGCGGGGGGGGGGGGGGGGGGGCGGCGCGGAGGGCAGTGAGATCAGGGGCTCTGACACCGGGTACCCCCGCCGGGGGCAGAGGCCGCGAAGCAGGGGGCGGGCGGGCGGGCGGGACCACAAGCCAGCGGGGGGGGGGGGGGGGGGGGGGGGGGGGGGGGGGGGGGCTGAGGGGGCTGAGGGGGCGCGTCCACCTTGTGGCAGGGGTCCACAGAGCAGATGTCGCCGACATCCAGGTCATGCAGGGACATGAGCAGCTCGGCGCGCAGCGTGCAGTAGTGCACGTTCCGGGTGCGCAGGAAGAGCGTGCGCAGGAACTGCAGGACCATGTCGTACAGCTTCACGTTGCGCCCCACCATCCGCGTCAGCCTCTGCACCACCTGCAGGGATGCCACGCCTCACACCACGCCCGCCCCCTCGCCCCCCGACCCCATGGAGCTGAGGCTTCTCTTTCACAGGACATCGGCTTGCACTGGGTGGCAACATCTCTGGCTTGGAAGACGGTGAACCATCAGACCCCGAGGCTCCTCTGAGAGGGCATCAGCCGGGCCCCAGACTCCACGGCCGCCCTACTCCGGCTCTCTCTCTGACTGACGTGTGACATCTAACGTGGGGTCCGCGCTTTGGGAGCCTGCGTAGCCCAGGAGGTGCCCTGCTCTCTGGGGTCACTGAAGGGCCCAGGCGCCCGTGGCAGTCAGTCAGCGCCCAAGAACCATTTGTTGCAGCAAGAACGAATCAAACGTCGACACGGGACGATTCCCAGGGAGGCCAGAGAGCCAGCTAAAAAGGCCAGCCAAGCCACCCCGCACGAAGGACACAGAAAAGACCAGCAAGACCCACACGTAGGGACGGGGCTGTGACGCTCCTGCCAGCCCCACAGAGGAGCCCAGGCCTCCTGGAGCAGACAGGCCGGCATTCACGGGGTGGGAAGGGGCTGGCCAGGGAGGCCCGCACACAGCCCCGCCCCGCCTCACCTCGCCCTGGCGCCTGGTCTTGGGGGAAGGGCTGAAGAAGTTGTGCAGGACGGAGAGCTCCGTGCTGAACAGCGCGCTCTCCTTCTCCACGATGTACTGCTTCAGCAGCGGGGAGACCTCGTCCCCGAAGAGCGCCTGGTTGTCCTGCCAGATCTGCCGCTTCACCTCAACCGCGCAGGCGCGGTACAGCTCCTTGTCAGCCATCACCAGCTTCAGCTTCTTCTCAGGAACCTACATAACCCACAGGCCACGGTCAGCAGCACCCTGCCCTGGTGGTCTCCCTTGAGACAACCAGCAGGCCTCAGCCCCCCCACGGCAGAGACCACATCCAGCCCAGCCCGACTGACAGGGACACCTGGGACCGGGCTGCCAGGCCGTGGCACGGGCAGCAACCACAGACAGCTTTTTCCCAGAAAGGGCTCCACACCCCGGAGCACATGCCAAGCTTCAGTATCTGCTTGGCTCAGAGAGAAGCCAGCCCAAGGAACCATGCTCCAAAGCTGTCCTTCCTGGGACAGGCAGCTCAGGAACCCTCCCCGGAGTGAGCCGGCCGGGCAGCTGTTACCTTGGGCAAGTGTTTCATGACGCACATCACCACCGGCTGCAGAGACGGCATCTTCACCAGAGAAAAGCTCTTCTCCAGGAGATCCTCCAGTTTCTTATACCTGGGAAAACTCACGTTACCGAGGAAGCAGCCACCTGCAGGTCCCCAGTCGGGTTGTGTCACGGGCGACCCCCTTTTCAGGAAGGATGTGTAGCCACGGGGAGGTGAGCACTGCTGACTGGGGGTTCCTGGCTGGGGAGGGGGCTGCCTGTCTCACTGACCTTTCCTCGGCCTTCCCCTCTGAAGCGATGGCTGACACACGCTCCAGCAGCTTGTCCCGAAGCTCATCAAAAACCGACTGGTGGAACTCCAGCCGCGGCGTCCCGTGCAGGTCCAAGAAAGGCAAGGCCGACTGCAGGGAGGGCAGCAGCACGCCGTTCTCTGTCTAAGGAAGCAGAGGTCGGCGTTGCTTCCTCGGGGCGGCGAGAGACCTCAGCCGCAGCCGCTCGCAGCCAGGCGCCCCAGCTGCCCAGAGCGCTCGAGGTGGCAGGCAGAAGGGTGGCCGCGCCGCGCCGGCTGCAGCAGCACACGCTGGGCGCCGCCCGCCGGCCGTCGGAGCGGCCGGAGCTCGGCGTGTCCGGCCCCTCCGCGCCGCGGAGCAGACGGGTACGCCCACCTCACACGCGCGCCCGCCCCCGGCCCCTCGTGCAGCCCCACCTGGAACTGCTCGATGGCCTTGAGCGGCTCCGTGCAGTTGGTCAGCGTCTCCTTGAGGTCCTCCCCGTTGGCCACGCCCAGGTCCTGCAGCCCGGCAAACAGGGCCGAGGCCCCGGTCCCCGCCCGGCCCGGCGCCCCATCCCCGCCGCGCTCCCCCGGCGCCGCCGCGCTCGCCACGGGCCCCGCAGCGGTCCTCTCGCCCGGGCCTCGGGGGCCGCCCGCGCTCCGCTCCCCAGCGCCCTCCAGCTCGGCCAGGTCCCGCCCGCAGCGTCGCTCCGCTCGCCCCGCAGCCGCCCACTTCCGCTCCGCGCCGTCAGGTCCGCTCGCCAGCGGGCTCCCCGGAAACGCCGCCGCCGTCGCGCAGGGGTTCCCGGGAGGAGCGCCGCGTCCCGCGCCCGGCAGAGACAGAGCGCGAAGGCGGTGCCCGGATGACGCATGGGTCGCCGACGAAGCCCCGCCCCGGGGCCCGCCCCGCCCGCCTGCGCGGCCCCGCCCCGCCCCGGGCCCCGCCCCGCCCTCCTGCGTGGCCCCGCCCAGCCTCCTGAGGCCAGCTTCCTCTCGCCGAGTTAGAACGCGGTTGGCGGGCGGGGCCCCTGGGAAGCGGGCCCCAGACCTGGGCTGGAACACCGCGGGGCGGTGCCACCGGCCGGTTGGCCTGCTTCAGGAGATTCAGAACTGATACTTTAGCCGGGTGCGTTTTACTTAAGAAATTTTTGGCCGCGCGCCGGGGAATTGAACCCGCACCGCCCTGCAGTGGAAGCGTGGAGTCTTAAGCACTGTACCGCCAAGTGCCTTTTATTTTTTTTAATATTTATTTGGCTGTGCCGGGTCTTTGCGGCTGGCGGGATCCGCGTTTTAATCATCATGAAAAATCCTTTTGCTGACCTCAGCGCCCACCAGCTGCAGCACCCTCTCATCCTGGAACTTCCTTTCCTCCCTGTCCAACCCGATGAAGCTCACGCCACAGAACTGTGGCAAAGACCAAACTCTGATGGGAAGTGCCTCAAAGTAGGAAGTGCCTCGCAGAGACCTGGTCACGCAGTGACAATGTGACAAAGATGGCTGTCCTCTCATTGCCTTGAGCATCTAACCCCCTGACTAACCCAAACTGCCAGGCCCTCAGGCCTTAGCCCCACTCAACAGCCCACCTTGCCACACAAGAAGCCCGTACAGTATGGGAGACACTGCCTGCTCTGCACCCTCCATGGGCTCCCTTACCAAGCATGCAAGCCCCTGGGCCCGCACACAGCCCTCTGCAGCCTCTCAACCCCTCCAGCCCCCTCCTTCCGTCCCACCAGCCTTGGGTCCTCCCAAGCTTGGCCACACCAAACGTAACACCCCCTCCCTTTCCGTGTGCCTTCGCTTCCAAGGTTTGCTCTGCCAGAAATTCCCTTCCTGCTGCCCAGCAAACCCTGGCCCATCATGGAAAGCTTCCTCCCAGAAACCCTCCTCAGCCCAGCTGGGGCATCGCTCCGTCCTCCCTGCTGGGCCCACTCCTCGCTTGGAGTCCTAGGGGTTGCTGCTGGTGGTGCACCTGTGAGCAGGGCTCCTAGTACCCTGACCTCGGGCCAGACTCGGAAGGCCAGGGCTCCACAGCTCTGCCTCTGTTGCCCCCCTGGCCCGCTGGTCAGCCCAGGGCCCAGTGTCAACAGCCTGCAGTCCCACCGTTCGGATTCCCAGGGTGCTGGGGCTCGATCCCCAGCTGGTTCGGCCCTGGAGGAGGTCTCAGGTGCCCGGCACTCACACTCCCTTGTTCTTGGCCTCCCTGTGGAAAAGGATGATGCCAGCACCGTGGGAGTAGCTCTTATGGTCCCTGTTGCAACGGTTGAGCTTGGATAGAAGTGACAGAGGAGGGGGTCTGGCCAAGGGCTTGGGGGACACAGGCAGGGCCCCTGGAGGGACTGGCGCACTGACAGGAGCCACCGCAAGCTGCAGGAGGCCCTGCAGGGAGGCAGCCTTGGGGCCGGCCCCTGGGCAGGAGGGCGGGGCGATGGCGATGAGGAGCCCGTGCCAGGCTGCTGGTGTGGGCGGGGCAGGGCCTCACGGTGAAGCCCAGGGCGTCTGTTGGCCACGGCCTGGCCTGCACGACCCTGGCTGAGCTCACAGGGTCTTTGGGCAGCTGCACGGAGAAGTGCAGCCAGGCCCTAACGAGCGGGCCCTCTGGGCCTTACCTGGCCGGGGAGCAGGCTGACCCCACCTCAGGATGGCAGCTGACTCTCCCCCACCTCCACCCCAGCAGTTGACTCCTCAGCTCGGCAAGCAGCCCGACCCTTGGGAAGTCCTGCGGCTGGACCCCTCCACTGGATGGCACAGCTAGGTGGGGGCGTCTGCACAGCCCACAGGGCCCCGTCCCACCCTGCCCCGGGCCAGGCAGGCTCAGGCTGCCACGCCAGCTACCCTAGAGAAGGGAGCACTGAAGGGAGAGAGAGGGGGACCTGGCCGGGGGGCAGCAGACATGACAGGTCAGCTGCAGGCCACGTCTGCAGGACGGCTCAGGGGAAGGGACAGAGGCCGCCAAGCACACAAAACTCGGACAAACCAACGGCACCTGTGTGTATAGCAAGGGGGTGGGCCCTCCTCGTCCACAGCTCAGAGGGGTTGGCTGGTCAGAAGGGTGGATCAGGAGGCCAGGCCGGGGGAGCACTGAGTTCCAGAGGGCGGCCCAGGGTTTCATGTGCTAACCCGGCATGCCGGTTGCTTCCAGCGGGCTCTAGAGGGCACAGAAGGGGCCAGTGTCATGGCGCTTGGGTCTCCGCACACCTTGGATGACCACCCCGGGTGCCGAGGGGAACCGTGAGCTGTAGCAGTCCTCCACGTTGTAGGCGGCTGGGCCTGGGGTGCAGGCTGCAGAGGGGAGGCGGGTGCAGTCACTGTGCCCACCTGTGCCGCCCAGGCCCACCCCTCCCGCCACCCGCCTCCCCCTGCCTTACAGGAGCGCACCCAGGAGGCCAGCAGGGGCGAGCGGCCCATGGAGAAGGCGGGTGGGCACGGGCCCTTCAGACAGCAGCCGGGAAGGATGTTGTAGGTGCTGGGGCCAGGGCCCGACTCGTCCCCTGTGGGCGGAGGGGCCTGCAGGAGGGGCTGGGCCCGGGGCCCCGCGCCCCAGGCCTGCAGCACCCCCTGGCGGGCTCGGGCCTCAGGCAGCCTGGAGGCAGGGCGGCCCCTGAAGCTGAAGGCCGGGCAGGCAGGCGGGCTGGGCAGCTGGTAGTCGGCAGGCGATGGCCACTGTGGGGAGACGCAGCTGCTGCAGGCCTGCCCCTCGGGGGGCCCACCCCGCCCAGGACCTGCCAGGCCGGCCCCCACCTTCTGCTCTCGGTTGAAGTCGGCTTTCTGGGTGAAGGGGCTTTCACTCTGGAACCACACAGTCTGCCAGGCCCTGCGGCCACCGCCCTCTGCAGTGGGGACAGGATCACAGGGGTCCCGGGGGCCAGGGTCCCTCTCCAGGTGAGAGGGAGGGCGGTGGGGGGCACGGGGAGGGGCACGCACCGTGGGTGGGGGGCCTGCAGCTGATGCTGAAGTGAGGGTGTGGGGAGGACTCTCGCACCGACGCATCTGGCACCTGGTACTTGGTGGGGCCGGGAACGTGCAGGTCGGTCACGATGGGAGGCCGTTGCTCCAGCACTGGCGGAACAAGCTCTGGGCTTGGGTCCTCCCAGCAGCCCCCGCCCACCCCTGCCTGCTCCCCTGACTCGCCTGGGGTTGGGGAGCCGGAGCCTTCACTCACACAGCTCCCTCAGGTTCCGAGTGAGGGGCCCCTGGAGGGGGCTGGTTTGTATCCTGAGCCCCGCCTGGAGCTCCTGCACTGCTGGGGGCCATATCTCCTCCCAGGTGGCCCCCAGCTCTGGTTCCAGGCCTGACGACAGCACAGCAGCGTTGAGCCTGCGAGAGACACGAGCAGCCACCATCCACGCGGCTGGAGGGCCACCCCGTGCCGCTGCCCCCCAGCCAGCCCACCGCGCGTGCGGTTACTGGGAAGTCACAGGTGGCTTCTGCTTCAGGGAGCCATGGGTCCAGTGTCTGCCTCCATTGATGTGAAAATTTGCCAGGAATTTCACTGCCTTCTGGTCAAAGTTCATTATCAGGGTCTCTGGCTCCCTTCCCCTAGGAACATCACAGAGCTCTGTGACCTCACTGACTGGACATGGGTCCCCCCGTTGCCAAGGACTCCCTGGGAAGCACTGTCGAGCCCTGAAGTGGCCCCTCCCCGACCCGCGTGTGGGTTGCCCTGGGAGGGCAGGGCAGGAGGCCCCCAGGAGGCCGCCGTGACTCTCAACTCCCCGCTGCCCTTCCTCCCCCCTCCCCTTTCTTGTCCCAGCCCTTCCAATCCCCCGGGCTTTGGGTTTCCCGGGGCCCTGGGGTCCACTCTAGTAGCGCTCGGGAAGGCCTGAGGCCCTGGCAGAGGGTGGAGAAGGGGGCAGGGGCTGTGGGGTGCTGAGCCTGCAGGGCCAGCCGCAGGAGACGCGGGGGAGGGCGGAGGGGCCTCCCCAGAGGAGGGGGAGGCGGGCCTGGCGGCTCTGGTGAGGCTGGGGGCCACTGTCCTCTGGGGGGTGCAGAGGCTGCTGAGGCTGAACCACGAAGGCGTGATGAATGAGGCCGGGTGAATGGGAGCCGGGTAGGTGCCAGGCCCCCGCAGTGCCTTCCAGAGCTGACCAGCCCCGGCCCCGGCCCCGGCCTCACCCGGGCAGCACAGCCAGGGATGTCCCGTCCTCCACGCCCGTCTCCTCCTCTCCAAGGCCCACCCCCCCCCGTCCGGCGCCGACGGGCCTGCCTGGCACTCCTGTCAGTAGTGACTCGCTCGAGGAAACACTTTTATTCAGGGCGAGGGGCTCCCCGCCCGCTCCAGGGCGGCTCCCCGTGGCAGACCCTCCGCAGGCTGTCCCCTCGGGACCGAGGCGCCGAGTGGGGGCCGTGGGTCAAAGCCCGTGCCGCCCGTGTCCCCACGTGAGAGGCGGTGTTTGTGCTGGTGAGGAGCGTCAGGCTGCCGGCGTCTCCCTCCTCCAACCGAGGCTCTGTCCTCACTGACCGTAGGCGCATTCCGTGTGCTTTTCTATCGGGTGTTAACTTCTCGTAGGTTCGCTTTGTGAGGTTCCCACTGATAGCATATCTGCACGCAGCGCCTGTTGCGGAAGCTTCCCCGGCCTGTCATCTGTCTCTTAGTATCGCTTATGCTGTCTTCTGACGTGGGCTTGAACCTGCTAACTGTCTCCTTTGTGCTACCTTTCTTCATTTTCATGCTTAGAAAGTCCTCCCTACACCAAAAAAAGAAATCAGTTTGTTTTAAATGGAAAATAGTGACAGATCAGGAGACGTGGGTTCGATCCTTGGGTTGGGAAGACCCCTTGGAGAAGGAAATGGCAACCCACTCCAGTCTTCTTGCCGGGGAAATCCCATGGACAGAGGAGCCTGTGGGCTACGGTCCGTGGGGTCGCAGAGAATCGGACACGACTTAGTGCCTTAACACAGCAGTGCCAGCTCCAGGGCAAAGACCCTCGAGGACAGAGTCCCGGCGGCTCCCTGGCTCAGGAGGCTCACCTGCCAGCGCCTCGTGTCTGAGGAGGGGCTCGGGGAGCGGCTGCTTTTCCCCGGGCTCCTGGCCTTCTGCAGGCTGTGAGCGTCCTGGCCCAGGCCTGCCCCTCACTGCCCGGCGGGCAGCCTGGGTCCGCAGCGTGCCACCCCAGCCTGGGGCCCCGCCTCAAGGTTGGGGTGCTCACAGGTGCGGGCAGGGCGGCCCAGCAGTCAGGCCTCCTCACAATTGTTGCCGGGCGACAGGGCTCCTCTCTGGGAAGGAGGCAGGCCCAGGCGCAGGGCTGGAGGCAGCCTAGCAGCACTGAGGCGCGATGACAGCCACTCAGAAGCACAACCTCTTCCCGCCGGAACCTCACTACATCCCTGGGTGAGCGCCACAGCCCCGGGGTGGGCCTGGGGTCCCTGGGGGCGGCGGAGCACGGCCAGGGCCGTGAGGGGCCCCAGAGCTGGGTCTCCAGGAAGCTGAGGCCAGAGCAGGGGGTTCCTGGGCAGGAGCTGGGAACCTGGGTGCCCAGGGAGTGGGCTGAGGCCGTGGCCGCTCAGGAGGGCTGGGGCAGGTTTGCAGGGGCCAGCCAGCCCGCCCTGCCGGTGCAGGCGACCCAGGTGGCCCGCATGTCTGCGGAGAGCAGAGACCGGGATGGCGCGACAGCTGGGGGCGCTGGCCTCTCCCTCCAGAGCGCTTCCCGCTTTCAAGAGCTGAGCTGGGACAGCCCTGGCGGTCCAGGGGTTAGACTCTCCGCTTCCACCGCAGGGAGCAAGGATTCGATCCCTGGCCCGGAAACTAAGACCTTGCATGCCTTGTGCCCCCAAACATGAAAAATTAAATTAAAAAAATAAAGAGGAGATGAGCCCCTGGAGTGACCTGATGGGCTTCGCCTTCAGGCCACCTTGCTAGGCGTCCCCCATGTCAAAACCAGAAACAGGGCCTTCTCTGGGGGTCCAGCGGTTCAGACACTGAGCTTCCACTGCAGGGGGCATGGGTTCAATACCTGGTTGGGGAACTAGGATCCTGCCTGCCACGCAGCGTGACCAAAAATAAACAGAAATGGGCCTCCACAGTGCGTGTGCACACTGACACACACTCAGACCACACGCAAAAAAAAGGCTGGTTAAGAACAGAACGAGCTCCGGTGTCACTGAAGAGGCCCTGACCTCAGCTCAGCTCGTAGACGAGCAAACCTGCATTCACTTGAGCAGCTTTTTTTACAGGTTTTACTATATGCATACATTAATATTGGTTATTTCTGGCTGCACTGGGTCTTTGTGCGCGGGCTTTCCCTAGCCGTGGCGAGCAGAGGCTGCTCTTCACGGTGACGGTCAGGCTCAGTGCAACGGTGTCGGCGGCGCACAGGCCCCGGGCGCACAGGCCCCGGGAGTTGCAGCAGGCAGGCTCAGTAGTTGTGGCGCATGGCCTTGGTTCCTCTGTGGCCCATGGAATCTTCACAGACCAGTGATGGAGCCTGTGTCCCCTGCACGGTGCCACCAGGCAAGTTTTACAAAGAAAACAGAGCACACTCCCTGCTGTCGCACAGGCCACTTCCCCACAGGCCTGAACCTCCTCCACCAGCACCGTCCCCCACACCTTCCGGTATCCTGCCGGCTCCACTGTGCCTCAGCCCAAGGCCCAGCCCATCTCCTCCCTGCGATGCTTTGGGGGGCAGAGCTCCCCATTCTCTCATCTTTCAGCCCCTTGTTGGAAAATAGCTGGTGGATGGCACCCAGACGGTGGTGAGGACAGCGGGCCCGGCCTGTTCTTGGGGCTGGGCCTGAGCTGCCCACTCAAGCCCCAGGGGCCCCAGATGGCGGGCCTGCCGTGACCCCATTCTGCGGGCGGGTGGAGGCTCTCGTCTGCGGCCAGCAGACCAGATCCACACCTGCTTGTGGGGCCCTGCCCCACTCTCTCGCCTCTGCAGCTATGCCGGCTTCTACCCGCAGCTGCGCTACCAGGTGGGGAACACCTATGGGCGCACCACGGCGCAGCTCCTCACAGACCCCAGCGTGCAGAAGAGCCCCTGCTCTGTGCTGGCCCCCATCGCCAAGCCCAAGTTCATTGAGGACTTCAGCAAGTCCAAGCCCCCTTTTGTGCCCTGCCGCGAACTGACCGAGCCCTACATACCCCACTACACTGGTAAGCCACCTGCACCCCACCGCCCTGGCCCTGCCATGCCCCAGGATGCCCTCCTGCCTGCTGTGGCTCAAGGCTGCCGTGTCCACACAGGTCTGAAGCCCTACAAGAACTTCGAGATGCTGGGCCGGTCCCCACCCCCGGAGGTGGATGCCCAGGGGTCCCTGGGGGGTGAGAACGTATGCAGGCAAGTCCCACTACCTGCAGGCTTCATGCCCTACCCCCCCTACGCCCCTTGCCCTCCGGGCAGGAAGGGGGACTCCAGGGACCTTGGACACCCGGGGCTGCAGCTGGCAGTCGGGGAGGAGGCCTGGAAGAGCACCACCCCTGCCTGCGAGGCCCCCGGGCAGTACCAGGTAACTGAGGGACACTGGCACCAAGCCCTACCCCCACCAGAGCTGGGCTGGGCAGCAACCTGCGCCTCCCGTTTCAGCTGTACCACTGCAGGAGGGACAAGTCCCCGCTCCTCGCCCACTGGCAGGAGACGCTTGACGTGGGCAGGTTCCACAGGCTGCCCCAGCTGGACCACCCCAACCTCATCCAGCGCAAGGCCATCTCAGGTGCATGCCCTCCCCACCAAGGGCCCAGGGGGAGAGCAAGTGAGGAGGCTGCCCGTGGGCCCTTCGCAAGGGTGGGTGCTCTGAGGGCCCATTCCTCTTTAGGGAGAGGAGCCCCGACTGCCCTAACACTCCTGGGAGCAAGTGAGGACCTGCAGAGAACCCTGACCTCCTCCTTCCCCAGGTTACGCAGGCTTCGTTCCTCGGTTTGCCTGGGTGATGGGGATGAATTATCGTGATGGGGTCACACAGGCTATGGACGAGTTCGACAAGAGCCAGGTGTGTGGACGCCACCCCTGGGAGACCAAGGCCGTACCCCCCTCTGGCTTCCCTGACGGAAGCTCTGCCTGGCCCAGAGGCCATCCCCTTCCCGCCCCCCAGCCGTGTCCAACTAGGTCTTGACTCCCAGGTCTGGAGTGTGGTGGGGAGAGATCCCCAAGCCACTCACTTCCCAAAATGCCAGCCTCGCGCCCCCCATGACATTCTGCTCAGTGGCTTCCAGCTGGGGGAGGCAGGACATGGCAGCGCTGACCTGCTTGTTTCCCCAGTTTCTGCTCAGAAATCCCATCTGTGCCCTGGGTGAGAGGCTGCCCAGAACTCACTGGCCCAGCAACACCATCTACAGAAGCCAGGGCCTGATACCTTTCTACATGGGCTTCATACCATGTGAGTGCCGTGGGCTCCTCTTGGAAGACGTCATGGAGACAGGCCACCGTGGGGCAGGGGCAGGGGCTGGGCCCTCTACACCAGGCCGAACCTCAGGCAAGGTTCCCTTGGGACAGGACGACCCAAAGTTCCCTCAGTGCCACCCTTCCCCAGTGCGGAAGGGGCTCAGCAAAAGCCCTAAAAGCCAGGAGGCAGAGTGCCTGCAGACCTCGCTGGCCTCCTGGGGGTTTCCCTCTGCACAGGCTGGCCCTACCTCCAGGAGGCAGCCCCTTGGCTCCCCAGCCTGCGTGTTCGCAGGCCTCCGACCCCCGCAGCAGCCCCGTGTTCCCTGTGCGTGCGGTGGGCCCAGGGGCTCAGCGGCAGCGTTGCCCCTCACAGCCATGCAGGACAACTACGCACTGACCTTTGGCAGCAGCACCCGCAAGGCCTATCAGAAGGAACTGGAGAGGCGCAGCCAGACACTATGAAAACGCTTTAATGGTGGTGGCTGTACAGCACGTGATGTCAAGACAGGAAAGAACACACACACAGGGAGACAGACTATCAGAGCAGGCCGCGAGCGAATAAAGAGTTCCCACGGCCTCAGCCTTCCGGCTCCCGTGGCTCTAGGCCACCTCCTCCTCCGCCTCCTCCTCGAACTCGCCCTCCTCCTCGGCCGTGGCGTCCTGGTACTGCTGGTACTCGGACACCAGGTCGTTCATGTTGCTCTCGGCCTCGGTGAACTCCATCTCGTCCATGCCCTCGCCCGTGTACCAGTGCAGGAAGGCCTTGCGCCGGAACATGGCCGTGAACTGCTCCGAGATGCGCTTGAACAGCTCCTGGATGGCCGTGCTGTTGCCAATGAAGGTGGCTGACATCTTCAGGCCGCGGGGCGGGATGTCGCACACGGCTGTCTTCACGTTGTTGGGGATCCACTCCACGAAGTAGCTGCTATTCTTGTTCTGCACGTTGAGCATCTGCTCGTCCACCTCCTTCATGGACATGCGGCCCCGGAAGACGGCGGCCACAGTCAGGTAGCGGCCGTGGCGTGGGTCGCAGGCGGCCATCATGTTCTTGGCATCAAACATCTGCTGGGTGAGCTCGGGCACCGTCAGTGCCCGGTACTGCTGGCTGCCCCGGCTGGTCAGCGGGGCGAAGCCGGGCATGAAGAAGTGCAGGCGGGGGAAGGGGACCATGTTGACAGCCAGCTTGCGCAGGTCGGCGTTGAGCTGGCCTGGGAAGCGCAGGCAGGTTGTGACCCCGCTCATGGTGGCCGACACCAGGTGGTTGAGGTCCCCGTAGGTGGGGGTGGTCAGCTTCAGGGTGCGGAAGCAGATGTCATACAGTGCTTCATTGTCGATGCAGTAGGTCTCGTCCGTGTTCTCCACCAGCTGGTGCACGGACAGGGTGGCGTTGTAGGGCTCCACGACCGTGTCCGACACCTTGGGCGAGGGCACCACGCTGAAGGTGTTCATGATCCTGTCTGGGTACTCCTCCCGGATCTTGCTGATGAGGAGGGTGCCCATCCCCGACCCAGTACCCCCACCCAAGGAGTGGGTCAGCTGGAAGCCCTGCAGGCAGTCACAGCTCTCCGCCTCCTTCCTCACGACATCCAGCACTGAGTCAACGAGCTCCGCACCTTCCGTGTAGTGCCCCTTGGCCCAGTTGTTCCCGGCACCGCTCTGACCTGCAAGAGAGGGCAGCCGGTTCTTTTCAGCCAGGCATGTGGTCACCGCCGACCACTCGTGCCAAAAAGGCCGAACGACACCGCGTGAGGTGACTCAAAGCCCACCCTGCAGGCACGGCACGCAGGCCCCCAAACCGATAAGGTGACGACGTAGCCAATCAGACACCAGGCTGTCACGCGAACATGGTTAAACAACCAACCAGCCCCTCCCACGGGCAGCCTCTGCCAACTCCCACGAGCAAACGAGCTGCCAGTGCCTCCAGGTCAGCCTTCCAGGCAGGGAGATTACATCTGCCTGCTCCTTCCCAGCAGGCCGACAGCTGGGCCTTCTCGGCAAAGCCGCTTTAGGTGAGAAGACTGAATGACTCTAGCGGGGAGGAGGGTGTCCTGGAACCCAGCTTCTCCTGAGGATACAGAGTGGATCAGAACCTCGGCTCTGCGAGTTCTGAGGATGGCGACCTTGGGCACCCCGACCTTTGCGCCGTCCTACCAGCCGCCACCCACCCCGATCCGCGGCTCACCGAAGACGAAGTTGTCCGGTCTGAAGATCTGCCCGAAGGGCCCCGAGCGCACCGAGTCCATGGTGCCCGGCTCCAGATCCACGAGCACGGCGCGGGGCACGTACTTGCCACCTGGGGGGCGGGAGGGCGTCAGCGAGGGGAGGGCGGCGGGGCGGCGGGGGGCGGGGCGGGGCGCGGGGCCTCACCGGTGGCCTCGTTGTAGTACACGTTGATCCGCTCCAGCTGCAGGTCGCTGTCCCCGTGATAGGTGCCGGTAGGATCGATGCCATGCTCGTCGCTGATCACCTCCCAAAACTGCGGGAGACGCGGGCGGGCCGCGCCGGGGCTGAGTCACGCCGGAGGTGCCCGGAGCCGGCCCCGCCCCGGACGGCGCGGCACGGCCCTCCCTCCCCCCGCCGCCGGGCCGCCGCCCGGGCCCCAGCCGCGACCCGCTGCCCCGACCCCGGTCCCGGCGCCGAGAGGGGCCGCAATGCGGGGGCGCCGCCCGCCGGATGCCGCCATCTTTCCCGCCGCCGGCCCGCCCCGCCCGGAGGGCCTGCGCCGGCCCCCACTCCCCGCTCACCTTGGCGCCGATCTGGTTGCCGCACTGGCCGGCCTGCAGGTGCACAATCTCCCTCATGGCGGCGGCGGCGGCGGCGGGGACGGCTACGGAGGAAAGGCCGGAGCGACAGCCGAAATGCGGGCGCGCAGAGTGCTACAACCGACGCTGCGCCGACGCTTATGTACCCGCCGCGCCCGCCCCCGCCAGTCTCTTATTGGGCATCCAGAGCGAGGCTGGCAGGCGGCCTCGTTCGATTGGCTGCAGCCCCGTCAATCGGGCCTCCCAGTGCCCGCCTTCCCGACCTCGCTCGCCCTTTATTGGTCCGTCGCGGCCTCAGCGCTCCCTATCCAAGTCCCCCCCCTCGCTCTGCGGTGTTCTGACCATTGGCTGTTTCAAATGATTGATTTGTGCTCCCATTGGCCGGCTCCGCAGAGCACGCCGACAGCCTGCCGCTATTGGCTGGCGCGGCCGGCGTCCTGGTAACCGCCGCAGTGCCGCGGGGACGGACGCGGGCGGGGCGCGGGCCCGGGCGGGGCGCTGCGGGGGCCGGCCGAGCCCGGGGCAGGCGGGTGGGGCGCGCCCCGTGGCCCTCGCGGGAGCTCGGGCCTCACCGTGCTCCTTTTCGAGGGCGGCCGCGCTCATCTTGCGGAGTCTTGGAGCGGAGGAGGGGCGCGGGGCCGTTCACACGGACGCCCTCGGGGATCGGGGGCCGAGGGGCGGGCGTAGCCCCCTGAGCTTTAGAGGCCTTGGGGCCGCCTGCCCCCCTCCTCGGTCCTCAGGCCCGCACGGGTCGTGGGCAGGTGGGCGAGCGCGTGGGGCCGCGGCTCCCGGCCGGGGAGAGGTGGGCGTAGGGCAGGCGCGGGGCAGGACGGGGCCCTGCCCGGCAGCGGCTTGCGGCTTGTTGTGGAGACCGCGCTGGCCTGGAGCCCGTTGCCTTGGTGCCTTGGCCCCAGGAGCGCACAGAGCTGCGTGGAGATACGAGGGCCGCGCCCAGGCCTCTGGGCAACCACAGATCCGTACACCTGGCTGAACAAATGCTTGTACTTTTCCTTGAATTTTGTTTGGAGAAAAAGACCTATGGAAAAAAAAAAAGTTAACTTGCACGTAGTCACACTTTTAATCAATCGTTTTAAAAACAGTACACTTGCATTATATTTTCATAATGTCTGCCATGGACAGTCTCTCTCGCTGTGGCCATGGGTTCTCTCTAGATTCTGGGTTTCTCAGTAAGGTTCTTACTCTCCTTTGCTCCCCAGCCCATGGATGTTGTGGGCAATACCTGGTCATTTCTACCTAGAGAGATTGTGCTTGCTCTTCACCGTGTACTTCATAACACCGTTTCTTGGCATGCTGCAGTGTTAGGGCACTTCACCGTATACTTAATCTGGGGATGAAATTGTTGGGAAGTAGCACACTGCATAGAGATGAGTCTTTCCATACCCTGAAAGTGGTCTGCAGCTGCAGTCCAGACCTAACCTGGAGGGTGAGTCAGCATGTCAAAGTAATAGTCCCGGAAGGGCCTAGGGGACCAGCCCCTTCCCCCACACCAGTCCGGGAAGGTGGGTCTGGCTGGTGCTGGCCACAGGCAGTGGCATGTCTGATGTGCAGGGTCCCTGCCTGGCACCTAGGGTTCTCACAGTGCCCTGAAATATAGCTTAGCTGCCCAAGCAGGCCTGTGAGGCCCTGGCACTGCAGCAGGGAGACTCCAGGGTCTTGCAGCACTGAGCCGTCACAAATCAGCGAGAAAGGGAAAAGCTCAGACTTTGCTCCAAGTGAGCCAGTGAGCTGGGGCACTTTGAAATGTTTGTCAGAGCCTTCCCTCCTCACCCCCCACCCTGGGCTGAGATCCCCACTGGCAGAAGTCTCTGCTTCCTGCAACCAGTGCCCGCAGGGCCGGGAGTCCAGCATGGCACCCCTACCTTACAGGTAACAAAACAGTTGTGTCAGCCACCCAGGGGTGAGCCCCGGGGACGCTCGTGGCACCAGGTTGTTCACCTTGCCCTTCTGAAGTGAACACCGGCTGGGAGCAGGACAGCAGGCCTCCCTGTGGCCCTCAGCCAAGGACCACAGTTGGCACTGCTGCACAGGGCCGGTGGCAGGGGAGGCCCTGCAGGTCCCCATCCTTAACCAAGGGTGTTCCTGCTGCAGGGTGGAGGTGGGCTCCTGTGAGCCACCAGGTCCAGGCTGCGGGGAGGTCCGTGCCCAGTGGGGGTCTGTGGCCCAGCGGGACGCAGGGCAGAGTGGGCGGGGGCTGTGGGAGCGCCGGGTGCCTGGCCCTCCCGCCCGAGCCTGCAGCTGTTGAAGGCGTCCTCAACGACAGCTCTGTTTACCGGTGGCCATGGTCCCAGCGGGAGGCTGCATTACCACCAGGCGGGAGCAGCAGGCAGACAGTGGTTCACTGGCCTCAAAGGACCCAGCAGTCAGCCTTTGTGGGCAGCCTCACCTGCCCCCGGAAGGAAAGGTGCAGGCACCGGTACCTGCTTCCCCTCTCATTGCCTTCCCACCACGGGGAGGGGGAGCCCCCCCCCCCCCCCCCCATCCCTGGGGAAACAGCCAGGCCCAGCCCCTCCTCAGGGACTTCCATGGGAGTCCGGCCGATGTCAGAAGGGCAGGTGTGTCCTGAGGTCACGAAAGTGGGGGGAAGCCAAAAATGGGTACATGGACCTGCCCCTTGTTCCCACAAGGCCCCTTGTGGGTCTCAGAACAGGTGGCTAGCTCCTCCGGAGGCCAGGGTGAGCCCCAGGCTCAGGAGATTTAGAAGCTTGTTGGGAGGACCGGAGACATGGGGGAGCTGAGAGGGGCTGGGGGACCCAGGGAGGGGGTGTCTGTGAGGACCCGAGAACGAGTGAGAGGGTGCCGGCACGGACAGTCATTGGTTCTGGGGTCCCCGGTTGCATCCTCCTGACCATTCACACCTGCCCCCTGCCCGGGTTTGGCTGGGCACACCTGGGGGCTGGGAAGGCAGGCGGCACCCATGGGGGCAGCATCCCAGGGTCAGAAGGCGGTCGCTGGTAGCAGCTGCAAACCGGGAAACCCAGCAACTCACCTCCACCCCCAGCCCTCCCCAGATCCCAGCGGCCCACCGCTCTGCACGTGGGTGCCCCAAGGTGCCCGAGTTCTGGGGGAGAGACTGGATCCTCCACCAACACTCTCCTCTCACAGAGGTGGCAGCATGGGGTCCGGCTGGTGTTGGGGGCAGTCCTGAACCGGAGGGGTGTCCGGTTACCAGCGCTGGGCTCCAGACAAAAGCCTTCCTATGTGGAAACCCGCGGTGCAGCCAGGCAGGGCGGGGGAGGGCTGGGGAGGAAGAGGGGGGCCAACCCCGGTGGGCACCTGGCCAAGGGAAGTTTTACGTAGGTGTGGGCTCCCTCGGGTGGGGGCACTGAGCACCTGCTCTGCCCAGGACGGTGCGGTGGCGCCCCTGGCCGCCCCAGTGCAGGCCGGCGGACCTGGGTAACTGCGCACTGGTCTGCCGGCCCCGCGCCCCCTCCCCCCGCAGTCCCGTGCCCCGCAGCGCAGGCGGGGAGGAGAGCGGGGACGCGGCAGAGCGGGGCGCCTCGGTGCCACCCGGTCCTCACTCGGGCCCTCCCCACGTCGCGACGCACCTGCGGAATTCGGGGCCCCGCAGTGGCCACGTGACGCTCTCCAGGCCGACCGCCGGCAGGGGCTGCAGGCCCCGGAGCTGCCCACGCGTCCGCCCTCCCTCCCTACACCCACGGGGAGGGCCTCAGCAGCGTCCAGCCTCCCTGGACCCCGAGCTTCTTGCTACAGGGAGTCTCCATGCTCTGGATCAGCCGCACTCAGGGCCTTCTGCCACCGGTGGCCGCGGAGAGAGTTACAGCTCCCGCTTCGGGGGTCGGCTGTTTGGCCGCACCTCTGGGGACTTCCAGCTCCTACTCGGGCTCGGCGCTCGCCCCCCAGTGTCCGCTGGGGGGCGGCAAAGGCACTGCCTCACCCCCAGCTCCCTACCGGGCAGGGGGGCGGTGGGGGGAAGTTGGGGGTCGAGGGCGGCCCTCCCCATGCAGCCCCAGATTGAGGAGAGAAGACTGCCCACCCCTGGGTACAAGCTTTTTTTATTTGCAAGGAAGGTGACCCAGGTGACTCAGAAGTCCGCAGCTACCGGGACCGCCAGAGGTCAATGGGGTGGGGGGCGTCCACCCTTCACAACCGCTGGGAGGCCAGAACCTGGGGGTTCTCGTAGCAGTGGGCCTCCTTGGCCACAGCCTGAGGGGGGCTGCAGGCCTTGCAGGGGCAGCAGCGGCTCACCAGGCGGTCCCAGGGCTCCAGAGAGCGGAGCCAGAGGGGCAGCCAGGCCCAGGAGCGCAGGCGGCGGGGCAGCCAGGCGGGCCGGTGCCGCTGCAGGACGGCGAGCAGGGCGCTAAGGAGCACCAGCACTACCAGGGGCCCCCCGACCGCAGCCAGCACTGAGCCCCCTGCCAGCGAGAGCCCGAAGGCGGCCAGCGGCAGCAGCAGGAAGCAGAGCAGCAGGTAGGCGACGGCCACCCAGCGGTAAGTGGCGGTCAGGTTCCCGAAGCGCTTGGCCAGCGGGATGGGCAGCCGGAGGATGGGCACCACGTACCACAACAGGATGCCCGCCAGGTTGAAGAAGAAGTGGATGAGAGCGACCTGCAGGGAGGGTGGCAGGGCGGGCGGGACTCAGGAGCCTGGGCTCCGTGGGAGGCGCGCCCCTCCCCGTCCTGGCAGAAAGGGGAGGAGTCTACGTCTGTCTAAGATGGCCACCTGGGAGGGCAAATTCTGGCCAGCCCTGGTGGGCCCGCTCTTCCCACACCCCACAGTGCCCTGAGGGCCAGGAGCCTAGTACGGCGTCGCCATGTGGTAACTACGTCTCTGATGGCCCTGTGGGTTCCACCTTCCCCTGAGCTGACTTCGCTTGCCGATGCTTCATCCACAACCCCACTCATGCTCATCCCTCAGTGGGTAACTTAGCCACCCAGCCCCAGGTTCCGGCCTGACTCCTGCGAGGAGGAGTTGCAGGGCTACACGTGGAGGGAACACAACTCTCTCCCGGGGTTGCTGGAGAAGTCGAGGAGTCGCTGTGGTGGGCGCAGTCTGGAGGGTTTCCTGGAGGAGGGGGATCAGGGCCCTGCACTGGGAGGTTCTAAATGGACAGAGACAGAGCTGAGGCAAGAGAGCAGGTGGGAGTTGGGGAGCACTGGGGTTCATCTCTTCTTGTGGGCAGCAGCCCAGTGAGATCCAGGCCTTCCAGAGCTGCACTTATCAGGGCACTGGGAAGGAGGCAGTGGGGCCCAAGGGGCAATCTGGAGAGAATCGGGGGGCTGAATGGGACTGGGCATGGGGCGCAGGGCTGGGGGGCTGGCGGGAGGCGTCCTGGAGGCCGAATTGGGACTGGGCAGGGGCGCATGGAGGGAGATAGAGTCATCCGAGTGGGGACCTGTGCCGTTTAGGCCGCTCGGGGTGGGGAGCATCCCAGAGGTGGTGAGATGGAGGGACTTGAGGCCACAGTGGTCCCTCAGGAGAACCGCCAGATAGGAGGGGGAGGAAGGCACCCTGGGGCTACAGGATCCTGGAAATGACAAGGTTGCAGGGGAAGAGGGGAAGGCCTGGAACCCTGAGAAATCCCACAGGGTCCTTGGGGTCCCAGGAGGCGAGGCTGTGGGTTTGAGTGGGCAGCCAAAGGTGGGGTCCAGGAAAGCCAGGGCCTGAGGCCCCAGGACACATGTCCCACCGCCAGCCTACAGGACCGGACAGGAGGGGGACTGACCCAGAGCAGAAGCCCCAGGCCCGCGTTGGGAGTGGGAGGGGCCTGCAGGCCGGGGAGGGTGCGGGAGGGCGGTACCTGGACGGCGCTGAGCAGCATGTCCGAGGGGCTGGCCAGAGCTGCCAGCACGGCTGTCGTGGTGGTGCCAATGTTGGAGCCCAGGAAGAGAGGGTACGCTCGTTCCAGGCTGACCACCCCGACCCCTGGGGGAGCCGGGGATCATCACGGGCGCTGAGCCCACTGCCCCCCCAGGAAGAGAGGGTACGCTGGCTCCAGGCTGACCACCCCGACCCCTGGGGGAGCCGGGGGTCATCACGGGCCCTGAGCCCACCGCCCCCCAGGAAGAGAGGGTACGCTGGCTCCAGGCTGACCACCCCGACCCCTGGGGGAGCCGGAGGTCATCATGGGCCCTGAGCCCACCGCTTCACCAGGAAGAGAGGGTACACTCGCTCCAAGCTGACCACCCAAACCCCTGGGGGAGCCAGGGGTCATCACGGGCCCTGAGCCCACCACCCCCCCTCCCCCCCCCCAGGGAGAGAGGGTACGCTGGCTCCAGGCTGACCACCCCGACCCCTGGGGGAGCCGGGGGTCGGCACGGGCCCTGAGCCGCCCCCCAGGTGCTGTGGGCTCTGCTCACCGATGAGCGGGCACAATGGCCGCGGTGAAGACACTGCTGCTCTGGAGCACGAAGGTCAGGCCAGCGCCCACGAGGATGGCCAGGTAGCCGCTGAGCCAGCCAAACGGGCGGGGGAAGTCTGCGGAGCGAGAGCCGGTGACCCCCAGCCCCGCTTCCCGCCCCCACCCCCCCGCGGCGGCCCCGTGTCCCGCCGCACCTGCGTTGATGACCGCCTCACGCCTGGGCGACGCGGGCCCCGCAGAGAGGAGTTGAGCAGTTTGCGATTGAGGACCGAGGCACGGCCGGAGCAGAGCGGCGCGCGCCCGACGCGGCGGGGGCGGCCGCCGCGGGGAGCCGCGCGGGGGCCCGGGCCGCGCGCCCACGCCAGGTCCAAGGCCGCGCCCGCGAGCAGGTGGCGGCCGGGCAGAGCAAGGGCCGGGAGCTGCGGCCAGCGCGCGGGCGGCGGGGCGCGCGCGGCGGCGGCGGGAGCGCGGGGACAGGCCGGGGCGCGCGGGGCGGCGGGCACGCGGGGACGGCGGGGGCGCGCGCGGGGCGGGGGCGCGGGGACAGGCGGGGGCGCGCGCGGGGACAGGGGCGGGGGCGCGCGCGGGGACGGGCGGGGGCGCGCGGGGCAGCGGGCGCGCGGGGGGCAGGCGGGGGCGGCGGGGCGGGGGCGCGCGCCGGGGCGGCGGGGGCGCGCGCGGGGCGGGCGGGCGCGCGCGGGGGGCGGGGGGCTGGCGGGGAGGGCGGGGGCGCGCGGGGCGGGGGGGGGGGCGCGCGGGGGGCCGGGGGCGGCGGGGCGGGGGGGGGGCGGGGGGCGCGCGGGGGACGGGTGGGGGCGCGCGGGGCGGCGGGGGGCGGGCGGGGCGGCGGGGGCGACGGGGGCGCGGGGGGCGGCGGGGGGCGCGGGGGCGGCGGGGGCGCGCGGGGACGGCGGGGGCGCGCGGGGGGGGGGCGCGGGCCGCGGGGGGCGGGGGCGGCGGGGCGGGCGGGGGGGCGGGGCGCGCGGGCGGCGGGGGCGCGCGGGGGCGCGGGGCGGGGGGCGCGCGGGCGGCGGGCGCTGCGCGGGGGGCGGGGGGCGCGCGGCCCGGGCCGGGGGCGCGGGGGGGGGGCGGCGCGGGGGACGGCGGGCGCGCGCGGGGACAGGCGGGGGCGCGCGGGCGGGCGAGGGCGCACGGGGCCGGGCCTCACAGGGCAGGGGCTCCTCAGACGCAGAGCCGTTCTTCCCAGGGCAGGGGCCCCCGGCCGCCGCTCCGCAGTGGCTGCTGTTCCCCGCGGTCTGGGAAGGCAAGGCGGTGGGACTCAGGACGGGCTAAGAGTAGGCGCGGCGGGGTAATTCAGCGGGTCGAGGGGCAGGAGTGAGCGGCCCCTCACCGGCTGCTCCCTGGTGCCGCACCATCGCTTAATAAGGCTCCGGTTGGTGGCGTTGCCCGTGGCGCTGCCCGTAAGGACATCAGCGTCCAGCTGGGGACAGAGGATCCGGGTCTGGCGTCGGTTCTTCAGGACTGGCCTGGGGCTCAGAGTACCGCAGCCAGGTCCACGGTGCTGGACCCCTCTCTTGCCCCACCCGACCCCCGGCCCAGACCCGTCTCCCCAGCAAAGCCCTCCCAGCCAGGCCTTGGCCTGTGGGTCCCGCCGGAAAGGAGCCCGCGGCCTCACCTGCACGATGAGGTGTGTGAGCGGCCGGGTCAGCACCTTGAGGATGTCGGGAGCCTGCCCCCCGGGCTGCAGGCTGGCGGCGCCCAGGGTCAGCGCACTGAGCCTCTCCAGGGGGGCCGCGCGCTCTCCAGCGGCAGCAGGACCAGAACCGTGAGCCAGTTGAAGATGCCGTGCACGGCCGAGCCGCCGAAGGCCCTGGGGTCGCATGGAGGCAGCTGGGGGCCGGTCTCGGCCGCCACCCGGACCACCGCCCCGGCCCCTGCCCGCCCCTTACCCTGCTCACCTCCGAAACTCGTCCCGGTCCCCCGACTGTGCCATCGAGACCAGGGTGCTGGTGATGGATGTGCCCACGTTGACACCCATGATGATGGGCACAGAGGCCCGGATGGTCAGCACTGTGGGGGCGCTGTGTCAGCCAGCCGCCCCCACCCCCCCACCATCCCGGGAGGGGAGGGGCACTCACGCTTGGAGGCCACCATGCTGACCACGATGGAGGAGGACGTGCTGGAGCTCTGCACCAGGACCGTGGCCAGCACGCCAATGACCAGTCCAGCCACGGGGTTGGACAGCACCACGTTGTCCTTGAAGATGTCTCCAGTTACTTTGCCTGCGCCCGGGAGACAGGTGTCCTGAGGCTGGGGAGGGCGGGCTGGCCACCAGCCCGCAGCCACCTGGCCGGTCACTCACTGCTCAGCAGCTGGAAGGCGGAGCTGAGGACGTCCAGGGAGCAGATGAAGAGGTAGAGGCCGCCCAGGAGCCCGCAGGCCTTGAGGAAGCCGCCAAGCACCTGCCGCGCCCTGCCGGCTGCGCTGAGCTCTGAGGACACAGGGTAGGGCGGTCCTTGGCGGGTCCCGCCCTCCCGGGCACTCCTCCCGGGCCCCTTCCTTTCCTCCCCCTTCCCAGGGCAGGGCCTCGATCCCCCTTCTCTATTCCTTGGCAGAATGCTCAGGCCGACAGCCCTTTGGGGTCTCCTGGGAGCCTAACTGCCCACAGGACGGAGGAGCAGGGCCAGCGCGGCGGGCAGCAGTCCCGCGGGAGGGCCAGGCGCCCTGGTTGGGGTCTGTGGCGCGTTTCCACGTGGCCTGTTGGAGCAAAGCCCCTCCTCGCTCTCTCCCCAAGAACCCCCTCCAGACTCACCCCTAGCGAGGTGGAGCCACGTTGGACCAGCTACCTGGTACCTCGGGACCTACCTTTCCAGGACTGGCCGGTGTCCTTCAGCTGAGGGAGGGCCCAGGGGTCCATGTCTCTGTCTTCCAGGATGGAGGCAGAACCAGAGATCCCTGCAGGGGTCAGGGTCAGCTAGGGCCATGGACCTAGCTGTTTCCTGGACACCTTCAGGTGGGGGGGCCCGCAGCACAGGGGCTTGGGGTGAGGGATGGGAGCAGGAAGGAGGGGTCTGGCCCGTAGGCTCTCCTGGGGACTGGCTGGTACCGCTCTCCCAGCTTCCCCAGAGTGATGGGTCAGGGGCCAGGTGGGTGGGCAGAAACCCTGGGTTTCTGGTACCTGCGTTTCCCAGCCTCTGGTCCACCAGGCCAACTGTGTCCAGAGGGGCGGGAGGGGCCGGGCCACCGGTGAGGGGATTCGGCATGGATTTCAGGCAGGAACAGACCCAGGCCCAAATCCAGATCTGCCAGGGAGAAGGGCAGTTCAATGCTCCCCCCCTGCCCGCCAGGTCTTGGGGTGCCCTGGCCCGAGACCTTCCCACCGTCCCCCCTTCCCACCTGCTGTGGGCCTCAGTGGTCTCCCCCTTCCTCCGTCCACAGGAGGATGGCTACAGTGACCCCAGGTGGCTGCCAGGCGAGCTCAGTCCGGTTTGGGGGGACAGAGTGGAGGGAGCCCTGGCTCGCTGCTGGTTCTGGCTGGAAGAAGGGCTGGTGGGTGACCCAGGGTGCTAGGGTATAGCCGGAAGTGGTCAGGACTCCGGGGCTTCTCCTATTCGGTGTCACAGAGGCCACTGTAGACGGTCACAGCTTAGACTTTGGCAACGTCTCCACTTGATAAGGGCCCCACTCCCAGTGATGGGGAGCAGGACAAGGGGCTTGACGCTCCACCCCACCTCAAGGCTCCTTCCTCAGCCTGCTGGGCCTGGAGACCCCCAGGCCTGGGTCCCGGGGAGCCTGCAGTAACCCCTCCCTCTGGCTGCCCCCAAGCTGGTCCCACCTCAAGGCTCCTTCCTCAGCCTGCTGGGCCTGGAGACCCCCAGGCCTGGGTCCCGGGGAGCCTGCAGTAACCCCTCCCTCTGGCTGCCCCCAAGCTGGTCTCTCAACCTCAGCTGCTGGCGAGAGGTGGGCGCTAAGCCCTGGGCCTGGAGGTCACCCAGCCCTGACCCCAGTGTCCTGGGCCCCCGTCTAGTTCTAGAAGCTCCTACCTGTGTGGGCAGTGAGGGGCACCTTCGGGGAGGAGACACGGGCCGAGAGCCGCTGCAGGTCAAAGATCCGCTGGGCGCACACATGACCTGCGTGTACTGAGCCCATTAATGTTTACCCAGGAGCCAAGGGCTCCCTGGGGGACCGTCGCGGCCCCAGGTGCCGGCCTCTTCCAGGCCCCACCATCACCCAGGGGTGTGCAGGGCTGGGCTACCACACGTGTACGTCTGAGGGACACAACAGGATGCTGCGTGCTGGCTGCCTGCGGCAGGCAAGAGGCTGGCCCTCTGGCCGGCCGGCCCGGGGACCCCTCGGGAGGTCTGCCCTCATCTCCACAGGCCTTCTCATGCCTGTCACATGGCAAGAAGGAAGCTCTTTGCACCAGGTGGGCGGAGAGGGCAGCAACCCCTGAGGCCATGCAGTCCAGGGCTGGGGCCGGCAGAGCTCCCAAGCAGCACAGCCCCAGCGGTGACCAGCAGCAGTCACGGTCACAGGTGTCATTGACTTCTTCTGCAATGGGGAGGGAAGGGGCCCAGGGCCCACCCACCCCAGGCCACAGTGCTGCTCAGCCCGGCGCCCGGGCCCACCCAGCTCTCTCCCCAGCTAAGTCTAGCTCCCTTGCTCACAGGTGCCCCTTTCTGGAGTTGGGCCCCTTCCCGCTCTGGGGATGTGGGGAGGGTGAGTGGGCCGCGGGGTTCAGCCCCGCCTCGGCAGGCTGGTGTCTCGAGCCCCTGCCTGCTGTCCACCCACCACTGGTGCGGGGGACTTTGTCCCCCGGGAAGGAGGAAGTTTCCGAGTGTCCTCTCAGCACATTCTTTGGCCCGTCCCTCCCATCCTGCCCCCCGCGTCTGGGGCAGGCCCCTTGGCCCTTCCAGGGGTCCTGAGCGACAGCCCCTTCTTCCCGCGTGAGGGTGGGTGTGCAGCAGTCTGACCGGTGGGGTCGGTCTCTGGTCCCTCTGAGGGTCTGTGTGGCCGCCCCCGGGAGGCAGAGGATGCCATGGGCCCGGGGAGGGGGCGGCTGTCCTGATAGCCCCTCCACAGTCACCCCCCGCCTGGAGTTCCATGCACACCTACAGCAGCAGCAGCCACCCTGCTCGCGGGGCCCTCCCCAAACAGCACCTGACACGGCGGGAGCTCAGGGCAGCGGGCGGGTGGGCTTCACAGGGGTGAAGGCAGAGACCCTCCCGCTGGGCTCAGAGCTCTGTAAGGAGGGGGCCTCCTCCAGCAGGCCAGGAGCCTGCCCACCACCCCCAGCCTGCAGCCCAGGACCTTTCGGGGGTCCCCTCTGCCAGGCCTGCCCCCGCCAGCCTGCAGCCCAGGCCCGGACACTGGCCCCCAGACCCTTTCAGGAGCCACCTCTGAGCCACGTCCAGACCTGGGCTGGGCTTGCAGGCGACTCTGACAGCAGCGCCCCTGCAGTGCACACAGACCACCGTGGGGCCTGGGGGGCCTGACCCGGATTCCAGCTCCTGCAGGGGCGCACGGCGCTGTGGGCACAGCTCATGACCTTAGATGGTGGCCCCTTAGACGGGGCAAACATGCGGGGCAGCACCCGGGGCACCGCGCTGCCGGGCTGTTTCGGGAAGGCCGTGCCTTGTGCTGCAGGCCAAGGCTCCCCTCCCAGGGGTGGCGCTGAGCAGAGCTCAGAGCTGGGGGCTGCCTGGGGGATCCCAGCAGAGGCTGAGGCAGGCCGGGCAGCAGGCTCCGGGCTGGGGGAAGTGGGGCGGGGGGCCCGACGGGGGGGGAGGAGCCGGGCTGGCTGCTGAGTGACCGTGGGGCTGCCCTTGCAGGGCCCGGGGGGCTGCGGCTCCAGGCGTGACGGCCCCCGCCTGGCCCTGACGGCCAGGAAGGCGGCCAGGTCGAGGTCCAGCATGGCCACCCCTCCGCGGGGCATGGGTGTGCTCTGGCGGCACTGCGGGCAGGGGACCCAGCGCTGCTCGGGGGCCGGCGCAGCCAGCTGCCGGACGCATGCCTGGCAGAAGGTGTGGCCGCAGTAGAGTCGGCGGGGCAGGTGCCCGGTGAGGTCATAGGCCGAGTAGCAGACAACGCAGTCGCCGCACTGGGGCCCAGCAGCTGTGGCCTCTTCAGAGGCTGGGGGCCCCTCCGGCAGCAGCATCCTGGGGAGGCATGCGGGGGTGGGTACAGCCTCTGCAAGCATCCCCCGGGTTTGGACTCAGCACTGGAAGCGCTCCCCCTCCAGAGGACAGGAGCCCAGGCCTCTGCAGACCTGGGAGATGGGCGGTGGCCGGCACAGCTTCAGTCCTTGTGACTGCCGGTCGGGCAGCGCCCTGGCCTGCTGTCCGGTCTCGGTGGCCCTCGGGCGCCGTCCCAGGCTCATGCCCACCTCCGCCTGCTCGAGCCCCAGGTCTGTCTTGCCTGCATCTGCTCTGCCAGGCAGCTGTGTCCAGACCAAGGGTGGCCAGGGGAGGGGTGGGGGGACCCAGGGCGCCTGGGGCTCCCTCCCTGGGGCTCACGTTACTGGCTGAACGGGGACCAGTCAGCAGGGAGGCAGGTGGTGGCTGCAGGCGGCGCGGGCTCCCCTTTCAGCCATAAAGCACTTGCAACTGGATCCACCGGCACCGCCAACCGGGCTGGAGAGGAGGCACCCCCGCCCCCGCCCCCCCCCCCCAACACAGCGCGGCCCAGCCTCCGGCCTCGCGACCCGGACCTGCGCCCACTCGTACTCGACCGCCACTCACGACGGGAAAGCTTTCTGGCTTCCACCTGGGTGCTGCCTGCTCTTCAGCACTCAGTTCAGGCGTCACCTCCTCCAGGAGACCTGCCAGGACCCCCACCAGCTCAGAGCCCTGAGGGGCCCCGCCACCCCACGGTTCAGTCGCTGTGTGCGCGCCTGTGCTGAATTGCTGCAGTGCCTTTTCATCCCCTCGGTGTTCCCATCACAAGCTAGCCCCACGAGGAGGCCCGTGAGCCCAGGAGTGGAGAGACCACCCAGAAACTCCCAGGCGCAGGACGCTGTGCAAAGTCCCAGATGCCCCCTTCAGAGGCCACCTCCCCCTGGCATATGCCTGGCCGAGGCCCCAGGGCCAGCCTGGTGGCATAGCAGGATGGGGTGTGTCGGGAGGACTGGGAGGGGGTCAGACCCCAGAACCTCCCCCGCTGGAGGCGGCCAAGGGCCAGAGGGCCTCCCCTTACTCCCACCAGCCTGGCAGCCCTCGGCCTCCTGGGCTGGTTGGATGGGTTTCTGTGGCTGCCCCGGGTGGGGTCATCTTCCTGTGGGGGCCAGCCAGGGGGCAGGAGCTGGGAGCCTGGCACGCTTGAGTCCCCGTGTAGTCAGGCCAATGACATGTCTGCCCACACCCAGAGACTGGTCCTGCCACGCGGCCAGTCACCAGGGGTCAGGGGAGGGCCGTCACCAGGACCCATCCATCCTGCAAGGCCAGCTCGCCTCCTCCAGCTCTCTGCCCTGTCCCGGAAACGTCAAGGTGCCTGGTGCTGGCCTGGATGCTCCCCCTGCACACGCGCTTCCCTGCCTCACCCCAGGCCTGAGGGACTCAGCCCTCCCCCGGTCCCCCATGCAGGCATGCCACGCTGCTCAGACAGCTGGGAGACGGGTCTGGCTCAGCACCGTCTGCCCACCTCCACAAAGCCCGGGCCGCAGAGGCAGGGCAGAGGGGAAGAGCACACAGCAGATGTCAGGGACCGGGGTGTTCTGTGGGAACCCAGGACAACACGCCGGCCGAGGCGGGGCGGTGACTCACAGAGGGGCCAGGCCGGGTGCTGGGCCCCGGGCTCCCACCCCCGGAAACCCACCCACACTGGTTCCACCCACCACTGTGCTGCCAAGCGGGCCCTCCTCCGGGAGGCTTGTCTTGGCCTTGGCACCCCGTGCCACGCACAGCATCCTCCTGCCGTCTAACCTGCCTTCACTTGGCCTTCCTGTCCAGCCCGTGGGTCAACCTGAGGCCACAGTGCAGGTTGTCCTGAGGCTGCCCCACCCATGAATGTCCCACAGAGGCTGGCGGTCTCAGGTGGCATCTAGCCTGGGACCCTCCCAAAGGGGACAGGGGCAAGGAAGAAGTGTCCAGGATGGAAATCGCACGGCTTTATTGCTTGGGCCTGGGCCTCGAAGAGGTGGTTAAGGGTGTCCCGAGCACGGGCAGTGCCCAGGGCTCCGTCCCAGAGCCCCGGGCTGACCTGTCACCCTTCCAGGTGGGTTAGGGGCACCTGTCCAGGGTGGGGAGCGGCCAGTGCCCGAGACCACGGCACAGTGGTGTTCCCAACTGTCCAGGCACCTGGCGTGGCCACCTGAACAAAGGCTGCTGGGCAGTGCCGGGCCTCGCGGCCAGCGGGGGCTAGGCTAGGAGACGACGCAGCAGCAGCTGTGGCAGCGGCAGAAGCGGGGGCAGTGGCAGCAGGAGCAACAGGGGCAGCACCAGCAGTGATGGGCAATGTCGTCGCCACACCCGACAGGCGGCGGGCCAGCGTAGGCCAGTCCTGCCGGGCGCTGCCCGCTGCCACAGGGCTTGCAGGGCTGCTGACAGGCCAGCTGGCCCTCGATGGAGGCAGCCCCCTTGGCGCCCTTGGGCCCCGGGTCCTCCTCCGGAGGCTCCAGGGTGTAGGACCTCACGGGCAGAGGCTGCGACTCTGAGGAGGACGGGCCCACCTTCAGCTGCTGCCCCAGCGCAGGCCGCAGGTGAGCCCTCGGGATGCTTATGTGGGCATATGGGTTCTTGACGAGCGTCCCATGGGGGTCCATGGCCCTGCCTGGCAAGGGTGAGCAAAAGAGACAGTCAGCTCCGTGGAGGGCAATAGCTGCGTCCCAAGATAAGCCAGGCTGTGGAAGCACCTGAGTTTGCAAGGCCCGTGTGTGTGTGTGCTAGACGGCAGAGTGTATGGACCATGAGGGCCAGCACCTCTCAGCTGTCCCCAGGTGTCCTCCGCCCTCCCTGAGTGGCAGGGCCCTGTGATGGAGCTGCAAGCGGGGCGGGGGGGGGGGGGGGGGGGGGCTGGGAGACACAGCTAAGCTGGTCCGCAGGTGGGGAAGTCCCTCGGCCCAGGACCCACCTGGAGTGGTGATGGCGGCGAGCTGTCCTCTTGTCCAGGTCCCGGCGCCTGTGAGCTAAGCCTCTGGTAGCTGCCTTTTCCCTCCTGGGGAGGGGCGGGGCCTCGGGCGGGGCTCAAAGACGGGGTTCCCAAGATGCCAGGAGGCCCCAGCTCCTGCAGCACAGCAGCCACCCACCCTTCCTTTTCTGGATGGGTGGTGGCCAGGCCTGGGCTCCTGGGGACCCTGCCAGCCTGGCTGATTCAGCTTCGACCCATCTGGGGCATGTCCTGGCCCTCGGGGAGCCGGCGGGTCACCGGAATGCAAGACAGGAGCCTGGGTCAGGCCCGCAGATGGTCTGGGGCCCGGCCATCACCCACAGTCTCAAAGCCACTGCTTTGAAGCCGAGGTAGAGGCCTGCACGGTGACCCGAGCCTCTTCCCCGCAGGCAGAGACCAGGGCATCAGTGAGCGCTGCTCGGCTCGGAGGTTTACTGTATTTTTAACTGGTAAAAAATGTTTGGTTTGCATACCTTTGCCGATAAAACTTACTTATCTCACTATTGGCAACGTGAGTTTCATACACAAGTGACGTTTCCTGCTCATTTCTGAAGCTACAGTTTCGCTGTGGTCGGGGGGGCCGTGGACAGTCCCCCAGCCCCCGGCTCTCAGGGCCCCATCCTTGGCCCTCCCACCTCCCCCAGCTTCACGTCTGAGGTGGCGCCTGGCGCCTGCCATGCGCTGGGGTCGCCGTGTGCGGGGTCACAGTGGACGTGCGCTCTCGGCGCAGGGCCTGGCACTGGCGAGCTCCGCTTGGGGCGGCCGGGCCGCACGCCTCGTCCTTCGCGCTCGGTGGGGGTGGGGGGGCGCCTCCGGGAAGGGCGGGGTCCCATCAGACGGGGCCCAGAGGCCAGCTGACCGGCGCGGCCGGTGTGGGGCCCGTCAGACCGGTCTGGGCGCGAGCTCTACCGATGCGGCACCGGATGCGGGGGGGATCCGGCCCAGAGCCGGAATCGGGGGCGGGGGGCCGACGGCGCAGGCCCACCGCGCAGGCTCCGCGGGCCCCGCCCGCCGCCCCACGGCGTCCGCCTCGGCGGAGGGGCGGGGGCCGGCGCGTGCGCAAACCTGGCCTGGCGGGAAGCGGGCGGCTGGTGCGGACTGGAGTCCCCAGAAGCCTCCGCGCTCGAGGGATTTCCCAAAGACCAGGCTCGGGGTCAGCGGGCCCCTTCCCGCCAGAACCGGGCTTGGGCCGCCCCGGCGCTGCGCTTCCGGGCCCGGAGGGGCGGGGCCTCACGCCGAGGGGCGGGGCCTCGAGTTAGGGCAGGAGGGGACGGAGCAGAGCGGCTGCGCAGGCTGGACCCCCAGCACCCCCCTGGCCGAGGCTGCCTCAGTTTCCCGGCCTTCGGGCCAGGGCCCCTCGCTGCCCCTCCCTGGGGCACCTGCTCACGTGCGCAGCTCTCACACCCGAGTGGTGGGTGACACTGAAGGGCAGGCCCTAGACTGAGATCTCAGAGAGAGCAAAGGCGGGCCTGTGGGCCCAGAATGCCTTTCCAGCCTCCTGCCCACGTGGGGCCCTTCATCAGGAATGCCTACCGCGCTGGGCTCAGCTGCCCTGCAGGAGCTGGGCTTATGTCCATAGCCAGGGGCACTCTGGCCTGTAACAGAGCAGAGCAGCTGCGGCCAGAGGGGCTGCGTCTGTCCAGGGTCAGAAGCCGGGCCCAGTGCTGGTCAAAGGAATGCCGGCAAGCCCGTCGTGGCCCCGGCAGGTTAGGGAAAGGCACTCTGGAGGCCCAGGCCGCCCCAGTTCCCTGCCCTCCCCCTCACCTGACAGCTCCTCACAGGCAGAGGGTGTATCCCGGTGGGGCAGGGAAGCCTGGCCCAAGGAAGAAGCAGAAAGGAATGGGGCCTTGCTGGGTGGGGTCAGGTTAGCACACAGCTGACCTGCTAGGGTGCCGGAAAGGCCACCCCGCCCGTCCACGTAGGTGCGTGTCCTCCGTGAGCTGCCCCATGGGGCCTGTCCAGCGGTCGGTCTGACCTTCTGCGTGCCCCTGACACCACCCATCTGTCCCACCGTCCTGTCCTTGGAGCACTCTCCCAGTCAGGGCTCCTCCATCGTCCACTCCTCCGATGTGCGCTTGCCCACCCCTGCTCACCCTCTTCTGCCCTCAGCCGGCCTGAGCTGGGCACCTGTGAGCCGGAACACCCGGGAGGCATTCTCTGGGGGCCAGGGGAAGGGCCGGCAGAGACCCTGACTCTGCAGAGGACACACGGCAGTCTCACGGTGGGGGCCTGGGGGCCGGTTTTCCTGGGACTACCCTAGGGCTCCCTCTTCCCTTCCTCCCTCTGGTATTGTGAGATCTCAGAGCACTCCTCTTCCAGAATTAGGGCAGGGGGTTTGACCAGGACCCAGGGTCAGCAGGCGGGCACGAAGGTGAGGGAGATGGGAGGGGGCCTGCCGTGGGGATCCTGACCCCCACGGGGCCCGCGGGGGGAGGGGGCGGGCGACCCCCGAGCGGGCGCCAGGCGCGCGGCGCATCGAGGGGCGGCAGAGAGACTGGCCCCGCCCCGCGGACCCCGCGCGGGTCCCCAGACGGGGGTGGCGCTGCGGGCGCGGGCGGGCGCCGCGCGCGCACTGCGGTCCCCGCGCCTCCGCCGCAGAGCGCGCCACGCTCCGCACGCACCTGCCGCCGCCGCCGCCGCCGCCGCCGCCGCGCGCGAGCCCCGCGCCCCGCGCCCCGCGCCCCACGCCCCCGGGAGCCGCCGCGGCCCGGCCATCGCCCGAGGTCGCCGCCGGAGCCTCCGGAGCCGCCGGGCCAAGGCTCGGGCGCCGCATCCAGGCCTGCCTTTGAGACAACCTCTGCGGAGGCGGCGGCGCGCGGCCCGGCCCGGGGACGCCAGGCTGGGGCAGGTGAGTGAGGGCGGGGCGGGACAGCGCGGGGTCGCCGCTCGCCTGCCCCCACTCCTGGGCAGAGGTCGGGCCTCGGGCGCGGGGGACTGCGGAAGGGGCTGGGTTCCGAGTCTGGCGAGGGTCGGGGTCAGAGGTCGGGCGCCCCCGTCTTTTGTGCAGGGTGAGGGTGGGCCTGGGCGCTGACCTCACGCCGTCTCTCACCTGCAGCTCCGGCCCAGCCTCGGCCTCTCCTGTGCTTCCGCCGCCAACCCCGAGCTTGCCGCCCGGGTCCTTTGGCGGCCAGCGCTCAGGCTAGCTGCCTTCCCTGGGCGCCCTGTCCTGGAGCCATGGGGCCCACCTAGCCCCTGCCTGCCCGGATGTCCGGGCCCCGGGACGGCTGATCTCGGCTCCAGGGGGACCTCCTGCAACGCCCCCTGGCCAGCCTCAGAGGCCAGAGACCCTGGGTGAGCCCCTGGGCCCGACCTCTGGCCCAGGGCAGCCGCCCACACCCCCCCCTGCCCCCCTGCCCCTCTCCCTCCTCCCCCGCCCCTTCCTCCTCCCCCGAGGGCCGGACCTGAGAAGCCACTGTGGCCGCTGGGGGGGGCCCTTCCCCCCAAGCTTTTGCCCGCCTCCCCCAGGAGTCCACAGGGCAGCCAGGATGCTGTCCCCTCGCCGCCCCCCCGGCCCCACCCAACTCCCCCCCCAACCCGAGCACCCAGTCTGACTGGAGACAGCCGGATGCCGGCTGACCCGGGGCCCGAGGTGGGCAGTGGCTGGCCAGGCTTCCTCATGTCCTGCCTGAAGGGCCCCCATGTCATCCTCAAGATGGAGGCCATGAAGATGGTCCACCCTGAGAAGTTCCCCGAGCTGCAGGCGGCTGCCCCCTGCTTCCCACCTGCGCCCCGGCCCGCCCCGGCTCTGGCACCCAAGCGGGCCTGGCCCTCTGACACAGAGATCATCGTCAACCAGGCCTGTGGGGGGGACATGCCCGCCCTGGAAGGGGCGCCCTGCACCCCGCCTCTGCCACGTCGGCCCCGCAAGGGCAGCGCCGAGCTGGGCTTCCCCCGAGTGGCGCCGGCGGACGAGGTCATCGTGAACCAGTACGTGATCCGGCCTGGCCCCACGGCCCCGGGGGCCCCTGCAGCGGCGGTGGCCGCGGCTGCGGGGGAGCCTCTGGAGTGCCCGACGTGTGGGCACACATACAACGCCACACAGAGGCGGCCCCGCGTGCTGTCCTGCCTGCACTCCGTGTGTGAGCAGTGCCTGCAGATCCTCTACGAGTCCTGCCCCAAGTATAAGTTCATCTCCTGCCCTAGCTGCCGCCGTGAGACTGTGCTCTTCACTGACTATGGCCTGGCCGCGCTGGCCATTAACACGTCCATCCTGAGCCGCCTGCCGCCCGAGGCGCTGGCCGCCCCGCCGGGTGGCCAGTGGGGCGGCGATCCTGAGGGCAGCTGCTACCAGACCTTCCGGCAGTACTGCGGGGCCGCGTGCACCTGCCATGCACGCAACCCGCTGTCCGCCTGCGCCATCATGTAGCGCCCACTGCCTGCCACCGCCCACCGGTCCTCGCTCGCCGCTTCTTCAGGGGTCTGGCCCTGCCTTGCCTGCTAACCCCTTGCCCACCACAGCTTCTGGCCCCACCCGCGTGGCATTGTCGCTGCAGCCAACTCTGCCATTAAAACTCTTTGCCAAAGCCTGCACCTCGTGCCCTGCACCAAAGCCGAGGCCTGCTCACAGGCCCGGGCCGGGGGGAGTGGGCGCCCAGAGCTGCAGCCCCAGTGGGTTCCAGGCCGCAGCAGCAGGAGGGAGGCCCAGGACTTGGGGTCAGCCTGCTCTGCTCACTGGGGGCCAGGCTGGGCCTGTGTGCACGCGTTTGTGCATGTGCGTGAGCCACCTGTGTGCACCAGGCAGGACTGTGGGCGCAGCTGGGCAGAGCAGGGCCGGCTGGACAAAGGGAGGGCACCTTCTCTGCGCTGGCTACTGGGTGTGAGTGCAGCCGGGGGGATGAGGCAGCCCACCTGGGCCCCGGAGCCTGCCCGACTCCCTGAGGCGCTGTGGGCATAGCCCTGGGGCCTGTCTGAGCCAGGGCTGGGACAAAGGCTGCCCGTGACCACAGTTGGGTACAGGGCCTGAGGGCCTCCTGTCCGGCAGTGGACGACTGCATCTGGAGAAGGAACTGTCGCCTGGCTGGTGAAGGCAGGGTAGAGGCGAGGGCGATGCAGGAACAACAGCATCGGTAACAGTCCCTGTTTATTGAGAGCCGCCCCTTGTACCAACGCGCCCGCAAGGCGGGGCTGTGACAGTGTCCGTCAGGCGCAGGCTGCAGGCTCAGGGAGGGGCACTGCGGCGGAGTCGGGAGGACTGGGCCTTCTCCAGTGCTGTGCTGGGCACCGGCGGCTCGTGTCTGGGCAGTTGGCATCTCGGGCTGGGTCAGAGGCTGAACACAGGCTCCGGGGCGGCCCTGTCCAGGCCCTGGGATGAAGGCTAGTGCCCTTGTCATCCCTGGGTTCCTCAGTCCTGGTCACTGGGCCTCAGGGCAGGGTGCTCCCGCGGCCCCTGGCACCAAGGCCCCTGTTGGTCGGCAGCCGTGGCTGGCCCAGGCCCAGGCCGTGCTGGCAGCAGGCGTGTGGCCCTCAGTGGCGGGAGCCGTCCAGCAGCAGGAAGAGCAGCCCCAGCAGTAGGAGCGGCGTGAAGACAAGCAGCAGGCCGAGCAGCTCGAGCGCCAGCAGGCTCAGCAGCGCCAGGCGGCGGGCGCAGGGCCCGTGTCCCCGCAGGGCCCAGAGCCAGGCACCCAGGCAGGGCGGGCAGGGCAGGAAGGGCAGGCAGCCTCGGCCACCCACGGCCCCCGGCAGGAAGCGCAGCTGGTAGCGGTGTTCCAAGGAGGCCCAGGGCCCGCGGCCGCGGCGGGCAGGCAGGGGCGGGGCAGGGGGCGCGGGGCGTGCAGGTCCGTCGGCCTGCAGCAGCTCCTCTTGCAGCCGGCAGATCTCCCACTCGAGCATGGGGGTTTTTTGGCGACACAGCGGGCAGCACACGCGGCCCAGGTCACCGGGGGCGGCACCCAGCAGCCGGTGCAGACAGCCAGTGCACAGGCCGTGGCCGCAGTTCAGCAGAGCCAGGCGCTGCTGCCCCAGCCCGTAGGGCTCCGTGCAGATGGGGCACTCCTCCGCCTCTTGCTGCACCTCCTGGTCCTCTGTGCACCTGGCCCAGGGCGGGGCCGCGGCTGTGGCCCCCAGCAGGGGCTCACTGTCTGGGGTCCTGGCATCCTGGGGCTTCCCAAGGGCCCTGCTGCCCGACCCCTCCTCTACCAGCACTTGGCACAGTGGGTCCAAGTGCTCGGGGCCCAGAGGCAGACTGGTGAACCCAGAGCTGAGGTCAGCAGGGCCACCGGTGGGGACCCCAGGGCACAGTTCAGCGGTGCTGCCTCCAGGGCAGGGGCCGGGATGGGTGGGTGGGGACCCCAGGGTGGCGGCGGGGCGGCTGGGGCCTTGAAGGTCAGCGTGGCCCTCCGGGGCCAGGGCAAGCTCAGGCACTGACCTTGCAGCAACCGCCGCCTCCTTCTGGCTCCAGGCCCCACTCGAGGAAACTTCACGTGGGCCTCCAGGCCCCTGCTGGCTCCCGGCGGCTCCAGGGCCCAGTGTGCCGTCCTCGACAGGATCTGCCCGAGCCCGACGTAGGTCCGTGTCAGCCAGGGACGGCCAGCGGGATTCCAGGCGGTGGCCTTGTGGGCAGGCCAGTCCAACTCCTCCAACAGGAATTCCCCTCCCAGGGGTGGGGACGCCACTCACACCTCCCTCCCCACCAGCCTAAGCCACACCCCTTCCCTCCAACCCAGGCCACGCCCCCTCCCTCCCTCCTGGGGACCCTGGGCAGCTGTTCCCTGAGCTGGTAAGGGATGGTCAACACCAGCCTGGCCGGGTGCCTTTCCTGCTTGGCCCTCAGGGGAAGGGCAGAGTTTGCACAAGGTGGGCAAACGGCCGGCACCCTCATCATCAGACTCAGGCACCGAAGTGTGGGCTGAGCCACGATGCCCATGCCCAGCGGGACGGGCTGTTTCATCCAGACCTGCTCAGGACCACCCACCACCCAAGGCCCACTTCCGCACGAGGAAGAGCACATAGGAAGCGGGCACCAAGAGCCCAGTGTTTATTGCTGAGGCTTTCCTGGAACTGGGCGGGCAGGTGTGTGCTGCCCAGGGCCTCCTCCCACTGCTGGGGTCTGTGCAGGCGAGCTGACCACCCTCCCAGCTGGGAGCAGACAGGGCGAGAGCCAACGGCCCCCAGAGAGCGTTGGGCAGAGTGGCTGCGGCCAATGGCAGGATGGCCCTTCAGGCCCACGTCTCAGTCTGGAAACGCAGTGTCCGCTGCAGCTGGGCGAGGTAGGCGGCCGCATCGGGGCCAGAGAGCCCGCCCTCCTCCCGGAAGATGGACATCAGGGTGTCCGACACATCGGCGGGCATGTGCTTGGCATTGCTGGAGGGACAGGCGGGACAGTGCTCAGCACAACCGGCATCCCCAGGGGGCCGGTCCCTCCAACCCCCGCGGCCCAGACTCACCCCGCCAGGTAGAAGTGGGCACCCCGGCTGTCCAGCAGCTCCCACACCAGCGGCCCGAGAGCCCGGAGCCGGTGCTGGACGTACACCTTCTGCTCCTGCGGGGCAAGAGGCGGGGGCTGGTCTCAGGCTGCTCCCCAGGCGTCCCTCCCCGCCCCCCACTCACCTGCTCCCGGGAGAAGGCCGTGACCAGAGTCAGGCAGCCCCTGGCCTGCAGCTGCTTCCACTCGGCCTCCCAGTAGAAGTCCTGGTCCCGCCGGCGGCAGCCAAAGAACAGCACGTTTCCTGGGGGGCGGGGGGCAGGGGCCTGAGCCTGGACCTGCGCCGGTGGGGCTTGGCCAGCCGCCTCCCCGCCCGACTCTGCTTACCGGTCTCACCCTGGGCCACTCGCTCCTGGATGGCTGCTCGGAACGGGGCCACGCCTGTGCCGGGCCCCACCATGACCACAGGGGTGCCTGGCGTCTTGGGGAACATCAGGCCCCCAGACCGCACCCACAGGGGCACCCGGACAGGTCCTATTGAGTGAGGGAGGCGGCGTGAAGAGGCTCGCAGGCCCAGGGCCCAACCCCCCACCCCAAAGAGCCAGGGTCACCTTGCCCAGGGTCCAGAGATGCCAGCCAGTTGGAGCAGAGGCCCCGGCGGGGCTCCTTGAGGCGGGTCTGGTACTGCACCACGGCCACCAGGATCTGCAGCCGTGAGGGGTGGGCCTGGGGGAGGGGACAGTGGGCGCCCTGCCCTGTGGGCCACCCCGCCTGGCCCCCCCGCCCCCTCCGAGGCCACCCCTCCTCTCACCCACAGAGAGGAGGCGATGGAGAAGGCCCGGGGCCGGATCAGGGGCACGAGGTCCAGCAGGTAGTCTGGGGGGATGGCAGCAGCTGTGTGGGGGAAGTCGCACAGCACCTGGGGGACAGCAGCAGGGAAGCCGTGGCTGGCGGGGCCCCACATGGCTGCAGCGAAGGGCCCAGGCCCACTTGCCAGCCAATGCCCACCTCCGGGCCATTCCTCGGGGCCCAGGCCCTCCCCAGGCCCCTGCCACCTCCAGGGCAGTCCCTCGGGGCCCAGGCCCCCCCCCCGGCCCCTGCCCACCCCCCAGGGGCTCCCCCAGACCCTCAGGGTCCCAGGCCCCCTCCCCCCCGGCCCCCTGCCACCCCGGGGCCGTCCAGGGCCCTCCTTCGGGGGTCCTTCGGGTGGGTGCAGTACTCGCACAGCTCCTCCTGGCCTCGCGCAGAGCTGAACTCCCGTAGCTTCTCCCGCTCCAGTTCATGGGGGGAGAGACAGGCCAGGAGTTCGAAGAAGGAGCGGCGGGGGACACTGGCAACATCCAGGTACTGGGACACGAGGCGCCGCACGGAGCAGGGCTGGGGCAGCCGCGCGGGGAAGGCAACACCTGCGGGAGATGGGATGCTGTGGGGGCGGGGACGTGGGGCAGGGCACCGGGGCTGTGGGGAAGAGCACAGTGTACGCGCCACGGCCTGGGAGGCTCACCCGGCTCCCGGGGCTGCAGCGTGAAGTGCTGCTCGGGGTCCAGGCCCAGCGCCTGGCAGAACTGCTGGACGTGGCTGGCCGTGTTCTCGGGCTGGATCAGCACCACGTCGCCGGCTACAAAGCTGTGGGGGAGGGACAGCCAGGACCTGGGGAGGGGCCTGCCTGCGGGGGGAGGATGCTGGGGGCTCCGGGAAACTGCAGAGGAAGGAGGCAAGCGGCCCGGGAGGCTAGGGGGTCCCTGGACAGAGGTGTCCCGCCTCCCCAGCTATCATCTCCGCACTCGGCTCCAATGTGCACCCGCTTCGGGAGAGGAGCGGCTCAACCCCGGACCGTGGCTCCCTCGCGCAGCCCTGCCTCTACGGCCCCCGGGACCGACCCGCACCTGATCCCAGAGTCTGAGATGTCGAACTCAATCAGCCGAACGTCCTGGAAGTGTGAGGGCCCCGTGACCCTCTGATTGATGACCATGGGTGCCAGGAACGGCTGCAGCTCTGAAGGGGGTCCCTGAGGGTCTGTTCCGGCCACACGCAGCTCCTCAGGGCCCAAGCTGGGGGTGTCCTTGAGGAACTGCACGGTGAACTTGGAGGGCCAACTGTGAAGGGGCGGACACTCGTCAGACTGTTGGCCAGGTCTGCCGTGTGGGGAGGTGCCGCCCCAAGGCCACACTTACGGGATTCCGGGAGGGCTCAGGTCGAGATTCAGAGGCACAGGGCGCGGCCCCAGCACCTTCTCCCACAGATCCTGAAGCCAGGGGTCGATGGCGGCGTCGGGCCTGCAGAGAGCAGGTGCACACCCATCTGGGGACCCTGCTCCCGGCCAGGGCTGCAGGAGGGCACCCCCATCCCGCAACCCACTTACCCCAGCTCGTGCTGGTCATCGCCCAGGCACACGGGCAGGAGGGCGCTGCCCCCAAGCTGCAGCAGCCGACGGTGCAGCTTCTTGGCCACGAAGTTGAACCTACAGGGAAGATGGAGCTGGTGTTGGCCCCGGCCTGCATGGGCGGGAGGGACATGCCCAGTGGGCTGCACAGAGAGGAGGGTCCCAAGTCTCCACAGATTACTTCGCTGGCTCCCTGGGCCAGTGGCAACAGAAGGGTCTCTCACCCGACCCGTGGGTGTGCCCGGCAGTGAGAACGGACGTCTACGTTATGCACTGCAACAAAACCCCTGAACTCTTCCCAGACGAGGGTCACAAGGCCACCCGTTTTCCATCCTTTTCGCCTAGACAACTGCAGGCCTTAGGCTGCATCTGGCTCTGGAGGTGTCTGTACCCAGCGACCCTTCCCTCGGCTCCAAGCTGCAGAGTTAGGGGTTTTATTGTTTCAGGAGCTCCACGCCACGTGTACCCTTGAACACAAAGCCCTCAGTACTTCCCTGGAATACAACGCAAAGTGACAGCACTGTGCTCAGGACACAGATGTGCTGTGAAAATGGTGAAGAAGGCAAAGCAGAGGCGGGCAGCAGTGGCCACGGAATGGCTCCTGGGGGCCAGGGTCTTTTGCACCCTGCCTGCTCACACCTCCCTGTTCTCCATGTTCTTCGTAAGCTCGAATCCCTCCCCAAAGGCTACTTAGAAACACAGGGTGAGCCGTGGTCCCTTGTTGCTCTACGTCACGTGGTGACAGAGGCCACCGGCTCAGGCCCTGGGGTCTGGCTCTGGATACCAGGTCCTGCCTGGACCGTGTCTCAGGCATGGCCCCAGCCAGGCCCCCAAGCGGCTGCCCCGCCCACTTCCTGCATGAACCAGGCCTGTCCTTCAAGCCCAGGGCTTCTGGCCATGGAGAAGGTGCCACCAAGGAGTGTCTGTGGGACCAGGACGCATGGCCAGGGCTATGGCCTCAAGGGGGCGCCCTGGGGGCTGGGTCACCCATCCCTCTGCCAGGACACCGTGTGGACACGGGACAGGCCCACCCTTCCTTACTCACTTGGCGTAAGACGAGTCCCCAAGGCCCAGGACAGCAAAGTCCATCTGACAGAGGGCGGTGGACGGCAGGCTCCTCCGGAAGATGAACCTCCAGAAACTCTGCAGGGGAGAGGGGAGCTCAAGGCCTCTCCCGGCCACCAGGGCCTCACCAGGGCTCTGCTCTCCTACCTAACAGTTTTGTTATTAGAACAAGACGGCTTCTTCTCATTCTACTGTAGCAGTGAAAGAATTGGAAAAAGGCAGAAAACGGTAAAGCGGAAGCAAGCTACCCTGGCACCAGTGCCAGAGCTGGGCTCCAGTCCTCCCCACAGAGGGCTGGGGGAGCCTAGCGGGGCTGTCACCAGTGTGGCAGCCACTGGCCCGCCACACCTCGCCCCGCAGCGTGCGGGCAGCACGGCCCCGGCAGCTCTCAGCCGCGGCTCAGGCCTCATGGCCACAGGAGAGGCTCTGGGCCGGCACAGCAGACCCCGAGGCCCCTCTCTGGTCTGGTTTCCCCCACGTGGTGGGATCTTCCCTCCTGGGCCTGGAGCTGCCGGCCCTGAGGCTGCTCTGTGCCCGCTCCCCGCCCCCGCGGAGCCAGCCCGGGTCCCACGCTGTCCCCTCTCCCGGGGCGCCCTCACCTCCGTGTGGCCACTCACCCCAGGTGGCCCCACGGTCAGAGCCCGAGCCCCTCTCCTTCCCTGGCCATAGGGTCACCACTGGGCAGCCTGTGCGGGAGCACGTCCCATTCCAGTCTTGGCCTGGCCTTCCTGCAGGCCCACAGAGGCGCGTCTGAGATCTCTGGCTCGCTTCTGCTTAGACCTTGTCTCCTGAAGGCTGTGGAAACCCTCAAGGTACTTCCTGAGAAAGGGTCCAGGGAAGATGGGATTCTCACAGCTTAGGTGTGAAAATGCCGGGCTTCCCCTTGCCCCACTGGCAGAGAGTGGGCACACTTCAGGTTGACCCTGTCTTCTCCGGGCCCCTGAAACTGTGCTCTGAGCTGGTCCAGCTGAGTGGTTGCGGCTGGGAAGCCAATGTCCCTCTGTGCCCTGCTCTGTCCCGCAGACACCTGGGCCCTCTCCACGTCCAACAGCTGAAATCTACACAAGTCGGGTGTCAGTGGGAGCCCGGTTCACGGCCCGCCAGCCCTTCCTGGGCACACGGCGGGCTTGCGGGCTGGAGGCCCAGCCATCAGGCTTGTTGACACTTCCCGCGGTGACGCCCTCACCACTCCCCTCCCTGTTGCGGGGCTGCTGGGAAAATCTTGGCCTCCTGATGTCACCTTTCTCGTTCCCTAACTTTGTTGTTTTCTGGGAGAATTTCTCAACGTTATCTTCTGACCTGGTATCATTTTAAGGTGGTCTCCTCAGCTGCTGCTCTGCCCAGGTTTTGTGCTTCTGGCCCCAAGGGTGCCAAGCTTGCCCACCCCTCGCAGATGGAGCTCTGCCTGTTCCTCTGGTTCTGCGTGTGCTTCTCTCGATCCCCGTCCTTCACAGGGGTCTCTCCTCAAGCACGTGGCCATCCTTTGTGCTCTGTCTGTGCCTCAGAGGGTGACAGAAAACCCCAAGTTCGGGCTGTCACCAGTGGGCTTCTTGGCCGAGAGGGGGCGAGGCCCTGGCTGCCTGGAGGGGCTTGCCCGGCCAGTGTCCTGCAGGATGGTGACAAGGAGGCTGGGGTTCTCCTGCTCCTGTTCCGTGCTGGGTTGCGAGGGCCCCATCCTGACTGCCTCCGTGGTGTCCATCCTGACATCCAGCCCTCTGGTAACCACCCTCATCCCGGTGTGACTGTCACCACACTCATGCTGTTAGCTTCTGCTGCAAAGGCAGGACCTCTGCCCAGCTGACCTGATGGAGGTCTTTATCCCCCACCCCTTCCACACCCTGGTCTCTGGCATCCACCACGCACCTTCTGCCTTGATCTCCCCAGACCTGCCTCCTCTCCTGCGCCTCCTCCTGTGTTGGCGTGCCCACTCCAAGCCTATTCTTCAATCTTCTGTCTTTTGCACCTACTAGCATTTAAACAGACCTGGGTTTCTCCATCTCACAACTATTCTGTTTAATCCCTTAACCCCACTCACAGCATAAGCGTTTTTGAATTGTTTCATGTGCAGACGTCCTTAAACGCTTCCCTGCCTGAGGTTGCCAGCCGTCCCTTTGCTGACCTTACTTCATTTCCTTGCAGCTTTGAGCGCCAGAGACCATCCTCTGGAGACAGTCACCCCTCTGCCCTCGACACTGGACTCTACTCGCTGCTGGGGCCACTCTCCTGCCCCTCACCGGCCTTTCTCCACTCCTTTTTTCCATGTCTTTGTGTTTAAGGACAGCCCGTCCTGGGGGAGGGAGGCACTTCCTTCCTCTCGCCTCCATATTTTGGCCACTGTGACATGTGCCTCCGTTAAGGATCCTCACTGGAGCTCCTGGCTGACTGCGCATCTCCACCTGGACAACGTCCAGGCACCTCACCCTGCCGATTCTCTTGCTTCTGTGCATGGAACCACCATCCAGCCTAGTATCTAGGCCCCAATCCCTGTCTTAATTCTACCTTCTTTCTCATCTTCGAGATTTGATTCCACGATTCCACGTTCAATCAACTCTACCTTCTTAAATCTCTGGAGGGCGTCTGCTCCCCTCTGCTCTGCCACCGTCCTGCCTCAAGCCTCAGGCTCTTGGCTGCGTTGTGCTCACCTCCCACCACCACCACCCGCATCCCTGCTCCCCCTGCAGACAAGTGCTGGTTTTGCTAGAACACACACATGACTGCATCACCCCATGGGCTGAACGGCCCTTCGTTTCAAATCCTTCTGCCTCCCTGTGGCTGCTGACCTCTTTGGGATCCAACCCGGCTGCCTGCTTCTCTTCTTCCCTCCAACCCTGACTCATTCCTTGGTTCGACCATCCTGAACCACTTTCCACTCTTCCCAGAGGCTACGTTCTTTTTCTCCTCTGTAGAGGCTGTTCTTGCCTGGTGCCTGGCTGGCCCCCACTTATCCTGAAAGACTTAGCCTATCCTCTTTTCTTCCAGAAAGCTCTCTCAGAACCTCCAGCTTGAGGGAGGCAGTCCTTATTAACGCTCCCATTAACATCAAGCACTTTCTCTTGCAGCATGCATTTTTCTGGCATTGTAACTGCCCATTAAACTCTTGCTTTTGCTATGTTTTGAGTTTCACAAGGGTAGAAATGTGACTACTGGGTTCATAGCTGGATTCCCAGCACTAGATTATGCTTGGAATACAGTGTGTGCTCAAAAGATGGTCAAAGAATGGAAAAATGTTCTCTGAAGGTGAGTTTTGAAATACACACAAGACCCATACCAGATTTATATATAGCCCTGGAAAAAACATGAAAAGTTAAAGTGGTGAGGAGTTTATTAGGAAGGACACCCAGAGGCCCCCGCTCCACCCAAAGATCTCCCGAATCCACAGAATTCACTATGGTTCTCAAGTTTTTCCAGGCAACGAAAACAGGGTGAGGGCCAAGGACTGGGATCTGAGCTCGTGAGCACACTTCAGGTCAGCCTTACCTTCATGTTGTCCGGGGGGTCTCCTTGGCCTGTAGTTGCACAAACAAATATCACCAGGGGCTCATTAATCAGATTCACCTCAACAAAAAGACATACATGTAAGGCCTCGGGCTGTAATGGCCAGCCATCCTCCCAGCAGCCTGGCTCCCCTCCTTCTCTCAGAGGAATGGGGCAAAGGGACTCAGCGCTCGCGAGCGGCCGGCCTGCCTACTCTTTCAGGCTTCCCTCCTACCCCTCCCCCGTGCGCTAAACGGCGCTAAACTGGCCGCTGCTCCCAAGCGGTCCCGGCCCCTAAATCTGCCGTAATGGAAGGGCCCGCTCTCAGACGAAACGCAGCCCCCTGGGGTCGAGCGCTTTGGGGTCCCGCACCCCAAGCCGGCCGGGTGCCCCCGCCGAGGTCCGAGGAGCCCTCACCACCGGGTAGGAGTCCAGGGCTTGCACCCGGCAGCTGAGCTGCCGGCGCCGGGCCTCACGGCCCAGCCTCTCCGACACATCCTGGGCTGTGCCCGTTTGGCTGCCGAAGAGCACGAGGAGCCGTGCGCTCGGCATGGGCTGACTCCGGGGACACCCGCACTCCTGATGTGACCCGCAACACTCGCAGCTAGCCCCTGCCGCCGCGACCGGCTCCGACTTCCGGCTTCCGGCGTCGGCCGGAAGTGACGTCCTAGGGCCGCGCCCGGCGGGGCATGGCGTCCGAGCGCGGCGGGCCTCGGCGGGTAGCCTGTGAGGGGTCCCGGGTCGGGGCCGGGGGGTCGGCAGCGCGACGGGGCCGACGGCCGGGGCAGGCGGGGCCGCTTGCTGCCTCTCGTTGGCCGCGGCGGCGGCGTCAGGCGCCAGCGAGGCTAGGAGGGCGCGGCCGCGTAGCCCGGCAGCTGGGACTCTCGGCCGGGCCCCGGCCCGCGCCCAACCGGCGCGATGCTCTTCTCGCTCCGGGAGCTGGTGCAGTGGCTGGGCTTCGCCACCTTCGAGATCTTCGTGCACCTGCTGGCCCTGTTGGTGTTCTCCGTGCTGCTAGCCCTGCGCGTGGACGGCCTGGCTCCTGGCCTCTCCTGGTGGGACGTCTTCGTGCCCTTCTTCGCCGCTGACGGGCTCAGCACCTACTTCACCACCATCGTCTCCGTGCGACTCTTCCAGGATGGAGAGAAGCGGCTGGCCGTGCTCCGCCTTTTTTGGGTCCTCACAGTTCTCAGCCTCAAGTTCGTTTTCGAGATGTTGTTGTGCCAGAAGCTGGTGGAGCAAACGCGAGAGCTCTGGTTCGGCCTGATCACGTCCCCGGTCTTCATTCTCCTTCAGCTGCTCATGATCCGTGCTTGCCGGGTCAACTAGCCTCGCGGAAGGTAGACTGCAATGCTGGGCCCCACGCCGAGGTCCCATGCCGACCGCACCAGAGGAGAAATCTGAGTCTGAGAGCAGCTTGTGCCCTGCTGCGTGCCTGGTTATCGATCAGTCATGTCTGAAATTGTTCCCTCAGCAGGGCTAAAAAGAGCAGCCTTGATTCTTAAAGTGTATTTTCTCTTCTTTCATGCTTTGAATAGCTAATCTTGAACTGAGATCCCGAGAAGGATCCTGAGAAGGCCAGACAATCCTGAACTCCTGACAGAAACTGCATATAAGTAAAATATCCCGATGGGCTCTTGAGTATTTTCATGGATTCTGGCAAAGTGCACCGTGTGCAAAGGCTGCAGAGCTGGACTCGGGGTTGGCCCTGGCCAGCAGTGCTGACCTGAGCGCTTACTGTCCCCATCTCCCCAGACAAGACTGTCTTAGATGCTTGAGCTCTAAAAAGTGTAAACCAGCTTGTCTTCCCCCCGTGGCACTGCGGAGGACAGCTTTTTCTTCATTCCAGCCCAGGCAGACAGGAGGATGTTGAATAAGCATGACCCAGACCCTATACGGAGATCTGTCGCCTGAGAAAAGAACTTGCTTTTAAGGCACTGCTTGGCTTCCTATCCCAGCTTTTCCACCACCTTTGTGGCCGGCAGTGTTAGCGCACCTGAGACATTTAGGCCACTCTAAGGGACCAGAGAGAGGAACAGGTGTTCTGATGCGAATAGGCATTGAGACCTACACACGGGAAATTTGCAGTTGGTCTCAGCCCATGCTTGTCACTCTGAGGGCTTTGGTTTGATGCCAGTTAGGTGCCAAACGAGAACATTTGCTGAGATGAAAATAAAATAAGAGAATGTTTCGCTGAAACACACAGTTGTTGCCTGACCTTTTGAGGGGTAATGCTGAGACGCTCCCTGCTGTGTGGTATACCTGGTTACAGAGCTGAGGTTGTCAGAAAGGGCTGGAAGTTGGCTCCAGCCTTCTGGGTGGGTGGCAGGGTAGTTCCCTCGGAGAATCCCTGCTTCCTGCCTGGGGAGCCAGAGTGAAGACAACCCGGGGGTGGGCCCATGTTGAGGACCTAAAAGGCAGCTTGTGTGACATCAGAGTCTTTGTAGGCCTTGCTGATCTGCAGAGCAGGAGTCAGCAGACTATAACCTGGGGCCTGGTTTTGTACTGCCCTTCAGCTAAAAATAAGTTACATTGTCAAAGGATTGTAAAAACAGCATGACAGAAAGTGAATATGGCCCGTAGTGTATGGGGTCTTTTGATCTGGGCATGGTTGGCCTTTGGGTCAGATCACTCTCAGTTGTGTGTGTGCAGGGAGAGGCTGTCTTGGGCATCATAGAATGTTCAGTGGCACCCCTGACCCCCACTTACCAGATGCCAGGAGCACCCCTCACTTGTGACAGCTCAGTGTCTCCAGACATTACCAAATCTCCTGGAGGACAAAGCTATTCCTAGTAAGAACCACTGGACTAAATTATTCCATCTCGCCCTTTATGGAACATGTTTTCTGGACTCTTGTTCTAGTGAAACAGCTTCAGGACCCTTGTCCTAGGATGGATGCCACATGGCCTGAACCACTGAGATGCTTGAGTTGGAGGCTGGTCTAGTTTGCCACAGTTACAGAAACGTCTCCTACCCAGCATCAGCACAGCTTGTGGCAAAACCACATACAAACTGACCCTTGGGGTTGGGTTTTCTTTTAATGTTATTTTTAGTTTGTGTGTTTTGTCACTGCCCTGTTGAATTCTGGTAGTTCAGGATTAGGTAATCCAGTCGGCATACAAGGGATGAGCGCAAGAATGTTCAGCTTCCTTCTGGGAAGGTGATTTGAGGAGAGTCCTGAAGGAACATTTGAGCTCTGGAAGGCTGAAATCCAATTTCTTTTCTCCAGCTGGATAGACTGGGCTGTTACAAGTACTGTTACTGTAGTGATAGCTTCAGACTGCCATGGGACACAGAAGTGGAGAAGGGCCCCAGGGTTGAAACCTGCCCTGGGTCTTTGCAGAGTCCCAGGTGCTCTTGGAGCCTGGTCTCTGAAAAGTTGAGTGTCGTGGGAGGCAGCAGTGTCATTTGTGAACGTCTGCCGACTGTAGGCAGGTGATGGGAAAGCAGGTGACAGTTGTCCTTGCCCATGCCCCCAATTTGTCCTTCTCTCCTTGGCTCCAGCAGGCCTGAAAGAATGTAGTGAACTCTGTGCAGCCCTCCAGGGGCAGTGAACTTGTTCAAGGCAAGTAGACAGAGAAGGTGTACCCTCAAGGTCAGCGTTGGGATGGGGGCCGTTCATCAGGTGAATGGAGTGTGCCCTGGCTATTATTGCCCTGTCTGCCTTGGAGTGCTGTGGGCCTGCTTGTGTGCGAGGAAGTAGTTCCCTTCCTCTGGACCTGCTTACGGCTTCCACACTCCCGTCCGTGTTTGGTGGGCCCTGGATGACCAAGGGTGGATAGTTTCCACTACTTGTCTGGGCAACAAGAGTGGATTCTAGGGGCCAGCAAAAATCAGGGATTCCTGAGAAACCGATTACTCAGCACTGGGTGGGGCTCCAGCCATTGGTATCTCCGCTAAGTGGCCCCGCGGGTGACCGAGGACCGCAGGTGGGCAGTCCTTGGACCCATAGGCACCTGGGCCAGGAAGAGGGAGGCTGGCGTACAACCGCCGCACCGCTCACGGGAGCGGAACAGCCTTCCAGTACTGGGTTGGCCCTTCTTCCACCGCGCTTTCCGCGGGATAACCGGCGGACTGACGGACCGCAGCCAAGGTCAACCGCAACGCGAGGCCCTTGGGGTCTGGCCTGCCTGCCGGGCAGAACCCGCCCCCTCCTGGCTCCGCCTTCTGGGCGCGGCGGGCCTAGGGAGCAGAGGCGGAAGTGTGAGCCTCCCTGGAGGGGCGAGAGGCGTCACGGGCGTGTCCAAGGGGGCCTCCCCAATGGGGATCCACTCCGGCGCTCGACGCTGTCCACTGAGGTCCGCGGGAGGGCCGGGTCGCGGAGAACGCTCTCCAATCAGCGTGGCCCCTACCCTCCCTGCCATAGGTGGGGCCGCGGGGCTGGGGCGGGCCTGAACGGGCCTGTCCCCCAATGGGCGGCGGCCCGGGGGTGTGGCCGCTGCGCGAAGGCAGGCGGCGGGCGGGCGGGGCGGCGGCCGCAGTTCCCGGTGCGCGCTGGCTCCGGCGGCCACTCCGCAGCATGGCCGGCTTGGGGCGGGCGGGCCCAGCGCCCCGCGCCGCGATGCCTGCCTGGAAGCGAGAGATCCTCGAGCGAAAGCGGGCTAAGCTGGCGGCCTTGGGCGGGGGCGCGGCGCCGGTCGCTGGGGCGGACGCGACGGAGACCGCGGGGCCGGCGACCGAGCCGCTGGTGCTGGCCGAGAGCCTGGGCCCGCTGCGCGAAAACCCGTTCATGCGGCTCGAGTCGGAGCGGCGGCACGGGGCGCGGCGCGGCGGGGGCGCGGGCGCGGCGGGGGCCCGGAGGGCGGCCCGCGGAGCAGCTGCTGGAGCTGTACTGCTGCGTGCCCGGCGTGCGCACCATCAGAGCCGACAACATCCTCATCATCGAGTCGGCGCCCGGCTTTCTGCCCTCGGCCGCGGCCGCGCCCAGCCCGGGCCTCGGTCCTGGCGGGACCGCCCGCATCCGCGCCGCGGAGGTGCTTGTGTACGAGGCACCGCCGCCGCCCGGCCGCGTCAGCCGCCTGCTCCAGAAGTTCGACCCGCCGGCCGCGCTGCGCCGCCGCGGGAGCCCGGAGCGCGTCCGCCCCACGCCGCCGCCCTCTCCGGGCCCGGCCGTTCCGCGCGTGGGCGAGCGCGCCGCCTGCTTCCAGTCCGATCCGGAGCGCTGCGGCTCAGGCCTTGGCCCCGGGCCCCGGCGCAGCGACTTCTTGCACAAGACCAGCAGCAACTCCTTCACTGTCCACCCGCGGGGCCTGCGCCATAGTGCGGGCACTCGCCCACTCCCCAACGGGCCCGCGGCCCCGGAGTCCCGGGCCGGCGCTGCCAACGGCTTTGAGGGCTCCGCGCCTGGGTCAGGCGAGTGGAAGCCAAAGGTGGAGTCGGGGGAGGCCCCCGCCCACCAGTCCCCCAGCCCGGGGACCCCCAGTGCCACTCCAGCCGCGGCTGCGGCCTTGCCCACGCTCAGCCCTTCCAGTGCCACTCCCAGCCAGCGCCAGTGGATCTCCGCGGCCACCAGCACCAATGACTCCTTCGAGATACGGCCGGCCTCCAAGCCAGACATGGGCACGATCCCTGCCGGGGACCTCCAGGCCCGGGCTCTGGCCAGCCTTCGAGTGAACTCGCGAAACTCTTTTGTAGTCATCCCCAAGAGCAAGACCTCTGGGGCTCCTCCTGGGGAAGGGAGGCGGTCTGTGGCCCCTCCGGAGGAAGAAGTTGGCTGGGCCTCCCAGCGCCCGGAGCGTGAAGCCCAGGAGGTGCCTGGAGTGGATGCTGTGTTTGCAGGTGGGAGGAGCCCCTCCGGAAACGAGAAGGAGGGCAGCCCCGCACCAGCCCCTGCCCTTGTGGACCCTGCTGTCAGGTGGCGGAGGCCGCCCTCACCACCCCCGTCTCCACTGGCCGCCGCTGAAGCTGAGCCTGCCCGGGGCTTCCAGACTCCTGGCTGGGCCAAGGACGGCAGGGAGCCCGGGCGGCCAGGGCTGCCCATCACTTTCATTGATGAGGTGGACTCGGAGGACGAGTTACCCCAAGAAGCCAGACTGCCCTGCTCGGGGGCTGGTTCACCTCCCCAGTACCACCCGCATCTGACCAGGCCTGGGCGCTTGTCAGAGCTCCAGCATCGGGGTGGCAACACCTTCACAGTGGTGCCCAAGAGGAAGCCAGGGGCCGTGCAGGCCAACGGCGAGGCCAGGCCAAGGGAGGCTGAGGAAGAGGAGCCAGGCAGCGTTTCGGAGCCCCCTGCTGCCGTGGGGACCTCACTGAAGAAGCGCTACCCCACTGTGCACGAGATCGAGGTGATCGGGGGCTACCTGGCCCTGCAGAAGTCCTGTCTCACCAAGGCTGGCTCCTCAAGAAAGAAGGTGAGTGGTGGGGGGCAGAGTCCCCAGCAGGGACGGGCAGAGGAGGCAGGTCACAGATCTGTGGGTGTAGTGCATGGCCTGTTCCCAGGACACCTGGGCTGGGTGTGGGGTGGCGGCTACGTGGACCAGCGGGGGCTGGTGGCTGTGCATGCTCCAGGAGAGTCTGGGCTGGGGGAGTCCCTGGCACAGGTTCCAGTGGGATCCCAGGGACCCAGGGGCTCTGGACATTGAAAGGCTGGTGGGGACGGTGGGTCTAGCCAGGGCCGTGTCTTCCTGTTGACTCTCGTGGCTCTCTCTGGAATTGGCCGGGCAGTCCTGTCCCAGGTGGGCCCTGGCTTCGAGGAGTGGCCTGGCATGTTCTTCGGGTCCTGGCCTGTGTCCTGGCCTGTGCGGGTAGCAGGGGCCAGGGTGGAAGTGTGAAGGGGCAGGAAGCCCTTTGATTTGGATGGGGCGGGACTCCTACTCAGCTCCCCAGAGAGCATACCGGCTTCACAGTTAGCAGGACTTGGCTTTGAGTGAGGGTTGACCCAGCCCTTGGTGTGTGACAGCCTGGTCTGAGCCTGGGCTGTGTGGCTGGGGAGTGATGAAAACTCTGCCCTCACTGGGGAGGAGAGGCCCAGGTGCAGGGCCAGGAGCCTTCCTGGAGCCTCACTGTGCCAGCTGCTTGGTGGCCTGGCACCCTCTGGGCACAAGAGACGTTCCTCAGATTCTTCCTGGTAATTCCAGCAGCAGTGTGTTAGCCCGGGGCGGATCCCGAGGCCAGCTCCTCAGGACTGTGATCAGCAGGGTCTGCGGGCAGGTGCACCCTCCCTGGGACGGCATCTCCTTCTTCTCCGCTCGCCCCGAGGCTGCCTCTGCCCTTCACCTCAGTGTCTTTGGGACCGTGGGGGCGGTGACGTGCAGGTGTCACCGGAGCCCCCTGGCCCGCCGTCCTGCTGGCGCTGTCGAATTCGACGTGGCACCTTGCCTGTCTGCTTCCTTTCGACTTCCTGCCTCGGGGTTGGCCTTGGCGCTGCCCTCGCTCCCTGCATCACCCTCTCCTGCCGCTCCCATCTGCCCGGTCAGGCATCTGTGCCCGTCCCCCGCTGCGCTTCCGGCGCCCCCCACTCCAACACGCCCTGCCCGCCTGACCTCGCCTTCACCCTCTGTTCGCTCTCAGCCACGGTCACAGCCCCACCCCCGTGCCTGTTCTCTCCTGTCTGCTCCTGCTCCTGTGTCCTGACCCTTGGCCCCAGCTGCTGCTGGAGGCTCCTTTCCCCTGCTAGCCTTGGGCGTGGAGGCAGTAGCTCCCTCCCTGCCGTCCTGAGGGTGGGCCTGAGGGCAGTGGAGGTCACGGAGCTCTCTGTTGAGCCCCCGTCCCAGCCCCACGGCCCTCACTCTGGGAGCCTACCTGCTGCTTCCTGGGTCTGGAGGGCTGCAGCCCTAAGCCTGGGGGCAGGGCTGTGGGGGTCGCGTGTGGCTGAGTGGGGGTGAGAAGGACGGGAAGAAGTTACGGGAGGAAGCAGCCTGTGGCCTGGCCTGGCCCTGGGAGCAGCCTGGTCCCTGTCTCGGTGCCAGCCTCAGGGGTTGGGTGGGGGTCCAGATGGATGGTGCTTAGCAAGGTTGAGCGGTCTGGCTAGAGCCCCGCCAGAGCAGCACGACCTGCTGGGGGCGGTTTCTGCCTGGGCAAGCACCAGCTGCCCTTTCCAGGAAGAGCGGGACGCCCGTTGGGTGGGACAGAGGCGTGGGGCCGCCCAGCCCTTCACAGTGCCCTGGGCCACCCCAGCCGTGGCCGCCCCGTTGTCCTGCCCGTCTGTGCCCCCCGCGCCCTGGCTTCGGCCCGCCCGGGCTCCAGCCAGCCAGCTTCTTCGTTGTCCCGCTCCCCCCACCCCGCAGTCCAGGGACGTGGGGGTCCGGAGGCCAGCAGGATGTTGGGGGCCTCCCGGGCGGGGTGGGAGCTAGACCGCCGCCTCTTCTGGGGGACAGTGGGGCACAGCTTGTCACGAGGGCGGAGGCTGCCCGGTGACACGTCTGTGGAGGGCGCAGCCCTGCCCTGAGCTGTGGGCGCCCAGCCAGCCGTGCATCCCGGAGCTGTGCCCGGGGGCACACACGGCCCCCAGTTAGTTATCTCTGGGCAGAGGCACAGACAGGCTCCCTACCTCCCCTTGGCTGCTGGGGAAGGATGGCCGCGCCCCTCTTGCCCCTGCCCCGGGCCGTCCTGGTGGGTCCACCTCCCGGGGTTGGCACCGCGGGCCTCTCCCCCATGAGGTGCGTGTCTGGCGGCTCCTCCCCTCCCCTCTGCCCTCTTCACCTGCCCATCGCCCGCTGAGCCCAGCACGATGCCCGCAGGGCTTCAGCCTCCGCGCCCAAGCCCCCGACCGCCCACCCCTCTGGTCCTCAGGCTGCCCTGGGGGACTCCTCCCCCACTGCCCCCACCCCCTGCTCTTCCGTGTGGTCTTTCTAGAGCCCAGGACCGCTGGAGCAGGCCTGGACCCTCCACTCAGCTTCCCCACTGATGGGGGGGCTGCCCTTGACTCAGGGCGTCCCACCTGAGCCGTCGTGGGACCCCCTCTGGGGCCGTGTGGGGTGGTCCTGTGGCCCCCTGGAGCTTGGGCTGAGTGGGGTCAGTGTGTGCAGGGGTGCGGGGTGGTGTGGGTGCTCTTCCCCGGCTGGGACTGCTGGAGCCCAGTGCCCAGCCCAGAGTGCAGGGTGGACGCCCTCCAGGGACCCGCTGGCCCTGCCGACGGGGTGGGGTGAGGGTGAAGTAGGCGGAGCCAGGACCCACCTGCTGGCGACACAGGGCAAAGTCCCCACCGGTCAGGTGACCAGGCTCGTGCGGGTGCTTCTGGCTGCAGCCCCTGCCCTTTCTGTCTGCCTGGGGTCTGCAGACAGGTCCCCCCAGCTCACGCGTTGCAGGGTGTCCTGTGACCCACAGGCCTGAGCTCACGAGGAGCCTGGGGACTGAAGGGAGGTGGGACGTGACCCGCTGTGTGTCCCAGCTGGCTGCGGCCAGGCCTGTGGGCCTACCCCTCCCGCCCGGCCCCTGCCTGGCCAGGCCGTGCCAGGCTCGGGGCCTGCTTGCGCCCAGCCCCCTCGGTGTCCCACTCGCAGCTGGTCATGCAGATTAACGAGAGCGTGCTAATCCGCTGGGCCCTGGCAGCGGGCCCTTCCCTGTCCCCAGCGGAGGGGGATGGGTGCAGAGGGCCCGGGGTCCTCAGGGACAACACTGTGTATCCAGGGGCACGTTCCCTGCGGGCCCGAGCCAAGTGGCCCCTGTGCCAGAAGCCCCTTCCTGCCTTGGGCTCCTCCTGGGGTCTTTGGCCCCAGGTGTCAGAGGGCCAGTTCCGGGGGCGGTGGGGAGGGTGGTCAGTTGCCTCCATCCCCACAGGGGCCACGAAATCACCCCACACAGCTGCCCAGGTGGGATGCTCCGAGTCACGGGCAGCCCCCAGCCCAGGGCAGGCCCCTGCTGGTGGGGAGGCTGGTGGAGGAGGCTCCAGGCTTGCGCCGGTGGCCCCGGCAGGGGGTGGGCACCTGTGGACTCGGGTGACTACCCTTGTGTCAGGCCTCTGTTCCGTTTGGCCTCCCGGGGGGGCCCGTCTAGGGACAGAAGCGAACACCTCGATCCCACTTTTACCCGCCCCTGATGGTGGTCTGCCAGTCTCCCTGACTGCTCGTCTGTGCGGATGGCGCGGGAGAGGGCAGCGGCTCCTGAGCTTGGGACCTGCCCAGTTGGGGTCTGCGGGCCGGGCAGAGGCAGGCAAGGCTGCCCACAGCTGTGTGTGCCTGCGGGAGGTGGCAGGAGCCCCACCCTTCTTTCCAGACCCTGGCTCAGCAGGGCAGTGCCGCCCGCTCCTGGGCAGCCCTGCGCATGTCCCCCAAGGCCGGGCCCTCTGCTGCCGAGGATCGCTAGCCCAGCTCTTCCGTGAGACCCCTCCCCCTCCCACTGTCCCCAGGCCCCAAGGTTCTTTGCCCTGGGGCCTGGCTGCCTCCTCCGACTCCTTCCAGGGGAAGAGGAGGAACTTGAGCTGGCTGTGGTGTCCTGTGCCCTGGAGTTTAATATTTCGAGCTCCAGTAGGGCTGCTCACAGCTGCTGCGGGCAGGCGGCTCCTGTATTCATTACCACCCCGCCTGGCCGGCTGAGCCCCGAGAGCAGGCGGTGGGAACCTGTCCCTGGGCCCCGGAGAGGGAGGGTCCTGATCCCACGCCCCTCCCTGCCCAGAGCACAGTCTGGGCTCTGAGGCTTGTGAGCAGAAAGGAGAGGACTTGCCCAGGCGTGGAATCCTGGGGCCTGCCAAGTAGACAGGGTGGGTGAAGACCGTGTGGGCAGTCTGAGTGAGAGAAGAGGGTCGCTGACCCCCACTCGGGGCAGCCTCTGGCTGCCTCTCAGTCTGCAAAATGGGTGATAGCACTTGGTGCCCCCTTCCTGAGCCTGGCACAGGGCAGCTGCCAGACATCATGTGGGCCCTTGGGGGCCTGGTTTGGGGTGTGCCAGGCCCTGGCCCAGCAGCGGTGGTCTGTGCTGAGCAGGGCGGGCAGGATCATCCCGATGCCTGGCAAGCTGGGACGTGAACTCAGGCCTGGAGGAAGGCCCCAGCCGACAGGAGGGGCTCCTGGAAGCATAGCTGTGGGCTCCCAAGCATGGCCTCAGCTGGACCTGCTCCTGCCAGGAGGCTCAGGCTGGGAGATGTGCCTGGTGCCCTGCTTCCCTCGAGAGGCAGGCCTGCAACGCTGGGGACCGCCTTGGAGGCGTCTGGAGACCCCCTGGCTTAGGGCTCCTGGTGTGGCTGGGGTCTGGGCCCTGGGAGCGGTGGTCACTAGGAGTAGGGGACCCTGGGGTGGGAGGGGGCGGCCAGGGCCCAGGCGGGCACCCTCGGCCTGAGGGTCCAGGTGGAGGGTCTTCTCTGATGAGGGGCAGCCCCCACCGCAGGGCTGATGGAGTGCTGGGCTCCTGCTCTGGTCTGACGTCCCCACTGCACCCCTGGGAGGCCACTGCACCCAGCTCTGTCCAGCTGGAGGACCCCCAAGGCCCAGCAGCGGGGCCTTCGCTGACGCCCCCCCTGCCTCCAGATGAAGATCTCCTTCAACGACAAGAGGCTGCAGACCACGTTTGAGTACCCCCCCGAGAGCCCCCCCGAGAGCCCCCTGCAGGAGGAGGGGGACGCACAGGGGGACGTGGAGGCCTCCGGCCCTGACGGTGCGGCAGAGAAGCCCCTCGTGCTCTTCCTGCCCCGGGCCACGGTCGTGAGCAGCGTGGGGCCCGAGAGCCCACGGCTGCCAGACGGCAGCTCCGGTGAGTGCCCGTCAGGGCTGGGGGCAGGATGGGGTGGGGCGGCCCAGGCCATGTGACTGCAGCCACACGTCCACCCATTCGGCCTGCAGGCCTGTCCAGCTACACTCCGAAGCGCTCCATGGCTTTCATCAAGTGGCCGGACCAGGTGCTGGAGCGGACTCCGAGCGCGGAGGAGTCCCCGTCCAAGGAGGTCATGGTGAGCAGGGCCGGGTAGGTGGATGGGCACCCAGGGAAGATGGGCGAGATGGGGGCTCTAACGCCTGGATGAGCCCCTTGACTGCCTCCACACCCCTGTCTCAGCTCACCCCAGCCGGTCAGAACGACCTCTCGGACTTCCGAAGCGAGCCAGCTCTCTACTTCTGACCTCCCACCCCCCAACCAGGATGGCCAAGGCTGAGCCCCCAGTGTCTGGGGGTTGCACGCCCTCCGGCCTGCCAGGCTCTGCCCACCCACATCCCGCTCGCCCTGCCTGGGGCCCCACAAGCAGGCCGGTGCTCAGGTCCCGAGCCTGGGGCACCTGGGACTCTTGACCCTGGTTTGTGGGCACTACCTGTGGGGAGGGGTGGGTCCTGCTGTCAGGTGTGTCTGGGTGGAGGCTGGCAGGACTCGGATCGCCCCAGCCCACACCCCCACGTCAGCCACTCATTTCCTGATGATCGGCAAGTCTCTCCCCGCCTCTGATGACAGACTCAATAAACAGCACTGGATGAGCTGCCTCTACCTTCCTGCACGGTCCTGGGCTGGGGAGAGGGGGCGCAGGGGTGCAGTCTGCAAGGACACATCGAGGCAGTGTGGGGGAGGCCCCCCACCCAGGATCTGATGTAGGACCAGCGTGGACTTATGTGCCCAGGGAGGTGGCCCGAAATGACGGACGCCCTACGCTGCGTAGCGTGGCCCAGGCTCTTCCCCACCCCCGTGGCCCTCGTTGCCCTGCTTCCCCTCCCAGCCACGCTTTGGCTGGGCGAGGGTCTTCCCTGTGCCTGCCCTGTGAGTACCCCCAGTCTCTAGGGCTGCTCCTGCCCCCCAGAAGCAGCTCAGCGAGAGCTGTGGTGGGAGGCGGGACACGAGGCAAGCTTTCTGGGGACTGGAACTCTATGGGTCTGGGAGAGGGGGCACTACATCTGTCGGGTCTGAAGTGGTTTTCCTAAAGGGCCAAGGACGGGGTGGACAGAGAAGGGCAGGGCAGGCAGCCTTGCTGCTTGTTCAGACTGGAAGGTTCCCGGACCCACCAGAACCTGCAGGAAGGCCATGGCAAGCTGACTACTCGCTTGGGGTCCCGCTAGCAGGGAAAACTGACAGGAGGTGACAGGAGCAGGAGTGGCTCCCGGCTGGACTGGCTGCCTGCATGGGGCCAGGCCATTCACAAGCCAGCCGTCAAAGGCGTGTCTTTTCCTCTTGGAATGTCAAGCCCAGGAAAAATGCTGGCCAGGCTTGGGAGGCAGGAAGGTGTTTTCCTGGGAGAAGTGGGCCCAGGCTTCTGTAGACCTTTTCAATTGATACATGCTTCCCAATCTGCCCGGCCCCAAGAGACAGCAGTTGTGGGGACCCCAGGGGGGCTGACAAGCCAAGGAGACAGGCCCAGAGAGGACTCAGGATGAAGGGCTGGGCCCCAGGCTGCACAGAGGCCACTTGTGACCAGAGAGTGGGAAGTACGGGTGCTGTGCTGCCCAGTAGGGTTCGGAGTTACTGAGGTGGAGTGCAGCCCTTCCCAGCGGCTCTGAGGCCAAGAAGGTCCCCTGGGCCCGGCCTTTTGCTAGATGCCAGTAGTGGCACCTTCACTGAAGTGTGGGCTGTGTGCTAAGCTCAGGAGAGGGGGTGTGGCAGAGGGTCACAGGAAATGCTCAGGGGCACTCTTAGCTCTGTCCCTAAGGCCAACAAGCCTGGACATGGAAAGTCACCCCAGGCCCTCCTCTCCCCTTCAAAAGGAACCACATGACAACTAAGCAATAGTTTGTGTTCTGATTTGGCGGGGGGGGGGGGGGGGGGGGGGCGGTTTGCACCTGGCAGCCCCACACCCTACACAGGCAGCAGGCTGACATAGATCTTCACAAAGACAAACTTTATTGACAGTCACAGGCCTCCAAGGCAAGCTCTGAGGCGAAGAAGGGCCCCAGCCCCTCCGCCACTTGCCTGGGCACCCGCCGGCTGAGGGACGAAGTCTGGGACTCCTGCGGTGCTGACTTTAGAAGTGGGGCCTTCCCTGCAGCCCTGGGTGGTGTGGGGGCCCTGCACAGAGCTACCCTCCCCAGAGCCTGTGTGAGTGCAGGACTAGGACCCCCACCTGGTGGGCCACGCCCAGGGCCATCCTGTCACCCAGAGCCACTGGAGCTTGGCAATTGCCTCTCTTGGCACCAAAGACAACAAACAGAGAAAGCTGCTTCCCTGAAGAACAAAGATGCTTTGAAGACAGGCTTGCTGGGGGTGCTGAGCCACAGGCAGGACCCCACCCATGGCCTCCTCAGCTCTCTTTGCCTCCACTGCTCTTCTGCTCTGAGGCTGTGGCCTTGGTCAGGTTCCCTGCTTCTCGCTTCAGGACACTAAGCAGAGTCTGCGAGCTCTCTAGGATCTGCGAACAGAGACACCAGCCAAGTAACACTCTTCCTCCCATGGGAGAGGTGCCACAGCCCAGCGCCCTCTCCTATGCCGGGGCCCTGCTCCCCTCTGTCTAGTCCAAAGCCCACTGCTCACACCCTGGGAAGCCAGGCCCTGGTCGGCTCTGGTTCCTGCTGCTGCTCAGTCTGGAGCCGGCGACAAGGCGCCAACAATAGGACCCAGGCCGCACAGTCACTCCACGGGGCCGACGACCTGTCTAGGCGCCCCGGGGCCAGCACCCGGCCCCCGAGCCCCACCTTGAGGTAGGCGGCTTCTGTCTCTGCGATGGTCCGATCGAACTCGTTCCGAGAGGCGATCTTGCGCGCCAGGTTCTCATTGACTCGGGCCAGCTTCTCCGTCAGCTGCCTCACCTCGTTCTGCAGCCTCTGCTTCTCGTCCTCCTCCTGCTGGATCTGCCGGCACAGCTCCTCCCGCTTCTGACACAGCTCCTCGATGCCTGGGGCGGGCGGGGAGCGTACGCGGTGGGCGCCGGGGGCCGCGGCGGGAACGGGAGCGCCGACCCCGGCGCGCGAGGCGAGCGGCCAGCGAAGGCCCGGGCGCCCAGACAAGGCCGGCGTCCGGCGTCCCAGGGCGTCTGGCGTCTCAGAAAGCGCCGCGCGAGCCCCCGTGCAGTCTGCGCGGCCGAGCGCGCCCAGACCCCCGCACCCTGCTCGCGCCACAGACGCCGGCTCTCGGGGCGGCCACACCGCGGCTCGGCCCGGCGTCCGGGCCGCTCCGGCCGGAAGAGCCGCGTGCGGCGGGCCGGCGACCCCGCCGCCCTCCCAGCCCGCCCGCCGGCCTCGCCGCGCGGCCACTCACACTTGACCAGCTCGTTGTTGTAATTCTGCAGCGCCGCGCCCTGCTGGGTCATGGTCTCCGCCGGGCCCCGCCGCCCCAACCGCCGCGGCCGCCCCCCTCGGCGCCTGCGCACGGCCTCCGCTCGCCCCGCCGGCGCACGTCACCGCCCTGCGCCTCTCGCCGCGCACCGTGTGCGTCATCGTCGCGCGCGCGCGCGCGCCTAGCCCTGCGTCATCGCGGCGCGCCTCGCCGAGCGGCTCTGAGGGCTGGTGGGCGCAGATGGCGGCGGCGGCGGAGGCGGGCTGTGATGCGGGGCCTGCGCAGGAGCTGCTGGCGGCCTGGAACACCCTGAGCACCGGGCTGGTGCCTCCGGCCGCGCTGGGACTGGTGAGGCCCGAGAAGAGGGCGACGTGGCGGCGCGGGGTGCCCGGGGCCCCGAGCCCGCCGGCGCCCGTCCTGGCTTCCCTCCGTGTTCCGCAGCCCTTCCCTCGCGTGGGTCTGCGTCCCTGCGACGAAGGACGGCGGGGTTCCCGTGGCCTTCCGTCCACGCTGTCCCTTTCCCGCTTGTCCTCACCTGTCTCCGCCGCGTCCCCTTCTCACGGCTTACTGTACTGCAGGCGTCCTCCCGGACCAGCGGTGCCGTCCCTCCAAAAGAGGAGGAGCTCCGGGCGGCGGTGGAGGTGCTCAGGGGCCACGGTCTGCACTCGGTCCTGGAGGAGTGGTTCGTAGAGGTGCTGCAGAACGACCTGCAGGCCAGCATCTCCTTCGAGTTCTGGAATGCCATTTCTCAGCGCGAGAACTGTGCGGACGAACCCCAGTGCCTTCTGTTGCTCCTGGATGCTTTTGGTCTGCTGGAGAGCCGCCTGGATCCCTACCTGCGTAGTCTAGAGCTGCTGGAGAAATGGACTCGCCTGGGCTTGCTGATGGGCACCGGTGCTCAGGGGCTTCGGGAAAAGGTCCACACCACGTTGCGGGGCGTCCTGTTCTTTTCCACCCCCAGAACTTTTCAGGAGATGATCCAGCGCCTCTATGGGCGCTTCTTGAGAGTTTACATGCAGAGTAAGAGAAAGGGGGAAGGAGGCACAGACCCTGAACTGGAGGGGGAATTGGACAGCAGGTATGCCCGCCGCCGGTACTACCGCCTTCTGCAGAGCCCGCTGTGCGCAGGGTGCGGCAGTGACAAGCAGCAGTGCTGGTGCCGCCAAGCGCTGGAGCAGTTCCACCAGCTCAGCCAGGTCCTGTGAGTACTTAGCTTGCGTGTCCTGTGTCCCTGTCCCTCCCGGCTCCTGCTTGCCCCTCTGGGTCCAGCGGCCTCTGCAGAGAGCTGTTGAGCTGGCTGGGGGTGGTCTCTGCCGTTCGCCCTGGTTGTCAGTGTGAGAGCTCTCAGGCTGTGTGCGCTCTGAGTTCATTTCTCTTGTCTTTGTCATCGGTGCATCTGTCACTCACCCTGACTCAGGACTTTGTACTTTGCTTACGCTAAGACTGCATGATTCTAAATGTCCTGTGCTGTGCGGAATTCTGTTGTGCCTACTGTAGACTCTCGGAAGTGGAATGATGTTTATCTTGGAATTGAGGAAAGTACGCTTGTTATCTCTTCTCTCTCTATAGAGATTAGACCAGCGTGCTGGTCAAATTGATGGTCCTTCTAGCCTTCTGAGGAGGGAAGGAGTCTGTTGTCAGACCCAGGTCTTGTCATAGGGATCCCCGACTCTCTGGGGATGCTCGCTGTTATAAAATGTTAATTTCCCTGTTTTGTATTTGGCTGCGGCATGCGGGATCTCTTGTGCCACACGGGCTTCTCTCTAGTTGTGGCATGGCGGCTTAGTTGCCCCATGACATACGGGATCTTAGTTCCCCGACCAGGAATTGAACCTGTATCCTCTGCATTGGGAGGATTCTTAACCCCCGGACCACTCGGGACGTCCCATGGTTCCTTATGATGATTTTGTCTGTTTGAATGAAGTGGCAGCCATGCAACCATCAGAGTCTTCTCACGGGGCGGAGGGTGTGCGGTGTCCCACAGAAGCTTTGTTCTCTTGGGATTCTCTGCCATCATGGGTCAGGATCAGTGCTGAGAAACAGAGACTGCTACATCTGTGTTTACGTGGCTGGAGTCGTGACATCTTTAGCTGTTATTTGAGGGCCGTTGTTAGGAGATGGACGAGGCCTTGGCCCCAGTAGCCAGAGATGCTGACCACTTGGGGAGAGCAGGAGGTGCCTTACCGGTCCTCTGTCATCTCAGCAGCTTTGCCTTCAATTCCCCGGTGCAGTTTTGCCCCAACAAGGGCTGCAGGAGGCATGTGCAGAGGTTGCGGGGCGGGTGCGTGCGCTCTGTGCTCCATGGGCAGGGCTCTTCTCCAGGCAAAGGCTCAGTCTGCTGGAGCGGGTCAGCGCCGAGGCTGTGACCAGCACCCTGCACCAAGTGACCCGGGAGCGCATGGAGGACCGCTGTCGGGGCGAGTACGAGCGCTCTTTCCTGCGCGAGTTCCACAAGGTGAGGCCCCGCCGGCGTGCGCCCCGGGGACTAGAGAAGAGGCTGCTGGCAACACTGACTAGACACCTTGGCTTTAGAAGTGGGTGGAGTGTGGTGACCTGGGTGAACCAAGACACTGCTGGTGGTTGAAGCTGTCTTGGTGCTGGGTGGAGGCTGGTCATCCTGGGCCCACCCTGGTGTCACCGAGGAAGAACCTGTGATGTGTTCAGTGAGATCTGTGCAGGGTCGCGTGGCCAGAGGTGGCCCCAAGGTCTGAGGTGTCCCAGCCAGGGGCCTTGGGGCGTCCATGCTGTTGGGGGGTGGCCTGGGGGCTGCCCTGGGCTGCACAGCGTCGTGGGAGAGCTGGGCCCAACCGTGGGGCTCTGAACCTGCCCCACTCTGCTGCGTCCTGCCGCCTGTCTCCTGAGGACACAGGTGCGCTGCGCTGCTGAGGGTGGGGGTGGTGCTCAGCGCGAGCGTCCCTGCAGCAGGGTGCCGTGTGCGCCTGGAGGCCCGGAGAGCGCTGTGCTGCCCCCAGGCGGCAGACTGTCGGGGCGGCCTTGCCGGTGGCTGGGTGCGCGGTCCCCAGAGTGTGTCCTTCCACTCAGATGCAGTGCCCTCTGTGAGAGCTGTGGCTGGAGATGGGCCTGGGAGGCCCCTTTGGGCCCCTCATCTGCTGATTTCAGTGTGCTCTTGGTCTCGGACAGGTGGCCTTGGGGTTCCCAAGGCCCAGCACGCGGCAGGTAGCTGTACCTCTGTCCTGGGCTTGGCCCCTGGGGCCCCACATCTGTGCTCTCCCGACAGTGGATCGAGAGAGTGGTCGGCTGGCTGGGCAAGGTGTTCCTGCAGGACGGCCCCAGCCGGCCCGCGTCCCCAGAGCCGGGCAACACGCTGCGCCGGTGGCGCTGCCACGTGCAGAGGTTCTTCTACCGCATCTACGCCGGCCTGCGCATCGAGGAACTCTTCAGCATCATTCGAGGTCAGCCCGCCCACCGGGAGCCCCTGCCCTCGCCTCTGCCCTCAGCCTGGGGCGGGGCTCAGGGACACCCGGGACCCCTGAGTCTGGAGCAGGGCAGGAGAGGCGCTGTCTCCCCCCTCGCTCTGCACTGGCCCTTGGGCTCTGCTCCGCCCGTCTGCCCTCGGGTTGGCTGTGCTCTAGGGTGCGGGTCCCTGAAGGCACACAGGCCACACCGGGCCCCCCTCTCTCTGCAGCCTGTGGCGGTATGGCCGCTCGCCCTCCAGGCCTCCGTCCAGGTGACTGTGGGCACACCATGTGTGCACATGCCAGGACCAGCCTTTCCCCACAGACTTCCCGGACTCGAGGCCGGCTGTGGAAGACCTCAAGTACTGCCTGGAGAGGACCGACCAGAGGCCGCAGCTGCTCGTGTCCCTCAAGGCTGCCCTGGAGACGCGGCTGCTCCACCCAGGTGCCACCCCACCGGGCCCACCCACATTGACCCCCGGGCCCAGACCCGGGAGCCCGGGCCTGCTCCTCCGGACGGAGGGGGTTAAGAAGTGTTTTCTGTTGTCCTCAGGGGGCGAGGGTTCTGCCCCGCCCTTTGAGAACAGAGCCACTCTTCAAGTACAGCTGGTGGGGCTGGGGGAGGGGGCAGCTCCTGCAGATCACGGGGGTCTCTGGGGGTGACATCGCAGTGGGACCTGCCGGTCACCTGACCAGGGTGTCTACCTACACGTCGTATGGCTCGGGGTCTCCCATCCCAACCGCAGGCGTGAACACGTGTGACATCATCACGCTGTACATCTCCGCCATCAAGGCGCTGCGTGTCCTGGACCCGTCCATGGTCGTCCTGGAGGTGGCCTGTGAGCCTGTCCGCCGGTACCTGCGGTGAGCGCGGGGTAGCTGAGCCCCCTGCAGGCCTTGCTGGAGCGAAAAGGCGTGGTCCTCTGGGCACCAGCTGTCCTCCCGGGCCGGGCGGCCCAAGCTGGCACCTTTCCTTCTTGTCAGTGCTGGCTCTGGGCCTGCAGCCCAGGGTCACCACACCCGTATGCAGGCCCAGGGCCAGGTCAGCACAGACAGACACACAGGCTCAACTTTGCCTTGTTCCGAGCTTGCCCAGGGCCGACAGGAAGGATGAGTCTTGTGTTGGTCTTTTCACCCGGAGGAACAGAGCCTGTTGACTGTTGGCCAGGGAGCACAGCCAGCCGGGAGCCCTTGGGCGGGCGGTAGAGACTTGAGCCTGCTGCCCCCTGGCCCTGCATGGCCTGGCCTGGATCTGTCTTGCCATCTCAGCCCCTGATGCAGGAAACGGTGGCTTTTTAATTTTGGGGGGTGGCAGTGGAGTCTGATGGACTTGCCTTTAGCGTGTGACTGGTGGGTGCTGGCTGTGGGGTCGGTTGGGTCACGCGGTCAGCTGGAGCAGGCAGCGAGAGCTCGTGTCCATTAGGACGCGGGAGGACACAGTGCGGCAGATCGTGGCGGGGCTCACCGGGGACTCGGACGGGACAGGAGACTTGGCCGTTGAGCTCTCCAAGACGGACCCTGCAAGCCTGGAGACCGGCCAGGACAGCGAGGACGACTCTGGCGAGCCGGAGGACTGGGTCCCCGACCCCGTGGACGCAGATCCAGGTCAGCGTCAGGCAGCCCTGCAAGGCCCTGTGTCGCGGGGGAGGGTCCAGTTGGGTCGGTGCTCTGGTCTCCAGATTGTCGCTACACGTACTCGAGCTTGAGGAGGTCCTTGGTCTGTGCCCGACCTGGCCTGGTGCCCCAGGGTGCTTTCCCTGGCTGGGCTGGGCCCATGTGGGCGGTGGCCCCATCAAAGCCCTAGGGGGTGCCCTGCCTGCCTCCCCCCCTGCCCTGCTGCTTCCGCTGGAGGAGGGACGGGTTTCTGCACCTCCCCACCGGGGACCCATGGCCAGGACTCACGCCGGGGGTGCAGCCGGGAAGGCTGCTCAGCACAGACGGTGCCGCCTCTTGAGTCTGAGGCGCGTGTGTGCCCGGCCTCCAGGGAAGTCCAGCTCCAAGCGGCGCTCCTCCGACATCATCAGCCTGCTGGTCAGCATCTACGGCAGCAAGGACCTCTTCATCAACGAGTACCGCTCGCTGCTGGCCGACCGCCTGCTGCACCAGTTCAGCTTCAGCCCCGAGCGGTGAGGCCTGCGGGGGCGCCCTGCGTCCGAGGGAGGCGTGGCCCTGACTCGGGACAGTTGTCCTATGTCAGCTCCGGTGCACGTCGGAGACGAGCGCGGTCCCCAGGCCTGGCAGAGACCAGCCTGTGCTCAACTGCTTCCCCAGGTGCCTGGGGACAGCCCGGGAACTTGGAGTGGCTGCTCTTAGGGCTCCCACCTGGCCTCCCAGGCTGGGGACGTCCCTGCTCTGGGGACGGGTGCAGGGCAGTGGGTGTTGCCCTGCAGGGGCCAGCTGCGGTGGGGGCTCTGCACCCCTCAGAGTCGCATCCTTGCAGGGAGATCCGCAACGTGGAGCTGCTGAAGCTGCGCTTTGGTGAGGCCCCAATGCACTTCTGTGAGGTCATGCTCAAGGTGGGTGCCTGGGCTCCGCGCAGCCACCTGGTCCCCGCTGCCTGCCCAGACCCTCAGGAGGCCCGTCTCCCCAGGACATGGCGGATTCACGCCGCATCAACGCCAACATCCGGGAGGAGGACGAGAAGCGGCCCGCCGAGGAGCAGCCCCCCTTCGGAGTCTACGCCGTCATCCTGTCCAGCGAGTTCTGGCCGCCCTTCAAGGACGAGAAGCTAGAGGTCCCCGAAGACATCAGGGAGGCCCTGGAGGTCTACTGCCGGAAGTACGAGAAGCTGAAGGTAGGGCTGCGCTGCTGGGCCCGCTGGCGCCTCGGGCGAGTCCTGCGACTGTACTCTGGGGTCCACGCCCTCTACTCTCTTCTGGGAACCCGCGTGTACGTGTGCACACACCTCCCGTGTGTGTGTGCATGCGCTCTGCACGCCCTCCTGTGCCCGACGGTGCTGGCGCAAGTCTTGACCCTGAGCTGCCTCTGCAGCGTGCACCCGCTTGTCCTCAGAGCCAGGGGCTAGCAGCTGTGCTCGGCCCAGGACGCCCGGTGCGTCTACTCCGTGGGCGCATCCTGGGCGTCTTCCAGCTTCTCTCGGGGTGTTTGGTGGCTCCTCTAGGTTTGCTGCGAGCTGGCGACAGGGCTGGTTGCGGCCGTTAAGGCTGAGGACCCGAGGTCCTGAGTGGGGAGGGGCTCGGCACGGGAGAGCTGATCCTGGGGGCTTCCTTCCAGAGCCAGGGGAGGGCGGCGGGGGGCGGGGTCCCGGAGCCACCTGTGCCCCCCGCCTCAGCCCTACACACCCCTTCCTGTCTGAAGACATCTGAGGGGCCTTCCCCAGCCTCCCTCTGTGCCGCAGCCCGCCTGTCAGGAGAGGCCCCACCGGCTTCCTCCAGGGCAGCCGTCTGGGTCCGCGGGCGGGCTCACACACGGCCCCCTTCTCAGGCCGGTGTGCCAGATGAGACAGCTGTCTTCCCGCTGGTTACTGGAGTGGCTGGGTGGGCCCTGGGGCGGTGCCAAGGGGCCTCTGCTGTCCCCAGCGGGTCTCCTGCCTGAGGGCGGTGCCGCACACATGGGGATGGCCGTGCCCTCTGCTGCTGGCCGCACAGCTGCCCCTCTGCAGACCCGAGTTGGGGTTGAAAAGGTCACGGTTCGGAGCCCCAGCGCCTGGTTAAGATCCAGCTAGCTGCCGGCCATAGAGAGCTTCAGCGTAACACCTCCTTCAGAGCTGTGCGGGCTGCAGGACTTGGGGCAGTGCTTGGCCCAGAGTGACCCTACCGGTGTCCCCAGTGGCGGCGATAACAAAGACCACAGACAGGGGCCTTAAACATGACAGAGACTTGTTTTCTCAGTTGCAGTATCTGTTGAGGGCATCTGTGATGCCAACAGAAACTCAAGTCAGGGTGTTAGCAGGGCCGCGCCCCTTCCACAGGCTCCAAGGGAGGACTCTCTGGCCTCGCGGTGGCCGAGCTCCAGGCGCTCCCGGCTGTGGGTGCATCACTCTGGCCCCGGCTCGTGTCGCCCGGCCTCTCCCAGTGTCTGTCCAGACTCCCCTCTCCTGCGAGGACCCCAGGCCCCGCTCCGTGTGACCTCAACTTAACTAGCTGCGTTGAGGGACCCAGGTAGTCGCCCCTCCCTCCCAACCTTTGGACCCAGGCCAGCGTCCCTGCCCCTGCTGCTGAGGCCTCAAGCCTGTGGGCCCCCACGCAGGTCTCAGCATCCAGGGCACGGACCGGGGCTCCCACGCCTCTCCTGGACCCTCCGTGCTGGCTCCCGGGACGTTGCTGGTGGATATGGCTCTGACACAGCTCACCTCTCGGGCCCCGTGGGCTCTGTTCGCAGAGTACATGGCGTGGTGCGCTCCTCTGGGCTCACTGTTCCTCGGTTTCCCGCTCAATTCACACGAGCAGTGAGGAAGCTGCAGGCTGCACCTCCCACGCTTTACTTGGAAACCTCAGCCCAGCTCCAGCCCTGCTCGCCCAGCGGAGCTCGTCTCGGCCGCTACTTCAGCGGTCACCTTTGCGGTTGTTTCCAGTGATGCTGTGACAGGCCTCACTGGAAGGGCCTTCTTAGTTGGGGTTCTCTCAGTAGTCTCCCCAGGGCAACCCCGGCTTTCACGAGCACGCAACTCAGAACTTTCCAAGTCCTCCCCTCCCCAGCGCCACAGCCACGTTTCTGGGAAAGGTGTTTGCTCTGGCAGCACCCTCTGCCCGCGCTGAAGTCCACTGCTGTCCTGCGGTGGCCCTGTCAGAGCCTGCACGCCAGGTGGCAGAGCGGTGGGACCTGCTCCCGGCCCTGCAGGCCAGGTCTGAGGTGGAGGTCTGGGCGGGGCTGCGGGCCTCCTGGAGGCTGCAGGCAAGCCCCTCCCACATCTTCCAGCTCCGCTCTGCTTCCCGTGTCTGGGCACCGCCCACCCTCTGACAGGTACACCGGTTGGTCTCGTATTAGCTTAGGGCCCGCGTCACTCCCAGACCTCGTCTTCCCTGCCGACATTGGCAGGTCAGGTCACATTCTGAGGTCCTGGGGCCAAGACGTGGGCATTTCTCGTGGGGACACAGTGGCCTGGCTATTGGGTGGTGCTGGCTGAGGGGAGGGAACTGGAACCCCACAGGGTGCTCATCAGGCCGCCACTGCAGCTGCCACCCGCGAGGTGGGAACAGGTCAGGGAGCCCTTCCCTGCCTGCTTCTGAGTTGTAAAGCCTCGTCCAGCGGGACCCACCAAACGGCCCGCGCTGACCCCGGTCCTCCCCAGGCCATGCGGACGCTCAGCTGGAAGCATACCCTGGGCTTGGTGACAATGGACGTGGAGCTGGCTGACCGCACCCTGTCTGTGGCGGTGACCCCCGTGCAGGCTGTGGTCTTGCTGTATTTCCAGGACCAAGGTGAGCTCCCCAGCCGCGCCGCGCCCCCAGGAGGACACGCTCCGCCTCCCGAGGAGGGTGGGCGGGCCCGGGCGGCTCTCCGCCCCCAGCCCTTCCCCCAGGCCCTGCCCGTGAGGCCGAGGGGCACAGCCGAGCCCCGCCCGCCCACGCCCCGCCGCCTGCCCGCAGCCAGCTGGGGCCTGGAGGAGCTGAGCGAGGCGGTGAAGATGCCGGCCGCGCTGCTGCGGCGCCGCCCTGTCAGTGTGGCTGCAGCAGGGCGTGCTGCGCGAGGAGCCGGCCGGCACTTTCTCGGTGGTGGAGGAGGAGCGGCCGCAGGACCGGGACAGCATGGTGCTGGTCGACAGCGACGACGAGAGTGACTCGGGCCTGGCCTCGCAGGCCGACCAGAAGGAGGAGGAGCTGCTGGTGCGCGCGCGCGGCGCCGGCGGGGCGGGGCGGGGCGGGGCGGGGCGGGGGCGGGGCGGGGCGGGCTGACCGCCGCCCGCGGCTGTTCCCCCAGCTCTTCTGGACGTACATCCAGGCCATGCTGACCAACCTGGAGAGTCTGTCCCTGGAGCGCATCTACAGCATGCTGCGCATGTTCGTGGTCACCGGCCCCGCGCTGGCCGAGATCGACCTGCAGGAGCTCCAGGGCTTCCTGCAGAGGAAGGTGCGCGACCAGCAGCTCGTCTATTCAGCTGGCGTCTACCGCCTGCCCAAGAGCTGCGGCTGAGCCTCCGCCACGCGCGCCCCCCCACCTGCCCCCAGAATTCGAGTAAAGAGACGGTTCTTCATCCTCCGTGTCCTGTCGGCTCTGTGGCCCCAGGGCCCACGCCGTCGACTGGGCGTGTGCTCCCACCCTCTGCACACTGGCCTCGCTGCAGCCAGGCAGAGCGGGTCCCCCCAGCAGGTGGGGGTGCTGCACACCTGTTTGGGCTCCAGGTCAGGAGGAGTCCTGGCACGTGAGGGTCCGGTCACCGTGGCCAGCAGAGGCCCTCGTCAGGCTCATGGCTCCAGCCAATGAGAGGCCGACCGCCTGGGAAACAGACCTTCTGGGTCGCTGCCCAAGGGCCCCCAGTCTTGGTCTCACTCCTCTGGCCTTTGAGAGAACTCCTTAGGTACCCCTCCCTGCCCCCGACCTGGCCTGAGGGTCCAGCCCCTAAGTGCTGGGCCAGGAGCCCCAGGGCTCCTCCTGCAGCCCCAGGGTGCTGTCAGAGCATCTGAGGAGGATGGGCAGACAGGCGGCCCTTGGGAAGCCACGAACTTGCGTCTCCAGCATGAGGGGCTGCCTGGGTCACCGCTGTGGTCCAGCAGTCAGTGCTCGGGGATGACAGTGAGGGGTGCTTCCCAAAAGACCCACACCTCCCACACCCCTGAGGTGTGGTAGGGGGCGCCCAAGGGCCTGGCTGTTCCCAGCGGGAGAGGCCGGGCCCAGGGAGCCAGCCACCCCCAGGGCTGTGCACAGGCCCTATCCAGCCACTGTGGGCGCCCAGCACTGGCCTTGCCCCAGGTCCCAGGAGGCGGTGCCAGGCCCGAGGCCTTCAGGCTGTGCTGGGCACCGCGGCCCAACCTTCATTTGTGCAGCTTGTCTGGCTGGACTCACTCAAGCTTGGTGGCACTGCCCCCCCGCCCAGGGCATCCCCAGCCTGGAGCCGTGCCCCTGGCCCCCAGCTCCCGCCGGCTCCCCCCAGTCTGCGCCCCACGCCCCTAGCTGTCCTGTCCTGCTCAAGGGCTCCAGTGCTGGTTCTGCTTCCAGGGCTCTTTCTTTTTTGGCCACAGCAAGGGTCACCTGGGGTCTCAGTTCCCCGATCAGGGACTGAACCCCAGCCGTGGCAGGGGCACCCGGGAGTCCTGACCGCTGGGCCACCAGGAGCTCGCTCTGAGACTCCTTCCTCCCTGGGGTGGGGTTTGCCGCGGGGTTTGAAGGAGGACGTGGAGGGCCTAGCGGAGCCTGAGTGGCCTGAGGACCCGGCAGGTGTCCCCCTTGGCCTCGGTCCGCTGGGGGGCTGTGCTGTGGTCATGGGAAGAGGACTTCCTGCGTGGCACTGGGCTGGGCATGTCCTCGTCATCCTAGCCCGGGTGAAACCGGCTGGACCGGCCTGGCAGGGTGGCATTGCCGGCCCCTGGGCGTGGACACACCTGTCCTGAGCCCGTCTGGACTCGGTGGACGAGTGTGGTGAAACCCAGCGTCTCAAGTCAGTGCCTCACCCATCAGGTGCAGAGGTGGCCAGGAGCCGCCCCCAGGAAGTGGCGCCATGGGAGGGTCAGGGAGGCCCCGTGACCAGAGGTTGGCCCCCTGTGCCATGAAGAGTCAGGTGTGGGACAGGTATTTCCTCCTGCTGCCTGAGTTTGCTTGGCAGGTCCTTAGGGAAGAAGGGGAGGGCTGAGGTTAACCTTGACCTCCCGCGAGCGGCACTTGCCCGGTGTTTGGGAAGGCTGCACAGGGAACAGACTGCAGAGCTGGCCGTGAGTTCTAATTAACGACACAACTAACCCGGAGCCCCAGACGCTGTTGTAGTGGTTTCAGAGCCGCCCGCTCCTCAGGGGTGCTCTGCAGACACTGCCGGGGCCAGGCCCAGGCCTGCTGCTTGTCTCAGTCTTGGGGGGAGGGTGGTGACTTCAGTCAGCTGCACCCCAGGCCACCCCCCTGCCATCAAGCTGCTGCAGTCCTCATCCTGAGAAACGGAGACTGGGGCTTGCCCGCTGTGGACCTCTGGCTTCCCAGGCTGCCGCCTCCCTGCCCCCAGGGGCCCAAGCACAGGTGGTACCCCTTCCCGTGAAGTGGTCTTCCTCCAAGGCCAGGGCAGCCCCCTGCTGCCCCGCCTCAGACCTGGCCGGGGCACTCCAGGCCGCCCTACTGGCCCTGTCCATCCTGGGGCTGCCCGCCCGGAGGGCCCAGGGCAGTGAAGCTCCAGGCGAGGCCCTGCCCCCGCCCTCCCTGCCTCACAGCTCCATTGTGAGGTCAGCGCCTTCCGCCGAGCTCCGCCCAGAGGCGTGCGGCGGGCCAGGGGCTGGACATGGCCGCCTGTCCCCAGCCCGACTCCTGCCTGCTCGGCGGCCCCCTCGGCCTCGTCTGTCTGTCCCTTTTGCTCATCCCTGCTGCAGGTGTGGCCTCACCCAGCCCCGCCTGAGCCCAGCCAGGCCCTTGGCCCCAGGGTTGGGGTGCAGGGGTCACCCGCTGGCAGGTGACGAGGGCCCCTCGGCCGCATGGGCCGTGTTTCTGCAGCTGGAACGTCCTGCGAGTGCAGCCTCGGCCTCAGCCGCGAGGCCCTCATCGCCCTGCTGGTGGTGCTGGTGGGCGTCAGCGCCAGCTGCTTCTGCGCCCTCGTCATCGTGGCCATTGGTGTCATTCGAGCCAAGGGGTGCATGAGTCCCAGGGCCGACTGGCCTGGGGGTGCTGTGGGGCAGGCCGTCCCCCCAGGCTCCCGGTCTCACTGGGAGAGGTCAGCAGGGGCTTGGGAAGGACGTCTCCCAGACTGGGTTGGGGAGAGGTGTGTGGGGGCACCTCTGGGCACCTGGAGGCCAGCCGCATTGTTCACAGACTCACGCCTGACCTTTGTCCCCCCCATCGCAGTGAAACGTGCCCTGCACACATGGACAGCAGGTGAGTGACCCTGGGGGGGGGTGCTGAGGGGGAGCTGTGCCCCTGGCAGGTGGAGGCCTGGCTGGTCGGGGCCGCCTGGCAGGTGGAGGCCAGGTTGGTCGGGGCCGCCTGGCAGGTGAAGGCCGCCTGGGAGGTGGAGGCCGGGCTGGTCGGGGCCACCTGCAGCTGGCCTGACCCGGGCGCTGCTGTGCAGGACGGTGGGGCACTTCCGGGCGCAGGAAGAGGGGCACTTCCGGGCGCAGGAAGACCACATGGACCTGTGCACGGTGCACGTGGAGTCCCACCTCATGGACCCCGACATGGAGGTCCCCGTGATGCGGCCCCTGGAAGAGCATGGCCTCATGACCATCACCATGGACTCGACCCTGGAGGAGCCACCCCCCCAACCTGAGTAGGGCTTCGGACGCTGGGGGGAGGGGAATTAAACAGTATTTAGTTACTCTGCGCTGTCCCCCTTCGGGCCCCGCTGGGGGTGTGTCTGCGGTGGGGGGGCCTGCACGCACCTGGTCGCCCCCTTTCTTTTCAGCGGGGTGCCCGTTCTAGGCTCGCGCTGTCCGCACTCCGGGCAGGGGTCTACACCTCTGGGTGTCTGCACTCCCTGCATAACTCAGCCCGGCTCCTCCCTGCCTCTCCCTGCTACTTCGTCCCGTCAAGCCCGCAGACCCCAGTGGGCTCCCACCCCCGCCCCACCCCTGGAAAATGCCAGGACAAGACCTGTGACTCGGCCGAGTTCAGAGGAAGCAGCATGTGACCAGAGGACTTGGACCGGTGCCCCTGCCCCACCCACATCTCCTTGAGGTTCCGGGAGAGTCCTTGGGGGGTGGGGGGGGGCAGGTGACTGCCTCCCCTTCCTCAGGGGTGCAGCCCTCCCCCTGCCCTCATCACAGCGCCTGGACCCCGGGCTCAGGGGCCCCTCAACCATCCACCGTGGGGATGGGGGCGTGCTAGGTGGGGACGGCTGTGTGCGCCCTGGGATCACTTGCTTAGTGGAGACAGACAGAAGGGGGTGAGCAGCAGGGCGCTCAGCTGCCGTGAGTTCAGCGGGGGAGAGGTTGTGGGGGATGGCGTGGTCCAGTTGCTCAGGCCTCGTGGGGTAGGGGGATGGCGCACCACACAGGTGAGGAGGGGGCGCAGTCTTTACAGCACTGCTGGCCCGGAGCCAAGTGGAGCTCAGAGCTTCGGGACAGGTGGCTGGCAGTGCAGGGCCTTTGGCTGGCTGCCCAGCCTCCGCCCTAGGCGCAGGACCAGCCCTGGGACAGGAACTGCCTGTGCTCAGGCCAGAGTTTTAATATTCGTGCGGGCGCCGCAGGGACGGACCAGCTCTGGTAACACGCGGACAGCGGCCCTCCACGATTGTCCCCATGCGGAGTCCCTCCTTTCCCTCGTGGGGGCCGCCGCCGCAGCTGCTACTGCTGCTGTTGCCGTGGCCAGTCTGGACCCAGGCGCCCACTGCAGCCGCCTCCTGGGGAACCCCGGGTGCCCTAGACTGCCCTGAGGCGTGCGTGTGCGCGCCGGGTGGCCAGGCCAACTGCTCGGGGCGCGCGCTACCCGCTGTGCCAGGGGGCTTGAGCCGGCGCGTCCGCGTGCTGCTGCTGAACCACAACCGCATGCACGCGCTGCCTCCCGGCGCCTTCGTGGACGCCGGCGCGCTGCTCCGCCTGGACCTGCACGAGAACGGACTGCGCTGGGTGCACGCGCGGGCCTTCTGGGGCCTGGGCGCGCTGGAGCAGCTCGACCTCAGCGCCAACCAGCTAGAGGCACTGCTGCCCGGCACCTTCGCGCCACTGCGCGCGCTGCGCGCCCTCTCGCTGGCTGAGAACCGGTTGGCGCGCCTAGAGCCCGCGGCGCTGGGCGCGCTCCCGCTGCTGCGCGCGCTCAGCCTGCAGGACAACGACCTGCCTGCGCTCGCGTCCGGTCTCCTGGCCGGCCTGCCAGCTCTCAACACGCTGCGCTTGCGCGGCAACCCCTGGACCTGTGGCTGCGCGCTGCGCCCGCTCTGCGCCTGGCTTCGCGGGCACCCGCGGCGCGCGCCAGGTGAGCCATCGGGGGCGCGGGCGGGCCGGGCGGGCCGCCGCCTCGCGACCGTCTGACGCCGCGCCCGTGTCCCACAGAGGCCGAGACGTTGCTCTGCGTGTCGCCGGGGCGCCTGACACTAAGCCGCTTGACCGCCTTCCCGGACGCCGCCTTCAGCCACTGCGCGCGGCCCCTTGCCGTCCGGGATCTGGCCGTGGTCTATGCGCTCGGGCCCGTCTCCTTCCTCGCTAGCCTGGCCGCCTGTCTGGCCCTGGGCTTCCGCGTTCACAGCCTGCGGCGCTCGCCGCCGCCCGCCGCCGCCGCCGCGCCGCCGCCAGCCGCCAGCAGAGAAGGCAGCTGGATCCTGGCCCCCGCACGGCCTCGCCTGCGGCCACCGCCGCCCAAGCTTGAGGGGCCCGGCCGCCCTCGAACCTCCCCCTCACCTGCTTTCCCCCTCCGCAGCCAACAGGCGTCAACAAGAGACACAGCTCGAAATTTTCGTGGCATTCCTTTTGGCATCACCACTGCACACACCGGGTGGGGCGGGGGGGGGTCGGCGTGCGCCGGGCCCCTGGGGTGGAGAGCAGGGGCCGCACGGGGGAGGCGCGCCCGGACGCGGAAAGGCCGGGCCTGCACCAGGCAGGGCTGAGGGTAGTCCCGAGCCAGCGTCTGCGAAGCTCACCCTGGGCTGCGGGCCGGAGGAGGCAAAGAGAAGGCTCAGCCCTTGCAGGGTCTGGAGAAGGTGGGAGGCAGTGGGGAGCCCGAGTGCGCCCCAGGGAGGCGCTGCCAGCGGGTGGGGTTCAGGGTCTGCAGTCCAGGAAGGGCAGGGCCAGCTCAGAGGATGGGGTGAAGCGGAGAAGGGGTACAGGCAGGAAGGGGGAGGCTGTGCGGCGGCGCGGGGGCCGTGGGAGGGGTGGCCCAGCCAGCCGGGGCTGAGGCCCAGCGTGGCTCTGAGAGTGGGCGGGAAGGATGGGGCTCCAGTCTCTGCACCAAGCCCCTCTGCCCGGGCCGAGTCAGCCCCTACCCCCGCCGCCCAGAGACCTCAGGGCCCTGCCTCTGCCGGGGCGCCCTGCGGCCCTGCCCAGCCAGCTCAGCTCTGGCCCGTCCTCAGCGGCTCTCGTCCGAGCCTCAGTCCAGCAGGAGCTGCCCGCCCGGCAGCAGGGCGGACGGACGGACGGGAGGCCCAGGGTGGGCAGTCTCTGGCAGGTGGGCTTCCCTCCGGCCTTCCCGAGCAGCAGGACCCCTCAGTGTCCTTGGCCGGGCTAACTGGGCAGGTGGGCGCCTCCGGGGGCCTCACACCACGGTGCTGACCGAGGGATCTGAGAGGTTGAGCGGGCCCGTGATATCAGTGGGATGGTACTGCTGCAAAATAGAAATACAGACAAGGCGCCCGTCAGCCCGGCCGCCAGGGGCACGCGCAGGGCCGGGACGGGTGGACCGGCCAGCCGGCCGACCGGCGGGCAGGCGGGCGCGGCCTGGGGGAGGCTGGGGGGCGCTCCTCCCCCTGACCCCGTCGTGCTCCGGGACTCTGCGTGGGCCGGGCCGCTGTCCCGTCCGTCTGTCTGTCTGTCTGCGGGGGAGGGGGGCAGAGGAGGGCGGGCAGGGCGTCTCAGCTCTCCCTATGACGGGCACACATCTGCAGCTGGCCCTCCTCCCTCTCAATAGCGCGTCGCGGCAGCACTGTGTCTTTTTGGTTTTGCAAAGCGCCGCGTCCACCCCCGGTGCTCTATAAATAAGAACCAACAATCAATACCCGCTGGCCCCGCCGGCCGCCAGGGACCCCAGCCCTGAGCGCCCAGTGCCGCCCTGGCCCAGACCAGCCACGGGACAGGGGCAGCGCATCTCAGCAGCCGGACTGACCCCACCCCTCCCGACAGAGCCCCCCACCCAGGCCTCCCTCCGAGCAGGTGCCCAGCCTGAAACGGTGGGGGCTGGGCTGCCCTCCCCCGCCCAGCCCCCAGCTGGCAGTGTCCCCAGTCACCCCTGCAGGGCTGGCCAGCCCCAGATGCCACGTGGCACCAGAGCTCGCCTGGAGGGTGGTCCCCGGGGAGGCTCGGGCAAGGAGTCTGCTGGGAGCGTGTCCCGGGAAAGGCACCAAGAGGGTCTCTGAGCTGCGCCCAGGCCAGTTAAGGGGCAGGTGAGTGGGCTCTGGGCCGGGACGGGGTGGGGGGGGAATGCTGCTGCCCTTGGAAAGTGGCCCACTGCCTGTGTGACTCTCCTGACCCTCCTTTCAGCTGTCTGTCCCCAGAGCTCTGTCTGCCAGGCGCCTCCACCACTGCTCCTCGCTGGGCCTTCCAGTCCCCGGTGCGGCCCCTGACTCAGGCCCCACCCAGTTCCCTGCGTGCACGGCTCCAGGCCTGTGCTCTCAGCCCCTCCGGCCACCCCTGTGCAGCCGCTCTGCCTGTGCTGAGCCCTGGGAGTGAAGTGGCCTGGCCTCACGGGCCCGGCCTCCGACGGCTCCGTGCCGCGCCCTGTCTGTCCTGGGTCTGCCCCTCTGCCCTTGCACTGTGGGCAGGGGCTGCAAATCCTGCTTCCACTTGGAGCATAAGACTGTGGGGTGATGCCGCCTGTGAACTGGGGGCTCCTTGTGGACGGGAAGACAAACCACTCCTGAACAGCGGGGAGGTTGCTGGGCTGAGGGCTGTGCTGGCCCTGGGCGTTCCCTCTGCGCCTGGGGACGCTCCCAGCAGGGCTAGGCTAGTCTTGGGGGCCTGGGGTTCAAGTGCACACACCCAGGGCAGTGACAGGCTGCTGAGGCAGGAGGACAGGAAATCCTTGGCTCAGGCTCTGAAGGGGCTGGGGGTCAGGTGCTGAAGCACCGCTCCCTCCGTAGGGGCCTCCCCTCCCTGAGCCTCGGTGCCCAAGGTTTGCCAGCCACAGCTTTCGGGGCCACCCTCCCCCGTTCTCAGACCCCCGGGTGCTGCCAGCATGCCTCCCGCAGGGCCCCTGCTCGGCCTGGGATGGGAGCCGCCACCTCTGGTCCCACCCATTCCCCATCTGACGTCCCCTGTGGCCAGGGGCCTGTGCCAACTCCAGGCCCCAGCCGTCCACCCAGATGGAGCCGGGCCCGGCCCCCCAGCCCCGGCCCACACAGAGACCAACGGAGGGGATGCAACAGGCATGGCTCTGGTGAGACACGTGAGACAGGTGTCTGGGTGGCAGGGCTGGCAGCCAGACAGATGGACGGATGGGACATCACAGGCACCCCTCCACGGACGTCGCAGGGGGGTAGCGAGGGCAGTGGGCCTCTCCCTGGGAGAGGCTGGAGGAACGGCCGTGACAGAGAGGCGGTGTGGCCTCCTGATGGCTGAGGAGCCCGGGACGGGGTGGCCCTGGGCGCCCGGGGTGGCGGGCAGAGCCCTGAGTGGGGAGGCTGACCGGCTGACCAACGACATGACACGGCTTCAAGATGGCGCATGGCGTCATGGCATGGGGGGCAGACTGACGCAGAGACACACGGGGAAGAGGACCCGGCGCGGGCCCGCGGGAGAGAGGACCGAGAGACAGAGGTCCAGAGTCAGAGAGAGAGGCCCTTAGGGTGCTGGCCGAGCAGCAGTGCGGGCAGAAGGGCCACGGCGGGCGGAGGCGGGTGGTGGGATGGCGAGGACAGGGCAAGGGCGGGCCTGATGCACGGGACACAGACACGGGGGCGAGGAGAGAGTCGGAGACGTGGGACTGGGCGCTCTTCCCCTTACCGTGTCTTTGGAGGACCTACGTCTCTTGAAGCTGGAGGCCAGGGTGGAGGTGATAGCCCTAAATGTGGCTTTCTTTTTAGGGTCGGGCTCTGCTCTACCACTCTTTCTATCCTAAAATGAACATGTATAAGTGAGTAGGCGGCTGAGGGGGCGGCACTCCTGCCCTCGCCTGCTCCTGGGGGCTGCTGCCCAGCCGGGCTGGCCACTCGGGCCCTCGCGCCTGCCTGCCTCCCTGTGCTGGACGGACCAGCCGCCGGCCCCACACTCGCAGGAGGCCTCTGCTGCTGCCGGGGTCTCCGGCCTGACCTTCCTTGTGCTGGGACTGGGTTTGGGGAGGCGGGGTGGGGTCCTCAGCTGGCTCTCTTCCAGGAAGGTCCGCCTGGTTCCCTCGTTCCAAGGTGCCCCTGGTGTACGGGCGCCCCGAGGAGGAGGAGCCCCCTGAGCACTGGGTAAGTCGCCCCCACAGGCCCCACCAGCCACTCTGACCCCAGAGGAAGCGCACCGAGATTTAGGAAGGGGCTGAGGGGACCAAAGGCAGGTGGCGAGATGCATTGGAGTGATAGAGAGACAGAGGCAGCTCCTGGGACCCTGGCCTCGGGTCTGATGGCCAGGGTGGACCCTGCGCCCTCCAGGGGGAGCAGCGGCCAGGTCCCAAGAGCAAGAGTGGGCAGATGAGAGGTGTGTGGGACACTGGCGGCCCCATTCCCCCGGCCCTCCCTCTCTGCACACAGGCTCTGGGGAGGCACCCAGAGAAAGAGAAGAGATGGGGCAGCCTGGGGCTGAACCGTGGGGCACGAGCCCGTCCCAGGTGGGCTGTGGGCACCCACGGGCAGCCCGTCCCCCACCGCCGGCCAAGTCCCATGGGCGCAGCCTGGGGTGCCCGGCGGGACCAGCTGACCAGCTCAGACTGCATTCACATGGAGCACGGGACGCACCAGGGTGGCAGAGAACCGGGTCCTCGGGGGCCTGGGGCGGCGAGGGAGGGTGGACTGCGCCTCGGACTCACATGCTACACCCAGCTGGGTCCCTGTCTTACCCTGCCTCAGTCTGCCTTCCTACGGAATGGGCCTCGGTGGGCGACTCTGGAGACAGAGGGGCCAGGTGGACACTTGGAGCCTGGCTTCGCAGAGGCGGCCACCCACAGGCGGCCCCCAGCACTGCGGCCTTGGCTGTGGCTCCCAGCTCCAGTCCTCGCCACTTGGGCTCCTGGGAGCCAGAGCCAGCGCTTCCGCCTGTGGGGGTGGAGGAGGGCCGGGCCAGGCCGTGGGCACCAGGCCTCGGAGGGCGGCCTGCCCTACCTGCAGGTTCTTCCTCCACACGTTCACCGCCGCGAATGCCAGCTGCATCTGCTTCCGCCGGGCATCCTTGTGCCGTTTGTAGGCGATCTCAATGAAGATCAGGAAGATCCCGGCCACGATGCCCCCAGCCACCAGCATGAAGACCCCTGGGGGCGACACTCAGTGCCTCAGCTGTGGCTGCTCCGGCTGCGGCCCCCTGGGGAGCCCACCTAGAGTCAGCAGGGGCCTTGACGGGGGAGGGGGCCCACCTGCCATATTCTCGAAGGTGAGGGTAGCAGGGGCGTTGCTGCGCGAATCGCACTCCTGGTACCGAACCCACGTCTTGTCCAGGTCTTCCATGAAGCCGTTCTCGTGGGACCTGGGTGGGCGGGGCGTGTGAGCCCCGGCGGGGCGGGGCGGGGTGTGCCTCGGGCGGGGCTCGCGGGGTGGGGCGGGGCGGAGAGGGGGCAGGTGAGGCCAGCTCACTTGAGGATGGACAGGGAAACGTTCTGCTTCCAGGGGCTGTCCTTGCGCATGCCGATGCCAAAGCCCGAGCGGAAGAAGAGCTCGCCCGTGGTCACCAGGTCGCACTTCTGCGAGGCCTCGAACTCCAGCACCGCCGAGTCCCAGATGAAGGCGTGCAGCTTGCTGCGGGCAGGGGCGGGGTCACGGAAGCCACGCTTCCAGGTGGCCCTGGCTTCCCGCGAGCCTTCCTCCTGCCAGCTGGGGACCCGCCGTCTGTCCCCTCCCCGTGGCTCCCACACGGCCGGGACACTGACTGTGGATGTGGACGCCCCCAGCTCGTCCAGCCCGCCCTTCACTCGCGCCCGGTCCGCCCCGCCCTCACTCGTCGCGCGTGGCCTGGATGGCCCCGCCCCGGCCCCTCACTGGCCCCGCCCACCCCTCTGGCCCCGCCTCCTCGTTGGACCCGACCCGCCCCTCACGTGTCGCGCACGGCCTGGGTGGCCCCGCCCCACCCCTCACGTGTCGCACACGGCCTGGCTGGCCCCGCCCCGCCCCTCACGGGCCCCCCCCCCGCCCCTCTGGCCCCGCCTCCTCACGGGCCCCCGCCCCGCCCCTCACGTGTCGTGCACGGCCTGGATGGCCCCGCCCCGGCCCCTCACGGGCCCCGCCCCGCCCCTCACTTGTCGCGCACGGCCTGGATGGCCTCCGCCGCGCTCTCGTAGTTGTGCTTCTCCATATGTCGGTACATAGTGCTCAGCTCCACCTGCCGCCGGAAGTAGATGTCCACCGAGCTCTGCTTCACCGTCGCGTAGATGAACTTGTCCGAGGGATTCCTCAGCTGCGCGGTCAAAGGGCCAGGCTCGTGGCTACTCCCCGGCCCCACCCCACCCCAAGCGGCCGAGGGCCCGCGCGCCTCCCTCCCCAGCCCCCCAGCCGGGCCCGGCCTCACTCGCGGGTCGTTGATGCCGGTGATGCGCTCTTCGGGCCGGTCCAGCACCAGGAAGGCCGCCAGGTTGGCAGTGTAGGAGGCCACAATGATCATGGCGAACCCCGCCCACACCATGCCCAGGATGCGCGCCGAGAAGCTTCTGGGGGCGCCTGTGGGCAGAGGACCGTCAGCTCGGGGCGGGCGGCGGAGCGGGACAGGGTCCAGCCGGGCGTCGTCTCACCTTCCCCGATGCCTGAGTTGAGCAGGACGCCCCAGGAGAACCACATAGCCGAAGACAGGGTCAGCGCGTCCTCCTCCTCCTCCTCGCTGTTCACTTTGAACCGGCCGAAGGGGCTGCGGGGGCGCAAAGGGCGGGCGGGAGAGGGCGGGAGGGGCATCCTGCCCCGGCCCTCGCCTGTTCCGCCCGCCCGCGGGTGGAGGAGTCCGGTCCCCGGGCCGCACTCACCTGAAGCGATCCAGCAGGTATAGCATCACGGCCACCACGTGCACCGACAGCCCCACCAGCAGCCACAGCGTGCTCTGGAAGGGCTGCATGAAGGAGTCCAGCGTGCTCCGAGGGATCTCCTGCGGGGCCACAGGCCGTCAGCGCCGCCCCGGCCCCCCCGGGACGCCGCCCCGCCCCGCCCCCGGGCCTCTGCGCACCTTCTTGACCAGAATGGTCAGGCCCTGGTACTTGAAGGGCTTCGAGAACTCAATGTACTGCGCACGCTCGTTGTTGATGGTCAGCGGGGCCACGATCATGTCCGCCTGCCCGCTGAGCAGCTCGCCCATCATCCCGTTCCACTCCTTCTTATTGCTGTTGTTCACCTGTGGGGCGACCCCGCTGGTGGGGACGCGGACACCGCGGACCCCACTCCCCAGACAGGCTCCCGCCCTGACCCATCGCAGGGGTCACCCACTCCAGACTCCTCCCAGGCTCAGGCTCCGCCCACAGAAGACCCTCCCGGGAGCAGGACCCGGTCCTGTGCCGGCTCCTAGGGACCGCTCCTACCCGCTCCTGCGTGCCGAACTTGCCATCGGCCACCAGGTGAACCTCGTAAGTGAAGTTCATGGTCCGCGCCAGCTTGATGAGCAGGTCAATGCAGAAGCCGTAGCAGCACTGAGGCACAGTGTGGCGCGCTGGGCGAGTGGGGACCGGCGGTAAGCGAGGGGCTCGCAGGCGCGGGGTCCCTGCCCACCCGAAGCCCGTGCCCCACGCCTCCACCCAGCACTCACGGCTGCCTGGCGACGTGTCGTTGGGCCCGGTGCAGATCACCTTCTTGACCGGGTCCCCGTTGACGGTGAACTCCTCTTTGCAAGTGCCGTCGCTCAGCGTGGGCTTGACGTACACGAAGGGCTCCTGGTGAATCGTCACGATCTGGGGACGAGGGGACACACGGCCTGGACCACCAGCCCCGGACTGTCCTGGGCACTGCGCTCTTCTCAGCGCCCAGACTCCCCTGGAGCCCACCTCCCCAGATCCCTGACATTTCCCGCACCACTCCCCGCCATGGCCCCCTCTGGCAGCAATCAGCCTGCTTCAGGCAGCGTTCAGCCTGCTGCCCCCAGGAGGGGCACCAGACCCTGAGGCTTCGCCCAGTGCGCAGAGGGCGCCTGACCTCCTGGACCACCGTGCCTTCTCTCAGCCACTTTTCCTTCAGGTCCTGGCCTACGGAACAGTCCCTCGGTAAGTGGAGCTTGCCAGAACGTCCAGTCTGCCCTGAGCCCTTTCTCTGACTTCTCAAGGCTGAGGACCTCCCTGTCCCAGCCCAGAGCCTACCCCCTGCCCCCAGCCCTGCCAAGAGGCCAGGGGTATGTCCACTCAGAGCCTGCCCAGGACTAGGGACACGCAGGGATTGCCCTTGTCGGCTCTTCCGGCTTCTCCTGGCCTCAGCCTCCACCCTCAGGGGGCCCTTGTCTGATCATCTATCCTCCCTCCCTGCCTCTCCCCCCGATGAGGCTGCCCTCTCTGCCGTGACCTCTTCAATCCAGGGGCTCCTTGGGGCTCAGGCTGGGCACTCTCTCCTCTCTGTCCTTCAGAGCCCTGAAGGCTGGGTGTAGGCAGCATAGACACGGGCAGAGGAGCTGAACTGAGCACTGCACGGGATGAAGGGTCCCAGGGGATGTGGTGCTGGGGTTGAGCCTATGAGGAGAATGGGGTTGGTGAGAGAGGCCCCTTCTCCCGCAGGGTGAACAGTCCCCCCAAGGGCAGGGGATTGGGAGCCCTTGAAGGGGCTTATTTGCCTTTAAAACTTTCATCAGTTTTCTATTATACAAGTAATATGCTCGTACTTTTAAAAAAATCAGTGGGACAGGGGAGGGATAAACAGGGAGACTGGAATTGACATCTACATACACTACTGCGCGTAAAACAGAGAACTAATAAGATCTACTGCGAAGCACGGGGGACTGTACTCAGTGACCCACGTGGGGATAGAAGCTAAAAAGAGCAGAGATGTGCACATGTGACTGAGTCACTTTGCTGTGCAGAAGAAACAAACACGTTGCAAACAAACTCTCCTCAATGAAAATTAATTTGAAAATAAACAATGTAGTGTCAACAAAATAAGCAACACACAAAAGTTCTAAAAGACCTTCTGGCTCTCAACGCCTATAGGGGACCATCTTGGCCATTTGTTTTGCCTGTTTTAACACTCAGATTTTTCAACACAAGGTGTCTTTCCTGAGCGTTGGCTCAGGGAAACTCCCTTCTGCCCATAGAGAGGGTTGGTGGCCTGTGGGCAGGTGCAGACAAAGAAGTCCAGGTGAGAGGCCATGGGGATGGGGTAGTTCAAAAAGCAGAGGAGGTCGAGAGACACTTGAGGACCTGGGGACACCACAAGAAGCACGGTGTGAGGGTCCTTGCCTTTGGTGAGCTCAGGTACCAGCCTGAAGCTGGTGTGGGTCAGTGTGGGAGGGATTCTTGGGAGGGCACCCTGGGATGAGCCCAAAGGAGCACAGCAGAGTCAGGAGGAGGAAGAAGCTGTGTGAGATGAGGTCCCGGGGGAGGGGCTCCCAGAGGCCCAGTGATTCACAGAGGGAATGGCCAGCGCAGGGAGACCAGGCTCAGAAGGACAGTCTGAGCCAGTTCCAGCAGGAGGCCAGGAAGGCCACGGGAGGGCAGTGGGCTGGGACCACCTGGAGGAGTGCCGAAGAGTGCGGGGGCATCATCTCCAGGACCGGGGCTCAGGACTCAGAGTACTGAAGTCCACAGAAAGACCACCCGTCTGTCCCTCATCCCCAGGGGAGCCCGGGTCCACATGGCTGCCCCAGACTTAAGTGGGATGGGGTCAGGAGGGGCTGGAGAGCGGGGCTTCCTCTCCTGCCCCCACCTCCTCTCCCTGCCCCTCTGCCGCGCCAGGTGTGTGCAGTGGCCGTGGGTGCTGGGCTGGTCCCAGGACCTTTAGTCGCTATCAGGGCCTTCAGTTTCCCCTCTGCCCCCACGGCACAGGGCGGAGGCTACAGCGCACGGAGACCGGGGCAGGGAGGCGGGCCCACCTTCAGCCTGGTGGACATCTGGTAGCCGCGCGGCTTCTCGGTCTCTCCGCCCGGCCACATGATCTTCCTGTCATTGGGGATGACCTGGGGGTGGGAGTATGAGATGGAGGTGGCCACGCAGGGGTCTCGGCCCCAGGACCCTAAGGCCCCAGCCCCCACCCCCTCATGACCCCCACCTACATGAGTGCCGTTGTAGATGCCCACTTGTACCAGCTTGCGGTTCTGCAGGTTCATGATGCTGTAGTTGGCAAACTTCCGGTCCCCGTCCTCATTGAACTCCACACGGCCGGTCACCCCGTCTGCGTACTTGGAAGACATCAGCACCCTGGAGAGGGCGGGGCAGTTGGAATAATCAGGGATGCAGTCCCCCCTCCCACTGTGAGCCAACTGGATGGTGAGCCTGTCTGCCGGTACCAGATGGACAGCACCGCCACGTCAGCCAAGCAGCTCCTTGGCTCTAGACCCTGTTTTGAGGAGTTCCTGTGGGCTGGGATGTTTGATTGTCACAACTTTACAGTTGAGGAGGCAGAAGCCCAGGAAGGGCACGGTGGCCCATTCACCAGCAAGTGGAGGAGGCTGGGTTGAGGTCTCGTCTTCCCATGTGTGCACACTGTGTGTGTGTGTGTGTGTGTGTGTGTGTGTGTGTGTGTGTGTGGTGTGTCCACTGGGCCATATGTGTGTGCACACACAAGATCTTTGTATGGGGAGCAGCCCTGTGCATGTACTTGTGGCACAGGTGTGATGTTCCATGAGCCTCTCCGAATCTGTATACAAACGTGTGTGCCTGTGCGCACATATGCTGCGTGTCTGCAGTTGTGTGTGCTCCTGCTGTGGGTACCACGGACCATGACTCTACACCTGCTACTTGGGGGGGTCTCGGTGATGGACTGGGCCTCCCCACACTAGTGGCTTGGTGTCCAGGGTTCTCTGTGTTAACTTCTGCGCTGCTGTGGCCACACACCGTGTCTCTGGCCAACCCTGGCTCTCGGCAGGCTTGGATGTGCTTAGTCACTCAGTCCTGTCCGACTCTTTGTGACCCCATGGACTGTAGCCCTCTAGACTCCTCTGTCCGTGGGGATTCTCCAGACAAAAATACTGGAGTAGGTTGCCATGCCCTCCTCCAGGGGATCTTCCCAACCCAGGGATCAAACCCAGGTCTCCTGCATTGCAGGTGGAGTCTTTATCGCCTGAGCCACGAGGGAAGCAGATTTGGGTGCCATCCCCAAGATCCTTGTCTGACCTCCTGGGCCTGAGGAAGTTCCCAGGGCCCGCCTGAGCCAGGATCCTCCTCCCCAGGGCTGTTAGCCATCCTGGGGACTGGGGTGGGGTCTCAGGGTGGGTTGCAGTGTTTAAAGGTGGGGACAGGGGCAATGGAGGCAGCTATGCTTCTGTGACATTCGAAGCGATGGTGTCATGTTGGAAATCGACCAGATGATTATCACAGTGGGCATGGAGGTGAGGATGGAGACTTGGTGGGGACAGAGAGGAGCGGGGAAGGGGGCTGTGTCTGTAGGTGCAGCACGCTGGGCTGGAAGAGCATGAAGAGCGACTCTTCAGGGTTCCAGAAGGGTGGCCCGCCCACCCTAGGGCGGCCCCACCCCCTCAGACGGAGAGGACACGCCCACCTCAGAGCGACACCGCCCACCCTGGAAGAGTGGCCCCGCCCACCTCTTGAAGAACAGTCCCGCCCACCTCAGGGAACGGCCACGCCCACCCTGGAAGAGTGGCCCCACCCACCTCTTGAAGAGCGGTCCGTCCACCTCTGAGAACGGCCCCGCCCACTCTGGAAGAGTGGTCTCGCCCACCTCAGAGAACGGCCCCGCCCACCCTGAGGGGCGGCCCCGCCCACCTCTTGAAAAGCGTCCCCTCCCACCTTGGAAGGGCGGCCCCGCCCACCTCTTGAAGAACAGTCCCGCCCACCTCAGAGAACGGCCCCGCCCACCTTGGAAGGGCGGCCCCACCCCCTTAGACGGAGCGATCACACCTACTTCAGAGAGAGACCCTGCCCGCATTAGATCAGCTCGAGCACCTTGGGAGAGTGGCCCCGCCCACCTCTTGAAGAGCGGTCCCGTCCACCTCGGAAGAGTGGCCCCGCCCACCCGAGGGAGGCCCCGCCCACCTCTTGAAGAGCGGCCCTGTCTTCCAGATGTTGGTGTTGCCCACGCAGCCCCGCGGCGGGTCGGTGATGTTCTCCTTCTCGAGGAGCTCGTGCACGGCCTGGGCCACCACGCCCACGGCGTCGCTGATGTGCGCCGACTCGTTCTTGCCGTTGATGAGCTGCAGCCCGATGATGCCTGGGACGAGGGCTGGCTTAGAGCCCGCGGGGGACCCCTGCCCACCAGGACCCGGGAGCCCAGCACTCACCGTCTGGGGCGTAGCGCAGGGCGTTCCCCGAGATCTCGCGCTCCCCCACCAGCCACACGTACCCCGAGCCCGTCATGTTCAGCATCGCGGCTGCGCGGTACACGGTGGCAGCGTCGTCCTCGCTGTGGGGCAGAGCAGGGTGACGGCCAGGACTCCAGCTCTCCCTACCCGGGGCCGGCGGCGGCGGCTCGACTCTCAGGTCCTCCTCCACAGCGTGGCCTTCCCCTGCCTCTTCCCCCTCCCCTGGTCTGCAGGGAGCTCTGGAGGCACTGTAGAGATGGGGGGAGGCCTCACCCCGTCCCCTCCCCCAGCCTGCACTGCACCTGGGCCAGGAGACCAGCCCCGAAGTGATGGGGTGGGGCCCAGACCCCCAGAGCTTGCCAGAGGTCTCTTGCTGGCCCCCCGCCCTTGTGGACAGGGTTAGGGTGACACGGGTGGTGATGGATCATTATTGATGGATAACTTGCTCCCCGGTACCAGACACTATTCTGAAAGCTTTCGATGCACCTTCATATTTAATTCTCACAACCTCCCAGTGAGGCAGGCAGAACATGGTCCCTAGTCAGGACAGGGACTGAGGAACCAGGGCACACAGTGGGAAGTGGAGGGTCGGGTCTGTGCCTGATAATCCACCCCTGAGCCCGCGCTCCTGCAGCTTCCTGGGCAAGCCACACCCCTCTGGTTCCACACCTGAACTTGTGAACTGAGAGGCTGGGGCCTTTCTGGATGCTGCTGGGACCAAGTGCCAGGGTTCTGTCCTGAGGCTCGCAGCAGAAGCCACTGGGGGTGAGGGCACCTGCTCTCCCTTTTGGAGTCTGAACAAGCATCTCTGGGTGCCCAGCCCTGGGTGCTCTCCCTGCCACCCAGGGCAGAGCCCCTGGCAGGACAGAGCACAGGCCTCACCTTGCAGGCACACTTTGTCCTGAGCTCTTGGTGTTTCCTCACGGCTGAGCCTCTGTGGACCCCGCCCCCTAGGGCTGGGCTCCCCCTGGTCAGGACAAGCACCCTGGACCTGATGGCGCCCCCACCTCCTCTTCCCTGCAGGGTGGAACTTGACCCCGGACACGACAGACACTTTGCCTCTCTAATGCATGGGCAGCAGGGGACAACGCAGTTCAGGAGATGGTCCGAGGGCTGGGTTATCTTTCCAACGGCTGATGTGGGAAACCCAGGCAGCCCTAGGTTTCCTAAGGGGTCGGCCCCCAATTTTCTCAGGGAAAAATGCAAACCTTCAGTGTTTGCTTTAAACAAGAACGCAACCCAAAAGAGAGGTGCTTTAGGCTGCATCCAGCCAAGATGGCCAGCAGCACCAGCACGTGCATGTCGGGGCGCAGCACCCTCAAAGCCTGTGGAGGGGCCTGTCTGCTCGACACCACCCAGGTCTGTGGTGTGGGAGTCGGTGGTGAGCACACACCTACGCTTGTGTCTGTGTAAATGAATACCTTCGTGAAGCGGTTGCAGACAGAAGCCTGATCGACGTCAAACCGTTTTATGGAAATAACTGATCCCAGTAAAGACAATTTCAGGAGGATTACTTTAAAAAAAGTTTTGGAAACAAATTAGAAATTCTGACACACTCAATAGGAAACTGGCCACAAGTTAAGACTGGCTTAATGAGGTCTCTCTGCAAAATGCTCTCACCAGGCTTCTTGAGAAGGAGCCAGAGGGTGTCAGGGTGGGGACAGGGTGAACCTAGGGCTGCATCTGCCCTGCCCGGGGGACTGCTGGCGTCGCTGGGCTCCAGGAGCTGACTGTGCTGGGCCGGCCGGTCTCCTTCTGCAGTGGGACTGTGGCCTCTCTGCTCTGAGGTCCTGTGTATGAGGGCAGGGGTTCCTTCCCACTTGAAATCCAGAGGCCATGAGTGGATTCAAGAGGTGGGCATATGGTTGACGAACGCTGTGCCTTTGTGAACAGTGTATGTACATGTGTTGGGTCTGTGCACTGTGTAGTATGTGGCATACATGTCTATGCTTGTGAGCATGTGTGTGCCGGTGTGGTGTGTCTGCTTGTGTATCTAGGTGAGCACGTGTTTGTGAGTCCGTGTGTGTGTTGTGTGTGGTGGTGTGCCTGTGTGTGCACATGAATGTCCTGTGTGTCCCGTGTATATGGCACATACGTGTGTACATGAGGGCGGAGAAGCAGGTCGTATGCACATGTGTGTGTACAGTACATGTGTAGACAGCGTGTGGATGATGTGTGTTCAGTGTTTGCGTGTGATGTGTGTGCTGTGTGTGCCTGTGTGAGGGACTGGTGCCTGCTGACTGCTTTCCAGCCCGAGGAGCAGGCTCTATCCTGGGGAGATGGGAGGCAGGGCGCCCCTGGGTCTCACCCCTGCTGGAGCCTGCAAAGCTTCTGGGACAGGCAGACAGTGGGGTGGGTCTCCCCAGGCCCCCCCGGGTCCCATGGGGCACTTCCGTTTCCTATTTATGGTGGCCTGGCCTTTCCCTTCTCAGGAGGACAGAGCCATTTGCGCAAAGGGAGGCTTTTACTGGAGCTCAGCTCCAAGCTCACGGTGGGGCCAGGCCCCTCCGCCAGCAGCCAGGTGGGCGGGTCCCGAAGCGGTTCCCCCTCATGTTGCCCAGTCCAGCTGCTCCAGCCCTCCCGCCCCAGGGCCCCGGCCCTCTCCCTGCGTGGGCCTTCTCTGCGGGCCCCTCATCCCCTCCCTGGGCCCTCTCCTTCACCGGCTCCCAGAACTCCTGTCAGCCACTACCACCCGGGCCACGTCTGCCTTCTTAAGGGCAGGGGCTCATCCCTCTGCCGTCCCCAAGGCCCTGTGTCTGTGCGTGGGGGGCGGGGGGCGTTTGGGAGGCAAAGCCCAACACCAGCAGGGCACTCCCTGGGCCTGGCCAGGAGGTGGCAGGGGGCCCAGCCTGGCCTCACCTGGCGGAGAGGATGATGACCCGGGCCTCCAGCTCCCGCGCCTCCATCAGCAGTGCCGTCACGTTCTTGGTCCCTGGGTCGAACTGCAGCACCTTCTCCGCCTGCAGTGTGAGCAGGAGGGTTAGCCAGAAGTCGGGGCAGGGGACACAGCTCCTCTGGGGCGAGAGTCGAGCTGCAGCCGCTAGGAACCCCGAGGCCGCGCCCTAGGGCCGCCGCGGCCTGCGCTGCCGCCTGCACTGCCAGCTGCCTGCCCTGCTGTGCCGGCCTTCCTGCGTCCTTCCTCCTGCTCGCTCTCCTGCTCGCTCTCTGCGCTCAGGCTCTCTCCTCCTCTCACTCCTGGCCTCACTTTTGCACTGAGCATGCAAGTTGAAGTGGACCGAGACTCAGAAAGAGGCGTGCAGCGGACAGGAAACAGAAAAGAGTTTTGGAATGCAATCCAAAAAGGCAGAGACGGGCCGCCTTTTCCAAAACCTCGGGAGGTCCTCCAGGGCCTGGTCTGCCGGCCCTGCGGGAGCGGCCCAGACTGGACTGCAGGCGGGCAGGCGGGCTCCCTCCTGGGTTCCGCGAGGAAACCCGGGGGCCCGGAGATTCACATGCACTCCCCAGAGAGCCGCTCCTCCTGCGGGCCGCCTGCGGGCGGGGCCCGGCGGCCGGCACCGGCCTCTCCTGCCTAGGCTGCCTGCTCTGGACCTGGCTCTCCTTCCTCTCTGCTCGGCCGCGGCGCGGCGCGGCTGGGCCCACGGCAGCCCTGATGGCTGAGGCGCCCGGCCGGGGCTCCCTAGTCGTGGGTGGCGTGCACGTCCATGCATATATACCTTGGGTCCGCGCTTGTGGTCATAGGACAGTTGGTCGAGGTTTTCATAGTTCCTTTTTTTACTCTGATGAATAATGTGCACAGAGAAAATATGCAGACACAGAAGAAGATTATAAACGGTTGAAAATGACGGCGCTAAAGCAATCACACCACCTCCTCGGCACGTCTGCAGACGGGCACGTACCTGGAGCTCGCAAACACCTAGGCCGGGGCGGGGCCGGGGCCGGGACGGGGCAGGGGTGCGCGGGCACGGGGGCCACCGAGGCTCCCTGCCTGCGTGGAGTTGCACTCGTGGAAACGGTCATGCTCAGGAGAGAGGGAGGCCCTGTCTGTGTCCAAGCGAAATGCATCCCCTGGGGATCCCACCTACCCCCCAACCCTGCCATGCACCTGCTGTGGGGTCCCCACCACACCCACCCCAGCCATGCCAGTCCTGAATGGGGTCTCATCCCCTCCCGCAGCCCTGTCCCTCTCCCTGCCCTCCAGCACCCCCTTCTGCCCCTCTGGGAGGTCCAGCGTCCTGCCCTCCCTGACACGTGTGAGGGATTCCCCTGCCACCCCCGTGTGCACTGAGCAGTTATGACGGGAGTTCGTGAGCACAGGAGCGTCTGTGGGCGTCCGTCCACGTGTGAGTGTCAGCTTACGTGAGCATGTGGCAGGGTGGGATGAGGGCCAGCGCGTCTGAGCGCGTGTGTGCGTGCAGGCACCTGAGTGTGAGTTCGGGGTGAACCTGCTCACAGGCACGTGCCACCTGTGAGCTTGCTGGGCCACGGAGGGTGGAGGGCGCCTGGGGCCTGAGTCTGGGATGGAGGGAGTGTAAGTGGATGGTCTTGGGAGCAACCACCCGTGCCTGTGAGAGGGAGCGTGTGGCTGGGCGTGCGGGCGTGTGTGTGTGAGTGTGCACTGGGCACGCGTGCGGCCACCCCAGGAGGGGACATGCCTGCCTGGTGCTGGAGTGCTGTCTCAGGAGGGGTGGGCCCTGCGGTCCTGGGAGCCAGCCCTCCCTCCCAGGTTCAGCCCGTCCCCTAAAGCAGGACCCCCAGGGCCCTCTGGGTCTGCTCTCTGCTTCTCCCCAGCCAGTGCCCGCTCTTCCCTTTGGGGCCTATGGCGCCTTGGGGGGCCTGGGTTGGCACTCAGCTTATTGAAGCCAACTCCGCCTCTGCACACAGCGCGTGCTCCCGCCACCCCTGGATCTGGCCTCCCGGGGCCCTACCCAGCCTGGGCCTCCCTACCCAGCTTGGCCGCCACCCAACCCGGGGAGGGGCACAGCCCGGGTGCAGAGCACCCAGGGCTCTGGGCTGGGTGGAGGTGGGACCCTGGGCCTCCTCTGGTAGTGGGGGTGGACAAGGAGGGGGTGGGGGTCACCTGGACCCCCAGAAACACCAATCTGGTCTTGCCACCGCCCCAAGGACAGGGTCAGTTGGGCGAGAACGGACAATTAGAACCAGGCACCTAATTGGTCCCCAGAAGGGTCCAGAGCCTGGGCGGGGAGGAGAGGAGGGGCCGAAGAGGGGCAGGGCCAAGACTGGGAAGGGGGCTGGCGGGCGCCCCTGGATGGGCTTCCCTGAGGTTTATGGGCAGCGGCGAGGCCGGCAAGAGGACACGGGAGGGGTTACAGCAGAGGGGACGGATCCTTTGGGCAGGGGACGCGGCGCGTGGGGCCACCGCACTGAGGGGGCGCCCTGGTGGAGCTGCTGGTGGGGGGCGGCGTGGGAGCGAGGCGGCGCCCCGAGTGATTCCGAGCCTGGGGCCTGAGCGGGCTGGGGAAGCGCGCGCGCGGCCGGCCGGGGGTTGGGGGGGCGGGGCGGGGTGTTTGCGGAGCTCCAGGTGGTCCTGCCCTCGCCCCGCAGGGACTGACACGAAGGAGATTTCGACTAATGGCAAAAGCGAGTGAAATGAGCCGAGGACAGGCTGGGGCGGGCGCTCGCCAGACGGAGTGGTGCTGACCATGCACGATGGAGAGAGAAGGGTGTGCACACGGGCCACAGACACAGCGGCGGCTCGCCGGCTCCTGCTCCTGCGCTCGGCGCCCCGGCCCGGGCCTCACCTTGGACTCGCGCTCCTCCAGCAGCGTCTCCAGGCGCTTCTGCGCCGCCCGGCCCTCGTGGTCGTCGCTGACCAGGAGGATGACGTGGTTCCAGCTGTAGACGCGCATCATCTCGAACCAGACGCTGGACTGGTGGGAGTAGGGCGGCACGGTGCGCAGGAAGCTCAGGTGGATGCTCTGCGGGGCACAGGAAGGCTGACGGCGCGGCCCGAGACCCCGCCAGGGCGCGCGGCCGGAGACCTCGGCCAGGGCGCGCGGGGGTCGAGATGCGGCCAGAGACCTCAGCCAGGGCGCGCGCGTTGGAGACTCCGCCAGAGCGCGCGCGGACAGGTCGCTGCTCCCGCTCGCGGTGTACAGACCCCGGACCCGGGGGCCCCGCTTCCCAGACTCCTCCCCTCCCACTGTGACTTCTCCGCACCCCACATCATCTCATCTGAGAAACAGGCTCGGCTTGCCCAGCAGCTCCCTGACTGAGACGGGGGCCGGGCTGTGGAAGTTTTCCTGGGGTGACTCCCGCACCTCCCCGCAGACACCCCAGCTCAGCTACTCTGGCTCAGAAAGTTCTTGCTGACGTGCAGCATCTCAGAGACCCGCGCGGGTCCTTCTCGAGTTTATATAACCAGTCTTTCTGAGGAAGCCCCTCTCTTGGGGCCACATTCCTGTCTCGGCCTCGCCGGGTTGTTGCTCTAACCCTCACCCGAGCCCCGCCTGTTTCTCTGTGGGCGAGGGGCTGGAGCAGGCTCCACTCTCCTCAGCGCGGGACCTCCGCGTCCATCCAGGGAGCAGGGCCCCTGGGGACCACCTCGAACCAGGGGTTCCTCTGCTCCCTCTTCCTGCCTTGGAATCTGGGCTCAAGAATGCCCCTTTGCCTCTGTCTGTCCTCTAGCAGGGGACACGGCTGCCAGGGCGTTGTGGCTGGGGTGTCGGACCGGCTCTGACCTCAGTTGTTCTGGTCCGCTTGCTGGACACAGATGGTCAGGGGTTTGTTCTAGGAGTAGGGTCAAGGTGGAGCTCTAAGATCTGGCCGCTAGGTGTGCCCTCGCGCTAGACCACAGGCTGGATCTGGGGTGGGGGCACGTGATGGCCCGCATCCTGCCCGGGAGAGAGCTCCCCGCCCCAGCTTCTCTGTGCTCCCGGCTGCTGTCCTCCCTGGAGGCACTTTTTGGGCCTGGTGCCCAGAGAGGTGAGGAAGGCAGAGGCTGGAAGGCGCAGGAGGGAGCCCTCCACCCACGGCTGAGGGTTAAGTGCCTCTGAGCAGCTCGAGAGGCTCTGCTTTGACTGGGGTTCCCAGAGCCTCAGGAAGAGGGGTTGCCCCGGCCTTCACTGGCCTCCTCCCGCGGGGGTCATCCCGGAGGCTCCTTCACTCTGCTCTCACTTTGCCATTGTCCCTGACCTCCCTGGACACCCTGGGCCTGGCTGAAATGACCTCTGTGACTCAGGTGGTGTTACCTAGAGGTCAGGACTCCGGACAGGATGAATCTGGAGAAGATGGGGAGAGCTGGAAGGCCCCCAAGAGCCCAGCCCTCTTCCCCTCGTCTCAGACACTGAGCCGGAGTCCACGACAGCCCCCTCCAGGATTCTCGCCTGGAGGACCCCATGGACAGAGGAGCCGGGCAGACTGCCGTCCATGGGGCTGCAGAGCCGGACACGACTGAGCGACTGAGCGCGCAGGTGGCCCCAGGCCCGGAGGGTCACGTGTAGCCGGCCTACCACCCCCTCCAGCCCTTGGTGGCGATGGCTCCCAGAGTTGGAGCAGACCCTGCGGGAGCGCTGTGGGAGCCAGGGCACGTTCCCCACTGCTCTGGGGGCGAGGTTTCTGCCCGCCTGACTCGGGGACCTCTCAGCTCTCCCCGCTGCTGCTCCACGATCAGACCGCCCCAGCCAGCCCCCAGCCCGAGGCCTCGAGGCAGCGCCGGGGACCACGCCCCCAGAGCGGCCCCCGCGACGGGCCCCCCAGACCGGCCCCCGCCCCCGACCGGCCCCCCAGCCGCGAGCCGCCTCCCCGGCTCACCCAGCTCCAGGCGCCATCCTCTCCCAGCTGCGCCCTCTAGTGGGGGGGGCTGGGAACTACGCTCTCCCTGCTCCCCGGTGTCGCGGCCCCTCTAGGCTTCTCCCCCTCCTGGAGCCCCCTTTGTTCCAAGGGCCCCTGCTCCGCTGTCTGGGAAGCTGCCCTGTCTGTCCCTTATTCTGACCCACGAGGGCCTCTGCCGCTTCCCGAGGCTTGCTTTTGGCACCTGTCACCTGTCAGTGGGCTGTGTGCCTGAGTGTGTGCGGGCATGTGTCACTGTGAGTATGCATGTGAGTGTGGGCCCGGCACAGTGTGTGATGGGGCATGAGTGTGGGGGAGTGAACACATTGGTGTTATGTGAGTGTGTGCACAAGCATGAATGAGTGGGTGATGCTGTGAGTATACGTGTGAACATCAGTGTATGTGTATGTAAGAGCATGTGAATGTCCTTGTGACTGTGTGTGTGTAGGTGTGCATGTACAGATATGTTCGCATCTGTGAGTTTGTGAGTGTGAGTGCTGTGGGTGTGTACTGGTGTGCATGTGTGTGGGTGATTTGTGTCTCTGAGAGACTGCGTTCTGGTGTGAGTTGTGAGTTTGCCTGAATATGTCATCTGGAGCCCAGAGCCTGTGGCCTGATCCCCTCTGCCTGTGCTCTGCAGCCCCTCCCCGGGCAGCTGCTGGTGGCCCTGGGTCTGCCCACGGGGGCACAGCGGTCAGGCTTACCTTGTCTGAGTAGATGGACATGCGCGTGGTCAGCCCCAGGACGGGGATGCGGTAGAAGCCGGCTGTGTAGGAGACGGGGGTGGGTGTGAAGTGGTCGTTGGGGGTAGGTGGGTGGCTAACTAGGATGGCGTAGACCTGTGGGCACAGGGGACACAGTCAGCTCGAGTGGGCAGTGGGAGGCCCTGCCCCAGAGCTGGCCATCCAGCAGCAGCAGAGGCGGAACACAGCAGGCAGGGGGGTGTCTGGGGGGCACTTGTGCCTCATCTGGATGAGGCCGAGAGAGAGCAAGACTCCAGGGACTTGGACTTCCCTGGCGGTGCGGTGGCTAGGATTTCACACTCCCAGTGCAGGGGGCCTGGGTTCAATCCCTGGTCAGGGAGCCAGATCCCGCATGTTGCAACTAAAGATTCCAAGTGTCACAGCTAAGACCCAGCACAGCCAAACAAAAAATAATTTAAAAACAAGACTCCAAAGGCTAAGAAGACACACAGGGAGATGACAGACCTCTCCCCACGCTCCTGCTGTCCGGGGCCTTCCCTCTTGCCCCTCACACTGGGGGGCTTCCCTGAGCTGCACGGGAGGAGGAAGGCCAGTCTTTGTCCTGTCTGGGGCTGTACATGCCGCCGCACTGTGGGCTGGGGAGACCCACACCCCGAGCCCTCACTGACCCCCATCCTGGGTCAGAAACAGACAGAAGCTAATGCTCTAGAGATGGAGGGTGTCCCCAGAAGGCTTGCATGGAGCATTGCAGACCGAGAATTAGGAATTAGTGGGAGAAGCTGGACAAGGAGCCTCCAAGAGGCCCAGGCCTCTTGCTGATGTCTTCCAGCAGCAGGCTGAGTCCCGCTTGGTTTGAGCAAGATGCAGTGCTGACTTGGGCACCGACCACATCCTCAAGGAGGCCTGGACTTCCCTCCTGGACCAGTGGCTCAGCCCCCGAGGCAAGGAGATGGGGCAGATGGCCTGGTAGCTCTGAGCTGCCCTCAGATTAGAAGGCCCTGTCTGTCCCTTTTGTGCCTTCCCCTGTCTGAGCCACAGGGCCCACCTGCTTCTGCAAATGGGTGGGGAGTGTGCTGGGCCCATGAGGTGGGGGTGATGGCTGCCATGCCCATGCCTGGCCCACAGCGTGAGAGTGAGTGACAGCTACTGCTGGCACTGGTTATTCCCTGGAGAACTGTGCCCACAGACAGCAAAACTGTTAAGTTGGAGGAGGGATCCCCAAAAAGGGCCCTACCCATTCTCCCTCCCTGCCCCCCATCTGCACCCAGAGGTGGCTGGTCAGTGTTCGCCTGAGCATGTGTGTGCATGTGTGTGATCATGCCAGTGCTCCCGAGTGTGTGCTGGGTATGTGTATGTCTACTTGTGTATGTGCATGTGTGTGCATGCTTGAGTGTGTGTGAGCGCATGTTCTCATATGTGGCACAGGAATGCATGTGCCCACGGAGGTGCATGGGGGTGGGTGTCTTTGTTAATGAGTGTGCAGTGGATTGCGCAATGCTAACACGCATGAGTAAGTGCTAGTTTCAGTCTACGCATCTCTGTGCACAAACGTGGAGGAATATGTGCGCACATGTGAGCATGAGTGTGCACGGATGTGGCACGCCTGTCAAGTGAGTGTGTGCGGGCAGCACTTGGACCGGGGTGGGTCTGCCTCTTACATAAAGGGCTGCATTGCAGTGATCGGGCTGCCTCATTGGGATGCAGCAGGCGCGGAGCCCGGGGGCGGACAGCTCCGCAGGCAAAATCCCAGAGTCGTGTCCTCCCCCCCGCAGTGCGGCCTGCCAGCCGCTGAGCCCTGGTGCCTCCCACACACATCGTCCCCATCCCCACCCTGGACAGCACCCTGCTTCAAACCATGGGCCATTTCCCCTGTCAGGCAGCCCTGTGGGTGGGGTAGGGGAGGGTGAAGGGAAGGAGGTCTCCAAGAGGGAATAAAGACAGCCCCGGGCCCCATCCGGTTTAAAGCCCTGCGTCCTGCGTGTGGCTGGGCCGGCACTTCGCGGGATGCCCGGGGTGCCCACTACCGCCCTGACACACAGTGACCAGACAAATAGCCACATGTCCGCACACACCAGCTGGACCCCTGGTGAGGGCAAGCCCCGGTGGCAGGCGATTGGTCTGGGGCTGAGATGCAGAACTGATGCCCCCGGTGTTCAGCTGCTGGTGAGACCAGCCCTCGGGGTCCTTTCTCAAGGGGAGCAAGAGGGCGAGGGAAGGATGGAATGAAACAGGGACAGCGGCAGGGACGGAGGGTGAAGCAGGGAGGATGGGGGAGGGGTTGGGGGAGGGGGAGGGGCCGGCACAGCGTGACCCCGGGGGGCGCGGGCACCTGGCTGGAGATGAGGTCTTCGCACACCGACAGGGCCATCTGGATGGCGTTGGGCTTGTGGGTGACGGAGGTGGCGTTGAGCTGGATCTTCCAGGAGCCATGCCGCTTGTTGGCCTGATTCACAGCCTCGCGGAACATCTGCTCGTGCTTCCGCGTGCTCAGCACCGCGCCGATGTTGACGATCTTGGGGTCGCAGGCAGCGCGGGCGAAGGAGCAGGAGAAAAGCAGGGCGAGAGTCAGCAGGCGCATGGTGCTCATGGGCTCCGGGCAGCGCCCTGACTCTGGGCAGCGCGAACACGGGGCCCTCGGTGCATCCCCAGCGGGAAGCCCCGGCCGTCCTGCGCGCGCGCCCGATCCCGCAGACGGAGGGCGCCGCGTCTTCCCAGGGAGCCTTAGTCCTGTGACACCCGTCAGAGGGACGCGTGCCGCGAGGCTTCGGCCAGCCGGGGGGCCCCCGGCACCCGTGGGTCCCCGGCGCGCGGCCCGGGAGGCGGGCGCTGTCCGCGGTGCTGAAGCGGGTCTCGCTGCCGCTCCGGGTGCCCCGCGCCGCGAGGACACGGCGGCGGCAGCTCCTCCGCGGGCTTCGCTGGCCCCGGTTCCAACGCTGCGGCGGCTGCGGCGACTGCGGAGCGGCGAGCGGGGCCAGCGTCGCCTGCTGCTCCTGCCGCCCCCGCTTCCCAACGCGGAGCCGGAGCGGGGGCGCCTCCCGCGCCAGATTGTGCGCCTGCGTTCGTGCGAGCGTTTTTCAGAGCGCGCGCCAGAGGGGGACGCCTGTGCGCGCGCGTGTATGTGCGCGCGTGTATGCGCGCGTGTGGAGGGGTCGCTGAGACTGTGAGACCTGGGCTGTCTCGCACCCGTAGGGAGTCGAGCCTGAGGAAGTGCGAAGAGTTCGTGTCACCCCGGGCGGTCGCCTGCCTCCTTTAACAGGACCGAATGTATTCGTGCCAGTTTGTGTGTGCGCGCGCGCGCGCGTGCACGAGTCCTCACCCCCAGTAAGGGGTATTTCGGGGCCTGACTCTGCCGGCTGGAAAGCAAGGCCTGCGGAGAGGTCCTGAGCCGCGCCCCTGGGGGAGGCAGGAGGCTCAAAAAAGGGGGCGAGGCCCCTGCTGCCTGGCCATGTGACTCGGGCTCCCTCCTAGAGAGCTGAGAAGAATGAGAGGGTGATAGTGACCGCCTCACGTTGAGCTGGATCTTCCAGGAGAGTCTGAGGGTCTGAACCCCAGCCAGCTGTGGAGAGGCCACGCCAGAGAGAGTCCTGTCCGCAGCATGTGGGAGGAGGGCCAGAGGTGAGGCGGTCTCGCTGATGCGGACACCCTGTGCACGCCCTGTTCCCAGTCTTCTCCCCTCTCCTAGTGCGCTCCCAGCGCCCAGCGCCCATCCTGACCCTTGACAGAACCCCCTTGTCCTTCCAGTCCTCAAGATCCCAATTCTTTGTCCTCACCCCCTCAACCCCCGCCGTGTGCTTCCTTCTGCCTAACTCAAAGGATGGCTGAAGCTCCGCCCACTGCCAGTGACATCACCGTTTCCCATAGCAACTGAGGATTCTGCAGACCCAACAGCAGAAGCCCCCAGTGGGGACAAAGCAGGGTGGTCCCCACACCTAAGCGATGTCCTAAGCGGTGGAGAGGGGTGGGCCCAAGTCCCTCCCGAAGGGTCCTGGCCCCGTCCCCTGCCTTTCTCACCCCTATTCTGACCGGCCTGCCCCCAATTCAACACAGACACTGCGGGAACCCTGGCTGCAAGGCGAGGGCTGCAGCGCTTGGCATGCTCTCTTTCTTGTCCCCTTCTCTCTCAGCGCGAGGAAATCATCGCCTGGGGGCTAATGTGCCCGCCTGCAGCTGCACCCACACATCCCTCTGTTCTGGAGTGAGGTCCACAGCCTGCCGTGTGGTCTTAGGAGGGCTTGGGGGGTGTGCTCAGGGGCCCAGAGCCGGACCCATCTTCAGAGGGTCTGTGGCCTCTGGTGGCTCAGAGCTTGGAATCTGCATGGGTGCATGGGGACAGGTAGCCAGCAATGCTGGCTTTGGCGTGGCCGTGAGAGCTCCAGGTCAGTGCAGGGAGGAACGAATTCAACAGAGGCCAAAGCCACCTGGGGGCCTGGCTCCTCCCACCCACCTCACTCCCCCAGGAGGGGTTGCTGGAGAGACTCCTACGGGGCCTGGAAAGAGAATTTCTAAATATTCCCTGACTCAGGGCTGGTTGTTACACAGCTGGAAGCTTGAACTTGGCCATGGCTGGAGCACTTATACCACGGATGCTGCCTGCACATCAGGGCTCTTTTTATCCTTGAGGCCTGTTTACCAACCCACCACCGCCTCCCCCAGGCTGTTAGCATTCAAGCTTCTGCCCAGAGGCCCTCGCATGTCCCAGGTCTCAGTGTTTCCCATGCTGAGTCTCTCCTGGGCTCTGTACCCCCTTTCACCTCATGGGCTTCTTCCACACCCCCAGCAAGAGGGGTGAAGCTGCACAAGGCCTTGACCCTGCTGCTTGCTGTGAAAGATACTGCCGTGGGCTGAGGCTGTCTAAGCAGATGCCTGCCTGTGACAGGATGCTTCAAAGCCTTGTTAAGAATATTTGGATCACCATGAAGTCCTACTATATCCAAGCTTACCAGGAGATTTGGGTGGGAATGAGGTTAATGGGCTTCCTTGCGCTAGTGGTAAAGAATCAGCCTGCAATGCAGGAGACACAGGAGACTGGGGTTCGATCCCTGGGTTGCGAAGATCCACTGGAGTAGGAAATGGCAATCTGTTCTAGTATTCTTGCCTGCAAAATGCCAGGGACAGAGGAACCTGGTGGGTTACAGTCCATGGGGTCACAAAGAGTCGTACACGACTGAGTGACTAAGCAGCAGCAGCAGCTTACAAAATCAGGAGTGCTGATAAAAGAAGTAAAGCCTGGGACTTCCCTGCTGGTCCAATGGTTAAGAGTCTTCCTTCCAACACAGAGGAAGGCTTGTTCCATACCCCATGCTGCAGAGCAAAGAAGCTCTGGAACCACAGCTAGAAAAGCCCGAGAGAACCACAATGGAGCCCATGAGAGCCTGAACTCTGCAACAAGAGAGGTCTGTGCACTGTGCTGCCACGAAGGTCCAGGGCAGCCAAAGAAATACATTTTTAAAAAGAAAAAAAGAAAGAGAAGGAAAAAAGTGAAAATAAAGGCTTGATAGTTTCCAGGCCTGCATCTGCTCATGGTCATCACTAACCAGCTTTGCTTAAGTGGGACGTTGGTCTGGCTGGGTTGTGGGAACGCGGGACAGGGTGTTGACTTGCAGCAGTGCCGCTTCCATAGGGTGTGATTAAATGTACCTGGGACTCACACACACACACACACGAAGATACTGCTAGGACTGGACCCCTGAGTCTCGTGCACCAGATTCTGTGGTCAGGACGGAGGAATGCTGGGATGCCACCTCTGGCCCCCAGTGGGAGCAAGGTCCTGTCCATCCCAGCGGGAGGAGGGGAGCCTCCAGCCGCACCGCCAGGCCCGAGGCTCCACCCAGCCCAGCCCAGTTCCCCACGTGGAGGGAACTGCTTCCCCTCCTCCCTGACTCCAACCCAGGGGCTCTAGCAAGGGCTGTCAATCACACATAGAGCCCCACCTTGGCCTTGGACCATTGGCTGAGAGGGAGTCACGTGACCCAAGCAGGCCGCTCAGGGTTTTTCCCTAGGATTTTGACCAAATCAGACACTGGGATGAGAACCGATCTCTGCATCTCCTCTGGACGTAAATCTCTGAAAGCTGAGTCACTTGTGGACATTCTTCTGTCAGGAGGAAGCTGACAAGCAGGTGGAGCCTTTGTACAAGTGCTGTGTCCAGACTCCTGGGCTGCGGCCAGTCAAGGGCCTGCCTCCAGACCAGGACTGGGGAGCTGGGGCTCGAGGTCCGCAGGCCTGGCCGCTGGGACTCTGTCCTTGATCTGGGGGAGCCCGAGGGCCCTCACCAGCCATGGCTGCAGATGCCCATGGTGCCATCTTGCTTGCCCTCATGCTGATTTCCATCACACACCATCTCCAGATGGTTCTACTGCCCGCCTCCCCCACAAGATCCTCCTGTCCCTGTCCTCACTGGCTTTCCAAACCCTCTCCGGGAAGCCCATCTTCCCAACAGGTTTCCCAGGTGGCACGGTGGTAAAGAATCTGCCTGCCAGTACAGGAGACACCAGAGATGTGGGTTTGACCCCTGGGTCAGGAAGATCCCCTGGAGTAAGAATTGGCAACCCACTCCAGCATTCTTGCTGGAAAATTTCATGGACAGAGGAGTCTGGTGGGCTACTGCCCATGGGATTGCAAAGAGTCAGACATGACTGAGCGACTGAGCGTGCACGCATGCATCTTCTCAACATTACGAAGTCTCCACAGGTCCCACTGTAAGGGACTTTCACATTTCATTCACACACAGACATTTGCTGAGCTCCCATGGTGTGGCAGGCACTGCTCTAAATTACTGGAGTACAGCAGTGGGAAAGTGAGATTCCTGACTTAGCACATGGCAAGCAAATAAGGATCTCAGACCGTTTCCTGCAGCATTGCATGCTCCAAGGAAAAGGAAGGCAGGATGGGAGGACAGAGCTCGATGGGACCGTGCGGTGGTTTCCACACACCTGCAATGTCTTTGACATGCACTCCTTCAGAGGGCGCCCAGTCCCTCTCTTTGTATGCGGTCAGACTGGAGGACTTCTTCCGAGAGGGGTGTGGCAGAAGGCACACGTGTGGCTCTCAAGGGGAGGTCCGAGGAACAGCTGTGCTTGGGCGCTGTCCCTCCGGGTCACCTGCTCTGAGGGAGGCCAGCGTGGAGAGGCGCTCCTGCCAGTGGCCCCCTGCCAGTGGCCAGCACCAACTCGCCAGCTGTGGGCATGAACCACCTTGGAAACTCCAGGCGCCCTCCGGACCCATCCAGCCTCCGAGCGTGGCCGATGTCTTGACTGTCACCTCGTGAGGGACCTGGAGGCTGAGCCATTCTGCAAACTGCTCCAGAATTCCTGACGGTGGAAACTGTGAGAGATAATACATGTTTATTGCTGTTTTGATCAATGGATGGTTAAATAATCAATACAGGTTGCTTGTTTTCTGAATGAAATGAGAGAGCAAGCTGTGCAAATATCTGAGGAAAGAGTGTTCCAGGGATGGGGATGCCAGAGCTCGGAGCAGGGGAGCGACGGGGGGAGGCAGGGAGGAGGCCGCGGAGGTGGGGAGCACGGTCCTGGGCCCCGACAAGGGCCCAGCTTTACTCCACGTGCGATCGGAAGGCTTAGACCGGAGAGGGACATGGCTCAGTTTACATTTTGGAAAGGACCATCCGGCTGCTGTGTGGATAATGAGAGCGAGGGGTGGCCACCCAGGAAGTTACTGGGATAATTCGTGTTCCGCTCAAGAGATATGGAGGTGACAAGACGTGGGATGAGAAGGTGAGGAGCCAAGAATAACTCCGGAGTTTTTGTCCCAAGCAGCTGAGAGAATGGTGGCGCTACCACGAGGCACAGACACATGCGGGTCTAGGCGTGTTGAAGCAAGAATCAAGATTTTTCATTTTCTTATAAAGTCCCCACTGAGCCGCAAATCCTGCTTTGATGTGCTGTGGGTTTTGTTTTCATTAAGGTGCATAGTTTTCATAATTTCTCCTGTGATTTCTGCTTTGATTTATAGGTTATTTAGAAGTCTGTTGTTTAATTTTCAAATATTTGGACATTCTCTGAATGTATTTCTGCTACTGATTTTTACTTTAATTTCAGAATGATCAGAGTACATATGTTGTATGATCTTAAATGTACTGAGACTTCTTTTATGGTTCATAAGATGGTTTTTCTTAGTGAATATCCTATGAACCTAGAGGAAACGTGCATTCTGCTGTTGTTGGGTGCCGTGTTTTAATAAACGTGAATGTTCCTCAGGGTGGTTTTATTGAGCATTTTTCTTAATGACTGATTATGTTTAGCATCTTTTCTTGTGCTTATTGGCCTTTTATATATTTTCTTTGGAGCAATGTTTGTTCGAATATGTTGCCCATATTAATCGGGTTAATTTTCTTCTTTGTATTGAGTTATAACCATCTTATATTCTAGATAAAGCTCTTTTATCAGACATGTTTTTTAAATATTTTCTCCAGGTCTGTGACTTGTGTTTTAATTTTCTTAATGTTGTCTTTAACGTGCAAGACTTTTAAATTTTGATGAAGTCCAGTTATCGAATTTTTTGGTAGTCGATTGTGCTCTGGCACATCTAAAATATCTTTGCCCGAGACAAAGCCACAAAGATTTTATTTGATGTTTACTTCCAAGGGTTATGTAGTTTGCATTCTCACATTTAGGTCTATGTTCCATTTTGAGTTCTTTTTTTATATGGTATAAGGCCAGGTGTAAATTCATTCATTTTATGTAGGTATCTAATTGACCCAGCACCGTTTGTTGAAAAAAGCTATTCTTTAATCACCGAATTTTCTTACTATCTTTGTAGGACATCAGTTGACCATGAATGTGAGGGTTTGTTTCTAAAGTCTCAGTTCTGTCCCGTTGATCTACATGCCTTGTTATGCCAGGACCACACTGGCTTAATTACTGCAACTCTGCACTAGGTTTTCATATCAGCTAGTGTTCTCCAACTTCATTCTTTTTCAAGACTGTTTTGGCTACTCTGGGTCCTTTGTAATTACAGATATAATTTAGGATCATCTTGTCAATTTCTGCTAAGATTTGATAGAGATCGCAATACATTTATATATTAATTAAACAACTGCAGTCTTAAAAAATGGAGCTTTTAATGCATTTATTAATGTTTAGAACATCTTTACTTTCAGCAGTGCTTTGTAGATTTTAATGTACAAAAGCTTACAGCTATTTCATTAAATTTATCCCCAAGGTTTTTTTTCTTCAATTTTGAATGAAATTATTTTCTTTATTTTTAGCCTGGTCATCACTAATATGTGTGTAGAAATAAAACTGATTTCTGAGCATTGATCGTGTGTCTGTGAGCTTTCTGAACCCGTTTCTGGTAGGTTTTTTGGTTGTTCTCTACTCCTGAGCATTTTGTAGAAATCATGTTGCCTGTCTGTTAATAGACAGTTTCCCTTCTTCCCTCCTAGTCTGGAAGCTGTTTCTTTTCTTGGGAGAGTGCACTAGACAGAACCTCTCGTTCCAAGACTAAAATGGTGAGAGCAGACATCTGTACCTTCCTTCTGATCTCAGAGGGAAAGCTTTTGATTTTTCACTATCAAGTACAATAATAGCTCTTGGGTTTTGCAGGCAATTGTAGCAGGTAAGGAAGTTCTCTTCTTTCCCTAATGTGTTGAGAGTATTTATTGTGAATAGGTGCTGGATTTTTCAAATGCTTATTTTCTGCATTTATTGAAATGATCGTGTGGTTTTGGTGCTTTATTAGCATGGTGTATGATATCAATTTATGGGTGTTAAACCAAAATAAATCAATATGCCAGCAAGTCTGGAAAACTCAGCAGTGGCCACAGGACTGGAAAAGGTCAGTTTTCGTTCCAATCCCAAAGAAAGGCAATGCCAAAGAATGCTCAAACTACCGCACAATTGCACTCATCTCACACGCTAGTAAAGTAATGCTCAAAATTCTCCAAGCCAGGCTTCAGCAATATGTGAACCGTGAACTTCCAGATGCTCAAGCTGGTTTTAGAAAAGGCAGAGGAACCAGAGATCAAATTGCCAACATCTGCTGGATCATCGAAAAAGCAAGAGAGTTCCAGAAAAACATCTATTTCTGCTTAATTGACTATGCCAAAGCCTTTGACTGTGTGGATCACTATAAACTATGAAAAATTCTGAAAGAGATGGGAATACCAGACCACCTGACCTGCCTCTTGAGAAACCTGTATGCAGGTCAGGAAGCAACAGTTAGAACTGGACATGGAACAACAAACTGGTTCCAAATAGGAAAAGGAGTACGTCAAGGCTGTATATTGTCACCCTGCTTATTTAACTTATATGCAGAGTACATCATGAGAAATGCTGGGCTGGAGGAAGCACAAGCCGGAATCAAGATTGCTGGGAGAAATATCAATAACCTCAGATATGCAGATGACACCACCCTTATGGCAGAAAGTGAAGAGGAACTAAAGAGCCTCTTGATGAAAGTGAAAGAGGAGAGTAAAAAGTTGGCTTAAAGCTCAACATTCAGAAAACTAAGATCATGGCATCTGGTCCCATTACTTCATGGCAAATAGATGGGGAAACAGTGGAAACAGTGGCTGACTTTATTTTTTAGGGCTCCAAAGTCACTGCAGATGGTGATTGCAGCCATGAAATTAAAAGACGCTTACTCCTTGGAAGAAAAGTTATGACCAACCTAGATAGCATATTAAAAAGCAGAGACATTACTTTGTCAACAAAGGTCCATCTAGTCAAGGCTATGGTTTTTCCTGTGGTCATGTATGGATGTGAGAGTTGGACCATAAAGAAAGCTGAGCACCGCAGAATTGATGCTTTTGAACTGTGGTGCTGGAGAAGACTCTTGAGAGTCCCTTGGACTGCAAGGAGATCCAACCAGTCCATCCTAAAGCAGATCAGTCCTGGGTGTTCATTGGAAGGACTGATGTTGAAGCTGAAACTCCCATCCTTTGGCCACCTGATACAAAGAGCTGACTCATTGGAAAAGACCCTGATGCTAGGAAAGATTGAGGGCAGGAGAAGAAGGAGATGACAGAGGATAAGATGGTTGGATGGCATGACCAACTCAATGGACATGGGTTTGTGTGGACTCCAGGAGTTTGTGATGGACAGGAAGGCCTGGCGTGCTGTGGTTCATGGGCTTGCCAAGAGTCGGACACAACTGAGCGACTGAACTGAACTGAACTGAAACCAAGCTTACATTCCTGAAAAAAATGGTCAAAATGTAAAATGTTTTCTGTATATTGCTGAACTGTTAGCCAACATTTTGTAGAGAATTTTTGCATTTATATTAATGGGAGATACAGGTCTAGTTTTCTAGTGATTCCTCTTTCCAGTTTTGGTATTAGATTAATGTTGGCCTCATAGAACGAGCTGGGAAGTGTTTACTCCTCTTCTATTTTCTGGAAGAGTTTGTGAATATTGCTGTTAATTCTTCAAGTGTTTGGTAGAGTTCACCAGCAGAATCACCTGGGCTCGGGCTTCCCTCTGGAGCTTAAATCACTAACCCGATTCCCTTAGACGTGTGCTCACATTTTCTATTCTTCTCGCATCAGCTTTGGTCGTTTGTATCTTCTTAGGAATTTTTCCATTTTATCCAAACCCCTGCACAGCGCTGTGTTTGAAGGGGCTGCTCCTCCCTCCCTGGCAGCTGAACCTGAGGGGTCATAGCCCGGCCCCACTTCCCTGCCCAACTGAGGCCCACAGCAGGTCTGGAGCTGGCTCTCTGGGAAGTCTGGGCTGCACGCCTGGCAGAGCTCCTTCAAGTTCCATCCAAGGCCTCAGCCCCCAGGAACCAATGGAACCAATGCCGGCAGCCTCCTGTTGTCGATCCGTCACTAAGTCGTGTCTGACTGTTTGCGACCCCATGGATTGCAGCACGCTAGGCTTCCCTGTCTGTCACTATCTCCCGTGTTGGTTCAAGTTCACGTCTATAGAGTGGGTGATGCCATCCAACCATCTCATCCTCTGTCACCCCTTCTTCTGCCCTCAATCTTTCCCAGCATCAGGGTCTTTTCCAACGAGTCTCCTGTGCCGGTTGATAAATCTGGAGTTTAACCAGGAGAGGGCACCATCCCCTGCCCAGCCGGCCCCATTGTTGTTCAGTCGCTAAGTTGTGTCTCTTTGATACCCCATGGACGGCAGCACTCCAGGCTTCCCTCTCCTCCACTGTTTCCCGGAGTTTGCTCACGTTCATGTTCATTGAGTTGGTGATGCCATCCAACCATCTCATCCTCTGCCCTCCTCTTCTCCTTTTGCCTGATGCTGAAGCTGAAGCTCCAGTACTTTGGTCTCCTGATATGAAGAGCCGACTCATTGGAAAAGACCCTGATGCTGGGAAAGGTTGAAGGCAAAAGCCTGCTGATAGCTTCTGACAACTCGGTGCTCACACTCCTTTCCCCCCCACCCCCCCAGGAAGGGGTGGGCACAGTCCCTCACTGCACACCCTCAGCCTGGTCAAGGTGGGGAGAAGCCAACTGCCTCTGGTCTCTTTCCACGGGCTTGGCTGCTCGGGCCCTGCCTGCTTCCCGCCTGGAGAGCAGCACGGGGCACCTGCCCCCTCCTCCTGTGAAGAGCGTCCTAAGTGCGGCCCGCAGCTCGGCCAGGACCCCCCCGCCCCTCCCTACTCCTCCAGCCCGCGTGCGGCCGTCTCCCCCGGGAAGGGTGCTGCCCCGGGGGCTTCAGTGGCAGTGACCCTTCCAGGGGCTTGGAGTGCACGGTGGCTCGTCCACGCCTCCCGCCCCGGGTGTGACGGCGGGGTCAGGGCCAGGCCCAGGGCCCAGAGGACGACTGTGCCTCCATCCAGGCTCTGCCGTCAGTCCTAACTTGTGCCTTACTTGCCTTCTCCCAGCTGCTCCACAGGCGAGCGGAGGGCCTGGGGCAGAGGAGGGTCACCAAGGAGGAGGCCGAGGTGGAGGGTCCCGCCCGGCCCAGGGGCTCCTCACTGCCACAACGGGGAACCTCGTTACCCAAGTCGAGTTTGTTGGGTAAACTATTAAAACAGCTTGCTTTCACAAAACCTTTTTATTTTCAAATAATTATACCTTCACACGAGGTTTCGCTGAGCACAGAGAGGTCCCGGGTACACCTCACCATCTCCTGCAATGTCTGTCCTGTGATGCGAGGACGCCGTGACCAGGAGACCCTGGCTGTGCTGAGTCCTCTCTCCCAGGTGAGGCTCCCTGTGGGTCGGGGGTCCCATGGCTACAAGCACCTCCCTCCTCCTTCCTTGGGAGCCACATGCCCCCATCATCTCTCACCCAGACAGCTGCTAATTACAGCAACTGAGTTTTGAAAGTTGGACAAACGCTCCGTTTTCCCAGATGCAGGCGCTTCCAATAGACACAAGGGGCTGTGATCCAGCCCGGCCCGGCGAGTGCGCTGTCTGACCAGCGAGTGTGGTGGGAGCAGTACTGGGTGTCCCAGGTCTGCGTCCGTCCAGGGGCTGCAGCCTGCTGGCCCTGCGGAAACGAGAGCCCACAGGCTGAGCTGAACCCAACCTGGGCTGCCCAGGAATCTCTCTGTGCTCCATCCAGCTCTTTCCTAGGGTTGCAGGGGGGCCTGGGAAGACCTAGTGGATCAGGCACCTTGGGGGCTGGTCCAGAAGCTGTCCCTTGAACCAGCTCTCTTGCGGGGGGGGGGGGGGGGGGGGGAGTTGAGAAACCATGACAAACTCTCCCCCAGATGCCACCATTTCCCTGGTAATTGGTTGTGCAGGGAGGAGTCCTGAGGGCATGGCTGGAACTGCCAGCGGAGCTGTGTGTGGAAGACCTGCAGAGGCCCCAGAGATGACCCTTAGAGAGGACGGGGAGCAGGAAGGGAGGTCTCTGGGTCAGGAGCAGACAGGCCTAGGTGCTGAGCAGTACGGGCCTGTGCTGGGGAGACCTCCTGAGGCCCAGGAAGGTCATAGCTGGGATGGCAGGAAGCAGTGGGTTCCCCGGGGCGGGGGGAGTGGGCACTGGGGCCTGGAGAGCCCCAGGGAGGGGCTGCAGAGCACCGGGCAGGCCCCAGATCGGGCAGTCCTGGGCAGTCCAGGCCTGCTTTGCCTTGTTTGTTGAGGGGAAACAAGCTCACAGCAAGGTTTAGCGCTCTTTGGTGCATCCTTAAGACTATGGAGTCTGTTGGCCTCGAGAATGAGCACTCAGTTACTTTACCAGCAAAAGTGGACTTTGGAACATCACAGGAACTGCCATTTGGGACACGCAGGCTATAGCAAAACCATAGGTAAGTCCAACTAACGAAGGAGAGTAATGGTTACTTTACAGAGAAAAGTGAGGAAGTTGAGAGGGTTTTTTTTCTTTTTTTTAATGAAATCTCCCTGGGAAAGACCGCGAGTTCAGGGGGAGGATGGTTTCTCCTTGCCTAAGTTGCTGAGGTAGGTGACTTCCTCTAGGAGAAGCCACGTGCTTGTCCCGTGGGGGCCTGTGATTGATGGTTCTTTCCTGTTACGCTTCTTCCATTGTACTTTGCAACTGGCTGTTGACCTGGAACAAGAAAACAGCCAGTTATTTTACCAGCAACATGGGTTTATTCTGGAACAGTTAAGAACCGGAATCCAAGGCAAACAAAAAGAAACCATAGATGCGAAGGCGGGCTGTTCCAGCCAAGGGGCCTTTCAGACTATAGAGATGCTGGAGGTCCGCCGACCCATGGGGCAGCGACTTTCAGACGTGTAGGTCCAATGGCATAGGTCCAATGGCTTCCCTGGTGACGGCAGAGAATCTGCCTGCAATGCAGGAGCCCCGGGCTGGATCCCTGAATCAGGAAGATCCCCTGGAGAAGGGCGTAACCTACTCCAGTATTCTTGCCTGGAGAATTCCAGGGGCAGAGGGGCTCACAGCCTGGTGGGCTAGTTATGGGGTCGCAGAGTCGGACACAACTGAGCTGCGTGCACGCGCGCGCGCGCACACACACACACACACACACACACACACACACACACACACACTCTCCATGAAGACCCCGAGGGCCCACCGGCCTGACTCTGCAGCCCTCTGTCCTCACCGAGCCGGCTCGGCCAGGCCCCAGCCCCACCCCAAGGCTCCGGGAAGACACCCGGGTCGAGTCCGCCCCGACACTCGGGGCGCAGGGGGGCCCCCGCGCACGTGGCGGGGCGGAGCCGCCCGGGAAGGCTCGTCCGGTCCCCACAGGCCTTCGCGGGCGAGCCGGGCGGGGACGCGGCTCCGCGAAAACGCGGGCAGCGCCGGGGAACGGGCGGGCGGGCTGCTGCGCTCGCGCCGTAACCGGCAGCCGACGCCGCCCGGCCCCGAGGCGCCAGCGCCGCGTCGCCGACATGCACCCGCGGCCCGGCCCGCCCGGGGGCGCCCTGGCGCTGAGCCCCGGCGGGAGACCGGACGGCGGCGGAGCCCCGGGGCCTTGCTGGCCCTGGCGGGTGAGCGTCCGCCGGCGCCGGGCTCAAGCCTGAGGGGCCGGGAGGGCGCGGGGCGGCGCGGCGGGAGGCAGCCTCCGCGGGCGGGACAGCTGCGACCCGGCCTCGGACGCGGCCCCGGAGGCCCAGGCAGAGGCTCGGCCCGCCCTCCGCGCGCCAGACCCCACCGGGGCGCCGAGCCCCGACGTGCGCCCCCCGGCCCACTGGTCCCCGCGGGGCCTGCCGTGGGGCCCGCCGCGTTGACCGCAGGGTCTCTGGCGGTCTCTGGCACCAGGGCCTTGCATGGGGACCCTGGCCTCGGGAGCAGCGGCCCGTCTGAGACCTCTTGCGCCCCTGTCTGTCGAAGGAGTGCCCCGCCCTTGCCTGTGTACGGTCACACAGCACTGAGCGCTCAGCATTGGGTGTGTGAGTGTTCCGGAAGGAGTCCGTCAGTGGGATTTCATTTATCTGATGAGATGTGTCCTTTAGTTTGGTGGCGTTCTTTTCTGGCCCCAACATCTGCTTGCTAATACCTGGACAGTCTGTCTGCTTCCTCACGTCTCGCTGTCGGTCACCCCTTCCTCAAGCTGGCCTCTTGAGCTAAGACATTCGGAAACCCATCTCCTTTGGATGAACTTGGCCCCATCATTACTTAAAACTTTAAAACAACTTCTTCCTCTGACTCAGGTGTATGTCCCCAGAGGTGTTTTTCTTTCACTTCTGCCAGGAATCAGGAGGTTTTTGTCCAGCTACTGATAGGAGACCAAAATGAAAAAAACCACACATACACACACACACACAACTAATATGATCTCCCTCGCCTTAATTCTGCTATTTCTGACTTCCATGGCCTCATGGAAATGAAAGAAAAACAAAACTCGTGTCTCACCCCAGACACACCTTGTGGTTTTTAAGTCCTTCACATCACTGATCCAGAACCTGAGTTGTGAACCTGATCTCATTTCAATAAAATATGCCCGCTGGGGTCACTGTGGTCCTGTTACAAGGCCTGATGGGTCAGGAGGATCCAGGCGCCATTAGCATAGTCCCTTTGTCCTCTTTAGTTTGTTGTGGACCTGCCTTTCAGGAGGTTTTTTCTTTGACTGAGTCACGTAGCACCCAGAAGCTTAGTTCCCCAACCAGAGATCAAACTGGGCCCCGTGCAATGGAAGCTCAGAGTCCTAACCACTGGACTGCTAAGTATTTCCCAGTTGGACCTTTAAAAAAATTGTTTTTTGCAAGAGGCCTTTCATGCCATGCAAGGAACTTGTACCTATGGAGAGGTGGGGGCCTGAGCCGAGCTGGTGGGCTGCAGGGCCAAGGTAAGGCGGGAGGGGGCTGCAGCCAGCACACCCAACCGCCAGTCATTCTCTCCTGTCCATACCAGGGCCATAAAAGGTCTCCCCATGGGTTTCATTCTAAGTGGACCAGTGCGGGGTGTCGGCTGCAGTACTGTCCCAGCCTGCGGCCCCTGTTCAGAGGAAATGTCTCCAGTTCAGAAACAGCAGAGCCCCACGCTGGGCCTCGGGAATTGCTCCTCGGCCTCCCGGAGTCTGACACGGCAGGAGAGATTGCTAGTTGTGCTCCTTTCAGTAAAAATGTCGTTATCTATCCCTCAGAAATGGAAGCAGCTGTCAAGGTTACAGCGGACGGTGGTCCTCTTCCTGCTGGTGGTCCTGATGCTCTTCGGCCTCTTGTCCTATGTCCACGTGGCCGACGACTGGACAGGTACCAGCTGCATAATCCTCGGGGGTCCTGAGGGCTGACTAAGGGGTGGCACAGCGATCTGGCAGCGGCAGGAGGCGTAGACTTCAACTCATTGGCAGGAAGTGAGATAGCGAGAAGCCTAGAATGTTCCCAGCCCCCGGCTATAAGGCGGTTATTAATCTGCGGTGTGTGACTGTTTCCCAGACGTCTGCTGTGAGAAGCAGCGTGTTGTCCCGGGCATCGGGCATCTCGCACTGAGATCCAGGTCCGAGGGCACAGGCGGAGTCTGCACGCACCGCGCTGCAGGCACTTCCCGGCATGCACCGCAGTGCTGGGAAGGAAGCGCAGGTGCCGGGAGGAGGGGCGGCTCCCTCCTGGGTTCTGCTGCGTGGCTTCTTGGAGGAGGAAAGCTGCAGAGCCCCCGCGGGTTGCTCCCGAGAATGGCCTTTGTGCCACCGTGGGCCCTCCTTGAAGTGGAAAAAATAAAGGCCAAGTGTTTGGGTTGTGGGTGGGGATAAAGACAGAAGCTGCCAGGTGCTACGGGAAAGGTTTGCTTCCCTGTGGCCACTCTGGAATTCCTTGACCTGCCCTTTTCGGAGGCCCCAGCCTGTCCTTTTCCAGGAGTGCTGGCTGTGTAGGTGCTGTTTCCAGCGCCCTTTGACTCTCCTCTGGGCCTTGAGGCGTATTTGAGATGAAATAGGTTGTCCTGTTTAGCTGTGGACGGCAGGTCGGCGGCAGCACGGCAGAAGATGAGACCAGCAAATCCTCCCGTCTTGCCAGCTCCTCGGAAAGCAGCTGAGAACCCAGAGACCGTGGCGGGGCTGTCGCCTCAGGTACTTGGAGTAAACTGAACGTGGAGTCGTAACGGGGCTCCAGGCCAGAAGCGCTTCAGCACAGCATGGGCTGTTTGAGAGGGACTGGGAAGAATTCTGCTTCCTGCCGCGTGTCTGAGGTTTGAACCTGAGCCTCCTCGCTCTGGGCTGCTGGGACGGAGGGGACGTGCGGAGAGGAGGAGGGCCATTCTGTCCTCCGTCTTCTTTGTCTGTCTGCGCTCCGGGTCCCTGGGAGGTGAGAGAGACCATCCCTTTTCTGTGGGAGCTACTGGCCGGGGACGGTCAGGCGGGGCTCCACTCTGGGCCTGCCCAGACGGAGGTGCTGGGGCCTCAGCATCACACTGGGGTCAGCAGGGTGGGGTAGGAGCAGGTGCGTGGTGCCTGCCATCCAGCAAGGGTGGGGGAAGGGGTGAAGCCTCGTCCTGGGGGGCCCGAGCCGTCCAGGGTGGGGAGCTGGGGCAGGGGAGGACGTGGAGACTAGAGGGCGATGGGGTCAGCGAGAGCCAGGGCAAGTCCCCACCCCAGGAGAGGGGCCGGCCTTTGAGAGCCCGGGGTGCTCTGTGCCAGGGACACGCTCCCACAGGCTGGGGTGTCCAAGTGGGCCCAGGCGCCCCCAGGGAGAGCCTCTGGGACTGATGCTGGCTTCACACCCCGCAGAGTGCCTGGGAGGGACAGGAGGCTGCTCTCACCCCGTCTCTCTGGAAGGTCTGTGTGTTAGAGAGCCGGTTTCTCTCTTTAGAGCCAAGAGCATTCCTTCTGTCACTTCTGTGGTCACTCTCTTGTGTATTGATTTCTTGTGACTTCACGTGGCAGCAGAACATGACTGTTTCCCCACCGAGAGACACGTTTCCACACCTCAGCGTCCATGACCTGGACTCTGGTGTCCAGGAGGGGCCTGGAAATGAAGGTGTGAGCATGCACCTCTCCTGTGGAGCAAGTCTTGGGGCCCCTGCGCATCTTCAGGCCACTGGGACCTCCTCCCTGGGTCTGATGTCAGCACTCGTCCCCGAGACCTGTTTCATCCATGGAGTTTTGTTTCGGCCACACCTACTCTTCGTGACCCGGGGGCCCGGCTCGGTGGGGTTTGCATCTTGGAAGGGGGGTGTCTTCCCGGATCCTCCTCCAAGGTGTCCATGGGTGTCCATGGTGTCCATGGCTGCAGCCAAAGGCTTTTCCACTCACAAGTCTGTGTCCTTGTGAGCTTGAGGAGTTGCTGTCACAGCCACTACTGTTGGGGGGCTGGAGCCAGGATGAGTGTGCCCTCCCACAGCGCTTTATCACTGACCGGCCGCCTCTGCCGCAGTCTTCCCAGGCTGAGCTGGGCGTCCGGGTGCAGGCCTGGACAGTGTTCTCTGTGGCTCCATCGACGGGGATGGGGCGGTTTAACCCTGCCCTGCTACCCTTAGGGTCTGACTCCCAGACACGCTCTGGCCAGGGGCTTAACCGACCCTCCAGGGCTACACTCGCCCATTGGCACAGCCTCCATCAGGTAGAGCCAGGAGCTGACGAGAAAGGGGCTCCTCCCAGAGCTGCATATCATATGAAAAATGGAAATCATGTCTTCAAGGAAACTGCAACTGCTCAGCCAGTCTACAGAGCTCCCTGTGTGGCTCCAGGTCTGACTGGGGAGGGGGCAGCATCCTAGAAGCGGGATGGAATCATCGCACAAGTGACTCTTGTCTCTGTCCAGAAGCCCCCAAAGCATTTCCGACGAGGACCCCCCAACCTGCAGATTAGAGCGCCCGATGGAGACGCCCAGGAGAGGAGGCAGGACCAGACCCAGAGGAGGGCAGAGGTGGTGGGAGAGGCTGGCTGGGGAGCAGAGGCGCAGAGAGACGGCCTCAGGTAACACAAGTGTCAGAGATGGTCTCAGTGTGGGAACCCAGAGGCGTCTTTTGGTGTTTTTTCCCCTGAAAACCAAAGAGAAGCAGCCTGATGCATACGGACAGCTTTCCTTTGTAGCAGACTGTGCACCCTGGGGAGCAGGGTGGGAGACTGCCCACTGAGGTTCCCCGTGTAGAGCGGGAGGCTGAGCAATCCGCCTCTGCTCTGAGTGCTCTTGATTCTCTTCTTCCAGCCGGAGGGGAGCAGGGACCAAGGCGGAGCAGGGCCCCAGACACCGTCCCAAGAAGGCAAAGGTCCCCCGCTGGCCTTTTCAGCGGCAGGCCCTGAGGATTCAGGCCACTCGAGGTAAGGGCTGCCTGCCCCTACTGGCCTCAGCTGGCGTTCCTTCTGAGGGGCGCAGTGCTGGGCACGCTGGGGAGTTGGGGTGGCTGTGCAGCTCTCTCCTTCCCTTGGAGCCTGGGCACTGGGGCTCCTTGGGGTCAGGCATTCTTTAGAGCCTTGGTGACAATGTCCAGCCCCTCGACGGCTGTCCTCCCGTGTCCAGGTGACAAGCCTGGGTGGTGGTGTGCACGTCTGTCCTTCAGGGATCCCCCCAGGCCGACGGCTCTGGGCAGACGTGCAGGGTTCTCAAGTTCCAGCTCAAGCGGTGAAGGGCCTGTGGGCGGCTGTGCTCACTGAGCTCCATGCAGCCTGCAAACTGTGGTCTTCACATCCCCGTTGAGATGGTGGCCTGTCCTGTGCCCATTCCACGGACGAGGGAACTGAGTTTGAGCCCTGGGTAGGACCCTCTGCTGCCAGTGCTGGAGCCTCCCAGGAGAACCAGGGAGCCAGGAGCGGGAACTTGTGGCCACGGCGCTGAGGCCCACAGGGCCACTGTGCAGGGTTGGAAGTGGATGACTAAGCCGGGGGTGTTGGCAGGAGTCAGCCTCAGCCGACACTGCGGGTGTGTGTGCGCTGAAGCCGTGGACGCCGGGGTCTCCTTGTGCAGTAGCCCTGTGTGTGCACATGGTTCCCTCACATGGTGAGAAGCCACCTCTGATGTGCTGCAAGCCCCGGGAAGTGTCTCATCAGCCTTGAGGTGTCAGCTCCCTGTTCTCTCCCCCTTGGAAGCACCCTCAGCTGATTGGGCAGAACGCAGGCAGAACCAGACGAGACATTCTTGTCCAGGTCACCAGCACCTGTCACGTTTGATGTCCACAAACCAGACTGCACCCCCAGGCACATTGGTTCCTCTGCTTCTGCTCCTTCACCGTTTCCTGGAGGGCGGACCCTGCCGGGACTTGGTGGAGGCTGACGAGCCTGGGCCAGGTGGCAGTTTCAGCTTGGGCCTTCACTGCGGCCTACGGTGCCCCCACGGCAGCCTCCCTCGCTGTGGGGCCGCAAGGCAGCTCTGTCTGGGTGCCCACGCCCTGCTTTCCTCCTCCCAGCCTCACAGAACGAGCGCCAGAAGGCCGTGGTAGACGCCTTCCGCCACGCATGGGCCGGATACCGCAAGTTCGCCTGGGGCCACGACGAGCTGAAGCCCCTGACCAGGTCCTTCAGCGAGTGGTTCGGCCTCGGCCTCACGCTGATCGACGCCCTGGACACCATGTGGATTTTGGAGCTAAAGAAAGGTACCTGCTCGTCCCCACGGTGGGCTTGAGCTGGCCACGCATGACCCTCGGGCCCGAGTGAGCCTGGTCTGGGAGGTGACCGCACACCACGTCCTGCTGGGCTGTGCTTCCCCTTGTCCTGGGGGCCAGGGTGGCTGTGCTGGCCGCGGGCAGTTCCTCTGTCCTCACACATCCGCGAGCCCTGCGCCTCCTGCAGAGAGCCGAGTGTGGTGGAGGCTGGACTCCAGGGGTGTTTGCAGCCCGTGTTTCTGTCGCGGTCAGGAGGGGCCCTGTCGTGGGAGGTGACACGTGGCCGACGCAGCGGCCAGCAGCGCCCTGAGTCTCCCTCTCGGTGCTTGTCGCTGCGGGCGGGGTGAGGCGGGTGACGTGTCCCCAGATGTCTCTGAACCGGGGCTCCCACAGCCCTGTTCCGCCTTCTGATTGCACTGGTGCTCACACTGCACGGCCTCCCCAGCTGCACGCTGGCCCCCGTTCTCTGTGCGGTTGGAGGACGCCTGGGCTCCCCCTCCTGCATGAGGAGGTGCCGTCGAAACCCCGCAGGGGTGTGCGTGGCCCCAGAGGGAGCGGTCAGGGGATGCCGGCTCTTACCTTGTTCCTGCCCCTCTGCTGTTCCACGTGGTAGAATTTCAAGAAGCCAGGAACTGGGTGTCCAGGAAGTTACGGTTTCAGAAAGATGTGGACGTCAACCTGTTTGAGAGCACAATCCGGATCCTGGGGGGGCTTCTGAGTGCCTTCCACCTGTCTGGGGACATCCTCTTCCTGAAGAAGGCTGTGAGTGTCCCGGCACCGGGTCTGCTCGCGTCCGGGGGGCCTGGGGTCACAAGTGCTCAGCAGTCAATGCTTTTCTCATGGGATTGGGCTCGGGAGGGGACATTTGTTTCCAGTTCTGTCTCCTTGAGGGAACTCACACTTGTTTCCGAGCACGTGGCTGGCTGAAGCAGCATTTTGCCAGCCTGCTGCCTGCAGGTGAGGTCATTCTGAACTCATTGAGTCCAGCTCGGTGTTTGTAGCTGCCAGGGATGGGTCTCGTGAAGCCAGCATACTTGGGTCTGTCCACTGAGCCTGATGAAAATGGGTGTTGGGTTTACCCTCGTGTCGTGGAGACAAGGCCGCCGAGCAACCGGAATCGTTGACTGTTCTCTGTGTTGTGTATCAGGAGGATTTTGGAAATCGCTTAATGCCTGTCTTCCGAACACCCTCTAAGATTCCGTACTCCTTTGTAAACATTGGCACTGGAGTTGCTCACCCATCCCGATGGACCTCTGATAGCTCGGTGGCTGAGGTGACAAGCATTCAGCTGGAGTTCCGAGAGCTGTCTCGTCTCACGGGGGATAAGAAATTTCAGGTATGTAGGAGCTCTGCTTCCAGCTGGCGCGGGTTTTCTGCGGGGCCATCTCTGGCTCCTGGAGGCAAGTGCAGGTCTGCCTGGTCGTGGGCCCTGGGCCACAAGAGTCGTGTCGGTTTTGGTTCTTGGCCCACGTTCTCCTGGAGAACCGCATTTTCTGGTGATACCAGAGGTGCAGACGTGAGAGGCCTTGACTGGAGGCCGAGTCCTCTGCCTGGCCCGCCCCCGTGCAGTCCCGTGTCCTCAGGGCCCCGGCAGCTGATGGCTTGGCGGCCGCGCTCGGCGTGACTGGGGTCCTCTTGCCGGTGTCCTGGGCCCTCCTGCAGGGGCAAGGACCGCCTGCTCTGTTGTGGCTGAGTGCCATGGGATGTGTTGGAGGTCTGGGTTTTGGCCTCAGGTCAGCGTAGGTGACGTCATGGTCGTCCAATTTGTGGCATCCAGACTGGGCCCCGCACACTGTCCCCAGTGGGCAGCTGGGGTGCTGAGCCGGTGGGGCTCCTGGTATGGGGGGGCGGGCTGTGCTGACCCCCAAGTCTTCCTCCCAGGGAAGAAGTCCTAATTTGAAGACCTGGACTGGAAAAAGGCCTCGAGTGTGTCAGAGATTGCTGTAGTCACAGCAGTCTGCAAGGTGGTGAGCATCTATGCACTGCAGGCTTCCTTGGTGCCCAGATGCCTCCCTCAGATGTCGCAGGGATCCTGCCTCTGAGCCCAGAGGACAGACAGCACCTGAGTGGGTGGGGCCAACACTGAACTGGTCTGTTGATCCTCATTTCCCGCCTGCGCTGCACCGCAGAGCAGCTTGGCACAGTGAGAGGCGTCAGCTTACTTAGTTCCTGCTGCAGTCACCGTAGCCCTTCCCAGTTGAAACTGGAGAAACTGAGGCAGGAAGGGTGCTGGTTCCTTGTGCACAGTCGGAGGCAGTGGGCAGTGGGGAGTTCAGACCCACAGCATCTACCCGTGAGTCTTCTTTCTTCTGTTTCTGATCCATATCAATACTTATTATTAAAATGAATGGAAAGTGAATATCAAATCTGAAGTCCTCTACCTGTCATCGCTTTCTTTAAAAACACACACAGCACAGAACATAGCACGGTGACTACTTTCTGTGCACAGTCCTGTGGCGTCAAGCATGTTCAGACCGTTGTGTAGCCGTCATCACCATCACCTCCCCAAACCGAGCCCCTGTCCTCAACTAGACAGGAACCCCCACTCGCCCAGGTCCTGGACACTAGCATCTACTTCCTGTCTCCATGAAAAATACTTTCATTTTTTATAATTTTGCCTCTTTCTTTTCTTATTGTGGTAAGAAAATCACATAACATAAAATTCGCCATCATAAAACCATCTTGAAGCATCCAGTTCATAAGCATTCAATCTGTTCACACAGCTGTGAAACCGATCTGCAGAACTTTCTCATCTGACGAGAAGCTCTGCTCGCATTACACACCGACTCAGTTCATTTGACTCCCTGTCTCTATGAAGTGCGCTATTCAAGGTCTGTCATATAAGTGGAGTCATACAGCGTCATCCTTGTGAGTCTGGCTTAGTTCATGCAGCGTAGTGTCCGCAGGGTTCATCCACAGAGTAACATCAGAATTTCCTTCATTTTGAAGGCTAAATAATATTCCATTATACGGATGGAGCACACGTTGCTTTTCCATTCATCCATCCACGACACTGGTTACAGTGAATGACGCAGTTCTGAACACGGCTGTAATAACACCTTGTTAGATGTAATCCCTAGAACTGAGATGATGACAGCATGAGGTCTCTCCGAGTTCAGTGTTTTTGAGAGAATGCCACGCCATTGTCCCGGTGGTTGTGCCGTTCTGGATTTCCACCAGCAGTGCACAAGCGTTCCAATTTCTACACATCCTTGGAACACTTGTTTTCTGGTTTTTTTTTTTTTTTTTTTGATAGTAGCCATTGAGGTGAGGATGAGGTGATATCTGATTCTTGTGTCTATTTCCATTTCATTAATGATCAATGATGTTAAACATTTTTTCATATGCTTATTTGTGTGTCTTCTTTGGCAAAATGTCTATGAAAATCCTTTGCCCTCATGTAAATCGGGTGGTTTGGGTGTTTTGTTGTTGAGTTACAGGAATTCTCTGTACATCCTGGACAGGAGTCCTGAAGCAGGTATGTGGCAGACTGAAGTCTGCATGTTTCCAGTGTGGATGGTGTCCTTAGATGTACAAGAGATTTTCATTTTCAAGCAGTCCGTCTCTCTGTTCCGCTGTCTGTGGATTAGGTACTGTGTTCCAGTCCCTGGATGAAGTGTGGCCTGTCGGTGCCACCCTAGGTCAGGGAACACCTGCTAATGATGGAGGGGACACACACCGTTCACGTGAGGTTCCCACACACCCAAGGGTAGTTCCGTGTGACTTAGCGACTCGCTCACAAGGGTCACTTGCAGGCACACATATTGCCATGTCTTGGCGGTGGCAAGATCGCAGAGGAATAAAGCAGCTCACTCCAGAGAAGTGTGCACATGGACAGCTGTGTAACTGTTGGGTCTGGAGGACTGTGAGGAAATGTGCACAGACACGCGTGCTGCCCCGGCTACATAGGAGCCCAGGTGGGATGGGCCTTGAAGACGGAATAGACGTTCCCCGGTGGCTGAGGACTTGGGGGCAGTTGTCATCATGAGCAGCAACCTTGGGCTGGGAAACAGATGTGCCTGCCAGCCCTGCAGGAAGTGGGAGCACACAGCAATCAAGAGGGGGTGCCAGACCCACAGCTGTGGCCTCAGACACTGTCCCAGGTGGAGGCTGGGACGGGTCTCAAGGACGGGTTCAGTCCCGCGGTCGGCCGTCCAGGTGCTGTGTCGGAGGGCAGCCTCTCCGCGCAGCCCACCCGCTCACCGCCCCCCGTTGTCTGCCCCAGGAGGCCGCAGAGGAGGTGACAAGGCGCGTGCACGCCCTGCGCGGGAAGCTGGACGGGCTGGTGCCCATGTTCATCAACACCAACAGCGGCAGCTTCACCCACCTGGGCGTGTTCACCCTGGGCGCCAGGGCCGACAGCTACTACGAGTACCTGCTGAAGCAGTGGATCCAGGGCGGGAAGAAGGAGAGGCAGTGAGGCCTGTTTCTCTGCCTTCGGGGTGGCCCCCTGGGCTCGGGGTGGCGGGGCCCTCTGTGGGGAAGGGTGTTTCTGTTCATCCTAGATGCAGAGCAAGGACCGGCCACTGGGGTCCATGGTTCATGCTTGCTGGGCAGACAGGGCTCTTCCTTGGAGTTGTGGCTGCTCGGTCATCAGCTCCAGCGGAGGCAGCCGGGCCATGTGGGCCTCCTCGTGCTTAGCGCTTTGACACTGACAACTTACACATTCCCAGGGAGCAGCCTTGTCCAATTATAAAATAGAGATAGAGGCCGGTGGGGCGCTGGGATCCTCTCAGGCCTCAAGCCTGGAGTGACTGTGGCCCAGGAAGTGTCTCTGACTGCGAAGCCGGCAGGCTGGTTCAGGGTGAATCAGGCGGGCAGAGGCTGGTCTCCAGTGGCCCCTTGGGGGAGGTTGGGAGGCACTGGCCTCATTGGAGTGGGGGCGGCGCAGAAGCCCGTGAGGCTGACCCCCATGGGGCCGGCAGGGCCGGGCCTCATAGATCCGACACGGGGCCAGGAGCTCGGGGCCACGCCCTGTTTGTGGAACTGAGGGCTGTGCGCCCGCCTGGCCAGAGCACACAGGCCCCGCTGGTCTGCGCAGGCTGCTGGAAGACTACCTGGAAGCCGTGGACGGGATCAGGAAGCACCTGCTCGCTAGATCTGAGCCCAGGAAGCTGACCTTCGTGGGGGAGCTCAACCACGGCCGCTTCAGCGCCAAGATGGTGAGTGGGAGCATATTTCCCTGATCTGGCCTCAAGGCAGCTTGGGGACCCAGCCTTTGTGCTTGGTGTCTGATGGCTCTTGAGAGTGGGGACAGCCGGGGGAACCTTGTGATCCTGGCCGTGGATTGTGAGCGGTCCCGGGTGGATGTGGATGTCCCGTGACAGCAGCAAGAAGAGCTGAGGCCTGTGGGGTGCCAGGCCCCCACCCCAGAGCACCCCCTCCTCCAGGACCCCTGCCCTTCTCCAAGTCCCTCCTCCAGGACCCCTGCCCTGCTCTGAGTCTCTCCTCCCCACTCTGGGGGAGCCCCCACTCCCAGTTGCACCCGCACATGCCCTCCTGCAGCCAGGGCTCCGTCAGCCTTTGAGGTGGTCCTTCCAGAAGCTTCTCCCCTGCCCGTGTGGGGCCCCAGGTGCTTGGCCTGCAGCTCAGTCCCCTGTCTGAGGCCTGACGGCGCCGGACCTGCTGACGAGGTGACCCTGTGGTTTCAGGACCACCTGGTGTGCTTCCTGCCGGGGACACTGGCTCTGGGCGCCCACCACGGCCTGCCTGCTGAGCACATGGAGCTGGCCCAGGCGCTCATGGACACCTGCTACCAGATGTACCGTCAGATGGAGACGGGGCTGAGCCCCGAGATCGCACACTTCAACCTGCAGCGCACGAAGGCCGTTAAGGACGTTCAGGTCAAGGTGAGCCATGCTGGGCCCGGGGCTGGGGCCAGATGGGAGTGCGGGCAGGCACCTCCTGAGCCCGTGTGCCTCCCCAGGCGGCCGACAGACACAACCTGCTGCGGCCCGAGACCGTGGAGAGCCTGTTCTACCTGTACCGCCTCACGGGCGACCGCAAGTACCAGGACTGGGGCTGGGAGATCCTGCACAGCTTCAACACCTACACGCGGGTGAGCCGCCCACTGTGGCCCCAGGGCCTCACTGCCGCCTCCCAGGGGCTGCACGGGGAGGCCCTGCCCTGGCTGTGAGGGCCCAGGGGGTCGGGACGTCCGTCTGTCCTGTCTGGGGGACGGCTGTGCCGGGAGGGTCCCTGCAGTGCCTCGAGGCGCACAGAGCGTGTCTCTCCTGGGTCCTCCGTGTGGCTTGGCAGCATGTTCCCACCCAGGCGGTGGGTGACCTCTGGGCCGCTACTCCCCAGGCTGGGGGCCACAACCACCCTCCCCCCTCTGCTCTGCCCAGGGCCCACTGCCCACCCTGGAAGGGCTGAGATGTGACCTTCACCCTGTGGCACCTGAGGTGGACTCGACACCCCTCGGGTGGCCTTGGGGCCTTTGTGAGGCCTGCACAGGTTTGGGAGGTGGCACTTGGCATCTGGTCAGTGAAGGGAACCGTGGCCGACCTCCAGGGTGGCCGTTCCCCTGTGGGCTTTGGTGTCCTCCCCGCCCAGGCCCTTCCCTGGGGGGCCGTGTGTTCTGGGGCGGGGTCGGGGGCTCCTTCCCTCCAGAGAGCTGAGCCATCATCGTGACGCTGCGGCCTCTGCTCTCAAACAGGTTCCCTCGGGCGGCTACTCTTCCATCGGCAATGTCCAGGACCGCCACCACCCCCAGCCCAGGGACAAGATGGAGAGCTTCTTTCTGGGGGAGACGCTCAAATACCTGTATCTGCTCTTCTCCGACGACCTCGACCTGCTGAGCCTGGACACCTACGTGTTCAACACAGAGGCTCACCCCCTGCCCATCTGGGCCCCCTCCTAGGGCGGGACGGCTCTCGAGTTGGCGCTGCCCAGGAGGCTGATACGTGCTATCCGCGAGGATGCCTGTCGGCAAGACCCGGGCCCTGACCTTGGCTGTGCAGTGTCCCCCCGGCTGGCGGCACCTGCTCCGGGCCGGGCTGGTGACAGAGGCCGGGGGCCGCAGGGCCAGGATGTTTCAGGACCTCGTAGCTGCTCGGGGTGGCCACTGGGCATCCGGTGCTCTGCCGCCGGTTTGTGCTCCTTGCCTGGTTCTGGTTGGATCACCGTTTGGAACACGCAGGAATAAACAGGCGGTGTGATTCTGGGGATCCTGTCCACTCAGCGAGTTTCTTCCTTCTTCCTAGGAAATCAAATCATGACTACATTCCTGAAGCCTGAACACTCTCCTGCTGCCCTGCAAGAGCTTCCTCGGGGTCCTGGGCATCTGGTCACCCCAGGCCACTGGCCCAGATCCCGTGATATGATCAGAGACGGGCTGAGGGCTCAGCCCGGTGCAGCCCAGCCTCGGGGTCACAGCCTGTGAACACGCCCGGCCCAGGGGCTCGGGGCGTCCTGACCTCATGGGGATTCGGGCTCCTGGCTGGCTGTGGTGTTTACACGTTGGACTCAGGGATCCGCCCCTGCCTTTGCAGGGCTGGGCAGGGCCGGGTGGCCTGTTCATCAGCTCCCAGCCCGACAGATGGACTGCAGTCGGGATAGAAGCTCATGTGGTCTGTGAGCTCTCCCATGGGGATGAACTGGTCTCTGAAATGCTGGGCGTAGATTGAGAGGCTCCAGGCTTTCAGGTCCCATCTCCATGGTCTGCCCACTGAAAGTCATATTCCGTCCCCCCGCCAGTTCGGAAATCCTAATCCTGTTAGGTATAACGAAAAACATCAGCAAAAGTTCAGCAAAGCCTAAAGCAAGGGAAGGTTGTCAGCCACAAGGCAGAGGAGGCCACTCCCAGCTCTTGTTCCCCCACAAGAAACACACACACACAGAGATCCAGTCACAGCCAGCGTTCAGCGACAGCAACAGAAACATCACAGGGAGGAATCTAAAAGCAGGAAAGCGGTCTGCCCAAAGGAACAAAGTTAGCTGATAGAAACCACCCCTGAAGAATTTCAGACATCAGAATTATTAGAAAGAAGTTTGAGAGACTTGTTTAGAAATGCTAAGAGAGGACTTCTCTGGTGGTTCAGTAGTTAAGAGTCCACCTGCCAACGCAGAGGACATGAGTTTGAGCCCTGGTCTGGGAGATGCCACCTTCTGAGGGTCCGCTGAGCCCACGTGCCACAGCTATTGAAGCCCATGTGCCCTGGAGCCAGCTGCTGTAATGAGACACTGTGCACCGCAATGAAGAGTAGCCCCTGCTCACCACAGCTGGAGAAAGCCTTCACACAGCAACAAGGACCCCGTGCAGCCAAAAATAAACGATTTTTTTTTAATGCTCAAAGAGGTCAAGGAAAACATGCACATGGAAGTAAAGGAAATCCAAGAATAATAAGGAAAATGAGAATAAGGAGACATTATGAAAAGAAAGCAAAGCCTCAGACTGAAAAGCACAATAACTAAAAGATTCGTTAGGGGTTCAACAGCAGATTCAAGCTTGCAGGAGAAAGAATGAGTTGGCTGTTGGCCTATGACTCGAGAAACTCATGTTAAGAGCAGAGAAAACAACAAAGACCAGTGAACAGAGACCAGAGAGCTCTGGAGTCCCATCCTAGTGGGTCCCACGTGTGCCTGTAGTAGCTTCAAAGGAGAGAGAACAGGGAAAAATGTATAGTTGAAAAAATAGTTAAAAACTTACCAAATCTGATGAAAGATACAAATCTACAAATCCAAGAAGTTCTGTGAATTCCAAGAATCAAATCAAAGAGACTCACACCAAGACACCTTAATAATCAAGTTGTTGACAGAATCTTGAAAATAGCGCAAGAGAAATGACTGTTATATACAAGCCATCTTCATATTAACAGATAACTTCTCATCAGAAAATGATAGAGATGGACTTCCTGGTGGCCCAGTGGTTACGAATCTGACTTCCATTGCAGGGGACGTGGGTTTGTTCCCTGGTCCAGGAGCTGAGATCCCGTAGCTGTAGGGGATCAGTGCACAACTAAACCTGCACACCACAACTAAGACCCACCAGAACCAAAAATAATTAGTTTAAAATAGAAAAGCATAGAAACCGGAAGGCAATGGTATACATAAAGTGATGGGTGAATGAAGTCGTCAGCCAGAATCCTACATCCAGCAACACTGACCTTCAAAAATGAAGAATTTAGGGCATCACTGATTCAATGGACATGAGTTTGAGCAAGCTCTGGGAGATGAGGAACAGGGAAGCCTGGTGTACTTCAGTCTGTGGGGTCACAAAGAGTCGGACATGACTGAGCGACTGAACAACAACAAGGGCATTCCCAGATAAACAGTAGCTGAGGGAGTTTGTTGCCACCAGACCTGCCTTACAAGGAACACTCACGGTGTCCCTTCAGATTTCAGTGAAAGGACAGTAGATAGTACCTCCAAGCCACAGGGAGAAATAAAGATCTCCGATAAAGGCAAAACTGGGGGCAAGTATCGAGACCAGCGAGACCAGCGAGACCAGCGTTACACTTCCGGGTATGACCCCACTTTGTATTTGCCGTAGGACTTGAGAGGCAAACGCATGAACAACAAGACAGGTTTACGCTGTTGTGCACAAATGTACGAATGTGTGACTTGCAGTAACAACATAAAGCAGAAAGGATGGGGTGGCTTTGAAGCGTAGTGTGTGTGTGTGGTTGAGTGAAGTTGTCTACTTAAGTACGTTGTTATAAGCTTAGCAGGTTAAGTGTTATCTCCCTGGTAACCAAAGAAAATATCTGGGAGATACACACACACGAGAGTCTCTGAGGAAGCTGCCAGAGGCGATAAATTCAGGAAAGTGCAGGGTATTAGATCAACAGACAGAAAACCAGCTACGTTCCTGTGCACCTGCAGTGAACAGTTCAAAAGGAAATTAAGGAAGCAGTTCCACTTTAAATAGCATCTAAAAGAATAAAATGATTAAATCTAAGCAAGGGGGTGATTTAACTGTACACTGAAAGCTATAAGCCAGCGCTGGTGGAAATTAAGACCCAAATAGGTGGACAGATAGCCTTTGTTCATGGGTAGAAAGCCTTTTTTTTTTTTTTTGGCTGCACCACTCAGCCTGCAGGATCTTAGTTCCCTGACCAGGGATCAAACCTGGCCCCAGTAGTGAAAGTGGAGAGTCCTAACCACTGGACCACCCAGGAAGTCCCGGGAAGACTTAATTTCAAGATGTCGATACGACCCAAGGTGATCTGCAGCTTCAATGCAATTCTTATCAAAATTCCAACTTTATTTTTTTTTTTGCAGAAGTTGAAATGTCAATCCTCAAATTCATATGGGATTGCAAGGGGCCCCGAATAGCCAAAATAATCTTGAAAAAGAAAAAAGACACACGTTTCCCAAGTTCAAGACTTCCTACAAAGGCACAGTATTCAAAACAGTGTGGTGTTTTCATAAGGCTAGGATAGACACCCAGATCATGGAAAACAAGAGACAGTCTAGCAGTAGACGCATATCTGTGTTGTTGTTCAGTCGCTAAGTCGTGTCCAATCTTTGTGACCCCATGGACTGAAGCAACCAGGCTTCCCTGTCCATCCCTATCTCCTGGAGCTTGCTCAAACTCATGTCCATTGAGCTGATGGTACCATCCAACCATTTCATCCTCTGTCGTCCCCTTCTCCCGCCTTCAATCTTTCCCAGCATCAGGGTCTTTTCCAATGAGTCAGCTCTTCCCATCAGGTGGCCAAAGTATTGGAGTTTCAGCTTCAGCATCAGTCCTTCCAATGAACACCCAGGACTGATTTCCTTTAGGATTTACTGGTTTGATCTCCTTGCGGAACCAAGGAACTCTCAAGAGTCTCCCCCAACACCACAGTCTGAAAATCAGTTCTTCGGTGTTTCAGCGTTCTTTATGGTCCAACTCTTACATCCATACATGACTACTGGAAAAACCATAGCTTTGACTAGACCTTTGTTGGTAAAGTAATGTGTCTGCTTTTCAATGCGTTGTCTAGGCTGGTCACAGCAGTGATTTTGGAGAAAAGAGTGTCTGTCACTGTTTCCATTTCCCCTCATCTGTTTGCTTAGATGTCATCAAAATAATTTATGCACACTGAAGGACACCAGCAAGAGCGCAAAGGCAACCCACAGAAGGGGAGAAGATATTTTCCAACTACAAATCCAATAAGGGTTTAATGAGCAGAATATACTTTAAAACCTCTGAGACTCAAGAACAAAAACTCTTGAAACTCAACAACGAACGAAAAAACTCAAAAAAACCCCCAAATTAAACAAAAACTGAAAGACAACAGTGAATAAACTTCGGAAACACTTTTTACGTTAAAAGGGCACATTATATGTATAGTTTAATACATGTGCACACATGTCAACTTTGACACAACTGCGGGTGCCACTTGGGAGAGCTGAGAGCACTGAGACCTGCTTGGGGACAGCCCTTGCCCCTTCGAGACATTCCTCCAAAGAAGACGTATACATGCTCACAAGTACACGAAAAGGTAATGTCACTGGTCAGGAAAATGCCAATCAAAATCACAGTGAGAGACCACTCCCACTGTGGCAACGCTGCCTCTAAACAAAACAGGAGTTGGGGAGGATGTGGAGAAACGGAAACGTTTGTGGGCTACTGGTTGGAATGTGAAACGATGCAAACGCCGTGGAAAACAGAGTGGAGCTTCCTCAGAAGTGAAACAGAATCAGCACGTGGTCCTGCAACCCCACGTCCAAGCGTACCCTCCCCCACTCCGAAAGCAAGGTCTTGAAGAGATAATCGCACACCCGGGTTCACAGAAGCATTTTAAACATAGGCGAGAGGTGAAACAATCCGGTGTCCACTGATGGATGAATGGATATCCACATTGTGGTCTGTCCATAAATGGAATATAATTGATATTTACCTGGAAAAAAGGAAGGAAATCCTGACACAGGCTACAACATGGATGAGCGTTGAAGACTTGATACTCAGTGAAAGCCAGACACAAAGATAAATTCTGTCTGATTCTACTTATCTGAGGCTTCTAGAATAGCCAGACTCATAGAGACAGGACAGTAGAGGTCATCCCAGCATGGGGGAGGCCTTCCTTGGTGGCTCAGTGGTAAAGAGTCCACCTGCAGTGCAGGGGACACGGGTTCGACCCCTGGGTCAGGAGGGTCGCCGGGAGAAGGGCAGGGCACCCACTCCAGTGTTCTTGCCTGCAGACTCCCACGCACAGAGGAGCCCAGCGGGCTACTGTCCACTGGGTCTCAGAGTCAGACACGACCGATGACTGAGCCATCGGGGAGGTGTTGTTTAATGAGTGAGGAGTTTCTGTTTGGGAAGATTAAACAGTTTGAGAGAGAATGATGGTAGTCGCACAACAGTATGGATGAACTTACAGCTGATGTATTTAAATGTGGTTGAAAGGGTATAATTTCACACACACAGATGAACGTGGCCTTAACTGCAGGTGCTGTGTGGGTCAGAGCTGAGAGCCCTGGGGCCTACTTTGGGACTCTCTGTCCATCCCACGTGCCCACCTCTGGTTCCTGGCAGCTCCAAGGTCTGAAAGGGGCAGGGTAGGCTCTGGTAAGGTGCTGGGCCTGGCTCCCAGATCCAGGGGCTGTGGAGGGGGAATCAGGCCCCAGCTTTGTCCCCAGAGTCAGTGGCCCCGGGCAGTTGGGAAAAGGGATCTGGTCCCACAGACGTACCTGTGCACTCAGGGACAAGAGTCGTGGCCAGAGTCTCAGAGGAATCAGATGCTCCTCTCTGGGGCTTCCAGCTGTTACCCAGGCATGGAGGAGCCGCCGGAGTGTCTGCAGGGGGAATGCGGTGGGCCTGCGGTGGGTTGGGGTCCGGCCTCTTAGCTGATGGGGGAAGGGCTGCGAGCGGGAGCAGCCTGCGGAGGGGCTGCTGTCCAGGGGAAAGGACTCCTCCCTGAAGAGGCGGGCCTCTCAACACAGGACGGGCGCCCCTAGATGCAGGGCCGGGAGGAGAGGAACAGGGCCAAGGGGACGCGGGAACAGGGCCACCTTGGCACACAGAGACGAGAGGATGGGCACACGGGGACGCAGGGGCTGGGGCACAGGGGCGTGGGGATGCAGGGGCTGGGGCACAGGGGCATGGGGATGCAGGGGCGGGAGCACAGGGGTGTGGGGATGCAGGGACGGGAGCACAGGGGCGTGGGGATGCAGGGACGGGAGCACAGGGGCAGGGGGACGCAGGGGCTGGGGCACAGGGGCAGGGGGACGCAGGGGCTGGGGCACAGGGGCGTGGGGATGTGGGGACGGGAACACAGGGGCGTGGGGTCGCAGGGGGTAGGAGCACAGGGGCATGGGGGACTGGGGGGCAGGGGGGGGGGCAGGGGGACCTGGGGTGTGTAGGGAGGGGCGCAGGCACAGGGAGTGGGGCTGGTTGTGCTGTGGCACTGGGTGACCTCAGGGAGGCCACACCCACAGGGAGGTGTCGCATGGTGGATGGTCATTGTCACCACACTGAGAGCCACAGCGGGGGGGCCTGGGGCTGTGAGGGGGGGTGTGGGCCCCCCCCTGGCTCAACTCTGGGCCTGGCTCACGGCCGCGTCCCCAGCAGGACCGCAGTCAGCACAGCCCCGCCTGAGACCGGGCGGGCCACCCGGTCGGCCTGTCTGACCCCTCCAGGCCCTGGACTGGCACCAGGGCAGTGCAGTCCCTTTTGTCCTCTGGGTACCAGGGCGCCAGAGAGGGGCTGGCCTGAGGGGGCAGGAGAGGGTCCCGGATCCCAGCTCGGCCTCCGAGGAGTGGCCCCAGCTCCTGCCCGAGCTCTGAGGCCCGGCTCACCCTCCTCTGCCTGCCACACGGCCCTCGGGGTTTCTCCGGCGGCTGGGCTCCTTTCCCAGGGCCGCTGACTCCACCCCTCACCCCAGGGCTCTAGGAGAGCTGTCCTCCGGCCGAGCCCGTCTTCTGAACGCTCCCTTCCTCCCCGCCAAGGGCAGGCCTTTCCCAGCCTCGCTCTGGAGAGCGCCCCTCCCCAGATCCCGTTTACGGGGATGGACCCAGGACACGGCTGGGCAGGGAGGTGGCCGGGCGGCGGGGAGGTCACCTCCCACCCACACGCGTGTGTGGCATGGCACCCGAGCTCGCAGCAGCCGCTGGAGGACGGGAGGCTGGGCAGGCACACCCCCACCCCAGCACGGACCCTCGAGCCCTCAGCCCACTTCCGTGCCCCCACGGTGACCGTCTCCACAGTGACGCAGACGGAAGGGCTGGGAAGCTGGCGCTGGGCGGGGAGGGAAGTGCTGCTCACAGCCCCGCCCGAGCCATCACGTGAGGGGTTTGCGCTGGTCATGTGACCCCAACCACCGACCTGAAGCTGCCGGGCAAAGTGGACATGAGCCCCCATCCCTGGCTGACCCTGCCCTGGGCCCTGGTCCTGCTGCTAGGGCTGCAGCCGCGAGGCCTGGAGGCCAGGGGTGAGTGTGGCCCAAGGCCCCCATCCCCGCCCCCGGGGCCCCCCCCTCCATCCCCGCTCGCTCCATCCCCTGCGCCCCCCACCTGGCTCCCTCCCATCCACCTCGATTGCCCTCGCCGAGGCCCCATCCCCCCCACCCCTGCGGCCCCCACGGCTCCCCCCACCCCCCGCTGACTGTGGTGCCCTCCAGCCCACAGACCCACGGACCCTGAGTTTCAGGAGGCCTACTTCGAGCAGCTTCTGGACCATTTCAACTTTGAGAGGTTTGGGAACAAGACCTTTCGCCAGCGGTTCCTGCTGTCAGGTGAGCTGCCCGGGACAGTGCCCACTGTCAGGGGGGTGCCCTCCCCCACCCCTCACCCGCCTCCACCCGACAGAGAAGTTCTGGAAGAGGGGCGAGGGGCCCATATTCTTCTACACCGGCAACGAGGGGGACGTGTGGTCCTTTGCCAACAACTCGGGGTTCATCCTGGAGCTGGCAGCGCAGCAGGGGGCCCTGGTCGTCTTTGCCGAGCACGTGGGTACCAACCGGGGCCGGGGGGGGGGGTGTGGGGGTGCGCCCCGGGGGCTCAGGGTCAGTCCCCCACCCCCGCCACTCGCCCGCCTGCAGCGTTACTACGGAAAGTCGCTGCCTTTCGGTGAGCGGTCCACGTGGCGCGGGTACACGGAGCTGCTGACGGTGGAGCAGGCCCTGGCTGACTTCGCAGGGCTGCTCCTGGCGCTGCGGCAGGAGCTCGAGGCCCCCGACGCCCCGGCCATCGCCTTTGGCGGCAGGTTCGTCAGTGTCTCCTCTCTCCCCAGCAAGAGTGCTCGGCCCCGCCCAGAACTTCTGTGGGTCTTGGACGTGTCGGGTCCTGGGGGGCGTGGGGTGGGAGGCCCTGAGAAGGGAGAGGCCGCCGAGTCTCCGTTGCAGGCAGTGGGCGCTGGGGGTGCCCTGGGCTAACTCCGCTGCCACACCAGCTATGGGGGGATGCTCAGCGCCTACCTGAGGATCAAGTACCCACACCTCGTGGCCGGAGCCCTGGCGGCCAGCGCCCCTGTGGTCTCGGCAGCCGGCCTCGGCGACCCCTACCAGTTCTTCCAGGACGTCTCCGCGGTGAGCAAAGGCCCTGGCCCCTCCCTACCCTGGGCAGCCCGGCCAGTGGGTGCAGCCACACCCTTCCTCCCTCCAGGACTTCCAAGGCCAGAGCCCTGAATGTGCCCTGGCTGTGCAGGACGCGTTCCGGCAGATCAGGGACTTGTTCCAGCATGAAGGTGAGGCGGCTGCCCCCCACCCTGCCACCATCCCGCCTCCCCACGTGGGCCTGCAGCCCCCACAGGCCCGTGTCCTCCCCGCAGCCCTGCACGTTGTCAGCCAGGAGTTCGGTACCTGCCAGCCCCTCTCAGGACCAAAGGACCTCACCCAGCTCTTCGGCTTCGCCCGGAACGCCTTCACCGTGCTGGCCATGATGGACTACCCCTATGCCACCGACTTCGTGGGCCACCTTCCTGCCCACCCCGTCCAGGCACGGCGCCCGCCCCTGCCGCCCGGAACCTGGGGAGGGGCCCGGCCACCCTGGGGTGCTCAGAGCCAGCCCGCCCCGGGTCCTTGTGCCCGCTCAGCCCTGGGACCTGGGAGGCTCTTGGGGGGGCATGGCTGGCTGAGGCGCTCTGTGGCTCCCCCAGGTTGGCTGCAGCCGGCTGCTGAGTGAGAGCCGGAGGATCGCGGGGCTTCGCGCACTGGCTGGTGCGTCTGCACCCCTGCCCCGGTTGGTGCTGAGCGCAGGGGGCCCCGAGTTGGTGGAGGGGAGCCAGGCCCAGGGAAGGCGGTGTGGGGCGGGGCGAACGGAGGCTGGCACTTGGCCCCTGGGGAGGAAGTGGCCACCCTGTGGGCCGTCCCCCTGCAGAGCACGGCTCCAGGGCCTTCTGGAAGGCCCCCAGTGCAAAGGGCAGCACATCCTGCCCCAGCCCACCCTGCAGGGAGGGGGCATATCAGGTGGGCCGTCCGCCCCCTAGGACCAACACCCCGCTCCTCACTGGGCCCTAGAGCCCGGACCCCCACACAACCCCTCTAAGCGGACAGGGTGGGTGTCCAGGCACCCGGCCCCAGCACCCCTCTCCCCCAGGTCTGGTGTACAACTCCTCTGGCACAGAGCCCTGCTATGATATCTACCTGCAGTACCAGGCCTGTGCCGACCCCACGGGCTGCGGCTTGGGCAGTGATGCCAAGGCCTGGGACTACCAGGTACAGGGGGCTGGGGGCCCAGGGCTGCCGGGTACAAGGGGGCTGGGGGCCCTGGGCAGCTGGGTACGGGGGGCTGGGGACCCAGGGCGGCCGGGTACGGGGGGCTGGGAGCCTGGGGCTCCACGGGCCAGCCTGATCGCGGTGCGGCATCTGGCAGGCCTGCACTGAGATCAACCTGACGTTCTCCAGCAACAATGTGTCAGACCTGTTCCCTGAGCTGCCCTTCACTGAAGCCCAGCGCCAGCAGTACTGCCTGCACACGTGGGGCGTGTGGCCCCGGCAGGATTGGCTGCAGACCAGCTTCGGGGGGGCCGGTGAGGCCCACGCCGGGGGTGGGGGCGCGGTTCCTCCCCCTGCACTGAGCAGGCTGTTTCCCAGGCTCCAGGACCCGGCCCCTGGGTCAGGATGAGGGGCCCCCCGGTCCCCACCACACTCCCTGCGTCCCTTTCAGACCTCAGAGCTGCCAGCAACATCATCTTCTCCAACGGAGACCTGGACCCCTGGGCGCGGGGCGGGGTGAGTCACGCGGGGGCCCCGCTGCCTCCTCTGTCGGTTCCCTTTCTCCTTCCAGTGGCCTGGCGTCTGCTCGTTCACTGTCCATGGTCACCTCTGGTTTCTAACGGGGCCACTCTCCTCAAGACCCTGTGGGGGCCACGTCCCACCTGCTGGGACGAGCAGCGGTGCGCTGGGGGCTCAGCCCAGAGCTAACGCCCCCGACACGGGCTCCTCCACCACCAGATCCAGAGCAGCCTGAGCGCTTCCGTCCTCGCCATCACCATCCGCGGGGGCGCGCACCACCTGGACCTCAGGTGCGGCCCCGCCTGGGGAGGGGCCAGGATGCAGCGGGTGCGATGGGGGGCTCGGGGCCGGCCCCGCCCAGCTGAGCACCGCCCTGCCCGCCCCTCAGAGCCTCCCACCCAGACGACCCCGCATCCGTGGTGGAGGCCCGCAAGCTGGAGGCCGCCCTCATCGGCAAGTGGGTGGAGGCGGCGAGGCGCATCCGGCTCCGGGGCTGAAGGCTACGCGCTGCAGGGCGAGAGACCACTGGCTGGGGCCTGAGGCGAGGCAGGGGCAGGCGAGCTGTGCCAGGGCGGGCAGGGCCTCGCCCACAGAGGTGCTGGACACACATGGCTGGCCTGTCCGGCGTGTCCAGTCCGACCCCTGCCCCTGAGGCCCTGGACCCTTGCACGCTCACACCACCTCCTCAGCTTGGCTGTTAAATAAAGCAGAGTTCTCGGCTCCATGTGCTGTCTGGGTGTCGGGCACTCGGGTCTTTACCGCGGCAGGAAAACCCGAGGTACCAAAGCCAATGGCCACCCCAGTGATCCTCTGCCCTTCTCAGCCACCCTCTCCATCCCCAAAGACTGAAGTGACCCCTGCGACCCTCAAGTCCACCTGCTTGGGGCCAGGCCTGCACAGGGTGGGGGGCAGGCTGCTTCACTGGGTCCTCCGGCCCCACCAGGCCACGGAACGTCAAGGGGGAAGTCGCGGTCCGCAGTCCGGACGAACCATTGCCTAAGCGGCTCCTCGGCTGCAGGGTGGTGGCAGGGGGCATGGTGTGCCCTCTGGCCGAGTTTCTGCACACAGGCAGCCAGGGCCACAGTGGCAGGACCCGCACACCTCTGGGTACAAGCCCCGCTGGGCCTGTGGGCAAGGGGGACAGCAGCCTCCCAGGACGGACACAGAAGGGCCATCGGGACCAAGTGCCAACTATGGGTGAACCGGGGCGGGGGGGAGGCCCTGGCAGGCCGGTGGCTGTGGCCTGTGCAGAGGCTGCTGGAACATAGCGTGTCCCCTCACACCTGGGGAAGGGGTCGGCCTGGCCCATAGGAGCGCTGGGCTGGGACTGGGGCCGGCCCAGCCCGGGAATCTGGCTGCCTGCTGGAAAGCCACGCCCTGGTGAGTTCAGGGCAGTCTCTCAGTCGTGTGTCTTTGCGACCCCATGGACTGTAGCTCACCAGGCCTCCCTGTCCATCACCAGCTCCCAGAGTTTCCTCAAACTCATGTCCATTGAGTCAGTGATGCCATCCAACCATCTCATCCTCTGTCATCTCATTCTCCTCCTGCCTTCACTCTTTCCCAGCATCAAGGTCTTTTCCACTGAGCCAGGTCTTCACATCAGGTGGCCAAAGTATTGGAGTTTCAGCTTCAACATCAGTCCTTCCAATGAACACCCAGGACTGATTTCCTTTGGGATTTACTGGTTTGATCTTGCAGAACCAAGGAACTCTCAAGAGTCTTCTCCAACACCACAGTTTGAAAATCAATTCTTCGGTGTTTCAGCGTTCTTTATGGTCCAACTCTTACATCCATACACGACTACCGGAAAAACCATAGCTTTGACTAAACAGACCTTTGTTGGCAAAGTAATGTCTATGCTTTTTAATACGCTGTCTAGGTTGGTCATAGCTTTTCTTCCAAGGAGCAGGCGTCTTTTAATTTCACTTTCACAGCCTGGTCAGCCCTAAGGAATGGGTGCTGCCCACTGAACAGAAGGAACCTGAGAGGCCAGCCAGGCTTTTGAGAGGAGCAGCAGGTGCTGACACCCCACACCCAGGGCAGCAGGCAGAGCACAGGGCCCACTGAGGCCCATAGCCAGCATCTCACACCCTCACCCTGGGGCCGCCTTCCTCAGCACTTGCGCTGTGGGCAGACTTTTCCAAACTCCCCGGGACAGAGCCAAAGCCGACATCTATGGAAACAGGAAACCGGACCAGCCGCTGCCCCTTGCCCCAACCTCACACTGGAAATCAGAAAATAAAGATGAACCAGATATCATTCAGAACAAGTGTACTTTTATCATGGATAAGAAGTCCATCTGTCGGGCTGGGAGCTGGTGAACAGGCCACCCAGCCCTGCCCAGCCCTGCAAAGGCAGGGGCGGATCCCTGAGTCCAACGTGTAAACACCACAGCCAGCCAGGAGCCCGAATCCCCATGAGGTCAGGACGCCCCGAGACCCTGGGCCGGGCGTGTTCACAGGCTGTGACCCCGAGGCTGGGCTGCACTGGGCTGAGCCCTCCGGCCCTGTCTCTGATCACATCGCGGGCTCTGGGCCAAAGTGGCCTGGTGTGACCAGACGCCCAGGACCCCGAGGAAGCCCTTGCAGGGCAGCAGGAGAGTGTTCAGGCTTCAGGAATGTAGTCATGATTTGATTTTCTAGGAAGAAGGAAGAAACTCGCTGAGCGGACAGGATCCCCAGAATCACACCGCCCGTTTATTCCTGTGTCTTCCAAACGGTGATCCAACCGGAACCAGGCGAGGAGCACAGAACCGGCAGCAGAGCACCGGATGCCCAGTGGCCACCCCGAGCAGCTACGAGGTCCTGAAACATCCTGGCCCTGTGGCCCCCGGCCTCTGTCACCAGCCCGGCCTGGAGCAGGTGCCGCCAGCCGGGGGGACACTGCACAGCCAAGGTCAGGGCCCGGGTCTTGCCGACAGGCATCCCCGCGGACAGCACATATCAGCCTCCTGGGCAGCGCCTACTCGAGAGCCGTCCTGCCCTAGGAGGGGGCCCAGATGGGCAGGGGGTGAGCCTCTGTGTTGAACACGTAGGTGTCCAGGCTCAGCAGGTCGAGGTCGTCGGAGAAGAGCAGATACAGGTATTTGAGCGTCTCCCCCAGAAAGAAGCTCTCCATCTTGTCCCTGGGCTGGGGGTGGTGGCGGTCCTGGACATTGCCGATGGAAGAGTAGCCGCCCGAGGGAACCTGTTTGAGAGCAGAGGCTGCAGCGTCACGATGCTGGCTCAGCCCTCTGGAGGGAGGGAGCCCCCGACCCTGCCCCAGAACACACGGCCCCCCAGGGAAGGGCCTGGGCGGGGAGGACACCAAAGCCCACAGGGGAACGGCGACCCTGGAGGTCGGCCACGGTTCCATTCACTGACCAGATGCCAAGTGCCACCTCCCAAACCTGTGCAGGCCTCACAAAGGCCCCAAGGCCACCCGAGGGGTGTCGAGTCCACCTTAGGTGCCACAGGGTTAAGGTCATGTCTCAGCCCTGCCAGGGTGGGCAGTGAGCCCTGGGCAGAGCAGAGGGGGGAGGGTGGTTGTGGCCCCCGGCCTGGGGAGTAGCAGCCCAGAGGTCACCCACCGCCTGGGTGGGAACATGCTGCCAAGCCACACGGAGGACCCAGGAGAGACATGTTCTGTGCGCCTCGAGGCACTGCAGGGACCCTCCCGGCACAGCCGTCCCCCAGACAGGACAGACGGACGTCCCGACCCCCTGGGCCCTCACAGCCAGGGCAGGGCCTCCCCGTGCAGCCCCTGGGAGGCGGCAGTGAGGCCCTGGGGCCACAGTGGGCGGCTCACCCGCGTGTAGGTGTTGAAGCTGTGCAGGATCTCCCAGCCCCAGTCCTGGTACTTGCGGTCGCCCGTGAGGCGGTACAGGTAGAACAGGCTCTCCACGGTCTCGGGCCGCAGCAGGTTGTGTCTGTCGGCCGCCTGGGGAGGCACACGGGCTCAGGAGGTGCCTGCCCGCACTCCCATCTGGCCCCAGCCCCGGGCCCAGCATGGCTCACCTTGACCTGAACGTCCTTAACGGCCTTCGTGCGCTGCAGGTTGAAGTGTGCGATCTCGGGGCTCAGCCCCGTCTCCATCTGACGGTACATCTGGTAGCAGGTGTCCATGAGCGCCTGGGCCAGCTCCATGTGCTCAGCAGGCAGGCCGTGGTGGGCGCCCAGAGCCAGTGTCCCCGGCAGGAAGCACACCAGGTGGTCCTGAAACCACAGGGTCACCTCGTCAGCAGGTCCGGCGCCGTCAGGCCTCAGACAGGGGACTGAGCTGCAGGCCAAGCACCTGGGGCCCCACACGGGCAGGGGAGAAGCTTCTGGAAGGACCACCTCAAAGGCTGACGGAGCCCTGGCTGCAGGAGGGCAGGCGCAGGTGCAACTGGGAGTGGGGGCTCCCCCAGAGTGGGGAGGAGAGACTCAGAGCAGGGCAGAGGTCCTGGAGGAAGGACTCGGAGCAGGGCAAGAGTCCTGGAGGAGGGACTTGGAGAAGGGCAGGGGTCCTGGAGGGGGTGCTCTGGGGTGGGGGCCTGGCACCCCAAAAGGCTCAGCTCTTGTTGCTGCTGTGACAGGACACCCACATCCGCCCGGGACCGCTCACAATCCACGGCCAGGATAACAAGGTTCCCCCGGCTGTCCCCACTCTCAAGAACCATCAGACACCAAGCACAAAGGCTGGGTCCCCAAGCTGCCTTGAGGCCAGATCAGGGAAATATGCTCCCACTCACCATCTTGGCGCTGAAGCGGCCGTGGTTGAGCTCCCCCACGAAGGTCAGCTTCCTAGGCTCAGATCTAGCGAGCAGGTGCTTCCTGATCCCGTCCACGGCTTCCAGGTAGTCTTCCAGCAGCCTGCGCAGACCAGTGGGGCCTGTGTGCTCTGGCCAGGCGGGCGCACAGCCCTCAGTTCCACAAACAGGGCGTGGCCCCGAGCTCCTGGCCCCGGGCTCCTGGCCCCGTGTCGGATCTATGAGGCCCGGCCCTGCCGGCCCCATGGGGGTCAGCCTCACGGGCTTCTGCGCCGCCCCCACTCCAATGAGGCCAGTGCCTCCCAACCTCCCCCAAGGGGCCACTGGAGACCAGCCTCTGCCCGCCTGATTCACCCTGAACCAGCCTGCCGGCTCCGCAGTCAGAGACACTTCCTGGGCCACAGTCACCCCAGGCTTGAGGCCTGAGAGGATCCCAGCGCCCCACCGGCCTCTATCTCTATTTTATAATTGGACAAGGCTGCTCCCTGGGAATGTGTGAGCTGTCAGTGTCAAAGCGCTAAGTTCAAGGATGCCCACATGCCCCGGCTGGAGACACCCTTCTCTGAGCCCAGGGGGCCACCCCAAAGGCAGAGAAACAGGCCTCACTGCCTCTCCTTCTTCCCGCCCTGGATCCACTGCTTCAGCAGGTACTCGTAGTAGCTGTCGGCCCTGGCGCCCAGGGTGAACACGCCCAGGTGGGTGAAGCTGCCGCTGTTGGTGTTGATGAACATGGGCACCAGCCCGTCCAACTTCCCGCGCAGGGCGTGCACGCGCCTCGTCACCTCCTCTGCGGCCTCCTGGGGCAGACGATGGGGGGTGGTGAGCGGGTGGGTTGCGCGGAGAGGCTGCCCTCCGACACAGCGCCTGGATGGCTGACCGTGGGACTGAACCTGTCCTCGAGACGCTTCCCAGCCCCGAGCCGGGGGGACAGGTTAGGAGCAAGTGGCCTGCATGGCGTGACCATGTCCCAACAACAAGACAGCACAGGACCGCCTAGTCAGTACCTGGCCAGGGACCTGCTGGCGGCCTCCTACACGGAAGACACATGGTGCGTGGACAGACACACGGCGACACACCACTGATTCAACAATCAAACCCGACTGGAGACACCAGCACACACCCAGGGGGAGGCAAAGTGACAGCTGGACGGGTGGACCCAGCCCGGAGCCCTCCTGCCAACGTCCCTCGCAGCACACCGGCTGCAGGTCGGCAGTGACCAGCCCAGAAATGGGTTCACCACGTCCAGGGTTCTCTAAGCTCAGAAAGGAAGCCTCGGGACCGGTCCCGCCACCTGGAGACAGCAGACTCACTGCCCAGGCAGACGGCAGCCACGGCAGAAGACGGCACCCGCTGAGATCGGGCAGAGCTCCGACAGCAGCGGGTGCCTGGCTGCCCAGGGCTGTGGAGGGACGGACGGGATGTCGGTGAGCAGCGCTGGGGGCGCGTGGGCGGAGGGAACAGCTAGAGGGTGACAACGACCAGACACACGAGCACAGCCGCAGTCACGGGAGAGAGCGGGACCTCTAGACACAAAGGTCTCAACAAAACACAAGACGGGGGTGGGCGGAGAGGACAGGGAAACCTGAGCGGGTGCCGACGCGCAGACAGACCCGCCCCAGGAGGGGCCCTGTACATGCAGGTATCAGGCGCTGCTGCAGACGCGGAGACAACCAGAGCAGTCACAGGCACACAAGTCCGCCATCCTGCACACGCAGGCTCAGCACCGCCGAGCAGGAGCCCCGCCGGCTCAGCACCCCGGCTGCCCACCGGGGACGGTGTGCGTGGCCCAGTCTGGACGCCACAAAACGGACGACCACGACGTCACCTACACGGACCTGAGGACAAAACCCAGACCTCCAACACATCCCGTGGCACTCAGCCACAACAGAGCAGGCGGTCCTCGCCCCTGCAGGAGGGCCCAGGACACTGGCAAGTGGACCCCAGGCCACGCCGAGCGCGGCCGAGAAGCCATCAGCTGCCGGGGCCCTGAGGACACGGGACTGCACGGGGGCGGGCCAGGCAGAGGACTCGGCCTCCAGTCAAGGCCTCTCATGTCTGCACCTCTGGTATCACCAGAAAATGTGGTTCTCCAGGAGAACGTGGGCCAACAACCAAAACCGACACGACTCTTGTGGCCCAGGACACATGACCACGCAGACCTGCACTTGCCTCCAGGAGCCAGAAATGGCCCCACAGAAAACCCACGCCAGCTGGAAGCAGAGCCCCTACATACCTGAAATTTCTTATCCCCCGTGAGACGAGACAGCTCTCGGAACTCCAGCTGAATGCTTGTCACCTCAGCCACCGTGCTATCAGAGGTCCATCGGGGTGGGTGAGCAACTCCAGTGCCAATGTTTACATCGGAGTATGGAATCTTAGAGGGTGTTCGGAAGGCAGGCATTAAGCGATTTCCAAAATCCTCCTGATACACAACACAGAGAACAGTCAACGATTCCTGTTGCTCGGCGGCCTTGTCTCCACGACACGAGGGTAAACCCAACACCCATTTTCATCAGGCTCAGTGGACAGACCCAAGCATGCTGGCTTCACGAGACCCACCCCTGGCAGCTACAAACACCGAGCTGGACTCAATGAGTTCAGAATGACCTCACCTGCAGGCAGCAGGCTGGCAAAATGCTGCTTCAGCCAGCCACGTGCTCGGAAACAAGTGTGAGTGCCCTCGAGGAGACAGTACTGGAAACAAATGTCCCCTCCCCAGCCCAATCCCGCGAGAAAAGCATTGACTGCTGAGCACTTGTGACCCCAGGCCCCCCGGACGCGAGCAGACCCGGTGCCGGGACACTCACAGCCTTCTTCAGGAAGAGGATGTCCCCAGACAGGTGGAAGGCACTCAGAAGCCCCCCCAGGATCCGGATTGTGCTCTCAAACAGGTTGACGTCCACATCTTTCTGAAACCGTAACTTCCTGGATACCCAGTTCCTGGCTTCTTGAAATTCTACCACGTGGAACAGCAGAGGGGCAGGAACAAGGTAAGAGCCGGCATTCCCCTGACCGCTCCCTCTGGGGCCACGCACACCCCTGCGGGGTTTCGACGGCACCTCCTCATGCAGGAGGGGGAGCCCAGGCGTCCTCCAACCGCACAGAGAACGGGGGCCAGCGTGCAGCTGGGGAGGCCGTGCAGTGTGAGCACCAGTGCAATCAGAAGGCGGAACAGGGCTGTGGGAGCCCTGGTTCAGAGACATCTGAGGACACGTCACCCGCCTCACCCCGCCCGCAGCGACAAGCACCGAGAGGGAGACTCAGGGCGCTGCTGGCCGCTGCGTCGGCCACGTGTCACCTCCCACGACAGGGCCCCTCCTGACCGCGACAGAAACACGGGCTGCAAACACCCCTGGAGTCCAGCCTCCACCACACTCGGCTCTCTGCAGGAGGCGCAGGGCTCGCGGATGTGTGCGGACAGAGGAACTGCCCGCGGCCAGCACAGCCACCCTGGCCCCCAGGACAAGGGGAAGCACAGCCCAGCAGGACGTGGTGTGCGGTCACCTCCCAGACCAGGCTCACTCGGGCCCGAGGGTCATGCGTGGCCAGCTCGAGCCCACCATGGGGACGAGTGGGTACCTTTCCTTAGCCCCAAAATCCACATGGTGTCCAGGGCGTCGATCAGCGTGAGGCCGAGGCCGAACCACTCGCTGAAGGACCTGGTCAGGGGCTTCAGCTCGTCGTGGCCCCAGGCAAACTTGCGGTATCCGGCCCACGCGTGGCGGAAGGCGTCTACCACGGCCTTCTGGCGCTCGTTCTGTGAGGCTGGGAGGAGGAAAGCAGGGCATGGGCACCCAGACAGAGCTGCTTTGAGGCCCCACAGCGAGGGAGGCTGCCATGGGGGCACCGTAGGCCGCAGTGAAGGCCCAAGCTGAAACTGCCACCTGGCCCAGGCTCGTCCGCCCTCCAGGAAACGGCGAAGGAGCAGAAGCAGAGGAACCAATGTGCCTGGGGGTGCAGTCTGGTTTGTGGACATCAAACGTGACAGGCGCTTGTGACCCGGACAAGAAAACCTTGTCTGAACAATACAGAAGTTCTTTAAAAAGTAGCAATAGAGCTACCATATGACCCAGCTGCCTACTCCTGGCTACACATCCAGAAAAAAGCCAGACTGAAAGGATACAAGCCCCCCAGTGTTTACTGCCACACTGTTAGAGTAGCCAAAACATGTAAGCGACCTAAATGTCCAGCAAGAGAGAACTGAATAAAGAAAATGAGCTGCATGTATACAACAGAATATTACTCGGCCACTCAAAACAATGAAGTAATGGCATTTGCTGCAACGTGGGTGGACCTAGAAATTGTCATAGTGAATGAAGTAACTCAGACGAAGTAAAAGTGCCCTATGACATCCCTTATACATGGAACCTAAGAAAGAATCATACAAACAAACTTACTTGCAGAACAGAAAGGGACCCAAAGACTTCGAGAATGAACTTATGGTTGCCGGGAAAGTGAAAGCCGGGAGGAGACGGGGAGTTTGGGACAGACTTGTCTATAATGCTCTATTCTAAATGGGTCAACAACAAGGATCGACTTCACAGCACACGGCATCCTGCTCGGGGTTACACGGCGGTCCACGCGGGAGAAGAGTCTGCAGCAGGATGGATTCAGGTGTGTGTCTGGTCGAGCCCTTTCCCTGTTCATCTGAGACCATCACAACCCCATTAATCATCCACACTAGAATACAAAATAAAAGTGAACATGGCTGCAGCACTGGACACTGAAAGACACCTATCCAGGAGCCAAACGTCGTCACCAAAGCTACAGAGAGTGCCTGCCCCACAGGAGCCTGCTCTGCCTGGGTGTCCAGGGCTGAGCGGAGCCCATGAGGGACGGCAGGAGCTGAACGACCGTCCCACCTCTCGAGCGTGGCCTTTGCCACGTCTCAGTAGCAGCGCCAGCCGAGGCCCAGAGCGGGCAGGCGGACCTTACCTGGGCTGGCCTGAAGCCTCACTGCCTTTGGGGAGGGCCTGGGGGGAAACTCTGCCTTCTTGCCAGGAGGTTCAGTGCCCTGCTGTGGCTTGGTCCCTGCTCCCCTCCAGCTGCAGGGAGAAAAACAAGAATGCTCAGAGCAGGGGCAGAGGTGTGGATGCCCCATGGCTGCCACTGAGCTCGGGCTCAAACTCGCACGCTACCCAGGGGACCACTAGTGGACAAGCCACCAAACACCCTGTTGCACAAACGCACACAGTTTGAAACAAAGGAGACACTTGTTAGCACTTTCTCTTTGTTAAAAAAACCCAAAAAACACTGGTTCCCACACTGAGACCATCTCTGATGCTCGCAGTACCTGAGGCCGTCTCTCTGCGCCTCTGCTCCCCAGCCAGCCTCTCCCACCACCTCTGCCCTCCTCTGGGTCTGGTCCTGCCTCCTCTCCTGGGCGTCTCCATCGGGCGCTCTAATCTGCAGGTTGGGGGGTCCTCGTCGGAAATGCTTTGGGGGCTTCTGGACAGAGACAAGAGTCACTTGTGCGATGATTCCATCCCGCTTCTAGGACGCTGCCCCCTCCCCAGTCAGACCTGGAGCCACACAGGGAGCTCTGTGGACTAGCTGAGCAGTTGCAGTTTCCTAGAAGAAATGATTTCCATTTTTCATACGATATGCAGCTCTGAGAGGAGCCCCTTTCTCGTCAGCTCCTGGCTCTACCTGATGGAGGCTCTGCCAATGGGCGAGTGTAGCCCTGGAGGGTCGGTTAAGCCCCGGGCCACAGCGTGTCTGGGAGTCAGACCCTAAAGGTAGCAGGGCAGGGTTAAACTGCCCCATCCCTGTCGATGGAGCCACAGAGAACACTGTCCAGGCCTGCACCCGGACGCCCAGCTCAGCCTGGGAAGACTGCGGCAGAGGCGGCCAGTCAGTGATAAAGCGCTGTGGGAGGGCACACTCATCCTGGCTCCAGCCCCCCAACAGTGGCTGTGACAGCAACTCCTCAAGCTCACAAGGACACAGACTCGTGAGTGGAAAAGCCTTTGGCTGCAGCCATGGACACCATGGACACCCATGGACACCTTGGAGGAGGATCCGGGAAGACACCCCCCTTCCAAGATGCAAACCCCACCGAGCCGGGCCCCCGGGTCACGAAGAGTAGGTGTGGCCGAAACAAAACTCCATGGATGAAACAGGTCTCGGGGACGAGTGCTGACATCAGACCCAGGGAGGAGGTCCCAGTGGCCTGAAGATGCGCAGGGGCCCCAAGACTTGCTCCACAGGAGAGGTGCATGCTCACACCTTCATTTCCAGGCCCCTCCTGGACACCAGAGTCCAGGTCATGGACGCTGAGGTGTGGAAACGTGTCTCTCGGTGGGGAAACAGTCATGTTCTGCTGCCACGTGAAGTCACAAGAAATCAATACACAAGAGAGTGACCACAGAAGTGACAGAAGGAATGCTCTTGGCTCTAAAGAGAGAAACCGGCTCTCTAACACACAGACCTTCCAGAGAGACGGGGTGAGAGCAGCCTCCTGTCCCTCCCAGGCACTCTGCGGGGTGTGATGCCAGCATCAGTCCCAGAGGCTCTCCCTGGGGGCGCCTGGGCCCACTTGGACACCCCAGCCCGTGGGAGCGTGTCCCTGGCACAGAGCACCCCGGGCTCTCAAAGGCCGGCCCCTCTCCTGGGGTGGGGACTTGCCCTGGCTCTCGCTGACCCCATCGCCCTTTAGTCTCCACGTCCTCCCCTGCCCCAGCTCCCCACCCTGGACGGCTCGGGCCCCCCAGGACGAGGCTTCACCCCTTCCCCCACCCTTGCTGGATGGCAGGCACCACGCACCTGCTCCTACCCCACCCTGCTGACCCCAGTGTGATGCTGAGGCCCCAGCACCTCCGTCTGGGCAGGCCCAGAGTGGAGCCCCGCCTGACCGTCCCTGGCCAGTAGCTCCCACAGAAAAGGGATGGTCTCTCTCACCTCCCAGGGACCCGGAGCGCAGACAGACAAAGAAGACGGAGGACAGAATGGCCCTCCTCCTCTCCACACGTCCCCTCCGTCCCAGCAGCCCAGAGCGAGGAGGCTCAGGTTCAAGCCTCAGACACGCGGCAGGAAGCAGAATTCTTCCCAGTCCCTCTCAAACAGCCCATGCTGTGCTGAAGCGCTTCTGGCCTGGAGCCTCCTTACGACTCCACATTCCGTTTACTCCAAGTACCTGAGGCGACAGCCCCGCCACGGTCTCTGGGTTCTCAGCTGCTTTCCGAGGAGCTGGCAAGACGGGAGGATTTGCTGGTCTCATCTTCTGCCGTGCTGCCGCCGACCTGCCGTCCACAGCTAAACAAGAGAACCTATTTCATCTCAAATACGCCTCAAGGCCCAGAGGAGAGTCAAAGGGCGCTGGAAACAGCACCTACACAGCCAGCACTCCTGGAAAAGGACAGGCTGGGGCCTCCGAAAAGGGCAGGTCAAGGAATTCCAGAGTGGCCACAGGGAAGCAAACCTTTCCCGTAGCACCTGGCAGCTTCTGTCTTTATCCCCACCCACAACCCAAACACTTGGCCTTTATTTTTTCCACTTCAAGGAGGGCCCACGGTGGCACAAAGGCCATTCTCGGGAGCAACCCGCGGGGGCTCTGCAGCTTTCCTCCTCCAAGAAGCCACGCAGCAGAACCCAGGAGGGAGCCGCCCCTCCTCCCGGCACCTGCGCTTCCTTCCCAGCACTGCGGTGCATGCCGGGAAGTGCCTGCAGCGCGGTGCGTGCAGACTCCGCCTGTGCCCTCGGACCTGGATCTCAGTGCGAGATGCCCGGGACGACACGACACGCCGCTTCTCACAGCAGACGTCTGGGAAACAGTCACACACCGCAGATTAATAGCCGCCTTATAGCCGGGGGCTGGGAACATTCTAGGCTTCTCCCTATCTCACTTCCTGCCAATGAGTTGAAGTCTACGCCTCCTGCCGCTGCCAGATCGCTGTGCCACCGCTTAGTCAGCCCTCAGGACCCCCGAGGATCATGCAGCTGGTACCTGTCCAGTCGTCGGCCACGTGGACATAGGACAAGAGGCCGAAGAGCATCAGGACCACCAGCAGGAAGAGGACCACCGTCCGCTGTAACCTCGACAGCTGCTTCCATTTCTGAGGGACAGACCACTTTTTTTTACTGAAAGGAGCACAACTAGCAATCTCTCCCGCCGTGTGAGACTCCGGGAGGAGGAGGAGCAATTCCCGAGGCCCAGCGTGGGGCTCGGCTGCTTCTGAACTGGGGACATTTCCTCCAAGCGGGGGACGCAGGCTGGAGCGGTGCTTCAGCGGACACCCCGCAGCGGCTTCGTGGGTGCTGGGGGCTCGTAGCGTCCCCCTCCGTTGGAACCCCGTGGACGGTCGCCCGCCAGGCGCCTGTGTCCATGGGATTTCCGGGCGAGCACACTGGAGTGGGGAGCCAGCTCCTCCTCCAGGGGGTCTCCCCCACCCAGGGATCGAACCCGCCTCTCCTCTTGACAGGCCGGTTCTTTACCGCCGAGCCGCTGTGAAGCCCCAGCGGTCGGAGCTGGAGAAAGGAGACCCCCGCAGAGACCGTCTCTGCCCACACTGGACGGCGGGGAGGGACCCGCAGCCCTCGTCGCCTGGGCCCCGCGAGGCCGGCCGCGCTCGCGCCCGGTCCCAGACCCCGGCCCGGGGAAACGCCGACCCGGCCGCCGGCCCGCTCCTCACCCGCCACCACGAGCGACGCCTCGGGCCCTGGCCGCCGTCGTAGCTCCGGCCGGGGCTCAGCGTCACCGAGATGAAGTCCCGACGCGCCGGCGCCGGCGGCGGGTACATGACGGCCGCGGGGGCCCGAAGGGCCTCGCCCTCCGGCGGCGTCAGGAAACCCAGCTCCGAGCCGGGCTGAGAGAGCAGTCGCTCCGAGTCGGGTGTCCGGCCATAGCGGTGCCTTCCACTCCCCGCCCATCGCCCCGCGCCGCCAATGCGCCTCCGCCGCGCCTCCGAGCCCCACTGCGCCTGCGTGCGCCGCCGCGGCTCCGCCGAAGGCCGGCTCGGGCCCTACGCCGCCTGCGTCGGCTCGTGCGCGGTGACGTCACGCCCACCCGGCCGCGCCTGCGCGCAGCTCGCCGCCGGGGCTGCCCGGCGCTGGGACAGGCTTCCCGAGGGGTTCCGAGCGGCTGAGCCGTCCTGCGCCTCGCGCGGCTTCCCCGGGGATTCTCACGGCAGTGCTGGCCGCGGCAAGTGTCCCCCGCGCTCCCCCGTGTCGGCCGGGAGCCCCTGAGCTGCGGACCCCAGGGCTGCCCCGTCCCACGCCCCCACCGGGTGGATCTGACCCAGGTGGTGCCCGGCGCGGCCGGGGCGGGAGGACGCGGGGCCCGCTGCGGAGTTAGCGCCCGGGGGTTTTCATCCATCGGACCTGCCAACCGTATAAGTACCAGCTGTTTGACCAGCAAAATGAGTCTGTTCGGGCGTGGCAAAGGGTTTGCAGTTAAGAACGTTCAACTGTAGCAAATAATAGACATGTCTAGACCAGGGAGAGGAATGTTGCTTTTGTGGTGCTTTCCAAGATCTGGCGGCCTAAGTATCGATGCTGTTTGATCAAATGCAGTTTTTTCATGGAGACTTTATGTCCCTGTAAACCAGTTTTAACAGATTGGTGATGGCTCCCTGTGAAGAGGTTCGAGAAGAGCAGAGTGGTAAGACGCCCCGATGCTGTATTAGCGTGGAGCCTGCAGGAAACCTTGTATCGTCCAAATCAGCCTTTAAGGCTTGTGAAAGGAAGGAATTTCAGTGAAACCTCGGGGCATGCATGTCCAGATGCGTTGTTGTCCTTCCCAGGTGGAATCTGAGAGGTCTTGGCTAGCCTTATCGGCTGGAATGCAGGCACACCTCATGTTACCACTTTGCTTTATTGCACTTCGTGTACACCGTGTCTTTCAAATTGAAGGTTTGTGGCAACCCTGCATTGAGCAAGTTTATGGGCACCCTTTCTCCAACAGTATTTGCTCACTTCCTGTCTCTGTCACATTTGGTAATTCTTGCAACTTTTCAGACATTTTTGTCACTATTATGTGTGTTACGGTGATCTGTGGTCAGTGAATTTTGATGTTACTTTTAAAATGTTATAACTTGTTAATGGTGAACAGTTTTTTGCAATCAAGTATTTTTTAATGGAAGCACATACATTGTTTTTTAGACACAGTGCCTTTGCATGTTTAATAAGTTACAGAAGAGCATAAACACCTTTTATATGCACTGGTACCAAAAGGTTCACGTGACTTGCTTTGTTGTGCGATTCCTTGTTTGGCAGTGGTCCTGACTGAGACTGACAGTGTTCCTGAAGGTGTTCCTGTGCTAAAGAATGCACAACGTAACTACAGTCAAAATTGTTGCTTTCAGTAGGAGTGGGTGCTTGTAGAGGGTGGGGGTTAAGAGCAACAGGGTGTTGAGGGGCAGCAGCGTTGATTGTGGCCTGCAGGTCCTGGACAGACCTCCATCCTCAGCCACTGGGCTTTCTCACAGGTTGCGCTTAGCGGTGTTACAGGCACTCTGCCCGGGGTAGGGAGGCCCTGAGCCCTGGAACTCTTTTACGGGCTTTATACCTTGAGGGGCTCCTCTGCTTACAGGGTGTTGATTCGTTCTGGGGAGACAGGATTCAAGGGACTTAAATTAGAGTCTTGACAGAAAGAGCACTGTGGCTTTTGTCAGTATCAGCTGGAGATGTTGCCCATAGGAGGGTGGTAGCTGATTCAATAGGAACAAATGGTCAGTGTCTCCAGAAACAGATCCAGGACTGTGAGACAAAGCAAAGGCAATAAACAGTTCACTTTGTTGGCTATTTTGATTATTACTGTGAATTCCTAGAATTCTTCCCCCTTTTGGGAGAAATTCCAGCATGGTATTTTCTAGGATGTCTTGGCCTAATGAATGGAGGTGGAAGAATCAAGAAGAGGGAGTGGTGGGTATCTCGGGGGGCTTAAGTCAAAAGAAAGGTTCAGAGACTGGTTGAGGTTCATCAGGGACCACCACCATTTGGACCACTTTAGTTTCCCAAGACAGGAGCTACTTTACCACAGTTGAGCTGAGTGTGGTAAGATAGATTCATTCCCAAACTGGACACTTGTTTCTCTGAGCTGATGATGAGCAGGGTTTGAAAAGAGCCTTGTCTCTAGGGGCTAGGAGGGCGCTGGAAAGGCTGGTTAGAGCCTGAAGGCACTTGAAGTGCTGAAGCTTGCCACAATCTCTTTCCAGTGTCCTGGCTTTTTGCAACACTAGCAGAAACTAAAAAGGTTTTGTTTAGGGACTATTATTCACCGGAGTTGAAGGTTAAGGATTTGAGAGTTCTCTCTTGGTTGAATAATGGAGGCTAAGTTAGCTAAATATGGAGTAGAAATGGTTTCCTATTTGATCCTAGTCCTTTGAACTAAAAGGGAAGGATCTCCTTTCAGCCAATTAATGAACAGAGAGCTAAAGGCCACCTCAGCGTATGTTATGAAACCAAACTCAGGTCCACTTGCCTACACACTAAAGTCAGTCTCCTGATAGCAGGGTCAGCCTGTGGGCTCTCGTTTCCGCAGGGCCAGCAGGCTGCAGCCCCTGGACGGACGCAGACCTGGGACACCCAGTACTGCTCCCACCACACTCGCTGGTCAGACAGCACACTTGCTGGGCCGGGCTGGATCACAGCCCCTTGTGTCTATTGGAAGCGCCTGCATCTGGGAAAATGGAGCGTTTGTCCAACTTTCAAAACTCAGTTGCTGTAATTAGCAGCTGTCTGGGTGAGAGATGATGGGGGCATGTGGCTCCCAAGGAAGGAGGAGGGAGGTGCTTGTAGCCATGGGACCCCCGACCCACAGGGAGCCTCACCTGGGAGAGAGGACTCAGCACGGCCAGGGTCTCCTGGTCACGGCGTCCTCGCATCACAGAAGGACAGACATTGCAGGAGATGGTGAGGTGTACCCGGGACCTCTCTGTGCTCAGCGAAACCTCGTGTGAAGGTATAATTATTTGAAAATAAAAAGGTTTTGTGAAAGCAAGCTGTTTTAATAGTTTACCCAACGAACTCGACTTGGGTAACGAGGTTGCCCCGTTGTGGCAGTGAGGAGCCCCTGGGCCGGGCGGGACCCTCCACCTCGGCCTCCTCCTTGGTGACCCTCCTCTGCCCCAGGCCCTCCGCTCGCCTGTGGAGCAGCTGGGAGAAGGCAAGTAAGGCACAAGTTAGGACTGACGGCAGAGCCTGGATGGAGGCACAGTCGTCCTCCGGGCCCTGGGCCTGGCCCTGACCCCGCTGTCACACCTGGGGCGGGAGGCGTGGACGAGCCACCGTGCACTCCAAGCCCCTGGAAGGGTCACTGCCACTGAAGCCCCCGGGGCAGCACCCTTCCCGGGGGAGACGGCCGCAAGCGGGCTGGAGGAGTGGGGAGGGGCGGGGCGGGCCTGGCCGAGCTGCGGGCCGCACTTAGGACACTCTTCACAGGAGGAGGGGGCAGGTGCCCTGTGTTGCTCTCCAGGCGGGAAGCAGGCAGGGCCCGAGCAGCCAAGCCCATGGAAAGAGACCAGAGGCAGTTGGCTTCTCCCCACCTTGACCAGGCTGAGGGTGTGCAGTGAGGGGCTGTGCCCATCCCTTCCTGGGGGGTGGGGGGCAGAGAGAGTGCAAGCACTGATTTGTCAGAAGCTCCCTGTAGGCTTGGGGCGGTGAGGGGTGGGGGTTACCCTCCACGGGTCCCACTGTTTTCTGCAGTCTGAGGCCTTGGACGGAACTCAAGAGAACTCTGCCAGGCGTGCAGGCCAAGCTTCCCGGAGAGCCAGTTCCAGACCTGCTGTGGGCCTCAGCCAGGTAGGGACGGAGGGCCGGGCTGTGACCCCCAGGTTCAGCTGTCCCTCCCAACATGGAGCCCTACAGGCACTGCCGTCCCCTCGTCTCTGCAGAAAAGTGCAGCATGGCTGCTGCTGTTCCCGCCAGGCAAGTCTGCGGGGGCCCAGGAGCCCCCTGAGCTCAGACAGGCCCATGCACCTCTCAGCACCTGACGCCCCCCCCCCCAGTCCCCCGAGTCCCTGCCTCCAGCCTGGATGCCACAGCAGGAGTGAAGCCAGAGCGCCCCCAGGGGCCTCGCCCCGCAGGCCTGGGGTCACTCGGCTCCCGGGGACAGGGTGGCGGGAGGCTTCCCACCCCCGTGGAGGAGGCCCGCTCCCTTCTGTGCTCCCCGGTCTGCAGCCAGAATCGCAGAGCAGCTCTCTTGCCCGGAGCCCAGGTGGGGCTGCATCCTGAGCCTTTGGCCCCAGGGTTGGCAGGGGTCAGGGCTGCAGCTCCCTGGCCGCGGCCTCATCCAGGATGAGCGGGGGCTGGAACTCGCGGCCTCGCAGGTACTCCTCCAGCCCCTGGAGACAAGCAGGTCATGATGACCGGATCCCACCTCCTGGTCCACTGGGTGAGGCCCCAGGTCAGCCTGGAGCCAGTGAGAGGCAGGGCCAGAGAGGCTTCTAGGAGCAAGGGCTGATGCCACCTCGAGCCCCCGGGCCCGCACAGCCCGCCCACAGGGCTGGCCAGAACTGCCCACAGGAGGCAGAGCAGGCTGTCCTCCCACTGAGAGGCTCCCACTGGCCCAAACCCCAGGCCCAGATGGACCTGGTTTGTCTTCCCGAACCCCTCCAGGCTTCTGACAGCTCGCTGCACCCCAGGTCTTGGACAGTCCTCTACCACTGAGGAACCGCTGACCCTGCCAGTCGACCATGGCAGAGCTGTGACTCCCCAGCCAAGCACCCAGCTCACCCTGCCCCCTATGACCCCACCAGCCCAACCCCAGGGGAGCCCCCACCGGCCGGTTGGCTCTCACCTCTCCAGCGTATGACACCAAGGGTGAGATCTCACAGATGGCTGGAGGCTCTGCGCTGCCAGGCAGGCTAGGGGTGCACTCGTCAGCATCAGCGCAGGGTCCTATCCCAGCACCCTCCCTGCACCACCCACCAGGGAGCTGGCCAGTCCCTGCCCACCCAGCAGACCATCCCCCACACCCACAGCCCTCCTCCAGGCAACCTCCTCTTCCTCTAAACACCCAGGGCACCGCCCAGAGCGACAGGCCCTGACTTGGTCTGGAAAACCCTCCTTACCCCCCACAGGCATCTCACAGCCTGGATAGCCAGATTCAGGAGGTGGCTGTGGGCACTGGGGTGGAACCTAAGGTCCTATTCTTTCCCCACTCTGGAAAGTGACCTGCCTGCTGCTTTCTGGGTGCCCCACCTGGGAAAGTGCGGCCCTCACGTCCCCGGGGCCCTGAGCAGACCTTGAGGACCGGGCATATGGCCACCTGCATTTGGCATGGTGCCAGGGAAGAAGCCCCCACCCCAGCTCAGCAGCCAAGCCAGAGCAGGGCCCTGGGGTGGGGGTTGGGCTGTGACACCGAGACCACACCCTGCGGCCCACACTCACCTGGGCTGCTCGGGGAGCCGGGCCCCGTGTGCGTCCAGGAAGTGGGCGCCCGCCTGCAGGGCCCACCGGTAGTGCTGAGCGAGCAGGGCCCGCCGGGATGTGGAGGGGTTGTCCCTGTCGGCCGAGTCGGCATTCTTAAGGGGGGAGAACTCCTCCTCCCGCAGCACTTGGAAGGCCACGAAGTTCCTAGGGGGGCGGGGGAGACAGCTGCAGACCTGAGGTGCTGGCCCAGACGCCCCGGGCCCTGGCAGCTGAAAGCTAGGCCAGAGTGACACAGACTACATGGGGTCTGTTCTCTGGGCCCCCAGGCACGCGTGAGTCTTTGTTCCAAGACCCTGGAGCTATCTTTGGTCCTCTCTTCCCTCCCCTTCCCACCAGCCTGACCCCCAGAACCTGGGACCCCAGGTGGGGGCCACCTACCCTGGGAGTTCCAGCCACTTCCCCTGGAAACAGCTTCAGGGCCCCAGGCCAGGGTAGAGGGGGGCTCAAGAGGAAGCACAGGTGTCCCCCTAAGTCCACAACCGCAAGGGCTCTGACTGACCTAGATGCGCCCTCCACTCTGGCCCCAGGGACTGCTTCCTCTGCCCTTCTCGTGCCGAAACCCACCTGCAGTCCCCCAGCCCCCGTGCGAAGGGGCACAGCCTCCACTTCCCTGCCTGTTGGGTCTCAGAACTACCACAAGATGGAGGCAGGAGAAAGGAACAAACAGGACTTCTGCACTGACTTGGCAAATGGGAGCACATCAAACACGAACTTCTCCATCTTGATCCCGTTTGGCTGGAGTGGCTTTACTGGGTTCCCGTGCTCGTCCACATAGGGGACCTTCTTCACAGCCACGTGTGGCTGCAGCAGGGGCTCGAGCTCCCTGAGGACGCGAGGCCATCAGGAGGTAAGAGTTCAGTTCAGACGGGACACCTCGGGGCCCCAGCCTGCCTCCCACACGCCTGGCCAGGCAGGGCAACTGGACAGACGGACACAATGGACACGGTGGTGAGGGCCCAGCTGAGCCCTGTCTCTGCAGAGCCAGAGAGCCGAGCACCATCATCCACACCCCTGCCCAAGCACAGTGGCAGCAGCAAGCCCTGGGGTGGAGGTGGGCAAGCCCCGGGGTGGGTGGCACCCGCCGGCACAGCCTCTCTACAGGAGAGCCAGGCCCACTCGGCCGCACCAGCTGGGGAGCTCTCTGGTGCCTCCAGCTTGTTTTAAACTCAAGAGGCTTTCTGCACTGCAACCCACAGCAGCTCAGGTCTGCCCCCAGGCCCTGCAGCCAGGCTGGCCGGGCAGCCGCCTGCCACACACACCTGGCCACCGTCTGGAGGAAGTCTCGGGTAAAGAAGTGGTTGCAGATGTTGCCTGCGTTGTACAACAGGCTCCCACCTGGCGCGCGCAGCTGCACCACCTCGGGGCTGATCTCGCTGTACTCCACCACCTGGGGGACCCCATCCACCTGGCACACCACGCCCACCGGCTCCTCAGGGTACGCCTTCTCCACCACCTGCAGCCGCGACAGGATGGATAGATGGCTGGCTGGGCCAATGAACTGACTGACTAGGGCGGGGCCGGGCAAGCGGGGAGGTGGGGCCGGGCTGGGAGGAGGCGGGGTCAGGGGCGGGGCGCGCGCCAACTCACCTTGGCTCCACAGTCGGCACCGCGCAGCACGCAGAAGCCTATGAAGACCGGGTCCGCCAGCCGCACCAGGATGTTGTCCACACAGTACACGTGCACGAACTCCACTCCTCGCCGCTCCATGTCCTCTAGGATCTGGTGGTCCTCCAGCGCGCTGTACAGGCCCCCATTGCCATCTGCCGACGGAGAAGAAAGGGCCTTGCAAGGGCTCCAGCCGGCCTCTTGTTTATGGTGTGCTAGACAGGGGAGGCCGCTTGGGCTGGGCCTTGCGCCTAAGGGCGCTTCTCTATCGCGATCCAAGTAGCCCTGTGGCTGTTCCACGTGACAGATGGGAATCAAGGCCCAGAGAAGGGAGGCCACTTGCTCAGGACTACACAGCCGCTGGGCAGCATATTCTGGCCTCTGTCCCAGGCCTCTTGACCCCGAGCTAGCGCCACATTCTCGGCCATGCAGACCCTTCCTGGCTCAGAGACCGGGCGTACCTGGCGCCATGGCGACCTTGTCTTTCCTCTCCAGGATGGCCCTGCCATCGAAGGTCACAGCAGGCAGCATGCGCTGCTCAAACATGATCACGTTGTTGGGATCCAAGTGGAAAAAGTCATGCTCCTTGAAGAACGTGGCCGTGGGCCCCAGCGTGAACTCACTGGTCATGATGTACCTGCAAGGGAGGCAAGGCTGAGCCAGCCTTGCGGAGGGCCTGGTCCCCTTGGCAGACGGGGCTGGCAGGCATCGGGGTCCAGCCATAGGGCAGCAGTCAGGCCTCCCTCTGGGTGGGGGCTGGGCTCTGTCTGGGGCTGTGCTGGGGTTCAAGTCCTGGTGTGGAGCAGGACAGGGGCTACACAAGGTGGAGGAGGGGGAATCACTCTGGGGCCAAGGGAATGCAGGCGGGCACACCAGGGCACCGTGCAGCGGGTCCCGTAGCGCTCGCCGGCCAGCTGCTCCACCCGCCGAATCCGTTCTGCCTGCAGCTGGTACAGGGTCTTCTGGCTGGGCAGCCCCACCTGATACATGCCCTTGGGGTAGGTCACGCCCAGGCGGGTGCCCTGCCCACCAGCCAGCAGCAGCACGGCAACCTTGTTCAGGGCGATCTGATGGAAACCTGGAGACAGGGGGCACCGTGAGGGGGGGGTCCCCAAACCCACCACACAACCACCCCTTCATTTTAGTGCAAACCAAATTTGAGCCTGGGGCAGCGAGCCGTGGGACAGCCACAGCGCAGAACTTTTCAGATAGCACTCCGACCTGGGCCGGGGCCTCACCCACCCCTAACCTTACCCCGACCCTGCCGAGGTTCTGACCACGCCCTGCTGGGTCCTTCAGAGGAAACATCCCGCGGGCCTGGCCGAAGCCGCCGGCGGGGACCCGGGGCAGACTCCCCTCCAAGGGCAACAGCCTCAGCTACGGGCCAAGAGCCAAAGAGCACAGCTCGCCGACGCTGCTGTGAAAAGGAGCCTGTGCGAGTGTCCAGGGGTCCCCAGCCGTCACTAAGAGGCAGCCGGCCATCCAGGGGCGCCCAGCACGAAGCACACCGGGAATTCGGCCTGGTGACAGCGGCCCCAGAACCAGCCCGAGCCGGTACGTGTGAGAGGGCAGGCGATTTCAGGAAGAAGGCAAACCGAGCTCCAAGCTCCGCTTCTCCGCGCGCCCCGCTCGGCCCGCTCCGTGGGCGTGGCCCCTTCCGGCCGCCCGCGGCCCCCGCCTACCTTCCTCCTCCCAGAGCCGCCGCGTCTGGGGGTCACCCTCGCTCGCGCTGCCCACGCGCTCAGGGGGCAGGGGCTGCAGGCGCGCAGCCAGGTCGGGCGGCGGGCCCGGGGGGCGCGCGCAGGCGGCAGCCGCGCGCTGGCAGTGCTGGCGCAGCGCCTCGGGCTCCAGGGCCTCGAGTTGGGCCAGCAGCGCGGCGCGGGGGGCTCCGGCGCCAGCTCGGCGCAGAAGCGCAGGAGGTGCTGCTGGCCGGCGCCCTGCAGCCGGGCGCGCAGGTCCGCCTCCGAGGCCATGATGCCGCCGCCGCCGCCGCCGGCCGCGCTGGCGCTTGTGACCCGCGCCCTCCGGCCGGCGTCACGGGACCCGGCGGGCGGCACCGACTCCAGCCGGGCGGGCCTGGGGCGCCCCGCCTTGACCCCGCCCTGCCCCGGCCCGGCTGGGTCGCAGACCCCTGCCCACTCCGCCTCTCTTCCGCCCCCGCCCCGCCCGCCGCTAATCCGCCCGGGAGGCCGCTCCGAGCCCCGCCCCTGCCCGCGCTGGCGCTGGAGGGCTGGCTTCACTTTAAGTTCACCTCCGAGCCCCCAGCCCCCAAGGGAGGCTAGGGTCCGTCCCTGCCAGAGGCCATGTTTGCATCTACCAGGACCCCTGGCGCCAGGAACTACAGTCCGGGCCTCAGGGCCCAGGGCCAGCCGACTCCGGGCTGGGCGGGGGCGGACAGTGCCCGCTCACCAGCAGGGCCCCCCAGAAGGCCAACCTTCCTGCCCGCGGGCCCCCTCCTTCTCATTCCTCCTCCTTCCCGTTGCCTTGTGACCGGAAGCACGCAGGGGCTGCCCCTCGCCCTGCCTTTTTAGTTTAACCGTCAGGTTTTAAACCTCTTGCTGTTGACAGCCTCCTTGGTGAAAAATACGAAAGAGTAGCTTCAGCCACTAGAGAACAAAATTTTCTTTTAGAAACGAGTCTCATTAAGTCTAGAAGTCATACGTACCCATGGTTAAAACAAATTAAAATGGTGCTTTAGGACCCGAAATGAAAAGATATCTGGGACTTCCCTGGTGGTCCAGAGGCTAAGACTGATCTCCTGATGCAGGGAGTGAAGTGAAGTCGCTCAGTCGTGTCCGACTCTTTGCGACCCCATGGACTGTGTAGCCCATGAGGCGCCTCCATCCATGGAATTTTCCAGGCAAGAGTACTGGAAAATACTGATGCATGGAGGCTGAGTTCAATCCCTCGGCAGGGAACTAACATCCCACACGCTCCAACTAAAGATCCCAAATTGTGGTTGTTCGGTCGTCAGTTGTGTCTGTCAGTGACCCCAGGGAGTGCAGCACACCAGGCTCCTCTGCTCTCCACTATCTCCTGGAATTTGCTCAAATTCATGTCCATTGAGTCCATGATACTATCTAACCATCTCATCCTCTGCCACCATATTCTCCTCCTGCCCTCCATCTTTCCCAGCATCAGGGTCTTTTCCAATGAGTTGGCCAAAGTATTGGAGCTTCAGCTTCAGCATCAGTCCCTGCAATGAATATTCAGGATTGATTTCCTTTAGGATGGACTGGTTGGATCTCCTTGCAGTTCAAGGAACTCTCAACAGTCTTTTCCAACACCACAGTTCGAAAGCATCATTTTTTCTGCTCTCAGATTTCTTTATGGTCCAACTCTCACATCCATAAATGACTACTATAGCTTTGACTGTATGGACCTTTGTCAGCAAAGTGATGTCTCTGCTTTTTAGTACGCTGTCTAGGTTTGTCATAGCTTTCCTTCCAAGGAGCAAGCATCTTTTAATTTCATGGCTGCAGTCACCATCCCCAATGATTTTGGAGCCCGAGAAAAGAAGATATGTCACTGCTTCCACTTTCCCCTTCTATTTGCCATGAAGTGATGGGACTGAATGCCATAATCTTAGTTGTTGTTGTTGGTTTTAATGTTGAGTTTCATGCCAGCTTTGTCACTCTCCTCTTTCACCTTCATCAAGAGGCTATTTAGTTTCTCTTCACTTTCTGCCATTATCATGGTATCATCTGCATATCTGAGGTTGTTGATTTCTCCTGGAAACCTTGATTCCAGCTTGTGATTCATCCAGTCCAGCGTTTCCCATGATGTACTCTGCATTTAAGTTAAATAAGCAGGGTGACAATATACAGCCTTGCTGTATTCCTTTCCCAATTTTGAACCAGTCAGTTGTTCCGTGTCCGGTTCTAACTGTTGCTTCTTCTTCCTTTTCTTTATTTTAAATGATTTTATTTATTTATTTTTGGGTATGCTGGGTCTTTATTGCTGCGTGGGCTTTTCTCTAGTTTCAGAGATCAGGGTCCACTTTCCAGTTGCAATGCATGAGCTTCTCATTGTGGTGGCTTTTCTTGCGGAGCGCAGGCGTTAGGGAGCTCGGGCTTCAGTAGTTGCAGCTTCCAGGCTCTGGAGCACAGGCTCAGTAGTTGTGGTGCACAAGCTTAGTAGCTCTGCACCATGTGGGATCTTCGCAGAGCAGGGGTGGAACCAGAGTCTCCTGTACTGGCAGCCTGATTCTTTACCACTGAGCCATCAGGGAAGCCCTAACTGTTGCTTCTTGACCTGCATACAGGTTTCTGAGGATACAAGTTAGATGTTCTGATATCCCCATCTCTTTAAGAATGTTCCACAATTTGTTGTGATCCACACAAAGGCTTTAGCATAGTCAATGAAACACAAATAGATGTTTTTCTGGAATTCCCTTGCTTTCTCCATGATCAAATGAATGCTGGTAATTTGATCTCTGGTTCCTCTGCCTCTTCGAAATCCAGCCTGTACATCTGGAAGTTCTTGGTTCACATACTGCTGAAGTCTAGTTTGAAGGATTTTACCTTGCTAGCGTATGAAGTGAGTGCACTTGTGCAGTAGTTTGAGCATTCTCTGGCATTGCCCTTCTTTGAGACTGAAATAAACACTTACCTTTTCCAGTCCTGTGGCCACTGCTGAGTTTTCCAAATTTACTGACATGTTGAGTGCAACACTTTAACAGCATCATCTTTTAGGACTTGAAATAGCTCAGCTGGAATTCCATCACCTCCACTAGCTTTGTTCATGGTAATGCTTCTGAAGGCTCATTTGACTTCACACTCCAGGGTGTCTGGCTCTAGGGGAGTGAGCTCGCCACCCTGGTTTTCCAGGTTACAGTTCTTCAGTGTATTCTTGCCACTTCTTAAATCTTTCCTGTTTCTGTTAGGGACTTCCTATTTTTGTCCTTTACTGTGCCCATCCTTGCATGCAATGTTTTCCTGCCATTTCCAGTTTTATTGAAGAGATCTTTAGTCTTTCCCATTTTGTTGTTTTCCTCTATTTCTTTGCATTCTTCATGTAAGAAGGCCTTCTTATCTCTCCTTGCTATTCTCTGGAACTGTGCATTCAGTTGGGTATATTTTTCCCTTTCTCCCTTGCCTTTCACTTCTCTTCTTTCCTCAGCTATTTGTAAAGCCTCCTCAGACAACCACTTTGCCTTCTTGCATTTTTCTCTGGAGATGGTTTCGGTCGCTGCCTCTTGTACCATCCCACATGCCACAGCGAAAGATCCTGTGTGCTGCAGCGAAGACCCGGTGCAGCTGAAGGGAGACAGACAAAGAAAGAAAAGGAAAACCTCCTCCAGCCTGTCCAGCGAACGCCTGTTCAGGCGTGAGCCCCACCCCTTCAAAGTACCCTTCCTGGGTTAGGAGGCAGAGCTTAACAGCCTCTTGGGGGCCCCCTGCACTTGCTCGGGACCTGAAAGAAGTGGGCCTGTCTCAGGGCCTTTGCACCTGAATGGCTTGTTTTCAGAAAGTCAGAGGACTTCCTGCCCCACTTTGCTAGATCTCTGCTCACAAGTCACACTAGGGGAGACCCTTCCATCCTTTTCTGTTCCTCCTTGCCTTTCTGCACCCTTCCCTGTCCGGGTTCCCCCTGAGAACCCGCCCCTGAGAGTCTGGTTCACTGCTGTGCGCCATCGCTTGACCCATGACCAGCACACAATGGACACGCACCCAACACTTGTGAACAGAACGTTCGTGTTGGGCCCCAGGTCTAGCACAGTGACTGGGCCACATGGCTGTGTGGGCGTGCACGCTGCATGAGGGGCTGGTCCGCTCTGACAGCCTGTGGCCCTGAAGGGAGGTCTGTGGCAGACGCTCCAAGTGGACAGTGTGCCAGGGAGGTTGGGGCTCAGCTGAGGTCAGAAGGATTTGGACAATTGAGACCATGTAGCTGGAGGCACCTGCAGGGCCAAGAGTAGGGGGCTGGCTCACCTGGGCAGAGAGGGCACTGACAAACGGGGGTACCTAGGAGGCACAGGTGGGTGACAGCTTCTTGGGCCACCTGCCAAGGGCGGCAGAGGACGGCATGGCCAGTGCCCCTGCCCACTCCAAAGAGCTCCTGGCTGCCACAACTAGGGTGGGTACCTCAAAAGTTTAAAGGCTGCAGAGGATCTGCCTGGCCTGGGCCTCTGGGAAGCCTCCCCCATCCCCCACCAGGGTGACAGCCAACCTGAAAGCTACAGGTGGGAATGTGTTGGGCCAGGTTGGAAAGCGACGCGGAAGGAGGAAGTGATCAGAGTTCAGGATCAGAAAGACGGGGACCACGCCTTAGTCCCACGTCCAGAGCTGGCACTGACTCCAGCTCCTCCATGCCTTTCTCCAGTGCCTAGTGAGGGGCCACTGGAACACCCATGGACCAGGGGCCGGCAGGGCCCACCTTCCCCACGGCTCTAGAAGCCCCAAGGGGCCTTTGCTGCCTTGGCACAGTGGGCTCAGGCTCACAAGGACCGTGGCCTAGCCTGGGTCCCGCTGGGCAGGCCGTCTGAGAGGCAGCAGCATTGCCGGCTGCCAGCCACCAGCCTCCACACCCACACTAGCCCCACAGAGCTGTCCCTAGGCCACCCCATCCCACGGGCCTCGCCCTGGTTTGGCGTCCCACCCAAAGATGCTCTTTCCGCTGCAACCTCCAGGAAGGTTTCCAGTGAGCACCACGGTGGACCAGAAGGCACAGGGCTCAGCCAGGAGCACACAGGAAGGGTGTTCCTGTAGGAGAGCCCCCAAGTGCAAAGACTCAGAGGTGAAGGAAAGCCAGTACCCTGAGCATTGGGGACTGGGGTGGGGTGGGGGATGGTTGCTGGAAGCAGAGAAGGAAGGGGAGATGAACTGCAGGACAAAAGACCCGAATGCCTCTGGGGACTCTGGCTGGTCCCGCCACCAAAGGGGAAGGCAGGGACAGACCAGCCTCCGTGGGGTGACTCTAGACTCAACAGCTTTCTAGGTAACCCCCAAATTCCTCACCATAAAAGAGTCCTCACTTTGAGAGATACCCCCAGGGGAGAATAGACCCAGGACACTCTCTGGCCAGGGCAGCTGCCCTTACGACTCAGACCAGCGCCTGGAGCCCAAGCACAGAGGCACAAGTAGGCAGGCCAGCCAGAGTGCGGGAGCCCATCCCCGTACCATGAGCCTGTCTGTAGGAGGTGGTGGGCAACTCTTTGTTCTTTTACCCCCCCAAGGTGAACAGTCTCCTTCTAAAGCAGCAGGTAACTCATGTGCGCTGCTCAGTGGCAAAGTGGGGTGTCAGTTACATGGAGAAGACCATCAGTGGAGGAAAGGGAGCAGGGCAGGACCTCAGGGCAGGCTATGGGGAAGGCAGGATCCCAAGCAGACAGCATCTTGGGTCCTTTCCCTATTTGGGGAGGGTCCCATCAGTGGGGCCTGAGATGGGACCCTCCCAGACTGACCAGACAAGAGTGACCAGGGAATGAAGAAGCAGGGGCAGTGGGTGGGGGTGGGAGGGGGGTGCACAGGCCCGCCTAGCTGGCTTCAGGAAGCCATGCGTGCCCTGGTTGCAGCTGGAGGAGGTGTCCAGCCAGAGGAAGGGGCCAGAGCAGAGGACCTTGTGAGCACACGGGAATCTGGGGACACAGGAGAAGTGGCTTTGTCCTGCAGCCGGCAGGAAAGGCCAGGCTGTCCCGAGGGGCCGGCGGAGGAGCGAGCAGCGGCGGGGACAGAGAGGCTTCTGTGAGCGGAAGCGCCCAGCTGGCTGGAGCCCACAATCCCCTTGGGGCCCGCCTGGCGCTAGAGAAAGGAGCCCCAGGGCTGTGCCGAGGGACAATCAGCGAAGAGCGCGCGGGGCAGCTCGAGGGGGAAGGGGGGTCCCTGGAGGGCTGCTCTCCCCCTTACCCCCGGAGGCCACCTGGGGACAGGTTACTGCCGGCCCCGAGCCCCGCCCTCCGGAGGTGGGCTGGGCGGCCAAAGCCAGCGAGGTCGGGACCGCGGAGGGAGCGGCCGGCGTGTTTGGGGCGGGGGAGTTCTACAGGGGCGCTCGGGGGTACCGCCCCCACCCGCCAGGTCCGGAGGGAGGCGGACTTGGGGGACCCCGCCCCCTGCCCGCCGGGCGCCTCCGCGCGCCCCCGGCCCCTCCGGGCACGGCGGGAGCGCGCGAGCCGCCGGCCCCTCCACCCGAAAATCAAACCGGGGCTGCCGGCCTCTCAGCCAATCAGAGAGGAGACGAGCTAGCCTCGGCCAATGGCCGCCGCGAATGCTAATAAGCGCTGACGCCACGGGGAGGCCCATTCAAAAAGTCGCCGCTATTGTCGCGGCGGGTCGCGAGCTGCCGGGCCCGCCGTCGGGCTGTGCGGAGACCGAGCCGGGGCGGCCCGAGGCCCGAGCGCTGCGGGCGGGCGCCCATGGCCGGAGCCGCCATGGCCGAGCCGGGCGGCGGGCCGCCTCCCGCGCCCGGCACGGAAGGCCTGCCGCGCGCCTTCTTGCAGAGCCTGCGCACGCTCTTCGACATCCTGGACGACCGGCGGCGCGGCCTCGTGCACCTGCGGGAGATCGAGTCCCGCTGGCGGGGCGCCGACGCGCGCGAGCTGCCCCGCGGCGTGCTCGAGGGCCTGCGCCGGGTGGCCCCAGCTAGCGGCTACTTAACCTTCGAGCGCTTCGTGGCCGGCCTGCGCACCGCGTTGCCGAGCGCCGACGGCGGCACGCGGGCCCCCGCGCGCGCCCCGGCCCGGGAAGGCTGCTCGGCGCGGCCCGGGGGCCAGCCGCCGCCGCCGCGCCTGGTGTTCGCGCCGGCCGACGAGCCGCGGACCGTCCTGGAGAGGAAGCCCCTGCCCCTGGGCGCGCGCCCCCCCGCCGGCTGGCCCAGGCGTCGCGAGTCGGAACCTGGAGAAGCCGTGCGGCCCGGCGGAGGCGGCGCCCGGTCCGGCGGAGCCCGAGCGGCCCCAAGGCGCGGCGCTGGAGCGGAGCCCGAGCAAGGACACTGGTGAGTGCGGGGCGGCCCCCGGGCCCGCCTCGTAGCTGCCCGCGGGGCTTGTGAACCTCGGTCATCCCGGCTGCCTGGAGAGAAAGAAGTTCCTCCGCAGCTCGGATGCTCCGGGACCCGGCCAAGATGCTGGTGGGAACCCCCGCAGACCCCACCAGGAGCCCACTCCGAGCTAAACCCGAGCGGGGAGCCGTTTCGGTCTGAGGGCTCTCCGCCTCAGTACTTGCCCACACCTGGGGACACCCGGGCCCTTGGGCTCATCGGGTGACTCAGGCAGAGACAATTCTCACTGGTGTCGAGGGAGGGTCCCCAGACTGTGAAGGGCCTTTGCTGCCTCCTTGGGTCCTTCTCGGTCTAGCAGCTCGGCGGAGACGCCTGCGCGGACCGCCCCCGTGAGGCCAGGGCAGCTGGAGCTGCCAGGCGTGGTGCAGGAGAACCTGGCTCCAGAAAGGGCAGAGAGTGGAGGGTCTCCAGCCGAGGCTTCCAGGCCTGGAGCCTTGGCGCCTCTGACATCTGGGAGGGGTCAGCCACAGCCCCTGGGGATGGCCCAGCTTCCGGTCCAGTTGGCAGGGACAGGGCATGACTGAACGGCCCCCTGTTTATCCCCCGGAGAGCCTACCCTGGGAACAAGACTGGCATTATGGGGTAGGGCGGTGGGGCCCCTCAGCCCATCCAGCCTATGCAGGCGCAGGCCTTCCGCTGGGCGGCTGTGGCCGTTTCTGTGCTGCCCACCGCTCTGCCAGCCTCGCTGGACCCCCTGCCCAGGCTCAGACATACTCCCCAACCCCATGACTGCCAGCTGGAGCTGCGGTGGCCCCCGGCCTCCCTTTCGAGTTCATCAGACCCTCGGCTGGGGGCTCCGGCATCCAGGCTCCTCGCTGCCCAGCCTCCACATCCTCCCGGGTGTGAAGGGGAAGTGGGCTTCTGGGCGCGCGGCCCTGAGTGCAGGCCTGGTGCCATCCGCGTGGTTGCACGCGGTTGGGAATCAGCTATGGGACTGGGGTTTGCGGTCTCAGGCCTGTCATCGCACCAGGTCCATCACTGCGGTCCTCTATAAAGTCCAGCTCCGGAGTCTACTGTCACCTTTTACCGGCCGAGGCCCAGACGGGGCTCGTGATATACTCTGTGGGCGCAAAACCTGGAGTTCAGAGAACCCTTAGCACCCCAGAAAGAGAAAGCCGCCCAAGCCCTCCTCGCCGTCCAGGCCTTCCTTCCTGTTCCCTGTTCGGGTTCAGCATGCACCCCAGGCTGGCCTGAGCCCCGTAGGTACAGGCTGCTAGATCCTGCCCGGACAGGATGGGGTGGGGTGGGGTCAGGGATGCCTCTGCCTGCTGGGCCTCCAGCCTGCTGTCATCTGGGGGCCCTGGGCTGCCCTGCAAAGCTGATGGTGCAGACGAGCCCCAGTGTTCCGGGGTGCCCCCAGCACCCCTCTGCTGTGCCTTCTCTGCCTGTAGCGCAGCTCGGCAGGTTGGAACATGAACTCAGCCTGCCTGGAGCCATTCTGCCAGGGCTGGCTGGTTGGAGCCGGTCTGCCGCAGCTGGCTGGTGGCCCACATGACCACCTGGTGCCAGCCCTCTGGATGTGTCCCTGTCAGACATACCTGTGCCTGCTTCTTGCATCACCCGCCCACCGCCGTGCCAGGCAGGGTGTAGGGCTTGGGAGCCCAGGGAGGGCGCCCTCTTCACCTGCACCCCACTCCCCCATCACGGGCAGCCCTGCTCGCCCTCCCTGTCCTCCAGGGAAGCTGGTGGCCCTCCAGGAGGCCTGCCCAGGGAAGCACTTGGCTCTCTGGCCCAACACCAACTCTGTGGGTGGCCGTGTGTGCGTAGGAATTACTGCTGGGGCTTCGCTGGGGCAGGTATGCAGGGACTGTGCTGCAGTCTCCTTCCTGGGAAAACGCTGGGCTCTGCTACCTATGCCCTACATTCCTTCTGCTTGAACTGCGTGTGTGCTAAGTCGCTTCAGGCATGTCTGACTCTTTGAACCCCATGGACTGCAGCCGCCAGGCTCCTCTGTCCCTGGGATTCTCCAGGCAAGAATACTGGAGTGGGGTGCCATGCCCTCCTCCAGGGGATCTTCCCCACCCAGGAATTGAACCCGCTTATTTTTCGTCTCCTGCATTGGCCGGCGGGTTCTTTATCACCAGCACCACCTGGGAAGCCCCAGTCACCCTTAAAGGGCCCGGGCAGACAAGGAGAGAGGAGTGGAGGCCAGAGGTCACCTCGCTGGCTCTGAGTCCAGCAGCCTTTGAGCCCTTGAGGCATGGGCCCTGGGTGTGCAGAGATGAATGAGATGGAGCCCCCTGCCCTCCAGGAGCTCGCGCAGGTGGTGGGAGTGCAGACCTGCGCCTCGGTGGCCGCACGGCTGTCTGCACAGCAGGTGTGAGGGCAGCTCCTGAGGGCTGAGCGAGGACCAGAGTCCAGCCAGGCCCCGGCATGATGTGGCCCGGGCAGAGGCTCTGGATCGCTGAGGATCCCAGAGGCACACAGGCCTGGGCACCTGGCTTTGTGCAACCGGGGTTGGTTGGGGGTGGGTCTGGGATGGATCTTTGGGGGTTTGGGGGAGTCAAGCTTGCCTCACAGGCCTGGAAGTGAGCCAGGCTCTCACTTCACTGCTGTAGGAGCAGTGACCTGCAGGGCCCGGGAACTTGGCATGGGGGACTCCCACTGGGGGCCCCGTGCCCGAGGGGAACGGCGGAGGCACACCATCACCAACGGCGTGGACTGCGACCTGGTGAGGAGGGGCCCAAGGGGCTCTACCTTGTTGCCTGGGTTTGGACTTTGCCCCCACATGCCTGGTTTCCTGGACCATCCCTCTGCCTGGGAGGGGATAGCTGGGCTTGGGTTCCAGGGGACCCTGTGGCAGGAACGTCAGCGGTTCTAAACCTCTGTTCCCGTCCTGGTTTGAATCCACTTGGGAGCTGGCCCACGGTCAGGTCAAGAAGTCCTTTAGGTCAGCCCCTCCCCGGCACTGCACTGGCCCCTACCTGCTTCCCTGGCACGTCAGGGCAGCCCACCCGCTGAGAGTGACCACGTGCCATAAAGAGGGGAGAAGTTTCCCTTGGGGACCCTGTGTAGAGGGCTGAGGAAGGCCAAGACTCCCCCCACCCCCAGGAGGAGCAGGGCTGTGTTCCCAGTGCAGAGGTGCACAAGGGCTCATGTTGGTACCCGGGTATGTGTGCAGGTGTGAGAGCAAGTGTGTGCAAGGAGGTGTGTGTGAGTGGGGCTGTGTGCATGCGGGCCAGTCTGAGTTCTGGGCACAGGCAGGTACAGGCCATCCTGTCCTGCTGCATGCCTGTGCACAGCATGGCACATGCCCGTGTGGTGCCTGTGGGTGACGTGGTGCGTGCCCGTGTGCGGCAGCTGAAGCAGATGAGGGAGCTGCAGCAGGAGCAGGAAGTGCTGCTGCAGGGTCTGGAGATGATGGCGCGGGGCCGGGAGTGGTACCAGCAGCAGCTGCAGTGCCTGCAGGAGCGCCAGCGCCGCCTGGGCCAGAGTAGGGCCAGCTCGGTGAGTGACACTACTCCCTGGGCCTGTCCCCACCCCACCCCCGGGCACAGCGACCCTCCCCCCCACGATGATCCCCTGCCCAGGTGGCCGGAAGGCAGTGGCTGTCCCTCTACCCAGTGCTGGGCCACCCCCCCTGCTGTGACACTCCCCACCTGTGACACCCCTGGGCTCCTTGCGCTGAGCAGAGCGTTCCCCACTCCTGGGCCCCCCTGCACCCCTGGGCTGGCCCTGCTCCCTGACCGCCCTCTCCGTGCTCTCCCCCCAGGACCTCGGGACTGAGGGCGGCCCCCACCTGCTGGGGCAGCTGCTGCCCAAAGTGCAGGAGGTGGCCCGGTGCCTGGGGGAGCTGCTGGCTGCAGCCTGTGCTGCCAGGGTGAGTGCCTCCCAGACCAACTTGTGCCACCCTCAGCCTTGTGCTAGAGGCTGTGCCAGGCCCGCCTGACCGTGCCCTCCTGTAGGCTCTGCCCTCATCCTTGGGGCCCCCGGGCCCTGCGTCGCCCTCAGCCCCTGACTGGCAGCAGCAGACCATCCTCATGCTGAAGGAACAGAACCGGCTCCTAACCCAGGTGGGCGTGGGCGTGGGGCGGGGTGCGGGTGGGCGGGGGCTGGGGGCGCGGGTGGGGGCTGGAGAGGGGCTGGCCAGGCCCTGACCGCCCTTCCACCTGCCCAGGAGGTGACCGACAAGAGTGAGCGGGTCACACAGCTGGAGCAGGAGAAGTCTGCCCTCATCAAGCAGCTGTTTGAGGCCCGTGCCCTCAGCCAGCAGGACGCCGGGCCCCTGGACTCCACCTTCATGTAGCCGGCCCTGGGCACGGACATGGGACCTTGCCACCTGGCCGGTCTCTCAGCTCCAGGCAGGCGGGCACTTCCTTGGCCCCCCCATCTGAGGCAGAGGTGCCTGGACGTCGCCTCCCTCCTCCCTTCCGATCTGGGCTTCTGGGCTGGCAGGGCGGGAGACTCCACCATGCTGGCACACAGCCTGGAGCCGCCATCACTGTCGGTGGGGAGTGCGGGACACCCGACCTCAGCAGCTCGGGGCAGGCCTGCTCCCATGTTCTGCTGGCCTGTGTCCCCTCCGCCTGGGGGCTCCAGTCCACGGCCCTGCTCACACTGCACTGCTGACTGGCTTTGGAGCCCCCATTTGGGTATCTCGGATGGGGCCTGGAGTAGGTGACCATGGGGTGGGACGCCTCAGATCCAGTGCTGACCAGCCCCGAGGGTCCACAGGCACGTTTCCTCCATCAGGACCAGGGGTCCGACCTCAGCCAGGAGTCCAGGGGCTTCTACTCGTGTCCAGTTCCAGGGGAGCCCCGGGGCGTGGTGTTCAGGATTCACTGGATTCCTGCCTGAGCCAGAGCTGGCCTGCTTTCTCTTCCTCACGGACCCTAGACGCTAGACGAACGGGCTGGCGGTCACCCCTGCTGGCCCGGACTCCGTTGAGCAAACGGTGACCCAGGCCCGGAGCCTCCCTTGAGCCTGCCAGGTAACCAGGCCAGGGCCATGGTCACCAGGGCGGCTTAGGGTGCCCCTCCGCGGGGAGGTCCCTGTCGTTAGGTCGGGGGGCAGCCCTCTGGCGTGCCCCAGGAAGTCCTATAGATCCAGCAGCCTTAGCACTACTCCCACCAGATGCCAGCTTCCCAGGGAATGAAGACCAGCTGCACCGCTCCAACCCCCAGCTTGGCCCTGGGTCTGGGTCCGAGGAAGGGGACCTGAAGGACTCAGGAAGAGCCTAGCAGCGGGTCCCACCAGGGGTCGCTTGTTGCCTGTGCCCCCATGCCTGGCCTGCTCTCGGGGAGACCACCTGCTCAGCTGGCCTGTAGCCACCCCGGGAGGGGCTCCGAGCGCCCCCAGGGCCCTCCCCTGGAGCTGAGGGTACCTAGGCTTCGCAAGCAGGCCATGTGGTCAGGGGCCTGGACACACGTGGGCACTTACAGAACCAGCATCTGAGGGCTGATGCCTCACGTGCCTGGGGGTGGCAGCCTGACCAGAGAGGAGTGGTCCAGGGTGCTGCTCCCACGGGGCCCAGCTCTGCCTGTGCCAGCTGGAGCCCCTCCCCAACCCTGGCAGCCGGTGGAGGAAGGTGGTTGTCTCAGGTCCGGCATGCAGGCTACTTGACCTTGACCTGGGCAGGTTCCCTGGGATGTGAGGCAGAAAGGGAGCTGGACCCAAAGGGCGGCACCAGGTCTCCAGCATCCAGGCCAACTTGCCATGCGGTGACTGGACCAGTGCCCACCAGGATTGCCCAGAGGCTGCCCCTTTCCTGGTTCCCCGGTCGTCCCCCTCTGCCAGCCCTTGACCAGTCCCCGCACCAGCTCATTCCCCGAGCCCCTCACTAGGAGTCTGCTTAATTCCAGAACTGGAAACAGCCCTCCAAATCCTTCCTCCACCCAGGCATGACTCAGGGCAGGCCAGGCCCCAGGCCTCGGGCCATCCCAACTCTGCAAGTGCTGCTCCGGCCAGGAGCTCCCTCCCTTGCTTCAACTGACCTGCTCCTGTCCAGCCCTGCCCGAGCCCACGGGGGCCAGAACAGCAGAGGTGGCAGCCTTTGCCCTGAGGGGCTCTGCTTCCCTGCTGAGAGCTCGGTGTTTACCCCAGTGGTACCACCCACTGCAGGCGGTCCCTTCAGTTGCAGGGTGAGTGGGAGAAACCCGTGACTCACAGGCCTTTAGTGATGCTGGCCTTCCACGCAGGATGGAAGATGCACCTTCCTTATTTGCAGCCTTCAGCGAGGCTGCCTGTGCTGCCCTGGAGACCCCAAGGGGAGATCCGTGAGTGCCCCCAGGCTGGTGAGCCCAGGTGGCTGGCAGAAGCAAAACAGCCTTTCCAGAGCAGCAAGTGTTAGCCACACAGGGACAGCGTCTGGGGCTGGGTAATCGTGGGGACTGCCTGTTCCCTGGAGAATGTTTACCAGCATCTGTCCACTAGATGCCAGCAACACTCAGTGTGATGCTGGGGGGGGGGGGGGGGGGGGCGGGGGGGGCAGGGCGAAGCCGCCTTTAGCTGAGCGTCTGTGCTGGAGCGGTCGGGCTCCACCAGTCCTTGAGGATTCCCTGTGGACCGAGTCCCAAGGAAAAGGAGCATCTCCAGTTTAAAACCTGCTCGTGAGGGAAGGAGCAACCGTGAGAGCCAGGACAAAACAGATTCTGTGGGCATTTCAGATACTGGGACGATCAGAGAAAACACCAATGTTTCGTATAGCTGGAGAAATAAAAGATGCTTGAAAACACGACCACGGAATCGTCTATAGTTTCTTACTCCATTAAAAGTGTCAACCTTGGGACTTCCCTGGCGGTCCAGTGGTGAAGACTTTGCCTTCCAATACAGGGGGTGAGGGTTCGATCCCTGGCAGGGAGTTAAAGCCCACATGCCTCCGGGCCAAAAAACTAAAAAAAGACAAGCAATCTTGTAACAGATTCAATAAAGACTTTAAAAACGGGCCACATCAAAAAATATCTTAAAAAAATAAAGTGTCAACCTTTATAAAGGCGGCCAATAAAAAGAACCTGCTAGAAGTTTGAAAATAAAATTTAAAACTCAGCTGGGCTTGATGTGGAAAATTGCAGCACAGCTGAAAGGAGACTTAATGAGTTGAAACAGCTTAGAGAATGATCTGAGGACCATTCAAAGACTCAGGAACTTCGAAGGAGAGCAGGCTCTTGAGAAGTGGAGGGCTGTTTGATTAGGTTTCCTGAAAGAAAGGATAGGGAAGGAGAAACTATATGAAGTTAAAATGGCTTAAATTTTTCCAGAATTGTCTTAAAAAACCAATTCTTTTTGGGTGCAGGAATCCCGGTGGATCCCAGGTAAGATGAATTTGAAAAATGTCATTCTTTTACACGATGGTTAAAGAACCCAGAAACAAAGCCAGTTACCTTCAAAGGAGACACCGCAGTGACATCAAATCCAGAGACTGAAAAGCCATCAGTGGCTGAGACGATGCCACTATTAACCTAGAAGCCTACACCCACAGAAACTTTCAAGAGTGAGGGTAGGGGCTCCCCTGGTGATCCAGTGGCTAAGACTCCATGTCTCAACGCAGGGGACTGGGTTCAATCCCTGGTCAGGGACCTAGACCTCGTATGTCACAACTGAAACATTCCACTTGCAGCAAAGTTGCTATTTTTTAAAACCCAAAACTTAGTGGCTTATGCATGCACGCTCAGTCACTCAGTCGTGTCAGACTTTTCAACCCCATGGAGTGTGTGTAATAGCCCGCCAGGCTCCTCGGTCCACGGGATTCTCCGGGCAAGAGTGCTGGAGTGGGTTGCCATTTTCCCCTCCAAGGGAACTAACTTCCCAACCCAGGGATTGAAGCCACGGCTTCTACATTAGCAGGTGGGCTCCTTACCATGGAGCAAGCAACACATGTTCTTGCCATTTCTGTGGGTTCGGAACCGCTGGCACTGGCCTGGAGTTGCGTGAGGTGCGGCAGAGGCGGTCCTCAGGACTGCGGTCCCCGATGCTGAGTGACCAGGCAGGACCCACTTCCAAGATGGTGCGTCCACACGCTATCAGCGGACCATCTCCCTTTCTCGGCTGTTGTGACAATAACTCCAGTGAGGACAAGGGTGCTGACCTCTGGGGAACAGAACCCAGATGTCACGACGGCGAGAATGGGGGAGTGGGGGAGCCGAGGCATTCTCAAGTATAATTGTTCCCAAGGCGGGAAAAGACACCAACTGTATTTATTTTACTCAGTCTGTAAGTTACCATAACTGGGAGAACCAGATAAGATAACAGCTAATAGTATAAAGGGAGAGACAGGGAAATGCAGGAGAAAAGGGAAAAGAAAGTCAAATCTAGAAGAAAAAATTAACAAGTCAGATAATACATAAGGTCAAAGAAATATATTACTGATCATAGTATATGTGAATGGATTAACTAGTGAGTTATCAGATTGGCTTTTTAGAAATTCAGATATAAGCTGTCTTAAGAGACACACCTGAAACGTAATGATACCAAAACAACAAAAAAAGAAAGACTCGAGCAGTTGTATTGACCTAAAACAAAACAGATTTTAAGGCAAGAGATGTAGATGACATTGAAGAGAGTCACAATCTCATAGTAAAAAGTCTAATAGACCAGGAAGACACAGCGACCCTCAAGTGTGCTCACCCAACTGTAAAATGTAACTCACAAGGATATGCAGGCATTTCACCAAGGAGGACATACAGATAGCGCATAAGCATGCGAAAAAGTGTTCAACGTTATTAGCCATTAGAAAAATGCAAATTAAAACTGCAGTGAGAAGGGGTGCACCCCAATCAGAGTGGCTAGTGTGAAAAACCAGTAGCACTACACGCTGGCGAGATCGTGGAGAAGCGACCGCTCACACATTATTGGCAGCCATGCCCAACGACACAACCACTCTGGAAAATAACTCGGTCACTCCTTTCAAAGCTAAAATCAATTACCACATGTGATGGCTAATTTCACGTATCAGCTTTGCTTGGGTATGATTCCCAGTCCTTTGGTTAGAACACAGAGGTTGTTGTGAAGGTATGTTTTAGACATGACTGACTTTTACATGTGACCTCTGAGTTAACCAGATTGTCCTCCATAACGTGGGTGGGCCTCGTCCAATCAGTCGAAGACCTTAAGAAAAAAGACTGCGATCCCCCCAAAGGAAGGAAGTCTGCCTGTAGGCTGCCTCTGCACTCAAGGCTGCTACATCGTGTCTTCCTGGGTTCCAGCTGCTGACGAGCTCTGCAGACTTCAGATTTGCTGGCTCCCACAGCTGTGTGAGCTAGTTCTTTAAAATAAAAATCTGTTTCTCCCCCGCTCTCTCTCTCCCTCCCCAAATATATATTCCTATTGGCTCCCCTTCCTTTCTCCGGGGCACCCTGACTAATACATCATATGCACAGTGATGGCATTCCTGGGCGTTTTCCCCAGGGAAACAAAGACTTGTTTTCACGCAGGAACATGTACGAGATGATTCACGGCAGCTTCACTGGCCATCGCTCCCAGTGAGACGCTGCTCAGATGCCCTCCCTTCTACGGGTGTCTGTTTGGACAGTGGTCCATCCACAGCACAGGAGGCAAGTCGGCAAAGAGGAGGAGGGGGCTGCTGGCAGTGCGGCAACGTGGGTGAGCCTCGCGGAAGGGGTGCCGGGTGGTGAGAGCCAGGCTCAAAGGACACGTGACGTGTGCCATCCCTGTGCCAACCGGGAAACGACACAGGCGGAGCTGGTGGCGCGGGGCGGCTGGAGGTGGCGCAGGGGCCTCTCGGGGACGGTGCAGCCGGGTTTCCTAATTGTCACGGTGGTGACACAGGGCCCCACATGAGACAAAACTGCAGAGAGCTACACACACACACGAGTGCGAGTCAAACCAGTGAGGTCAAGTAAGCGCCTTAGATTGCACCACTGTCAGCTTCTTGGTTTTGCGATTGTTGTTGTTCGGTTGCTAAGTCGTGTCCGACTCTTTGCGACCCCATGGACTGTAGCATGCCAGGCCTCCCCGTCCCTCACTATCTCCTGGAGTTTGCCCAAGCTCATGCCCACTGAGTCCGTGATGCCGTCCAGCCATCTCACCCTCTGCTGCCCTCTCCTCTCTCCTTTTGCTATTGTACCATGTGTTTCTGTATATAACACAGATATACGTTATACATATATACACAGCAAGGCTTGTCGGAACCGTAAAGAAAAATTAGCAAACTCATTATCACAGTGAGAAGTTCTAACATACCTCTTGATAATTGATAGGATATAGTAGATTTGGACGTTATTGGTCATGGTGATGTAGTGTACAAATCCAGACCAATGCACCCATTAATTGGAGAACACACATTCTTCTCCAGCACACGAGGAACATTTATATCTCTTTATGACCACACACTGGGCCCGAAATCCAATCCAACAGATACCAGAAGACTGCTCGCAGGCAGACTACATGATGTAACCATGATGCAGGAACCGTAGGAAAAAGCCCAGGGACGTCCCTGGTGGTCCAGTAGCTAAGACTCCACACTCCCAATTCAGGAGGCCCAGGTTCAATCCCTGGTCAGGGAACTAGGTCCCACGTGCTGCAACGTAGACCCAGTGCAGCCAAATCAATAATTTTTTTAAAAAGCCCAGACTCGTGGGTTTTAAGACACACACACACATCCTCAGAAAAACAAATCCAAAACAAAGCAAAAGCAAAAAGAAACAGCCAAAAAAAGAAAAACCATGAAAAAAGAAATTTAAAAAACACACCCATATCCAAGCAATGCGTGTGTCAAATAAGAAATCAATCGCAGTGAAACTGGAAAAAAATTTTCTAAAGGAAGCCAAAAAGGCTATCAAAAGCAGAGACCAGAGGGAGGTGCTCACAGACATTTAGACATTCACGTTAGGGAAGAAGAAAAGCTTGCAAAGCGTGAATTAAGCGTTGAACTTCAGATTCTGGAAGAAGGAACCAATTCAAAGAATATAGAAGAAAGAAATTATAACACGTTAGTTTAAAATATTCTTGTCGAGTGTATATATGTACCTGACAGGGCTTCCCAGGTGGCACTAGTGGTAAAGAACCTGCCGGCCAGTGCAGAAGGCACAACAGACACGGGTTCGGTCCCTAGGTTGGGAAGATGCCTCGGAGGAGAGCGCGGCAGCCCACCACAGTATTCTTGCCTGGAGAATCCCATGGACAGAGGAGCCTGGCGGGCTAATGGGGTCGCAAAGAGTCGGACACGACGGAAGTGACTTAGCACGCACATGCACGGACCTGACACTTCTCTTGATGCTGGGTAACAGCTGAAGGAGACGCGAAAACTCCTGCTCACGTAAGCTTGTATCTGAGTATAAACAATAAAGATTAGAGCAGGAATTAGTGAAATAGAAAGCAAACGCCCGAGGAGCTCCCTGGCGGTCGCGGGGTGAAGACGCGGTGCTGCCAGGGCAGGCGCTGCGGGTGTGACCCCCGGGCGGGGAAGCATGCTCTCACACGTATTATATCAAACATCCGCAAAGGGGCAAAAACGTGACTGAGAAAACTCACACAGTGCAGAAACATCTGCCTGGACCAGTGAAGAAAAAAAGGACGCCAGGAATTAAAACCACCCAGAAATAACAACGAATGCTGCAGAAGGAAGGCAGACGCTGACAGGAGGTTTCAGACAAGATCCCGCCAGTCCTCACGGCAGATCGCACGCGCAAGACCCAAAGGGAGCACAGGGTAGAGCGGGGCACGGAAACGCCGGACTAGTCAGGAGCTTCCGTGACTTCACCGCAAAGGACTCAGGACCAGAGTGTGCGTAAAAGCCTGCAAACCCGCAGGGAAAAGACAGCCATCCCCGGAGAATGAACTCAAGGTTCAAACAGACGCTTCACGGAATACAGGAAAGACTCGATTTCTCTAGTGACTGACGAAACAGCACGAAAAGCTTAAAGAGATTTCTTTCTCACCAGCGTCTCAAAAATCCAAGAGTCGCAGGGGGACTTCCCTGGAGAGACCTGGTGGCTGAATGCTTAAGCATTAAGCATCCGCCCTGCAGTGCTGGGGATGCGGGTGTGATCCCTGGTCTGGGAACGAAGACCCCACATGCCTCCGGGCAACTAAGCCTGCGGGCTGCAGCTCCTGAAGCCCGCTCGCCTCAACCAGAGTCCGGTGAGCCACAATGGAAGACCCCTCACGGCAGTGACGGCCCCACATGCTGCAACCGAGACCCGACGCAGCCAAATAAACACACATCGAATAAATAAATACACAAGTGTTTTTAAAAAAATCCAAGAGTTGCAGAATACCAACCAAAACAGTGCCATGCGCCCTTGAGGTCACCAGGTGGCGCCGCCATGCTGTAAACCGGGCGGCATTGGCGGGCGACGCTGAACACACCGTGCTCTGGGCCCCAGCCCCTAAGCTCTTCCCCAAGGAAAGGCTCGTGTGCGAGTGTGTGTAGCAGCAACCTTAGTGAAAACAGCCTGATGCCAGGACCACGAACACACTCACTATGAAATGTGAGGCTTGTGACACGTGTACCGGAAGACATGTCAGCGTTACGAATCTCAAAAATCCAATGGCAGTGGAAGAAGCAAATTCCAGAAGAGCATTCCAGTACATCAAAAAAACCCAACAACAAAAACAGGAAGAAAACAGCACAATAGATGATTTAGAGATGCATCAGGGGTGGAAAGCTATAAAAAAAGCAAGGGAGTCCCCAGTACAAAGGTCGGGTGGGGTCAGGTCAGGCCGGTCAGGGCTCTGTGATACGCCAGCCCCCGAACAGGACTCTTCCACCGGCCCGGGGGCTGCGCCTGCTGTGTGTCTGCGGGGCCTCGCAAGGCACCTCCCCTGACAGGTGGCGGGTCCTCCCCCGCACCCCACCCTCACTCCCTGTGCACGCAGAGTCTGCTGTGCCTGCTCCACAGAAGGGTCCCGGCAAACGTGTGCTGAATGGCTTCTCGAGCACAGTGAGTGAAGGAGGAGTTTCAGCCACAGGATGCAGTGACTTCCCACGAGGAGGTGGAGGCAGGGGCAGTGGAGGCCTTGACCTCTGGGACCCCCTCCCTGGGAGGTTTGGGTCCTGTGAGGCGGGCGGGTTGTGGACCCTCCCCCAGGGCCTCTCCTGGCACCTCTCTGCAGCCACATTCCTCCGCCTGGAGCCAGGGCCAAGCATGTGCAGAACATCTGGAGCCCCACCTCCCCCGAGGTTCCCGGAGGAGGCTGGAGCCGCCTCCCACCCGGTGGGCCCCTGCCAGGGCCTCCCTGTCGCCTGCACCCCCCATCCCCCTTTCCAGAGTCCAGTGGTCGGTGGTCGTGGTCGAAGGAAGTCTTTGGGCCAAGAGGCGGTCCCGCCCCGGCCCCTGTGGGGGAACTCGCTCCTGTCTCGCAGTGCCTGTTCCATGCCCCCACTTCCCCCCATCGGCTCTCCCCAGGCTGGTCTGGGCCCTTGGCACGAGCACCAGGGGCCAGGCCTGCGTCCCCGCGGCCCCCTCCACTCAGGCCTCGAGGGCTGAGGGGGCCAGGGCAGGCCGGCACACCAGTGTCTGCCAGGCTCCCCCTGGGCCGCCTTTGTCTCTTCCTTTTCAGCCGAAACTGCCGGCCTCTCCCTCCTCCAACCCTTCTGGGGTGGAAGAAAGGGCCTGGGGTGGGAGGGGTGGGGGGGGGGCTGGCGGGAAACCGGGGCCTGGAGCCCTGAGCTGGCCGCACCCAGTGACTCTCTGCTGGACCCCAGCCAGGAGGGTTTGGGGAGGCCAAGGGAGGTCCCGGGGCTCCCACCCTTCCCGCCGGGTCCTGAGCTGGAAACAAGGCTCCATTGCTGGGCCTGAGACACCAGACCCTCAGCCTGGGCAGCCGGCCCAGCAATCTCAATTGTCCCCCCCGGTTCCAGCCGGCTGTGCCACTGCCCAGACCCTGTGCCCATCAAAGGCTGTCCTTCTGGGCCCCCCTCCCCCCCGACCCCTGTTGCTGGCACTCCTGGGTGGTCTTGCCACATAGTTCCCTTCTGAGGGAATTCCCATGTTGCACAAAGTGGGGGTGGCCCTTGGCCAGGGTAAGGGGTGATGCTTGGCCAGGGTGGCACGCAAGGTGGCATAGGGATTCAAAGCATAGCAACCAGACATGTCATGGGGCGCAGGGGCAGAGCTGGGGCTTCGGCCAGTAGAGCACCTGTCCACCCCAGTCTGCCCATAGGCTGGCCTGGGGCCCCTCTTCCCCTCCCCCCGACGGGATGAGGCCTCGTGTGCGGAGGCCCCTCCACCCCGGTCCAGGCTTCTGGGCCCCTGGGCGAGGGCCCTGCACTGGGCAGGAATGGTGGCGAGGCCCCAGGCCCCTGAGCGGGGCTCCCTCGTCTCCAGGCTCCACGGGACTGTGGGCTCCCTGCTCCACTCTCTGCCTGCACCCTCACCCGTCTGTGTGTGAAGGAGGTCTGGCTTCCCCCTGCTTGGCACCGGGTTCTGAGCTCTCAGCGCCTCCAGGGCAGGAAGGCCCAGCCTGGGTCAGCACAGTGTCCTGGGGCTTGACTGGCACGGTGCCCTGCCGGGAGCCCAGGACTGGGTGAGCGCCGCAGGCAGGTCGGCCCTCCCCTGCAGGGACCCGGCTGGGAGCCCAGGCGGTCCCGGTAGCTGGCAGTGCCTCTTTCCTTCAGGATTGGGCAGAGGGAAGGCCGGCTCTCCAGGAGCACCACCCTCCAAACAAGCGTGCCCAGGAGGCCCCCAGGCCAAGGCCAGAGAGGACAGGGCATTCCCTGGGTCCTGCTGGAGTGCCCAGCAGCCCAGCGTGGCTGGCAGGCTCTTAGAGGTTGGGGTGGGGGTCCAGTCAGGAGGGATGGCTCTGGGACAGAGCAGACAGGAAGGAGGAGGGGGGCAGGGAGCAGGACGCCTGGGCTGCGGCCCGAGCGCCAAGAGGGGCGGCTCGGGTGACTCAGCAACCGAGACTCTCACCTGCGCTCGGGGCGGGCCGTTCCGCCGTGGGCGTGGCCTCCGCAGACCGGTCCCCGCCCGGGGTGCCAACCCCCGGTCCCCCGACCTCGCTCGGCCTCCCGGCTCCCCGCCGCCGCGCCGTGCACGCCGGGCCCGCCTGCGCACCCATGGCCAGGAAGGCGCTGTCGCTGCTGCCGCCGCTGCTGCTCGCCGCCGCCGGCCTCGCGGGCCTCCTGCTCCCTGTGCGTCCCCACCCGCGACATCCGGGAGCCGCCCGCCCTCAAGGTGCACGCTCGAGCTCCCGGGCAGCCGGGCGCAGTCCACGGGGGCTCGAACCGAGCCGGGCCGGCGGGGTGGGGTCCGGGCCCCTCAGCCGCGCTCCGGCCCCGGTCCAGGGCGCTGCAGCGGCGCTTCCGGGGGGACGCGGTGCCGGAGGCCGAAGGGCCGGGATCTCTGCTCGCTATGCCCGCCGCGGAGCCCTCTCGGCGCGGCCGACAGGGAGTCTCTCCGTATCCCCAGGGCGCCCAGGCCGTGGCTGGGCGCGCGCCCCCAGCACACTCCGCCTCCCTCGGGGTTTGGCCCAGATGGGGTGCGACAGGCGCTGGGCCCAGGGAACCCTCCCCAGCCTCACGGGTGGCTCTCACGGTGCGGGGGCAGCCCTGGCTGGTCCTAAAGAAAAGTTGGAACGAACTGGGCCTGATTTCCCCACCCGACCCGGCCCGGCCAGACTCGACCTCCAGAGTCTGGACTCCCTTAACCCTCTATTGCATTGAGGGCCAGTCTGGTGCCTGGGTGGGTGGCGGGTGCTCGGAGCCCCAGGCGCCCAGGATGCAGATGCACGGGTGGATGCTCTGTCGCCAGGGGAGACCCCTGGCTGGGGTGGGGCGGGGCAGGCCCCTCTGCTGGCTCTGCTCCTGGAGTTCCAGGGACTCCAGCAGGCTCCCCTTCCTGGAATGCAGGCCACCGGGGCAAGTGCGGGGAACGTGGCTCTGGCAAGCTGAGTGCTGTCATCTTCCCACCCGCAGGAAAGACCCTGGGGGAGTTCCCACAGCTCTGCAGGACAGCGCTCCCCTGGCCCTGCACTTGAGGCCCAGGGACAGGGCCTCTGCTTATTCGCCAGTGATCAGCCTCGGTCTGAGCTTCTCCTGGGGCCTCTGTTTCAGTCTCAGATAGGGCAGAGATCAGAGAGACGGGACAGAGGGCGGGAAGGAAGGGCCGGTCTGAGGGGCTCTTGCTGCAGCCTGAGGACCTCAGGCCCCCGGCCAGGGCTTCCAGGGTGGCCCCCTGACCCCTGACTCTGACCGTGCCCCTCAGTACACTCCTGCAGTCAGCGGGGGCACAGCCGCTGGCCCTCCACCCCCATCTCTGCCCACCAAGTCGTGTCCCAGCAGTTGTCCCCGGCCTTCTCGGAGCCTCAGAACTTCATTCTGAAGCTTCCAGTCTGGACACAGGGCCGGGCAGGGTGGGCCAGACAGCTGAGACTGCTGCAGGGCATGGCTTCACGTCCAGCCCCACTCCTAAGGCTGACCCCCACCCCACCCGCAGTATGGCATCATCCTGGATGCGGGCTCTTCCCACACGTCCATGTTCATCTACAAGTGGCCGGCGGACAAAGAGAACAACACAGGGATCGTAGGCCAGCACAGCTCCTGCGACGCACGAGGTAAGAGTTCCCTGAGCGCTGGGCACCCCGACCTGCACACCCATCCACTGTGGGGCCTCAGGAGCCCTCCTCAGCCTCAGCCTTCGCAGACTCGACCCATCAGACTCCTCTGCTTGGTGCCAGGGGCCCACTCCAGGCAGGAGCTGCAGGAGTCCCCCCCAAAGGGAGGCTGGGTCCCTAGGCCTCGGAAGGGCTGTGGACAGTTCCTAGAAAAGAAGCCCCAGGGAACATCTGGAAAGTTTGGGCCTTGCCTGGCCCCAGATTGGTTCTACATCCCAGGTAGAGTAGGACGGGTCCCGAGGAGCTGGTGGGCACACCCAGGCAGGCCCCTGGGGAGGCCGGGCTGGGGGGACAACACCCAGTGCTTTGTCCTAGCACCTGTGTGCACACCCACTGGGCAGGTGGCAGCTCAGAGACCGTGGGTGGCCCACAGGCAGCCCTTTAATCTCTGAGCTGGGCGTCTCTGAGAATTTAAGCTGGGAAATTTGATCTAAGCTGCCACCTGGCTTGGGAGCACAAGCCCCCCCCCCAAGTCCTGCTGGCCTGTGGATCACCTAGAGGCTGCCCACCAGGCCCATCTTGCTGCCTCCCTCCAGGTGGGGGCATCTCTAGCTATGCTGACAACCCTTCTGGGGCCGGGCAGAGCCTTGTGGAATGCCTGAACCAGGCGCTTCGGGACGTGCCCAAGGAGAGACACGCGGGCACGCCACTCTACCTGGGAGCCACGGCGGGCATGCGCCTGCTCAAGTGAGTGTCCTGCCCTGTCCGCTGACCTCCTGGCCCTAGGGACCACGGCAGCCTGAGCCCAGGGTGGGCCCTGCATACCCCCAGCAGCAGCCCTGGGCTGGGGCCCCTCAGCTGGCTGGGCAGACGCTGAGCACCCCAGCAGCAGGATCACGGCCACCTGGGGAGAACTATGAAGTCCTCCCTGTGTCACAGCCTGACCAGTCCAGAGGCTTCAGCCAACGTGCTCGCTGCCGTGACGCAGACGCTGACCCAGTACCCCTTTGACTTCCGTGGGGCCCGCATCCTCTCAGGCCAGGATGAGGGCGTGTTTGGCTGGGTGACTGCCAACTACTTGCTGGAAAACTTCATCAAGGTGGGCCCAGTGACCAGCCCGATGAGCAGGGGATGTGGGCACCCACCTGCTGGCTGACCCCAACCTCCACTTCCCACAGTACGGCTGGGTGGGCCAGTGGTTCCGGCCAAGGAAGGGGACTCTGGGGGCCATGGACCTGGGAGGCGCCTCCACACAGATCACCTTCGAGACGGCCAGCCCAGCGGAGGATCCGGCCAACGAGGTTCAGCTCCGGCTCTACGGCCAGCACTACCGAGTCTACACTCACAGCTTCCTCTGCTACGGCCGTGACCAGGTCCTGCGGAGGCTGCTAGCCAGTGTACTTCAGGTGCCCTCTACTGAGCCCTCCTGGAAGTAGGGCTTGGGGAGAAGGGGGGCCGAGGGCCCAGAGCAGAGCCTGGAGAGTGGGCAGAGCGGGGCTTCTCCAGGAACCCAAGTCATGCTTGGATCAGCTGGGAGGACAGGTGGGCAAGAGTCCAGCATGAGCAAAGACCCAGAGGCTGGGGGTGAGCCTGGTGAGTGAGGAGGGCCGGGGCCAGCTCTCAGGGGACCTGGACTACCTGGCCAAGAGCTCTGGGCTTTGCCCAGCAAGAGTGGGGGAGCCATGGACAGCTCATGCGTTCAGAAGAAATGCTGTCCTCTGGGGAGGCCCTCCAAGGATCCTAGGGCGGGGGTGGCTGGTAACGCCCGGAGCGGGACTGACACGCACCCTCGTCATTCCCCAGACCCACGGTTCCCACCCCTGCTGGCCGAAGGGCTATTCCACTCACGTGATGCTCCAGGACGTCTACGAGTCGCCCTGCACCGCCGCCCAGCGGCCCCAGACCTTCAACAGGAGCGCCAGGGTCAGCGTGGCGGGCAGCAGCGACCCTGCCCTGTGCCGCGGCCTCGTCTCCCAGATCTTTAACTCCTCCTCCTGCCGCTTCTCCAGATGCTCCTTCAACGGTGTCTTCCAGCCCCCTGTGGCTGGGAAGTTTATCGTGAGTCCAGAGGACAGGAAGGTGGGGGGCCCATGCCCTGAGGTGCCTGGGGTCTGATCTCAGTGTGGCTGTACGCCCCTTTCAGGCCTTCTCTGCTTTCTTCTACACGGTGGACTTCCTGAGAACGGTGATGGGGTTGCCCGTAGCAACTCTGCAGCAACTAGAGGCGGCTGTGGTCACCGTCTGCAACCAGACGTGGAATGAGGTGAGGCCTGCCCCCCCCACTCCACCAGGGCTGTGCGGGGTGGGGCTGGGCTTTCCGCCAGCCAGCGTCAGGCCTCCGGATCATTCTTTTGCTCTGTGAGTAGAGGGATGTGGGGATGCACTGCCAATCAGACTTCAGAAGTGGCCAGGCTACAGCCAGGAGCCCAGCAGTCAGATGAGATGGGATTGAAGAAGCCTCCCTGAGGCCTGACCCTAGATCCAGGATCTGGAGGGTGGAGGGGACAGCCAGTGCAAAGGCCCTGGGGCAGCAGGGAGCGTGGAGTGGACAGGGCAGTGAAGAGTGTGGCTGGGAGAGCGTGGGGGAGAACAGACAATCCGGGAGGAAGTAGAAGGACCTGGGGAGACTCAGCAGGTAAAACAGGCAGGGCTTGGGGGAGTCAGGAGTGGAAAACAGCTGTGCTGGTCCCAGGTGAAGTGAGATGGAGGGGTTTGTGCCCGCGGAGGAGGAGGTGATTCTGGAGAAACACTCGCGTGTCTGTGGGGCTCGTCCTGTCCTCTGTGTGTCTAGTCCCAGGCAGACTTGGGGGAGGTGGGGAAGTGGGGCTCAGGAGGCAAGCTGGGGCCTGGGGCCAAGCCGGGAGCTTCTGCTCCCCTGATCTCTCCAAGCCTGCTGCAGCCCCCCGCTCCCCAGGGGCCACGCCACTGGCCCCTAGCAGTCAACCTCACAGGCACCGCACCGCTGCCATCCAGAGGTCACGCTGCTCCTCCCCGAGGGGAGAGCCCCGCCTGCTGCTTTCTGGGACCTGCAGCCGTGTCTCCGGCCCCCACTGCCTTTCTGTGTCTGGTGGGGCAGAGACCTCCGGGTGGTCGCTAGCCCTAGACTCTCCCACTTGCATCCCAGCTGCAGGCTCGGGCGCCGGGCGACCAGGCCCACCTGCCCAACTACTGTGCCGGGGCCGTGTTCGTGCAGCAGCTCCTGAGCCGCGGATATGGCTTCAACAACCACTCCTTCGAAGGCGTGACCTTCCAGAAGAAGGTGGCAACCCTGGAGGGGTGGGGCCACCTGGGTGGGGATGCGGAGGGGCGGCGCAGAAGCTCAGGCCGTACCTGTGGCCCACAGGCCGGGGACACTGCGGTCGGCTGGGCGCTTGGCTACATGCTGAACCTGACCAACCTGATCCCCGCTGACCCGCCTGGGCTGCGCAAAGGCACCGACTTCAGCTCCTGGGTCGTCCTCCTCCTGCTCTTCGCCGCCATGCTCCTGGCCGCGTTTGCCCTGCTGCTGCACCAGGCGTGCTCCACCAAGTCGGCGAGTACCATCTAGGGGCCCCCTGCCCCAAGTCCCCCATCTCTATACCCCCTCATCCCTCACCCCACCCCGCCACCAACATCTCTGTTCCTAATGCAGTCCAGGAGCAAGACTCAGTGCCCAAGCGGACATCTGGCCTGGATGGGCAAAGGGAACGGAACCCAGCCTCCCCCCCAACTCCAGCCTTGGTCTCACCTCGAGGCCGAGGCCTCCTGCTCCCCCTCTTACTGGGGTTGGGGGTCCTCAGCCTGAGAGCGCAGAGTTGGGTCTCCAGGAGTGGAGTTCTGAGGGCCCCCTCCCACCCCAGGATTGGGTATTATGGGGAGGGTCAGGGTCACAGCCCAGGGCCTACTTGTAAACATTTTTTAATGTTGAATAAAAGGATTTTCATAGAGCAGTGGAGAGAATGTCCACAGGGCGGGGCCTCTCTGCCGCCTCCCTCCCTCCCCCAGCTGCGCTGGCCACACAGCACAGGCCCCTTCTGGTCCCTGGGGAGGACCCTGGCTCTTCCTACTTCCTTCCTCCCTGGGCTCAGGCCGGCGGGGGTGCCGACCCCGGTCCCTTGCTGCACCACTGTGGCCTGGAGTAGCTGTCAGCTGGCTGGTCTAAAACCGAGTCCCTGAGACTCCTGCCAGACTGGAGCCTGGGCCCTGGTCTCGTTGGCCGGGGTGTGGGTGGGGATGGCAGACGGGGGAGTGAGTGGGCCCAGCGATGGCCTAAGTTGCAGGCAGTGCTCAAGGGGGCTTCCCCGGCGGCTCAGCGGTAAAGAATCCGCCTGCAATGCAGGAGACGCAGGAGACGTAGGTTCAATCCCTTGGCTGGGAGGATCCCCTGGAGGAGGAAATGGCAACCCACTCCAGTATTCGCGCCAGGGAAAATCCCGCGAACACGACTGAGCGCGCAGGCCTCGCAGGTGGTGCTCAAAACACTGAGGGAGGGGGCAAACCCCCAACGGGAGGCGGGTGGCGTGGGGGGAGCCAGGGGCAGGAGGGACGCAGGGCCCCGTTGCTCAGGAGGGTGAACCTTGCAAAGAGACTGGCCCGGGCCAAGCCGCACAATTGCACAGACTTCGCTCCCCCCAAGATAAGCCACTCCCACCTGCCGCTGGGGCAGCCCCTCCCCGGGCCCTGTCTCCCCCCCGAGTGGGCAGGCGTGGTCTTGCCTGCATCTCCGCCGCCCCCCCCCCCCCCCCCGCTCACTTTCTGGGAAGTGAGCTCTGACACTATTTCTGTCTCTCAGTGCCTCGGAGGGGACGAGGGCGGTCCTTGTTCTGCTCACCACCCCCCACCCCCGCACACCCCACATACACGTCTGCCAGATTCTGAGCGTTTCACAAACCTGAGGGCCGCCAGCCCCGTCTTCGGAGTTCCGAGACTCAAAGGACACGGCGGGGGGCCGCCCTGATCTCTCAGGGACGGGAGCCTGGGAGATTTCCAGGTGCGATGCGGAGGCTGCACTCCCAGGAGGCAGTAGGTGGGGTGAGGGGGGCTGCACCCCGGTGCTTGCCGTCGTGGGGCACCCCGGAGCTAAAAGGCTGTCCCCTGGGCACCGTGGACAGCTCCCAGCTGCCTGTCAGCAGCAGTTCCAGGTCACTCTTGCCCCCTGGTGGCCTCACCGAGAGCGGCCGTTCCACGCCAATCACAGCGGCCACCGGCACCGGGCTAGTCCTGTGCGCCTGTGAGTGCCTTTGCCGCGTGTCTGAATGCCCGGTGGGCCTCCGGGCACACCCCCGTGCGCCTGGTGTCCCTCCAGACCCCGGCGGATCCTCCGCTCCAGGAGGGTGGGGGGGCGGTGGGTGGGAGTTATCAGCCCGAGAGGGACCGGCTGGGGAAGCGCATCCCGGGGGACCCAGCCCCAACCAGTGCCCCGCCTGCAGAAGGTCCGGGTTGCCGGGGCCGCAGAGGCTGAGGCGCCCGGAGGGCTGGCTGGGGGGCCGAGGAGGGGCTCGGAATCGGAGTGGGGGCGCAGCCTGACGGCTGTCCCGCCTCCGCAGGTGGGGCGCGCAGGCGCACTCCGACTCGGCGCCCGCGCCGCCCCCCGCCCGGATCCTCTGCCGCAGCGTCAGCGCCGCCGCCGCCGCCAGTTTTCCTCGGCGTCCGCCTCCTCGGCCCCCGCCCCCTCCTCCTCGCCGCCGCCTCTCCCGGCGCCCCGACCCCGCGCCCAGCCCCGGGGCCGCGCGGTGCCATGCTGCCCCGGCCGCGGCGCTGAAGGATGGCGACGCCTGTGCCCCCGCCCTCCTCCCCGCGGGCACCTGCGGCTGCTGCGGCTGCTGCTGTCCGGCCTCGTCCTCGGCGCGGCCTTGCGCGGTGCGGCCGCCGGCCGCTCCGGTGAGCGACGCGCTGGGCAGCCGGCTGCGGGGCGCCCCCCGGGGTCGGGGGTCGCCGGGTGGGGCCTCGGCCGCGCGGCGCCGCGCTCACCCTCCCCGCCGCCGCCGCCGCCGCCGCCGCCGCCGCCCCTGGTCTGGGCCCGCGGGCCTCGCAGGCCCCGCCGGCCCAGCCCGCGAGCCGCCGCGCCGGCCTCGCCTGGCCCTGCTCGGATAAACAGTCCCCGGCGGGAAGGGTGCGGCGCCGGACCGCCGAGGGACTCCTCTGGACGGGGCTTCTCCGGGCTCCTTGGCGGCGAACCTGAAGTCCATCCGCTTCTTGTCTTTGTCTGGGTTCGTGAGCCGGTGGGTCGGCGTCGCAGGCGGGCTGTCTCGGAGCGGGCCGCGGCCTGGAGCCGGTCCCACGGGCGTTTCTGTGCGCGCGTCTCCGGTGCCTGCTGGCCTTCCTGCCGGTGGCCGTCCTGGAGTTGGAGCCGCAGTGCTGGTCTGTCCCTGCCGCTCGGGTGGTGGACACGGACCTTGCTTTGCTGCCGTGGCGGCGTCTGAAGTTTCCCGGGCATCCGATAGCTCGTCCCAGGCTTCGGGGCTTGCTCTGGCCTCACTGGGGGCAGGAGGAACTCACAGTCTCTGCTTCCTCACTCACCCTCTGCCCTGCAGGGCCCCTCCATTCCGTCTTCTGTGCCTGGCGGTGGGGGCACCCCCCAGGGCAGATTCAGGCAGAGAGGGATGAGCCCAGGGTCCTAGGAGATCCTGCCAGCTCCCCAGATGGCACTGAGGTTCCAGAGTTCTGCAGGGAACCCAGAATCCCGATCACACCCTCCCAGGTGGCAGGACTGGGGGGCTCTGTACCCAGGCCCCATTTCTCCTAACAGCTCCATAGGACAGGCGCTGCCTTTAGCCCATTTCACAGATGAGAAAACTGAGGCAGAGAGAAGTGAAGTGACCAGTATGTGATGCAGCTGGGATGCTAACCTGGGCAGTGTGGTCTGCATGTGTGGCCTCAAGAGGCCAGAGCAGGGCAGGCTTCTTCTTGGGCATAGCACCCCTGGACAGGGGCCTGGCCTGACCAGAGGAGGCTCCCAAGGAGGCCTGAGGGCCATGGCATGGCTGGCTGGGGGTGGTGGAGGCTGCCTGCTGGCGGCCTGGCTCCAGGGCGTACAGGGTGGGGCCCCCGAGGAGACGGGGAGGCCAGGTGCCGCCCCAGCGGTTCATCAGCTCTGTGCTCACCCAGATGTGGGGCAGCGTGCCAGCCGCTCTCCAGGTGCCGTTGTTCCTGGGGCCTCGTCCCACACTCTGAGGCTAGAGAGGGGACCTTCCCAGGATCAATGGGCAGCACCCATGTCTCCCTGAGGCGGGGAGCTGGGAGCTAAGGGAGACCCCTGGAGCCCAGAACCGAGAGCCAGCTCTGGACTGAAGGCCCCTAGCCTTGGTCAGTGCACCCCAGGTTCTCAGCACCAGAGGCTGGGACTGCCTGGCTTCCCAGGGGCCCAGCTGGTGGGTGGGGTCTAGACAGACCTGCTGGCACAGGCTTAATGTTTAACCAGCCCCAGCCCTGGGTCCAGCACACTGATATTTGCGCCTGCCGACACAGGTTGTGCAGGAGGTGGGATCCCTGGGAGGGGAGCCCCAGCCCACTTGCCCACCTGCTGTAGAAGCTGCTGGAACTTCCTCCAAGGAATGCCTACAGCCAAGGGGCTGTGTCAGGTTACCAAGGAAACCAAGCCAGGCCAGCTGAAGTCTGGGGGACAGGCTGGTGTGTCACCCTCCTGCAGGGGGGGCTGGGCCAAGGGGACCAGCCCTGCTCTTCCAAGATACCCTCACCGCCACCTCCCCAGGCATGATCGACAGTCCTGTTGGGTCTCCCCGTGGCTCCCCTGGTTCTGCTGTTCAGTGACTGGGGCCAATATCCCAGGCCTTGAGACTTTCCCCAGCGTGGAGGTGCTTCACCTTCTGCACCCAGAGAGGAGACTGAGGCCGAGAGGGCCGCCGCCCTCCACTCCCCAGCATCAGGGTGGGAGCCACGGTTGTGTGTACAGGACACTGAGGTCTGGGCCCCAGATTGGAAGCGGCCTCCCTGCTGCAGTCCCAGGCCCTCCCCTGTCCCTGGCAGCGGCGGCTGCGAGAGTGCCCCTGCCTGCTCTGTTTCTGAAGCGAGTGAGGCCGGCAGCCTCCATCCCAGGGTTCCCTACCCCGGCAGCCGCTCTCTGTGCCGGGACGAGCTCGAAGGTAGATGTGGCGGGAGCGACTCCATCTGGGCCGTCTCCCAGCCAGGCTTTCTAGGGCTGTAGGATGTCATGATGGGGTTTGAGTGGCAGCCCTGAGGGGATGAGAGAGAGACCAGGGCCTCGCCCTCTGGGGCTCCCAGGCTGGGTGAGAGGCTTGCTCTGGGTCAGCTTGAGGCCAGAAGCAGGGCTTGGAGGGCTGCACAGACAAGGGACAGTTTCTGTGCAGAAAGCTGGCCTGGGCCTGGGCAGTGGACTCTGGGGAGTGGGTGGGGCGAGGGAGTTCCGATAAGTGTCAGGACTGTTTGTCTTCCTGCTTCTGATCCCTGGCTCTGGGGAGGAAGGGCCTGCCCAGAACAATGGCCGGAGCCAGGCTTGGACAGCTCTGGGGTGGGGGCGGGGTGGCCGAGACGGCACCACTTCTGGGCAGGGGGCTGAGTCAGGCCCACCGAGACCCGCTTCTGCCTCTGCTTCCTTCCCAGATGCAGCCGCCTGTCCTGGGAGCCTGGACTGTGCCCTGAAGAGGCGGGCACGGTGCCCCCCGGGTGCACATGTCTGTGGGCCCTGCCTCCAGCCCTTCCAGGAGAATCGGCAGGGGCTCTGTGTGCCCAGGATGCGCCAGCCTCTGGGTACAGCCTCCCCCCTCCTCAGTGCTCAGGTCTCCTGCACCTTGTGGGGTGCCAGGACTTGCCAGTCTCCCTCCAAGTGGCCTGGTGACCCTTTCCAGATGGCACCAGTGCGGAGCTGGGTGGTGGGCTGGGGCCCGGGGCAGTCACCCTTCCCAGGGCCACAGGTACCCAGCATGAAGTGCCAGGGTGATCCCGGGAGACACAAGGTCAGAGTTCCCCAGGGCTGAGTCTCCTCAGACTCAGGCACCCACCTCTCCACCCCCACAAGCTGCCCCTGCTCTTTGCCCAGCACCCCTTCTCTCTCCATCACTCACTTGTCCTGTCTGCTTGAATGCCCTGGTGCTGCCCTGACCCAGCGTCTGTTGGGATGGTGCCAGCCAGAGTGACTTCAGGTGTGATGGGGCATTATAGAGGGTATTGTGCGGGCTGAAGAGTTGGACAGGGTGGGAGGGGCTTCCTGGAGGAGCACGTTCCTGGTGACGAGTTGAGGGGGTGGGCACTGAAGGCATGTGGTCTGCTCTGAGGATGCTGAGTGCCAGTGTCTGCTTGGAGCCTCTGTCTGGGACAGGGAGGCCCATCCACAGCCCTGCCCCAGCAGCTGCCCTCCCTTCCTCCTGGTGACCAGGCAGAGGTGGGGGTTAGGACGGGGCTTCTCTGAATTCCTTGGGAAGTCCTGTCCCCCTTGGCCGAGGAGGTCCACGTGGGCCAGGTGATGCAGTGTCCCTGTGTTCCTCCCGCCGCTTTGTGGGTAGTGGGTGGGGAGAGGGCCGGCACCCCTGCCCTGTCTTGGCCTCTGCACGTTCTCCTAGCACTTGCCCCCTGCCTACTTTCCTGGGAACTGCGGCACCCACAGTTCCTTCAGTTGTCACCATGGCAACCAGGATGGCCAGGGGCCGCAGGCTGGCACCTGGTCCTCTGGCTCCTGGTGCCTAGGAGGAGCCTGTAGGGAGGAGACCTAGGCCTGGGGACTGGCTGGCAGATGGGCCTTCCCGCTCTCTCTGGGAAGGCCACCTGTAGCTGGTGTTGCCAGGAAGGGCAGGGGCCTCTCCAGCTGATGGCCCCTCGCCCTCGCCAGGGGAGGGCTTGCCCCGGCCCAGACTGGAAGAGGAGATCGACTTCCTGGCCCAGGAGCTAGCCCAGCAGGAGGCCGGGCGCCCCGGGCTCAAGGCCCCACCCCAGCCTGAGGGACAACAGCGGCCCCCGGAGGCGGGTGAGACCCTGACCGCGCGCCTGCCCGGCTTCTCACACCCTCGACTCCAGCTCGGCCCTGCTGTGCTAACCTGCCGTCTCCCTGCAGCGGCCACCCTGGCGCTCTCCGAGCGAGGCCAGGGCCTCGACCTGGGCCTCCCCTCCACGCGGGGAGCCCCGGCGCCCACACTCCGCCCCTCCCTGGGCCCCGCTGTGTCGTCCGGGCCTGTGCACATGTCCCCCCCTGGAGCCGCGGGGCGGGCGCGCGGTGACGGCCTCACCCTCGGTAGGTCCGGCGGGCGGGGAGGCGGGGTCCTGCCCCGAAGGCTGCCCTCACCGCGCCCCCTCCCTGCAGTGCTGACCCTGGCGTGCTCCGTGGCCGGCGCGGCTGCGCTGGCGGTAGCGGCTCTCTTCTGGTGGCGGTGAGAGCGGGGCGGGGCGGGGGGCGGGCGGGTGGGAGGGGCTAAGCGGCGGGGTGGGAGGGGATGTTCTAAGGGGAGGGGCTGGGTGGAAAGGGCGAGGCTAAAGGGGCGGGGTGGGGCGGAGGGGTGGGGCTAAAGGGGCGGGGCGGGGTGGGAGGGGATGGTCTAAGGGGAGGGGCTGGAGGGGAGGGGAGGGGAGGGGAGGGGCTGGGTGGGAGGGGAGGGGAGGGGAGGGGTGGGGCTGGGTGGGAGGGGAGGGGAGCGGAGGGGAGGGGCTGGTCTAAAGGGGCGGGGCTGGGGAGGGTGGTGACCCCGAAGGTCCCTTCGCTCTCCTCAGGCTGCAGCGAGACATCCGCCTGACCCAGAAGGCCGACTACGCGGCCCCGCAGGCGCCCAGCTCCCCAGCTCCGCCAGGGATCTCGGTTCGTGGCCCCGCCCCGCTCCTCCCCTTTAGACCATCCCCTCCCACCCAGCCCCTGGGCCTGACCCTCCCGCCCCACCCCTCCCGCAGCCAGGGGACCAGCGGCTGGCACACAGTGCGGAGATGTACCACTACCACCATCAGAGGCAGCAGATGCGATGCCTGGAGCGGTAAGAAGCCCCGCCCAGCGCGGCCCGCCCACCCACTCCAGGGCCTGCTGCCTCCTCCTCAGCCCTGCCCACCTCCACCCCGGCCTGCCGTGGCCCCTGCCCTCTACCCTGGGCCCCTGGCGCCTGCAGGGTGAGGGAGCACCCAGCGATCCCGCCCCCCACCCAGGCATAAAGAGCCGCCCAAGGAGTTGGACTCCGCCTCCTCCGACGAGGAGAACGAAGACGGCGACTTCACGGTGTACGAGTGCCCGGGCCTGGCCCCAGTGAGTGCGGGGCTCGGGGGGTGGGAGGTACCGGCTGGGGGAGGGGTGCAGGGGGAGGCGGAGGGGGGTCCCTCCCCTGCCCCGGGCCCACCTAACGCCAGCGTTCGCAGACAGGAGAGATGGAGGTTCGAAACCCATTGTTCGACCATGCCTCGCTGTCCACGCCCCCGCTGCAGTGACCCGAAGGCTGACGCCCACCCTCTCACCCACTCTCTCGAGGACGTGATGCCCCCTGGTGGGGAGGAGCAGGGGGCCCGGCCTTTCCCATTAAAGAGAGGGTGTCCTGACACGCGCCTGCTTGTGGCTGGGGCCTCAGCGGCTAGGAGCCCCTCGCAGGGCAGACTCCTGCTGCCTGGCTGTGCCCCCTCATTGCGCCTGTCCCCTCAAGTCTGGACCCCCCAGTCGAGGGGAGGAGGAGAACCCGAGAGACCAGGCATGGGTTGGTGATACCAGAGACAAGCCAATTAAAGTGCATTTCAAAACTTTGGCTGAGTGTGCTAGAGACTGACCTCCCCTCAACAGGGGGCCATGGTGGATGGACCCTGGAGTGGGGCCTCGGGCCTTCTGCATCCCCCCAGTGTGTGAAGACCCTGTCACTGCCCGCTGGGGAGGAGGGCTGGGGAGGGGAGAGTATGGGTGCATGGCCAGGCCAGTTTAGAGTTGGCGCTCTTTCCTCAAACACCCCATCCTGTGTATGATGAAAAGGGCTGGGAGTGGGCACCGTAGACGCCAGGCAGTGGGCACTGAGGCCTCCGTTCCTGCCCTGCCTCCACCTGGGCCGGGAGGGATGGGGCTGCACACGTTGTCTGTGGGCTTGTTGCGGGACCACGTGGACTCCCGGACCCCTGCAGCATATGTAACGGGCGTGCCAGGCAGAGTAACCTACCTACACACAGGCGGGTGGACTAGGGTGGGCGGCTGAGGCGACAGAGGTGGTGGGGTCCTCGAATGTCGGGAGTTACCTCTCAGTCGACCCCAACTCCCCACCAAGAAGCAGGGAAGCCAGTGGAGGGGGAGGTGACCTTCAGCTGAAGCCCCAGAGTGGGGTCCAAGTTTTGTGCTCAGAAGTGACAAGGAGACTGGGCAGGGAGGAGGGGCTTCTGGGATCTAGGGAGTAGTGGGGGCCTGGTGCAGACAGGGTTGGGGGTCAGGCCTGTCTGCCCCACCAAGGCTGAGGGGGAAGGGTGGGTGGGGTTCAGAAGCCCCTTAGTGAGTCCTCGGGGTGGAGTCCAGAGGTTGCTGGACCTCTGGCTCCTGGTGCAGCAGCCCTGAAGGGGGTGGACACGGCTCACTTGGGGAAGTCTGGTCCCTCGGGGACTGGGCAGCGGAAGCCGGGTTGGCCCTCCTTAGAGCTAGTGTGTCCTAAAGCAGCGTGTCTCTGGGGCTATGGCCTCAGGCAGGCCCCCAGTGGGAAGCCACGGTGTCCCTCTGGTGTGCTGGCGTGGGAGATGGAAGGGGGTGGGGACAGGGAGCTGGGAATGAGCGCAGGGTGGCATGTGGGCAAGGCGTTGAGGACCCCTGTCCCCTAGTTCATGTCATGAGGGAGAATGGCCACAAAGAAAACTGGGGGACAGAGAGATGAAGGCCTCCCTTAAGGGTAAAGCCCAGTCACCAGCTGAACCCTGCAGACCCAGAGCTGAAGGCTGCCCTGGAGCCCCGGGCGCGGACCTTGGGGTCCTGGCACCCGCCTCTGCAGCCTCATGCTTCTCTGACCTGGGCAGAGGACAGCAACCCACATGCCCCAGCAGACCACCAACTCCTTCCAGACAGCAGCGCCTAGGCGAGGCGGCGGGCCAGAGGGCCAGAGCCCACCTGTCTGTTCCCAGAGCTGGCCCAGCAGAGCCAAGTGGGGCCACGGGCCCGGAGCGCCCCCCTGGTGGCGGAGCCCAGCCGCGGGCTCCTGCAGGAGGGGGTGAGGTCAGCAGAGGGAGCCCACATACGCGTTTCTCCAGGGAGAGCATGAGGCCAGGGCTCTCCGGAGCCCCTTGGGGAAGAGGGGTGCACGGAGACCGGCAGTTGGCCAAGGGGGTCCCAGGTTGGGTGCAGCTACGGGGGTGGCAGTCACAGCAGGCGGCCGCCTTCGGCCTCACCACGGAGGCCGCCAGCCCCTCCAGCCCTCCTGCCCTTCCCGCCCGGCCGGGGGTCCTGGCCACATCCCATCCAGGGGGAGCTCCAGGGCCCTGTGCCCCACAGCCTGCCCCGGCTCAGCCCCCGGGTGCCACTCGGCAGCAGAGGTGTGTGTGCAGGACAGGGGCTCCAGACCCGCCCACACCCCCGGGCTGGCGGGTGCGCTTGGTTTCGAACAGCGGTTTGCAGGAGTTTGGCTGCTCTGCTTGAGCTCGCCGGGGCCAGTGGCGGGAGCGGGCACTGGGCTCCGTGGGGCCGAGAGCCTGGTGAGTGGGCTGAGGAGCCTGGTCCCAGCCCCTGGTCCCTCTTTCCCTGACCGGCCAGCCGGCCCGGGTTTCACTGCAGGGGACTCTGGAAGGGGGATCCTGTTCCCTTGGGACCTGGGGGCTAGTTAGGGGTCCTCCAGGTGGGTCCCCCTGGGAAGCTGGCCCTGGAGCAGCACCACACGTGGCTGGGCTGCGGGGGTGACTGCGTGTTCCAGGTCCGAGGTGCTCATGGGTGGCTGAGCCGGAGGTGAGTGCCCACCGGCACCCCGCTGACTCTGGGGCCTGGCACCAAGCTGGCAGGAGGCCCCACTTTCCCTTTGACTCAGGCTCGCCCAGCTCTTTCTTTTTTCCTCTGAGAATCTCTCATTCTGACCCATTTCTGGGCCAAACTCTGAGCCCCGTTTCCCAGCAAGCAGATTCTTACGAATGGGGCCCCGGCTGCGCCCCGAGCAGGTAGGCGTGCGAGGGGCCCTGGGGAGCATCCCGGCGAGGGTGGGGGCGGCTCCTGTGAGTCCACCCAGGAAGGGCTGCGGGTGTGGGTGCGGCCGCTGGCAGAGCCCCTGCCACCTGGCAGTGCAAACAGGAAGGGCAGAGGCCCTGGCAGCCCAGAGCCAGGTCGCCAGCGGTCTGTGGGGGGGTTGGCTCCTTCCTGCCCTCCCCCACTGCCCTCAGGGTGCCTGCTACAGGGAGAGGGGGTGGGGTCCTCGGGGGCGCCCCTGCCAGGAAAGAGACACCCGGGTGGGACCCAGACCCAGTGCCACCGTGGTCCTCTCCCTGGGCACTGGGTGCTGGAAGGCAGGGGTGCCAGCTGCCCTCCGCTCTGGCTGGGGCCTGATGCCGCATCCACCCCACGGGCCACCAGATGGTTTCCGACAGTTCCCATGGCCCTCCCCCCATGCCCCCCGCCCCCGGATGTTGCACAAGAGCCTCGCCACCGCTCAGAGCCTCTGCTGGGGGTGGGGAGCCTCAGAGGGGCCAGAGTGCTGCCCTTCTCCCAGATGGCCCTCTGTCTCCCCCGTGGATCTGCTGACAGCTCCTCAGTTCCCGTCCTGGACAGTCTGGTCCTCACCAGGGGATGGGAGCTGGGACAGGCCGGTAGCCCCGGGAGCCCAAGAGTGGACAGTGTGATGGGTGGCCCCCAGGACGACACGGGTGGCAGGCCTGGTGAAGGTCCCAGGCCGGTGTTCCTTCCCCGACACCCAACCCGCAGCCTCCAAGAATTGGACCGGCCTGAGGCCCTCAGGACACTAGTATGAGCACTGGGCCTTGCCGGCCACATCCGGCTGGGGTGAAGGAAGCTGGTGACTGAGAGCGGGGCGGGCTGGAGCCAGGGCAAAAGGGGAAGGAACTGGACCTCCATGCCTGGGCCCCAGGGCTGGCGGACAGCGGGGTGGGGAGAGGGCCTCTGGACTGCGGCCTTCCTTTTCCTGGAGCAGGTGCCCACGTCAGGGACACAGTGACTCCTTCCCTTTCCAGCCTGGAAAACCCCCTCCGTACTCCCACGCCCTGGGCTGTGGGGCCTGGAGGAAGAGACCCGGAGCCCCCAAGGGCAGCGTCCCAGCCCGGGTTCCCGCATCTCTTCCCGGCCTGGGTGGCCTTGGGTCTGGCGTCCTTGGTGGGGAAGGAAGGCGTGGCAGCCCCACAGCCAACCCGGAGCCAGGCCCAGCCTGGCGCTGTCCAGCGAGGGTGTGCGCTGGGGCCCTGTGTGGCCCCTGAGATGGAGCCCCTCTCTGGGAATCCGGGTTCCGGGACAAAGGTGTCCTCGAGGCAGCAGGGGTGGGCAGCGTGGAGAGACCTGGCTAGAGCACGCATGGGAGAAACCTCAGCCTCCTGGTGGAGCTGAGCGCAGCGCATCTGCAGACAGAGGGTCTGGGGGCCGAGAGGGGGGAGCAGGGGAAGTGGGTGATGACACAGCGCAGGGGGAGGCGGCGGCCCTTGCTCGGTGGCCCCAGGGAAGCACGCCTGCTCCCCAGGGCACCCCTGGCAGGGCAGCGGGCAGCCACTGTGTCCTTGATGTCAGGGTCGCCCTTTTGGGGTGGGGGCCACCTCCACTCGGGATGGCCTCCCCCTCCCTGAGGCCAGGCGGGCCCTCTCCTCCTGGGCCTGCTGGTGGGTCATCTCCAGGCCTTCCTGGAGGCCGGCAGGGGTGGGGGACCTCCCAGGAGCCGCCCCCCCCCAGCAGCCAGAGGCCTCGCTGGGAGGCGGGGTTAGGATGCTGGTGGTGTCAAAGGTCACCGGGGGCGGGGGCAGGGGCGGGACGGGAGCTGGAAGGTGCCCTGGTGGCCTTCGTCGCTTAGTCGGAGCAGATGAAAGGAGAGTGTTTCCAGGCGGCGCCCAGCACAGGGGAGCAGCTGTGGTTTCAGGGCGTTCCCGCGGAGTGGCGGACGTGATTTGAGGAGCCGTGAATGCAGAATGCCGGTGAGTCTCTGGCCTTGGGGGAGGCCTGGGCTGGGAGCCTGGGGTCCTTGGCGAGCCGGAGGACACAGCCTCTCTTCTCATGTTCCCTGCAGGGCTCAGCCCCGCTCCCAGCCTCCGGACTCTGGGGGGCCTGGCCGTGGCGGCCCTTCTCCCAGCCGTCTGGCTCTGGTGGTGGCTTGGGGCGGCCCCCGGGGCAGCTCCGGCCCCGCAGCCCACGATCACCATCCTCGTCTGGCACTGGCCATTTGCCAGCCAGCCCCCAGAGCTGCCCGGGGACACCTGCGCCAGGTACGGGGTGGCCCGCTGCCACCTGACAGCCAACCGCAGCCTGCTGGCCGGAGCCGATGCCGTGGTTTTCCACCACCGAGAGCTGCAGACCCAGCGGGCCCGCCTGCCCCTGGCCGAGCGGCCGCGGGGCCAGCCCTGGGTGTGGGCCTCCATGGAGTCGCCCAGCCACACCCGCGGCCTCGGCCGCCTCCGAGGGATCTTCAACTGGGGTACTGAGCTACCGGCGTGACTCGGACATCTTCGTGCCCTACGGCCGCCTGGAGCCCCGTGAGGGGCCCGCACCTCCACTGCCGGCCAAGCACGGGATGGCTGCCTGGGTGGTCAGCAACTTCCAGAAGCGGCAGCGGCGCGTGCAGCTGTACCGGCAGCTGGCGCCCCACCTGCAGGTGGACGTGTTCGGCCGTGCCGTGCGGCCGGGCAGCCCCTGTGTGCGGACTGCCTGCTGCGCGCCGTGGCCCACTACCGCTTCTACCTGTCTTTCGAGAACTCCGAGCACCGGGACTACATCACTGAGAAGTTCTGGCGCAACGCGCTGTCGGCCGGCGCCGTGCCCGTGGTGCTGGGCCCCCCGAGGGCCGCCTACGAGGCCGTCGCCCCGCCCGACGCCTTTGTGCACGTGGACGACTTCGGCTCGGCCCGCGAGCTGGCCGCCTTCCTCGCCGGCATGAACGAGAGCTGCTATCGGCGCTACTTCGCGTGGCGAGACCGGTTCCGTGTGCGGCTGTTCAGCGACTGGCGAGAGCGCTTCTGTGCCATCTGTGCCCGGTTCCCCCAGCTGCCCCGCGGCCAGGTCTACCAGGACCTCGAGGGCTGGTTCCAGACCTGAGCTCCACCCACGGAGGGGATCAGGGGAGGGTGGCTGGGGAGCTGGACGTGTGGGTAGAGGGCTGGATGTTGAAATCAAACCACCGGCATCCGACCTGACCCCCGTAGGCAACCTCCAGGCTGACGTGGAGGCTGGGATGGGAGGCCGGGAAGCAGGGCTAGTCTGGGAAGCCTGCCTGGAGGAGGAGGCTGCTGGGCATTGGAGCCACTCTTTGGAGGCAGAGGAGAGAGCAGGGACGGAGGAACCGGGTATGTGGTGCTGAGGTCCGTCAGATGGACGGCCACACAGGCCCTCTGTCCCCGCCTTGATCATATCTTGGGCAGGTCAGGGCTGCCCTCAGACAGGCGGGGGCTGAGAGAGGCTGGAGGCAGGGCCCTCGGGGCCGTGGACATGCCCCCCTCCCCGGCCCATAGCTGGCGTCCCTTTGTCCGGGATGTGCAGTCTGGAGCCCGGTGTGCAGACCCTGTGGCCTGGACCAGAGACAGCCAATCAGCCTGCCGTCCCCTGGGGAGGGGACACCAACCAATAAAGACACAAGCAGAGAACGCGTGGAATCTGCCTCCCCCGTGCCCCGGCCACGCGGGCCTCCTGTCCTGGCCGGATCCTTCCCCCTCCCCCCCAGGCTCATCCTCCCGGCCTCCATCGGCCGGCCGCACTGAATGGCTCTGCAGCAGAGAACCCGCCCTGACGCTCCCGACCCCGAAATGCCCAGGGGCGGGGGTGGGGGGAGCAGAAGCTCAGCTCAGAAATGCGGCTGGGGGACGTGTGTAAGGCGCCCTGGGACTTCATTCTGTCTGCGGGCATCCAGGGTGTGATGAGGTCTGGTTAGATGTGGTTTCCCTCTCACTGGTGGCAGCGTGGGCATGGGGGAGCACCAGGTTCCTGCTGCATCAGGGGGTCCTGGTGTGCAGGGAAGGGGGGTGGGGGCTGGTGCTGAGCCTCTGGGTGGCGCTGCCAGGGCCCCAGGTCGGGTGGGCGGCAGGTGGAAGCAGGAAGCTGCTGCCCTCCCCCTTGGCAGTGGCTTCCTGTCCTGACCTAGCCCCACGTCCTGATAGAGAAGGAAGTGTCCTCAGGCTGCGGGTGGGAGGTGGGGGAAGTGGGGGATGGAGCCCCATCCCTCCTCCCACTGCAGGGAAGGAGCTGGGAGGGGGTGGGGAGTGGCGGGCTCCCCAGGCCTGGTGCTCAGTTTCCAGCGCGCCTTCTCTGTGCAGCGCAGACTCTGGACACCACTTGGTTTGCCCCTCCCATTCCCAAGTTGGGAAACTGAGGTTGGGAGGAGCCCACAGAAGCGCAAGGCAGGACGCTTCTTGCAGCAGGGGCAGGCCTGCCCTCTGCTGGCCTCCCCGGGAATGGGCCTCCCCACCCAGCTCAGACCCAGCGCTGAACCAAGCCTGCGGGTGCACTGGCCCCGGACGCCCCGTGCAGGCGCCACACTCACCCAGGCCCACAGGGAGAGAAAGTGGCCCCTCACAGAGGGTGTAGCCTCAGCCTCCCCAAACGCCCGCCCACCTCGCCTGCACAGGGCGGTTTTCTGGATCCCTTCTCCCCCTGGCTGAGCCCAGGGAGCTGCAGCCCCCTCTGAGCCCAGCCAGGGCCGCCCGGCCACTTGGTCACCAAGTGGCTCATTCGCAAGGTGCACAGGAAAGTCTTACGGGGAGGCCAGTCCACCTGCCGCCCTTCTCGCCAGCCAGCACGCTCCCCCCCTCAAGGTGCAGGGGGGGTTGCCCCCAGTCTGGCAGGAAAGCCAACTCTTTAGGCCTTTAGAGATGTGCCCGCCCCGCACAGGTGGACCCGCATCCGAGGCTGCACACCCCCTCCCCAAGTGTGGGTGGCTGTCCCCCTCCAGCCCCCAAGTGCCTGGTCTCTTAGGTCCAGATGAAATTCCTGCCATCATCAGCTCGGCGCGGAGGGCAGGCAGAGGTGGGGACCTGATGGGGGGCGAGTAGCCCCAAGCATCCCCCCAGGGGCCATGGGCCGGGGCCAGGGTCGACCTCGGAGCGCCTCTGAGGGAGGACTATTTCACGGGGGTGGGGTGCTGCGCCTCGGCTCGGCGCCCCTGGGAGAAAAGCGCCCTGGGACTGAGTCAGGGGTCTCGGTTTACGTCTGGGCTCTTGGGCGCATCATCTCAACGCCTAGCAGGAGGGGGGCAACCAGAGCTCCGGAAGCCGCCCAAACGCCGGTGGGCAGGCGATCCGGGCGGGGCGGCGGGCGGAGGGCACCCGGCGGCCCCTTTAAGCGGGGGCGGCGCGGGCAGGGCGCGGGCGGGGGGCGGTGCGAGCCGCTGCCGCCGCGGCCGCCGGGGCGGAGCCAGCGCCGAGCCGGTCCCGGAGGCTCGAGACCCCGCCCCGCGCGGGCGCTGCCGAGCGGCCCGGCGGGCGGCGGGCGGCGGGGCGCGCAGAGGAGCGGGCCGCGGCGCGGAGGCGGCCGGAGCGCGGCCCCGCCATGGGCTTCTTGCACCAGCTGCAGTTGCTGCTCTGGAAGAACGTGACGCTGAAGCGCCGGAGCCCGGTGAGCGACCCCCGGCGCCGCGGGCCTGCGGGAGCCGGAGGCTGCGCGCACCGAGGCCGGCGGCGCGCTCCCCGCGCGCACGTGCGGCGGCCCGGCCGGGCGCGCGCGGACCCCAGGCGGACGGGACGGCGGGTGGTCGCCCCTTCCACGCCTGCCCCCCGCCCCCGCCCGCGCTCTGGCCTCCGGAGAGGGGGCTCGGCCGTGCCCGGCCCGCCGCCCGCGTCCGCTGACATTCGTGCAGCTCGGCTGAGTCACGGGGCGGGCGCCCTCCGCAACGCGCTCTCCCGGGCCAGCCTCAGGGTTGGAAGGTGGCCCCGGGCCCCTGGGGATGCGGGAGGCCCTGCTTCCCCGGGCAGAGGACCGGCTGGAAGTCTGGGTCCAGTTCAGAGGCGCTGCGGTCTCTGGGCCCAGCCCTGGCGCCCCTGCAGGGACCCTGTCCCTCCTCCGGGCGCAGCCCTCTGTCCTTGGACAGGCGCCTCTCCTCACGCACATCCACCAGCCCTCCCTTGCTCACAGGCTCACACCACGTCCTTGCTGTGCCTGCCTCGGCCAGCCCGGGCCCTGCTGCACCCTTTTGTCCTTTGAGGCCATCTTCCTTGAAGTGGTCCACTCTCCACTCCCCCCTCCCGGCCTCCCCCGGGGACTGGGTCCTGCGACCACCATGCTCCCCAGCTCTCTGCCCTGTGCTCCGGGGTGCAGGGCACAGCAGCTGTCAGGGGCTGAAGCTCTGATTAGGAGCGGGGCTGGGGTGGTAGGGGTGTCATAACGCTGACCGCCACTGCTCTGGCCTTGGGAAGGGCAGGGGCATCTGCTGGCCTGCCCAGCTGGCACCAGCCACATCACAGCAAGGCCTGGGCAGCTCGGGTTCTTGACAGGACACTGGGGATTTTCCAGGATGGGGCTCAGGGCGGGTTGGGGTCTGGAGATGGAACCTGAGGTGGAGGCATCCTCCTGCCCCTCTGGAGTTTGGGGGCTCCTGTCCCACCTGGCCCTGGGGCCCCTTGAGCCGACCAGCTCCTGCCTGGGACCCTCCTTGAGAGGGGTTTCAAAGTGCACAGCGGGAAACCCAGACCTGCAGGTGGGCAGGGTAGCCATCATCACCCTGGCCTGGCAGGATTCCCCTGGGCATCTGGCCCTGGCAGGGAGCCAGGCTTGTGTTCGCTCTGTGCCCGGGGCGGCGCTGGGCTCGTGGATCAGGCCTTCAGCCTCTGGTGCTGCCTCCTCCGCCACAGGTTTTGGGTCACCGGGGCCAGCGGGGGGCAGAGGCCCTGGGGAGGGATTGAGGCTGGACGTGGGCATGCGTCAGTGTCAGCCCCCGAGTTCCTGGCAGGGAGGATGGGAGCTGGGAGCAGAGGCTCCAGTGAGGGCCCCAGCATCTCCTGGGGACCCCAAGGCTCAGGGAAGTGGGCACCTGGCAAGCAGGGGGGAGGTGCCCACTGACCTACACCCAGGAGTAGCCCCCGCATGTCAGGTTGGCCCTCCCCAGAGCCTTCCTTGCCCCGCCCCATGGCGCCCCCAGGGATGGCTAGGCTTGTAGAGGTCCTTGGCCTGTGGCCACAGCACAGCAGGAATTCTTCCTCCAGAGTGGCTGAGGCCTTGCTGGGCTCACGCCGTGGGCTGGGGCAGGTTAGATGTCGGGCGCACTCCTCCACTTTTCCAGGAGGGTCTTGGGCTTCACGGTTGGATCCTGGACTTGGTTCACAGAGGGTCTGCCCTGCTTGCTGCGTGCCTCACTGAGGGTGTGTATGTACCCTGGGGGAGGCCTGGTCTGGGGGGCAGGAACCAGGGATCTCTGTGCCCGGCTTGGTCCATCTGTCGGTGTGGACATCGGTCTGGATACCGGTCTGTCCTGGGGCTTCTGGCTGCTCCTGGTGGGGGCACCAGGTCCCTGGGGTCCTCCATCCTCAGGCCTCACCTGTTCTCTTCTGGACGCAGCGGGAGGGGCCTGGAGGGGACACACGGGGCATTGGCCCATCTCCAGGGACAGGGGTCTGACCACCTTGCAGGCCTCTGGGTGGGGCGCCCAGGTGGTGCTGAACCTGCCCTGCCTGCCGTAACCAGATGCCCCTCTGGCCACCCGCCCGCCAAGCAGGCCTCCCTCCTCCCAGCAGCTCCCGTGCGGCCGTTGCTATAGCAATGAGGAGGCAGCAGGCCTGCTGCTGCAGTTACTGGTGGAGGTGCCCGGTGGCAGGGCGGGGGTGGGTGGGGCCGACTCAGCGGCGTGACTCTAGGCGCGCTCCGTGTGCACGCGGCAGGCGCCTGTCCCGGTCCACGATGCCTCCTGGGCTGGCCCCCGGCTGGCTGCTGGCTCAGAGCGGGGGTGGAGGCTGGCCCGGGCTGGGGCGGGCGTGGGGCAGAGACACACAGCAGGGTGTTCCACACCACAGAGCCCTATTGTCAGCCCAGTAAAACACAGCAGCATCTGGCCCTGCCCGGGGGCACCAGGGCTTGGGCCCGGGCCAGAGAGAGCACTGCTGGGTCAGTGCTCTGAAGTCAGTTTGGGGTGGGGGGTGAGGCTGAAGGAACCTTGGTGCCTCTGCAGAAGCTCAGTAGGAGTAGGGTCAGGACGTGCCCTCGGGTGGGGAAGGGGCTCCCCAAAGAGCAGCCAGCCCAAGGTCCTCCTCCCCCTCCCCCGTGCCCTCCGAGCCAGGAGGGTGCAGGCAGGAACAGAGGGACGTCTGCGCCGCAGGCACTTCTTTCCCAGGGTCCCAGCAGGGCTCACCTGGGTGCTTAGCCTGCAACCCTGATCAGAGGCCCCAGGCAGGCCGGGCTGTGCCCACCTGAGCCACCTGGGGGGAAGGGGGGAGGCACCTGTGTCTCAGGGACGGGGGGCTGTCAGACCCCTGACCAGGTCTTCCCGGAGGCTCAGGGCCCAGGGCTACAGCCAGGCCCTCCCTCCACCCAGGCCTCACCTTCCTAGGCCTTTTTGAGGCAGGGAGGTTGATGGCGCTCCAGCTGCAGGGAGGAGGGCTGACCCCGGGGGAGGGTGGGAGTCGCAGGCCAGTCCAGACACTCCTGGATCCTCTGAGATCTTGCCCAGGTGGCCCTGCAGGTGGGCGAGGAGCTGGGCGATGCGTGGGTCAGCGTGGACCACAAGCCGCCTGACTTGTCCCTGCCGGCCTTCAGAGAGGCACATCTGGACTGGGTGTGGAGACCCGGTTTGCTTGAGCCAGAGAACACTGACCCTCTCGCTCCTCAAAGAGGTTCTGGAAGGAAGGGGCTGTGATCTCTGTGGCCTTGGGGGGCCTGGGTGGACCTGTGGCCCCTGGGGGGCACGCAGTGTCCAGCGGGGCAGGGCTGGGCCTGGCAAGGGTGGGTGTCTGTGAGGGGGAGGAGGGTTCGGGTGAGTGCTGTCCAGCCCTGGGCAGGTGGCCTCACTCTGCCCGCCCTTCCCAGGGGGTCTTGGCCTTCGAGATTTTCATCCCGCTCGTCCTGTTTTTCATCCTGCTGGGGCTTCGGCAGAAGAAGCCCACCATCTCTGTGAAGGAAGGTGAGGGGCTTCTGGGGGCCCGGCCGGGAGGGGCGAGCAGGCGGCCCTCAAGGCATTTCGCACACCCGTCCATGTGCACACGGCCCCTCCCGGCACAGCGCTGCCCGTCCCCCGGCGCGGTCCCACGCCCCGCGCCTGGCTGGGCTGGGGTGACCGCGGCGCTGGTCTCACTGCCTCCTCTGTTCTGTTCTGCCCCCCCTCCCCGCCCCACTTGGTCTCTGTCCTCCTCCCGGGCCTGCATGCAGTCTGTAAGTGTGTGGCCGCCTCCCGGCTGGCCCCGGACAGCCTTGGGAGCCCTGCGGGGCCTCCTGGTGAAGCTTGCGCCCTCCCCCACCCCTCGCTTGCACTAACGGCGTCTCCTGGCCAGCTGGGTCCTGCAGGGCCCCTGCCTGCTGTCAGGAACAGCTGGCTCAGGGTGGGGTGGGGGTGGGGCAGTGGGAGGTCGAGGCTGGAGCCCCCTGGACCTCAGTGGCTCCCCGGTCAGGCTCCCCTGTGTCACTCAGGGTGGGGTTGCCTGGCCCCGCCGTGCAGGGCTGCAGCACCTGGCCGCTGTCCACGCAGACCTAGTGGGCTCCTGCGTTCACTCTACTAACCAGCTGGCCAGAGAGGTCAGAGGTCACTGCCCAGTAAGGGGACCGTGCGCTCCTGAGCCCCGGGGGCAGTGCCGCCTCTTGTTCTTGAGGAAGCAGTCAGAGCGCTGGCCTTGGCTGGCGGAGGGAAGGGGGACGCTCTGGCAGTTGTGGGGAAGGGATGGTGAAACGCCCTTTGACCTCTGACCTGCTGGGGTCATCTGCACTAGAAAACTCAGCTGTCTGTTTCCTGTCTGCTGCCTGCAGCTGCTTTTCCTTCTTGACTTTCTCTAAATCTCTCTTCTCGGCCTCTGTCTCTTCCCACCCCCCGACCCCGCCCCTCCCCGGCCCTGGGCCCTCTCGCCTGCCCCCCAGCCTTCTACACAGCGGCGCCCCTCACCTCCGCCGGCGTCCTGCCGGTCATGCAGTCGCTGTGCCCCGACGGCCAGCGGGACGAGTTCGGCTTCCTTCAGTACGCCAACTCCACGTGAGTGCCTCGCCCCGGCTGCCCCACCCCGGCTGCCCAGCCCCGGGCCTGGCGGCCTGCGGGTGACGGCCAGTGGTGCTGCAGGGTCACACAGCTGCTGGAGCGCCTCAACCGTGTGGTGGAGGAGGGCAACCTGTTTGACCCGGCGAGGCCCAGCCTGGGCTCAGAGCTGGAGGCCCTGCGCCAGCACCTGGAGGCCCTCAGCGCCAGCCCGGACCCCTGGGACGGCCACGCGGCCCGACCGGCAGGTGCGCCCGGGGGCGGGGCGGGGCCCGAGCCCTGGGTCAGCGGTCAGCGGGGTTTGAAGCCGGGCTCAGGCGCTTCCCGCCGCGGGCCCCACACCCACACTCCCGCCTCACGCTCACCAGGCGCCCGCGCTTGGGGCCTGGCCCAGTGCCCGTCACCGTGGCCCAGCTGGGAGCTCAGCTCTGAGGCCCTTTGGGGCACCCTGGCCCCGGGCGGGGCCGGCCTTCAGCCCCGTCCTTCTGCCTGTCCAGTGGCCCCCTTCTCTCTGGACTCGGTGGCCAGGGACCCGCGGGAGCTGTGGCGCTTCTTGACGCAGAACCTGTCACTGCCCGACAGTGCGGCCCGGGCTCTGCTGGCCGCCCAGGTGGACCTGTCCGAGGTGAGGGCCGGGAGCCTCAGTGGGGCGCCTGTGTCTGCTCCTGGGAGCCCCCTCTCCCTATCCCTCCCCTGGTTCCCGTGGGAGTGCAGGGCTCCTGTATCTGCTCCTGGGGGAGCCCCCACCTTGGCCCCCTGCCGGCTCCCGTGGGGGTGCAGGGCTGGAGCCCCAGCTGAGCCATGACCCCCTTGCGCTCAGGTCTATCGCCTGCTTTTTGGCCCTTCGCCTGGCCTGGACGGGGGGTCTTGGCCCCCCAGGAATCAGCAGCCCCTGTTCCGGATGGAGGTGAGGGGCACATGCTGCCTGCTTTGGTGGGTGAAGAGAGGGCTCCCCTTGAGGGTGAGGGGGTCCCCAGGAGTTGGTGCTTGTCACGGGGAGCCAGGAGGCAGGGTGGGAATGCGTCTGTATGCCTCCCCCTGCCCTCACCTGCTGTTGCAGGACCTGGGTGGTCTTGGAGCCGGCCCGCTGGGTGGGGCAGGGTAAGGCCCTGGGCCGTCTGGGCCAGGCCTTTGGTATCCTCTTGGCTGGGGCTCCTTTTCAGCCATTCCCCTGCACCCTGCCCCCAGGAGCTGCTGCTGGCCCCTGCCCTCCTGGAGCAGCTCACGTGCATGCCAGGTTCCAGGGAGCTGAGCCGGGTCCTCACTGTGCCCCGGGGTCAGCAGACAGCGCTGCAGGGCTACCGGGATGTGGTCTGCAGAGGGCAGGCTGCAGTGCGTGCCCACCGCTTCTCGGGGCTGGCTGCTGAGCTCCGGAACCAACTGGATGTGGCCAAGATCGCCCAGCAGGTAAGGCCTACCCGCCAGCCGGCCCGCAGATCTCCCACCGGGGTGGGGGGACATGACACAGCTCCTCGGCATGGTCGGGAGTGCCTGGGCTGGGGCTGTGCCTGGCTGTCCTCGGGTCCCCTGCCCTGGGCCTTCGGTCCAGCCTGTCTCCCCGTCCCTGGTCGGTGCTCCCTGACCCCCAGTCTGCCCCCCTGCTCACCTCCTGTGTCTCCTCCCCATGCCATGCTGACCTCAGCCACCCCCCTGCAGAGCAGCCCCCAGACCCTGTGCCCTCCCCTGGGCCTGCGTCTGCCCACTCGCCCTGTTTCCCCTCAGCTGGGCCTGGACACCCCCAATGCCTCTGCCGCCCCGCAGCAGCCACCACCCCCACCGCGGCTGCAGGCGCTCCTGGAGGACCTGCTGGACGCCCAGAAGGTCCTGCGGGACGTGGACATCCTCTCAGCCCTCGCCCTGCTGCTGCCTCAGGGCGCCTGTGCAGGCCGGGCTCCTGGGCCCGCAGCCAGCGGCCCTGGCAGAGGGGCCAACAGCACTGGGGCTGGGGCGGGCCCTGGCTCCAACAGCACGGCCGGGGAGGGGGCCCCGTCTGCTGCAGCCCCGGCCCCCTCGGACGCGCTGCAGGGCCAGTGCTCCGCCTTCGTGCAGCTCTGGGCCGGCCTGCAGCCCATCCTGTGTGGCAACAACCGGTAGGTGGGTGGCAGGGGGCGGGGGTGAGGAAGACGGGGGTCGCGGGGCCTGCCCCCAGGCCCGGCTCTGATGCCCCCTCCCTGGTCCCGGCCCACGGTCCCCTACTCCATGCCAATCGTTTGACACCTGCACCCACTTGGAAGCCCCACGCCCACCCCTCCCTGCCGATGCCCCGTCCCACCTCGAGTCTCGCCTGCTTGCCCCAGCACCATCGAGCCCGAGGCGCTGCGAAGGGGCAACATGAGCTCCCTGGGCTTCACAAGCAAGGAGCAGCGGAACCTGGGCCTCCTCGTGCACCTCATGACCAGCAACCCCAAGATCCTGTATGCGCCCGCGGGCTCCGAGGCAGACCGTGTCATCCTCAAGGTGTGTGCCTCGGGCTGCCTGTGTCCTCTGGGGCAGGAACTGAGGGAGCTGGGCAGAGGGCTCTGCAGGCTGGGGACGCTGGTGGGGGGGGGCGGCGGCGGTTGGTAGAATTGGCACGAGAGGGGTGCAGCCCTGGCTCTTGAGAACTCCGGGGCTTGGGTGTCTGGGTAAGGGGAACTGTGAGCAAGTTCTAGGTGCAGGGGCACTTTGAAGGCTGCCTTGAGGATGCCCTGGATGGCTGGTGTGGTGCAGGGTCCTGGCTGGCTGAGCATGGCCAGGGCTGGGCAGCACTGGTGAGGATAGAGGAGGGGCCACAGGCAGAAACCATCCAGAGCATTGTCCGCTGGGTGAGATTTGGGCAGGGCAGCTGCGTGGTTTGACCAGCTGAGGGCACAGTGTCTGGGGCCCTCCCAGGTGGCAGTCTGGAAGAAGTAGAAACCAGGGCTGGAGATGGCACAGGAAGGGGAGAGGCTGTGGGGGGCGTCCCTAGGATGAGCACGGGGGAAGATGAGGGCCAAGTGTCAGGGCCACTCGACAGATACTTGGAGGGGTCCCACAAAGGGGCGGGGAAGACACCGCTGGTGGCAGGGGGTGGGGAGGCTGTGCTTTCCTGGGAGCCAGGCAGAGGGAGTTTCAGGGGAGGCGCTGAGCAGAGGCCTAGGAGGGGAGGGCTTGGAGATTCCAGGGGCCATCTGGCCAGACCTAGATTGGTGGTTGGCGGGGACTGGCCAGTGGGTGGCCTCCAGCCACGGAGGGAGGTCAGGAGTGAGAACCCCCCTTGGTGGCCGGGGTCCTTCCATGAGCCGCATGCTCTGCCCTCACCCTCTGCAGGCCAATGAGACCTTCGCCCTTGTAGGCAACGTGACTCACTACGCCCAGGTGTGGCTCAACATCTCGGCCGAGATCCGCAGCTACCTGGAGCAGGGAAGGCTGCAGCAACACTTGCGCTGGCTGCAGCAGGTGCTGGGGGGCTGGGCTGGGGTGGGTGTGGCAGGGACCCACCTTGGGCAGCCCGGGCCACCCTCTGAACCGGTCTCCCCCTCCCCCAGTATGTGGCCGAGCTGCGGCTGCACCCGGAGGCACTGAGCCTGTCCCCCGAGGAGCTGCCGCCCGCCCTGCGCCAGGACAACTTCTCACTGCCCAACGGCTCCGTCCTCCTGCAGCAGCTGGACACCATCGACAATGCGGCCTGCGGCTGGATCCAGTTCATGTCCAAGGTGGGTGGGTGGGCCCCTCGGGGCCCCGCCGGTGCCCAGGTCGCCTCTCATGACGCTCCGCCCCTAGGTGAGTGTGGACATCTTCAAGGGTTTTCCAGATGAGGAGAGCATTGTCAACTACACCCTTAACCAGGCCTACCAGGACAATGTCACCGTGTTCGCCAGTGAGCCAGCTCCCTGGGCAGGTCCCCGGCCCGGGTCCTCTGCCTCTCCCCTGCCCTAGACCTTCCGGTGCCGTCACCGGCCCCGCCCTCCCTCTCCCCTCCTCGGCCCCGCCTTCTCTCTCTCTCCCTTCCTCGGCCCCGCCCCTCACCCCTCGGCCCCGCCCTCCCTCTCCCTTCCTCGGCCCCGCCCCTCATCTCCCCTTCCTCCGCGCCCCTCCCCCTGTCCCAGGTGTGATCTTCCAGACCCGCAAAGACGGTTCCTTGCCGCCCCACGTTCACTACAAGATCCGCCAGAATTCAAGCTTCACGGAGAAAACCAACGAGATCCGCCGGGCCTACTGGCGGCCAGGGCCCAACACCGGCGGCCGCTTCTACTTTCTATATGGTTTCGTCTGGATCCAGGGTGAGGGCCGACCCTGCGGCCGCGGGGGGCCGCTGGGGGCGGGGCGCGGCCTCCGCTGACCACCATCCTCTTGCTCCTCCCACCCGCAGACATGATGGAGCGCGCCATCATCGACACCTTCGTGGGCCACGACGTGGTGGAGCCGGGCAACTACGTGCAGATGTTCCCCTACCCCTGCTACACGCGGGACGAGTGAGTGCAGATGGAGCGCTGGGCGAGCGCTGGGCGCCGGGTCCGCCCGCCTCCGCCTCACGCCCCCCCCTCCCCCCAGCTTTCTGTTTGTCATCGAGCACATGATGCCGCTCTGCATGGTGATTTCCTGGGTCTACTCCGTGGCCATGACCATCCAGCACATTGTGGCCGAGAAGGAGCACCGGCTGAAGGAGGTGGGGGACTTGGAGTGGGGGAGAAGAGGGGAGGGATGGAGGTGGGGGGATGGAGACAGGTGAGAGGGGGAGAGGAGTACAGATGGGGGGCCCGTGGGCAGCCCTCCCTCCCCAGGCCTAGTTCCCTGCTGCCCTCCCACAGGTGATGAAGACCATGGGCCTGAACAACGCAGTGCACTGGGTGGCCTGGTTCATCACGGGCTTCGTGCAGCTCTCCATCTCGGTGACGGCACTGACCGCCATCCTCAAGTACGGCCAGGTCCTCGTGCACAGCCACGTGCTCATCATCTGGCTCTTCCTGGCTGTCTACGCTGTGGCCACCATCATGTTCTGGTGAGTGCTGTGTGGCAGCAGCGGGCTGGAGGGTGGGCTTGCTTCGAGTAAGGATCTGGGACTCAGGTGTGGTTGACAGCCCATGGCCCTGCCTGCCCCCAGCTTCCTGGTGTCCGTGCTGTACTCCAAGGCCAAGCTGGCCTCGGCCTGCGGCGGCATCATTTACTTCCTGAGCTACGTGCCCTACATGTACGTGGCTATCCGTGAGGAGGTGGCCCATGACAAGATCACCGCCTTTGAGAAGTGCATCGCGGTGAGGGTCATGGGCGTGGCCCGGGCTTGAGGGTGTCTGGCCTCCTTTCCTGCACTGACACTGCTGTCTCCTCAGTCCCTGATGTCCACGACAGCCTTTGGCCTGGGTTCCAAGTACTTCGCTCTGTACGAGGTGGCGGGCGTGGGCATCCAGTGGCACACGTTCAGTCAGTCTCCTGTGGAAGGGGATGACTTCAACCTGCTCTTGGCTGTCACCATGCTGATGGTAGATGCGGTCGTCTATGGGGTGCTCACGTGGTACATCGAGGCTGTGCACCCAGGTACCGAGCCCTTTGGAGGGGAGGGGAACAGGAGAAGGGGGCTGTCTCTAGGGGGACACATCGCCCAGTGGAGACGGTGACCCCAGGCCCTGGGTCAGCCTCCCCTCTCCCCATAGGCATGTATGGGCTGCCCCGGCCCTGGTACTTCCCACTGCAAAAGTCCTACTGGCTGGGCAGCGGGCGGACGGAGGCATGGGAGTGGAACTGGCCATGGGCTCATGGCCCCCGCCTCAGCGTCATGGAGGAGGATCAAGCCTGTGCCATGGAGAGCCGGCGCTTGGGTGAGTGGACACCAGGGTGGGGACTGGGGCAGTTGCTGACTTTGGGGGCTGGGGACAGCCTTGGTGCTGACTCTCGGCCCTGGTGCAGAGGAGACACGGGGCATGGAAGAGGAACCCACCCACCTGCCGCTGGTGGTCTGCGTGGACAAGCTCACCAAGGTCTATAAGAACGACAAGAAGCTGGCTTTGAACAAGCTGAGCCTCAACCTCTATGAGAACCAGGTTGTGTCCTTCCTGGGCCACAACGGGGCTGGCAAGACCACCACCATGTGCGTGCTGGGGGGTGGGTGGCAGGGAGGGCTGCCTGCAGGAGGGGGGGCCGTGACCCTGCCTGTCCACCCAGGTCTATCCTCACCGGCCTGTTCCCACCCACGTCGGGCTCTGCCACCATCTACGGGCACGACATCCGCACCGAGATGGATGAGATCCGCAAGAACCTGGGCATGTGTCCCCAGCACAATGTGCTCTTCGACCGGCTCACGGTGGAGGAGCACCTCTGGTTCTACTCGAGGCTCAAGAGCATGGCCCAGGAGGAGATCCGCAAGGAGATGGACAAGTGGGTGGGGCTTGGGCGGGATGCGAGGCTGCGAGCAGCAGCACCCGCCGCCCCCCGCGGCTCATCTCCCTTCTGCCCTTCAGGATGATTGAGGACCTGGAGCTCTCCAACAAACGGCACTCGCTGGTGCAGACGCTGTCCGGCGGCATGAAGCGCAAGCTCTCGGTGGCCATCGCCTTCGTGGGCGGCTCCCGGGCCATCATCCTGGATGAGCCCACGGCCGGCGTGGACCCCTACGCACGCCGCGCCATCTGGGACCTGATCCTGAAGTACAAGCCAGGTGAGCGAGCGCCAGGGGTGGGGAGAGCAGCCCCCTGCCCGGCCCCACCTGCCCGCGCCTCTGATCCCCATCTCCGTGTCCCCCAGGCCGCACCATCCTCCTGTCCACCCACCACATGGATGAGGCTGACCTGCTCGGGGACCGCATTGCCATCATCTCCCACGGGAAGCTCAAGTGCTGCGGCTCACCGCTCTTCCTCAAGGGTGCCTACGGGGACGGCTACCGCCTCACGCTGGTCAAGCGGCCTGCCGAGCCTGGGGGCCCCCAAGGTCTGTGTGGGAGCCACCTGCCCCAGGCTCCTCCTCAAGACCAGTAAGGTCGAGGGGCTGGGTTCTCACCATTGCCCAGTGGGCCCAGGGTGCTAGTTGGGCCTGGCCCACCCTCTCCTCAGCCCCTGAGTGAAGCCCTCCCTACCCTCCCAGAGCCAGGGCTGACAGCCAGCCCCCCAGGTCCAGCCCAGCTGAGCAGCTGCTCCGAGTCCCAGGTTTCCCAGTTCATCCGCAAACATGTGGCCTCCTGCCTGCTGGTCTCGGACACCAGCACTGAGCTCTCCTACATCCTGCCCAGCGAGGCCGCCAAGAAGGGGGCCTTTGAGCGCCTTTTTCAGGTGTGTGAGTCCGGACTGGGCTGATGGAGGAGGTCAGGGCAAAGATCGGGGAGGAGGGGGGGGCGGGGGGCGGAAGTGGGGGGGCGTGGGGGAGGTGGAGGAGGTGTGTTCAGCAAAAAAGGCGGGCCTGGGTTTGGGGGCGGGGCCAGCGGAGGGGGCAGGACTGGACAGGGCAGGGGCGGGGCCAGCGGAGGGGTGGGACTGGGTGGGGCCAGCGGAGGGGCGGGGCTGGTGAAGGTTCAGGATTGGCTCGGGAGTGGGACGGGGGCGGGACTAGGGTGGGACCAGCGGAGGGGCGGGGCGGGGGCGGGGCCAGCAGAAGAGGCGGAGCTGCCCAAGCGGTCAGCACAACCTGCCCGGTGGCCACCCCCTCTGAGGTGAGCCTCACGCAGCTCTTTCACAGCACCTGGAGCACAGTCTGGATGCCCTGCACCTGAGCAGCTTTGGGCTGATGGACACCACACTCGAGGAAGTGTTCCTTAAGGTGTCGGAGGAGGACCAGTCGTTGGAGAACAGTGAGGCAGGTGAGACTCCAGAGCTGCTGATCAGTTCTGCCCCCATCCCCTGGCTCTGTTAGCTCTGAGTGTGAGCCTGGGGCTGTCACTCTTTCCATGTCTCTGGGAGCCAAGGGTTTTAGGTGGGAACAGGGAGCCAGGATCCCCCAGGGTCAGGCTGGGGCTGGGGCCTGGGGTGGGTGGGTGAGTGTGGAGGCTGGAGTTCCCAACAGGTCTGCAGGTGAGGGCCGCTCTGAGCCCCCGCGTGTCTCCCCTGGCCCTTATGCAGATGTGAAAGAATCCAGGAAAGATGTGCTGCCGGGGCCCACGGACCCGGTGTCGGGGGAGTGTCCTGCCGGCAACCTGGCACGGTGCGCGGAGCTGGCCCAGTCACAGGCGTCGCTGCAGTCCACGTCCTCAGTGGGCTCTGCCCGTGGTGACGAGGGGGCCGGCTACACTGATGTCTACGGCGACTACCACCCACTCTGCGACAACTTGCAGGACCCTGACAATGTCAGCTTGCAAGGTGGGGGCTGTTGGGTATGGCTGGGAGGGTCCCTGGAGAGTGGAGCGGGTCTGTACTCAGCTTCTGCCTCCTGTGCAGAGGCGGAGGCGGAGACCCTCACGCGGGTTGGCCAGGGTAGCCGCAAGCTGGAGGGCTGGTGGCTGAAGGTGCGCCAGTTCCACGGGCTCCTGGTGAAGCGCTTCCACTGCGCCCGGCGCAATTCCAAGGCCCTGTCCTCTCAGATCCTGCTCCCCGCCTTCTTCGTCTGCGTGGCTATGACCGTGGCACTCTCCGTTCCAGAGATCGGTACGGCTGCCTGGCCAGGTGCCCGGACATCCACCGGCTTGGGAGACACATGGGGGCCCTAGGCGCGGCAGCTGAGGCTTGTGGGCACACTCAGGGGTTCCGTTGGGGTGCAGACCCCAAGTGTGGGCCCCCTGTGGGTACTAGGAAGAGGGGATCTGGGCCAGTGAGGTGCTGGCAGGCTGTAAGAACTTGCTCAGGCTTCCCCGTGTATCCCACCAGGCGACCTGCCCCCGCTGGTCCTGTCCCCCTCCCAGTACCACAACTACACGCAGCCCCGTGGCAATTTCATCCCCTACGCCAATGAGGAGCGCCGGGAATACCGGTGAGCCACCAGCAGTGCCGCCGTGGGGGGCAGGGGCTAGTGCGGGGGCTGGGGGGGGCTGGCCCGACCCCCACCTGGACTCACTCTGTGCTTTCCCAGCTTGCGACTGTCCCCCGACGCCGGCCCCCAGCAGCTGGTGGGCACCTTCCGGCTGCCGTCGGGTGTGGGTGCCACCTGCGTGCTCAAATCTCCAGCCAACGGCTCGCTGGGTCCCACGCTGAACCTGAGCAGTGGTGAGTCGCGCCTGCTGGCTGCGCGGTTCTTCGACAGCATGTGTCTGGAGTCCTTCACGCAGGGGCTGCCGCTGTCTAACTTCGTGCCGCCCCCACCCTCGCCCGCCCCGTCCGACTCCCCCGTGACCCTGGATGAGGCCCTGCTGCCCACCTCCGGCCCAGGTACTGGCTGGTGGGGCGCCTGGGGCTTGGGGAAGCGGGGGCTGGGCTGACTGCGGGTGCTGTGTCTACAGAGAACTGGACATCAGCACCCTCCCTTCCACACCTGGTGCGGGAGCCCGTCCGCTGTACCTGCTCTGGGCAGGGGACTGGATTCTCGTGCCCTGGTGGTGTGGGCGGGCACCCGCCCCAGATGCGGGTGGTCACGGGCGACATCTTGACTGACATCACCGGCCACAACGTCTCCGAGTACCTGCTCTTCACCTCTGACCGCTTCCGGCTCCACCGGTGAGTGGAGGGGAGGGACATGCCAGCCATGGATGGGAAGCGGACCCCCATTGCCCGCCTGGCCTCACAGGAGGTCGGCTTGCCACCCAGGTATGGGGCCATCACCTTTGGCAACGTCCAGAAGTCCATCCCAGCCTCGTTTGGGGCCCGGGCCCCAGCTATGGTGCGGAGGATTGCAGTACGCCGGGCCGCCCAGGTGAGCCCCGCTGGGCCCCGGGCCTGCCGCGTCCTGCCCTCACCCAAGGTCTGCAGGGGCGACAGGCTCTCGGGGGTCTCTGTGTGCCCCCTGCAGGTGTTCTACAACAACAAGGGCTACCACAGCATGCCCACCTACCTCAACAGCCTCAACAACGCCATCCTGCGTGCCAACCTGCCCAAGAGCAAGGGCAACCCTGCGGCCTACGGTGGGTGAGCGGGGTGGGGTGGGCGGGGTGGGGTGGGCTGGTGTGCGGGGGAGCAGATCCTGAGGCTGCCCCTGTGCCGCAGGCATCACCGTCACCAACCACCCGATGAACAAGACGAGCGCCAGCCTCTCTCTGGATTACCTGTAGGTGCAGGCGGGGGCGGGGTGGGGGGGCGGGGTGCCGCCGCGGGACCGCGTGCTGGGCGGGGCTGAGGGCCTCCTCGCCCCCAGGCTGCAGGGCACCGACGTGGTCATCGCCATCTTCATCATCGTGGCCATGTCCTTCGTGCCGGCCAGCTTCGTGGTCTTTCTGGTGGCCGAGAAATCCACCAAGGCCAAGCACCTGCAGTTTGTCAGCGGTTGCAACCCCGTCATCTACTGGCTGGCCAACTACGTGTGGGACATGGTGTGCCCCCAGACCCCCAGCCGTCCCATTCCCCCACCCTTTGCTGGGCCCCCTGTCCTGCCCTCGGGACCCTCGCCCCTGCCCCCAGGCCTCTCCGCCTCTGGCCCCTCACCTGCCACCCCTGCTCCGGTAGCTCAACTACCTGGTCCCAGCCACCTGCTGCGTCCTCATCCTGTTCGTGTTTGACCTGCCAGCCTACACGTCCCCCACCAACTTCCCAGCCGTGCTCTCCCTGTTCCTGCTCTATGGGTAAGGGGGCGATGGTGGGGGCTGGGGGGGTCGGGGCGCGGGGTGGGGGGGCGGGGCGCGCGGGGACGGGGCGGGGGGGCCAGGGCGTGGGGTGGGGTGTGGGGCGGGGGAGGGCTGGGGCACAGCGTGGGGCGGGGGGCCCGGGGCGCAGGGTGGACGGATGGCCCAGTGACGCCGCCTGGCTGCTGCTTGCAGGTGGTCCATCACCCCCATCATGTACCCGGCCTCCTTCTGGTTCGAAGTCCCCAGCTCGGCCTACGTGTTTCTCATCGTCATCAACCTCTTCATCGGCATCACCGCCACTGTGGCCACCTTCCTGCTGCAGCTCTTTGAGCATGACAAGGTGGGCCAGGGTGCCGGGGTGGGGCTGGCAGGGCTGAGGCTGTGCCGTGACACCCCCCTGTGACCCTCCAGGACCTGAAGGTTGTCAACAGTTACCTGAAGAGCTGTTTCCTCATCTTCCCCAACTACAACCTGGGCCACGGGCTCATGGAGATGGCGTACAACGAGTACATCAACGAGTACTACGCCAAGATCGGTGAGGCCGTGGGGCTGACGGCACGGGCCCTGGGCAGGGGGCCGAGGCGGGTTCCAGGCCTGGGCGTGAGCGGGCACTCCCGAGGCCCCGGCCCTGAGCCAGCTGCCCCGCAGGCCAGGTTGACAAGATGAAGTCTCCCTTCGAGTGGGACATTGTCACCAGGGGCCTGGTGGCCATGACCGTGGAAGGCTTCGTGGGCTTCCTCCTGACCATCATGTGTCAGTACAACTTCCTGCGGCAGCCGCAGTGAGTGCCCCGGGCCCTGCGGGTGGGGCGGGGCTGGGCGCTGCCCTCCGGCGTGGGCACGGCGCGGGCACCGGGCAGCGTCAGCCACGCGCTGCTCCTGCCCCCCAGGCGCATGCCGGTGTCGACGAAGCCCGTGGAGGACGACGTGGACGTGGCCAGCGAGCGGCAGCGAGTGCTGAGGGGAGATGCCGACAACGACACGGTCAAAATCGAGAACCTGACCAAGGTGGGCCCTGGGCAGCTGGGGGCAGGGCCCGGGTGGGAGCTCGCGGGGCCTGCTGAGCGGCCGCCCCCTCACCTCCGCCAGGTGTACAAGTCGCGGAAGATCGGCCGCATCCTGGCCGTGGACCGCCTGTGCCTGGGTGTGCGTCCTGGCGAGTGCTTCGGCCTCCTGGGCGTCAACGGCGCGGGCAAGACCAGCACCTTCAAGATGCTGACGGGCGACGAGAGCACGACGGGGGGCGAGGCCTTTGTCAACGGGCACAGGTGCGGCGGGCGGGCGGGCGCCGGGGCGGGCGGGCCGGCGGCGGCCCGGTGCTGACGGCGCTGTGTCTCCAGTGTGCTCAAGGAACTGCTCCAGGTGCAGCAGAGCCTGGGCTACTGCCCGCAGTTCGACGCCCTGTTCGACGAGCTCACGGCCCGGGAGCACCTGCAGCTGTACACGAGGCTCCGGGGCATCCCCTGGAAGGACGAGGCGCGGGTGAGGGTCGCCCGGCGGGGGAGGGGGCGGCGTGGGTGGTGGAGGGGGCCCCCTGACGTCCCCGTCACTCCCAGGTGGTGAAGTGGGCCCTGGAGAAGCTGGAGCTGACCAAGTATGCCGACAAGCCCGCCGGCACCTACAGCGGAGGGAACAAGCGGAAGCTGTCGACAGCCATCGCCCTCATCGGGTACCCGGCCTTCATCTTCCTGGTGAGCCCAGGGGTGGCACTTGGGGGAGGATGGGGGATGGGGAGGATAGGGGGTCAAGTACTTCGACTTTTATCTTCCTGGTGACCCCAGGGGTGGATGAGGGTCAGTACCCTATCTTTGTGTTCTTGGTGAGCCGGGTGGGAAGCAGCTGGTGGGGCCAGCTGGGGTGGACGGGGTACAGCGGCTGAGCCTGGCACCATCCCCAGGACGAGCCTACCACAGGCATGGACCCCAAGGCCCGCCGCTTCCTCTGGAACCTCATCCTGGACCTCATCAAGACGGGGCGCTCGGTGGTGCTGACTTCACACAGGTCCGCCCCCGCCCCGCCCCTCCCCGCCTCCCCCACAGGCCCCCCCCAACTCCGTGCTAGCCTGTGGCTCTCGCCCGCAGCATGGAGGAGTGTGAGGCGCTGTGCACGCGGCTGGCCATCATGGTGAACGGGCGCCTGCGCTGTCTGGGCAGCATCCAGCATCTGAAGAACAGGTGAGCTCCGGGGGCGGGGGGCCTGTGGGGGTGGGGGCCCCACGAGGGCGGCCAGGGTCACGGGGGCAGGGGGTCCACGGGGACGGGGCCCCGCGCGGGAGCCGCAGGCCGAGACGGGGCCCCTCTGCTGGCTGGGGTGTGGCCACAAGCCGGTCCCGCAGGTTCGGGGACGGCTACATGATCACGGTGAGGACGAAAAGCAGCCAGAGCGTGAAGGATGTGCTGCGGTTCTTCAACAGGAGCTTCCCGGAGGCCGTCCTCAAGGTGGGCGGGGCCTGGGGCGGGGGCGGGGCGCAGCCCGGAGGCCGTCCTCAAGGGGGCGGGGCCTGGGGCGGGGGCGGGGCGCCGCCCGGAGGCCGTCCTCAAGGGGGACGGGGCAGGGGGGGGCACCGCCCAGAGGCCGTCCTCGAGGTGGGCGGCCGTCCTTAAGGTGGGCGGGGGCTGGGCGCCGCCAGAGCGGCCTCTGACCTCTGCGCCCCCAGGAGAGCGGCACCACACGAAGGTCCAGTACCAGCTCAAGTCCGAGCGCATCTCGCTGGCGCAGGTGTTCAGCAAGATGGAGCAGGTGGTGGGCGTGCTGGGCGTCGAGGACTACTCGGTCAGCCAGACCACCCTAGACAACGTGAGCGCCGGGGCTGGGGCCGCCCTCCGCTCTGGGCCGGCTCCCCCGCCCACCCCCTGCCGCCTCCCCCCAGGTGTTCGTGAACTTCGCCAAGAAGCAGAGCGACAACCTGGAGCCGCAGGAGACGGAGCCCCCTTCGGGCCTGCAGTCCCCGCTGGGCCGCCTGCTCAGCCTGTTACGGCCGCGGCCTCCCCCCACTGAGCTGCGGGCGCTGGTGGCCGACGAGCCAGAGGACCTGGACACTGAGGACGAGGGCCTCATCAGCTTCGAGGAGGAGCGGGTGAGCCGGGGGCTCGGGTCAGGGCCGCGGGCTGCCGGGGGGAGCCGGGCGGGGGCGGGGCCGGGCTCGGGAGAGGGCAGGGCCGGGCGGGGCCTCAGACCCCCGCTGTTCTGAGTTGGGGGGCAGAGGGAACCACATGATACTTTGGAGTGAAGTGGACCTGGGAGGCCCGGGCGCAGTCAGGAGAGACAGACCACACCGACCTCCTAGCACCTTGGAAATGGAGGGCGTTTTGGAGTCAGGCAGAGCCGAGGTGGGCGGAGCAGAGCCTGGGAACAGCAGGGACAGACCACCGGGAAGCCCCCCACGGAGAGGGAGCTCAGGGCGGACAGAGGTGGGAGGGCCGAGAGGGAGCTCAGGGCGGACAGAGGTGGGAGGGCCGGCGAGAGGGCCAGCCTGGGGCGGGGGCGAGGTCACACACGCAAGCCAGCCTGTCTCTGTTCACCAGGCCCAGCTCTCCTTCAACACGGACACACTCTGCTGACCGCTGGAGTTGGGTCGAGGTTACGTGGTGGGAACAGAAGTCAGGCGGTGGCCGAGGTCCCACGTGTGCCACTCTCCCCGCGCCCACCTGCCAGGCCCTGGTCCAGGACCAAGGGCTTCAGCCCCCTCCAGCCCCACACCGCCCTCCCTTCGTTGTGCCAAAGGCTGGCCCGGCCCCGGGTTGCGTACACCCTCACCCTGCTCTGCCTTAAAGTCTTGGGGTCTGGCCGGCCCCTGGCCTCTGCCCTTGCCCAGCTCTGCCCACCACTCCCAGGGCCGGGGCGCCCCGGGCTGCCAGGACCGCCGGACCTCTCCTGGCAGGACCTGGCCTCCCCACGGGCTGATCTCTTACACCCAGTTTGGATGGTGGCTGCTGCCATCTTTGGGCTGAGGGGAGGGGTGGGTTCGGCCCCACCCAAGCCACCTATTTATTTTGCTTTAGGATAAGGCTCCCTCACCCTGGCTTCCCCCAGGGAGGCTGTTGTCACAGCCCGGGGAGTGGGCTGCCAGGGGCAGCGGGCCGGGTAGCAGGAATAGAGAAGCCGGCCAGGCGAGGGGCCTGACCCCCTCCCCACCCCTCCTGCTGCCATTGCCCTCCCCCTAGCTTGGCCCCCTGCCCTCCCACCTGGGAGCCAGGCCTGTACATAGCGCACAGATGTTTGTTTTAAATAAATAAAAAGGTCCATGCAAGCCTGTGTGTGTGGGGTGGGGTGTGGGGTGAAGGGGACCCACTGGATGCCAGGATACAGCGCCTGCCCGCAGGCTGGGGGAGGGAGACGAGGTCAACCTGGAGGAGGGGCTGGGCTCCTCCCCCCTCGCTGTGCCTTCTGAACAGAGCTGTTAAGGTGCTGCTGGAAAGGGCCCCCAGGCAGGTGCTCAAGAGAGACGAGTTTCCACCAGAGATGAGGCCCCGCAGGAGCCCTGAAGGGGAAGGGTGGGCAGCTCCACGGGCCCCTCCGGCGGCTGCTCTGCAGATGTGGCAGGGGTGCTGGGGAGGGTTAGACAATCCAAGTGCCCCAGGGAGGTGGTGGTCCTGTTAAAGCTGGTAAACATGGGTTTGTCCTCACTTTTTTAAAAACACGGTGGGAATTTCAGAGGATACAAGCTGTGTTTCTAGTGTCAGAGGTCATCCTGCAGGATGCACGCACAGGCTCCGAGTCACAGGTATGAACGTGTGGTACTCTCAGTTTGCTGGGTTTCTCTCTCGCACTTGGCCTGGTTTGCTAGGGCTGCCCTAACAGAGTATCACAACCAGGCAGCTTAGACACCAGACACCTACTCTCTCACTCTCTGGGGCCAGAAGTTCAAGGTCGAGGTGCTGGCAGTTTCCATCCTCCTGAGGTCATGGGGTGGCGAGAGCTCCCTGCTCTCCCAGCCGCTGGGGGTCTTCTGGCCGTCTCCGGTGTCCTTGGCTTGTAGGAGCATTGCCTGGCTCTCTGCCTCCAGCTCCACACAGGGTTCTCCATCTGTGTGTGTGAAGGTGTCCATATCTGCCCCTTTTATGGGAACACAGTCATACGGGGCTAACGCCCATTGCCATGACCTCATCTTGATCACCTCCATCTCCAAATACAGTCTCATTCTAAGGATGGGGGCTGGGGGAGGGCTGGAACATGTGAATTCAGAGGGGGCAGCCGTAACACCAGGAAACCTCAGGCTAGTGGGACCCGCTGTCCGTCCTCGGTGGATGCACCAGGCTCCCACCCCCAGGGGACTGCAGACCGTTGATTCATCCCTCCTGTACTTAGGGGACCTGCAAAGGCGCTGCCGTTTACCAGAGAGCACCCCCAGGAATGCGTTTCCCCACATCCTTGCCAAGAATATGGTTGCCACATTTCTGTCCGTTGAACCACAAACCATTATCTATCTTGTTCTGATTTGTTCTTGAAATAAGTGTGCAATGAAACCCTCGTGTGTTCTGCTGGGTGTTTTATTTTCTTTATTCTGAGCCACCTGTTCATTGCACCATTTTCCTAACGGACGTGTGAGGGTGTTTTTACACACAGGCCATCTGGTGAGCAGGTCCAGGTGTGGAGGGCCGGGGCCCTCCTCCAGGATGGGTTGTGTGATAAGGAAGCAGGAAACCAGCTGGGTGACCCCCTACCAGCGGTTGCGGAGCCTCCCATGGTGGTGGCAGATGGGTCGGAGGCCCAGGCCTCGAGGCCACAGTACATCCAGGTCAGCCCGGCTCGTGGCGGGGCCTGGGCCCTGGGCCCTGACCAGTGCTGGGTCCGAGGAAGGGCTGTCAGGTTGGGCCCGGGGCTTGGAGGAAGGCGCGTGCAGACCCCACGGTGGCCACCAGGCGGCGCGGCGCCTTCACAGCCCTCCCGGAGGCCCCGCCCCCAGGCCCGGCCGGGACGGGAGGCGCTGCGAGCGGCCCCTACGGGGCGGGTGCGCGCGCACCTGGGGGCAGCCAACCCCCAGCCTCTCCTGGCCCTTCCTTCAGTCCGGGGAGAGGGCGGTTCCCATGGGTCAGCAACTTGTGGCTTCTAACACCAAGAGCTCTTCCTTTCAAAGGTTAAGGGCCGGGAGAAACACCCCGACCGCACAGGGGAGGGGCAGGGGCGTGGGGTGGGCGCGCCCCGGGGACAGCTCACAGGTGGGAAGGGGGCGTCCCTTCCAAGCGGCTTCTCACTCTTGTGGCGCCCTGGTCGGCAGGGGGGGAAACTGAGGCTGTGGCCAGGCTCTTCCCAACTCCCCCGCTCCCTGGCCTTTGGGGCGTCCACTGGAGGGAGGGCGGTGGGCTTCCCGGTGGGGGTGACCCTGACCCAGAGCTGCCCCCGCCCCGTCCACTGCCTCCTCTTTCATCACTCTGCCCCTCCTTCCCTCGCCCGGGACCCCTGGGGGCTTCGGTTCAGTCTGAGCACCTTCGTGCCCGCCCTGCAGGAGCCCTGGCAGCCTGTCCCGGCCTAGGTGCCTCCACAGGGCGGGCCGGGGCCGGGGAGGGCGGGGCGCTCGGAGAACCTTAAAGAGTGCTCCCGGGCCCGCCCAGGAGCTGCTGCGGCTCCTACCATGGCTGAGATCGGCAAGCTCCAGCTGTTCGTCAAGGTGCCAGGCTGCCTGGGCTGGGGGCGGTCCCGGGGAGGGGTGCTCTGTGGGGCTCTACTTTCTGGGGCAGGCTGAGGAGGGGTCTGCGGCAATGCCCCCTGAGGCGGTGGGCTCAGGCTGTGTAACTGGGTGGGGGGAGGGACGGGCGGGGGTGCACTAGAAAGGAGAGAGCGCCATCCCCAAAGGGGCTGCGGTGGCCCCATTCTCCTGGAGAAAAAGCCCCTCGGGCTGTTCCCGGCAGACAGCCTGAGGCTGGGTCTCAGGGGCTGTGCCAGGCAGTGCCCAGATCTGTGATCCCTGCAAAGGGGCTGCCAGGTCCTGGCCTTCTCCCACCCTTGGAGCCTGGGGTAGCAAGGTGCCCAGTTCGACGGGATGAATCACTCAGAAAACAGCTCCATCGGCCTGACCCACCCTTGTGACCAGCCTGCAGGGCCCGGTGCCCAGGGGCCTGGCCTCTGCCCAGGCTCTGAAGATAAGGGTCAAGGGGCCAGGCCCCAGAGCCAGGGTCCCACCCTCGCACCCCCTCATCCTGGCGCCCTGCCCAGGCCCTTGGCAGCTCCGCAGACCCCTCCTCCCAGGGACCAAGTCAAGGGCCCTCACCGGCCACTTGTGGAGGCTGTGCCTGAGAGCTGGAGCCCTGGGCTTGCTCTAGCCTCTGGGCAGCGGGAGCCCGCAGGGGTCCTGGGTGTGCCCCCTGCCCTGGCAGCCCTGTGTCCCCCACCCCAGGCCAGCGAGGACGGCGAGAGCGTGGGCCACTGCCCCTCTTGTCAGAGGCTCTTCATGATCCTGCTTCTCAAGGGCGTGCCCTTCACACTCACCACCGTGGACACCCGCAGGTGAGCCCTGCCCCGGGACCCTGGCCTCGCGCTCCTCTGCCAGCTACCTCCCGCCCTGCCTTGTGCCCACAGGTCCCCGGAGGTGCTGAAGGACTTCGCCCCGGGCTCCCAGCTGCCCATCCTGCTCTGTGATGGTGACGCCAAAACCGACACGCTGCAAATCGAAGAGTTTCTGGAGGAGACGCTGGGCCCCCCAGAGTGAGGGCCAGGAGCAGAGGGGCCACCCCCAGGGCAGAGCCCAGGAAGGGCAGGGCGGGCCAGGAAGGGGCAGCGGGCTCTGACCCGAACCCCCTCCCCCTCCAGATTCCCCAGCTTGGCGCCCAGATACAGGGAGTCTGCCGCGGCGGGCAACGACGTGTTTCACAAGTTCTCTGCCTTCATCAAGAACCCGGTGCCTGCGCAGGACAACGGTGAGGGTCTGGAGGCGCGGCGAGGGTGGGTCCTCACCCTGGGGTCCTCACCCGCGCCCTGGCCGGTCTTCACCGGGCCCCTCGCCCTCAGCCCTGTACCAGCAGCTGCTGCGCGCCCTCGCCAAGCTGGACAACTACCTGCGCGCGCCCCTGGAGCACGAGCTGGGGCGCGAGCCACAGCTGCGCGAGTCCCGCCGCCGCTTTCTGGACGGTGACCAGCTCACGCTGGCCGACTGCGGCCTGCTGCCCAAGCTGCACGTCGTGAACGTGAGCGCCAGGCCAGGCGGGGCGGGGCGGGGCAGGCAGACCCGCCAGGGACCCTGACGGCACCCCTCGCCCGCAGCAGACGGTGTGCGCGCACTTCCGCCAGGCTCCCATCCCCGCTGAGCTGCGCGGCGTCCGCCGCTACCTGGACTGCGCCCTGCAGGAGAAGGAGTTCAAGTACACGTGTCCCCACAGCGCCGAGATCCTGGCGGCGTACCGGCCCGTCGTGCGCCCCCGCTAGCGCCCCCGCCACCTGCCCACTCGTCTGCAGCCCCATAAAGGAACCTCCGCCCCAGTGAGCGCGAAGGGGCACCGGAAGGACCAGAAACCCCTCAGTCTCTGCCGCTACCAACGCCCACCGTGGGACGCTCAGCTCCAGACAACAGCCCACAAGGATGGGCAGCGAAGCCGATGGGCGGGGTGCGGTCCATCTCCCTACTCCTCGGAATGGCAGGACTGGATTGGGCTCCCAAACCAGTCAGGCCAGGGTGGGGCGGCAGGATGGCTGGGGAGGGTGGGGAGCGAAGCCCCGTCTGGGCAGCTCTGGGCCAGAGGGCGGGCCCCACATTCCTCAGCTCTGCCCAGGTGCAGGCAAGACACCCCCATCTCCCCGGCCCTCGTGTGGGGTCTGCATCACTGCGGCGTGTGCCCATTGGGGTGGGAACAAGATTTCTAGCCTCTCAGAGCCCCACCCCACCTTGCACAGCCGTCTGGGCTCCTTCCTGGGTGTGCCAGGCAGGGACAGATGGGCAGGGCGAGAGAGGTGGGCAGGGCGAGGGAGCTGAGCAGTCTCACCAGGAAGCGCCGAGCCTGACACAGCCCCATGCCCGGCCCGTGGGCCCGGGAGCCAGCGCCTGGCCATGACCTCCTGACTTTCACCAGATGAAAATGTTTATTTGACGGGGAAGGAGCTGGAGGAGCAGCCTTGTTCTCGTGTGGCAGCAGGCTGGGCAGGTGCGGGCGGGAGGTCCCGGCTGGAGGTCCGGGAGGTCCCGGAGGCTGCCCCTGCTCTCCCCTCGCAGGCACAGTCCTGACATCACACTTTTCCCAGAGCCTTCAGGGGTCATCAAAGTCTACGCCACCTGCTGGCTTCTTACTGGGAGAGAAAAGGGGATGACGCTGTGGGGTGTGGAGGGGCGGGCAGGGTCCACACTGGACGCTGGGCACAGGAGGGACAGGGGGCGGGGGGGCACCTCTTGAAGCCGGGGTTGATGAGAGACTCCCCTGGACACCGCCTCTTGACCCCAGGTCCAGGGCCACCTCTGTGAGGATCTGGGTCTGGGGAAACAGGATGAGGGTGGGGGGCTCCTGAGTCCAGCAAGATCCCAAGCCCACGACCCCCTCTCCACAAGGACAGATCCTCTCTCTGGAGCTTGAAGCTTGTTCTGGGGGAACGGAGTCCCAGCAGAGTCAGTGCGGCCCCGACCTGAGTGACAGGTGACAGGCCTTACCTGGTAAGAAGAGATGAGGCCCTGCCTGCCAGGTGCTCTTCCTGGGGCTGGTGGCCGTCTCCTCCGCTGCAGCAGCTGGGGGTGGAAAGCAGGAATGCAGGCCTGGCCGGGGGACCCTAGTGAGCCCAGGTGGGGGGTGCGCACCCCCAGCTACCTGCCAGCTGCTGCTCCAAGCTGCACACACGCTCCGCCAGGCCCAGCATCAGTGCCTGCAACCTGGAGGCTGCCTCTGGGCCCGGCACCTTGGACAGGTCAAGTTCCAGCGCTGAGGGCCCCCCTGAAAGGGTCAGGGATGCTCTGTCCTCCTGCAGGGTGAGAGTCACAGCTTGCTGCTCGCAGGCTTCCCTGGGGAAGGAGGGGGGCTGAGTGCCGTGGCCACATCCACTGCTCCCCACCCACCCTGCCTCTCTGCTCAGAGGCTCACCTGAATCGGAGGGCGATGTCTTCAGCCGCACTGAGGCCAAAACGGGCTTTCTACAGGCACAAGGACTGGTCATCAGGGGCCTGAGACCCTAGGGCCTCTGGGGACACCCTCAGTCAGCCCGACCAGAGCCTCCCGGGACAGCTGCAGGGCCGTGGAAAGGGTGCCCAGGTGGTTCCGGGGAATTCCAGGCCGCCCCCTGCGAGCCCGCAGGCGGTCCGCGCGACAGGTGTGTGGTGCTGGGGGGCTCCTGGCCTCCCAGGAGCCCCGTTACCCACCAGGGCCTCCAGGCGGTCCGGCGTGAAGCAGGTGCTCCAGACCTCCGCGGCGTCCGTCACACTGAGGGGCAAGGGCAGTCAGGCCGGGCCGCCCGCCGAGCCGCCCGCGCCCCTCGCAGCCCCGCGGGGCCCGCTGCTCACCAGAGGTTGAAGCCGCCGCGTTCCCCGGGCCCGCCGCCCTCCCCCTCGCAGTAGCACACGAAGCGCGGGGGTCCGGGGCCCGGCGGCAGCGTGCAGAGCGGCGGCCACCGCGGCGGCGGCACCATGGCGCCTCGGCGGGCCGGGATCTGGCGGGCACGGCTCCCCGCGCGGGGCGCCGGCGGGCCTGGGGCGCCTGCGCCGGCAAAAGGCTTCCGGAGCGGGGCGGGCTGGAGCGGCCGCGGGGGCGGAGCCTGCGTTGTGGGGGCGGGGCTACGTGCACGGCTCGGGCTCCTGGGCTGCGCCCGCCGAACCTGGTCACCGTCCGGGGCTCGGCCCCCCCACCCCCGCACACACTTGGGGGCCTCTTGGACCTTCCCTTCTGCGCTCCCCCTGTCCCCGCTGAGTTCGGGGTTCCCCCCCTTGGCGCAAGCCCTGAGCGGGTGCAGGCCCCGCTGCCCACCACTTTGGCCTCAGATCGCTTTGACTCCCCCCTCGATGGTCCCTGCGGCCTCCCCCTGGCCTCCGCACCCCGCTTCCTGTGTCAGCTACAACAAGTGAAATACAAAAGAGAATAAAGTATGGTAACCCGCGCCAGCCTTCCGCCCCTCGTTCATTCGCTCCGCCATGTTTAGCCAGCACCGCTCCCTTGCCGGTGTTGTCCTGGTCCGGAGCTCACCTTGACCAGTAGGCAGGTTTCTGATCTCCTGGAGCTGGCGAGCGCTCACGGGGTGGACAGTGAAGCATGAAGTCCTCAGGTCGTGCCCGGTGCCCTCTGAGATGTGACCTGGAAGGAGAGAGGGATGGAGCGCGCCGGGAAAGGGGGCACCAGGCAGAGGGGGCGGCCTCTGCAGAAGCCCTCCAGTGGACACAGAGCAGCTCTGCTCAGGGCTTTGCGAGGCCAGGGTGACAGCATAGGGAGGCGCACGGAGGGCGGCTGGCAGGTGGGTTTGTAAGCCTCACTGATGGATTTCACGCCTGCAGCCGAGCCTGCCCCACTGGCTGCGGCATCCTGCTTCACAACCCTCACCCCACCCCCGCCAGGCTCCTGCCTTGAGACCTCTGCATGCGCTGTTGTCTCTGCCTGGCACCCCCTCCCCAGACTCACTCATTCCCTTCAGGTCTTTACTCAAAGGTCCCTTCCCAGTGAAGCCTTCTCTATTGTTTTATGCCCGATTCCAACACCCTGCCCCACATCTCATGTCCTCTCTCCTCTGTATTTACTTGTTTTCCAGCTTGTCACTATACAAAGTACCTTCTGATTTACGTGCGGTGATGGCAGCCTCTAAGATGGCCCCAAACCGAGTGCCTCCTAGGTATGCACCTTTGGGTACCCCCGCCCCCCCCGAGCCTGCGCTGGATGGAGTCCCCCGCGGATAATAGAGTGTGGCAGAAGTGATGGACTGTCATTTCTCCCTTCCTCTGGAATTGCTCACACGGCATGAGGAGCCCTGTGGCAAAGGACCAAGGCCTGGCTAACAACCAGTGAGGAAGCCTGGACACCGACCCCTCCCGGCAGAGCCTTCTGATGGGTACACAGCCCCTGCCAGAGGGCACAGAGAACCCAAGGCCCGCTCCTTGACCCTCAGAAACAGGCAAACAATACGTGCTGTGTAAGCCACCGAGTGTTGGGCGTAGTCTGTCAGCAGGAGGTCACCGATACGTCATTGATTCTCTCTTGCCCATTTTCACCATGAGGTTCACCAGGGCAGGGCTTTGTGTCTGTTTCGCTCACCACCGTATTCTCAGGGTTTAAACGGTGGCTGGCACATTTTTGTTGTTCAGTTGCTAAGTCATGTCGGACTCTTTGTGACCCCGTGGACCGCAGCACGCCTTCACTATCTCCCGGAGTTTACTCAAACTCATGTCCAACGAGGCGAGGATGCCCTCCAGCCATCTCCTCCTCTGTCGTCCCCGTCTCCTCCTGCCCTCAGTCTTCCCCAGCATCGGGGTCTTTTCTAATGGCTGGAACATAGAGATATTTAATAAATATATAAATGGATGAGTGCGGAATGGGGAGCTGTCGGCAGGTTTAAGCAGGGGTGGGATGGAGGCGGCACTTCTGATTTTTGTGTTTAAAGCCCATGTTGAATGTCAGGAGGCGGGGGGTCAGGGGCTGCAGGGGTGAAGGCGAGGGGGGCAGGGAGAAGAGTAGAGGGCTGCTGAGTTCCTAGGGCAGAGCTGATGCAAGTGGGGCCGGGGGCTCAGAGTGAAGTTGGAGAGAGGTAGCAGGGAGGAAGGGATGGATCACGGATGACCCCTGCATTTAAGGAGGGTAGAAAAGCCCTTCCAAGATGATTGGGGCAGGGCAGGACTGGAGGAGACATGGGGCCTCTCCTTTTTCATGGAGCCCCTGACATGACTGTATGTCTGACAGAGGTGAGTGAAAGCTGCTGTGCTTGCAAGACTCTAGTCTAGACGAGGCTGGGAGGTGTGAGTGTGGCATCGCCAGCCGCCTGTTGTCCAGTCACTAAGTCGTGTCCACCTCTTTGCAACCCCACAGACTGCAGCACATCAGGCCCCTCTGTCCTCTACTATCTCCTGGAGTTTGTTCAGACTCATGTCCATTGAATTGAGTCAGTGATGTTATCTAAGCATTGAATCTTCTGCTGCCCCTTTCTCCTTTTGCCTTCAATTTTTCCTAGCATTAGTGTCTTTTCCAATGAGTTGGCTCTTCACATCAGGTGGCCAACATACTGAAGCTTCAGCTTCAATAGACCTTCCAATGAATATTCAGGGTTAATTTCCTTCAGGATTAACTGGTTTGGTCTCCTTGCAGTCCAAGGGACCCTCAACAGTCTTCTCCAACACCACAGTTCAGCTACATCAATTCTTTGGCACTCAGCCTTCTTTACTGTTCAACTCTCACATCCATATATGACTACTGGAAAAACCATAGCTTTGACTAGATGGACCTTTGTTGGCAAAGTCATATCTTTGCTTTTTGATACACTGTCTAGGTTTGTCATAGTGTTTCTTCCAAGGAGCAAGCATGTTTAATTTCATGGCTGCAGTCACTGTCTGTGGTGATTCTGGAGACCAAGAAAAGAAAATCTGTCACTATTTTCCATTTTTTCCCCAACTATTTGCCATGAAATGATGGGACCGTGATCAATGCAAAGAAATAGAGGAAAAAAATAGAATGGAAAGACTAGAGATCTCTTCAAGAAAATGAGAGATACCAAGGGAACATTTCATGCAAAGACGGATGGGCACAATAAAGGACAGAAATGGTACAGACCTAACAGAAGCAGAAGATATTATGAAGAGGTGGGAAGAATACACAGAAGAACTGTACAAAAAAGGTCTTCATAGCCCAGATAATCACGATGGTGTGATCACTCACCTAGAGCCAGACATCCTGGAGTGGAAAGTCAAGTGGGCCTTAGGAAGCATCACTACGAACAAAGCTAGTGGAGGTGATGGAATTCCAGTTGAGCTATTTCAAATCCTAAAAGATGATGCTGTGAAAGTGCTACAATCAATATGCCAGCAAATTTGGAAAGCTGAGCAGTGGCCACAGGACTGGAAAAGGCCCGTTTTAATTCCAATCCCAAAGAAAGGCAATGCCAAAGAATATTTAAAGTGAAAGTGAAGTGAAGTTGCTCAGTCGTGTGACCCCATGCTCTTTGTGACCCCATGGACTGTAGCCTACCAGTCTCCTCCGTTCATGGGATTTTCCAGGCAAGAATACTAGAGTGGGTTGCCATTTCCTTCTCCAGGAGATCTTCCCAACCCTGGGATTGGACCCATGTCTCCCACATTGTAGGCAGATGCTTTACCATCTGAGCCACCAGGGAAGTCCAAAGAATGTTCAAAGTACCACACAATTGCACTCATCTCACACACTAGCAAAGTAATGCTCAAAATTCTCCAAGCCAGGCTTCAACAGTATGTGAACTGAGAACTTCCAGATGTTCAAGCTGGATTTAGAAAAGGCAGAGGAACCAGAGATCAAATTGCCAACATATGCTGGATCATAGAAAAAGCAAGAGAATTCCAGAAAACCATCTACTTTTGCTTTATTGATTATGCCAAAACCTTTGACTGTGTAGATTGCAACAAACTGTGGACAATTCTTAAAGAGGTGAGAATACCACACCACCTGACCTGCCTCCTGAGAAATCTGTATGCAGGTCAAGAAGCAACAGTTAGAACTGGACGTGGAACAACAGACTGGTTCCAAATTGGGAAAGGAGTACATCAAGGCTGTATATTGTCACCCTGCTCTTTTAACTTATATGCAGAGTACATCATGTGAAATGCCAGGTTGGATGAAGCACAAGCTGGAATCAAGATTGCCGGGAGAGATATCAATAACCTCAGATAAGCAGATGGCACCACCCTTATGGCAGAAAGCGAAGAAGAACTAAACAGCCTCTTGATGAAAGTGAAAGAGGAGAGTGAAAAAGTTGGGTTAAAACTCAACATTCAAAAAATGAAGATCATGGCATCTGGTCCTATCACTCCATGGCAAATAGATGGGGAAATAATGGAAACAGTGACTGACTTTATTTTCTTGGTCTCCAAAATCACTGCAGATGGTGACTGCAGCCGTGAAATTAAAAGACGCTTACTCCTTGGAAGAAAAACTATGACCAACCTAGATAGCATATTAAAAAGTAGAGACATGACTTTGCCGACAAAGGTCCATCTAGTCAAAGCTATGGTTTTTCCAGTAGTCGTGTATGGATGTGAGAGTTGGACCAAAGAGAAAGCTGAGAGCCAAAGAATTGATGCTTTTGAACTGTGGTGTTGGAGAAGACTCTTGAGCGTCTATCCTAAAGGAAATCAGTCCTGAATATTCATTGCAAGGACTGATGCTGAAGCTGAAACTCCAATACTTTGGCCACCTGATGCGAAGAACTGACTCATTGGAAAAGACCCTGATGCTGGGCAAGATTGAAGGCAGGAGGAGAAGGGGATGACAGAGGATAAGACGGTTGGATGGCATCACCAACTCAGTGAACATGAGGTTGAGCAAGCTGCAGGAGTTGTTGATGGACAGGGAAGCCTGGCATGCTGGAGTCCATGGGGTCGCAAAGAGTCAGACATGACTGAGCGACTGAACTAAACTAGTGGGACCAGATGCCATGATTATAGTTTTTTGAATGTTGAGTTTTAAGCCAGCTTTTCCACTCTCCTCTTACACCTTCATCGAGAGGGTCTCTAATTCCTCTTTGCTTTCTACCACAGGATGATGTCATCTGCATATCTGATGTTATTGATGTTTCTCTAGCAATCTTGATTCCAGCTTGAGTTTCACCTAGCCTGGCATTTCGCATGATGTACTCTTCATATAAGTTAAATACGACAATATACAGCTTTGATGTACTTCTTTCCCAATTTTGAATCAGTCCATTATTCCACGCCCATTCTAACTGTTGCTTCTTGACCTGCATACTGGTTTCTCAGGAGGCAGGGAAGGTGGTCTGAAATTGCCACCTCTTAGAGAATTTTCCAGTTTGTTGTGATTCCATAGTCAAAGGCTTTACCGTAGTCAATGAAGCAAAAATATATGTTTCTCTGGAATTCTCTTGCCTTTTCTATGATCCAAAGGATGTTGGCAATCTGATCTCTGGTTCCTCTGCCTTTTCTAAATCCAGCTTGTACATCTGGAAGTTCTTGGTTCACATACTTTTGAAGTCTAGCTTGAAGGATTTTGAGCATTACCTTGCTAGCGTGTGAGATGAGTGCAATTGTGCAGTAGTTTGAGCATTCTTTGGCATTGCCTTTCTTTGGGATTGGAATGAAAATTGATCTTTTCCAGTCCTGTGGCCACTGCTGAGTTTTCCAAATTTGCTGGCATATTGAGTGCAGCACTTTCACAGCACCATCTTTTAGGATTTGAAATAGCTCAGCTGTAATTCCATCACCTCCACTAGCTTTGTTCATAGTGATGCTTCCTCAGGCCCACTTGACTTCACATTCCAGGATGTCTGACTCTAGGTGAGTGATCACAGATTGTGGTTTTCTGGGTCATTAAGAGCTTTTTCTGTACAGTTCTTCTGTGTATTCTTGCCACTTCTTAATATGGAACCTCCTGACTCCATTTTAATATGGTTTCTATTTATTAATCTTTACATTTCCTCCTTTGGAGATGTTTCTCTGAAAGCATTGCTGATCAATTGGCAAGGTTTTCTTTCCAGATACAACAACTTTTTTCCCTTGATGCCAGGGAGGACCTTTCCTGGATATTGTGTCCCTTGGGAAAGGGAGCGGGCACATATTGGAGATCTCTTCAGGTCACATTCAAGTAACAGAATGGGTAGGAGGGAGCGCTCAGAAATCGCCCATCTGGAGTCTGTGTCTTAGAACAGTGGATGCAGCAAGAGCACACTCGACATGGAGAGAATTAAATAAGCACTCTGGGGAGACATAGTTGATGCAAGAATTAAGGCATGGGGGAGTGATTCGGGATTATACATAATTTGACTTAAGCTTTATGCAAATTAGAGCAGCCTGTTTTATGGCCTGTCAAACATTAACTGTGTATCGGCTTTGACTGTTACAAAATGAGGAGGAAGGGGAAAATGCATTCCCGGATTGTTTAGAACGTCCACGCTGAATACAGGGATAAGTGCCACCTCCTGCCCCTCCTCCCCAACGACGATGCTCTGTTCCTGGGAGGATGCGACTCCCGTCCCAGACACCAGGGCCATGCTGCCTTGCTGCACCCACTAATCTGTCTCCAGACCTTGAGGAGATGTATCCCTGTCATGTTCGGTGCTTGTTGTTCTGACAAGTTGTGAAACTGTGGTTCAGGCATCCACACTGGAGCCGCGTGGCCATTGTGGATGTGGTTTCAGACAGTCCCTGCCTCACTGGAAACTTGAATTTTTTAAACTGTATCAGACTCAAGGTCATCACCAACTGTTCTTTGCTAGTCACCACCACCTGCAACCTTATGGTCTCAAGGTCTCTCCTTGTAACTATGTATTTTGGACCCCAACTGATTCCTGCTTTACAAACACCCTTCCTCCTTGTCAGCTTCAATCCTAATTCCTGACAATTTATGTATCTTTGCAGTTTTTGCCTGTATAAGCATCCCCCCCCCCATTTTGCAGCCTGGGGAGCACAATTCAAGTGCTTCTTAAATCTGGGTCTTCTGCTCTACAGTCCTCAGTTTAGCTTTAAAACTTTTCTATTCCTATTGTCAATGTAAATCATCAATAACCAATCTGAGCTGATTAACAAGCAGAGCTGGAAAGAAAGAAAAGACACAGTTTAAGGAAAAGAAAAAATAGAGAGTGGGGAGGTTGGGGGACTCCCCCGGCAGTCCAGGGGTTAGACCTCCGTGCTTCCAATGCAGGGACCATGAGATGGGTCCCTGGTGGGGGAACACGCCATGTGGCGTGGCCAGAAACAGAGAGGAGGTTTGGGAGGAGCCCCTGTGATTCCTCGGAGCCTGGTGCTGGGGGTTGGGAGGATGTTGGAAAGGCTGGTTAGAGGCTGAAACGGAAGGCTCCTGAGTGCTTAGGTGAGGAACAACCTTTTCTCCAGTGACCTGGCTGTTTGCAATAATAGCGGTGGGGTCAGCGGAGGGGGCCGTTGGTGGCCACCTAAGGTCTGTGGCCTTTACCCTCTGAGAGGGGACCCACCGGGGCGCTTGTGAGCGGGGGAGTGGCGCGCTGACCGGCACACGTGCGGCCTTGGGACCCGGGTGGGCAGCTGGCTGAAGGCTGACCCCTTGTGGCCAGAGCGGGGCGTGCGGGACTGGGCCCACAGGCAGGCGCCAGGGGCGGGGCCCTTCCCGGTCCAGAGGGCCGTGAGGGCGGACTGCATCTCCTCACGCCAGCCCCTTCCCGGGGACCCTGGAGGGGACAGTGAGCGGGGAGGGCAGGGGCGGAGAGCCTGCTGGGAGGCGACCCCCAGCCCGCCCCACGGCGAATCCCTGCTCTTAGGCGATTTCCACGCCGTCCTCTCTCCGTCTGTGAGGAAGCCGAATGTCAACCAACGAACCAGCCGATCAACCGGGAATTCCCTGGCGCCCAGTGGGTAGGACTTGGCGCTTTCACCGCCGGGGCCCTGGGTGTGCTCCCTGGCTGGGCAGCTAAGTTCCCCCAAGCTGTGCATCTCGACCAAGGGAGCTGGCGGGAAGCACGCTGAATAGACCAACCGGTTCATGACCAGTCTCCCTGAGGACGCCTCTCTTGTAGGCAGCGGGCATCTTGGGTGGGAGGGGCTGGCTCTCTGGGCCTTCCCACCTACTGCCAGCCTCTGCGGGACAGGTGTCAGGCTGGGGGCAGGGGGAGATGGGACAGGCCCCCGCCCCTGCAGTGCCCACAGCGGGCCAGAGCCTGGCAAGTCGGCCGGGCAGCGGCGGCACCGGTGGGGTTCCAGGTGTGCAAGGGTGAGGGGCTGTCTGGGGCCCCTGGGACGTGGGGGCTCTTCCTCCCAGTGACCGTGCTGCCCAGAAGGGCCCAGATGGAGAATGCTAGTCTGGTAGGACTAGCACAGGGCTAGTCTGCTAGGACAGGGCGGTGTTTCTACTGAAAAGCATCTAACTAGCTGAAGAGCAGAAATAGTAGCATAGCAAGCTGCCACCAGGGCCCATGGTCAACTTTTGATGTTTACATCTTGCACGATGGTTTTCTGAGCGAGTTACAGTACAGATGTCACACTATTTTACCCTGAGATGATTCAGGGCCAGCCGTGAAAGGACAGCACTATTTCCCTCATAAACACGATGGCAGGACAGAGTTCTGTGGGCTGCGGTCAGCGAGAAGTGGTGCTGGAGGGCAGGCTGGGATGGAGGCGGTGCAGGCACCCCCAGGGGCTGTGGTGTGGGGGACCCCCGGGCTGTGGTGTGGGGGACCCCCAGGCTGTGGTGTGGGGGACCCCCCAGGCTGTGGTGTGGGGGACCCCCGGGCTGTGGTGTGGGGGACCCCCAGGCTGTGGTGTGGGAGACCCCAGGGCTGTGGTGTGGGGGACCCCCGGGCTGTGGTGTGGGGGACCCTCCAGGCCGTGGTGTGGGAGACCCTGTGGCTGTGGTGTGGGGGACCCCCCAGGCTGTGGTGTGGGGGACCCCTGGGCTGTGGTGTGCGGGACCCTCCAGGCTGTGGTGTGGGAGACCCTGGGGCTGTGGTGTGGGGGACCCCCCAGGCTGTGGTGTGGGAGACCCTGGGGCTGTGGTGTGGGGGACCCCCGGGTTGTGTTGTGGGGGACCCTCTAGGCTGTGGTGTGAGGGACCCCCGGGGCTGTGGTGTGGGGGACTCCCCAGGCTGTGGTGTGGGGGACCCTCCGGCCTGTGGTGAGGGGGACCCGGTGGGGGGACCTGGGGCCCGAGGAGCCCAGGTGCCTACCGGGGGTGGTTCGGGGGTCGCGCCTGGGGTCCGAGGGGGACTCAAGGAAGCCATTGAGAGGTCTTGTTCGGCCACCAGAGGAGCCGCCTCCCTCGGGCCTAACGTCTGCCCAGGCGATGGGCAGGGCTGCCGGGCAAGTGTCCTGCCCTGTCCCTCCAGGGCCCCGGAACCAGCTGCGGAGCGCTCCCCGGTGGGGATGGAGCCGGAGCCGCACACTGTTCCTCTCAGGCGGCCCCTCTGGCGGGGCGCCCCGCCGCGGCCCACCGGCCCCCTCTGCCCCTCCGTCCAAGAAAGGCGCGGCGCTGGCTTGTGGAGACTTTATTGTGCTGCGGGTGGGGTGGAGAGGCGGCCGCTCCTCGAGGAGGGCTGGGCCGCGGCCCCGGCACCACCGCCCGGCTCCCGCTCCCGCGCTGGGTCCCCCTGGGCTGGGGCTCGCGCCCCTCCCGTCCCGCCCGGCCCTGGTGGGCGGGGCCTCCCGGTCCGCGGGGCGCCGGGCCGCTGTGGTCCAGGCCGGCCCGTGCTCACCTAGGCCAGGACCTCCGAGCACTGGTCTGTGGAAGAGAGCGGGTCCTGAGGAAACGCCCGGCGCCCCCTCCCCACCTCCCCGGGGCAGAGGTCCCGGACCCTCCCCCGAGGGGCCAAGCCCCTCCCCTGCCTGTGACCCCCTCCTCCCTCCCCTGGCCCTCCTGTTGTGCGTCCGGGGCCATATGAGTGAGCCTTGGGGCCTCCCGCACCCCCCAAAGCCCAGTCTGGGTCGGGGGTCCTTCCGCCCCTGCAGCGCTGGGCCGCCTGGACATGGTGCTCACCTGACTTGGGCATCAGGACGCCCTGGCTGGGGTTCAGGCCCACTTGGGGTGCCAGCTGTTGCATCCTCTGGGCGCCTTCAGGAAACAGCTCTGGGGCCCGGGCTGAGGGCAGGGGCACCGTGAGCAGAGGGGCAGGGTTGAGGGAGGAGTGGGAGGTGGCGTGGGGCTGGGGAGGGGCCCAGGGAGACACTGGGAGATGCTGGCTTCAGCAGCCTCCCAGGCAGGGCTCACTGCAGAGGCACATGGGGACATCCCAGAGCAGACCTCCCACCTGACCCCGGAGGAAGGCCGTGATGGTGTGAGCACGGCCCCCTTCAGGCTGGTGGGCCTCCCGCCGCCCGTCACCCACCGTAGAGCTGCAGCCAGACGTTCTTTATGCCCCCCTTCTGAGTCTCGAAGTACATCACTGCGAAGTGCTTGTAGTCGGTGAAAGCCACCCTGATGTCAGTCTGGGCCATAGCTGGGGGAGCGGGAGCCTGCTGAGCTGGGCGCGGGCCTGGACGCCCAGGGTCCTGCGAGCCATCCCTGCCGCCCGCCCTCACCCGCCCGGCTCCTCCCACCACGCGCCGGCCTCACCCGCGTTGCTGAACTGCCCGTCCACGGCTCCCTTGGTGAAGGTGCTGTCCATCTCCTGGCACCCGCCATCGGGCCTGGGAAGGGGACCCCAGTGGCCTGAGCTGCAACCCCTGCCCACTGCCCAGCCCCACTGGGTGCCCTGAAGACGCTGCCCGACTGCGACAAAAATGGCTGCCACTTAGCTGCTGCCAACTGCCCCATGTAGGGGGAGATATCCAGCCTGCCCCAGCGCCACCTGTCTCCCATCAGATCAATGCTTGATCACACAGGTGCTTTATGATTCATTTACAGGAGAGGAGACACTCTGGGGCAGAGGGACACAGCCAGGGGACGCGGGGCCTGTGGGGTCTCCCTGTCTCCCCTCCAGACATTGGCACGCGTCCACGTGCACGCACACACGAGGACACGGCTCCCCCATGCCCACAGGTGGGACCCCTCTGAGGGGCAGGTGAGCGGGGCTGCTGTTTCGATGGCCCTGCAGCCTAGCACGGGCACGGCCTGGCTCTGACCCCGATGGGTCGGGTGCACCCCTGCTTCCTCCTGGCTCCCACCTGGCCACACGCTGGCCGGGCCTAAGGCCAGTCCAAGGTGGGACTCCTGGGATCACTTACGTGGGGAACCCAAACTTGATGTGCAGGTCGCCGTTGGCCAAGGATGTCACCAAGACCACGGGCATCTTCATGCTGTCCTTGGCGTCCAGGAAGCCCGGGTCGTCCGACACTGCCCCAACCACGTACCAGGGGCCCTGGAACTGCAGGGGGACAGGGAGAGCTGGGGGCAGCCCCAGCCACCACGTCAAACCTGACCCGAACCTGGGGGGCAGCTGTGACTCATCTGGTTGGCAGCCCGGCAAGTGGTGGGGACACAAGTCAGACTTGGGGCCGAGGGGGCTACTGTCCTCTTCAGCACCCCCACAAGTCAGCCGGGCAGACGGATGCGGGCTCAGTCCCCTTCAGCTGAGCTTGAACCAGAGTGGGGGCCGGTCTGGGTTTCCCTAGCCCTCTGGCCTGTCTGGTAGAACACAGTCAGACAGAGGCTGCCGGCCTGGGCATGTCCACGCGCACCTGGCTGGGACTGAAGTCAGCCTGGATGGGGACCTGGGCCTGGCCTGGGGCTGCAGCGAGCAGGGCGAGTGTCCCGCTGATCAGCAGCATCTGCAGCATCCTGGAAGGTGGCTCTCCTCGACGGCACGGGGCTCGGGAGCAGGACAGGAGGGTTGGGGTGGCCTCTCCCACTGTGCCTTTATGCCCCTGAGATGCCCTGGGGCGCTGGCCTGACCGCCTGGGCCAGACCCCAGTGTGATAGGCCATGATCGGGTTGCTCCCTGGGGCGCTGGCCTGCCCACCTTGGACAGGCCCCCTGTGATAGGCTCCGATCAGGTTGCTCCCTGGAGCACCCTGGCCCAGCAGCCCCCACCAGACTCCGCCCATCCTTCCTGGGGAGGGGGCCGGATGCCCCAGAGCAAGGGGAGGCGAAGGCCTGGCAGGGCCTGTGGGACGTGGCCTCCAGTCCTGGGCTCAGGCAGAGCCTCAGGAAGTCATTCCAAAAGCTCACCCTCACCTCTGACCCTCACAACCCAGGTGCCTGGACAGGGCCTGGTGGGCAGGTTGCTGTGGGCGCTACACATTGTGAGCTAGGAGGGCCCAGGACGGGGGCCCGAGAACGGCCACGCCGGCAGAGGATCTAGGGGACAGCAGGAGGTGAAGGGCTGGGCTGGGAGGGAGACCACGCTCGAGGCTCTGGGTTAGCTCGGGTGCCAGGGGCCCGCGAGTGGGCAGGGCTGTGCCCTTGAGGCCCAGGCCAGAGGCCAGGGGACTGGGACTCTCAGGCAGCCCCAGGAGATGTGGGGGGTGGCCGTCTCCAGCCCACTTGGTCAGTCTGTCCTGCCTGGGGTGCACGGACACTCCAGCCTCCTTCCTCTCTGCGCCCTCAAACCCTTCTCTCTGCCCCATCTGAGGGCGCTAATCCCATTCCTTCAGAACTGCCCTGGGCCTCGGCCTCTCCTGGCCAGGGTGGGAGCAGGCTGTGGGCACCTGCCCAGAACCAGCCGGCTGTAGCTGCGCCTGGAGGGGGTGGCTGGAGGGGCTGCGGTGGGTGAGATCCGGTCTCATGGAGTGGGTGGGGACACAGCTTCCCTGGGCCGTCCTGGCTTCCGGCCAGCCACCTCTCCCACGCCATCAGGGGCTGAGCTAGTGAGCCCTCACCCGCCCCCTCGGAGGGGTCACGCAGAGCCAGCAGCCGAGATTTCACAGAGGGTGAAGGGACACCCAGGCCCAAAGCAAAGGGGAGTGGTCAGGTCCCCGGAGAGCTGGCCAGAGCCAGACCAAACTGCAGGACAGACGGTTGGAGCCAGGCGTTGACTTGCTTCCGGAGTTTATTCTCAGAGCAGGGATAAAGGCTGAGGGGGGCGGGCATGGTGAGGGGCCGGGGCTGGGGCCTCGGGTGTTCCAGGAAACGGCTGAGCAGGGCAGGAGGGCCAGGTCCTGAGAGCCGGGCTCACCTGGGCAAGAGAGCGAGACCTGTGGGTGGGGCGCCCCTCCGGTTCCAGGTCACTAGGGCCTGTCCACTGGGGCCTCTCAGCAAAGGGCACTGGCCTCCCCTGCTGTCCCCTGGTCTCCCCACCCTAGTCCCGTCCCGGCCGCCCGCTCCGCCTGCTCCCAGTGACCTTGCTGAACCCCAGTGGAGCCCCCTCCGTGAAGCAGCCCTTGTCGGCCGGGGACCAGCCCTCGTGGCAGATGGGAGGCTGCTGCTGAGCGCGTGCTGGATGAACAAGTGAGGGGGGCTGCCGGGCGGAGGTGGCCCCCAGCCCCCCACTCACCTATGCGTGGCCCTCCATGCACTTGTCTGCCAAGAAAGAAGCCCAGGACTACGGTCAGAGCCCCAGGCGTGGAGAGCATCTCATGGACCCCTAAACGGCTGACTGTCGCACCCCTCATCCCGCCCCTCCCCCAGGCTCTGTCTCCCCTCCACAGTGAAGATCCGGTCCCCCCGGGCCCAGAGCAGCCTGCCTTCGCAGGGAGGCCGTGGGCACTTCGGGAGCCTGTGCTGAGCCCCGTGCGCTTGTCCCTGCGTCCCGACGCGGACGCGTGTCCACAGGCTCCGTTTCTACGACCTGCCCTGCCCACCCCCCCCCAGGCTGGGGACCTTTGCATCCTGGGGGCCGACCCGGGGCCTGGCACACGGTGGGCGCATGGTGAATCCGGGGAGGGGGTGTTTCCTGAGGAGCGTCTTCCTGGGCCCGGCTCAGGGGCCGCAGGCCAAGGTCACGGTGTGAGGACAGACCGCCCCCGCTCCGGAGGCCAGGGACCGGTCAGTGGGCAGTCTGGCCGGACGAACTCCACCCCTCAGCCTCCCCCCATCAGGAGACTGTCTGTCTGCCTCTAATCTGACCTTAATCCCCTCCTGTCAGATTAGCGCGCTCACCAGTCTTGGGCAGGAACACAATGCCTTCCTCTGTGAAGCCCAGGCTCTTGGCGAAGGTGGTGAACTTTTCCTTGACCTCGGCTCTGGGGGTCTGGGTGCGGCCTGGGGCAGGGAGGAGAAGCCTTCATTCTCCGTTTGTCTGGAGGATCCCCGCTCTGCCCCTGCTCCCGAGCCCGGGGCGCCCCCAGACGCCCCCACAGGTGGAGCCTTGGCCCGGCGGTGGGCGCGGCGTGGGGACGCGTACTGTAGAGCGTGGCCATGCGGAAGTCCTGCCCCGGGCCGCGGACACTCTCGGTGGAGAGCAGGGCGTAGGTCTCGTAGTCCGTCTCCGCCACCGATACCTCATGCGTGCTGCTCCAGTCTGGAACCGGGAGGCAGCCCCGCAGGGCCCAGTGTCCCCAGACCGGAAGGGCTCAGAAAACTGGGGGCGCATGGGGCAGCCACAGACCCCGCAGCCACACCCCTCGGGGGAGGAGGAGAGACGGCCACAGGGAGGGCATTCCCAGGCAGGGGCGAGGAGGGCAGGAGTCCTGGGGGGCAGGGCTGCCGGAACAGCGAGGGGGAGCGTGGGGGCACAGACAGCTGGAGAGAGCCCTTCATGGGGGAGTGCCGGGCAGACCCAGGCCGACCCTGGTGGGGCAGCCACCCCCCGCCGCCCCGTACTGCCCGGCAGGGTGGCGTCCAGAGTCCTGGCCCCACTCACGAGGGCTGGTGTAGCTGTAGCAGCCTGGGGGGCCGGCAGGGCGCAGCAGTAAGGTCCGGGTCTCACACTGGTCTTTCCTGTGGGCAGGTAATCCTGGGGTCAGGGGTCATGCGTTGGGGGTGTCCCTAGACTGCGACGCTGGGCCAGGAGCTCCGGGCCCCAGGTGCCCGGCCCTGCCGCCCACCTGAGGAAGGTAGAGGTGAGGTTGAGGCCGCCGTCCGCCGCGGGGGCCACCGCAGACTTGCACATGGACAGCACCTTCTTCTTCTCCAGGAACCAGCTCGAGTTGGAGGCAAGGCCGGAGGTGAACCAGAGCCCCAGGAACTGTGGCGACAGGACCCCACCCCGGTCGGCTGGGACCCTCCGGACCCGCCGAGGGTGGGCGGCCCGCCCGGCTGCACCCCACTCCTGCCCGCCCTGCACCCCGCCCCGGCCCGCCCTGCACCCCCTGCTCAGGCCCGGCCCCCTCCGCTGGCCCCGGCCCCGGCCCCCCCGCCGGGTCCCGCTCCCGCGGGGGGGGGGGGAGGGCGGCGGCAGAGGACGCCGGGCCTTCCCTAGCCGGGTTGGATGCGGGTGTGGGGAGCGCTCCAGCAGAACCCCCGCAGGCCTCTGCGTGCGTGTTCACACGGGGGAGGGGCACGCCAGGCGCACCCGGTTCCGTCACCGTTCCTGGCGCCACCCCGAGCTCCTCCGTTATCTGCGCGCTCGCGCACGGAGGTGTGCCCCGGCCCAGGTGTGGAAAGTGTGCCTGTGTTCCCTGGGCGTCGTGAGCTCGTGGGGCTAACCGTGTTGGGTTAGGGGCGGCGGGCGCGCAGGTGACCCGCGGGTCTGCCAAGCGCGCGCTCCCGCTCACAGGTGCGTCCCTGCCTGTCGGGCTACCGGCGTCTCTGTCGGTGAATCGCCTGGGGAGGCCTCTCCTGGTTAGCCTCCTCCGGCCGGTCCACCCTCCTTCTCTTCTGCTCCCCCCTTCCCAGGGAGAGCACCCCACTCCCCACGGGCAGTGTCCTGTCTCTGCACCAGGCAGGGAGCCCTCACCTTGTCCTCTTGGAAGTTGGGCTGCAGGGCGGCCTGGGCGGGGGCTGGGGTCTGTAGGACCCCCAGGGCCCCCAGCAGGAGCCCCATCCACAGCCTGTTCGGAGTGGCCATTTTCCCAGGGCTGGGCCGACAGCACAGGCAGAGAGGCGGGCGGGAGGCAGGGAGGCCACCCGGAGACCCCTATTTATGGGCCTAGCTTGGCCTCCACCCAGGCCCAAGGACAGCCCACTGGAGGCTCGTGACTCGGGGGAGAGGACAGGGCAGCGGAGCCCAGTGGCGGCCTCGCCCCCCATGGGGCTGCTTATGTAAGAGGCACTGACTGGAACGGCCTGGGCCTGCCCCCCGGGCCGAGCTCAGCGGAGGGGGCCCTGCATGGCAGGTCCCTTCTCCACCCTCGGAAGGTCCACTCCCACAGTCTGGTTGGGGGCAGGGGGCAAGTGCTTGGTGCTACCCTGCCTCTGGGGTCTCTGGTCACTTGACTCCCCTCACAAGCCCTCCCATTGTTCTGTGTCCAAGCCTGGTAACCCTGGGAGGCGACACAAGGCCCTGTTTGCACTGCCTGAGTTTCGTCCCGGAAGGCCCAGCAGGCCAGGGGGTGGTGGGAAACTTGGGCCAAAGGAAAGAAGCCAAAGCTCCCCCCAGAGTGGAGCCAAGGGCCTGGTGTGCGACACAGCGTCCCCGGAGCCAGCTGGCGGGGTCTGGCTGGGGGGCCCCGGGGCGTCCTTCCCAGCCTGGGGCCCTCTGGCCTTGGGCAGAGGTCCATTCCTTGCACATGCGCATCTGCAGTGGTCCCACCTGGCCTGTCCTATTACCTGGGGTGCCAAGCTGGTGCCTCCCCCGGGGTCAGAGGATGTGAGGTTCCCCCACCCTGCAGGGAAGGCCGCCTCCCCCAGAGGCCTCCCTGGGTTGACGGGCTGTCTCTGAGGTCCTGGGCCCTGTTCAAATCTGGCAAGTGTCCCCTATCCCTCTGGTCTTGACCAAGGCCACCCCAGACTAGCCAGGGCCTCAGCACAGGACCAAGTGGGGTCAGCAGCTCTGAGCAGCAGTGAGTGGGTGGGTGCGTGTGCCTGGGGTCGGGGCTAGGGAGGTGACGCGGGGGAAGGAGGTCCCGTGTGTGGTGCAGACACAGTGGGGACACAGCTGTGGCTGGGGGGTGCAAGAGCTGGCCCTCCCCCGGGCCCATCCCACCACGGGGTGCAGCCCCTGTCCAGTGCTTGGTACCTTCTGCCCGGAAGCTGGATACTTGGCAGCCCAGCCTCTGGCTTTGGACCAGCCCCAGGGCTGTCCGGAAACCACGCGGAAGGGGAGGTGTGGACCGGGTCAGCTCCCTGAATGGAGCCGGCGTGGGCCCTGCCATCCACCCCACAGGGGCAGGACAACGGGCCCCAGGCCCACACGAGTCCTAGTGAGGGCAAAGTGCCTGCACCTCGGTCCCCCCCGCTTCCTGGGCCCGGCCAGACCCATGCTGTGGGGGGCCCCCGCCACCAGCAGATGGCCCAGGGTCCCAGAGCAGAGTCAGGTTTTTTGGGCAGTGCCATGAAGAGGGTCTCCTGCCTTCTCACTGGTGCCAGGGCTGGTGGGGGCCATCCCCGGAAGAGGCCAGTGTGGGGGGGCCAGCAAAGGAGGCTGGAGGCCCCGGGGAGGGGGCAAAGGGAGGTGGGGTGAGGTGGGGAGGGCTGCGGTGCAGGGGCAGGCCTAGGCAGGCCCGAGACCCCCACCCTCTGCCCTGGCCTCCCATGACCCCTGCTCCTCCGGTGTGGTTCACGCTCGAGGCCACGGGAGGACAGCAGGCAGGAGTTGGGGGGCTGGTCCCTGGCCCTGCACCGCCCTGGGGCTGCCCCAGGCTGCAGCCTGGCCCAGGGGCAAAGCGTGGGGCTCCTTTCAGGATGGCAGAGCGGCAGGAAGAGGCACGTGGGAGGCAGGCCCGGGACGTCCGTGTGGGCCCCGGGCCTCCTACCATTCACTGCTGAGCCAGGTGGCTCTTTGGCCGTGGGGAGGCTCATGGCTCCGCGGGGCTGATCTGCGTGCCTGCGGAGCCCCAGTCACGCCAAGACCAGGGTGCCTCCACCGGCAGTGAACGTGTTGCAGAGCAAGGCAGGGGGCTGACGCAGGTGGAGGGCGGAGAGCATGCCGGAGGAGGCGGCCTAGGACGGGAGGACCGCAGACCTGGGCTTGCACGCCTCTCGTGGGCAGGCCCCGCCCCCCACAGGAGGGGCCCCTTGGGCTGGGTCCCCAGGGGGCCCCTCTAAGGACCAGAGAGGCTCCAGGGACCCAGGGCACCCACCCCCAGGCCCAGGGTTAGGGAGTACCTCCCCCTCCCCCTTCTGCCCACGGACACCACGTCCCCTTCTCCCCTGCCCCCAGACTGGCCCCTGCCGCTGACTGAGGCCGTGGATGAGGCCTGGGGGTCTGGAGGAGCAGGAACTGCCTCTCCAAGTCCAGCATCGGCCCCTGGGCCTCCCTGTGGCCCAGACAGAGGTGGACGGCTGGGCTGGTTCGTCCACACTATGGAGTGAGGACCTGGGCCTGAGACCCCTTCTGCGAGGAGGACGGTGTTCAGCAAGACGCCCGGGTCTCCAGGGGGCAGGGTGAGGACTCCTGAGGGCCCCTAGAGGGCGTCTCTGAGTGCTGCCCGTGGAGCACCTCGGAAAGGCAGTTGCTGGTGGCCATGGTGCTCACTGCACGCCGCCCTCCAGGGTCCTGCAGGGCGGGCTCAGCCCTGCCTGCCCGGGGGGCCGGGCTCCCCATCTGCCTGTGCAGGCTTCTCCCTGAGAGAAGGGAGGAAGGACACTCGCCCCACCTTGCTCAGCACCCACACGCTGCCCAGGCTGATCCGGGCAGTGGAGGCCTTGAGACAAAGTTCTCACCCTGAGGGATCGAGACCATCTGGTCTTCCCTCGGGGCCTGGCCGGCCGCTGCCCTGGGCACTGGATCCTGCTCAGACCTCCTCCTCGGGCTGCCCCCCAGGGCGGTGGGGGGCTTCCCTACCCCCGCCCCCCATCCACTGCTTTCCTGTCGCACCCGCTCCTGAGGGGCTGACCCTCTGAGCCCCAGTCTGCTCCGTGCTCCTGACCCCTCCCCAAGCGCGACCAGCCCCACCTCCACTGGTCTCCCAGTCTGCGCCCCACCCTCCCGCCCTCACCAGCCCTGCGGACCCCGCCAGTGTGGCCTCCCCTGTCCAGGCCGCAGTCACTCTGATGCCGATGGCTGGAGGAGCCGCTCTTTCTAAGAGCCTGTCTGTCTTCCCAACGCGTTTCCCACCAGACAGAGGCTGGACCGCAGAGGGGCTGGGGGCCGGGGCAGGGTGAGCCTGGGCTAGTGGGACAGGGTGGGCACGGCTGGTGGCTGGTCTCTCTGCAGCTCCTGGGGAGAGTGGTGTGCTCTGCCCGTGGGGCCTCGTGAGAATCAGAGCGTGGACCTGGGCAGCTCTGTTCCGGGAGCCTCTTTGCAGCACTGGGGGCTTCTGTGGGCAGGGCTGGGCTGAGGCCTGGGGGCCGTGACCTCTCTCTCCCTCCCTGGGCTCTCCCTCAGGGGCCCCCAAGCCCTTCCCCAGTCCTCGCAGAAGTCAGGTTGCTGGGACCCTGAGCACAGTGCAGTTGGATGGGGGCCTGGGCCTGGCCCTGCTCCGGAGGACCCAGGGCGCGATTTCAGGGCCCAGGAAGCGGGTGCCTGGGCAGCTGCTGGCCCCGGTGGAGGAGGTGGCCCCCTGAGGGCGCTGTTGATGGGGGCACACAGCACCAGCCCCCTCGGGGCAACGACTCAGTTCTGCCAGGTCCAGGTGAGGTGGGGCCATCGCCGGCGACTCCCGCTGAGACATCTCTCCCCTCCCTTCCCTCCAGCGGGTCGCGCAGGGCAGAGGCCAGGGAGGGCTGGGCGGGGCGTCTCATGGTCACCAGGTCTCGCTCCTGTGGCTCTGCTCTGAGCTTGTCCTGCCTGTGATCAGCCCGCAGGCCGGGCATCTCTGTCCTCCAGGTGGGGGTACGCGCGGACGTAAGGAGGCAGGGCCCCTCGGGACACCTGGAGAGTCGAGCGGCCAGTCCTGGGAGCCCAGGTGCTCTCGCTGCTTCTAGAGGACAGGCAGGTGGGGCAGCTGGGAGGGCACGGCCCTGACCCGGGAAGGCAGGGTTGCCGCTCAGCCCAGGAGGCCGGAGGAGGCCTCTCAGGAGCCCTCACCCAGCCCTGGCACAGGAAGAGACCCCCTAGAGGCTGACCCGGGCCCATCGCTGTACCAGGTAGCTCTGGACGTGACTGGACCCGGGCTGTCTGTGAGCCCCGCAGGCACATGAGCTGCAGGTCAGCAATAAGCAGAGCTGAGGCTGCGGTTTCCGTGGAGCCTGAGATCTGGGCGTGAGGAGGGACGGGTGTCTGCCCGGGAGGGTAAGCGCTGGCCACAGGCATGCCAGGAGTTGGCCTGGACCTTGGGAGGTCACGGACGCCATCCCCCTCCTTCTGGCTCGGCGGGTCAAAGACGAGCCCAGGCTTGATCTCCCGGGGGCAGAGACGGGTCCCAGTCTCCGCGCAGTGTCCCCCAGAGATGTCTGGCCCTTCAGAGCCCAGGCTCTCCCCACACCCGGTGGCCCCTCGCTGACCCACCTCATGGGGACTCACAGGGCCCTGGTGGACCACACCTGCTGGCTGCCCGGCCATCAGCAGCACCCCCCACACCACCCAGCCTGCGGGAAGGGGCTCCGAGGGAGCTGGAGGGCAGGGGGCATCCCCCCAGACCCCACTTCACCCCTCAGGCCAGCCTCCCACCCTCCAGATGGCTCACAGCCCTCGAGGCTCCCCGCTTCCAAGATGCTCCTCCCATGAGGGGTCCCCAGCATGGAGATTTTAAGTGAAAGAGGGGCAGAGCCCTGGGTCACCCAGAAGCTGCCAGAAAGAACATTCCAGAAAATGCCCTACGGCCTCCTCCCCTTTCCCTGAGCCCTCCCCCGGCTCCCGGATGGGTCCCACGTCCAGGGCTGCCCTGGGAGAGACCTGGGGCAGCCAGGTGGAGAGAGGCGCGGCGTGGCCACGTTCAAGGACAGAGTGGGGCCCTGGGTCTGCAGCCGGGCACTGCCACGCTGGCCGGCGAAGGGGCTCAGGAGTCCGCCCCGCCCTGCCCAGGCAGAGGACAGCTGCTGTGCGACCTAAGGAGGCGAGTTCAGACCCAGGATGCCCCCAGGCGGGGCCATCTCTGAGTTTCTGCCCAGACCGCATGGACCCAATCTCCCCTGGGCGGGCCCCGTCTGTGTCTCTGTCCACTCCGTGCCCTGGGCTGGCCTTCGCTGACCCTGGTGATGAGCACATCTCCACTCCTCAACCTCTTTCCCAGCCCGGGAGGTTGGGCTGGTCCAGGGGCCCGAGGATGTTCCCAGCCAGCAGGGCCCAGGGCCGCTCCACCGCCCCCAGAGAGGCCGAGGCACTGCAGCGCTCTGCCCCAGAGAGGGGTAGGCAGGGCTCCAGGAGAGCGGCCTGCCCCTCACTCTCCTGGCTGTCTCGGCCTCCCTCTGGCGTGACACTCAGTGTTCAAGCTTCCAGAAGCATCCAGCCTGGTGGAGGGTGGTTGGAGCTAAACTTGTCTCCTCCCTTGCAGAAGGCCGTGTGGGTGGTCCTTGGGTAGGAGGGGCCTGCAGGCACCGCATCTCCTGGGGCACGTACTGTGGCCAGGCTGGGCACCCCTCGAAAGGGCCCCAAAGCCAAGACTGCTCGTGGGTCTTGAGCCTCCAGGACCTCAGGGGAGTCTCTTGATTCCAGCATTTTCTCTCCTCTGTAGCTTGACCATGTCAGGCTGGCCTGAAGGTGCACAGGGTTCCATGGTGCCGGCAGGGCCACAAGGACGCCACTGGGGTCTGGGCCAGGGGCCCTGGGCTGGGCACGCTCCTGCGGTGGGCGCTCCTGCTGCTCGGGGCCCCAGGGGTGGGAGCCCCGCTCTGAGCAGGGCCTGCAGCAGGGGAGCCCCTGGGGGGGCGCTGGGTCTGTCTGGGTCGCCCGTGGCTCCCCACCCCACAGGCCCCTGCTGGGTGCTGGCAACGGTGGCCATGTGTGAGGGTGGGCCCAGCTCTGCTGGTCCCAAGAGCCCAGGACGGCCGGGAGCGTGCCCAGCTGTGGGGGGTCAGAGGATGAAGCCTGGACAGCAGCAGAGAGAATGCTCAGGCTCCGGGTGCCCCCGCAGTTTGCCCCACGGCCCAGGCCACCCCGTCATCGGCCGTCGGGGGGTCCTGCCTTCTCTTCCCAGCACCAAGCGCTCACTCCTGGTGAGGGTAGTTGTGGACACCGATGGCTTTGAAGGACAAGGTGCGGGCAAGGCCTCGACCAGCAGTGAGGGCGGGGCAGCCCGGGGCCGGGCCAGCTCAGAGGTGGGGTCCAGCGTCTAATGAGAGGGGCGGGCCTGAGCCATCTGGGTGCGGACACCCCGCAGAAACAGGGTGGATGCCGGAGAGAGGCAGGGGTGGGGAGACAGACCCTGGAGGGAAGAGGAGGCCTGGGGGGGCAGGGGGGCCCAGGCCACCCTCTCCTCGCAGGAGGTCCTGCCTATGCCATGGAAGACCCTGTGCCCCTGCCTTCCTCACCCACCGCCCCTCAGGCCTTGGGCCACACTCCTCTGAGGACTGAGCGCTGGTCAGAGGGGCAGGGCCTGGCTGCATGACCCCTGACCCCAGCCCGGCCTCGGGAAGCGCCCGCAGACCCTCGGGTCCAGGCCCAGTGGGTGTGCGGTGGGTGTGCATGTGCTTGGGGGCGAGTGTGTACCTGAGAGCATCCTCCCCGTGCACACGTGTGCATGTGTGGGTGTGTGAATGGTACATGCTGGAGTGTGAGCTCTGCGTGTCCGTGCGTGTTTGTGGCCATCACGGGTAAGAGCAGGAAACAGGACGGTGAGGGGGCCTGAGTGGGAGGGGGTAGCCCAGGGGAGGGGGCCTGTGGGGGGAAGGGGACCTGGGGGAGGGGGACCTGGGGGAGGGGGGTCTGGGGCAGGGGGACCTGGGACAGGGGGGTCTGGGGCAGGGGAACTGGGGGAGGGGGGCCTGGGGCAGGGGACCTGGGGCAGGGGGGCCTGGGTGGGGAGGAGGGCCTGGGGGAGGGGGGCCTGGGTGGGACGGGGTTGTGGGGGGGTCTTGTCCGGGGCGGGGACCTGGATGTTTGGGCACAGACACAGGCACCAGGTCTGGGGGCAGAGTGGGGCAGGCGTCCTGAGGCTCCTCACCCCGCCCCACGTTCCTGATGCACTTAGTGAGGCTGGTCAGGCCCTCTCTCACTTGCTGGGGTTCTTCTGAGGCTCTGAAACTAATCTTGTGTTTGCAGCTTTAACCTTTCATCTTGAGAGTGTCCCCTGACCAGTGCCCCAGCACAAGTGCCCTGGGCCTGTGCCCTCCCTCCTCTGGGCACACAGGTGGGCCCCACGAGTCCTCTCTGCCCTCAAGGTGGCCCTCCCCTGCCCTGGCCTCCTCCGCCGGACACGCTGCTCCTCCCCCAGTCCCCAGGGGCCCCAGTCCTGCCCTGGACCCTGTTCCGGAGCCGCCACATGCAGTCTAGCTGCCTGGGTCCTGATGGCCTCCTTACCAGGGCCCTGGGCCAGGACACAGGGGCCTGGGGTCCAGTGTTGGGTCCCACTGGACACAGTGCCCCCTCCCCAAAGGAACCCCCCCCACCTGAGCGCCTCGGCCCCTCGGGACTCCTGGGCCCCACCCCACCCACCTTGGCCTCCTGGCGCAGGGTTTGGTCAGGAAGGCAACGTGGTCACAGGTGACGCCCAGGCTCTGAACAAACCAGATGAATTTCCCCCTCAAGTTTGTTCAGCTCTTCCCTACGCCCCGTGAGCAGGAGGGTGAGCCCGGGAGGACCCTCCCTGCAGACCCCGCCTTCTGCCCTCAGGGCTGGATGAGCTGGAACCTGCCCGACCTCCAAGCCCAGGGCTGGGGCCAATGCAATGCTGACAGCATCTCCTGTCTGCATCCTTCTGCCGATGAGGCTGCTCACCACAGCCCATCTCGGGGTGCCCCCAGGCTCCCCCCCCGGCTGCCCTGTGACCTGGGGAGCAGCTCTGGGTCCTTCCTGGTTGGGGGACCCACCTTCCCGGCCCCCAGGCACAGGGTGTGGACTCCGTGCTTGCAGGGTGGGGCCCGGTGGGGAGAGGTGGGCAGAGGGGGGAGGCTCCTGGCTGGAGGGGCTTTGGGGATGGCGTGAAGATGGGTGAGCGGGGTGGGGAGGCTTGGGCGCCTCAGGAAGGATCCTGTGCCCACACATTTCCCAAGGGGCCACACTCCTCAGGGGGCCTGGTGGGTGCTGAAGTCGGGGTGCCCTGGGTGAAGTCGGGGTGTCCTGGATGAAGTCAGGGTGGGAAGCCTGGTGGGTGCTGCATTTGGGGTGCCATGGGTGAAGTCAGGGTGTCCTGGGTGAAATTGAGGTGGGAAGCCTGGTGGTTGGTGCAGTTGGGGTGTCCTGGGTGAATTAGGGGTGTCCTGGGTGAAATCTGGGTGCCCTGGGTGAAGTCAGGGTGTCCTGGATGAAGTCAGGGTGGGAAGCCTGGTGGGTGCTGCATTTGGGGTGTCCTGGGTGAAGTCCCCATGTCACTGGTCCCACCCTTCTGCCAGCTGGGTCCTGGGCACCTCCACCACCCGGCCGAGCTCCGGCTGCACCTGGCTGGCGCCACCCCACGGCAGGCTGTCGGCCCTCCCACCTGTCTGTCCAGGGGTCACCTCAGGCTGTCCTGCCTCCTGGCAGGGTCCCTTGGCATCCAGCCTCCCCCGAGTGGAGAGCGCTGATGGGAAAGTGATGGTCATCCTTGAGCCTGAAGATGGTCGAGGTCGTCCTGAATCAGGCCCGGTCCTCCCTGAAGGAGCTGCCCGAGGGCCAAGGGGGGACCGTCGCCTCTGAAACCGCGGGGGCAGGGGCTGGGCAGGGTCCTGGGAGCCCCGTCCACCCGCCGTGGGCGTCCCAGAGCCAGGGACCCTCTCATGGCAGAGCCCGTGCTGGCACTGCCCTGAGGCGCCGGCTGGGGCCAGAGGCTCCCCGGGGTTGGCAGGACAGGCCACCCCTGGCCTCCCCAAGCTGCAGTCTCTCCCTCAGTGCAGAAGTGCGGAGATGTTACCGCCTCCCAGGGGCTCGACAGGCCCCGCTCGCCTGCCCTCACCCTCTTCCCTCCGTCCCGGCGGCTCCAGGACCCTCAGCCCGGGTGCCCTCTCTCCCTGGGGCCCCGGGATGACGGTAGCCCTGGAACTGGTCGGCGGGGTCCAGGGCCTGGTTCGGCGCGCTCTCGGCAGGATGATTCCACCCTCTGGGGCCCCAAACTCCTTTCTGGGACGAGGAGGCAGGAGGCCTGGGCGGCGGCTGCCCTGGTGGGGGTGCAGTGGGTTCTTCTGCCCAGCCTGCCCCATTCTGGGTTCTGGTCCCAGATGGGGTGGGGTGGGGGTGGGGCGGGGCCCCTGCTGAGACCACCAGCTCATGGTCCCCGGCCTGGCCTCTTGACACTCTGGTGCTCCTGCCCCCGTACCCACGATCTGAGCAGTCAGCACCCCGTCCTGGACATCCAGGTCTCGTGAGCCAGGACAGCATTTGGGAGCTCCCAGCCGGGCCCAGGGGGGGTCACCACCAGCCCCGGAGCTGAGGACAACCTGTGCCCAGCTGGACGGCCACCCTGGAACATGCCCGCCCGTCCTGGTCTGGCGGGCACAGCCGTGGCCCAGCCACCCCCGCTGGGAGACGGCTGAGCCCTGCTCTGGCCCTGGGGGGCGGGTGGGTGGTGGAGACGGACTGTGCCGGACCGGCTGGGCAATGACCCACTCTGCACCGAGGGCGGGTCTCAGCCAGGGCCACCTGCGGCCACCACCGTGTTCTCCAGCTCTGCCCCCAGACCCAGCGGAGCAGCAAGGGCCGCTGCCCCGCCCCACCCCTGCCCTGTGGTGGCTGCCGGTGGCCATGGAGGCCCCCTTCCCCTCCCCTAGTCCTGAAACAGGTGCCCCTGGTGAGGCAGACCCAGCCGGGGGCCGCTGAGAGACCTTGGCCTGGCCGCTGTCTTGACAGAACACTGCTGGGGGCTGGGAGGAACGTGGGAGTTTCTGGGTTCAGGACTCAGTGCCTGGACTCCAGGGGGTCACCCTCACCCGTAGAGCTTGTCCCTGCCCCCCGCCAGGTGCAGCACCAGCTCTCAGCCGGGCTGAGCCTTCCCAAGTGTCCCCAACCCCCGCCTGGTCTCTGCTCACATGCCCGAGGCCCTGCCCTCCGCCGCCCACTCCCAGGCCTGCTCCAGAAACCTAGGGTCCCCTCAGGAGCGGGGCCTCGGGCAGCCTAGCCTGTGACGGGAGCTGCAGCCCCTTGGCTGGGGACTGGGGGCTCGGCCGGGCCCCAGGCTGGCCAGTTGCCTGAGCTAAGGGCACCCAGAGAGCTGGAAGAACCCTGTTCCTGGTGTGTCTGGGGGCATTTGGAAGAGAGCAGCCCCAGGCCCCAAATAGAGCAGGAGGTGGGGGGTCACTCGGCTGGCCTGAGCTGTGTCCCCCCACCCTGCCCACAGACACCAGCGCCCCGGTTCTTGGGCTTTTGGACTCAGACACTGCGTGCCCCCAGGTTCCCAGGCCTTCAGACTCGGGCTGAGTCACACCTGGGCCCAGCGAGCAGGCTGGGGGGCTCGTCCCTAGAATAGATCTCCCTGCAGGCATCTAGACCACATCCTACGGGTCCTGTTTCTCTACAGAACACACAGGGGCTTGTAGACGACCCGGGTCGGGGGTGGAGGCTGACTTCTGACCCTGGGGCTCTGGGACCTGCTCCAGGACCGTCAGCCTGGGTGGTGAGAGGAGGAGGAGCTGCTGCCCGGAGTGGTGGCCTGGGGGAGCGGGCAGCCAGGGTGCTCTGTGGGCCCGTGAGGACCAAGGATTAGTTCAACAGTAGAATATGCGAGCCAAATGGTGAGATTCAGGAAAGACTAAGAACAAAGGTAGAAGCCCGGGATGATTGCTGAAGACAGAGAGGAGGCACAAATCAACAGGGCAGGAGGGAAAAAACCTACAGACATCCAAGGGGAAGGAGAGGAAACTCCCACGAAGAAGTGGGGACTCTCCCAGCAAGCCCACCGGAATGGATTCAGGAGGAAAAGCGAGCAGAGGCAGCCTCCGGCCACAAACCTTCCCGCCGACGGGCCCTGGGGGGCTCACTGCCTCCTGCCTCCTGAGCCTGTTTGCAGTGTTTCAATGATAAGATTTTAAAAAGTGAAAACTTTAGAATAGTTTTACATTTACAGAAGACTTGGGAAGGTGGTACAGAGGGCTCCCGTAAAGCCCCCAGTTCAGTTCTGTTCGGTCGCTCAGTCGTGTCCGACTCTTTCTGACCCCATGGACTGCAGCACGCCAGGCCTCCCTGTCCATCACCAACTCCCAGAGTTTACTCAAACTCTTGTCCATCGAGCCCCCAGCCACCGTTATTAACATGTCATGTTAGTGCAGAGCATTGGGCACAGGTAATGAACCCACGTTGACACACTGTTAACTGAAGTCCGTGCTTTATCCCATGGCTTCCCCGACGACTGAGCAGGTGAAGAATCCACCTGCTGTGCAAGAGACACAGGAGACGTGGGTTTGATCCCTGGGTGGGGAAGATCCCCTGGAGGAGGAAATGGCAACCCGCTCCCGTGTTCTTGCTTGGAGAATCCCACGGACAGAGGAGCCTGCGGTCTACCGTCCACGGGGTCCCAAAGGGTTGGACACAGCTGAGCACGGACGTGCTTATCCTACTTCCTCGGTTTTCCCCAGACTTCCTCTCCTGTCCCAGGACCCCACCTGGGAACCATGTGACGGCTGATGATCACAGCTCCTCGGACGCTCTGGGCTGTGACTGTTCACACACTCAACCCTGCTCTTCCCTGAGCTTGACGGTTGCAGGCCTGGGCAGGGATCTCATAGACTGCCCCTCTGCTGGGATTGGGCAGAGAACCCAGCATGACTATGGCTTAGATGAGACCTGAGTTTGTTTCTCTTTGATGTAAAAGCCGGGAGGTGGTGGCCGGACCCCCCTCAGCTCGTCATCTCTGTGGGTGGCCTCTGCTCCGCGCTGGTGGCTCAGTCCTCTGAGCCAGCACCGGGGGCCAGGGGCCAAGGTGCCCCTCTCAGAAGGCTTCTGGGGAGGTGCAGAAGTCACCACGCGTCTCTGGTCCAGAGTTAGCCGTGTGGCCGTGATCAGCTGCCCAGAAAGCCGGGAGCCGCAGCCTGAATTCTGTGGCCGTGTTGCCAGCTCACGTGAGGCTTCACAGACAAGAATGGGAGGCCGTTCGCACCCCCCAAGGACGACAGCCATAGGCCCCCCCGGCCCCACATCACGCCCACATCCACCCCCAGCTGCGTCCCATCCTCTGGGCCTGGGTGCGCTTCCCACAGTCCTGAGACCCAAAGCCTGAAGCCCAAGGCAGAGCCTCCCAACAGCTGCCGATGTTCCGGTCCGAGCATCCGTGTGAGGGAGAGGCAGGGCCAGGCAGCCTCGCCAGGACGCAGCCGTGTTGACGAGGGCTCCAGGCTGGAGGGCCCGGCAGCCCTTCTCTGGTCTGGCAGCCTCTAGTCCTGGAACCTGTCCTCTGTGTTGTGGCCAACCTCCCCCGGCCTCTCAGAGTCCAGACGCCGCACAGGCCTGGCGTTCAGGACGACCCTCCGCCCCTTCCACGAGCATCAGTGTCCTCTGGGCTGTGATTCCGTGGCTCCCAGGGGTCAGGCCCTCCAGGTGCACCCCGGCCCCTCGCTAGGCCATGCTGGGGAGGTGGCAGGCTTCCCCGTTCAGCTGGGCTCCCACGCTGGGCAGAGGTGCGGTGGGACGGGCCACCGTGGAAGGTCAGCTGGGGCCTGTCTTAGTGGCACTCAGATTAGGTCCTTGGGGGACCCTGGGTTAGGGGGGCACAGCCAGCAGATCTTGGGGGAGGCAAGGGGGGGGTGTGGGGGTGCTGGGGCTCCCTTGACCCGCAGTAGGAGCAGAAAGGAGACACGGGGTCCCGGGGTGGACGTAAACTAGGCCCGGCGTCAGGACACAGATGGTGACAGAGTGGGGTGGAGGGGTGCTGGAGGCCTGTGCCTGGGGTCACCGGGCCCCAGCGCAGAGGAGCCAGGTTCTTTAGAGGCTGCAGAGAGGGGAGGCCAGGGTGGGCGTGGGGCACTGGGACTGGGAGGACCGCGGGGCGCGGGCCTCAAGGAAGAGACTGGGTCCTGGGATCCGAGGTCAAGGGAGGTCAGAGGTTATGGCCCAGAAGGGGACTGTGGGCAGCAGGACCAGGCCCTGCCCACTCCCAGGCAGGCGGCCCTTCCTGAGTGAGAAGCCTGGCCTCCGCCCCTAGCTGCCTCGGGGCTGCCCGGATAGTCACACTGGGACCCCGCCTGTCTGTGGGGGAGGCAGAGACGCTGGCTCAGCCCTAAAGGAGGCTGCACCAGCTGGGGGAGGGGTCAGGCCAGCAGGGAGGCTGAGCGGTGGGCTGAGTGGGGCCTCACCGCCAGGCTGGGTCCCCATGGCCGAGATGTGGGCTCAGAGCTCTGGCCGGCTCAGCCACACCCGGGCCCTCAGCCCTGAGGTCCTCTGACCTCAGGCAGGGCTGAGCACGGCGGGGCCGTGGACAGGGGCCCTGTTGGAAGGACTCAGATCGTGGTCCTGGACACAGAGCAGCCTCTCCAGCCCACGGCTCCGGCCAAAGTCCTCGGCACCAGCCCAATCGCGGCCCTGCTGCGGGGGAGGACCCTGGGCTCCCCAGGGTGGGTCGGCGTAGGGGGCGCTGCCTACCCCCAACTCCCCGTGGTCCATCCTCAGCCTGGCCCGCAGCAGCCATGGGAAGGGCAAGGGAAGGCCCCGTCCCTCGGCGCTGACCGGATGGACGCAAACCATGGCTTCAGAACACAGGGCCCTTTGAGGGCGACGGCCAGACCTCCCGGAGCCCAGGTGGAGCGAGACCCTTGTCTCTGCCCGGGGGGGCTGCGGGGCTCAGCAACTGTCCTTCCTTCCCTTCTCTCGGGCTGGGAACCAAGTCTGGGTCAGCCCCACCTCCTCCTAGGTGTGGCCCCTCGCCCCCTTCCTGGGGAGACACACGTGCACACACCTACAAGCGTGCACACACACATACCTGCTCACACACCCCTAGGAGCACACGGCCGCTCGTCCTTCACTCAGAGCTACCGCGGTCTGCGGTTCTGGGGTGCACGTCCCTCAGCCCTTCCCCTGGGGGGCTGCAGGCCCCTCACCCTGCCCCTTCACCTCCTCCCCTCTTGGGAGCTGCGTGTGTGCACGTGTGTATGTGCGTGTCTCCTCACCAGCAGACTGGTTACCCTAGGGGGTGACGTGGCCCCTCCCCCAACCAGCCAGGGGACGGACAGGCATGGGGTGCCCATACCACCCCCAGAAACAAATGAGTCTGGGGTCTGGGCTTGCAGCATCTTGGTCTGTGAAACCAGCACGGGGGTGAGAAGAGGGCAGCACCCACCCCCCACGCCCCGCGCCCACGCCTCGCCTGCGCCCACACCCAGTGCCCACGCCATGCCCATGCCCGCGCCCACGCCCGGCACCCACACCCCACGCCCACACCCCGAGCCCCGCACCCACGCCCCACCCTCAGGGCTCAGCTGTCTCCAGAGGCCTGGCCCTGGGTGCGGGCAGCTCCCTGCCCCGGAGTCACCCTGTCCCCTCGGCCTGAGCAGGGTAGGCACGGATGCCACTTGGTGCTGTGGGATCCGGGGGCACACAGGGACCCCCGAGGGCCTTGTCAGGGTGAGACGTGACCAAGGCCCAAGGACGGAGTGGAAGGTGGGTGTGGGGCCCCCAAGACCAGGCCAGCCGGACACGCCAGAGTGGGATCTGCTTCTGGGACCACCGCGGCCTTCCCCTGGGGGCGGCCAAGGGACCCTGCCGCGTGCAGCCACCTCAGGGGACATCTGCTGTCCAGGGGTTCCAGTAACTGCTGGAGTGGAAAAAACCCGACTCCCAGCTAATCCGTCCAGACCTAAGAAATGACAATAACTTCCTCCAAAACAAAACAGCTTCCTGCCAGAGCATTCCTGCCTGAGCCACCCGAGCAGCCCGCCGGGGGCAATCATCCGGAAGAGACAGGAGAGACAGCGAGTCTCCGGACGGAGGCACGCCGGTTCACACGTGTGCACGCGTGCTGGCTGAGGGCACTCGGTGGAAACGATGTTTGCACCCTCCCACCCCCAGCATCCCAGGGAACTGTGGCCTCCTCACCGGGGAAGGGAGGGGGGCGTGAGACACCCCCGTGGTCCTGCAGGAAGTCCCCTGGGCTGGACCCACAGTGCCCAGAGCCATGATACCCATTTCCAATCCGCCTGGAGAATGCCAGGGGAGTCCCTGGATGGCTGCCCGGGAGGAGCCCTGCTGTGTGGTCAGCCACGGGTGGTGGGTGACATTGGACACCTTGATGGCCAGCCGGGGACCCTGCTGGCTGAGCTCTGGCCACCTGGCACCCTGGCCTCACCAGCCTTCAGCAAGCCCCCTGGCGAGGAAAGAAGGGGTGTGATGGCTCTGGGGTGCTCTGGGGCTGGGGTCAGGAGGGCTCTACCTGCTGAGTGGGGGTCTGTTCTCCCTCCCAGGGTCTGTCCATCCCTCTAGCTCCTGGGAACCACTCAGCTTGCACGGAGCTGGGGCGGGGGAAGCCTTGTTTGTCAGCCCCGCACTTCCATCCATGCTGGAGTCCAGGCCCCCTGCCTGGCTCCCAGGTCAGGTCAGAGGGTCTGCAGAAGGGTCAGCATGGTGGGGGCCGCTTCCCAAGACAAGACTGGCCTGAAGGCCTCACCCAGCCCCTGTCCCTGGGGACCTGCCCCATGGCCACCCGGGGATGCACAGGCCCTTCCCAAAGACCCCTCACAAAAGCTGCCCCTTCTCTCTTCTCAGCAGAGGCATCTGGAGGACACCCCAAGCCCCAGGTGGACAGAGGGACTCCCCATGGTCTCCCTGCCACACCCAGACGGGGTGCCCCCACAGCACGTGGGATACCCCAGTCACATGGCACCATCCTCCTTGGGGGCCCCATGTCCTCACTGTGTGTGTTGGGGGGCCATGGTGTGACTTCTGGGGAGTCAGGCAACCAGGCCCAGGTTGCCCTTTGTTCAGTTCAGTTCAGTTCAGTCGCTCAGGTGTGTCTGACTCTTTGTGACCCCACGAACCGCAGCATCCCAGGCCTCCCTGTCCATCACCAACTCCCAGAGTTTACCCAGACTCATGTCCATTGAGTTGGTGATGCCATCCAACCATCTCATCCTCTGTCGTCCCCTTCTCCTCCTGCCCCCACTTCTTCCCAGCATCAGGGTCTTTTCCAATGAGTCAGCTCTTCCCATCAGGTGGCCAAAGTATTGGAGGTTCACCTTCAACATCAGTCCTTCCAATGAACACCCAGGACTGATCTCCTTTAGGATGGACTGGTTGGATCTCCTTGCAGACCAAGGGATTCTCAAGAGTCTTCTCCAACACCACAGTTCAGGGGGGTGGCTACTGGGAAAGGTGCTTCCCTGGGGCCAGCATGGGCCCAGGAGGGCGGGTGGGGTGAGGGGGCTCCTGCTCAGCTCTGCACCCATAGATCTGGTCCCCCAGGACCCCGAACACCCCGGCCCGCCTGCCCCCCTCTTCTTGTCTCAGAAAACAGGCAGCATCAGCTCTGCAAGCCCCCAGGGGGCTGGCCCCTGGCCAGCAGGCCCAGATGGTGCTGGGGGCTCTGGGGCCAGGATCACGAGGCTTGATCCGGCCGCCCACAGGGCCTGGGCCCACAGTGGGCCAGCTGCCCGGCTCCAGCCTGCAGCCTCCCACGTCCCCTGAGGGGCCAACATTCCAGGACGAGCCCTTCCTGGCCTGTCCTCCCGGCGCCCCCCACCCCCGCCCCAACACAGAGCCCGCCCTGCGGGACCGAGGGGAGGGCCGGCTTCGCACAGGCCCTGCCCCGCGCCTAGGCCAGCCCCGCCTGCCGCTTCCTCACCCTCGGCCTGGTCTCGGGGTGGGGGCCACGCGAGATGGGGGGGGCCAGGCGCCTGCCTCCCGCCGTGTGCCGAGGCCACTCGGGTCCGGTGGTCGGGCCACGTCAAGCGGGCCCACGTCCACCGTCCGGGCCTGTGGGGCGCCTACCTGGGCCCTGGCGTCCTGCCAAGAGGGAAGCACACAGGGCAGGCCAGGCCGCGGATGCCGGGTCCACGGGCCCTGAGCCTGGATCTGTGGGCTGGCTTCCCCGGGCGCGGGGGGGCAGGCCGAGGGCAGTGACCACGGGGCAGCGCCCAGAGGACCCTCTGTCTCGAGGGATGCGGGGATGTGTTCCATCCGGGAGCAAGCCTAAGGCACCACCTCCCCGAGAGCTGGGGGACAGGAACAGGGGTGCAGGGGTCCCGGTCATCAACACTTCCTGTGACCGCCTCCTGTCCAGGGAGCTTGCAGCCCGGTTCCCCTCCGGGGACACAGGAACTGAACTGGAGACTGACAGCCCCCTGCCAGGGATGGGGCTCTCGACCCAGTCCGGAGGGGAAAGTGGGTTTCTGTACAGGAGGGCCGGGAGGGCGGCGGGGGAGCACGGAGCCCCCAGAGGGCCTCCCGGGACGTCCACGCCTGCAGGAGAGACGGGCAGGACCGCGGCCAGCGCAGACGCGGCTGCCTGGACACTGAGAGGCGGGTTTGTCTATCAGGTGCAAACCTGGGCCGACGGAGGGCAGGTGAGGTGGAGCCGCTGCAGAGAAAGGGCCCCGGGGTTGACGGCCTCCCAGCCCAGATCCGGGCCGAGGACCAGGCAGCCGGCCCCGGGGCCCTGCCCTTGCTGGTGTTTCCTTAGTGTTTTTCCTTCCTCCTGTTAGCGTTTTACATCTGTGTCCTTGGAGATTAACTTTACAGGTTTTTTTTTATTTTTTGGAAACAGAGCCTTCAGTGGGCTCGTGGCCGAGCGTAGGAAGTAAGTGGTTCTGCGGGGACCCAGAAGCCCCTCAGGTTAGGAGAAAGAGGCACCTCCTCAGCTGTGCAGGGACCCTGGTTTCCTACAGGGGCGATCGCCCTTCTCCACTGCCGTCGGAAGTTCGCGTGTGCCTGGGAGGCAGCGGAAAGACCCTGCACAGGCGCCCCGCTCATCGTGTAGTGCCTTCCATGCAAATCTGCCCTCGAGGCCCTTTATCCGAAGGAGCTTCACCCCCGCAGGCCTTCTCTGCTGCGGGCCGGACGCTAGTCCAGGGGCGGGGCGGGGCGGGGCCTCGCACTGGGGGCGGGGCTCTGTATCGCTGGCCCCGCCCCTCGTCGGCCCCGCCCCCAGCCGGCCCAGCCGCGGCGGGGGGCCCCGACGAGCCCCCCCCCCCCCCCCCCCCTCGAGTCCTGGCAAATGCCGCCGCCGTGGGGCTGGGGGGGTCCGGCCTGCAGGTCAGGGGACGTGGTAGCCAGCTTCTCTGCCCTCCCCACTTGCTGCGTTCTCGTGACAGTGTAGTGGGTATCTTGTTCTGGAATTTTCTCATTTCATCTAAATTTTCGCCGTGGGCGTGCGAGGGTGCCCGTGATGCCCTCTCGTGACCCTGATGGTCTCAGGCAGCCCGGCGGTGGGCACGCGGCCTCTCCTTCCTCCCCTGCTTCCTCATGCCTTTCCCTTAAGCAGCCCTACCCGTCGTCTGTCCACTTGACCAGCCGCTGCAGGAACTGCCGGGGACCTTGCTCGTCTGCGCTGCTGTTTTTCCGTTTGGGTCGTGGCCCCGCTGCCTTATTTCCTCCTGAGACACCCCCGGGGCCGTTTTCCCGGCTCCCTGACCGAGGCGGTTCACCCTGCCCCCGGGCGCTCCGCCAACACGTGCAGGGGCGGCTGCGGGCCCCCCGCCAGCCCCAGGGAGGCTGCACTAGCTTTGACATTAAATGTTTTCTAACGTGTTTAGTTCAAAATATCTTCAGGTCCTCCCTGGTGGCTAAGTGGTAAAGAATCCGCCTGCCGGTGCGGGAGACATGAGCTTGATCCCTGGTCCAGGAACATCCCACCTGCTGCGGAGCAACGGGGCCGAGGAGCCGCAAGTCCTGACCCCACGTGCCTAGAGCCCCTGCTCCGCACCAGAGAGTAGTCCCCGCACCCACGACTGAGAAAGCCTGTGCAGCAACCGAGACGCAGCACGGCCAAAAATCAAGAAATAAAGTTATAAAAAAAATTCTGATTTCTATCTCGATTTCCTCTTTGATTGCTCATCAACTATTTAGAAGAACGTTTTTCCCTCCTTTTTTCCTTTTTTAAAATTGAACTGTAGGTAATTTATAATGTTCTTAGAAGAACATTTCTTACTTACCAGATCTGCAGACATTTTTTAAAAGAAGATTTGATTTATAATATGTTTGTTTTGTGGTCAGATAACATTTACTCCATTTAAAAATTAAAAAAAAAATTTTGGCCATGTCAAATGTGGGATCTTAGTTTTCCCACCAGAGATTGAACCACTTGCAGTGCAAACGTGGAGTCTTAACCACTGGACCACCAGGGAAGTCCCCTAACCCTCCATTTTCCTTCCATTTATGGAAACTTGCTTTGTGGTCTAGTAGTTGGTTAATGTTTGTAAATACCCACATGAACTAGATTTATTGGTCATAGTAAAAACTGTAACTGAACTGAACTGAAGTGAAAACCTGTAAACACTTGAGATACCCATCAATGGGCAGATGTATGACCAACTTTTGGTACATCTGTGCAGTGAAGCACTCAGTTCACTCAGTCGCTCAGTTGTGTCCGACTCTTTGCGGCCCCAGAGACTGTAGCATGCCAGGCTTCCCTGTCCGTCATCAACTCCCAGGGCTTGCTCAAACTCAGATCCATCGAGTCGGTGATGCCATCCAACCATCTCATCCTCTGTCGTCCCCTTCTCCTCCTGCCTTCAATCTTCCCCAGCATCAGGGTCTCTTCCAATGAGTCAGTTCTTCCCATCAGGTGGCCAAAGTTATTGGAGCTTCAGCTTCAGCATCAGTCCTTCCAGTGAATATTCAGGACTGAGTCCCTTTACGATTGACCGGTTGATTTCCTTGCAGTCCAAGGGACTCCCAAGAGTCTTCTCCAACACCACAGTTCAAAAACACCAATTCTTCGGCACTCAGCTTTCTTTATAGTCCAACTCTCACATCCATACATGACTACTGGCAAAACCATGACTTTGACTAGATGGACCTTTGTTGGTAAAGTAATGTCTCTGCTTTTTAACATGCTGTCTAGGTTGGTCATAGCTTTTCTTCCAAGGAGCAGGTGTCCTTTAATTTCATGGCTGCAGTCACCATCTGCAGTGGTTTTGGAGCCTGAGGAAACAAACTCTGTCACTGTTTCCATGGTTTCCCCATCTATTTGCATGAAGTGATGGGACTGGATGCCATGATCTTAGTTTTCTGAATGTTGAGTTTTAAGCCAACTTTTTCACTCTCCTCTTTCACTTTCATCAAGAGGCTCTTCAGTTCCTCTTCGCTTTCTGCCATAAGGGTGGTGTCACCTGCTTATCTGAGGTTATTGATATTTCTCCAGCAATATTCCAATATTCCACAAGATTCCAGCTTGTGCTTCATCCAGCCCGGCATTTCACAAGATGTACTCAGCATAAAAGTTAAATAAGCAAGGTGACAATATACAGCCTTAGCGTACTCCTTTCCCAATTTGGAACCAGTCTGTTGTTCTATGCCCAGTTCTAACTGTTGCTTCTTGACCTGCATACAGGTTTCTCAGGAGGCAGATAAGGTGGTCTGGTATTCCCATCTCTCAGCAACAAAAAGGGACGGACCATTGATTCAAGCAACAATACGGATGCATCACAAGGTCATTTTTTCTGAGTGAAAGAAGCCAACAAAAGTGTTTCCTCTATATGTTTGCACTTAGATGAAACTAGAAAATGCAAACTTACCTGTCATAACAGCAGTGGTTGTAGGGGGAGGGATTCAAGGAAACTTTTGAGGTGACAGATTTACTGAGCTTCATCACAATGGTTTCATGGACATACACATATTTATAAACTTGTCAATTTGTCCCCAGAAATGTGTTCAGTTTGTTGCATGTCAGTCTCACCTCAGTAAAGCTGTTGGGAAGACCTCTTTGTGTCCTTGGGGAGAAGGTTTGACCTGCGGCTGGTGAGGGCAGGGCCCTCTCCACACCCACGTTATTCAGACCTCATGTCCTTCATGACCCCCCGAACCAGTACTGTCATCTACGGAGGGAGGTCTATAAAGTCGTCCCACAAGGACTGTGGGTTTGTGTCTCCTGTGGTTCTGCTTTTTCTTGCTTTTGTTAGCTTGAGGTCGTATTAGTAGCTGCGTACAGATGGAAAGCGCTTGTATGCTCTTCATTCTACTGTCATTATGAAGTAACCCTTTAATCACTGGTAATGTTTATTTCCTAAAGTCTTCTTTGTTTGGTATTACTATAACTTTCACTGGACTAGTATTAACCTAGGGAATCTTTTTCCTTTACCTCCTAACATTTATTTACCCTTTTGTCTTAAATGTTTCTCTCATAAAACAGCCTATGATGCATTTTTTAAAAATCTTGTCTGGGGGCTTCCCTGATAAGGAAGCCACCTGCCAGTGCAGGAGACATGAGTTTGGTCCCTGGTCCATGGAGCGACTGAGCTCAGAGCTACTGAGCCCGCACAGTTGGAGCCGGCGCTCCACAACGGAGGCTCTGCAGCAAGAAGCCGGGCACCACGGGAGAAGCAGCCCTGCTGCCCGCGGCCAGCGAAAGCCTGAGCCGCAGCGAAGACCCAGCACAGCCAGAAAAAGTCAATTAATATAAAACCTTATCTGATGAGTCTTTCTTTTAAGACATATTTAGTTAACTTTATTTAATGGAATAACTTATATTGGGATTTAAATATACTTTCTTACTTTGTGCTTTATATCTTTCCCACCTGTTTTTACCTGTTGACACTTCTTTTGGATTATTTTTCATCAATTCATTATTTCATTTCTAGTAAAGTGTGATAGACATATATACACACACATATATATATATATATATATATACAGTCCATGGGGTCACAAAGAGTCAGACACGACTAGGCGACTAAACAGCAACAGTATATTCATGTGTGTGTATGTGTGTGTGTGTATAGTTATGTGCACACAGGCATAGGTTTTCCTGTATGTACACATGTGCGTATATATGTGTATGGGCATATACGTACACGTTTGTCGGCAGAGTCTGTTAACTCTCGACATGGGACTCCTATGACCCAGCAGCCCCATTCTGAGCTCGCAGCCACAAGCCGTTTTTACAGACAGCACTCCGACAGCAAACGTGGCGATTTCCACCCCAACTGTTTCCCTGGTTCTCTGGCACCAGCTGGGTGTCCCACAGTCTGATTTTGACACTAACTCCCTGGCGTCAGTACAGACCCCACAGACCAAGGGCTCCATCCCACAGGACTGTCCCCGCACATCGGATGCCACCACTGCACCAGCTATCATCAGGGGCTCCCGTGACCCCTTCCTCGGGCTCTGTACTAGCTAGTGCGGCCTGCACACGCAGGCACACACTCACCTGCTATTTGCGGTGGATCATGAAGGTACAGGGAGGGATCGGCCGACGGCCAGGGTGCACGGCCTTCCCAGCACCTCCGCGCGTTCACCGAGCCGGACCTCTCCGGACCTCACAGGCGGGGGTCTTGGGGAGGCTGCATCATGCAGGTGATTAAATGACTGTTAGTGATGAGCTCCCAGGAGGTCAGGGTGGGGCCAGAAGCTCCCCCTCCCCGAGCCACGCCTTGGTCTCCTGGATTCCAGCCCCCACTCTGAAGCTACTTAGGGTTTCCTAACCCCTCCGTCCCCAGCCCCCGGCAACCGTCGCGCCACCATCTCTCTATGGATCCGCTTGCTCTGGACGCTTCCTGTAAACAGAACCACACGCTCTGTGGCCTTTGGTGTCTGGCCTTTTTACTCAGCGTCCTCGGGGTTCATGCTGGTGCAGCATGTGTCAGACTCTTCTTCCTTTTTGTGGCTGAACATCGTGGGGCAGGTTCACAACCCCTGGAGCTCTCCTGCTGAGACTAGACCTGGCCCCGAACGTGGATGGGGAGGACCATCCATGTTGGCAGCTTCCACGAGCACGGGATCATCCTCACAAGGTGTGTCTTGGGCCGCAAAGACGAGTTGCTCTCTACACCCACCACCGAATCCAAACGGTTCACCTGGGGCCTCGCTGGACCCCCCATGGTCCCTCTCCACACCCGCCGGCCCCGCAGCGCACGAGCCCTGTGCCTCTCCCCGGCCCCACGGCCGTGCAGCCGCCCCTCTGGCTGCCCTGGCCTGTCTCTCCTCACGTGGTCAGACCCCAGCAAGCCCAGACGCAGACAGGGGGCCTCAAAGGGTCCTGAGACCTCAAGGGCCCTCTCTCCCTGGTGGGGGCTGCTATCCCTGAAATGGTCCCCCAGGGGCCAGGGTGGTCTCTCCTGCGCCGGGGCGGTCACTGCGGCCACCCAGACCTAGACGCAGCTCCTTCCTCCCAGCCAGGTCACCGCCCTCAGGGGCCCCAGAGACAAGGGAGGACACAGAACTGCACTGACTCTCGGGTTCCTGGACTCAACATCCCCACCAACGTCACGGCCACAGCTCAGCTGGGCCCGTGTGTCCACCCAGCCAGCGGGATTAGAATCCCACAGCGGGGTCGGGGCCTGGTCTGCGGCCCTCGCCCACGTCTGGCCCTGCTGGCACGCAGCTGCCACACTGCCCTGCCTGCAGGGGGCTTGGCTGAGAGAACCGCGGGGCTGAGCCCCCCAGGGGGTGGGGTCATCTGACGTCTTCATGCCTCTAAAGGCTCAGGTGCCAGTGAGTCTGTGTCCAGGGACTGGCTGGACCCACCCATGGTCCTGGCCCCAGGCCCCCGCGCACTTCCCGGGAAGAACTGACCAGTCTGATGGAGAGACAGAGCCTCGGGAAGGAGGCCGGAGGGGACGAGGGCAGAGCCGGGAGGGGACCAAGACAGACAGACACACGCACATGCATGCACACACGTGCACAGCACATGCATGCACACACGCACGCAAGTGCACACGCACGCACACAGTTGCTTTCAGGAGGGAAAGGGGAGGAGGCGGGTGGGGGGGAGGAGGCGGGTGGGAGGGAGGGGGCAGGGGCTGGGGTTGGGGCTGAGGCACCTCGAGGGGCTGCCCTGCCCCCAGCCTGACCTCCTGGGGGGAAGCGCCCATGGGGCCAGACTCACTGCAGACCCAGGCTGCCAGGCATGGTGGGCATGCGGTGGGCGTGCACGTGCTTGTGAGCGAGTGTGTACCCGAGGGCATCCTCCCTGTGCACGTGTGTGTGCGTGGGTGTGTAGGTGGTATATGTTCAAGCGTGAGCTCTGCCTGTCTGTGTGTGCATGTGGCTATCAAGTATAAGGGCGGAGGCAGGAAACTCTGGGGATGGTGGTGGGGGCCCGGGTGGGGAGGGGGTGACCCAGAACTGGGGGACCTGGGGGAAGGGAGACCCTAGGGGAGGGAGTGGCCCCAGGGAAGGGGACCCAGGTGGGGAGGAGACCAAGGAGCAGTGAGACCCCCAGTACGGACTCAGGCTAAACCCTGTGGTAGCTGGGACCCCACACTTGGGCCCCAAGTGTGGGCCGGGCTCCCGCAGGGCCCCCGCAGGGCTCCGAGGCCCCGGGCAGACCCCACCCAGTGCGGGAGCCCGTTACCTGTCAGGTCCGGGAAGACAACGTTGTCATTCGAGAGGCCCTGAGCTTGGACCAGGCAGATGAACTTGTCCAGCAACTGGGTCTGAGTGGCCCATATTCTGCCTGGGGGCCGAGGAGCACGGCATGGCTTCAGCCACGGGGCGGGGTGTAGACTGGCCTCCCCACACCCCACCCACCCCGACAGACTGCGCTGGGGCGAGGGGCTCACACAGCAGGCTGACCCTGAGGACGCTCTGCAGGTCCGACTGCCTCCTGGAGAGCAGGAGGGCAAAGGACGCGTAGTCTGTGTCGTACACCTGGATCTCCTCGGGGTCCGCCCCGGGCTCTGGGGGTACAGCCTCGTCAGGCCTCCCCGCCAGCGCCCCCAGGCTGCCCCCTCCTCCCCCCACCCCCTGCCCCCTCACCTCCACTGTGATCCACTGAGAACATCCCAGGCTTGGACTTCGAAATAAGCTCATATGACCAGGTGACACAGCGCCGGCCCCTGGGGAGGGGGATGCTCAGGAAGAAGGTTCCAGAACCTGGCCGGGCCTTTCCCAGGGGCTGCCCCAAGGTGGACCCACAGGGAGGGCCCACTCACGAGCCCCACGCAGACCGGGGGCTCTGCCCCGTGGAGGGGGGACCTCAGCCCTGAGAGCTCTGATGCCGTGTGGCCCACCCATTTGTGGCCTCTGCCAGGTCCACCCGCTGACCATTCCTCAGCCTGGAACCAGACCCGAAATGCACCCAAGGCACACGCTCAAGAGAGGGTGTTTCTGGGCCGTGACGTGCCTGGGAGGGCTCTGGGTGGGCCCTGGACTTGAGCTGGGAGGCAGGACCTGGTGCCCTGACCCTGCCAGGCGAACACACTCGACTGACAGCAAGAGGAGGCTTCCAGAGGCGGCGTTGGCACTGGGTCCCTGCCCCCAATGAACCGGCCCCCTGAGGGATCAGGAGCGGGTAAGGATTTGGAGACTCCCCGGTGGGGGTCAGGCGTGGCTGAGCCTGCACAGAGCTGGGGCAGGGGGCTGAGTGTGGACAGGGGCCTGCTCTGTGTCCCACAGCTGGCCCCCAGAGCTTCCTGTCTCATACTGGAATCGAAGAGCCCTAAGCAGAAGAGATCTCTGAGCGGGTGAGTGAGGAAGGCCGCAGGGCCTGCTGGAGGAGCTGCACCGGTAAGGGAGCCCTCGTGGCTTCAGCATCTCCGGGGGGGCTGTGCACCCCCAGAGGACCCCAGGGCTGCCCATCAAGCCTCCCCACTTCTCCCCAACCAGTCATCCCGGCCAGTCCACCAGAGTGCCTGTCGCCCTGGACAACACAGCAACGGGTCTAGGGGAACGCAGGACTCAAGAAGACTCGATCAGACACCATGGCCAGGCCAGCCTGGATATTTCCTCTGTTCTGGAATTTTGATCCCGAGGAGGACGTCAGTGTAAGCCACTGTCTTACCCACTCCAGTACTCTTGCCTGGAAAATCCCAATGGACGGAGGAGCCTGGTGGGCTGCAGTCCATGGGGACGCTGGGGGTTGGACACGACTGAGCGACTTCGCTTTCACTTTTCACTTTCATGCATTGGAGAAGGAAAAGGCAACCCACTCCAGTGTTCTTGCCTGGAGAATCTCAGGGATGGCGGAGCCTGGTGGGCTGCCACGTATAGGGTCGCACAGAGTCGGACATGACTGAAGCGACTTAACAGTAGCAGCAGTATCCCTATGAGGGGAGAACCTGCCTGAACGGAAGTCTAGGGCAGGCAGAGCTGGGGAGGGGGTGAGGAGTCTATGATCACAGTGTCTGAGCTCCTGGATCCAGCGGAACCTGACATCCACCAGCCCCGAGTCTGTGATCTACTCAGCCCCTCCCCTCTTTTGAGGACGCCCCCCAGAGCCGGGTGAGATCATTAGCAGCTGGCGCTGGAACATCACGTTAGGAGGAAGGCCCTAGGAGAGTGTGGCCGGAGCCCTCGGTGGACCTGTTGCGGAGGCATTGGCTTCTGAGGGTTTCAGCCCCAGCCCCTGACTCACCGGATCATGGCGTATGCCACTTCAAAGTGGTGGTTTTTATTTAGCGTGAACGTTGCTGTGAAAGGGCTCAGCAGGGACCTGTCTGCTACCGTGTGGGTGTTGCCCACCAGGCCGAGGACAAACCACTCCCCCTGGAACTGAGAGGGGCTGGGGGTAGGCGGGGTCCAGGACGGCCGGACCCCTGTTGCACTTGGCAACGGCTCCCTTGTTGGCTCACGCCAGCAGGAGCCCGAGAGAGCCCAGGCCCCGCAGGGACTGTGACGCCGGCCCGGGGGGCCTCTCTGGGCCACAGCTTGCTCGTCTGTGCAGGGGGACTGAGACATCCCCCAAGGCCCGCAGAGAGAGGTGGGGACTACGGGGGAGTCTAGGGTCCTCTGCTGCCCGAGGCCAGGGGTCTCCACAGAGGGGGTGCAGAGGGGGCTGGCCTGGCCCGCGCCTCCCGTCCCTCCCCGCCCCTGACCTTGCTGTCCTGGAAACTCTGCAGCGCGGAGCTGGGGGCCGCCCGGGGGTGTGGGGTCTGGCCCTGGAGGGCCCTCGGCAGGTAGAGCAGCACCCACAGGGCCACCCACAGGCCCATCCCAGCAGGGGGGTGGGAACGGAGCCGCGGGTCCTGCCGACGCCAGGCTTGCCCACCTCTTTATGGGCTGACCGGGCAGGCGCCCCTCCCTGGGGGTGTGACCCTGCTCCATCCTCCTCAGGACCAGGCTGGGGTGGGCTCCAGGGGCGGGCCCCGATCAGGCCCTGCCCACCAGAGATGGGGGCATCTGGGTCGCAGCCTGGACAGCGGGGAAGCCAGTGGGGCAGGAGGGTGCCCGTTGGGTCCAGCCCTCCTGGGGAGGCCCCCGAGCCAGCCTCCCGGGCTTGGCCGCCCTGTGCCCCTCCACCGGGGGCCTCCCCCCCCACCCCCCCACCCCCACACCAGCCCAGCTGCACCAGGCAGAGGACAGAATGCTCTGTCCCAGGCGGGAGCCCCGGGGGATCAAGGCCAGGGCGTGCTCACTCTGGAACAGGCGGGGCAGCCAGCCCACAGCCGGCTCCACAGCCCCGAGACCAAAGTGGGGGCCAGAACAGGGCCAGGGGGACCTGAGTCACCACCCGGGAAGGGGGCAGGGGAGGCCGGCCTGGTCGGGGCGGCCCCACATGCTGGCCCTGGGGGCTGGAGGGCAGCTGGGGAGGGCGTGGGTGGCCCCCGACACCCATGGGGGCAAGGACAGAGCCCGTCCTCTCCACTCCAGATGGGCACCGGGTGCTGGGCTCCGTCACACTCGGGAAGGACCTGTACTCGACCCCCGAGCTCACCCTGGGCCACCTCCTCCCACCCTTGGCCTCCGGGCCTGAGGCTTCAGGCCTTGGCTCAGTCCCAGGCTGCCTCCTCTCCTCGGGGAAGGGCCTGGCCCTGGTTGGGTCCTTCCTCTTAGCTAGATGGGGCAGGGCAGGGGATCTAGGGGGCTGAGCCCTCTGTCTTGATCTCCCTGGGCCTGGCCAGTTAGCACAGCTCTTCTGCTTACAGACTCTGGCCTCAGCGAGAGACGTGCCAACGACCTGGTAGTTCTCCCGGAACCTCCTGAAGGACCCATCACGTCCCACCTAAGCTGGGGGGAAGCCCCGAGCCCCCTGAATGCTGCTTCCACCTCCCACCCACAGACTCCCATCCCACTCTGCTGACCCCACCTGATCCTAAACCCGGCCGAGGTGGCACCTGGACTCTCGGGCTGCGGGCACTCTGCCGCGCCAGGCCAGGCCCTCCTCCCACCACCGCCCCACCCACGGGTCCCTCCGGGGAGATTGGGGGCGTCGGTCAGCAGTGTGTCAGAATGGGACAGCCAGTCCCCCAAGTGCCGCCACGCCACCAGGGCCCTGTGTCCACCTGGCCTTCCGTGGTCAGCTCCTGCAGCGGCGGAGGCCAGGCAGGGCCTCCCACCCCCACCCAGGCCTGAGCGGAGCCCCAGGCCCAGGGCTCCCACCACCCCCAGGCCCAGTGCGCCCCCTCAGGCCCTGTCCCCCCAGGCCCTGTCTCCCCCACAGCCCTTGTCCCCCCAGCAGGCAGGACATCCCGCCCCATGTGTGGACCCAGCAAGAGTAAGAGCATCACTGCAGGGGCGCGGGAAGGGCGAGTGAGCCCCCGTGAAGCCCTCTCACAAGCCGGGGACTTGGAGGCCCCTCCGGTGGGGGATATCTGGCGCTGTCCCCACACGCAGGGGCCTGGCCCCGTCCACCGGAGCTCCCCGCAGCTGCCCACCAGGAAGTGCCGAGCACGGGACTGCCCTGGTGGCCCCTTGGTTAGAACCCCCGGCTTTCAGTGCCACGGCCCGGGTTCAGTCCCTAGTCTGGGAGCTCCCGCCAGCCGCATGGCCAGAAAGCAGAGTGCCCGGTGGTGTTGCAGCCCCTGGGGGAACACGGCACTGGAGGCCTGGGATGCAGCAGTCTCGTCTCCGGGAGGGCAGGGGGGTCCGAGTCAGTGCAGCTCGGGCACGTGTGGCCCTTCCAGGCTCCCCGACCAAGACTGCCAGTCAAGGTTCCCTGAATTTTTCAAGGTTTCTCTTTCTGATAAGATTCTCCAGGCAAGAGTGCTGGTGTGTGTCGCCATGCCCCCCTCCAGGGGATCTTCCTGGCCCAGGATCCTCCCCCACCCCAGGCCTGAGCAGTGCATTGGCAGGCAGGTTCTTTACCACCCCCTGGGAAGCCTGATGAAAAGCCACCTCTTACAGTGAAAAGGCAAAGCTCAGTTATAATCAATAAACACCCTTACACAAAATGACTCAGGGCTCCCCAAGTCACGCAATGGTGAAGAACCCACCTGCCATTGCAGATGTGGGTTTGATCCCTCAGTTGAGAAGGTCCCTGAAGAAGGAAACAGCAACCCACTCCACCATTCTTGCCTGGGAAATCCCATGGGCAGAGGAGCCTGGTGGGCTCCAGTTCACGGGGTCGCATGTGTCCGCACAGAGTCGGACATCAGCGAGCACGCACACAAAAACCACTCACCTAGAACTACAACTGCTCACCTAGTTTTTTAAAACAATTGAAGAAAAAGTTTATTTGGCTGTGCTGGGTCTCGTGGCACCCAGAATCTTCAATTTTCGTTGAGGCACGAGGGATCTTTGGTTTCAGCGTGTGGAATCTGGTCCTCCGACCAGGGATCAAACCTGGGCCTGCTGTGTTGGGAGCACAGTCTCAGCCACTGGAGCACCAGGGAAGCCCCTGGGTTTTGAAAATTCAGAGGAGGAAGGGGCGACGGAGGATGAAGCGATTGGATGGCATCACCGACTCAATGGACATGAGTTTGACGAGGTGCCCAGCTCGGCGGGGTCCTTGCCTTTCCCCTTCCGGCCAGCCCCATCTGCCTGCCTGGCTGGGAGTCCAGCGCCAAGGAACACGGTCCCTGCCCACTGTGGACACTGGGCCCTGCAGGGCTGTGGGCTCCTCCCAGCAACCGCCCCCACCCCACTCATGTCTGGACAGGCCCGTGGGGGGAGGAGGGAGGTGGGCACGCGGAGGTGGGCCCAGGGGTCTCTGACTCTGCTCTCTAGGGACCAGACGGAGGTCCCTCCTGTTCATGGCCTGCTGCTCACCCAGGGTGGCCTGGCCTTCCTGCAGCCCAGGTGGGGAGGCTGGGGTGGGGGTCCATCTCTCTGTGCCCACTCTGCCTCACCAGCGTCGGGAAGTGGCGAGCCCCGGACTTCGTCCCCCAGGGGCAGGGGCCTGGCATGCAGTGCGCGTCTCCGAGATGCCCATCAGGCAAACACTGAGGCTCCCCAGACAGGGTGGCTTTGGCCGAGCTGAGGCCCACTCCCTGACCTCCTGCCCCAGCCTGGCCCCAGCCTGGGGGCTGCCATTTGCCCTCAAGCCTCCCCAGGTCCTCTTGAGGGGGGCTGCCCCTCCTCCTCATGGGGGGGCACATGGGACGGGGCGGGCTGGGCAGTGTGTGCCAGGCACAGCTGTCTGCAATGCCCTGGGGATGACCAGCAGCCACCACTTGGGCCTGTGCAGGGGAGAAGGCGGGAGAGAGACAGGGGGGCGAGGGGAGGCCAGCCTCCCGTGGGGGTGGGGCGGGAGTCCTGGGGCCCATCAGAGCTGGCGAGCGGGCGGGCCTGGGGGCAGCTGGAACTGGCCCACGCCCTCCGCGGCTTTACAGGACGGGTCAGGGGGCAAGCTCTCACCAGTGGGCCCGGAGCTGGGCCCGCGAGGACCCTGGCAGCTGTCCCTGCGTGGGCCCCCCCAGCAGACCTGGCGGGGGGATGGAGCGGACACTGGGCCTCAGAGCCAGGCGCTCCCTACTCCCGCCCTGTGGTCTCTGCTTATCAGGGGCCTGCACTGCAGATGCTTTTCTTTGGCGTCCTCTCCACCGTCAGAGACACAGGTGAGGGACGGCCAGCTTGGCCGGGACCCACGTGTGTGGAGCGCACACAGTCGGCCGGGGGAGGCCCCGTCCCCACGCTCGACCTTCTGCCAACAGCCTGCGGTCACGCGGAGGAGCCCCTCCAGGCAGTGGTTGGGGGGAGGGGACACCAGCCCCCATCTCTCCCCAGAACTAGGGGTTCCCGCCTTCCAGAAAGGCCTTCTCTACAGGCCAGAGGTCATCTTGTGGTCCTTCGTGGCTGCTGACCATGGGCACACCCTGGGTGTAGGCTCCTGGGGGCCACCCCGTCTGTCCAGGGCCCCCCCGCTGGGCCCCCTGGGCCCCCTGCCTGCCCACCATGTGGTCGCCCCCACGGGCGCCTGCTGCTTGCCGCCACGAGTGGACTCACCCCGGGGGGTCAGTCCTGTCTGCTGGCCAGTCCCGCACCCTGTCTGGCCCTGTCAGCCCCTGGAGCGGCCGTGAGGGCCACGCCACCTGCCAGCTGCCTCAGATGGGCACCAGCTCACCCCAGACCCGGGAAGTGGGAAGGGGTTTCCCTGCCTGCCCCCCGAAGCCACATGCTCCTCCCCAGGGGCCTTTTCTGCCTCGGCCATGGGCCCCTGGGACTCTGGGCCCTGCCTCCCAGGAGGGGTCTCAGGAGGAGGAGAGCGGGATCTGTGCGGAGGGCTCTGGAGAAGGCCGGGGCATCTGAACAGCAGGACTGCCCAGCGAGGCCACGGCAGCCCTGCTCAGAGCCAGGGAACAGGAGAGACAGGCGCCAACACAGCTCGGTGGCCAGAGCAGGGGACAGTGGAGTCTGGAGGGAAGGGTGCCAGGCGCCCATGGCCTTGGCCAGGAGCCATTCCCCACCCCACCTCCCTGGGGAGGGCTCAGCACCAGGAGGTGGGCCCCCGTCCTCCGGCCCATCAGGGAAGCAGGCCCCTGGGACTGAGGATAGGTGGGCAGAGGCCCTGGCGGGGTCCAGCGTGGAAAGGAAGAGGCAGGGGCTGAGGCTGCAGCGTTTAATGAGAGCCTGCGGAGCTCCTGGGGGAGGGGCAGCTTCGGGGGCGGGGGGTGGGCGAGGGGCGGCAGGGTCCACCTCTGGGCCGGCTCCTTCCTCGCACGGGGCGGCTGCCTGCCTCATCTCCTCACTTCTGCAGCACAGATGCGTCTCAGCCGGGAGGGAGCCCTGGGCAACCCCCCTACGCCGCCCGCTGGAGCTGCCCGCTCACCGTCCAGGGTGTGGAACTGGTCTGCGGCCTCGCAGAAACCTGGGGGCCGGGCCAGGGGTCAGGGGCGGCTGGGGGTGGGAGGCACGCAGCGAGCCGGGGGGAGAACGGGGCGGGGGGGGACACTCACCATACTTGGGGAAGAACAGGGTGTGGTCCTCGGTCAGGTTGGCCCCCTGGACCCGCTGCTCAAACACACTCAGGAAGGAATCACTCACGGGGAGCGAGCGGACTGCGTGCGGGACACACGGGCTCCTGGGCACCCACGGGGCGGGGGCCTGCAGAGCGCTCTGGGGGCTGGGCTGTGCACCTGTGATCTGACCCCTGCCCCCCACCCCATCCCGGTTCTGTCCCCATATTTGGGCCGAAGGGCAGGAGCAGGGGGAAGGGAGCAGAGGCCCGCCCAGCCCACTTGACAGCCCTGCGGGTGGGCGGACCCAGGCCCCCCGGGACGTACCGTACAGCTTCACTGACAGCTGCCGTGCCCGCTCCAGGTACAGGACAGCGAAGCCGCGGTAGTCCGTGTCCCCGACGACCACGTCCACTGGCCCGCGGGCGCCCCGGGCTGTGGGAAGCCGGCGGGTCAGCCCCAGCGCCAGCGCCGCGCCCGCCCCCAGGGGCCAGCGCCTTACCTTGGAGCAGGAAGCGCCCCGGGCGCCCCGCGTCTCTGTACAGCTGCCGCACTGCCCAGCAGATTCCATCCCTGGGGGCAGGGCCGGCGTGGGAGGACGCCCAGCAGGCTGGGGCACCCCGACCCGGGTGAGGCCGCAGCTGGGGTGGGGTCAGGGGTCCTCGCTGGGACTCACAGCTTTCGGAAGGTGCTGACGGCCATGGCCGAGCCCCGAGGAGCCACGTGCAGAGTGGTGGCCTCAGCCCGATGGCCCTGCTCCTGCAGGTAGCGACACGGGGAGGCCACGGCCACCAGGAGCCAGGTCCCTGCGAACTGGGGAGCAGGCCACGTGAGGGCATGCAGGGACGGGGGCGGCAGAGCCGTGCGGGCCCCTGCCCCACCTCCTCCCAGCTCTACCTGCTGGGCATCAAAGTTGGCCTTGGGCTGGATGGTGCTGATGGGAGATGGGGGCCGCAGAGGTCTTCGAGCCCGCTGACCCAGGGAGCTGCTGGTCAGGAGCAGAGTCAAGAGGGCTGCAATCCTGGGGGTCAGCATGGCGACGGCAGCGACAGGGCCAGGGGAGGCGCAGGGCAGGGCGGTCAAGTCCCAGGTCGGAGTCCACTGTCCGGTGCTGCCCGGCAGCCCCGCCCAGGAAGTCTGCCCACGCTCCCGCCGCCCGGAACCCCTGCCCTGGGCCAGGCAACCCCCCACTCAGCCTCCTCGTGAACTCAGCCTCACCCCGGACATCTGACCTCGGCCCTGTGCTTCCCAGCAGGGGCCCGTCGCCATGTCCGGGGTACAAAGTCCAAGTTGTCCTCTGGTCCTTGTCCACTGGGTGGCTCTGAGTCCACCTGCAATGCGGGAGAACGGGGTTCAAACCCTGGGTCGGGAAGATCCCCTGGAGGAAAAGGCAACCCAGTGTTCTTGCTTGGAGAATGCCATGAACTGTACAGACCATGAATGGACAGAGGAGCTTGGTGGGCTGCAGTTCATGGGGTCGCACAGAGTCGGACACGACTGAGCGACCTTCCCTTTCTTTCCCTTGTTCACAAACCCGGTGATTTCCACTGCGGCGGGTGCTCACCCCTTTGTAAGTTCATCTGCCTCCAACCGCCAACAGCCCCTGAGATACGAACTGGTGCTCTCCCCACAGCGGAGCACACTTGAGCCTGTGCGGCGGCGGAACGCCGCAGCCGGGTCTCGAACCTGCGGCCCTGAGCCTCGCCCGCAGCGGCCCGGAGCACGGCCGCCAGGGGCGCTGTTCCGGGAAGGCCTGCGGCGCTCGGCCCTCGACGGTCATCGATGCCTCGGGGCTCGTGGCTTCAGCCTGGCGGCCTCCATCATAGAGACGCGGCGGCCGGAGCGTCGACGGAGGGCGGAAGAGGGTCCGTGGGCTGAGGCCGGGCGCCGGGGCGGGGGCCGCGCATCCGGGCGGAGGCGGCCGCGGTGAGTGCGTCGGCCCGGGGAGCGTCGTCACGGCGGCGCCCGGACCCCGGCCCGGGCCCTCGCGGCCTAGCCCGGAGAGCGTCGTCACCCCGCCCCGACCCCCGGCCCGGCCCCCCGACTCCCCGGTCGCGCCCTTGGCCAATGAATGAGTCGCCGAGGCCGCCGGGCCGAGGCCCCGCCCCCGGCAGCCCCTCGGAGGGAGGGTGGGGGGCGCTGGGCCGCCCCGCCCCCGCCCCGCCCCCGGCTCGCCCTGCTGTATCCGCGCTGGCCTGCGGCCAACCTGGCAGGGGTCCCCCAGGCCAGAGAGCAGAGGTCAGGGCCGGCTGGTGTACCTGGCGGCGTCTGGGACGGGCGGCCGGGCCGGCCCTCGTCCCGCCGGCCCCGAGTCTCTCCTGGGAAGGACCTCTAACCCATGCTGACCGCTCCGAAGCCTGGGGCAGCAAGGTCAGAGATGGTGCGCAGGGGTCACTGACCCTTCCCTTCTGGGCCTTGGAGCGGTCACCAGCTCTGAGAACCGGATGTCTCCCCAGGATCCTATGGGGGGAAGTCAGAGGGCCCCACCCAGAAGGCCTGTCCTTCTGAGGAGGGGACCTTTTGGGGTGACAGTGGGTCCCCCAAGCCCACGGCAACTCCAGCTCCGACTGGACCAGGCCTGGAAGCTGCGTGTTCAGGGAATCACTGCGGGACCTCAGGAGCGCCGGGTCCGAGGAGCACGGCTGTCCAGGGGGCTTGGGGAAGCTCTTGGCTCCTTGGCCCAGCAGGCAGTGCCAGCCGGCCCTCCGCACATGCTCAGTCCAGTGGAATGCCCAGCAGGGTAGTTGATGGGTCAGGAGGAGCACCCACTGGCTGGCTCGGCTCAGCTCAGCCCCGGGCTCCTGTGCCTCTCCTGGGGCCTGGGGGCCAGTGTCCTCCCTGTCCCACCCGCAGCTAAGGGGGCTGTGCATGGGTTTCAGGGCCGCCTGGGCAGAATGTCACGATGGATGAGGGGGGCGCACCCCTGCTCCCGGACAGCCTGGTTTACCAGATCTTCCTGAGTCTGGGCCCGGCTGATGTGCTGGCTGCCGGGCTGGTGTGCCGCCAGTGGCAGGCCGTGTCCAGGGACGAGTTCCTGTGGAGGGAGCAGTTCTACCGCTACTACCAGGTGGCCCGAGATGTGCCCCGACACCCAGGTCAGCACCGGTCCTCACGCTGGCTGGGGACGGCCAGGCTGGGCCTCCCAGCGCTGGGCCTGGGAGGGGAGGCCGAAGGGTGGGCAAGGCGGCCCCCGGCTGCCAGGGCCCTGGCTCTGAGGCCCGCGGCCCCAGCATGACCCCCCCACAGCGGCCACGTCCTGGTTCGAGGAATTCCGCCGCCTCTATGACGCGGTGCCCTGCGTGGAGGTGCAGACGCTCCAGGAGCACACCGACCAGGTCCTGCACCTCAGCTTCTCCCACTCGGGCTACCAGTTTGCTTCCTGCTCCAAGGACTGCACCGTGAAGGTGAGGGTGGCGGCCCCGGGGGGTGGGGGAGAGGGTCAGGGCTGACAGTGGCCCACGGGGAGTGTCCAAACCTGGACGACCACCCGGGCTGGGAGGCCGGGGCTGGGCGGCCCTAACTGCCTACAGATGAACAGAGGGCCCTGCGCCCAGCTATGCCAGAGTCAGCCGGAGCACCACGTACTCACAGGCCTCTGGGGGTCTGAAGGCCAGAGACAAGGGACCCCCACCCGATGGCGGTTTCCGGGCGCCGGCCAGGAGAGGGGCCCAAGGGGCCCTGCTCAGAGCGGGCTCACCAGGCGTGCCTGCTGGGCGCCCCCCCCACAGATTTGGAACAACGACCTGACCATCTCGCTGCTGCACAGTGCGGACATGCGGCCCTACAACTGGAGCTACACCCAGTTCTCCCAGTTTAACCAGGACGACTCGCTGCTGCTGGCGTCTGGGGTGTTCCTGGGGCCCCACAACTCCTCCTCCGGCGAGATCGCGGTCATCAGCCTAGGTAAGAGAGGGCTAGGGGCGGGCGGCCCTCCTTCCCTCCCCCTCCCTGCTCCGTCTCTCCCCGACCACCCCGCCCCTAATGCCCCACCCTCCGCCCAGACACCCGCGCCCCACCCCTCCAGCCCCCGCCCGCCCCTCCCCTTCCTGCTGCTCCCCGCAGACACCTTCGCCCTGCTATCTCGGGTTCGCAACAAGCCCTACGATGTGTTCGGCTGCTGGCTCACGGACACCAGCTTGATCTCGGGGAACCTGCACCGCATCGGGGACATCACGTCGTGCTCGGTGCTTTGGCTCAACAACGCCTTCCAGGTGCGCACGGGCGGGCACTGCGGCCGGCGGCGGCCTCCCGCAGCCTGTGCCCACCTCCGCGCTCCTGCCCCCAGGACGTGGAGTCGGAGAACGTGAACGTGGTGAAGCGGCTCTTCAAGATCCAGAACCTCAACGCTAGCACCATCCGCACCGTCATGGTGGCCGACTGCAGCCGCTTCGACAGCCCCGACCTCCTGCTGGACGCCGGCGCCCCCGGCACAGACTCCAGCCGCGTCTTCGGACCTGGGCAGCGATGGCGAGGACGAGGAGAGGGACCCGGGCCCGGCCCGAGCCAAGGGCCTGCGGCGCCTCTTGGATGGGCTCCTAGAGGGCCGGGCGCAGCCCCCGCTGCCGGAGACCAAGCTGGAGACTAAGGTGGCCGAGCTGCTGGCCCAGGGCCACACCAAGCCCCCCGAGCAGGGGAGGGCCGCTGCCGCGAACAAGCTCCTCATCTTCACCACCGGCTGCCTCACCTACTCGCCGCACCAGATCGGTGAGGGGCCTGGGGCGGGTCCGTCTGTGGGCAAAGTCCCTTCCTCCGTTTGTCCAAGGGCACCGCGCTAGTCCAGCACCGCCCCCCACTCACCCCTGGGCAGGCACACGTTCAGACTGGGGGTGCAGGGCAGGCAGCACCTCAGCCGTCTGGGAACTGCCAGGCACTGAGGCGCCGCCCCCCTGCAGGCATCAAGCAGATCCTACCGCACCAGATGACCACAGCCGGGCCGGTGCTGGGCGAGGGCCGGGGCTCCGACGCCTTCTTCGATGCCCTGGACCACGTCATTGACGTGCACGGACACATCATCGGCATGGGCCTGTCCCCCGACAACAGGTGGGCCTCTGTGGGCGGCCCGGGGGCGGGGGGCGCCCCGCAGGCGCGCACTGAGCCGCGTGCCCGGCGCAGGTACCTGTACGTGAACAGCCGCGCCTGGCCCCAGCGGCTCGGTGGTGGCTGACCCCATGCAGCCGCCGCCCATCGCCGAGGAGATCGACCTGCTGGTTTTCGACCTCAAGACCATGCGGGAGGTGAAGCGGGCTCTGCGCGCGCACCGCGCCCTACACGCCCAATGACGAGTGCTTCTTCATCTTCCTGGATGTCAGCAGGGACTTCGTGGCCAGGTGGGGGCGCGGCTGGGGCTGGGGGCGGGGCTGGGCGGGGCTGGGGGCGCGGCTGGGGCGGGGCGGGGCGCGGCGGGGCGGGGCAGAGGTAACAGACTGTCCCCTTGCCAGTGGGGCCGAGGACCGCCACGGCTACATCTGGGACCGCCACTACAACATCTGCCTGGCCAAGCTGCGTCACCAGGATGTGGTCAACTCGGTGGTCTTCAGCCCCCAGGAGCAAGAGCTCCTGCTGACGGCCAGCGACGACGCCACCATCAAAGCCTGGCGCTCGCCCCGCACTGTGCGTGTCCTCCAGGCCCCGCGCCCGCGCCCACGCCCCTTCTTCTCCTGGTTCGCCAGCCAGAAGCGCTGAGGCGTTGGGGCCCACCGAGGACGCCTGGGGCCCTTTCCCAGGGCTGAGCGCCGCCCAGACGCACAGGGGCAGAGCAGCTCGCCACAGGAATGCCTTAGGAAGGGGGGCCGGCAGGCCGCAGGGAGCGCAGCCTGGCCCCCTCCACGCTCGCGCACACACACCGCCTCCCACAGCTGTGCCCCTCAGCACTGGGCAGCCAGGGTCATCTCTGGCTCGGGGTGCACAGGACACTGGGTGCCCCGCCCCCCGCTCTTCACCCACCCTTTCCCCTGAGCCTGGGCCCTGGGCCCGTCAGCACCACATGTCCCCTTGGAGCCCTGGCGGCCCTGGGCCCGTCAGCACCACATGAGCCCTGGCAGCCCTGTGGGGCCTGGCACTGATCACCGGGCCCAGCCTTGCCTAGGGAGCCGGGGCTCCCTCCTCTGGGAACTGCCCAGCATCAGGGTTGCAATGCAGGTCAGGCTGCCATGAGCCCAGGGGACCCACATGTCACTGGTCACCTGTCAAAGGTCTGAATAAACAGTTGGCAAGAGCACAGCACTGACCAGTCTCTGTGCAGGGAGGGGTATGGCATCTACTTGGGCCCTTGGTATGCTTGCTGGATGGGGCGGGTTGCCCCAGTCCCCACACTGGAGCTGCCCTGAGCTGGCCAGCGGGGACCCAAGTTTGCGTTTCCAGCTGTGGCCCCCACCCGCCTCTAAACAAGGCCCCCGGCACCGACTCCTGAGCAGGTTCACGGTGTGTCCACTCCCCGCCAGCAGGGGGCACAGGAGGACTCTGACGGCAGGTGGGCGGGCCAGCTGGTTGGGGAACCAGAGCTCTGTCTGCCTGGGTGCCTGTGGAGCCACCGGCTCAGGGCTTGGAGTCCTTGAGGGGGGCCCTGGCTGGGGCAACGGACAGAGCCCTGTGGTGCCTGGCATGTGACAGTGGACACAACAGAGGGGCAGGGGTGGCCCCGGCCCATCCCAGGGCTCACCTGGCCCACCTATTCGTCTTGGGACGCTGGGGGTGGGGGCTCTGACGTGGCAGCCTGCACGGGCGTGGCGGTACTGGACTGCTGTTGGCCCCGCACACAGTACCCATCAACGTGATGGTCGAGAAAGAGGCGGACAGGCCCTAGGCGACCTTACATCCTTCCAGCCAGAGGCAGCGGTGAGCAGAGGCTGACCCAGTCGCCTGCGGGGTCACAGTCAAGCCGGCCACAGGGAGACGGGCCAGGCGCACACAGGTCAGGTAAGCTAGCCTGGGAGGACTTCAGACCAAAGGGCAAAGTGCCTGAAGGAGCCGGCCAGCAGCACAGCGGCTTCCCAAGACAGAGCCCCAGCACCACGTCGGAAGCAGGAAGGTCCACATCCCTGGGTTTGTCTGTAAACCGCTGGACCCGTGAGAACAGGGAAGGGGCCCCAACAGCAGCGGAGCCAGGGTGTACTGCCCTGGACTCAGTGGAGCCACAGTGCAGAACTCATGCTCGGCCACGGGCAGGAGCCAGCAAACCCCGTGGACGCTACTGGTCTGGAGAAGCTGCAAGATGAAACAGTTTCTAGAAAAGACCGGGGATATGTTTAATTGAAAGCCATCAAGGAAACAAAATCTGTAAAGCAGAAGCAGCAGAAGAGGAATCGAGAACAGGCAGAAACTGACATTTAAAAGGGAGCTGACAGGGAAGAGGTACAGCGATTGGGCTAAATGCTTCACGCAGGGAAAGGAGGCTGGACCCGGCCCAGCTGCTGTGGGAGCAAACAGCAAAAAGCCGAGAAGCAGAAACCTGCCAGAACAGGGGGCCCTGGGAGGTGGCTTTGAAGAGGAGACCGGCCCCGGGGGCGCGAGCAGAGGTCTGCGGCAAGTAGCTCGAGTAGCTCACAGCCCCGCCCCTCCCGGGCAGAGCACGGCAGGCCCACCGCCCATGACTGCAGAGGGCACCGGGACAGCTGGGCCCCAGGACTGCACCTCTCCCCAGCACCCACCTTTGATTTCTGGGTCTGCAGCATGGCCGCCAGACCACTGAGGGGACGGGAAAGGGGGCTCGCGAAGCGGACTGGGTGTGACCCAGGGGGCTCTGTGGTCCCAGGTGTGGCGGCCTGAGGAGAGACCTGACAGCCAGGCCACAAGCGCCAGGTTTCAGGCTGGGGGCCAGACGGGGTGCCGGCAACCAGATCAAAGGGAGCAGCTTGAGAAACAGCCTGTGAAGGGCTTGCGAGGCCCAGGACCCCCTCAGCTGCAGGACTGCTCCCGAGGATCTGACCCAAGGCCTCGTGAGCTCACAGAGCAGCGCCTGCATTCAGAGAGGAGGGTCTGTGTCCCTGCCCAGGGTGGTGGTGCACACGCGGCCCGTCCAGAGAGGAGGGTCTGTGTCCCTGCCCAGGGCTGGTGGTGCACACGAGGCCCGTCCAAAGAGGAGGGCGTGGGGGGTGCAACAGATGTGGGGTCCAGCACCCAGATCTCAGAGGGGCCGTGGGCCTGAGCTTAACCAGACCCAGACCAGATTAAGTCCACGTCCAGAGTCTAACGCACAGCTCAGCGGCTCACACAGAACTGGGGGAAAGATGATCAGAGGTGCCGAGCGTGTCAACGTTACGACAGGGACTGTGGCGGCTGCTCTGACACCTGAGCGAGCATCGCACTCGCCATGCCACGGGCGTTAAGGTAGCAACGTCTCAGCAAAGAGACCGAAACTCACTAGGCAGACTCAGCAGCAGGACGGGGACGTCAGAGCAGAGCTGGCGAACGTGACTGAGGACAGAGAGCGGCGAGGGGACCAGGGAAAGGCGAGTGAGGGTCTGAGGGCTGTGCTGCTGGCGGCCCAAGGAGAGAAGGAAGCGGTTTGAAGAAATAGCAGCTGAAAACATCCCCAGATTTGGTGGAAGATACAAACCTACAGATTCAAGAAACTGAGCAGGATGAGACTTGGGGACAAGCACACACATCTGGACACATCTAATCAGAGACGGAAACTGAAGACAGGAGGAAGCTGACGGTGGAGAGGAGACGCACCTCACCCCGGGGACGGCGTGCAGGGCTGCACGTCCCTCCAGAGCCCCGGGGCCGCAGGGAGCAGCTCTCTGCGTGGGCGCGCCTTGGCTTGTGGGACCTCCGCTTCCGACCGGGGGTTGAACTTGGGCCACGGCAGTGAAGAGCGGAATCCTAGCCACGGGCCCGCCAGGGAAGTCCCAGAAGCAGTGAATCTTCTGAGCGCTGGGCAGGAGGCAGTGCAGAACATCATCTCCAGCGAAGACCTGCTCTGTTGGGTCTGGTGGAGGAGCTCTCCCGACAGGAAGGGAACGTGAGCGGGAGGCGGCGGCGGCAGCAACAGGAAACCCTCTCCTGCGTTCTCCAAACACGTCTGACAACCGACTGGAAAGAAGTCAGTCACCACGTCTGATGAGGCAGCTAACTCGCCAGGTAGACAGAGCCTTCCCACACGTGCGCGCCTGACAGCGGAGCCTCAGACGCGGCAGAAAGAGACGCGGCAGAAGTGACCCTCGGAGAGACCAGGCGCTCGTCTCGGCGAGAGGGAAAGCCAGTCGGCGGAGGCGGCCGCGAGAGGCACAACTGAGCCCTCCCTGGCGGCCTCCCAGGGCACTGAGCCGCACACCAGCAAGTCTGAAGCAGGATCGATCCTCTCTGAGACCTGGAGACTCAGATCCGAGCTCTCAGCGCTGCCCCTGGGGAGGCACCCTCCTGGGCTCTTCCTGGGCTCGCCCACTGTCTCCGGCCCTCTGGACGCAGACACGCCTCCGCCGCCCCCCCCGCCCCGGCCTCCACGTGGCCTCCCGTGTGTCCACAGACTGCAGGCGTGCTGGATGCAGCCCAGCCTAATGCCTCACTTCAACTTCGCTCTGTAAAGGCTGTCATTCCAAACGAGGTCACATCCTGTTACTGAGAAACAGTACTTCCTAGCTTTTGGTGGACACAAACCTCATGACAACTATCAGCCACGCATCTGACACATACGGGACGCTCCCCTCACCCACCACAGCAGCACAAACAGGTATGGGATCCCAGGCACGTCCTCCAGCCAGGAGGGACCCTGCCGAAGCTGCGAGCCTGTGCTCAGGGCTGGACGGGACGCAGGGCAGCAGGGACGCCCCGGCAGCCCCGGAGATGGGCACGGGCAGGCGTGTGCCTGTGGGAACGGACTGGGGAGGCAACAGACAGGGGCCTGGTGTTCAGACCCCCGCCGTGCTCAGCACGCCAGGCTCTCCACCCTGGGGCAGCGGACGAGGCCCCGCGGGGGACCCGGTGCACGCGTCTCACGTGTGGGAGACCAAACAGAGAGACAGAAATTACACACACGGCAGAGGACCCGAACCGGCCAGGGCAGCACCTCGGCCAGCTGAGGCAGTGCGAGGGAAAGGAGGCAGGACTCCACTCTTCTGCAACGTCTCTTTTTAATTAAAATACATAATTCAAAACGTGTGCATGTGTTAGTGAACTCTGGGCACCCAGAGCTTGTTACTCTCCATGCTTTTCTGCTGTTTAACTTCTCCAACCAGAGAAGTGAGAGGGACGATGTGGAGGACACCCACTGCGTCACGAGGTCTGTGAGGACCTGGCTCTCGCGTCTCCCAGTCCCGGTCACGAGCACAGCCAGGTGGGGACAGCCAGCGGCCAGGACCTGCGCACGGCCGGGGGCCCCCGGGGCTGAGGCCCCAACAGGGTCCATCAGGTGCACGCCGCGCTCAGGCCGCCTGGGCTCCGTCACTGTCGAGGGGACCCCAAGGGCGGGTGAGCCTGCTCCTGGGGTGACACCACCTCAGGTCCCCACCAAAGACAAAGCCACCAGCACTCTTCAGGCCTGGGGGCCCAGCTCTCAGGGGCTGGTGAGACCTGAGGGAGGGAAGCCGCCCAGCAAGCTGTCTCCCAGGAGAACAGCAAACTTCCCTGAGGTCCACGGTGTCTGGGAGCCACAGGACACTCAGGGTGACGGCCAGGGTCACTGCCACCAGGGCCAGAGCCAGGACAGCCCTCAGCACAGAGCTGAAGGTTTAATAACGCCTCCCCGCACTGCCAGGGAGGTCGACCTGTCTCTCAGCAGGGCTGGACCCACTCCCACACCGCAGGGTGGGGACATGGCGTCCCCCGCGTGCAGCCTGGTCAGGCTGGCCCAACAGGGCTCTCCTCTGAGCGGCAGCCAGGCCCGAGGCTAACCCTCCTCTCCTGGGCTCCTCACCGTGGCCGCCCTGCTGCAGGCTGAGGGCACCAGGGACACACAGCCCCACAGGCCACCCCCGCTCAGGACGGGCCCCTTCAAGACTGAGCTCAGCAGGAGCCCACCCAGCGCGGGGCCCCGCTGCTGCGAGAGGCTGCTAGAGCCCCGTCAGGTCCACGATGGCCTTGATGAAGATGGCGTCGTCACGCACATAGGAGTTCTTGGCCTCCATCTTGGAGACGGGGCAGAAGAGCGGGCAGCCGCTGGCGATGTTCATGTCGCTGACCGGCCTCTGGAAGGAGGAGGAGGTCACGTCGGGCCTGAAGGCGTCGATCACGTGCTCCCGGTTGTTCTGGTCCAGCAGCATCAGGGTCACCTGGGGGAGAGCGCCGGGGGGAGTCACAGCACGCGGGTCAGCGGGTTTGTGCACCTGTGCCCATCCCGGCCTTTCCTGTCCACTGACAGAGACCCGAGGCTAAAGTCGACACGGGGCCCGTGACCTTGGTGCTTCTCTCTGACAACACTCGTCTAACGGACATTTTCTCACCAGGAGCTCCCGGCTGCCCCGGCCGAGGAGCAGCGCTCTTCAGGGAGAAGCGCGACCCCGTCCTGCGCTCAGGGACACCACCTCCTCCGCGAGGGCCACGGGGCTGTGCATCACATTGCCTCCGTCCTGACCTAAACCCGGGTCCCCAGTTCAGCCTGAGAGGCCCGGCTGCCCGCGCCCCTGGGACACAAGCTCTCTGAGGCAGCCCTCCACACACTGTGGTGCTGAGCAGCTGTGAACCAGCGGCCTGACCAGCAGCGCGGCCGAGAAACCACGGACGCCACCCACTGCCCTGGAGCCCCGCGGCCAGGGAGGGCCTCGCGCACCTTCTGGTTGAAGGGCCAGCGCAGGAGGGCATCGTGAGGGCCCCGCATCAGCACGAAGAAGAGGGACAGGTGTGTCCCGCGCCCGGTGCCGTCCCCGTTGAGGTAGGCGCGCAGGCACATCTTGTAGCCGTACCTGCTGGTGTAGAAGGCTGTGGGGCGGGGCGGGGCGGGTGAGCCCAGGGCCGGCCTCCCCATGCGGCCTTCCCACAGGCGCACGCCGCTCAGCCCGGGCTCGAGGAGGGGGTCGGCCGCTGGCACAGACAGACACGGAGCTCTCAGAAACGGGGCCCTGAACATAAGCCCATGTTGGCCCTGCCAGCCGGGAGGCTCAGGCTGGATCAACGTGCAGCTCGCAGGCCTCTGGGCCGAGGGCCAAGGTCAGCCACGCCCAGTCTGGGCAAGCCTCCCAACCGACAAGGAGCAGAGGGGTGAGCACCAGACGCAGTGGGGGGCGGCCGTGTCAAGAACAAGGTGTGACCCGCAGTGAGGCTGCTGAGGAGCCGGGAGGCGGCCTGGAGCAGACCCCAGCCCGGGGGTGGGGGGACGGAAAGGCCCAGAAGAGCACCTGGGGAGAAGATGGCGGGCGTGCGGCCGGCCACGGCTTCCTGGCGCTTCCTGGAGAAGTCTGAGATCTTCCAGACGAACACGCCATCGAAGGTGGACGCCTCCATCTCGAGGACCTTCTGCTCTAGGTCGGCCATGGCCAGGTCCTTCAGGCCAATGCTCCTCTCCAGCTGCTGCACCTGCGGGTGTGGGGCCATGAGGATGGGCCTCCGGGCCGCCAGGCCCATGGAGACCAACTTCCGTCTGGCACGAACGAGCTTCTGACAGACCTCCACGCCCGTCTCCCCATCTCCAGGAGGACGGCCCCCTGCCCAGCGCCTCCGCCTTCCTGGGCTCAGCTGCGCGCAGGTGGGCTCCGGGCCCCCAAGACGCCCCACACCAGGAGGAAACGAGTGTGTGGATCCACACGAGCAACAGGCATGTTCCCCACGGCCACCTCTGCTCCCAACCAGAGAAGGGGCTCAGAGGAGCTCTGCTCAGGCACAGGCAGAGCAGGGAGCCTGCCGGACATCCAGGCGCCACCTCCAAACCCCTGGCTCTGAAATGCCGTGGCCCCCGGCCCCTGTCTGAAGAGGCGTGGGCACTGTGGGCAAGCACCCCGCCCCCAGCACGAACCTTGTTGCTCAGGGCCTCGATCCTGTCTTGGTCCAGCCGGTGCTGCCGGCCGCAGGCCTCAGCCGTCATGGCCACCCGCTCCACCTCCCGGTTCAGCACACAAACAATGTTCTCGAAGGTGGCCGTCTTCCGCTCCAGGGCCTCGCACCTCTGCAGCAGCTCCGCCGCCCTGGACGGTTTGCTGATCTCCCAGGCGCCCTCACCCTGGCCAAGGAGCGGGCGGCCGTCCCCCGGGGGCCGCCCAGCCTCCAGCAGGACGCCCAGCAGCAGGGCCAGGTGCTCCCGGAGCCTCTGCGCCTCATGCTCCTGCTGCTTCTCGCTCTCCACCTGCCGAGGACAACAGCGCACTCAGCCCCGCTGTTGCCTGGAGCGCTAGGCGGCAGGAGAGCAAGTCCCAACACTGAGCTGCCAGCGCCGCGCCCGACCGACACTGATCCCACCCTGTCCTCGAGACACAGACCTTCCTACGCGCCTCACTCGTGTTTAAGGGGTCGGAGGAACTGTTAAAGACACTGCCACACGGCTGGGGGCGGGGGCAAAGTTCACCTTCAGGTAGTCCCCCCGCACGGGTCTGACTTTGCAGCCACGTCCCTCCCACAGCTCCACAGCGTGTGGAGGGTCAAAAGGGCTAAGAAAGTCTAAAGCACAAGTAAAGGAATGAAGGTCCATGTGAGGCCGGCACTTGGGGACCTGGGACGCCTGACGTGGAGCCTGTGCCGAGGCCGCTGTTGGAGCCCACGGTCAACAGGATGTGACCCTCAGTGGGCGGAGAAGAGGCCCTTCGTGCCCTGGGCGCCCCCGCGGGCCGCTAGCAGCCCCTGGGCCCGCATGGGGAATACCCAGCACCGCACTGCCCAGAAGCAGGAGGGCAAACACAGACCGAGGGGATGGAGGGCCCTGCCCCCCAATTCACAGAAAAACAAGGCAGGTGCTGAGACCCAGCATCATCAAGTCACCAGGTAACAGCACTGCCAGCAGGCCTCCCCGCCAAGAGCAGAAGGCTGGGGTGCCCATCTCTACGGGCCAGGCCTGCACGTGCCCAGCCCTTGGGGACACAGAACAGGTGAGAGAGGAGGGCCAGGGCCACGCGGACAGGGAGCTGCCCAGGCCCGAGGGAGCCGCAGAGAAGCTGGCAGGTGCGGCTGCAGAGAGGAGGCAGGTTCAAGGTCCAGAGAAAGGCGGCATGCTGGAGAACAGCTGGGCCAGTGGCTGAAGCGAGACCACAGCAGGGCCACGCAGGCCACAGGAGTGAGGTGGGGAGGGCCAGGGGCCGTCTGGGCAGAACAGAAGCTCGTCCGGAGACTGGATGTGACACGAGACAGGAGGGGGATCCAAGACCACAGGCCTTTTGGTGGGAAGAGCCAGGTGAAACGAGATGAACGGCTGGGCAGGGGCGTGGCCAGAGGCCGGGGGTGCAACATGCTGGGCGTCCTTTCCACTGGGTGGCCAAGGCTGGGCACCGGGGATCACTGAGAGGACAATGGACAGAGCCGGGACACCAGCGGGCCGGGCCGGAGCAAGAGTGGAGACGTGTCCAGAAGGGCCTCTGCTTGAGAACCAGAAGCCGGGCCACCCACAGACCTGGACTCACCATCTCGGGGCAGCCGACGGCGTGGAATCGGCATGGGACTCGGCATCTGCCACACGTCCGGACGTGGTCCTGAAACTGATGGGCCTGGGGTCAACACCACTGCACCTCTGCTCTGGCCACTCACCCCTGCTGCCCCAACCAGGTCAGAGTCTCAGCAAGGGTCCCTGGACCCACCCGATCAGCCTCTGCACACTCAGGCCAGACAAGGCCCAGCAAGGTGCTCCCAAAGCTGCAGTGCACACTCGTGCACACGCACATTCACGCTCACACGCACACGTGCAAACTTGGCCATGTGTGCGCTTGAAGCCAGCCCAGGATGAGGGACATCTGAGATCACCTGTGGAGCCTTTGTTCCACGTGCAGGCCTCCGAGTCCCAGAAGGCAGCCCTGCCGGCCTCCCGCTTCACAGCCAGTCTAAGGCCCCGGGGCTCTAAGGCCGGCGGTGCGTTAGCGGTAGTCGCTCAGTCCTATCTGACCCTTTGGGACCCCACGGACTGTAGCCCTCCAGGCTCCTCTGTCCATGAGATTCCCCAGGCAAGAATACTGGAGTGGGATGCCATGCCCTCCTCCAGGAATCAAACTACACCCCAATATAAAAACTGGGGGGGGAATGCTGGTGAAACTCAGGGCAGAAAAGCTCTTGGTCACGTTCACAACCCGAGCGTCGCCACCTGAAACCGTGCACACTGTTCTCCCCCCGTGTGCAGCCAGTCCTGAGGGACCGAGGCTGGCAGATCGGGGCGGGGCCCCCTCCCGGCCGGGGAGGGACTCGACCCCCCAAGCACCCAGACCGCACTCTCCTCCCAGTCCTCGCCCTGGAGCACCGTGACGGCTCAACACACCTACGCACAAGTTCTCTCTACAGAGTGACCCCAGATGCTCAAAGAAAAAGGAGACAGACGGACACCGTCAGACGCACCGCAGCTGCCTCCCCGAGAGCAGGCCACAGGGCTCTCGCCCTCCCCCCGGAGCACAAAGGGCTGGAGAGACAACCGGCCACACAGGTCAGCCCCCAGCAGAGCCAGCAGGGATGAGAGAGAGGAGCCTGTGAAACCATGAGCTGCAGGAGCAGATGACACCTGCCGCCCCGCCCCATCCTCAGAGACAGAGATCCCCAGGGCACAAGGAGCCCCGACACAGGTCGGAACAGCCGAAGCACCAGGTCCCCGCTTCTCACGGGCCAAGGGTGCAGACACGGGGCGGTGCCATGGGAGGGGGAGGCGGGAGAGGACACAGAGCCCACCCTCCACCCCCAGAGCGCCCACCTTCTCACGGGTGATCTTCTTCTTGCCGCAGCCGTCGCATGTCAAGGGGAACTTAGGGCAGACCTGCTGGTGCGCCTGTAAGGGGCAAGGTGGATGTCAGAGTCCCAGCCGAGGCGGTGTGCGGTGGGGGGTCTGCAGGCTCAGGACCAGCCCCCGTCTGGCCACCAGGGTCCGGCCAGGAGGACGAGGGAGGGAGATGCGGCCTCGCGTGCCGCCCCCGGTGCCCTCACCTTCATGTCGGCTGGGCAGCAGGGTGCCCTGCAGTGCCGGCAGCTGAGGCTCCGCTCCGGGCACTCGTGCTCCAGGTGGTGCTCCCTCTCGCCCAGGCGCACGAGGCCTTTACATGCCGGGCACTCGGTCAGCATAAACGGGCAGTGTCCTTCGTGGGAGCTCTGGCAATAAAGGGAGCGGGTGTCGCCAGGGTGTTGGCGGGATTCTGGCCGCAGCCACAGCTCTGTCCAGGCCACGGGACCCCCGCGCTCACTCCGGCGCCCCTGCTCCAGGGCAGAGATCAGGACCTTGGTCCAGCTGGCTGACCCCACCTTCCGGACACAGAGGGACAGTGACGGGGCGCGGAGGCAGGGGGACAGGTTCTTAGAGGCTGAAAGGCAGAGGAGAGGCACCGCGGGCCGGGCAGCAGCCAGAGACCCTCCCCATCCCCCCCGGGGGCTGAGGCCACGGGTGACGCGGCTGGGGACGTAGGGTCCCAGCCTGGGGCTCCGGAGGATCAGCCAGGCCCAGGCTGTCCCAGGAGAGGCGACAACGTGGGTGGGTGCGCGGCGGCCAGGCCTTCCCCGCGAGAGCCAGGCCTGCCGGGCACTGGGGTAACCACGGGGTGAGTGGGGAGGCGGAGGCGGCTAGAGAGGTGAGAAAGGGTGGGCCGGGAGATGGGAGGGGTGGCGGGCCAGGGGGACAGGCAGAGACCGGGAGAGCCGTCAGGAAACCTGGCGGGAAGGGGCGTGGGAGGAGGCAGTAAGCAGAAAACGGACATGATGGTTTCTGTGTGACTGCAGTCAAATCCACATCACATGAATGTGACCACTCCCAGGAGCACAGCTGGGGCCCCAGCCTCCGGGAGATGCAGGCTGACCAAGACCGGAGAGGAAGGCCTGTCCTGGCACAACCCGGGCCCACTCCACGGCGGCCGCCCCGGGCTCAGGGTTCCAGGCCCGGGGCACGGGCACGCTCAGGGGCTGGGCCGGGACGACTCCGTCAGCTCCCACTCCTCTCAGATGGCATGGAGAAATCACCAAACACGCCGTCAGCCAGAGTTCAAACCAAATGCTCAGGCGTTTCAGTTCTGGATGCCCCGGCAGGGGCCAGGGCTCAGCACCCCAGCTCTGCACCCCTTTCAGCATCGACGGCCCCGTAGCCTGGCTCCCCCAGGTCCACCCGGACCCTCCTCTGAAACCCCTTTCTCCCTGCTGTCCCCTCCACCGTTCCCTGCCTCTCGCTTCCGGACAGCGGCCCCCAGCCACCCCCACCTGCATTTGGCAGGCACTCCACCATCTTCTGACTGAACTGGAACATTATCTCACTGGGTTCTTAGAAAATGCTAGACATCACTGCAAGGGAAAAGCTTATTCAAAGGCTACACAGGATTTTCCCCATCTTTCCACACTCTCAGGAGCTCAGCTGCAGCCCCAGCATTTCCCAGCACGGCCCCAGTTCTGAGCAACCCAGAGAGCAGATGTCTTGGCTCAGGGCTGAGGGCAGGGCCACCACACAGCAAGGTGGCTTGTCCGCACACCGAGGTGGGCATTGCCCACGGTGGCCTCTCAAGCCAGTGACAGGTTAAGCCTGCACCAAAGGCTGCACTCAGAGACCAGGCAGGCCCGCCTCCCACATGACCACCCCCTCGGGGACTTTCCTGAGCTCCCAGGCCCAGCCAGGGACTTTCCAGCCCGCGTGCCTGCAGGGCCGGCGGGCCCATGGCTGGCTGTGGTCCCAGGCTCTCGGCCAGAGGCCCTCGAAGCTGCCACTCGCACTGCCCACCGGAGGCAGAAGACACCTGCGAGGACTTGGGGGCCGGGGTTACTCCCCTCCCCCCGGGACCTCTGGTCCCCTCAGAAGGCATCACGGCATCCCCCATCCTCGCAGTGCAGACCCTACCCCAAGGCCTCCTCTCTGGACAGCCCGGGGCAGCAACAGTGCAGGCCTGTCTACAGACGGGGACCCTGTTTGTGCCCCTGCCCCATGGCGGCCCATGGACCGGAGTCCCGCTCCCAGGAGGGGCACAGAGAGGCCTGTGCGTCCAGGCCTGAGTGCCTAATCAGAGCACAGCTGGCCACCTGACCACAGGCTCCTCCACAGACGTGGACAAGCTGTTCTGGCAAAATGCAGACCCCGAGAGCCTGAAGCCCACTAAGCTGAGTCAGGCAAGAGAACAGGGAACACCGCTGGGCAGTGTCCAGGGCCAGGAGCAGGAAGGGAGGAGCCGCTGGGGACCCAGAATCCCAACTCCAGAGCCGACGGCCCCGCCCTCAGGTGGAAACTCAGGAAGCCTGCACTCGCCCCCGGCTGGGAGGCTGCTCTGTGGTCTGGGCAGCACTGGGCAGAGAACAGGTGCCCTGCAGACAGCCCTGCAGCCTCGCCACGGGGGCTGTGCAGGCGCCGAGGCCTCCCCCGAGGGCCCCACCTGGGGCCCCGCACACACACAAGCCCCGACTCCTCGGGCTGGGCCCGGCCACTCTGCCCTCGGTCGTGCTCACCTCCCTCAGACCCCGCGTCACAGACCCCACAGCTGAGAGTGGCCTCGGCGTGATGGCCCAAGGTCCCTCCCCGCTGCAGCGTGGGGCAGACTCCCGTTACCAGGACTAGGCCTGCGCCGGGGTATGACCAGCCACAGCGTGGGCACCCCACCCTCCGCGGGGAGCACTGGGAGAGGAGAGCCTCCAGCGGCACTCAAGCCCCAGGAAGAGCACTGGCCCGGCTCCCGAGGCGGTGGCGGGGCGGCAGGCCCAGATGCCAGAGGGAGGTTGGCACACAGGTGCCCCAACCTGCCAGATGGGCCCACAAGAGACACACCCGGCCACTGCCCTTGTCGCTGGCACCTTGTCAAGACGCCTTCTTGTGACCCCAGGAGTGACGAGCAGGCCGCTCCTGCGTCCTCCAGCGTGAACACCACTCAGTGGGAAGAGGCAACAATCCCAGCAGCAAGAAAGCTGGCTTCCTGCCCGTGGGGCGCTCAGGGCCGAACCAGGGCCCCGCACCCCGGACACACCAGGACACGGGCCACAGGTGGCGAGCTCCCCGGCTCCCAGCCACGCATCCGGCTCCGGGCGGCCACCCCAGCGGCAGCAGCCCCTCTTCAATGGAGGCAGACACTGCCCTGGGGGAGGCTGAGCCAGTGCCAAGCAGCCCCTACCTCGTACTCCTTCAGGGTCCCCTTCCAGGAGCAGCCCTCGCTGGGACACACGGCCGGCAGGCTCTCCACCTCCCTGCGGGCAGCATTGTCCGGGAAAGCCTGGGGAGAGAGCGGCCCTCGGGTGAGCCCCCTGCCGCCCGCCCCAGGCCCGGGGCCGAGGCTCGGGCCAGGCTGCCTGTCCTCCGCAGCGGCTGTCCCCAGGCTCCCTCTCCTGCCACGGCCAGCGCAGCACCGATGGCTCACTCACCGAGCTGCTCTCCAGGATCGAGATGCCCTCCTCGTAAATACCCTCGTGCACGCAGGCGGCACAGTTCTGGGGCCCGGAGCTGGAGGGGGGGCTGCGCTGTGAGCCTGCCGCAGAGCGCGGGCAGCCCCCGCCAGCCACACAGACCCCCCCCACGGCCCTGGTGCTCTCACGGCCACCAAGTGGGGCGGCCAGCAGGCACAGGGCAGTGTGTGCGAACACACCCCACTGATGGACGCGGGGACCAGGGCACACTGTCCTCCTGAGGACCGGCCACAGCCCCCGCCGCCCAACCCCTCGGGGGCACGAGCACCCAGCGCAAAGGGACTGGGAGCCTGCGGCCACAGTAACCTGACCGCTTCCCACTAGAGACACGGAGGAGCAGAGAGACTGGCCCCAGGAGGCGACCACCTCACCCCCCCACCACAGGCCCCCAGCTCAGGACGCCGGCCGCCCCACCCCCACCCCCCACCACGGGCCCCCACCTCAGGATGATGTCCGCCCCACCCCCACCACGGGCCCCCACCTCAGGACGCCGGCCGCCCCACCCCCACCACGGGCCCCACCTCAGGATGCTGCTCAGGCAGAAGGAGCAGTAGCGGTGGCCACACTGCGCCTGGAAGGGTCTGCGCAGCACGTTCTTGCAGGCCGAGCACAGGTACTTGTCCTCTAGCTTGGTCCCCAGGAGGGTCTTGGAGAAGCCGGGCTGCAGCAGGTCCAGGGAGCCGGGAGGGGTCACGCTGGCTGCAGCCATGAGCGCCGCAGCCCCACCAAGCCCAAGCCCTAAGGGAGAGCACAGCGTGTGAGGCTGGGTCTGGGGACACGTGCAGCCACCAGGGGCCGAGGCACTGGGCTGTGGGGGTCAAGCCTGAGAGGCGGGACGCTGGTCTCATGCATGCGGGGGCTGAGGCTGAGACAGTGGGCACCCCCGCCCAGGGGCGGTCCTCACGGCCAGCCGGCCCGGGACCCCTCTCCCAGGTCAGCTGGCCCAGCCTGCGTCCAACTGAGCACAGCCCTCAACCCTCGGGCCTGGCCACCTCCTCAAGGCAGTGATCGTTAAGTGTGTTCGGGAAACACGGGACAGCTCTTACAAACTCGTCTGCAGGAGGCGCCCCCCGGGCAGCCCAGGAGCCGGCCGCACTGACCTCCGGCCCCAAGACGGCGCGGTATGCCTGCAGCGGCTTTCCACCCAAACGTGGCTGGCTGACCACACCTCCCGTGGGAGACTGAGCCCATTTCATTAAATCATGGACTTTTACTCCTGTTGGACGCTAAAGAACCACAAAACAGTCTGTTTTTTGAGCAATAAAGAGGGAAAAGGCTCCAACAAGTTGCAGGCCTCGACCTCCCCCTCAGCAGTCACAGCTCCCTGGCCCAGAGCGAGGGCGCCTGGGAGGTCTCAGTGCTTAAAGCCTTAAAAATTTCATTCCAGTCACATCTATAAATGCACTTTAACCCTTAATCATAACGGAGGGAAGAAGGAAGTGGCAACCCACTCCACTATTCTTGCCTGGAAAAATCCATGGGCAGAGGAGCCTGGGGGCTGCAGTCCATGGGGTTCCGTGACTGAGCACAGATGCATGAGGGTGGGGAGATGGGCTGGCAGCCATAAACTGGCAGAACTAAAAAAAGAAGAGTCCTAACGGGGACACCACAGAGGCTCTACGCTCGTGCCCGCACTCCATCCAAACCACCCGCTGCCGCAGTGCCGCCCGCCCAGACAACCCCGGCCCCTTCGGACCCCCGCACCCGCAGGTGGGCGGCCAACGGCCTTTGTACTTAAGAGTGACAGATGTGAAGGGTCAAATGTCAGAAGCCTCCAAGCAGGAGCCAAGCCCCTCCTGGGCCTTCCAACCTTCCCATTTATTTTCCAAATCTGACTTCTCTCGAGCAAGGTGGTAAAACACCAGGGGTGCTCCCTGACCTCACGCTTAACTCACCCCCCAAAATATGCTCTAGACAGGAATGCATTACCTTTACACAACCAAGTGACGTTCTGTTAAATGGTATTTCTACTAAACAAAAAAAAATTACTTACAGAATAACTTCAGTTACAGGCAGTTGGAGGACAGGCAAAGCTAACAGGAGACGAAGGAGCTGGGAGGCGGCTGCCCTGGGCCGATTCTGAGGCACCAGGAGGGGTCATGAACAACCTCAATTTACAGTCAGTGGGTCAGAAGTACAGGAGGCCTCGCCCGCCCACTGCCATCGGAGGCTGGGTGGGGGCAGCCGTGTGGGGCCAAGCCCTGAACATGAGGGGCCTGTGCGGACTCCAGGCGGCCAGGACACCGGTCGGTGTCCATCAAGAAACAGAGGGCTCCCCTGGTGGCTCAGTGGTGAAGAGCCTGCCTGTCAATGCAGGAGACACGGATTCAGTCCCTGGTCCGGGAAGAGCCCAACGTGTCGAGCAGCAGCAAAGCCTGAGCCACAACTACTGAGCCTGCGCGCCTGGGAGCCACAAGAGAGCAGCCACCGCCCTCCGCAACTAGAGAAGAGCCCCCACAGCAACAAAGACCCACACAGCCAAAAATAAGTAAATTAATTAATTTAAAAAAGAGAAAGGAATGGAGAATTGCTTGGTGTGGAAAAATCCACACATTCGGAGTCAGAAACCTTGTGAGTAGCGGAACAGAGTTTTCTATGTAGGAGGGTCAGTGCTACGGGAGGGGAGGACTTCCAGAAGGCAAGCAGTGGCAGTGTGCGTGCACACAGGTGTGTCTGGCTGTACACTCAGGAATCTCATTTTAAAAATAGAGATGGAGCTTGTATTCCCAAAAACTCCAAAAAAGATGGTGAAATCCTTACTTACGGTACACTCACGCACATTTATCCAGAACAACCCTGCTTCATCACATTAACGATGGCAGGGCAACCTTACAAATGGGTTTTAACACAAAAGAAGCCCCCAGGTGGGCTGCAACCCCCAGGAGCAGGGCGGCGCCTGGCACCTACTGCTTTTTGCCATTTCCTTCGCTGCAGGCCCCCTTTGCAAGCCCAGGCCCCACCTGCGTGCAGAGCAGGAGGGCCCATGGAAAGGGCCGTCCCTGTGGGGAATCACCCAGACCCCAGCTGAGCCCGAGGCCACTGGGCAGCTGGCCCCCGTCCTCCCCTGGGGCGTGGATGTCAGTGAGTCGTCTCAGAAGGGTGAGCTGCTGCCCAAGCCAACGCCACATCAAGAGTCGAGCGCACGGCTGCTGAGGCCACCTGTCGCCGGCAGACACCCAGGCTCAACCCAAGAGCCTCCCTCTGGGATGCGCCAAGGCAGGGACTGAACTCCCCCCAACCCTGCTCCACTGACAGCCGCCCATGCTGCTGGCAGTGCTTGGGCCGCCACCCCCCGGGTCTAAGCTGCCTGCACAACAAACCTCCCGAGGCCACAGTTAGGGACTGACATCTCCACACGGTTCGTCAAGCTTGGCCCCAGGACCACAGCCCCAAGGGAGCAGTACCATTTACATGACGCCCAACTTCTTTCAAGCTCAACGTGATGCCAAGTGATAGGGCACCAACTCAGCACCCAACAACTGCTGACACTGGAGCACAGGAGTAGACAGCGCACCAGCCCTTCTCGCAGCGCCCACTCGCAGCTACTCGTGCTGCCAAGGCACCCAGATTCTTATTAAAAACCGAGGCCATCGACGGGGGGACACTAGTGACAATGCAGCAATTCTGCCCCTTCGAGGCCTCAGCCCCGCCTCCAAGGGGTCAGGAAACCCACTGACTCTGTCTGCTACCCAATTCCAGAAGCGGGACTTCCCTGGTGTCCAGTGGCTAAGGATCCACCTGCCAATGCAGGGGACACGGGTTCAACTGAGCCCCTGAGCTATAATTACTGAGCCTGAGTCTAGCAGAGCAGCCACCGCAGTGAGAAGCCCCCACACTAGAGCCCACAGCCAGAGTACCCCTGCCGGCCACAACTAGAGAAAGCCCACTTGCAGACATGAAGACCCAACAATCCCCCCGCCCCCAAAAACAACAGCATCTGGAACCTGACCACACCGCTACTGCTGGGCCAGGCCACTGTCCACCGCGACGTAAATTACCGCAGGGCCCCCCCAGGCCCTTAAACACGTGATGGGGAGCCAGCTCCTCCCTCAGACTCCCAGGCTGCCCAAGCAGGCTCTCGGATTCCCAGGGAGCCCTCACCTGCTCTCCTTGGCACAGGGGCATCGCGGGCCTGGTGGCAAAGAGGAGGGACCCAGGCATGTGCAGGGGTATCAGTGCCCACCCTGCTCCCCAGGCTCCCGCTGGTCACCGGCTCCCACGCCTGTGTCCGGCCCTTCCTCTGTGCTGACCCCCACTAGCGCAGCCATGCCCTCTCCAAAGCAGGGCACCCCAATCCTGGAACCCGCATCGCATCACCCCTGCTACTCACCTCCTACCCCCACCACTGCTGTGTATTCACCTCCCTAAACCACAGCCAGGCTACAAGAACACCTGCCCTGAACGCCTCTCCACCACCTGCTGCTCGGAGCCAGGGGAGGGCTTCTGTGGAGCCCGCCTCTGTCCCCCTCCCCCCCCCCGAGACACAGCCCCTCCATGGAACAGTGACGTGCCCTCCCCCTGGACACACAGACCTTTAGCACGAGTCCTAGCAGCCCTCGAGGTCAGGGCATCGAGCCCAAGTCTGGACCCGAGGATAGACGGATTGTGTGCACCCCATTCCTGGCATGATCTGTGGAGCCTGCAGGTCATTTTTTTCCTGGGTTTTCTTCTCTTGACCTTCCTCCCCTTGCCTGTGTGCGTGCCATCCTGCCGTGGAAACCCACCTGCCAGGCTGTGTGTCAGCGCGCACTGGTGCGCTGACCGTGCTGGCAGGTAGGCTGGCATTTCCCACTGCTGAAAGGTGCCCACACCGGACTCAAATCAAAAGGTCTATTCTTCCCGCAAGAAAATACGGTCCCCAGCACCTAGTGATGGCTGTAAATTCTCTGCTCCAGCCCCAGGTTACAAGTACTGCTGGAACAGCCCGCTCCTTCAGTTCCCCAGAGTGAGCGAGTCAGTGATGCACACACATGACCTTCACCTTATCCTGCCACACACCACGCACGGCGCTGGGCACCCTGAGTGGCACCACCCCCACCGATGCAGTCGACAGGCCAGGGCCACAGGGCACAATGCAGCCTGGGACAGCAGAGGTCTAGGACGCAGGGGGACGCCCGAAGGGCCCGTGGCGCAGCCTGGGTGTCTCAGGAGGTGCCCAAGCAGCTGTCCCCCACAACAGGACCAGAAAGCACAGAGGCTCCACTCACAGCGCCGGCCTTCAGGGGCTGCAGCCTCGGGGGGGCTGGGCTTCGGTCCCCAGGCGGGCGGGCTGAGGTGGGAGCTGGGCCAGGCTGAGGGGCTGGAATCAAACAGTAGGACTCCCAAATGTGTGAAGAGGCTACTGTCCCTCAGAAAAGGCTTTACAAAAGCACTTCTCAGGAGTTTGTTTGAAATTCAAGCAATAACGAGTTTTATGACACGCAAACTACACCGCAATAAAGCTGTTAAAAAATACAGAAACAACCCAAGCCACACTTTTGGGCCGGCTGGGACCTCCACCTAAAGCCAGTGACTGAGCTGCTAAAGGCTGTCGCCGGCCCCGCCGCCGGGGACATGTGGCCCGAGTCACGCAGGGCCAGGCGCGAGGCCCGGCACGCCCCCTGCCCCGCCAGACTCGGGACCGGCCGAGCGGCGGCCGTCACGGGGGCAGCGGGAGCCCGCTCGGCGTCCACCGAACCTGGGACCCCGGGCTCCGCCCGCCCCGGCAGCTGCCTCCGCTCTGGACCCCCGCACCCGCCCCGGCGCCCGGGGTCACCGTCGGGCAAGGCCGGAGCGCAGCGGCGCCGGGCAGGCGGCGGCCCCCGAGGTCGGGGCGCCCGGCCGCACCCCAGGCGGGGCAGGAAGGAGCGGGGGCCGCGGCCGAGGCCCGCGGGCGGCTCGAGGCGCGGGGACCCCGCCGGGCCCGGGCCCGCCCCCGCGGGCGCCCCGCCGTTCGCGAACCTTCCTGCGCGGGGCCCGCTCCGACTTTCAGTTTCCGGCCCCGAGAAATCCCCTCAGCGGGGCGCCGCGGCGTCCGCGCCTCCCGCCGGGCCTCCCCGGGTCCGCGCGCCCAGCCACCCCGCGTCCCCGCCCCTAGACCTCGACCCCCGACCCCACCGCGACCCCGACCCCGACGTCAACACTCACCAACGGTCGCCTCGCGCCCGGAACTGCCAGCCAGCCAGCCGCCGCGGCTGCCGCCGACCCGCCCCCGAGCCCTCCTGACGGACTGGTGTGGGGACCTACCACGAGCGCCCAGGAAGCCATAGCGAGCGCCGATTGGCTGTGCTTCTCCCCGCCCCCTAATTCGGACCCGCCCACCTGACGGACTGACACAAGAGCCTACCAAGGGCCTGCAGAGAGCCACAGCAGGGCCCGATTGGCAGGCTCTGTCCACGCCCCTCCCGCCTCCTGACGGACTGACGCTGGAGCCTACCAGAAGCGCGCAGGGAGCCGCAGCGGGCGCCGATTGGGCGGGGCTGCCGCACCTTGGGTACTTAAGTCTCCCGCGGGCTATCTCCTGACAGGGGTCCGCGGCTTCTCAAGCTGGTGGCTGTTGTTCACCCCCGAAGGGTCAACTCCAAGCCCAGGGTCCCGGCGCAGAGCTGGGCCCGAGAGTGGGTTACATTCATGAGAAAAAGTACAAACGGACCCCGCCCATCTAAAGGGTGCCTGTGCTCAGTCTCAGTCGTGTCCGACTCTGCGACCCCGAAGAGGGAAGCCCACAGGGCTCCTCTGTCCATGAGATTCTCCAGGCAAGAATATTGCCGTGGGTTGCCATGCCCTCCTCCGCCTCCCTGTCTAAAGGGTAGGAGGACCTAAAGGGAGGTCTCCTTTCAGAGCAGTGAAGTGTTCTATATCTAGGTAGCGGCGACGGTTGCCAGACCTCACAAAAATACAGACACTGAAATGTAAGCTTGAAAGCGGTTTAAACGGTGAATTTTATATTAGGTGACTTTTACCACAAAACAAAACCAAATATACATACCTTTGGCATACAACACTCAAGTGGAAACATTTAGAAAGAAGCCGCAGTCTTGACCAGAACAAAAGGACCGTGCCGGGAGGGGCAGGGCACTGCCTCTGAGTGTGCGACCCCGGGACATGCGTTTCTTATCTGCTAGAGGAGGGTGGGGACGATTCCGATTCTCTCCCGTGGGACACAGCCTTCTAAATACCTGAGAACAGTCTCCTCTGACACCAGCACGGGGGGAAGGGGACGGCTCTCCCCACCTTGCAGGAAGGGACAGGCAAGATTCCTTTGGCAGGTCACGCAGCACATTGGGCACCCCCGCTCCAGGGGGAGCATCGGAAGCCAAGCCAAGCGCTCAAGGACGGAGTGAACGAAACCAGGCAGGCTGCGAAGCCACGTAATGTCAATGATCCACATGGCGTCCAGAAGTACTTTCGTCACTCTGCGTAAAGCATGACTTGTAGTCGGAATTCCCCAGTCCCAACCACCACAGCCCTGCATACAGCAGCGAGGCCACCCTGCGTCAGCAGGAGTTCTGTGAACCTCAAGGCGGAGTTCGCCGCTTCCCTGGTGGCTCAGATGGTAAAGAATCTGCTCGCAATGCGGGGGACCTGGGTTCAATCCCCGGGTCGAGAAGGTCCCCTGGAAGAGGGCAGGGCAAGCCACGCCAGTATTCTTGCCTGGAGAATCCTATGGACAGAGGAGTCTGGTGGTCTACAGTCTGGGGGTTGCAGAGAGTCGGACGGGACTGAGCAAATAACACTTGCCACAGGCATCCCTGCCCCCCGCCCCCCCACCCTGTCCCCTCCTATGGGTTCCATGAGCCTTTCTCTCAAGGCTAACTTGAGAGTTCTCAGTTAACTCATGGAGCTAACTCATGGAGCTCTCAGGGGTAAGAAGGTCTCTTCTAGGGTTTGGGGGGCTGAGGCTGTCATGTGAACCCACGGGCAGTGAAGAGAGGAGGTTCCCCACAGCAGCACCCGTCTTTCTTCAGGGTAAAATCTGGAAGTCGTTCACCTGCCTCTGCAGTGAGTCCCTAGGGAGGCTCAGACCTCACTCACCCTTCCAGCATTGGGACAGCACAGAGACACTGGGCTCAGGGCCCCATCAGCCCACCCTGCCTCCCGAGGAGGTTTCCTGGACGGAAGTCCTGCTTCCCCAGAAGGCAACTGCCTGCAGCCCTTGGCACTGACAGGGCTGAGCTAATCTTGAAGGTCCTGGAGAGGCCTCCAGCATGAGAACGCTTTCGTATCTTTCAGACTGCCAGTTCAGAGGGTCTTCCTGCATACACTGATCGATACACTGAGTGTGTGTGTGTGTGTGTATGTGTGTGGTTCCGGCAGCAGGCCCTGGAGAGACCTTGGCAGGGAGGGGCTGCTGACGGAGAAGTGGCCAGCCCACACCCGCCACCAGCTCGGAAGGTGACACCTCGGTCCTGGCAGGCTGGGAAGGGATGACTCACTCTGGTCGTCCAGCGACACAGGGGATTCCCACACAGGTTCCTTCCTGCCAAAAAGAAAGCAAAACTCAGCCTCTGAGGCAGCCATCCGGGAGGTGGCCGGGACAGCCCCAGCAGACCCTGCCAGGGCCTGTATCATCTGCCTGCTCCCTGAGGGCTGGGGCCTGGGGCCTCTGTCCTGCACCTCAGTGGCCCCCAAAGAGGCGTGGGCCCGGCTACAGAGCCAGGTCGATGCTGCCGTGGCTCCTGGCTTTGCTCAGCTCTCCCAAGCAGGCAGGACAGGCCCCATCCGCCGTTCACTGGGCCTGCAGACCCCAGGCAGGGTGCTACCGCTGCATCTCACTCTGCCCAAGGCCGCCTCCCTGGCCCCTGGTGCCTGCTTGGCCACCTGGGCTTTCCTCTCCCGGGTCCTCATCGGCACCCCAGGACACTTCCTAATGCCCATGGCACCTCCGCTCCTCACTGGCACAGCCGGTCCCCTTGGGCATCTCACCTCCCGTCCTTTACACCCGGGCCTCTGGGAGAACAGCACTCAGCCCTGAGGCAGGAGGGTCAACATGGGCCCCCACTTGGGACCCTGGACGTGGGCTGCCCCCCGTGCCTGAAGCTGTCCCCGGAGCAGAGGCCGGAGCTGGTAGAGCCAGCCTCCCGACACAACCCACTCCCTGTCCCGAGAGCTCGGCCCTGAAGGTCACCCCGGAGCTGCAGCTTCTGAAAGGAGCCAGTTTCTCTCTCACTGTGCAGTCACCTGATGGAGGGGGTTCCAGAAAGGCCGGCCTCCAGCCCTGCCCAGAATTCCCCGCCCCAGCGCCAGCCACAGGGGGCTCCCCCCCCCCCCCCCCCCCCGCTTCCCCGCCTGGAAGCGCACTGCCCACGCTGTCCCTCCTCCGAACAACGAGAAAGAAGGGGGTGGTGCTGTCCGGCAGCTGACTTCACAGCAGCCAGTCTGGGAGCAGGGCCGCCCACGCCCAGGCGCAGACGAGGTGCAGAGAGCACCGAGGTAACGGTGTGCGCAGCATCCTCCATAAGCCAAGGTGGGAGAGAAGGGTCTCCATATCCGCTTGTATTTTGTATTCTCCGTAGACTTGGGAGGGATGCAGGAGGAAGTAATTGATATGGTGGGAGGCGGGGAGGGGCCAATTTCTCTGAACACCCACCGTTTTTAAACCACTTCATGGTGGTTTAAACCACCTATTCAAAAACATTTGGTTTTAAACAACAGAAGGTCATTTTGGAAGCTCTGGAAAACACATAAAATTACCAAGAAGTCAAAGATCTCCCCAAATTCCCCCACTTAGAGACAAGTTCCGCCCAGATTCCCCACTCAACACCCACCTCCCTTCAGCCAATGTTAGAAAATGGACCCCACCCCACATGCAGAACCGCAGACCTGGGAGACAACCTCACGTGCAGAATCAAAGGTGCCCCGGATGCCCTGACCATCCCCGGCCTCCGACCACCAGGCCAATCTGGCCCCAGGGCCTTTGCACCAGCCCACAGGTGGCCGCGTGGAGCTACCTTCCTCCCCAGGTGCTGGACACAGCCTGAGTCCTCTAGGGTCTCCAGATAGAGAAGGTCTCTCTCCTGGCGGCCCTGTGTTAAGTGGGCTCCTCCCCCACGCGTGGTGGGACTAGCCTCGTGTGCTCCTGTCCTCCCCCAGATGTGGGTCCCTGGAGGGCAGCGGCCCCTTCCGGCTCAGTGGGGAGCAGTGGTCGGTCCGCGCGCGCCCTCTGCCAGCCTCATCTGGAACTGCGGCCCTGGCCCCTTGACGCCGGTGGGACCTCCTGCCCAGGGGCCTGCACTTGCTTGCTACCTGTAGGGAACTCGCTCCACCGCTTCACTTCGAGCCCCGCAAACCCTAAGATGACTCTGCTCACGCTCAGACCCAGCAGCTCCATGTTGGAGAGGCTGGGGCTGGCCCTCGGGGATCTCCCAGGACCCCTCCACAGCAGACATTTCCCGCCCCACCACGGCCACCCTCCTCCATGGGGCTCCCTCCTGTCCAGGACCCAGCAGTCTACAGCCCAACTGGGACCTGAGACCCTGGTTCTGCCAGCTGTCCACCATCCCTCCTAGCTTCCATAGACCCCAGGCCCATCCCTGGCAGCCCCACCCTCTCCAGCTGGCCCCCTCCCCTCCCCTGACCACCTGCAGAGGCCCTGCACCTGGCTCAGCCTAGGTGGGCCTACGTTCTGCAGCTGAAGGAGGTGGCCGCCAGTGCGCTGGAGAAGTTGGTGGCCTCCTCCACTCCTGGGCCAGCCACTTGCCCTCCAGAGACCACAGCCCACCCTCTGCTGCCACACACCTGGGCTTTGCAGTCCTCACTGGGGATGCCCAACGGACCTTTCAGCTTCCCTTCTCCACAGGAACGAGCGTGTTCAGTGACGACAGTGGCCTGAAAAGAAGAGCTGGTGGTGGGAACGCTGTCTTGCTGAACTTCATCTACACAGTCATGTAAAAAGTGAAAAGCAAATACACTCAGTAAACAGAACAGAAAAGGGGGAAGTGATGGATCAAAACTTTCTTTACATTAACATGTTTTCTCAAAAGAGAGGGGAATGCATATTCCAACACGGCCATTTTTCACGGTAGTAAGTAACATCATAGACCAGTTTCTCTTTTCGAGTCTTAATATCCACAAATTTGACAATTCTTTTGTCACAATCAACCTTTTTCGTCTTGTCATGTTCAATAGACAATCCAGCCACATTTGTCCATCTGTTCTTACTCAGAGGTGACCAAAGAATGCCTTTCATGAACCTTAACAAACTTACGGTAATTTTCTTTCACTTCTCCAGTATTTTTGCCTGGAGAATTGCATGGACAGAGGAGCCTGGCAGGCTACAGTCCGTGGGGTCACAAGAGTTGGAGGTGACTCCAGCCAAAGCTGGAGTGGGGACTGGCCTGTAGGAAGTCCTCATGCCTGTCACGTACATCAATTACCCCAAAGAGGAAGAGGCCTCCAACTACATCTTGGACAGAAGGTGCCTCTACCTAACATCAGGCAGGAGGAAGGAAACTGCCCTAGGCACCCACCCCCACAGCCCAGCCAATGGGAAGCCTCCACTGGAACCCTAGTTCCTCCAAGCATCTTTTTGGTCATCACAGCCCCTGCCAACTCCCCCCTTTTCCTATAACAGCAAGTTCCCCTCCTTGTCGTTCTCTGGATTTGCCTATGGTCTGTCACACTTCTAACACCCTGAATTGCAACTCCTAGGCTTTTCCACATACACTCGCTTTTGCTGGTAACTAAAGCAGACAGCAAAGGGGTTCAAACCCGTTCGAACCTTAGCTGAGTAATGTCAGTGCCTCTGAGCTAGTGAAGGAATTCATAGATTCCATCACTCGTGTGGGGGCTTTATGTACATATGCCCCCTGCGTGCACCTTCACATGTGGAAGTTTGGGGAACGGCCATTACGCTCGGGCAGCCTCCTGTCTTGATGGTTGGAGATGACAGGACAGCGTGCCCTGCTACATTCAATGTCCTGTTCTCCCTGCGTAACTGAAGAGAAGCCTCACATGGATCTGTCCATTAAACCTCTGTAACAGCCTTAAGTGAGAATTTTGCAGGAGGCGTTGCGTTTCTGGCTTTGCCTCTGTAGGAAGACTCTTCCTCCCATGGATGGGAGTGAGCGCCAGGGAACCTGTGATCACCCACTTGCTGAGCAAGCAGGTGTCTGCAATAGCAAACTCCTCTTCCGTCAGTGGTTAAAAGCCTCTGGGAAAGTAGAGACCCAATGGCAGAAAATTAAAGAGCAAGCACGTTGGCTACAGCACTATCGCCTGATAACCAGCTGTCTTTTTTATTTGGCTGGATACCTGCAGTTCTGGGCTCCTGGTTTGGAACCATCTTGCAAATTGGGTTTATTGTATGTTGTTTTTTTTTTTTTAATAACTTATTTATGTGTTTGGTTGTGCTCAGCCTTTGTTGCTGAGCACAGGGTTTCTCCAGCTGCGGGGAGCCGGGGCTGCTCCTGGCTGTGGTGTCCAGGCTCCTCACTGCAGTGGCTTGTCTCCTTGCCGAGAACAGGCCCGAGGGCTCAGGAGTTGCGGTGCACCGGCTCTAGCTGCTCTGTGGCACGTGGAATCTCCCCAGAACAGGGATTGAACCTGTGTCCCCTGCACTGCAGGCAGGTGCTTCTCCACCGCACCACCAGGGAGGTCCCGGCTATGTCGTTTTTAATCCTGCTCAATATACTTGAGTTCTGCATCTATTGTTGGTTGAACTTTTATAAAAATGACACTTCTAATAAGATGATGGCTTCCCTGACAGCTCAGTTGGTAAAGAATCCACTTGCAATGCAGGAGACCCCGGTTCGATTCCTGGGTCGGGAAGATCCGCTGGCGAAGGGAGAGGCTACCCACTCCAGTATTCTTGGGCTTCTCTTGTGGCTCAGCTGGTAAAGAATCCGCCCACAATGCGGGAGGCCCAGGTTTGATTCCTGGGTTGGGAAGATCCCCTGGAGAAGGGAAAGGCTACCCACTCCAGTATTCTGGCCTGGAAAATTCCATGGACTATGTAGTCCATGGGGTCACAAAGAGTCGGACACGACTGAGCGACTTTCACTTTCAATATGATGCTAGCTCAGCACTTCGAAATAATTCCTAGTGCTCATAACCTTGACTAAGCATGGACGTGCAAAAGGAATGCTGCTAGTTCTTCCTGTGACACTCCTCCTTACTCAAATGCTGTCTATCTCATTTGCTTCCTTTCCCTCCAATATGGGAGGTGATGTGGGGCTTCCTTGGTGACTCAGTTGGTAAAGAACCCACCTGTAACGCAAGAGACGGCCTGAGATACAGGAGACCCAGGCTCAATCCCTGGGTCAGGAAATTCCCCTGGAGAAGGAAATGGCAACCCACTCCAGTATTCTTGCCTGGAAAACCCCAAGGACAGAGGAGCCTGGCAGGTTCTAGTCCATAGGGTCGTGCAAGTCAGACGTAACTGAGTGACTGAACCACCACCAACATGGGAGGGACATGACAAGCAGGGAAGGTCCTTGGCACTGAGGGAGAAACCACCGCTATACAGAGATCCTCTTCTTTTTATTTTTTAATATTTATTTGACTACACCAGGGGTTAGTTGCAGCATGAGGACTCTTAGCTGTGGCAGTAGGACCCAGTTCCCTGACCAGGGATTGAACCCGGGCTCCCCACCTTAGAAGCACAGAGTCTTAGCCACTGGACCACCAGGGAAGTCTTCTCATCTTTCTTAAGATTAATTTCTTCGGCTGTGCTGGGTCTTAGTTGCGGCATGTGGGATCTACTTTCCTCACCAGGGATCCAACCTGAGCCCTTTGTACTGGGAACTCGGAGTCTTAGCCCCTGGATGACCAGGGAAGTCCCAAGATCCCAACTCTTGATCACTGATTCTATGACAAAAGATCTTGATGAAAGGGGGAACCGTGGAATTAACTACAGAAACCACACCTGAAGGTGGATTCAGGCTAGGGGGAAGCGCTCACGCCCACCAGGGGTGTCAGTTACTCTAGACAGGAAGAGGTCTCTGCGTACCTCTCCCACTGGGAAGGTGCCTCTACTTACCAGGCAGGAGGAAGGAAACTTCCCTCGGTCCCCCACCCCAAGTACAGCTCAGTCCGGCAGAGATTTCAGCAGTCCAGCCAATGGGAAGCCTCCACTGGCTCCCCAGCTCCTCCTGACTCCTCCTTTTCCCTATAAAAGGAAGTTCCTCCCATGCTCTCCATTTGCCTGTGGTCTGCCACAGCATTCCTCTGTTGTGGAGCATAAACCTACCGGAATGCTACAAACAGAGCATGTCTACGCAAAGCCAGGAGTGCTACCCAAACCAAGGTCAACATTAACTTTGATCCAACAGGTTAAAGAAACGTCTGAACTGTTCTTTCCAGAAAACAATTCTGCAAAGTCATGATGTGGCATTCAATGAGAATACAGCCAAAAATGCAAGCAAAAGCATTAAAGAGGCATTCATTAACTCATAAAGGTTATTTTTCTGAATTTTGTGATGCTTGTGGCACTTATCAATTTTTGACTTATTTTCTCATGATCCAAGACTACCATAAAATAACTGTAAGCATTCGTTATTGTAAAACAGCATGCATTACATTACGTATACATTCATTTTATACTGTAAAATTATGCACACATTATCCAAAATATACATGTTACACAAAAGTATTTGTGTAACTAACTTTGTTTTTTTATAATTTTACGTATTTCCTTGGCGTCCTCCCACAAAACATATTTGCTTCAGGCCCCACCTAAGCCGCACCCTCCCTGGCCCCCACCGTTTGTACCGCCTGGTAATAACTCCAGAGAAACACAACTCCAGCTGGCGGGCAAGGTGACCGAAAAGGCCGGAAACAGGAAGTAACACCAGCGACAGGGAAAGCGGCGAGGCCAGCGCCCCCGCCTCACGTCCGCGCGCCCGCCGTGCCCGCGGGGGCCAGGCCGCGTCCCCGACGACGGGGCGCAGGAAGCCCGCGGCCGGCGCCTTCCTTCCCGCCCGCTTCTCGCACGGAAGCCCCCACTCGCGTTTTTCCCTTCCCCCGAGGACTCCCCCTCACGTCCCGGCCCCCACCCGGTTTCGCGGGCCGCCCCCCCCGAGCCGGGGCGCCCTTGGCCCCAGCCGCCGCCTCTGGCCTCCGCGCCCGCGGCCCCGGTGCCCCTCACCGCCCCGCGCCCGCTCAGCACCCCGGCGGCTCCGGCCCCTCAGCACCTCCTGCCCCCCCAAGGGCTCCCTGCCCGCCTCCTCGCCGCCCAGAGCTCCCGGGCGCCCCCTCAGCACCCCGGCTCCCCTCGCCCGCTCAGCCACCCCGGCTCCCCTCGCCCGCTCAGCCACCCCCGGCTCCCCCGGCCCCCGCAGCGCCCCCCAGCGGACACGCGCCGGGGGCCCCGCCGTCTCCCCGCCCCCCGTCGCGCCCCGCGGGGGCTTGCTTAGACGAGCCGGGCGCGGATTGGCTCCGAGCCGAGGGAAGTACCCGCCCCTCGAGTCGCCGGCCAATGGGAGGAGGGGCGGGCCCGCAGCGGGCGCCGGAAGCGGCCCAGCGAAGCGGGGACGTCGCGTCGCCGGGTCTCGAGCAGCTGCTGCGGAGCCGCCGGTCGGAGCGCCTTCCCTGCCCGCCCCGCCATGGCTGAGAGCGACTGGGACACGGTGACGGTGCTGCGCAAAAAGGGCCCCACAGCCGCCCAGGCCAAGTCCAAGCAGGTGCGGGCGCGGCGCGGGCCTCGGGACCCGAGGGAGGCCGGGGGCGGGGAGTGCGGCCGGCGCCCGACCGGGCACCGGCTGGGCACGGAGAGGGGCCCCGGGGCGGGCCGCGGGCGTCGAGGCGGTTTCGGGCAGTGACACAGGCCCGCGGGACAGGGCCTGCGGGACCCGGGTGGAGGAGGGGAGCGGGCCGAGGCTGTCAGCGAGGACGGTCAGTGGCGGGCCCTGGGAAGCGATCGGACGCGGGCAGGGTTGGCGGGCACTCCCGCCCCGGCGTGTTCTTCCCCCCGTCCGCCGGCTGCCCGGTGCCCGGCCAGTCCGAGGCCGCCCGCGGAGCCCACTGAAGCACACTGCCGGCTGGAGGGAGTCCCTGGTCCCGGGCTGAGTGGCCCGGGACCCAGCATGCTGGTGACCCTGGTGTCCCCTTCTTGCCAGAATAGCTGGCATGCCCTGAGGGGCACTTGGGGCAGACGGTTCTCCGCGAATTCATCCGGGTTCCCCTGTGAGTCGCTGTAAGGGAAGGGGGGAAGGGCAGGTCAGTCTCCAGCCCTGCCCGTTTCTACTCTGGGCAGCCTTGGGCCAGCCTTAGACACGCAGTGCCAGGTCTGGGCCAGGACTGGCTTTGGCTCTGCTGACTAGCATTCATCGACCTGCCCAGGACTTTTCAGTTGGTCAAAACCAAATTCACTCTCTCTCTTTTTTTTTTTCCTAAAGGAACATTAATAGCCACAAGCTAGGAATCATGTGAACAGCTCTAGAAAACGTCTTTGAATATGTCACATTTAGAATGTCCCACAGCCATAGTCTCTAAGGTGTCAGAAGCTTTAAGAAATACATTACATTCACATTCTACAACTGTGGATCAAGGGGTATCGCTGTCTTTGCCAGCGTTTGGGGCGAGGGCTACAGGCTTTGTGTGACGTGCTGTGTTTTATTAGGAGCCAGTTTGGGTGAGGAAGGCCAAACCGGGTCCTCGCTTGACGTTCCTTCTGGCTTTTGCAGGCGAGTCTCGTAGAGAAATCTATTTCAAATGTGGGTTTCTAAACGGACTCACTTGCCCATCTTTTTCAACAGCAAAGTTAGGAGCTCTTTCTGTTTTCTTGAGCATAAGTTTATTGAGAGTTGCCTGGACAGTTGGATGTAGAAGGATTTGTATGACTTTGGCTTAAACCCAGCACTTACTTGTCAGTCCTTGAAAAAGCATCGGGTACTAGGCGTGTAGCAGGGCGCTTCAGGGCATGAGTTCAGAGCCTGACTGCCAGGGCTCGAAAAGCATGAGGCATTATCAGTTGGCTGACAGGCTGACAGTAGCCTAAACTGGGGTTGGCCAGGTACCGGAAAGCTAATTTTGACCAAAACACACTTTCTAATTTTCCAGGCCATCTTAGCAGCTCAGAGACGAGGAGAAGACGTGGAGACTTCTAAGAAATGTAGGTACTCGTATGTCCACATACAGGACCAGGCAGTGGCCAGGTTCCCCGGGCGTTGGGGCGGCTGCTGGCAGTCAGTGCGGCTGCAGAGCTGAGGGGTGTGAGGGTCTTGTCGGAGCAGCAGTGGTTGGCACAAGGCAGGAGGGATCCTTCCACCCACTTCCTGTCGCTGGAAGGAAATCCTGGGCTTAGTGCTCTTAGGTCTGTGAAGTTGTCTCCACTTCGGGTGGCCTGGCTGAGCCTGTCTTCCAGGCTCAGGGCGCCTGTGGGGCCTGGTTCCATTCCAAACCGGCTCCCCTGTGGCATTGCTGCAGACCCTCTCCTCTGCTCTTGCCTTACACGGTCCAGGGGCCGCCGGCCAGAACAAGCAGCATTCGATCACCAAGAACACAGCCAAGCTGGACCGGGAGACTGAGGAGCTGCACCACGACCGGGTGACCCTGGAGGTGGGCAAAGTGATCCAGCAGGGCCGGCAAAGCAAGGGGCTGACACAGAAGGACCTGGCCACGGTGAGCACGTGGGCCCCTCCTCCAGGCCACGGTCGGGCAGGCGTGGGGCTTGGGCCCTGCTCGCCCAGTGACTCGGGGCTTCAGTTTGCTCTTGCCCCGAGACCTCTGAGGGGCCGCATGAGTCAGCTGTGACTTGCTGAGCTGCGTCTGCTCCGGCCCTGGGCCCGTGCATGGCCGCACGGAGCCTGAGGCCCTCCCCTGGCTGTGTCCGTCTCCCACCACTGCCTGGAGCTAACAGACAAACACACGTTCTCTCTAGAAAATCAATGAGAAGCCGCAAGTCATTGCGGACTACGAGAGTGGCCGGGCCATTCCCAACAACCAGGTTCTGGGCAAGATCGAGAGAGCCATCGGTAAGTGTCCTGCTCACCTTTGCTGCCTGACCAGGCGCAGGGTGGCTGCCCCTCCTGGGTGCAGTTGGTGAGGAGGGTGCAGGAAGGCCCCTGGAGCCCCAGAATTCTCCAGAGCCTGAAGAACATTCACAGGAGCACGCAGTGTCTGGGCGACCCTCCCCGCCACGACTCTGCACACCCCCCCCCGTGCCGCCCACCCAGCATTGGCAGCAGCGTGGCTCCTGGAGCGGAGGCCTGGTCCTGGGAGGGGCCATCCTCTCCCCTTGAAGAGGGGCAGACACATGCTCTTTACAATCAGAGTGAGAACTAGTCCTGGGGTGGGTGAGAGCCCAGGGCCAGGATGGCACTCCCCACCCCCTCCAGAGGAAGGGAGCCAGTGCCCCAGGGTGAATGGGGGCACTGCCGTCTGCGAGTTGGTGGGTTCGGAGGCTGAGGAGCTGCCTTGTGCCTTGAAGTCCAGAGTGGGAGCTGCAGTGGTCAGTGGGGGCCCATGGCTCTTTCAGGCCTCAAGCTCCGGGGGAAGGACATTGGGAAGCCGATCGAGAAGGGGCCAAGGGCGAAATGAACATAAAGCCTCGAAATCAGTGCGTTCCAGCTGATCTCACCCGGCTGGTCCCCTTGACCACCGGCACGGCTCTCTCCACGCGGCCGAGCGGAACACGGGCGGGAGCCCTGCCCAGGAACCCCTCTCCTCGTACCTGCTGTCTAACTACAAACAAAACCTTGCAAGGTGTTTGCTTCTGATTTTTTCCTCCCTGTCCGCGGCCCTCAGTGGGGTGCGGAACACGGCCTTCCTCTCCCCCGGGGTCCATCCCACTGCGGGTGTGGCTCCGGGGAGCTGGCGGGGGGAGGGTGGGTGGTCACTGTCTGGGAGAGGAGCTGTTTCTCCAGCCTGGCTCGTAGAGAAGCTAATAAAGTTTGTTCCCTTCCTGCTGGTGGTGGATCCTTGCCCCCCACTCTCCGCTCTGGTGCCTGCAGCGCCCCCTCCCTCCGGCCCCAGTTGGGCAAAGGGCTGTCTTCATGAGGCACCGCGAGGGAACTTGAGCGGCTGGGACGGTGCCTCTGCAAGCTGTCTCTCGTCACCTCTGCTGGGACAGTGGGCATCGGTCAGCCTCTGGGCATCAGACCTTGGTGCCCCTGGTCACATCCTTGCCTGTGGATCCCAGTGGGCTCCGGTGGCAAGGTGGCGCCCCCTGGGCTGGAGGTGTGGCCTTCACACCCTCCAGGACGGCCATGCCTGGAGGCCTCCCCAGAGTTGGGTGGGTGGTGTCTGAGTCTCCTGTATATAAGATCAGAACCTGGGACTGTCCCTGGGTTAGAAAGACTCTGCTCCATTTTATTATGCGAGGGTGGCTTGTGGGTAGGGATTTTGACCGGGGAAGGGTGGACACGGGGACCTTGACCCTGGGATGGCGGACACAGGGACCTTTATTGGGGACTCTGGACAGATTAGAGCATTCCGCCACTAGTCCAGCTCTGGGCCACCTTGGATCCTGACAAGTGTCTGCCCCTGAGTCTGTCTCCTGAACCTGTGGGGGTTTCCTTTTATCAGATACAGAATTGCCCAGTGAGGTGGGGCCTGGGTGGGTTCCTCTGGCCTGGGCTGGGGCAGTGGCTTCTTGGGGCCCCACTGCATCTGCCTCCTGCTGCCTTGAGCCCCTGGCTGTCTCCTGAGCCACTGAAGCACTGAAGCCCACAGGAGGGGCCCCCAAGCACGGCCCCTCTGGCAGATTGGATCGGGTCTGGGGAACTGCCCTTCCTGCTGAGGGGCAGACCCCGGCCGGCGGGGGGATGTTCCTTGTGGGCTGCAGCTTTTATTGCTGGGGTAAGGACCACACTTGGGCCTGTGGGTACAGCCCCTCTGAGGGTGATGGACGCAGGGGCTCAGTGTATTGGGGGGGACAGGTGTTGGTCCCTGGGCCGGGGTCCCAGTGGCGGGTGAGCTCGTGTGAGGAGCTGGGGTCTTCTCTGGGTCGTCTACTGGTCGGTGGTGACCGATGCTGGCAGGGTGACACGGTCCTAGGAGGAAGGGGAGGAGCTTAGTGGCCCCTGGGGCCCTGTGCACTGCCAGGCTGAAGGCGGGGCTCAGCACACAGCGACCCCGGCTCCCGCCTGCCACCCCCACCCAGGGCTCCTACCGCATTGAAGAGAATGTTGTCAAAGCCGGGGGCCACAGCGTCCATCTCGCCCCAGGAGGGGCAGCCCCCCTTCTTCTGCAGCCAGCGCCGGCCCGTGACCCCAAGCAGCAGCAGCAGCACGAGGAGGAGGAGGGCGCCAGCGACCATGGCCGGCACCAGTGCGGCCACTGCCCTGTCCCCTGTGGGCCGCAGAGCGCGTGACCCGGGACCCCAGTCCTTTCTCAGCCCCACCCAGGGTCGAGGAGGGTGCCGGCACGGCTGTCCCCATGGCCTGAGGTTTCCAGGTCCCCTCTGAAGTCACCCGTCACGGGCTGAGGCTGGGCCCTGGCAGGCAGGGGGCTGCACACCCCGGGGGTCATGGCCCCAGGCTGGACACCCCCTTTGTCATGAAGTCTCAGCCATCAGCGAGTGCTCTGACAGGAGGGTGGCCGTGGTCTCTGGCCTGACTGAGAGCAGGAGCACAGCGGGCAGAGGCCGGGGGGGGCACCCCGCTCCTGGGGGGAGAGCTGGGGCCCTGCAGCGAGGGTGGGGTGGTGCCAGCCAGCCCGGTGGCTCTCCTGGTCCCTCAGGCGAGGGCGTGACGCCCCGCCCCCCCACCCCCCGAGGTTGGCAGAGGCTCTGCCCTGGAGCAGGGCCGGCCCACTGGGCAGGGCTTACCCTGGCTGGGTGTAGGCAGCTGGCACCGCTGCCCAGCCAGATACTCAACGTCGTCCAGGGCGATGGGCCCCAGGGCCGGCTGGCCGCCCAGCGTGGCTTCAAACACGATCTGACGGGAGGGAGAGGAGGCTGCGTGGGCCGGGGAGGGGGTGGAGCCGCCCGAGGGCTCCCAGGTCTGTGCGCCGCCTCACCTGGAACTCCGCGGCGCTGGCCACGTCCACCTGGCCCTCCAGCCACTGATGCCGCTGGCGCCCGCCCGCGCGCCACACGGCCAGCTGCCCCTGCACGCTGCTCAGGAGGACCCTCAGCTCGCCCTGGTCTGGGAGCAGGGTGTCAGGGGGGTCAGGCCAGGCACAGGGGGGCGCCCCTGCACCCCCCTCCACCCACACCCCCACCCCAGGGCTCCGGCCACTCACAGAAGTGCTCAGGGAAGCCCATGTGGTACCAGAAGCGCAGGCAGGAGGCCGCAGTGGGGGGCAGAGGCTGGCTGATGAGCCCGGCCGCTCGGCCCCCTGGGCCCAGCACGCTGGTCTCAAAGAGCGCAAAGTGGCCTGGGAACGAGAGGGCACGTGCCCGTGGACCTGATGGAGCCTGCGCCCCGAACTGTGGCCTCCGACCCCGCCAGGCGCCTGTGTGGGCAGGGCTGGGGTGAGGCGTGCATGGCTCCGGGGCCCCTTCCCGCCTCAGACCCACCTGCCTCTGTGCCCAGGGTGTGGTCCACGGGGGGCTGGGGGTAGCGGGAGGGCAAGGCCCCGCTGCTCCAGTCCCAGCTGTACCCGCCCAGGCCGGGCCGGGGCACATGGTTCCAGCCACACAGACCAGCCTCGAAGTCACAGGAAGCTGTAAGGGGCTGGCCGTGAGGGTGCTGCCCCACGCCCTCCACCCCTGGGGCGCCGCCGCCGCGGGGTGTGGAGGTCAGGCCGGCCATCGTGGGGGCGGCAGGGAGCTGGGACCACCAGGATCCGGGCCACGGGCTCCCACCTGGCAGAGGGCAGGGCCCGTCCTGGAGGAGCAGGTCGTCCAGCGCCAGGTAGGAGTGGTCCACGCCGGCGGCCACCGCCTCGAACACCACCTGGGGGGTACCGGGTGGGGGTCGTGCCTACTGCGCCCTGCACAGCCCTTGGGGTGAGGAGGGCCCCCTACTGCACTCACCCTCCAGGCCTGCCCGGCCTGCACGTCCACGCTGCCCAGGCGCCAGGCGGCCCCTCCGCGGGAGCTGACGCTGAGCACCTGCTGCCTGCCAGCCTCCTCCACGTGGACCCTCAGGGTGCCTGTCACCGAGCAGCTAGCCCCGTCAGTGCGGCGGGGGACTGCCCGCTCAGGCCCTGCGGTGGGGGGGTCCCAAAGGCCTCTGAGGGGACCCCACGGCCCCGGTTCCTAGCCGCCCCTCACCTGGGTTGCGGAGGCTCAGGTGATACCAGAAGGTCAGGCAGGTGGGCTGCAGCAGGGGCCGGTGCTCCTCCGAGGTCAGCAAGGCCACATGGCCACGGGGCAAGGCCTGCGGGCTCATGTCCACCACCATGTAGTGCCCTGGGGGGTGGCAGGGTCAGCCTGCTAGCCGCTGCCCCTCCCCTCCCCACCTGCACCCATGTGCTCGCCGCCCCACCCCAGCGGGCACCCTGAGCCGTCTCCGTGGTGTGGTCAGCGTGGGGGCCCCACGAGGCGTTGGCCTGGCGTGTCCAGAGGCCCCGGCCCCCTGTGGAGAAGCCGCAGGCCGAGTCCTCGAAGGAGCAGCGCCGGGGGGCCCAGCAGGGCCCGGGCCGCAGGGCCACGTCGTCCAGTGCCATGCTGCCGAGGTACCCGTCCCGGAGGCCCTCAAACAGCAGCTGGGGGGCAGAGAGCAGTCAGCCGGCTGGGGCCTCGCCTCGCCCACCGTGCCCGCGCCCGGGGCCTCACTTGGTACTTGGCGCCCGCATCCGGCTGGTGGTGGAGGGTGGCCCAGGCCTCGTGCCAGCGGTTGCCGTGGGTGCCAGACCGCGACCACAAGGGCGTTTCTGCCGCCCCTTCTCGCCTCATCGCCAGGCGCAGAGTCCCTAGATGCAGGGGGTTGGGAGGGGACGAGGCCCTAAACCCTGCCTCTCATCCCCTCCTGGGCCCCCCAGGGGGCAAGAGGCAGGACTCGGGGCCGCCATGAGGCTCCCATGAGGCCCTGCCCAGCTGGGGGCCTCACCGATCTGGGGACCGTAGAGGTGGAACCAGAAGGAGAGGCACTCCTGAGGGGCTGTGGGCGCCTGGGGCTGGGTGAGCAGGTGGGCAGCGGGGCCCTGGGCGGGGGGGTCCGTGGGGTCCAGGAGCATGAAGTGGCCTGCGGGGGCATGAGGGGCTGGGCTGCGGGCCCAGGCTGGGGGGGCTCAGCCCCGCGCTCCCCTCTGTCCCCGGGAGGCAGGGTCTAGCAGCCGCCCCCAGGGCACCCCGCCTTACCTTGGCCTGTGGTGTGGTCGTACTTCGGGCCACGGCTCTTGACCCGGTTCCAGTGGGCATCTGTGAGGTGGCCGGTGTGCCAGCCACAGGTCCCCCGCTCAAAGTTACAGGAGACCTCTGGGGGCGGGCAGAGGTGGGTGAGCACCCCCGACAGCCCTCCTGAGTGCCAAGACGGTGGGGGAGACTGGCTCCTGGAGAGGGGCTCCCGGGGGCCCCTCGAGGAGGCCTGGGTGGGGGCCGGGCGCCCGGGGAAAGCACCTGAGTCTTCCTCAGCAACTGCCGCAGGACTGCAGTCCGTCAGGGTCATGTCATCCACCCCTGCGCCCTGCTGACCGGGGCCGTCCGGCTCCACCAGCCCGACAAACTCCAGCTTCACGGGGCATGAGGGAGGAGGCCATCAGGCCAGGGCCGGCTCCGCAGGAGCCCCTCTCTGCCCCAGGCCACGCACCTCACCCGGAATGGCCGGCGGCGAGCCCCGAGAAGGACCCTGTCCACCTTCCAGCCCCCAGCATTGCTGCCTGGGGCCTGCCACACCAGCTCTCGGCGGCTGCCCTCCACCACGACCAGCTCCAGGAAGCCTGGCGAGGGGTCACTGTGGGCAACCCGACCTGCCCCCATCCCTCTGACCCCCACACTCCCCCAGGATGGGGCAGAGGGCCCAAAGGGACGGTGGTACCTTGGGGGTGACTCTGAAAATAGTAAGCCAGGCGGAGCTCACAGTGGGGGCCCGAGGGGCCCAGGGTGGGTGTGAGAACCCGGGCCTCCTCGGTCAGCTGCCCCCAGGCCCTCTGCACTGCCAGGAAGTGCCCTGGGGAGAGCAGGCCTCAGAGCCGGTTCCTCCCAGGGACCCTGACTCAGCGCCCTCCCTAGGGAGAGGGGGCAGCCCCCAGGCGAAGCCTCACCAGCAGTCCTGTGGGCATCCGAGCTGGGCCACCCCCTGTCCGGGGCCGGGAGGCGCGCCCACTGCAGCCGCCCCACGCTGGCGTCCTCCCAGCCTCCGCCCGAGGGTGACTCGAAGTCCGTGGTGCCTGCAAGGGCAGGGGGCATGGATGGGCCCAGGGCCTCGCCAGCTGCTCCCAGAGGAGAGGGCCAAAGGGAGGTGAGGCCCCCGGCCCGCTCACCGCACTCCTGCTCGTCCTCGCCCCCCGGGCACTGCTGCTGGAAGTCACACAGCTGCTCCAGGGGGACACACAGGTCCCCACAGAAGAAATGTCCGGGCTCACAGAAGTTCCGAGGCCACAGGCTGGACGGCTGGGGCCAGTGGCCTGGGGGCCAGAGCCCCGGAGGTGGACCGGCCAGCTCTGTGGGCCGGCGTGGCGGTAAGGTGGGTTGGCGGGGGCTGTGCTTCTCCCGGGGTTGGGGGTGGGGGAGTCCAGCAGGCTCACCTGTGACCGGCTTGCAGTGGTCAGACAGGATGAGGTCATCTAGGCCCACGACGCCCCCCGGGCCTGTCTGCCCAGCCAGGAGGATCTGGGGACGGACGGGGTCGGGGGTGCCCCAGCACCCCTCTGTGATCCCCAGGCCGGCCTGCCCCCCCGATTCCTCTCCCCAGAATCCACACCTCATCCTTGCCTCCTGCTGGACACCCAGCCCTTCAGGGGCATCTCTGCAGGGAGCCCCTCCGCTCCTCTGGCCTGCCCTCCTTCTGAGATGGTGGAGGGGCCTGCATGGGACTCCCCAAGGGGCCCCGGACCTCCCCGCCTCCCCCCACGATGCTGCCCTCGCCAGCCTCACCCGAAAGGGGTGCTTGCTCTGGATGTCAACTCGGTCTCGGACCCAGGCGGCCCCCAGCTCCCCATGGCGCCTGCGCAGTAGGACGGGGGTCTGGGGGGCCGCAGGGCTCCCCGTCTGTAGGAACACCTGGAGGCAGCCAGCCTCAGACCCGTGCAGGTAGTGATAGAAGACGAGCTGGGAGGGGACCGCACACAGTCAGCAGAGACGCCGCGGGGCCTGGGCAGGCAGGACAGCGCCCCACGCCCCGCACCCGCTCACCGAGCAGTTGTAGGGGGCCGAGGCCTGGAGCTCAGGGCTGGAGAGGACCGCTGGGTCGCTGGGCTCGGCCACAGATGCGAGAAAGGAGCCTGGGGAGACGGCAGGCTGGGCTAGGGCGGCGGGCGTGGCGTGGCGGCGGGCGGGCGGGGGCGTGGCCGAGTCTCCGGGCCTCACCCTGCGCGCTGTTCCTGGTGTGGTCACCGCGTGGCCAGGCCGGGGGGCCGGGGCCGCCAGCACTGCGGTTCCGGGTCCAGCCCTCCGAGTGGTTCCACAGGCCGAGGCCCATCTCAAAATCGGTGGCTACGTAGTGTCCTAGGGGGCAAGGGGGCTCCGGCTGCCGAGCAGGGCCCCCTCCCTGGCCCGCCGCCACCCAGGCCTGTGCTCACGGCCCCCGCTCCGCGGACGTCAGCTGTCTCAGCCTCCGAGGGACGGTGCCAAGGGCTAGCCCCCCGTCCCACTCACCGCAGGGGGCTGCGTCCTCATCCGAGCTGTCCCCACAGTTGTCCTCCCCGTCACACAGCTGGGGGGGCTCCACGCAGGCCTCATTCCGGCAACGGTGGTGCCCCAGGGGGCAGTGCACCTGGGGGGCTGGGGGCAGGGTTAACCCCTCACACACCCCAAGTCCCCAGGCGGGGCCGCTGACCAGGGCCTCCTGCTGACCCCCTCCCTCCTCCAGGCGTGGCCCCACGGCCAGGGGACCTTACTGGGCAGCCCGCAGCGCCAGAAGGCCACGTCGTCCAAGGCCACGCTGCCCCTGTGGGTGGCATTTCGTGTGGCAGAGAAGGTCACCTGGAGAGAGCAAGGTCCCTGGTGTGTAAGTCAGGGCTCAGACCCGCCCCGCCATACCCACCATCCCGAGTGCCCATCTCACCCTGAAGTCACCCCGGATGCGGCCCGTGGGCACCACCAGCTCCTGCCAGTATGGGCCCCAGGGCCCTGCACTCCGCCACAGGGTCAGTGTCTCCGCACCGTGGGTCAGCTCCAGCCGTAGCTCGGCCACATCTGCAGTGAGGGGTCCTGGGGCAGCTCAGGCCCCAGGCCTCCCCCAGGCCAGTGGCTGTGCCCACCCCAGAACCTCTGCCCACCCTGGGGGTGCCTTGCCATCTCTGCGCCCCTCTCCTTGGGTCACCTGCCTCGGGTCAAGGGTACGGGGCACGCACCTCCTGAGGCCGCATGGTACCAGAGCCTCAGCTCACAGGTGGGGGCGGCCTCGTGCAGGAGGGGGGAGCGCAGGGCCGCGGTGGCCGTCTCTCTCCCACGGTGTGTGCCGACTGCCGTGTACCAGCCTGGCCAGCCGAGAGGTCAGGAGATGGGGCGGGAGGCACAGAGGGGTAGGGACAGCGTGGAGCCCCGCCCGGGCCTCACCGAGGTCAGTGCCCAGAGTGTGGTCCGCGCGCGGCCCCGGCCCCTCTGGCGAGGCCCCCGCCCGGTCCCGGAGCCAGCGGTAGCCTGCGGTGCTGATGTCCTGCCAGCCACAGGAGTCCTGCTCGAAGTCGCAGGTGAAGGGGGCGCCCAGGCTGGGCGAGACCCCGTGATAACCTGGGAGGCAGGGCGTCAGGTGGGGTGGCCGCAAGGGCTGGCCCCGCCACTGCCCCTCTGCCCCGGCTCACCGCACTGTGCCTCGTCGGGGCAGCCCCTGCAGTCACACACGAAGTTGCACACGGCCTCACGGGGGGTCCTGCAGTGGTTGGGGACCCAGGCCCAGCCAGGGCACCCTGCTGCCAGCAGAGACAGCCAGGTGGCCCGGGATGGTGAGGCCCCACTGTTCCGCAGCCCAGAGACCCCTCAGAGTGGGGCATCCTGGGACATTTGGGGGCCGGGCCGGGAGGTCGTGCAGGGAGGGGGCCAGAAACCCATGGAGAATTGCCCCGGGGGGAGGGGTCCCTGTCAGGGCCCAGGAGGGCATGTCTGGCCCTGGAGAGGCCGGCTGTGTCAGGATGGGGTGCGTGGGTATGCGAGGGACCGGGGATCCCCGACGTGGGTCCCTCCCTGGAGAGGAGAACCGGAGTCCAGTACGACTCCAAAGGGGCTGTGGCAGGGCGGCCCAGGCCCCCTCAGGCTCTACCCAGGTGGAGCAGCCGACGAGGGTCTGTCTTCAGGGACCTCTCGCCTTGGAGCCTGGGTGGAGACTGGGCCAGGGCGGGCTGGACTCCGGTCTCGACCCCAGCGGGGCCATCCCCAGGACCCCAAGGGCTTGCCTGGCGTCCCCACGGCAGCCGTCCTGGGCCCGCGTCCCTCCTTTCCTGCAGACCCAGCAGCCGGGCCCCGGACAGTCCTGCTTCAGGAGCCGGGCCTGGCGACTCACCCAGCAGCACGACCATGGCAGGCAGGAAGTGGCCGCGCAGAGGCATGGTCAGGCCCGAGGCAGGGAGGCCTGGGGCCGTGTGTACCCTGGCTAGCTGGTGGGGACTCTGCTTGGTTATCAGCCCGAGGCCCCGCAGGCAACTCTGCTCTGACTGTGGACCCGGCTCAGCCGTTTCTGTATCTGCAGCCCCTCCCCTGGCCCCACCCTGTGCTGACAAGGACAAACATCTGGCTGTAAACGCATCCAGGAAGAGAGGCCCCGGCCCAGGGGGGCTCCCACCTGCCTGGCCCCTTTTGGCCGAAGGTCAGGCCTCTGCCACGGTGCCTGCTGCTGCCCAGCCCTGTCTGGTGGAGGCCCCACTGGAGACGGCACTGAGTGACACAGGCCTCGGCCGCTTCTTCTGGGGTCTCTGGTTTTGCAGAATTCAACTCAGCCGGGCAGGCGCCCAGCTTGTGGAAACCCTGCACTTGGCTTGAGTTCCCTGCACAGGGAGGGGGCAACCCTAGCAACCAGGGGCGTCGTCCCTTCCCATCACTCAGCCTGTGGGTTCCTCTTCACTTGGTCACTTAAAAACGATGACTGTTTTCTCGTCAACAAGTCTCCGAGCAGTGTGGTGTGGGCTGGGCGCAGCCAGGCACAGGGGCCAGAGGAGCCGAGGGGCTCTGGGCCGTGTGGCACTGACTCCAGCGGGGGATCTGGAGCCAGGTGCTGCCCAGTTTATCACCGTCCAGCCTTGGGAGCTTGCCTAACCTGAGCCTGTTTTCTCATCTTTAAAAGCGTGACAATGGCTCCTGCCTGGAGAGGCTCCTGTGAGGGCCCTGGAGCCCAGAGGAGGCGGGCACAGCGAGATGGATGCCTCTGCTCCCCACAGCACCAGGAGGAGGGTCCTGGGAGAGGGGCTCCAAGTGTGACACCCGGTTTACTTGAAGCAGGAGCCTGTGGCAGTGGGGCCTGATTCTGGAGTTGAGGGCCCGTAGACCACCCTACTCGTGACCTCAGTCAGCAGTGGCCAAGACAGGGGTTGCTGGTTCCCCCCCTCCATACTGGGAGGGGCCCCCGCCTCTGCAGGCTGGAGGGACTCAGCCCTAGCTCCTTGCGTAACGGCTTGTCAGGCCTCTTCCCAGATGACCGTGGGGACGGCAGGTGCATGGAGAAGCAATCAGGCCATAAACGGGGGCAGCGGCCAGGGCCCCCTTATCAGACCCCAAAGGGCTGAGTGTGCACCGCCGCTCCCTGGGCCCCCGGGGTAGATCCGGGTGAGGGGCAGCCTCCAGCTCTCGGCCACCCACCCACTGTAGCTGCAAGTACAGAGAGGCGAGCTGAGAACAGAGACGCCAAGACACAGTGCTCAGGGAGCAGTGGAGCTGACGATGCTTTTAATTCTCCTGAGAGGGAACCCCAAGCACCGAGGCCTGGCCAGGGTGGCAAAGTGCCAGGGGGTGCAGTCCAGCCCCTTAGGAGGGGTCTTGAGGGCAGAGTTCTGCGTGGGCTGCTGGACGGAGCAGGCCTCGAGTAGGCCTCAGTAGCCGTCGTCAGCCCACGTGACCTCGTAGTCCGGATACTTGGCTTTGATCTTCTCAGTGGAGACAGAGTGCTGGGCCCGACCGTAACCCTGAAGGAAGAAGGTGGCTCTCACACGCCCGGTCCTGGCTCCGGGGCCCCCCAGGCAGCAGGGACACCAGGAGCCAGCAGGGGAGGAGGCTGTCATTCCCCTAGCCACCCGAGCCACTCTCCTGGGGAAGTGTGGCCTCCAGGGTGAGCCAACCTTGAGGGAGGGCCCTCCAGCCAGAGGCCGAGCCGGCTCTGGGTGCCCCATGACCCCGCAGGTAACGTGGTGAAGGCAGAGGCAGGCACCCGAGCTCCAATGCAGCACTGGCAGCCTTGAAGCGCTGGAGGACAGCGGCTTGGCCAGGCCTTCGAGGCCATAACAGCATGCAGCCCATGGGGGTGGGGGGGGGCAGTGGCTCCCTCCCACCCCAAGTGTTTCCTGTGTCATGCCGCGTGGAGACAGGGAGGCTGCGGGCCCCGGAGGCAGGGCTCTGTGGCTGAGAAGGGCCGGGTGTTCTCCAGCCAGGACCACGGCCCTCAGCTGTGGGCTCACCATGGAGTAGCCGTACACGTGGATCTTCCTGTCCTGGCTCTGGTGGGAGATGCGCCCGCCCCCCAGGCACTCGCAGTCATAGCCCTTCTTCTGCATCTCGCCTGATACCTTGTCGTAGATGTCGGCTGGAATGGGGAGGGTGGCTCAGCACTAGCCAGGGTGGAGGGGGTCTGAGTCCCCCCTGAGCTCCCCCAGCTCTAAGCAGCCCCTGCCCCCAGGAGAGGAGACCCTCTGAGATGGGAGGAATGGGAGGAGGGGGTGCTCCCGGCCAGGGGTACAGGGACTAGGAGGGAGGGGTCGGGCTACGACAGCCCCTCGTCTCCAGGACAGTCTGGGTGCCTCCTGACCTAAGCCAGCCGGTGAGGAGAACCCGGCACAGGATGCACCCCAGCCCCGCTCCGGCCCCGCCCACAGCGCCAGAGCCCCGCCCCCGCCACGCCGACCCGCCCACAGAGCCCCGAGGCCCCGCCCCCGGCCCGCAGCCCCGCCCTCACCGTGGTACTCGGCCCACTTGTAGCCGCGCACGATCTCTTTGGTCTCCCGGGCCGGGGCCCCGGAGGGCGGCGCCGCGTGGACTCGAATCAGCACATACTTGAAGACGCCGTCGGAGTCGATGTCCACGTCGGGGATCTGAGCGAGGCCCGCCGCCGCCATGTTCCCGCAGCGCGCTCGCCCTGCGGCCCGCGGCCCTGCCCCACGCGACCCCGGGCTGCGCGGACCGCGCGGGGAGGGCGGGGCCTGGAGGCCGCTGGCCAATCCCGCGGGGGCATGCTGCCCGGGCCGAGCGCCTCAGCCAACCGTACGGCCAGCCGGCGGCACAGACGGGCCAATCGCGGCCCAGCTCCTTGCAGCGTGGTGACCGCGCCGGCTCCCCTTACAGGCGAACGAGGAGCCGGGAGTGGGTGCCGATTCCTTTCAGCCCACGGAGAAGGCCCTTCCCGAGGGTCGGGGGCGGCTGACGGGCCCCTCTGGGGGGAGTCTGGGCGGCCCACGAGGCCCGAGGGGCGCGCGCTGGCCCTGACTCCCCCCACAGACCACGCGCTCTGCCCTCGGCTTCCCCCGGGTCCCCGCAGCGTATCTGAGGGCCTCCCGCCCGGGTGCTCCCCCTGCCGTCCCGCGGTTTCCCGCCCCCGTCCCCCACCGAGCCCCACGGCCTCCCCGAGCCCCTCACCCCACCCAAGTCCCCACCGAGCCCCACGGCCTCCCGCCCCTCACCCCACCAAGTCCCCACCGAGCCCCCACGGCCTCCCGCCCCGAGTCCCCACCGAGCCCCTCGGCCTCCCGCCCCGAGTCCCCACCGAGCCGAGCCCCTCGGCCTCCCGCCCCGAGTCCCCACCGAGCCCCACGGCCCCACCCGCCCCTCACCCCCGCCCAAGTCCCCACCGAGCCCCTCGGCCTCCCCGCCCCGAGTCCCCACCGAGCCCCTCGGCCTCCCGCCCCCGTCCCCACCGAGCCCCTCGGCCTCCCGCCCCCGTCCCCACCGAGCCCCTCGGCCTCCCGCCCCCGAGTCCCCACCGAGCCCCACGGCCTCCCGCCCCCGTCCCCACCGAGCCCCACGGCCTCCCGCCCCCGTCCCCACCGAGCCCCTCGGCCTCCCGCCCCCGTCCCCACCGAGCCCCACGGCCTCCCGCCCCCGTCCCCACCGAGCCCCTCGGCCTCCCGCCCCCGTCCCCACCGAGCCCCACGGCCTCCCGCCCCTCACCCCACCAAGTCCCCACCGAGCCCCACGGCCTCCCGCCCCGAGTCCCCACCGAGCCCCTCGGCCTCCCGCCCCGTAGTCCCCACCGAGCCCCTCGGCCTCCCGCCCCGAGTCCCCACCGAGCCCCACGGCCTCCCGCCCCTCACCCCACCAAGTCCCCACCGAGCCCCACGGCCTCCCGCCCCGAGTCCCCACCGAGCCCCCTCGGCCTCCCGCCCCCGAGTCCCCACCGAGCCCCTCGGCCTCCCGCCCCGAGTCCCCACCGACTCCCTCGGCCTCCCGCCCCCGTCCCCACCGAGCCCCTCGGCCTCCCGCCCCCGTCCCCACCGAGCCCCACGGGCTCCCGCCCCGAGTCCCCACCGACTCCCTCGGCCTCCCGCCCCCGTCCCCACCGAGCCCCTCGGCCTCCCGCCCCCGTCCCCACCGAGCCCCTCGGCCTCCCGTCCCCGTCCCCACCGAGCCCCTCGGCCTCCCGCCCCCGTCCCCACCGAGCCCCTCGGCCTCCCGTCCCCGTCCCCACCGAGCCCCTCGGCCTCCCGCCCCCGTCCCCACCGAGCCCCTCGGCCCCGCCCGTCCCCGTCCCCACCGAGCCCCACGGCCTCCCGCCCCCGTCCCCACCGAGCCCCTCGGCCTCCCGCCCCCCGTCCCCACCGAGCCCCACGGCCTCCCGCCCCGAGTCCCCACCGAGCCCCTCGGCCTCCCGCCCCCGTCCCCACCGAGTCCGAGCCCGCCTCTCTCCGGCCTCCCACTCCACGTTGTTCAGTGGTTTCCCACCCGTTTCCGAAGGCTCGCCCCCCCACGCCTCCGAAAATCTCCAGCGTCGCACCCACTCTTCTGAACGAAAAAACGAGGCAGCGGTGGCTACATTCGAGTTATATTTTCCTTGGTTCGAAAGCGCTCCCCCTCTGGAAGTAACCCCAGTCCAGGGTCTTTCCTGGACGGCGCGTGGGGCCGAAGGCGGAGGCTCCTGGGCGAGGGGCGCTGCGGCCGGTTTGTGAGGCCGCGAAGGCGGGAGGGGCTAAGCGGGGCGCGTGGCCGGTGCGAATGCGCGGAGCCGAGGCAGGCGCGCAGGCAGGTGGAGGAAATAGATCATGGGGAGATGGGCGCAGGTGCACAGTCGGGGGTGAGGACCGCGATCGGAGGTGGGGGGTGGGGGCCCCACAATTTAATTGAATCGATGCCTCACCCCCACCTGACCCTGACGGGGGGCTGGGGCTTCAGGGGGGCCCTTGCGGGCGTCGGGCCTCGCCCTCTCGGGCCAGGGCCAGCGGGCACCCCACTACGAGAGCGGGGATAATGGACACTGGAGCGTGCACTCCCGGGGCCGGGAGCCCGGCCGCCAGCCTCAAGCGTCCAGCCCGCCCCACAAGGGGCGGCCAGAGCGAGCTAGCGCGCGGGCGTTCGCGCAATTGCGCCCCCCCCACGCCTCTGACAGACCGCCGCCCCTGCTCCCATCCACGTGTTCCCTGCCTTTCTCGACTGGAGACGAACCTCCTCCTCGGTCCTCCCTAGGGCTACGGATCGGGCCCCAGCTGGAGGGCCTCCTGGGCCGCTCGCGCTCACTCAGCCTCTGCACCTGCTCCCGCCTACCTGTGCGGTCAGGGCCGCTCTGGCGCACGCCTGGTGCCATCTGCCAGGTGAGAGCAGGTAGCCCGACCTATGCCCTGCCGGTTCTGAGCTCTGGCCAGCGCCCCTCCCTTCTGTTTCCCCGGCCCAGGACCCCCTCTCCTCTGGCTGGGTGTCTTGTGCCTCGGTTGAGGACCCTCCCCCAAGTACCCCTTCACTGCTGCTTGCCCTAACCCCTGCAGCTGGGCAGGCAGCGCTGTCAGTGAACCGAGGTCCGACCCAGTAGGGGCGGGGGCCCCACGCAGGTCCCCGCCGGCCCTGCCTGTCCACCAGGCCAGGACGTGCTCGGGATGCGGACACACCGAGACCAATCAGCGTGTCTGTCCTCCAGAGAGGAAAAGCCTCTGAGCAGAGTGCATCCCAGACCACAGGAAGCGGGTGGGGCGGGAGTGGTGTTTAAAGGGACAGGACTAGGCTTTGGTCAACTCGGGCTCCTGGACCACGGCGAGCCGCGGTTGGAGAGGCTCCAGGGAGGCCCTGCAGATGGGCAGGGGACGGACGAGTTGGATACGCGCGATCGGGACTGCAGTAGTGACCCCTCCGCGCAAAGGCAGGGCGGGCTGGTCCTCAGACCCACCCCGCCTCCCAGCGGGGAGCACCAAGCGGCCGAGGACCTGCCTCTAGGGAGGCTCGAGGGCGAATTGGGGAAGAGGGAGCCGGGCGGGACTGGGAGGGTTGTCGCCGAAAGAGCGCGACGGGGCAGAGCTTGCGGCAATGTGGGTGGGGCCTGAGGGGACCGGGCGGGGCTTGGGTGGACCTGACGGGGTTCAGGGTGGGCTCTGGGTGGACTGGGCGGGGCTTGGTGGACCTGACGGGGTTCAGGGTGGGCCCTGGGTGGACTGGGCGGGGCTTGGTGGACCTGACGGGGTTCAGGGTGGGCCCTGGGTGGACTGGGCGGGGCCGGACGCGCCCCCGCGGCTCACATGATGTCATCCAAGAGGTTCGCACTGGCCACCCAGTCGAGCGCGCGCGGCTCGGACGCGGCCATGATCATGCACATGAAGGGGCGGCCGGTGCGCCGGTCCGTGGGGTAGATGGTGGTGGGCGTGAAGCGCCGGTTGGCTTCCACAAACTCGCAGAGCTGCTCGTAGACGCGCGGGAACTCGTGGCGCAGGAAGACGCCGCGCAGCCGCAGCTCTCGCTGGATGTGAATAAAGGCCACCTCGCGTGCTCGCCCGGCCCGCCTCGCCGTCCTGGTCTAGGCCCGCAGTGCCGGGGCGGCGGCGTCAGGATCAACGTCTCCATGTCGGGTTCGCGGCCCCCGCGCGGGGGGCGGCCGTGCTGGGCTGCCAGCCGCCAGCGCCACTTTGGCGAATTTTGCGCACCGTGGGTCCCGGGCTGCGAGGCGCGGGCGCTGGTCTGGCAGGGGCGCCGGGCGGGGTGGCGCCGGGGCCCACAGCCACCGACACGCTGAGCAGGAAGCACTCGGCTGGTTCGTAGAGGCGCCCAGCGGCCGCCAGCTCCCGAGCATAGCTGCCCAGTGGGGCTGCGTGCGTGGCCAGCTCGCGCAGCGACAGGTAGGTGGGCGAGAGCAGCAAGCCCTCGAGGCCGAAGCGCAGGAAGTTGTCGGCGGAGCCGGGGCTCGGGAAGCCCAGGAAGAGCACCCCGCGGCCGCGAGACAAGAAACCGACACGCGCGATGCGCGAGAAGGCGCGGTGCACCGGGCCGCTGTCGCGGCAGAACTGCAGCACGTGGCGGCACACGCTGCCCACGCGGCCGTACACGCAGCGCGCCTTGTGCGCGTCCCAGTCCTCGCGGCGGCACAGGCGCGAGCAGTAGTAGGTGTAGCAGCTGTGGCAGGACTTGAAGTAGAGGCAGGCGTTGAACATGGTCTCAGTGCGCCCGCAGCGCGCGTTGGAGCACGTCATCAGGTCGTCCTCGTCGGCGCTGGGCTCAGGGGAAGCGTCGGCCCCCTGCCCCTGGCCCGCGGGCTCCTCGGCGCTGCCGGCGGACGCAGGTGGCGAGCGCGGCGCCAGCGCCGGGCCCCTGGGCCCCGAGGGCCGCGAGTCGAGCAGGCGCCGCAGCTGGCGGCCCAGGCCGTCGGACGCGGGCTCGAGCGCCTGGCCGGCTGGGGACCGCGAGTCGATGACCAGGTCAGTGATGAGCTCGTCCAGCTGTTCGAGGCTGCGCTGGCGGCCAGAGGCAGCGCCGTCGGGGGCTGCAGGCTGAGACTGGCGGGGGCGGCTCCCCGGCGTCTCCCAGGTCCTGGCGGCCGGGCGCTCGGCGGCGCGCAGGTCGTTGTCGGTGATGGTGATCTCCGGTGTGACGTACCAGTTTCGGCCCAGGCCCTCCCCCACACGGCCCTTCTCGGACAGCGACGTCTCGGACAAGGACAGCGCCGCGTAGCGTCTGGGCGAGGTGGACAGGTTCACGACAACGGGCGGGCGCCGGCCTTCGGGGGACGTGCCCCGCGGCTCCCGCGCCTCCTGGCCCAGCAGGTTCTCGTAGCTGCGGCCACGGCCCAAGGGGTCTTCGCGGCGCAGCCCTGGTGCCAGGATGTTGTCCCAGGAGCGCGAGTAGTGGCGGCTGTCGGTCGCTAGCCGGGGTGGACTGGTGCCCGTGCCGCCGTGCCACGAGGCGAGCAGCGGGCCGGGGTCCGGGCGGGGGCGCCACCTGCAGGGTGCGGTAAGGCCGCGGGCCCCAGTCGCCCCAGGCCGGGCTGCCTCGCGGGTGTGGGTAAGTCCGCGTCAGGGCTTCTCGATTGCGGTACCGTCCGAAGTCCTCAGTGTAAAACGCGCGGGCGGCGGGGCGGGCTCGAGGCTCCTCGGGGGCATAACGTGGGCCGCAGAGCGGGCCGTAGGCGCGAGGGGCCTCCCCGTAGTAGGAGCGGGAGGGTGGTTCCTGGACCGGGAAGGTGCGAACTTCCCCTGCATAGTAGCCGCTCCCGCGTCTCGGGCTGGGCCCCAGGGGCTCTTCGGTTAGAAAGGGCCTGGGATAGTAGCCGTCGAAGGGCGGCCCAGGGCTGGCCATGAAGCCCCCAGGGTGGCCCTCGGGTTCCTCCGTGTAGAAGAACTGGGTGGGCCCCGGGGGGGTGGTGAAGGGCACACTCTGACGTTCCGCGTAGTCCCGGGGCCCAGGGAGCGGCCCGTCGCAGTACAGCGCCCGGGGGTCGGTGCAATACGAGTCACTGGGGGTGGGGGTGCGCGAGAGGGCCACGTGGCGAGGCCCAGGCACCGTGAGGCCGTGGAGCTGTGGGGCGGCGCGGAGCCAGGGCGCGGTCTCAGGGGGCCCGCAGGGCCGAGAGCCCCGGGCAGCGTGCTGCAGCACCGCTTCGTCCGGTTTTATGTCCAGGCGGCAGCGGACGTGGGGAGCGGGCCCCGCGGGTGGCTCGGCTGGCGCGCAGCGGTTGGCGGCGGCGCAAAGGGGCGCGATGCGGCCGGGGCCGCCCCGCTGCGGCTGTAGCTTGATGGGGTGCAGCTCGTTGGCGAGCGCGCGCAGCGCGGGGTACGCGGGCTCCCGGCGGGGCGACGCGTCGGCCCGCGCTGCTCGCTGCGCTTCTCGGCCTCGGCGCGGCAGCACGGGTGGGGAGGCGGGCGCGGGGCGCCAGGCTCGGGGGCGCGCGGGGGGGGCGCTCTTGGAGCGGGCGCGGCGCCGGGTCTCGCCGTCGCGGGATCGGGCGCGCGGCGCGGCGGTCTCCGGGGGCGGCGCCTCCGGGCGGGCCTCCATGGCCGCCCCGTCCAGCGCCTCCAGGAAATCGAAGCTTCGACAGTGGCGCTTGTTGAAAGGCGCGGGCGCCGCAGGCCGGGCCATGGGGCGGTCACATGGCGGGGGCCTCGACACGGGCCCCGGGGCCGCCACCTTGATGTCCTGGTACACGGTCGACACCAGCAGGTCCGGCGGGTCGGTGCGGGTCATCTTAAAAGAAGTCTCCAGGCGTCAGCTCACTCGGCCTTTCGGGGCTTTCGCCCTGAGGGGAGACGCGGGTCAGGGCAGCCCCTCTGCAGCCCAGGCCCCGCTAACCCCCAGCGCTGGCCCGGCTTACCTGGGGCACAGCCCGGGAGGCAGCCAAGGCCTGCGGCCACAGGCACGTGTTCCATGCCGGCGTCAGACGCACCTGCAGAGGGAACCCAGCTGTCCAGCCACTCAGGTCCTGCCCCCTCCTCCAGACCATCCTTTCTGGGCCACTTTCTGCTGGGAGGAGGTGGGTGACCAGAAAGGGGATGTCATCGCAGCGGTCCCCGAGCTCCTCCTGTGCTCACTAGTGACCACTGGGAGGCTTGGGTCGACCCCCTTTTCGGGGACAGGCCAGCAGCAGGGTAGGCAGAGTGAGGGTGTGACCCCAGGACCACCCCACTGGTGCCCACTGTTGGAACAACTGTGCGGTCACTGGGGGCCTTCACAGACTGCTTTAAGGTGCTGGCTTCTGTAGAGCAGGTGATGAAGCCCCCTCCTAACGCCTAGTGCAGAGCAAGCCCCCCATGCTGCAGTCTGAAGCCCCTGGCCCCAGCTTTAAGCAACTTTAACCAGCCTCCTCACCCCCTGCCCCCCCAACTGGCACGGCTGGACACGCAGCCCTCCTCCAGCACTGCGTCAAGGCCCAGGCGTGGCACGGAGGCTCACGGGCTTGCTGCCCTGCCCTCAGTCTCCGTGTGGCCCTGGCCACAGCAGTGCTCCCGGAGATCATACCTGGGCCCTAAAGCTCCCTTTGCTTTGCAGGAACCACCTCTGATTCTCCCCCTTCTTGGGGTGGTTGAAACCCACCAAGCTCTTTGGGGCTCTCATGACAAGGCCGGGAGAGCGACCCCCCCATCTTTGCAGCGAGTGCACCGCAGCCGGAAACCGGGCCCTGGCTGCTGGACCACGTGGGGGTGTGTGAGCTCAAGGACCTCAAGGCTGCCCCCAGGTCCCTGAGCGGCGCACCAGGCCAGGAGGCTGCCGGCAGGGGAGGCAGGGCAGTGGGTGGATCAAGCCCCTGCCACCCGTGATTCTCAGGCAGGCCCTCCCCACAGCATCACGGGAGAGCTCCATGGAAACCTGAGGTTCCATGCCCCCGCATGCAGGCTGAGCTGGGGTCCACCCCTCTGTACCAGGCGCACCTGCAGACTTGGGCCAGCGGGTTCTCTGGGTGCCGAGTCTGGACAGGCTGGGGGTGGAGCGGGGGTGGCTCAGACAGTGGTACAGGGTCTCCACCTCCTCACAGGCTGTGGGAGCATGCTCCAAGGGGAGCTCAGAAGAGCGGGGAGCTGGGCGCTCACCTGGCAGGACCTCTGGTCTGGCTGACCCTCTGTGTCCGCGGTGTGCCAGGGCTTTCCTGCCAGCAGAGCTGCCCCCCCCCCCCGGGTCAGGGCCACCCAGGCCCAGTGCTTGTCCCCATCTCAGCCTCAGGCCCATCCCCCCCCACCCTGAAGCCAGGCCAGGACTGGGGGCTGGATGACAGGGTATGAGGCTCCGCCCCAGGGAGGTGACAGCCCGGCCTCGGCGCTGCCGCGGCCCGAGGAACCAACTGGGCGACACCCCTTCCCTTGGGGATGGGACGGTCCACCCCCGCCGGGGTCCCAGGCCTGAGGAGCCCGGCGGGTGGCCCTCCCCGGCGCGCAGCCCGGCCCAGCCCCGAGCCCCCGGGGGTAGGGACCGCCGTCCTCGTGGGCGCCGCACTCACGGAAGACTCGCGGGGCAGCGGCCTGGACCCCTTACCTGGGCGGTGCTCCTGCACCGCGCCCGGCGGTCTGCGCAGGCCCGCGCGCGCTCCGCCGTCGCCCGCGCCGCCGCGGCCCCGGCCCCGGCAGAAGCTTCGAGGCAGCGGCGCGAGGCGGCCGGGCCGCTCGGTGCTGCCCCCGATGGCGGCCGGCGGGACTGCACTTAAAGGGACCGCGCGGTGGGCCGGGAACCTGTGTGGCGCGCTCGCTCCTGCTTGGGGCCGAGCTGGGCGCGCGGTGACGGGCTCTCTGCACCCTCAAGGTACAGGCCTGGGGTCCAGCGAGAAGACCTAGGGCCGGGGAGCACCTGGCCCATCCTGCCCGGCCCCACCTCCCGGACACCTGCTTGAGGGCAGCTGGCGGCCTGGCCGGCCTTCGAGCAGGGGCCTTGGAGGCGGCCCAAGCCACGGCCGCGCGCCGTGAACAGCTCCCGGAATTCAAGCCTGCGGCCCGCCTGGGCAGGAGCAGATGGGCAGTCGAACGCCCTGCTGGCCTCTGTGCTGCCGGCCTGTCCGCACCAAGCCCTCCCCGGGCACGTGGGCACCACCGGGGGCCTGCTGCCTCCTGTCCCCCCGCTGCACAGCCTCCCCGGGAGGCCAGGCTCCTCTGCCCCCCGCGTCCAGTGTCCAGGCAGGTGGAGGCCCCACTGCGCTGGTCAGGTGTGCACACCCCTGAACTGCATGGTGACACCCGCTCCAGCCCCTCAACACGAGGCTGAGCCAGCTAACAGTCCAGGCTGGCAGATGGACAGGGCGCTGCTGCCTGCGGCTCCCAAGGGCGGGGTCGGCCATGTTCGGGGCCTGTTAGCTGAGGGGCCCTTGGGCCAGTTCCAGGTCAGTCTGGTCCTCACGCTAGTGGGCACTACAAGGATAGTAGCCTCACCAGCTGGGCTACAGGGAGCCCTTACGGGTCAGTGTGGTGCCCGGCCCCCAGCACCTGCCCAGTCATCGCTGGCCATCTGCGTTCTGGGTGTGGAGCTCTCTAGGCACCGGAGTTGGGGAGAGGGCGGCCTGCCCACCAGCCCCTCTTCGGCCTTAGAAGGCAGTCTGTACACCCTTGGAGGGGGCAGTCTCTGGTGGCTGTGGGTGGTGGGTGGTGGGTGGTGGGTGGGGCAGGGCCCTGCTGACAGCTGGAGGGGCCTGCAGGGCTGAGGTCAGTGCCAGGGGGGAGCAGGCGCGCGGATGGCAGCTGCATTGGCCTGCCCCCACGGGGCACGGCACGAGTGGGGCTGGGCCTGTTTGAGGCTTCCTCCCCCCGAGAGCAGTCACCTGGCGGGGAGAAGGGCCATGGCCTGTCGTTAGGGAGTTCAGGACCCTCCTGCCCACCCACGCTGACCTGGCAGGGCCCCCAAGCAGGAGCAGCAGACACAGATGCGCAGTAAAACAGGAGAGCTTTATGGTCTGAGTGGTGTGGACAGACAGTGAAGGACACGAGAGTGTTGAGGGCCTCCTGCTCGGCCCACGCATGCCCCGAGCTCAGGTGCAAAGCCGGACGCCGTGGCTGGGAGAGCCGCCCCCGCAGAGGCACCAGTCAGTGCCTTGGCACGCGGGGGTCCCGGGGTCCGGGGACGGAGGCCTGCAGCGCCGGCCGAGCCGCAGTAGGAAGCAGCGACGGCCCGCATGCAGCAGGCCAGGTGAGCGCGTGCGGCGAGCCGGAGGCGAGCAGGGGACGGCACCCCCTGTAAACAGCCTCACGGGCCTCCTCGGCCTGTCCCATCCCTGAGAAGCGCTGGGGGCCGGCTGCCCGTCGCCCCTCCCTGCAGGCAGGCCTAGACCCCAGCGCACGCACAGAGCGCCCAAGGTCCGCGGGGCGGGGCCTAGAGCGCCTCGTAGTCGCCGCCGCCGCGCGGAGGGGGCCACTGGGCGCCCCGCCGCCCAGGAAGGCCTCCAGCTCATCCAGGGCCGTCCTCTGCGGGCCCCGAGGCCGCCGCCGCGCGTCCCTGCCCTTGTCATCTGGCCGCTCCCGGCTCTTCTTATGCTTGCTCCTCTTCCTTGCCGCCTTGTCTTCCTCCTGGAGGGGCACAGCGCGGCGTCAGGGGGCCGGGCGGGCAGGGCCACCCAGGGCACCCGGGGCTTGGGGTGCGGGTACCTCTCTGCCCTTCTTTTTCTTCTTCTTCTCCTTTGCGGGGGGCCTGCCCTCCTTACCTGTAGGTGAGAGGCGGTGTCAGGGCCCTGGGTCCGACCCGCCCTGGGCCTCCAGGCCTGGAAGGGGAGGTCAGCCTGGGTTAAGCCGGGGGTGGGCAGGTCTTGTCTGAGCCGGGGTCCCTGGGTCCCCAGCGTGAGCACAGCCCAGAGCCAGCAACCAGCCCTTCAGCCTCCGCCCTGGGTCTGAGCAGGGCCCGGGCCGCTCCTGCAGACATGTCCTTTCCTCTCCACTATGGGAACGGGGAAGGCCCAGGGAGGCCCCAGGTGAGCTTCTAGGCTCGACCCACCCAGATGAGGCTGGGACAACGCTGGGAGCCGGCGAGCCAGAGAGCAGGCCCTCTTTCCGCGGAGGGCCAGAAAGGCAGGGCGGGACCGAGGCCCGGAAGCGCTCCTGCCCACTGCCCACGGGCCTCCCGTGTGGCTGCAGGTCACGTGCCTGAGAAGCTGGGAGGCAGTCAGAACACAGCGGGGCCACGCAGAGCAGGGCTGGGCACGGGGCTTCTGGCCCGTGGGGGGCCGCAGCCAGGCCCCCTCACCCTGCTCCGGAGCCCCAGGTTCAGGGCGAGGGCGAGGTCAGCAGGCACCTGGCAGGAGGGGGCGGGCACGCCGGCGTGGCTACCTTCCTCGCTACTGTCCTTGCGGCCCGGCTCTTCCAGCCCCAGCCCGAAGAGGTCGGAGTCGTCCTTCAGTCTGAAGGAGGGGGCCAGCGGCTTGGGGGGCGCAGGGGGCTGCACAGGGCCAGCTTCCTCATCGGTCAGGTCAGAGAGGTCCTCTCGCACGGGGAACTCGCCCTGGACGGGCAGCAGGCGGGTCAGCCGCAGAACCGCCCCAGCTGTCACATGACCCTCGGGAGCTCCCATTACCTCTTCCCCCCGGGGCTCCCCCAATGACGACGGCCCGCATGTGGCGGCTGTGACGCGGCAGCCCCATGCTGTCCCAGGAACAGGGTCAGCCGGGCCTGGCATACATGGCGCCCCGTGGGGCAGCCCTGCAGTCCCCAGCTGGCCTGACCAGGCCCTGGGACCCCTGCATCTTGGGTGGCGCATCCACTGTCCCCCCCGCAGCTGCCTGGCCTCGCAGGCAGCGCGGGGGCCAGGTTGGTCCTCACCGCTCTCCGCTGAGCATCGGAGTCGCTCTCAAAGTCCGGGTCGTCCATGACGAAGGACAGCATCTGGGCGGCGATGGGCCCCTCGGGGTCGCTCTCGGACGATGCTGGCTTGTCCGTGCCCTCCTCCAGCTCGCAAGAGGGGCCCTCGGGGCGAGGCTTGGCGCCGCGCGGCCGGCGGGGCTCTGCCGCTCTGGGAGCTGCGACCCGGGGCGGCCCCGAGGCCTTCGTGGAGGACCTGAGGACACCGAGGAGCGTTAGGGAGCGAGGCCGCCTCCCCACCTCCCTTCCTCCCCGCGCCCCTGGGACCTCTTCTCCTCCCCCGCCACCATACCGTCTGGTCTCTGGCTCCAGGCACTTCTGGGGGGCCAGGACTGTGGCCTTGGGGTGCCCTGCCCCCTCCTCGCTGGACAGAGTGATGTCCTCCCTGGGGACAGGGCCCGTGGATGGCAGGGGTCTGCTGGGTGGCTTATCTTCAAGGTCCACGTCGTCCTGGAAACCTGCCACCATAGGGTTCCCTCCCAGGGTCTCCCTGTCGCTGCAGGGAGGGCGGGGCAGTCAGAGGTCACGAGGGTACAGAGCGGCCACTCTGGCCTCCAGGCCTGGGCCTGTGGGGCTGCTCCACCCTGCGTGGACGCAGCCAAGGGGCACCGGCTGCAAGGGTGGCCTGGGGGCGGTTCTGTGGAAGGACCGCCATGCCTGTGACCGTGGCAGAGCTCGGGGGCGGGTCTGACGTTGCGGGGCGCTGGGAAGGGGCACGTGCAAAGAGGGGCTGCGGGCGGCCACCTCCCCTGGAGAGAAGCGCACGGCGGCTCTTTGGCCCTGGGCTCCTTCCACCCGGCCTGCACTCTTAACGGCACCAGCCCAAGGTCACTGATGAAGATGCAGCTGGCAGCCAGGGGGAGGGCACAGAGGAGTCAGGCTACGGCCTGAAGCTGGGCTCCCTTCCCCCTCCACACGCCTCTGCTCTGTCCCCAGCGCCCACATGTGGAGGGGCGTTTGTTCCCGGAGTCCACGCCCATCAGGCGGAGGGCCAGGCTGAAGACAGCCCCAGCTGCCCGTGTGCCTCCAGGCCCTGCCCTCACCTGTCGCTGTCCGGGGGGCCCCTGGCTCCCAGTCTCTCCTCATCCTTGGAGGGGGCTGTGTCCTCCAGGAAGCTGCGGTCTAGGCTATCTTCAGGAATGAAGTCCTCCACGTTCTGGACTTTCGCTGAGGCCTCTGCAGCTGGGGCAGGCTCTGTGGACAGTGGGTGCCAGCTCGTGCTCAGCAAACCCCCCCCCCCCCGCCCCCGTCCCCCCTGGCTGGGCCATGAGTGGGATGGTGTGGCCGGGCTGCGGGGCTGTATGCCCAGGAGAAAGGAGGACCTTGTCCCTTCTGGGGCCAGGGAGACAGGGCTGCTCTCCGGGCCTCCCTGGGGGTGGGGGCCTACCTGGGGGTGGGGGGGCTGCCTCAGTTGTAGATGCAGCCCCGAACAGCCGTGCGATGATGCTGCGTCGGGGAGGTGCGGCTGGGGGGGGGGGCGGGGCCTCAGAGGGGGCAGGGGGCGCCGGGGGGGCCTGGAGGGGTGGCTGCGGAGCCGGCTGGGGCGTGCTGGGGCTGGAGCTCCCCGTGGACACTGCGCTTGGAGGCACGACCGGGGACTGGGAGCCAGAGGATGGGCTCTGCCCATTGGTGGTCAGCGGGGATGCGTGGCCGCGGCTACGCGCTTCCATCATCTCCAGGAAGCTGCGGGAAACCGGGCCATGTGAGCACACCATCCTCCCTGCGTGAGGTCCCTGGAGCTGCTGTCTGATATCAACAGGGTCCCTGCCCTGGGGTCCTGGGCACCACCTCCCCCTGGGTGAGGACACTGGCATCACAGAAGCCTGAGCAGGGCCTTCCTCTGGGGGGGCCGGGCTTTCAAACAGAAGGATGAAGGTGTGCAACGGAGAGCCGGCGTCCTTGCCTCTAGGCTGGTGTGTGGAGATGGGACGGGTCTTGGCAGGGGCTGGGGTGGGATCCCCCCCGGGATCCCCCCCAGACTGCATCGGTCCCCCAGCTGCTCAGGGCAGGCTGCGGGGACACCACTGCCGAGCCCCCAGGGCGATGCCTTCTCCAGGGACCCTCCTGGGGGCTGGCGGGAGGTGGGCACCATGGGGGGCTCCAGCTGCCACCTCCCCAGGAAACCTGGTGCCCAAGATCAGTTGGAGACCTGGCAGGAGCTGGTCAGCCTTGGGGGGGCGGGCATCTGCGGCAAGGCCAGCCTGACAGAGTGGCTGAAAATGCCCCCACCCCAATGACCCCTGCCACCCGCCTCTCGCTGTTGCAGAAGCAGTAGCTGGATGTGTCTCCAGGGAGGCACAAAAGCCCTTCCCTGAGGCCCCCGGCAGGGCGAGGAGACGTGAGGGTCCTGCCTGAGCTACAATCCCTGAGCACAGGTGGGAAAGCGGCTGCCCCGCCCCCAGAACACCCAACAGAGCACAGGACACATTTTAGGAGGGAGTTCGGGGCCAGGCCTTCCCTGGAGAACACGTGCCCACCCCAGGAGATGACCCTGATCCTCAGGCAGACGGGGCTGCCATGTGGTCTGGGCGCCCAGAACCCTCGCTGTCGTGGGTCAGAGGAGTGCCAGCCGGGGCTGCTCCCCACAGATCAGCCATTCCACTGGACACCTCGGACAACACCCCTCCCTCTGCTCTCAGGAGCCAGGAGGTTTGGGTCCACCCCCGTGCCCTCCCAGGGGCAAGGAGCTGTCTCCACGGGTGTCAGCTGGGAACACTGAGGTCAAAACAGGGATGGGGCCTCAGCCGGAAAACAGGGCCGCCAGGCGTGCAGGGGCCTGGGGTGGGCACGTGGCCGGTCAGTGGCACCCCGGGTTGCACACCAGGTGGCCAGCAGCTGGGGCGGTATGGGCAGAGGCGTGGGGGGGGCGATGCCGCCAGGCAGCTGGGGTGCCCACAGCTGCACCAGGCCTGAGCAACCCCACCGCCGCGACGACGGCTGTCTGGGGCGCAGCTGCGGAGGCAGCTCGAGGGGACTGAAGCCACTCTGTGTGCCCATCACACCAATCGAGGCAGGCCGGGTCAGAAGTGCGCGGCGGGCAGGGGCGGCAGAGCCCGCGTGTCCGACCTCTCATGCCAGGGAGGTTGGGGAAGAGCCCGTTATCTCATCTGCTTCCCAGGAAGGGCTGAGGCCTGACTGCAGCAAGGCCCAGGGCCTGGACCACACTCAGAGCTGACGTGACTTGGTTTCTGAGCAGCAGCTCCTCGCGCAGACACATCTTCGCGGGGAGGGAGGCACGCGCACGCCGCCCGCCAAGCGCGGCACCAAGCTGGGGGCATGGCCTGGCCCAGCGCGCACCAGCGGCCCTGCAGAGCCTGCCTGCGGGTCTGAGCGCGAGCTCAGCCCGGCCGACACGTACATGTCGTAGTTCTGGTCCTCGGTCTCCTGCTGCACAGACAGCTCCTCCAGCGTGGCGTCGATGTCCAGCTGGTTTGTCTCCAGCTGCCGCAGCAGCGTCTCCCTCTGCAGACAGGAAGCAGGAGGCTGAGCCGGGGCCGTCACTGGGGTGATTGCCCCTTCGCTCGGCGGCCCCCGATGGACAAGGCCGCCACGGAGCTGAGAGCCCACAGGGCCGCGCCCAGGGGCCGGTGAGATGCTTCGGTGGCTCTGTGGGGCTCCAGGGGCAGAGGTCGCGACGTGTGTGAAACACCCAGAGACAGCTCCCCATTCACACAGGTGCCCCGAGATTCGAGAAGCTCCAGCATTTGCTGAAACACATGCCTCTTGCCAGCCCAGTGCTCTGCGTCAGGACGGCTTCCACCTTCCACTCCACCCTTCAACCCACGCTGGGGGTGTTTTCTTGTGACTATGTGCACGCTGTGCTTGGACAGGAAGCTAAAGGCACCCCCAAGGGTGACACAGATCAATCCCCAGAGTCCCCAGGGAAAGGGCAGGTGAAGGGCGAGTGCCCGCATCCTGGCCTTCAGGGGCCTTGTCTCTTCAGAAGGCAGGAGGGGAGGAAAGACGGACGCTCTCACTAGTGAGCTCCACGCCCTTTCAGAGGAAGCAGTGAGGCCTCCGCAGCAGCAGGAGCCACAGGCCAACATCCCAGGGACGAACTGTGGGGTGATGTGCGTCTGTGCTCCATGACGAGCAGGGCTGTCACCTCCAGGGTCTTGCCTTGAAAGCCCATCGCTCATCTAAGGTCAGACTCCAAGCCAGATACGTCTGAGGAGCCATCGCAGCCTACAGAGCTGTGACCGCGACGTGTGGGGCTACCGCTGGGGCGGGGTGGGGGTGAGCTGGGCCAGGGCACAGGAAGCCTCTGCCTCTTCTGTAAACCTAAGAGCATCCCCCAACAAAAGGGCGAGCGAGACTCCTGCGGAGGGCGGCCCACCAGGTGGGGGAGGGTGGGGGCTTCTCAGCCCCTGCAGCTGTGGGCAGAGCGCCCAGGCCCACGGCGCCAGGCCCACGGCGGGGACACAGAGGCACGGCCACAAGGGCTGGTGGCTGCCGTGAGCCATGGTGCCAAGAAGGACGCGCGCGGACACGTGGGGGCCCCAAAGCTGGGCCCGTGGTTCCAGAAGGGCCAGCTCCCCAACCAGCCTGGGGCGCCCCGACTGGTGGCTCCAAGCCCTGCCCCTGCCGGCGGGGCTCACCTGGAGCTGCAGGAAGGGGATGTTGAAGAACCTGTGCAGGTACTTGAGGCCGAAGCTGTTCTTCATGGAGGACTCGGCGTAGCGGAAGTAAGAGGATCCCGGGGGCCTGTTCGCAGAAGAGCAAAGACAGGAGAGACTGAGGCGGCCGGGGCATTGGGGCACAGGCCCTCTGGGCCAAGGATGCACCCGGGCCAGGCTGTCCTGGGGGCAGTGCCCCCCGGGGCGCTGAGTCGATCAGCAGGTGATGGGCCCACAGTCCCAGGTGCAGACCTGAGGTTCAGATGGCTTTGGTTAGCTGGGCACCCTCCGGTGGATGCCCAGACCAGGCCCCTGTGGCCCGTCTGCCCCTGCAGGACCTCCCTGCCCCCGGGGACCACGGCAGGGGGGGCAGACATTCCTGCCTCACACTGGGGCTGCTTGGTCCTGACCTTGCCCAGGTCTGTCTCCAGGAGGGTCCAGGGCCCTGCAGATGGGTGGGCGGCCAGGGCTCGGGAAGGGCTGGTGTGGCAGGCACGTTGGGAGGGGGGAAACAGGCGCATCTGGGGGGGGGGGGCAGGCGCATGGGGAGAGGGGGCAGGTGCACGGGGGGGGGGGGGGCAGGCAGGCGCACAGGGGAGGGGGCAGGCGCATGGGGGAGGGGGGCAGGCGCACAGGGTGGGGGGGGGCGGGCGCACAGGGAGGGGGGTCGGCGGGGGACGACAGGCACGCCCAGGGCACGGGTGTGTCTGGGGGCAGGCAGGCCCACCTGTCCAGGTGGTCGAGGACGTCGCGCACGTCGTCGGGCAGGACGACACGGTGCTCGCCCATGTCACGGTAGTTCCCCAGCACGCACACGGGCACGTGCGTCGGCACCTTGGGCAGCTCCCGCAGGATGTAGTTGAAGGTCCTCGGGGGGCACATGGGGAGAGACCTGCCTGAGCTTCCACCCGAGGAGGGCGAGGGTGCGGCGTCAGAGGACCCCCCGGGGCGCACGCCATGCACCCTGCAAGGCAGCCTGAGGGGTCGCCCTGTACCCGCATGTCCCCAGACCCATCCACATCCCGTGGGCACCGTGCGCCCAGGCTGCTTTCAGTGGGGGTTGGGGGGCCCTGGCTGGCCTGGCACGGTCTCTCCTGAGTGCGCCCCCCCCCCCCCCAATCCAGGGTGGCCGCTGTGCTCTAACCCGGAGCCGGCCCACCTCTGGCCGCTGCGTGCATGCTCTACGCACACTGAGCCGCCCGACCAGAAACCCCGGGGGGAGGGGTCCCAGTCCTCTCTTCTGCGTGATGGGGACAGCACCCGCCACCACCACCCCGGAGCTGCGGGAGCTGAGCTGAGCCCCCTGGTGCTCTGTGGCCCTGGGTCCACGAACCCCCATCACCGGGCCTCCTGGATGGGCCTCAGCCTCCCTGCCGCTCCCCCCACCCCCGCCAGCAGCCTGAGGCGCAGGGACACCCGTTCTGTTTGCCTGCGCGGCTCCCACGGGGCCCCCCGGCCTCCAGGTCACAGCTCATCCAGCCTAGGCCACGCACTTCAGCCGTGCTGACGGGCACACGAGGCCATCGGGGCCGTGCCAGCGCCTGTGCTGGTCCCAGGACGGGACGGCAGCCCTGGCCCCGGGGCGGGGCCTCCCAGCCCAGCTGTGCCCAGAGGCAGAGCTGCTACTGCTGCAGGGGGTCTGGCCTTGAGCTCTGGGCCAAGCGGCAACCCCTCCTGCTGAGCACCCAGCCGTGGACGGGTGCCCCGTCCTCAGTGGGCACTGAGGCGTCCGTCCCTGCAGCTGGGAAGGCGGGTCCCGAGAGCGTTGGCCGAGGCTGGAGCTGTGCTAGCCCAGGCACCCGAGTCACACGGGCACCCCGGCTGAGCGGGTGAAGCCTGGGAGACTGAGTCCAGCTGTGACGCGAGGCCTGGGTAAAGGAGCGCCCACACTGGGAGGGGCCGCGTCCCGGCAGGTCTCAGCGGCGGCCCGGGGTGCGGGTGCGGCGGCTCCGGGGAAGGCTAGACATGCCCCTCGGAGCTGGTGGAGGCTGTCCCCGCACCTCTGCATGTGCCTCTCTGCCTGTCTTGCTCCTGAGCCTTGACTGTGACGAGTTGCAGCGGGGTGTCCTCCCAGCGAGCCCAGGAATGTGGGATCAGGGGACCCCAACACAAGTGACCACTCGACGCTGTGCATCCCAGATGCTGTCTTCAGCAAGGGCTGCACAGCTGGGGGGTGTGTGCCTCTCCTACCCCGGCTTGCCGTTCGGCGCAGATGTGAGCACCCCACCTGGCCCCACTTCCAGCCCCACTCCCAGACTTGAGTGCTGAGGCCCCCAGGCCGGCGGCTCCCCGAGGCTGAATGGCTGGGGCACTCCCAGCCCAAGGCCAGCCCTGGAGCCGCGCGGGGCATAGTCTCGGGAGTTGCGACGCTCTCGCAGGCCAGGGCCCTTACCACTGCTTGGTGATGTCAAACATCATGACCACCCCGTTGCAGTTCTTGTACACGTCCAGGAACTCGGCATCCAGCGCCATCTCCGACTCCGCCTGCGGACGGGGAACCAAACCTCAGAGATGGGCCATGTCCCACATGTGAGCACCCGCCTCCTGGGGAAGGCTGAATACGTCTTTTATTTATTTTTTTAAAGTATTTATTTATTTGGCTACACCAGGTCTTAGTTGCAGCATGTGGGATCCTGTTCCCTGACGAGGGATTGAACCTGGGCCCCCTGCATTAGGAGCACAGAGTCTTAGCCACTGGGCCACCAGGGGAGTTCCCTGAATACGTCTTTTAAACTGAAAAGACATCAGCTCTTTTTGTTTTGGGGGAAGAAAATAAATCAACACAAGGTTAACTGGCGCGGCCACACAGGGCCTGCCCTCAGGTGAGGGTCCCCCACACGCTGCTGGCGGCGTCCTGCATGCGGGGCTCACAGAGGCGCCACCGCGGGGACTAGTGGGCTGAAGTACGTCCCAGACCCGAGGACGCAGCCCCAGAGAACCTTCCAGAACCCACACCAGGGAGGCTTGTGGTGCTGAGGGCAGTGCAACGTGCCCACGAAGGTCAGAGACCTGGGCCAGGGGTCACGGAACCTTTGGGTCCACTGTCAGGAGGCCGTGCGTGGACAGGAGGACGTGAACAGAAGGCCCTCGAAGCTGGCAGACCGTCACGGGTCAGGAGGACTGCCATTCGCGGGAGAGTCCTCATGGAGCCACAGGCGGGCCACGCCTGCCCGGGCCTCACCCGCAGGCACGCCTGTGCCTTTACGGGCCGGGGCCTCTGCCAGGAGTGAAATGTGACCTCTCCACCTGAACACCTCCCAGGTCACTGCAGCCCCAAGTGGGGTGCGGCAGGGGTCACGGACATGAGCAGCAGCTCGGGTCAGTCCACCACCCCACGCGACCCCAGGCCGCAAGGAGTGGCCGCCGCGTCCCTCCAGCGCCAGCACAGATGCGGTCCTCAGGAGGGCCACGCCAGGTGGGCAGAGGGGCTGAAGCGCAGATGCCTACTCATGACCGCCCCCCGAAGTCCGGGCCACATAGAACAAACCAGCTCACCTCCTGGGGGTCGTTCTCCATCTTCAGGCCATCGCCTCGCTTCTTGCATTTTCCTTAGGGAAAGACGGACCCAGTCACGGGGCGGAAATGCTGTGCCCAAGGATGGTGTGAGCGGGAGTGGCCACTCCCTGTGCCCCCCACCCTCTCCAGCAGGGGCCTCATGCATGCTGGACAGCAAAGGTCACGGCACCTGAGCGGTCAGCACTGGGCGCTCACCCCTTACCACAGACCCAGGAGCCGACATGACAGCCGGCACGGAGCCCGGCCTCTGGCCAGCCCGCCTGCTGCTGGAGCAGACAGCGAGCCTGCCCGGGAGCCGGGTGGAGGGAACAGGGCTCGAGGGGGCAGCAGAGGAGCTGCTCAGAGGGAGGGAGCACAGCTGTTTTCAGCTGCAGGAGGGAGAGAGCCCGAAAGAGAAAGAGCGTGCTCACGATGGACACAACTCACCTTTGTCAACTACATCCCAGACTTCAACTTTCACGATATCATCAGTGGCTAAAGCGGGGGGAGAACAGTAGGGTCAGCACCCAGTGTCACCCTGCGGTTTCAGAGATGGGCCTCCAGGGGCCGTGCAGACGTCACGTCCCCTGGGCGCCTCCCCCAGGGCTCCTGCACAGGCGCAGGGGCAGCGTCCGGGACGCTCCTTCCTGGGAAGGCAGGGAGCAATCCGGACGCGTGCTCAGGTGACAGGACCCCGTGTCCTAAAGGCGCCCCTGGGGCAGGCTCGTGCCCAGCCAGTGCCCTGCACCCCGGCTGCTGCGGGAAGGCCTGGTCCCAGCGGCTCCACAGCTGCTCTTTGGCAGTGGTGTCTAGGGGTCGCCAGTCTGGGGTGAGGTAAGGGCTCGTCCCCAGGCAGTCGGGGGGCTACCCACCTCCCCAAGATACCGAGGGGAAGGGGAGAGACACGCGTGCCACCCAGAGGAGGGACAGAGCTTCGCCCCAAGCAGAGAAGCGGCACCCTGGGGGTGAGGCCCCGGTGCAGCCGGCAGGCAGGGTGACACTGAGCCCACGTGGCTGCCCTGGGCCGCGGCCTGGCCGTCGCCGGGAGGGTCGGCTCTGTCAAGGCCCGGGTGTCCTGTTGTCGGCTCATGGGACTTGGTTTTTCGATGACAAGGAATATTTAAAACGTCTCAAAGGCCTTTTACTGTCATGACTCCTGAGCACGCAGAGCAGCTTCTCTGCCTCACCGCAGGGTCCCAGCAGTCACCAACCCCCGCAAGGGGAGAGGAGGGCCCACCATCCTGGTCATGCCCGGGTGGCCACCAGGTCTGGTCTGCCCACCAGGTGATCCTGCCAACAAACCCCTCCCAGGACCCTGTGGGGATGGGGCTTCAGAAGGCTGCTGAGAGCAGGACTGAGGAGCCTGTCTGCTGAGGCCAGCGCGTGCTGCGTGCTGCGGCGGGAACCGTCCCGGCCCGGATGGTCTGCCCCCTGGCACTAACCCCCAGGTGGAGCGAGCCTCCTGCAGGAGCAGGGATTTCAGGGCGTGTGGGCCCAGGAGAGCCCCTCCCCCGCAGCCCGGGCCCCTCACTTTTGTAGCTCCAGTGGATGCTGGTGACCTGGATCTCCTGCGTGGGGATGTACTCCTCCACGAACTTCCTGCCCTGCAGCCGGTGCCACAGCGCTGTCTTGCCCGTGTTCCTGTCCCCGCGGATCACGATCTTCACTGGGAGAGAGCACAGGTCAGGCAAACAATCAAAGCAGGGCAAACTCGCTCCCCTGCGAGCATCCCCGCACAGCTTCTGCACACACATGCCTGTGTGCCCGCAGCAGGGAGCCCTGGGGGAAGAGGCAGCGGGCACAGGCTGCAGAGCGGGCAGCTCTGCCCTCCCCCAGGCCTCCAGGGCAGCTGACCGACACCCGGAGTCCGCATCCGGGAAGGCAGCCTCCGGAGCAGGCAGGGCAGTGTGCTCACCTCCACAGCCCTGAGTGTTCCATGTCTGCCCTTAACCTCCTTTCCCGCAGCCCTGGCGTCTTGGGTGCAGGACTCTGCGGGACGCAGGGCTCCTCATGACCACAGTGGGGTGACGGCAGGAAGCCTGGATTCTACTTTGCTGCCCAGCCACTGTTTAGGAGGTGTACTCATGCAGACGCCCAGGAGGACAGGGCGGGCTGGGGACAAGGTGGGAACATGTCCAGGCGGCAAGGTCCCATGGTGCCGCCGAGGAATGGACATCCTGCCGCCTGCAGAAAAGGCAGGGGCTCGGCCTAAGAGTGTTCCAGAGAGCTGGGCAGCGGGCAGAACCAGTGGGTCAGGGTGGAGTGGATGGCCTTGGTGGGTGGCTGGACCTCTGGGGAGGGAAGCTGGGCAGCCTGCAGGGAGACGCTCCGGGGGCCACAGGCCGGGCGGGTGGGATGGGTGGGCGGGGGGCACAGACGCCGTGTCTCTCATCCAGTCACTCTCTAGGGGGCTGGCTTCTAAGTTTTCAACAGAGGGACACAAAGTCGCCCGTAACACTTCACACTCCAGGACGGCGTGGCTGCAGGTGTGAGCTCCTTATCCTTCATGATACTTGTTTTGCCTTTTTAATTAATTTCGCCAGGGGTTCATCAACTTAAACCATCACGTGCACACAGCCTGTTTGTTTGGTTGGACGCCTCTGTTGATTCTTCTTAAAAATCACTTGCTTCTGTTTTTTTCCTTGTCACTTACTTCCCTTTCCTTCCTTGGGGTTTATCCTGCTCGTTCCTGGGTTTTCAAGTTGTACTCTCAGGTCGAAGACCACCGTGCATGTGGGACATTCGTTATCCGGGAATCACAGATCCTTCTGCAACCTGTAAATTACTTAGAGATGTTTTCAAGTTTCCCCTCAGACCTGTGCTTTTTGCTGTTCCTAACCAGTTCTAGTCACTGTGGCCACAGACGTGGTCTTTACGGTACACGCTCCCGGCTGTCTGTGGGGACTGCCGGGGTTAGGAGCGCGCCTCGGTTTGGGTGGGGCTGGGTGCAGATGCCTGCGATTCCGCCGGGTCTGCTGCCCGCCTGGCTGGCTGTGGGACCTGCACCCAGTCTCGGTGCCCGCGGCTCGGCGTCCCTGAGGCTGACGTTTGCCCACTGCTCAGTCCCACATCCCCGCTTCCAGCCTTTCTATGCCCCTGGGAGCTGGACGCCTCTCCTACACATCACACACCAGAAGCAAATCAGATCGCAGTCTTTTTTCGCTGGTGAGTCTGCATGTTCATCTTCCCTGGCTGCTCACAGTTTCCAGTCCCTACAGAGGCTCCCTCCCCTTTTTTCTGCCTTTTCATGATGGGCAAGATTTTGTAAACTCCTCTTTTTGCCTGGTATTTACTTGGAAGATTTGCAATTTATTTCTGTTCTTAGATTTTTGACACACGCCTTTGCCACAGTCAAGTCTGAAGCTAATGTCCTTGGCTTCCACTCACACATCACCCATCACCCTCAGCTCTGGGTTCTGTGCGGATGGCGGGCGTTCTGGCCTCTCCTTCTGCGCTCCCCACAGGAGCCATGAGGCTTGTTCATCCATCTCTGTGCCCTGCAGACCGCCTGCATCTCCCGAGCTCGCCGTCCATCTGCCTGGAGTGCACAGCCCAGGATTCATCTCGGTAGGAGCCTTGGCACAGCCTGGCCCCTGCAGACTGGAGAGCTGGCTGGGTGCGTTTCTAGGCCGACGGGGCCTCCCCTCAGCGCCCTCGCTGCCAGCGCGCGGGCTCCCAGCTGCCCTCTGAAGGCACTCTGTTCGCTCTGCTGCGTCTACGATCTTCCTCTTCAATTTTTCTGTTCTGAGATTCCCACGATGCGTCCAGCTCTGGGGGGGTGAAGGCCCCAGCCTCAGGCTTCTCGGCATTCTGTGCGCTCTGGGAGCTCTGGGAAACCCTGGCCTGCATTCTTCCAGTGCCCGCCTCTTCTACATCCTGCTCTTTCCTTCTGAGACTCCAGTCACCCGTGTGCAGGCCCGGCTCAGTTCTGAGCCTGCGGCTCCCCGTCCAGGGCATACTCCGTCTCCAGGTGAGATGTTCTGCTGCGTCACGTATCGGCCGGCTTCTTGTCTTAGTGGCCATGCCTTTTCATTTCTGGGGCCTCTTTGGTTCTTTTTCAACTTTTCTGTTCAGATTCTTGATATAATCTTATAATCATTTCCTTCTTTTATATGCTTCTGGTCCCATCACTTCGTGGCAAACAGATGGGGAAACAGTGGAAACAGGGAGAGACTTTACTTTTGGGGCTCCAAAATTACTGCAGATGACTGCAGCCATGAAATTAAAAGATGCTTGCTCCTTGGAAGAAAAGCTTTGACCGACTTAGACAGCATTTAAAAAGCAGAGACATTACTTTGCTGACAAAGGTCGTCTAGTCAAAGCTATGAATAGTCATGTATGGATGTGAGAGTTGGACTAGAAAGAAAGCTGAGCGCCGAAGAATTGATGCTTTTGAACTGTGGTGTTGGAGAAGACTCTTGAGAGTCCCTTGGGCTGCAAGGAGATCCAACCAGTCCATCCTAAAGGAGATCAGTCCTGGGTGTTCATTGGAAGGACTGATGCTGAAGCTGAAGCTCCAATACTTTGGCCACCTGATGCGAAGAATGGACTTATTGGAAAGACCCTGATGCTGGGAAAGACTGAAGGCAGGAGGAGAAGGGGACGACAGAGGATGAGATGGTTGGATGGCATCACTGACTCGATGGACATGAGTTTGAGCAAGCTCTGGGAGTTGGTGATGGACAGGGAGGCCTGGCATGCTGCAATCCATGGGGTCACAAAGAGTCGGACACAACTGAGCGATGGAACTGAACTGAACAACTTTAACATATATTTGTTTTCTATTCTGTTTTGGGAATGAAAAGTCTTAATTTTCTCTCCAACTGAAATCTTTTTAAAATTTGAAATCTATTCATCAAAAAGCTAATTAGAAGAAACTGTATAATGCCAGAAATAAACAAAAAGACCTGATTTCATCTGGTTAAAAAAAGTAGCTGATCTCTACTTATAAGTTAAAAAGTCAAATCAATCTTCGAAATTTAGACATCACTCAGATAAACCAAGTGATTCACTGAAAAACTTTTGATTAAGATTCACCCAAGAAGTGACAAGAAGTCCTTACTTGAGAAGTGTGTGGACGTTTTCCCGAACAGAACAGCTCCATTTCTATTCCATGCCTTTTATTCTAAGGAAAGAACAACACTGCAGACACAGAGGTTGGCTGAGGACCCCAGAGTCTCTTTTACTCCCTGATTCAACAGTAATTCACTCAGACTGCCACACAGTGCAATCGAAACAGGGAACCTTTTTTTTTTTTAATGCAAAAGAAAGCTTCCTGTTTATCCTGGGTGGGAATGATGCATTCCCTCTGCAGGAGGCAGGACTGAAACCCAACCATGCCCTTTGCTGGTGCCACCAGCAGGGGTCGCTGGACAGCTGGCCCCCTCCTTCAGAGCAGCGACTCCCAACACAGACTCTAGGGTCTCCCTTCACCGAGTCCCTGGGACCGGGCATCACCCGCACTTCATCGGCTTGGCCCCACGCTTCTCTCCTGACGTCACTCCACTGCGATCCGCCCTGGGCTCTTCTCCGTGAGGCCGGCTCTGACCTGCCACTGAAAAGCCCCAATCTCAGCCCTGACCCTGCGCGGCTTCCCGACCCTTCAGTCGGGTCATGTGGTTAATGACTCACCATGTTTTGTGCCCACTGTCTGCCTTCCACTCCCCCCTAAAATGTAAGCCCTGTAACACAAGAGACTGTGGTCTGGGTTTTCACTGATGAACGCCCGGTAAATATTTGCTAAGCAGATGAATGCCAGGGAAGGAAAACCTATAAAGGAAAACGTGGCACACATCGCAGGCAGCAAAGGCTCAGGAATTTGCACATCAGCCCTGCTGGGGCAGGTCAAACAGTCTGCCAAACACAGCTGTTTGTTTCCGGAAGGAAAAGCTCTCTTGCCTGGTGAGCAGCCTTTCAAAGCTTTCTTGAGTTCTAGCACTGAAATCTGACTGGCCAGGACTCTGGCTGTCCCAACACCTGGAGGTTTTCTTGGTGAGGAATGCAGCCCCAAGCAAGGGCATGGCATCCCCAAGATCAGCGCATCCTCACTCCACCAAACACAGCGGACCAGCCAGGTCCAGCAGGAGCAGAAAGGGCAGACAACTCAGGGAGCATCCTGCCACTTCACAGGCGAACGGCTTCTGATCCACAGACACGGTCCGACGTCTCACGTGGGTTTTGATTCTAAATGTGACGTGTATTCTGTGCATGTGAGTCACTTCTCACCATCACAGCGATTTACATGAAAGCGACGTACCTGCTGCAGGAGAACAAAGTTCTAAAGGAGCTCTTACCCATAAAAACCCTGACCCCATAGTTATCATACGGCTGGTGTGCTCCCTTAGGTTAAGATGTTTTGGAAAATAAATACTAGAAATATTCTTTTCTACTGACTAATAAAGGAAATAAAACACTTTGGGAAGTGTGTGTCAGCCCCTGACAGGGGCAGCCTGTCACACAGGCACACGGCTCCGTCTCTCACCCGCACTGCGTCTCACTCACTTCGTTCCACATCAGAATCTGCTGCCATGCACCTCCCAATACCTGAAGTGGGGTCTCTTCTCTGGAAGGACTCCAGCGCCCTTTCTGCTTCTGACTAACCCCTCAACCGCAACCAGGGGGCGTGTCCACCAGGGAGGGCTTTTCAGAAGGTGAACCTTTTCCAGGCCGATTTCCAAAAGAGTAAGATTAAGTTTTAACAAATAGTACCATAACTAATAAAATTAAGCAGAGACGTTACTTTGCCAGTAAAGGTCCGTCTAGTCAAGGCTATGGTTTTTCCAGTAGTCATGTATGGATGTGAGAGTTGGACCATAAAGAAAGCTGAGTGCTGAAGAATTGATGCTTTTGAACTGTGGTGCTGGAGAAGACTCTTGAGAGTCCCTTGGACTGCAAGGAGATCCAACCAGTCTATCCTAAAGGAGATCAGTCCTGGGTGATCATTGGAAGGACTGATGTTGAAGCTGAAACTCCAATACTTTGGCTACCTGATGCGAAGAGATGACTTATTTGAAAAGACCCTGATGCTGGGAAGGATTGAAGGCGGGAGGAGAAGGGGACGACAGAGGATGAGATGGCTGGATGGCATCACCAACTCAATGGACACGAGTTTGAGTAAGCTCTGGGAGTTGGTGAAGGACAGGGAGGCCTGGCGTGCTGCAGTCCATGGGGTCGCGAAGAGTCAGACACGACTGAGCGACTGAACTGAACTGAATAAAATTAAATAACAGGAACCAAATGTGAATTGTAAAGACTTGTGAAAATGAATATATTTTTTAAGAAATATTTATTTACTTTTGGCTGTGTCGGGTCCTAACTGTGGCCCACAGGCTGTTTTTTGTGGCACAAGGCTTCTCTCTAGTTGTGGTGAGCAGGCTCAGTGGTTGTCGCCTGTGGGCTTAGTTTAGTTGCTCCTGGGCATGTGGGATCTTAGTTCCCTGACCAGGGATCGAACCCGTGTCCCCTGTACTGGAAGGTGGATGCTTAATCCACTGAGCCACCAGGGAAGTCCCTGAACATGAGTACTGTGACTTTCTATTCTCTTCTGAGAATGTGAGAGAATCACACACAAAACTGGGTAGAATACACGCAAAACAATTCCTCTTTTAAAATCAGTCTTTCCAATCAGTTTCTTAATATGGCACATTGTTAACTGAAATACAGGGGTCATCACAGAGACTGGCAGGCTCCCCTGAAAGTCAGAAATGGGGGAATGTCCGATATCTTGTAGCAATATACGGAGATACTCAAGAGGGAAAAGATTTAGAAGCAGAGAACACATTGAAAAAAACAAACAACTTCAAATATCTCTACCGAAAAGCCAGCAAGATAGAAAAACTTTGAAGAGGTCAAGAGGGCAGTCAGCGTCTGGGAGCTAAACAATTTTACATAATTTATAGCTGAGGACTGGAAACGATCTGGGCTTTCAGGGCATCGGGTAAATAACCCTTCCTTCCCGCAGGAGAAGAGAAGTCTCTGCAGTAACACGAGCCTGTTCCTTCTGGAGCTCTTCTAAATATACCTCTTACAAGCGCTTCTTTTAAAAAAAAGGGAGAAAGAACGAGCCGCGCAGCTGACATTCTCTCTCCAAACTGGATGAAGACCGAGCCTCCCGAGCAAGACCCCGGAGGTCAACCAGCAGGCCCGCGGGGTCCTCCGCCCCGTCTTCTCGCGGGTGAGGAGCCCGCCACCGCTTTAAGACCGAGTCGCGGACCACAGACTCGCCCGCGTTATGTAAGAACCCCTCTCAGACGGGGTCACCCGGGCCAGCCAGGACGCCGCAGACGCCCCCGGAGCCGCTGGACGAACCACCCCGTGCACACGGGGCGCACGACTGTCCCTCCGGGCCAGCATTCCTGGGGAATGACCCACAGGTCGGACGGGAGAGCCGCGGGCGAGGGGCCCGGGGTGCGACGAGTCCCCGCGCGCCTCCCGGGCCGGCGCTGCCCGGCTTCGGCGCGCCCCGGGGCCCCCCTGGGCCCCCCCTGCCCACACGCCCCGCACTCACTGTTGTACTGCACCCCCTTGGCGAAGCGCCTCTGCAGCGCCTGGTTCATGGACTGCAGCCCGGCCGGGATGTTCCTGTCGCGGCCCGGCGCCTGCTCCGACCCCACCAGCTTCTTGAGCGCGGAGAACATCTTCCCGCTCCCACGTCCGAGCCCGGTACGGCCCGCGAACTCAGCGGCGGCGGCGGCGCGGCGCTGGTCGCACCATGTCCCGGGCTTCGGCGGGCGACGCCGGCCTAGGGCGGCCCGGGGACTCAGCCGCGGAGGCTCCGCTCCGGCCCCCACGGCCCTCGGCGCGGCCGCTCTGTGTTCGTCAGCGCCGCCATCTTGGCGCCGGCTCAGCGGGGCGCGCAGCTACGGGGCGCCGCGAGGGCCACGGGAGTGCGGCGCGAGAGGGGCGCGCGTGCGCAGAGCGCTGCGGGCGCGAGGCGTGCGGATACGGGTCGCCGCGAGGGCCACGGGAGTGCGGCGCGCAAGGTGCGCGTGCGCAGAGCGCTGCGGGCGCGAGGCGTGCGGATACGGGTCGCCGCGAGGGCCACGGGAGTGCGGGGCGAGAGCGGCGCGCGTGCGCAGAGCGCTGCGGGCGCGAGGCGTGCGGATACGGGTCGCCGCGAGGGCCACGGGAGGGCGGCGCGGTGCAGGCGAAGGGCCTTGGACTCTGGAGTCCCGCCTTACGAGTTGTCCCCCGGACTTCAGCTCAGTCCGGATCCCGGTCCGCGCCCTCGCCTGGAACCCCTTACTCACCCTCGCCCCTGAACCCCAGGGCCCAGATCCACACCGAGCATCCCAGTTCCCTGCAGACTTCCCAACGCGATGCCCCGCATCCGCGTCCCTTCGGCGCCCCCAAGTCCTGGAAAAATGTTTATTTGTGTAACCAATGCAAGCGTGGGGGCGGGGTGTGGGGCAGGGCGGCCTCCTCCTTCCCCGGTCACTTCTTCTTCTTCTTGGCCACCTTGAGCTTCCCCTCGATCAGCCACTGACCCTGCCTCTTGATCTCGGCCCGCGAGGGCACGTAACTGTGGTCCACGTCGGCGAACTGGAAGGTCTCTGCAAGGGAGGAGGGGAGGGCAGCTGCGCCCGCAGCCCCTCTGCCCCGCCTGCGTCCCCAGATCCTGGGCTGTCCTCTGGCGTCCCTTCACGGCAGGGCCCGTTGTACCAACGACGTGTATTTCTTACTCTCTGTCTGGCGTTTGGGGTCTCGCACACCCGGGGAGAGAGACAGCCCAGGGTTCACCCAGTCCTTCCAAAGCCCACACTCGACCGGTAATGTCTACTCTATAACGCCAAGCCTGAAGCCCTCAGGGCCAGGTGCCAGACAAGAGAGGGACAGCCCCGAGGCTGCCAGAATTATTAGAATGGGGGGGTCTTAAGCTGTGTGCCCTGCCCTGCCCTTCCCACACAGACCCCCATAGGGTTCCTGGCCTAGGCCTCGCCCTGCCTGCCTCCTGGCACTGGTGCCTTCCCATCACCTCCATCAGTTAAAATCCCGTGGGTACAGCTGACACAGCCTCCCCATTGCTTTAGCCCCCACGGTCCCTCCAGGCCACCCTGGTCAGATGCAGCAAGCGCCACCCCTAGCCCCTGCCTCTGCACAGCTCAGGCTGGCCACCTGCCCCTGCCTCCCCTCCAGCTGCTGGGCCGCCTGTACCTATGACGTCCTCCTCCGTCTCCTCAAAGCTGATCCTGGTGTTCTGCTTCTCCTTCAGGGTGGAGGACTCCAGCGCATCCCTCACCTTGGTGTTGACCTGCAGGGCATGAGGCCGGTGAGTCCCGGGGCAGGTGGGGCGTTCAGGCACCCCTGGCCCAGGGCTACCTCCTCCGTCCTGGCCAGCATCTGCACTCGGTCAGCCAGGTACAGCAGCCTCCCCTCGCAGTACGCCAGCTTGCTGTACATGTCCAGGGTGTTGGAGGGCGCTGCTTCTTTCTGTAGCGGGGAGGAGCCAGTTGTCTGGTTCTGGCCCCTCCCAGGGACCCTCTGTGCTGGGGGCTCCTCCCGGCTCTGCTGGTACCTGGCCTGTGGGCAGGGGGATGCCGATCAGGCGGATGTAGAGGTTGTCAATGCCGGTCTGGATGGTCAGCAGCAGCTTCTGACTCTTGGTCATGTTGCTGTGAGCCAGCTGCAGCCGGTCTTCCTCCTCCTTCAGCATATTCTTCATTTTCTTCTCAACAGACTTAAAGCTGTTGAGGATGAGGGTGGGAGGTGGCAGATCGAGGGCATGGTGGCGGGGTCCTGAGCAAGTGCTGTGCTACTTCGGGCTCAAGAGCTAAGACGTGGGAGCGGGGGGCGCCCCTGCCAGGCCCCAAGGCAGTGGGTCTGGCTCAGCTCCAAGCCTGGCGCCAGCCACCAGACTGTCGGTGCAGAGAGAGGCGGGCACCCCCGGGTACCTGATGGAGCTGGGTGTCTGGTGGAACTTGAGCATGGCCTCCTCTATCTCCAGCTTCTTCATCAAGGCCTCAAGCTGTGCCTGCCTCTCCTCACAGTCCTCCATCTGCAGCTCCAGGTTCTCCTCCGTGCTATTCTGCGCCAGGAACCGGCCGGCAATGTCCTGGCAGGGCCAGTGGGGTGAGCAGCAGCTGTGAGCCAGGAGGCAGCTGGTTCTCCTGGCTCCCAGTGGTCAGTAACATCGACCGTGGCTGTGTGTTGAGGGCCTGTGAGGCCCTCTGTGTGTGTTCTTGCACGCCACCCTCATGACAGGCAGAGCAGGCAGACGACCCCAGCGAAGAGCCAGAGACCACCGCCAACAGACCGAGTGGCTCTGAGTCGCTTGTCCAAGGGTGGACAAGCTTATGTCAGGACCATGGACAGGAGCTCAAGGTTTACTAATAATAATCCCAGAGCGGATTCAAGCGAAAGGAGGGTTAGGCGGAGGAGAAGGAGTCGGAGGTGGAGGCCACCCCCTCGGGGGGTTTGATCCTCAGATTCCCGCGGACTCGGTGCTACCCTGGACCACAGCTCGCGTTTGCCGGCTGCATCCCGGGAGGCCCTCCCCTCTGATCTTTGCTTTGGGTGTCTGTTCACGCGAAGGTGTCTGCAGAGCCTGGCTGGGCTCAACTGGGCCTCTCCCTGCCCCTCTGCCCACACCCAGGAGTCAGGGAGTAGTACCCAGAGGTGGGAGCAGTGCACGGCAGTCTTGACCTTCTCCACCAGAGCAGTCACGTTCGTCTGGTATTCGACGTCAGCCTTGGAGGTCTCTCTCCTCCTCACTGGGCGCAGCAGAGGGGAAGGGTGGCCAGTGGGCAGGGAGGGTGGGGGAGCTCTGTGGAGGCCGTCAGATCCTCCTCCACGTCCTCAGGGGAGGCCACGCAAGAGCTGGGTGCCCTTCAGAGTTGCCTCTATCTTAACTGGCTGCCTCCTCGGCCAGCCCTTGAGGGGTGCCCCGAGGCAGCTCCATCCAGAGGAGGACCAGAAGCGGCTGGTGCAGCGGGGCTTAGTGGAGCTTCTCGGAGGGGCTCGGGCTCCGGGGGGCATTGCCGAGAAGCAGGGTAGGGGGGTGGAGTTAGCCACCCCTGGCTGAGAGCCCAGAGCCCAGTCGCAGCACCCCGAAGCGAGTGCTGTGGCCACTGGTGCGCACCTGTGCAGGTCCCGCCAGGGAGGGGTCGGGGTTCATCGGTCTCCCTCACCCTGCCCACTGCAGGTGACACCCAGCCTCGTGGTGACCGACCTCTCCGGACCTTGGCTGGGGCGGTGGGAGCTGAGCACTTACCTTTCAGAGTTTCCGGACCCATCAGGTTGGAGGGGAAGTCCAGGTCCCGCCGGCCCTGGAGAGGGGGAGGAGGAGGCGTGGCGAGGGGTGTCCTCTGCGGGGCTGAGGGGCGCTGGGGGTCCTGGAGGGTGGTGCCCGGGTGGGCTGGCTCACCCAGCGGTACTTCTCGCTGGTCTCCTTGGTGTGGATCTTGTCGATCAGCTTCTTCTGCTGGTTCAGCTGGTTCTCTCGTGCCCGGCGCTCCGCGATGAAGGTGGTCTCCCCTTGCCTCATGTTCATCTGGGGACATGGGGAAGGGGTGGGGGTCTGTCCCACTAAGGCCGTGTGGGGCGCTAAGCCAGTGTCTTCCTCATCTGGGATGCTGCACCTGTGTCCCCTCTCCTGGCCTCTGAGCCCTCCCTTGCATTACATTTCTCTGCCTGGGGTCATTCTGCCACCTCCCTTTCAGATCAGTTCAGTCCTCAGTTGTGTCTGACTCTCTGCGACCCCATGAACTGCAGGACGCCAGGCTTCCCTGTCCATCATCAACTTCTGGAGCTTGCTCAGACTCATGTCCATCAAGTTGGTGATGCCATCCAATCATCTCATCCTCTGTCATCCCTTTCTCCTCCCACCTTCAATCTTTACCAGCATCAGGGTCTTTTCCAATGAGTCAGTTCTTCACATCAGGTGGCCAAAGTATTGGAGCTTCAGCTTCAGCATCAGTCCTTCCACTGAATATTCAGGACTGACTTCCATTAGGATGGACTAGTTTGATCTCCTTGCAGTCCAAGGGACTCTCAAGAGTCTTCTCCAACACTACAGTTCAAAAGCATCAATTCTTCGGCGCTCAGCTTTCTTTATGGTCCAACACTCGCATCCATACATGACTACTGGAAAAGCCATTGCTTTGACTAGATGGAGCTTTGGTGCATGTCCTTCTACTCCACCATCTTGTAGGCCTTGCCAGCTCCCCTTAGAACTCACTAAAGTGGATTTCACGTGTCTAAACAAAAGTTCATCATCTTTCCCCAAACTGCCTCTCCCCCAGCATGTCCGGCTTTGGTGGCTAAATCTACCGTCCTTCCGTCCACATCTGCTCACATGTCCTGGACACTGCGCTCTCCCTTGACCCACACATCTAACTCGCCCTACCCCTCATCAGGGCGACTTCTTAAAGGCCTCGAGTTCATCTCCATCACGTGGAGTCTGGCCCACGTGACTAGCATCTTGGTCCTGGTCCTCTCCAATCTCTGCAGTCAGAGTGCACCCGTTTGGGAAACTTGAATCTGATCCTTTGTCCCCTCCATCTCCTCGCAGGGCTCCAGGTTCCCCGGGGGCTGCCTGCTGCCCCCACAGGCTCCAGCCCCCATTGCTCCTTTTGGCCCTGTTATACCCCAAGACCCTGTCATCCAGTCTCTACCCCCAAAACCCACTTGTGCACTGCCCCCCTGATCAGGTCCACACCACAGGGCGGCCCTGCTTCATGAAGAGGGGTATACTGGCCTTTCAGGGGCCTCAGTACAGACTGGGTGAAGGGGTGACACCTGCTCTGGCCAGGCCAAATCTCTGCCTCCTCCATCTACTTCCTGGATTCTGTGTCTGGTGGGACCCCCTCTGCCCAGACTCATGGGGGATGAGGAGAGCAGGCTGGCAGGGCAGCCACCGGACTCCTCCAGTGATGGCAGGGTATGGGCAGGGGTGTCCAGGTGGGCCCTGGGCCAGACAGGCTTGCAAGATAGCCCTGCAGGGCCCCAGCCTGGGATCTCACCTTGACTTCATCTGTAATCATCATGGCATCCTGGGACATGACGGTCATGTCCGACAGCTCCGAGCAGTAGTCGGCCACGAGATTCTGCAGCTTGTCCAGCTCTGTGGGGTACCCTGCCAGCTTCTGCAGCACAAGGGCAAGGGCAGGTGGGCACAGCGCCTGACGGTCCAGGAGCCACGGGCCCATCCCGGGTTGGCTCCCCTGGCCCCTCCCTGATTCTCCTCTGTCCCCCAGAGTGGACTGTGCCTGCTCTCCACTCCTCACCCCAGACTGTGTGAGCCCAGAGGACAAGTAGGGCCCGACCTTTGGCCTCATCCGGGCCCAAAGCAGGTTAAAGGGAGGTTTTGAAAGGGAAAGCAGCCCCCTGCTGGTGGACTTTCTGCCCAGGGCCAGAACCCAGAGACACTTCCTAAGAAGCTGTGATGGGGAGCCCGGCCACCTGAGAGGTGGTCCTGGAGCCCTGGGAGGCTGAGTGCTCTCTGAAGTGAAGTAGAGGGTGTGGGGTCAGACTCAGGATTCAGGGCCAAGGCTAACCTGACCAGCTAACGCGGGACCATAGGAAAGCCACTTAACCTGAGTTTCCCCGTGTGTAACAAGGTAATAATGGCTCTTTCAAGGGGTTGCTGTCAGGATGGATTGAGATGGTAGAATGATGTATTATTTAACACAGGGTCAGGTTTATAAATGTCCAAGACATCTTAGCTTTTAGTATTTGGTTGTTGATAACTACTATGTAGACTCCACTGTTTTTAAAAATTTATTTTTAAAGAATAAAAATAAGAATTAAAAATTTATTTTTAATGTTCACTTTTGTTTTTGGCTGTGCCATGTGGCATGTGGGATCTTAGTTCCCTGACCAGGGATTGAACAGGTGCCCCTGCATTGGGAGTGCAGAGTCTTAACCACTGGACTCAGGAAGTTCTTTTTTTTTTTTTTTAATGGACATGGGAACTACCCTGGTAGTCCAGTGGTTGAGACTCCAGGCTTCCACTGGAGGAGGCATGTGTTTGATCCCTAGTCAAGGAACTAAGATCGCACATGCTGTGCCATGCAACCAACAAAAACTGCAGGTGACCACGGGAATTATTGTTTTTAATGCATATGTTCTAAAAAGGCAAGAAGGGACCGTTGGGAGGATAGAATGCATCCAGATGACAGAGGGGTCCTATCCTCCTCCCATTTTCCGGCCATCTGGCCTGTGGCAGGTGCCTGTGCTCTGCTCTATGGGGGCCTTGGGGGGCCTCCTGTGAAGGGGTGTTGCCTCTCAGAGGGCTCAAAGCCCCTGGGGCTTCCCCCTGTCTCCTTGGCAGGGAGCCTGGGGGCTGGCTTGGAAGAAGTGGGCAGCAAGCCCAGGCTACTGGCCTGCGCAGAGGCGGCTAGCCCTGGATGATGTTAGGGGACTTCTTAAGGGTGCTGGATCCGTCTCTTGCCCCCAGAAGCTGGGCAATGAAAAATGATGGGGCAAAGTAAAAATTCTGACATAGCACATGACACGCGTTTTTGGAGTAGAAAATAACAAATTATTTCCCACCTACAAGGTGCCACTGCTCAGCTGACGCCCAAAGCAGGGCTCACTCTTTCTAGGGGTCACTCAGCCTGGAGGAGAGGTGTAAGGCTGGGGGGGTGCGGTGCCTTGCCCTGGAGGACCTCGCCCCCACCAAGATTCCAGTCCTGCACACAGCCTGGGGCCTGAGATTCCTGCCCTTCAAACCCGGTTAGGCTCCCTGGAACCAGGATGCGGTAGCAGGTGTCTGGATGCGGGGTGAGGGGGGACCTCACCTTTTTCAGGTGGTCTAGCAGGTCCATGTACAGGAAGTGGATATTTTGGCTTGTGGTGATCTTGATCATCGTCTTTTCTATGTTGTTCTCCAGCTGACGGATGACCTGTGGTGGGGGGTGGAGGGCACATTGAGAGAGTGCCTTGGGGACCGGCCACCTGGGGGCCCAGAGGCTCACGGGGGCGGGGCGGGGCTTTCTTCCAAGGGGGAGGAGTCTCGGGTTGCCCCGCCCCCACTCAGCCCCCGCCCAGCGACCGCACCGGAGCCCCGCCTCTCCAGGGCCCCGCCCGGAGGCCCCGCCCCCGCTTCTCCAGGGCCCCGATGCCCCGCCCCGCGCAGCCCCGCCCCTCGGCCTCAGCCGAGCCCCGCCCCGCCGCCCGGAGGCCCCGCCCGTCGCTGCACCTGCCGCAGGCGCAGCTCCTCCTTGGTGGCATCGGGCTGGCTCTTCAGGCCGGCCAGCTCCAGCTGCATGCTCTCCAGCTTCTGCCCGCGCCGCCGCACCAAGTGGATCAACACGTTGTGCACATTCACGCGGTCGAAAACGTACTTGCGCAGCTTCTCCCGAGCCACCTGCGTCGGGGAGGGCGCGACCCGCGAGTGGATGCGCGGGGGACCACGGAGCCCGTCGGGAGGGGCCCGCGGCAGCCCCTCAGGGACCCTGGGGCTGGGCGCTCGCTCTGCTCCCCACCGGCTCCACCTCGCAGTGTAGTTGGGGGCGCCCGTCCCCCGCCTACCTCCATGGTGCAGCGGCTGTTCGCCAGCCTGAGGGGCACGTCCTTCCCGCAGGCCCTGGAGATGGTCCACTGGTCGTACTGCGGAGCGGCGGCGGCTGAGCTGGGGGCCCGTCCCCTCTGCGTTCACCCAGCCGCCAGCCCCTCCAGGCCCTCTCCCCGGGCCCCTTCTGTGCAGCAAGACCCCAGCTCCTGGGGCTACAAGGGGCAGAGCACTGCAAGCCCCATCGGGTCATCCCTGCTCGGACGTGATGGGGTCCAGAGAGGAGGGGTCCCGTGTCCCCTCGGTGGCTGCCGCAGGGGGTAGCCCCAGAAAGGGCCCCGAGTTGGGTCCCAGCCCCACCCCATGAGGTGGGTGGTAAGGTCAGCGTGGGGAAAGCAGGGGCCGGCTGTCCACCTGTATTGGGGGGAGGGGCTGTTTCAGCGCGCGCCCCACGCCCCCAGCCAGCGGGCAGCAGGAGGGGCCCCGAGTCCACCTTCTTGGCCAGAGCCCACTCTTGGGACCTGCGGCGGATGTTGCTGCGCAGGAGAGCCAGCGTGGCCTTGTTCTTGGCTGTCTTCTCCTTCACCGTCTGGATCTGCAGCGCCCGACATTGCTCTGTGGGCGGGGCAGGAGCAGGGCAGCGGGATGTGGGCCAGGGCTGGGCTGGATTCCCGGGTGGTCCCGAGTGCAGGCATGAGTTCGCTGCCTCCAAGCCCATGCGCCTTCCTCCCAGCCTGCATGGGGGCCCGCTCCGCTGCTCAGCGGCGCTCATCTGGACAGTGTTCAGGGGACAGTGTTGCTGAGTGGTGGGGAGGGGAGGGTGGGTGGAAGCCAGGGATGGGCAGGCCTGTTATCACTCCCCTCTGGTTTTGGGCCCACTGTACTCACAAATCTCTTTGAAGCCCCCAGCTTCTCCCGCCCCTCCCCATGGCAGACCCTTTTCATCCATTCTCCCAGCTCTGTCTGGGGGTGAGCAGTGGCCTGGCCCCTAGCCAGTTTGCCCTGGGCCGTCTCTGCGTTAGGACCGACAGTCCTGGTCACCCGGCAGCAGGCGCACCCTGGAGCCGAGTGATGGTCTTCAGCTCCTGGATCTGCTCCTCCATCTCTGCCTCGTTGTGGATCTTCATGGCGGCCCTAGAGGTCCTCCAGGGCCCCTCCGCATCTCCCGCCCTCTCTGTGCTGAGCCTGCTCTGCAGAACCACGGTTCAGATTGTCCCTGGAATCCCGGCCCATTGTGATGGGGACCGAGGTTCTTAATGCCCAGGGAACCCAGGAATTCCCAGCTCTCCCTGGTGGCCCCACGCTCTGCCCCCAGCCAGCCTCAGGGTTGTTCCTCTGCTCAGCAGCGCTGCCCTGGTTGAGGCTGCTGTCTTCCGCAGGGTCACTTGTGGTGGTTTCACACCGCACCCCCCCACTGGCCCCGCACCCCAACGGTCCTCCATGGAGCCTCAAAAAACCACCAACCTCTCACTGCCTAAAGGGTCTCCATTCTCTCACCCCACCCCAAGTTCAAACCACACCCTGGGGACCCGGCTTGTGAGGCCCCCAACATCAGCCCTCACTACCCCACATCTCTCAATGACCTTCCCTGCTTGACCCCCACTTCCCTGGCGAAGTCCTGGATCTGGCTTTAGGTGTCACTTACTCCAGAAATAAATTTGGCCTCCCGGGTGGCTCAGATGGTAAAGAATCCGCCTGCAATGCGGGAGACTTGGGTTCGATCCCTGGGTCGGGATGATCCCCTGGAGGAGGGCATGACAACCCACCCCAGTATTCTTGCCTGGAGAATCCCCATGGACAGAGGAGCCTGGAGGGCTACAGTCCATGGGGTCACAAAGAGTTGGACACAGCTGAGTGATTTTCAACAACTTCAGCTTACTACAAGAGGGGCCAGTCCCCTCTCTCTGCACACCAGATATTTATTGTTGTGCAACGTGGAGGCTGGCAGTCTGAGATCAGGTGTCGTAGGGCTGGCTTCTCCTGAGGCCTCTCCCCCAGGCTGGTAGATGCCGCCTGCATGCTGTGTCCTCATGGGGTCCTTACCCTGGACTCTCTGGGTCCTAATCTGCTCTGATAAGCACACCAGTCTGACAGGATGAGGGCCTGTTCCCGTTTAATCTTAGTTACCCCTTTAAAGAAGGCTGAGCGCCAAAGAAAGTTTTTGAACTGTGGTGTTGGAGAAAACTCTTGAGAGTCCCTCGGACAGCAAGGAGATCAAACCAGTCAGTCCTAAAAGAAATCAGTCCTGAATGTTCATTGGAAGGACTGATGGTGAAGCTGAAACTCCAATACTTAGGCCACCTGATGCGAAGAACCGACTCTTTGGAAAAGACCCTGATGCTAGGAAAGATTGAAGGCAGGAGGAGAAAGGGGTGACAGAGGATGAGATGGGTGGATGGCGTCACTGACTCATTGAACCTGAGTTTGAGCAAACTCGGAGATGAAGGACAGGGAGGCCTGGAGTGCTGCAATCCATGGGGTTGCAAAGAGTCGGACACAACTGAGCGACTGAACAACAACCCCATGAAAGGCCCTGTCTCTAGATGCAGCCACATCCTGAGGTCCTGGGGGTTAGGGCTGCACACGTGAACCTGGGGGAGACAGCTCAGCCATGGCCATGGCCTCCCCCACGCGATGTTACAGCGCGCATCTTGTTCTGCGGCCTCACACAGACCCCTTTCCTTCCGCTCACTCTCGGTTTTCAGCCCCATCTGAACGCTCTGCCCTCCCTCAGAGCGCAGGTCCTACCCTCAGGAAGGCCCTGCCGCGGGGACGGTCTACTCCTTTGCTGCCCGTGTTTTCCCAGGTGCAATGCAGAGCCTGTTCCCCGTTACTGGTTCTCCTCTCCTCAGATAGAGAACCCGAGTTTTGGGGGGACACATGGCTGCCTGGAGCAAGGCTGCCCTCCTAGGTGCCTTTGCACTGAGTGTCCCACCTGACTTAGTTCTAGCCGACAGAGGGAACGCAGGAGTGGTGAGTGAATCGCTCTCCTCCTCTCCCTTTCTCCTTCCTCTTCACAGGGATGAAGATGGGATGGCTGGAGCTGGCACAGCAACCTGGCACCATGAGGTAGATTTGGAATGGGGGCCCTTACAGCATAGAGCACAGTAAAAAGAGCCTGGGTTCCTGACTCCCTGTTGGCCTCAGGCCACCCACTTGGACTTCTACATGAAAGAAAACGCAAACTCTAGCTGACTTATGTCACGGTTACCATTTTGCCTTCCTCCACACAGATTCCTTGGTGCACATAAGTGTGCAATAGATGTTCTTTTGAGTGATGGGCCAGGCCAGCAGGCGGGGCTGGGCCTGGGGCAGCGAGGCCCTGGGAGGTGCACCTTCAGTGTTCCTGAGGAGTCTGCTGGAAAGGACAATGGCTCGCCCAGGTTTCGGGTCCTCTCTTCCGCTCCCTCTCCCTCTGTGGGCCGTGGCTGAGGTGGACAGTCCTGCCCACTCAGGAGCCTTCCTCCATGTGGACAGAGCTCCAGTCAGCAGGCTCTGGTCCCCTGCACCCCTCACTTTCTCCTCCCCCAGAGAGAAGGGAGGTAATCTGACAGGTGGGTTGGAATGGTAGGCAGGTGGGCGTGGCCACTTCCTGCCCTCCTCTCCTGAGAGCCAGGTGCTGTTTGGCTGCACACATCTGCTCTGGCCTCCCCCACCCCCACCCCGTGTGGAGAGCTCATGGGGCCCGCCAGATGTCTAATCCTGGGGTTCAGACTCAGAATTGCCCCCGTGCCTCCTCCCGTCAGCGGCGTGGTTCCAAGGAGACGTTTCTCGCACCTGCTTACTGCTCCGACTTGTTTCCTGACTGCTTTAGAACTTAGGTGTGAAACCGGACAAGGTGTTTATTAGTTCCCCAGCCCCCAGCGGAACTGTCATCTCTGACTGGGGTGGGTGGGGGATGCAGGGGCCAGAAAAGGAGTGCTGGCAGCAGAGTGCAGAAGCCCCCTCCCCGCTCCAGGGCTGCCGCCCCCAAACGTGCGTGAGGCCCGCTGGTCCTCTCCAACTCTGCGTCCACCTGCAGGACAGCCACCCCTGGAATGGAGTCTCCTGGCTGGAGCTCCCGGGCGGCCAGGCTGGACAGGAGCAGTCTGCACAGGTTCAACAGACCTGGTCATGCCTGTGTGTGGGGGCCACGGGTGTGGGGAGGGCCAGCCTGGGGTGCAGAGGTGCTGAGGGCTGTGTTCTAGAACTGTCCGGCCCCAGGTCTTCTGTGCCCCGGCTGGAGCTCTCCTAGCTGCGCTGATCTGTAGGAGGCAGAGAAGACAGCTAGAACCACAACCCAAAGCTTTTCCCAGTCCCTCTGCCCATCTTCTGGAGGCAAAACTGAGACTTGGAACAGGAGGGGTGCAGGCAGTGGAGGCCAGTCCTGAGATCAGCCAGTCTGGTGTCCGATGCAGGGCCTTTCAATCCAGCCGCTCTTCTTGGGGTGTCTGCCCTCCTCCCTCTGCACTCACTCCCCCAGGGCCACCCACCCCGTCCTGCGTCTTCCTCCTGCACACGGGCCCTCTCCCTCCCGCTCCCGCCCCTGGTGTGCATGTCAAGAGAACAGGCCTGTGCAGCCTACACCTTGGGCCTGGGCTTGCTGCCTCCAACTCTTGGCAGTGGAGCCTCGGTTCTGTGTCCTGCTGCCCTGGGACTCTTACCTGTGCCCACGTCTTTGGGGAGCTGCCCTGTCTCCAGGAAGAGCCAGAGGTTGCTGCATTTCTGCGACTCCACTAGGGTCACCCAGTAGCTAGCCACTGAGCCTGCGACTGGGGAGCAGGGGGCAGGGGTCAGTGGGATGGGCATGCCCAGAACCACAGCCACCCACCCACCCCTAGTGGGAACCCACTTCTGCTGAAGAGCCAGCGGCAACTAGGGTAAATTTCAGGGGTCCCAGGCTGGAGTACCCACCCACAGCCACCAGCACCTTCCACCGAAAGGGGTATGGAAGCTTCCTCTGGACCAGCATCTGCAGGCCGAAGGTCGCACCGGTGCCTGCCAAGAGCCACGGTCCCCATCAGCCAGCTTGTCCTTGGGGCTGGCCAGGGGACCACGGAGGCAGAGCCCGCGTGCCCGCAGGACCTACCAGGCTCCCAGCAGTGCAGGCTGGTGACCTGGCGCCACTTGCTGGGGAGTCAAAGTGTGACCTCCTCACACTCCGGACCCAGCCTACCTGTGACAAAGGTGGAAACGCCCTTCACGAAAGCGTTTGACTGGCACGCGGCGTACTCGCCTAGTCCCTGGGATGGGGAAGGGGTTGAAGGCTCAGTTCCCCGCCCCTCCTGTCTCTTCCTAGGGCGCACCCCGGCCCCGGGGGAGGGGACCACTCATCGTGAGGCCCTGGGGGCCCGGACACACCCCACCTGCCCCCGTGCCCACCCAGGCAGGAGGCCTCCACCGTCACCGCAAGAGGGTCCCACACCTCAGTCCCTCTTCGCTTCCCTGATGAGGGTACTCCCACCAAGGCCCCCCGCCCCGCTCTGGTCGGGGCCCGCGTCCAGGCCGGCCTTCTCACCGGGTGCTTGCTGGCCACGGCGTCGTCCACCCGGGACAGGCCCAAGTTCACCATGGCTGGCGCGGCGCGGGGAGCCGGCGGGCTGACCTACACCGGGCCGGAGGGGGCGGGGCCGGATGGGGAGGGGCGGGACCTGCTCCGGCCGCAGCGCGGGGCGGGGCCGGCGCGGAGGGGGCGGGACCGGATGGAGAGGGGCGGGGCCTGCTCCGGCCGCAGCGGGGGGCGGGGCCGGCGCGGAGGGGGCGGGGCCTGCTCCGGCCGCAGCGGGGGGCGGGGCCGGCGCGGAGGGGGCGGGACCGGATGGAGAGGGGCGGGGCCTGTGCGGGCCTGTGCGGGCCGGCCCGAGGCGGGAGGGCCGGCGCGGAGGGGGCGGGGCCGGATGGAGAGGGGCGGGGCCTGCTCCGGCCGCAGCGGGGGGCGGGGCCTGCGCGGAGGGGGCGGGCCTGCGCGCGCTCCTGGCGCCCGGCTCTGACATGCGGGCGGACGCAGGCGGGGCCGCGCGCTCCTCGCCGCGAGCCTGGCCTGGGTCACCTGCGTTATCTCCAAGCTCTCAGAGACCTGATTCCTGTTAGTAATTTGTTGGGGTGGGCTTTCTTAAGGGATTACCTGTCCTGAAGACGGCCACGGAATATGGGGTGCGCATCTAAAGATGGTTTAGTTAGTTAACTCCCCAAACACTGTGAGCCCGTAAGTTCAGTGCAGCCACTCAGGCGTGTCCGACTCTTCGCGACCCCGTGGCCCGCAGCACGCCAGGCCTCCCTGTCCATCACCAACTCCAGAAGCTTGCTCAAACTCATGTCCATCGTGTCGGTGATGCCATCCAACCATCTCATCCTCCGTCGTCCCCTTCTCCTCCCACCTTCAATCTTTCCCAGCATCAGGGTCTTTTCCAATGAGTCAGTTCTTCACATCAGGTGGCCAGCGTATTGGAGCTCCAGCTTCAGCATCAGTCCTTCCAATGAATATTCAGGGCTGATCTCCTTTAGGATGGACTGGTTGGATCTCCTTGCAGTCCAAGGGACTCTCGAGAGTCTTCTCCAACACCACAGTTCAAAAGCATCAATTCTTCTGCGCTCAGCTTTCTTTATAGTCCAACTCTCACATCCATACATGACTACTGGAAAAACCATAGCCTTGACTAGATGGACCTTTATTGGCCAAGTAATGTCTCTGCTTTTCAATATGCTGTCTTCGTTGGTCATAGCTTTGCTGTCAAGGAGTAAGTGTCTTTTAATTTCATGGCTGCAGTCACCATCTGCAGTGATTTTGGAGCCCCCCCCCAAATAAAGTCAGCCACTGTTTCCACTGTTTCCACTGTTTCCCCATCTACTTGCCATGAAGTGATGGGGCCAGATGCCCTGATCTTAGTTTTCTGAATGTTGAGTTTTAAGTGCATACTTGGTGTTAGTTTTGTGCTAGGAGCCGGGGGTCCCACGGACGAGTCAGAGCCCCTACCCCTCATAGAGCAGACAGGTAAACAGACCTGGGGGGAGGCAGGGAAACAAAATGGGGGTGGGGATGGAGAGGGTCAAGCAGAGGACCCTCAACCACGTGGGACTGAGCTGTGGCCTATTTCATAAGCTTCACGAGGCCCATGTGGCTGAATCTGAGGGTCAGGCAGGGGGTTGGGCTGTAAGTTAGGGTCTCTGGCCACAGCCTACTGTGCCTTGAAGCCTGGTGAGAGCTTCAGTTCTTCTGATTGCGCTGAGAGGGCCCAGGCAAGGATGTCAGCGTGGTGGACACCTGGCCAGTCCTGCTTGGTGGGGAGCCAGCCTTACAGGAGAGCATCTGCTAAGGTTTAGAGGGTGTTTCAGCGATGGAGCAGGCAGGGGTGCTGTGGGCTGCATTTGGAGGCTGCACTGATAGGCTTTGGCGCTGGGATGGAGGTGCCAGTGAAAGGTTGCGGTTGCGAGCCGTGTGATACGCCAGGATCTGCGACCTCCAGAGGAGGGGATTTTGATCCAGGGCCAGAGACAAGGCTTGACTACTCGGAGGTTTTTGTGTAGCGAAGTTTTATTAAAGTGTAATAGAGATAGGGAAAGCTTCTGACATAGACATCAGAAGCCCGCTTGCTAGTTTTTAGCAAGGCGTTTTATGTCTGTTAGCGAGCCCCTAATCAGATAAGAGACACCTCAGGGCTGAGGGAGTCTCACCAGGCCCCTGTCCCACAAAATGCATTCTTGAGATAGAATGGCCGCCGCATGGCCTTAGGGGTCTGGCCTCTCACTCAGCACCCTGTCTTCAAGGTTCACCGTGTTCTTGCGGGGACAGTCTTCCGATGTGTGGATAGACCACGTTTATCCATTCATTGGTAGCAGTTTTGAAGCTTGGCAGCCGTTCAGCGGAATGCACGAGTGCTAACTCGCTTCAGTTGTGCCCAACTCTGTGCAACCGTGCGGACTGTAGCCCGCCAGGCTCCTCTGTCCATGGGGATTCCCAGGCAAGAATACTGGAGTAGGTTGCCATGCCTTCCTCCAGGGGATCTTCCAGACGCAGGGATCAAACCCGCGTCTCTTACGTCTCCTTACTGGCAGGCGTGTTCTTTACCGCTGGCGCCACCTGGGAAGCCCTGCCCTTCAGCAGACCTCACCTCAGTGTAAGGCAGCTTTCCTTCTGGGGGACCCCTCCCCAGGGGACCCCTCCCCAGCCCCAGTGAACGGCAGGCCCCATCTAGGCTCTTCCACCAGCCCTGCGAGCGGCGTCTCTTTGCTACCGCCCTGTGGCCACTTCTGGGACTGCACCTTCTTGGGTCCAGGGCCTTGCCAGCTCTAGTCTGCCCACCGCCCACCAAGGCACCTCTCCTGCCGGTGCCCGCGTCCTCGTCCTGAGCCCCCACAAACCCCCTTTGCACACAGCAGAGTGTGTGCCAGGCCCTTAGGGCCACCTCAGGCCAGATGTGGCCATGCAGACCCTGCCCGGAGGCAAATGCCTGCTGTGAAGTTTCCAGTTGGAAGACCTGCGGGTCACAGAGACTTGGGCCTGTCCCTCGTTCACTTGCCAGTGTCAGCGGGCAGCTTCCACCACCAGGCCCCGCGCTCCGGGCTTGGGAGACAGAGGCCGCCAGGCGACCTGCAGGCTGGTGCAGCTCCTGTTGGCTCGGGGTTCACAGGGTGTGCGGAAAAGCAAGAGCAAAGAAACAGCAGAGAACTGGGATGGTGCGAAGGCGCCGCAAGCAGACGGGTGGTGGGCTGCGTCTGAGGAAGGCCGCTGAGTAGGCAGAGGGTGAGAAGCAACCCAAGGAGCGGGGGTTCCGGTGAGGGGCCGGAGGATATGAGGCCCCGGGCGGGGCGGGGGCGGGCTGGGCTGACTGCTGGGAGCCGGTTTGCGCTCGGCTTGGGTTTGTGCTGGGTGCGACTTTGCGCTCTGCACCGCAGTGACTCAGGAGCGTCTCACGCAGGGACTCATCAGACTGAGGCTTTACAAGCTTTGCTCAGGCTGCTGCATTGAGAGTGGTCTTCGGAGATGAGGGGGACTGGGGAGGCAGGAGGTGCCCGGGCATCGAGAAGTCACGATGGAGGGTCTCCAGACCCCGGCGGGGAGCGTGCTGGTGGTGGGCGCGTTCTCTGTGGCCTCGGAAGCTGCTCCACACCTCTGAGGCTCAAGGGGGTCCTTGGGGGGTCTACAGGCTGCAGTGACCTGTCCCTTGATCCCTGCTTGCTCTCACTCCATAGTTCTGTGGTTAGAGGTCTGACCTCTGCCTGCCCCACTTGGATCTTACTCGGGGGCCACGGACACATTGCCTCCCTGCCCCTCCTCCCAAGAGCTGGCATTTGGGAGAAGAGTTCATACAGTCTGTCTACCCATCTACACTATGTAAGTATAAATATATACTCTAGTTCACACTTAAAAGTTTCTTCACTTGGCTGCACCGGACCTTCAGTTGCGGCACGTGGGAGCTAGTTCCCTGACCAGAAATCGAACCTGGACCCCTGCATTGGGAGCACGGAGTCTTAGCCACTCGACCTCCAGGGAAGCCTCCAGTTTACGCTTTCTAAAAGTTGAGGTATAATTTACACACTATGGAATTCACCCTCTTTGGTTCTGTAAGTTTAGACAACGCACCACAGTCCATCACCCCAGAGTCTCCGCAAGCCGCTCTGTCCTCAGCCAGGCCCGTCTGCCCTCCAGCCATGCCTTCTGTCTCTGAGGATTTCCGTGCTCTGGAGCCACAGTCTGTAGCCCCTCCAGACTGGCTTCTGTCACTCAGTGTAAGGCGTTTGGAGTTTACCCGAGTGTCCCCTGAGTCAGGGAGTCTGGAGAGGTCTCAGGCCTGGAGGGTTGCTCGTCCTGCCCCCTCACGTTCGGTTGTCTCCGTGTTTTAGGGATTGTCAAGAAGATCTCATGACCGGTCACCAGCAGGTTTTGGCTACAGTGTGTCTCCTTCCTCTTGGGTAAATATCTGGGCTTGTGATTGGTGAATCGCATGGTGTTTGAACGTTTGCCTTCATGAGAATCTCCAGACCATTTCCCAGGGTGTCGCACCCTCTCGGTCTCCCAGCCCGGCAGTGACCGTCCAGGGTCCTTGGCTGGGAGCAGCGGCCAGCCTCCCGGTCTGGGCGGCGTCTCCGCACAGTGAACGAACACCCACGGGCCTCTCTGCACGGTTTTACTTTCTGACTGGGAATCTTTTCAAATATTTTTCCTGTTTTTTAATTTTTTTTTTTTTTTTTTTTGAGTCTTGAGAGTTCTCTGCCGATTCAGGATTTAAGTCCTTTATCAGGTGTGTGCTTTGTAAATATTTGCACAGGAAGGCTTACACCTCCTTCTGTCGCAGGACTGGGATCTGGTTGAGAGCTGGCGCCTCCTGAACCCCGTGGAGGCGGTGACATGGAGCCCTCCGCCCTGCCCCCTGAGGCCCCCTGCCCCGCTGGCCGATGAGGGTCCTTCTCTGACCCTGAGTGCACTCCCACTTGGAGAGCAGTGCTGGCCCTCCCTGGGGACGCCTGCCTCTGATCGAGGGCTCTGCGTGCCCAGGCCACATGCTGCTCCTCAAATGGCGTCCCTGGGGTCCCCTGAGAGGACAGAAGAGGCCCCCTGGAGAGAGGCCCTGCCAGCCCAAGCCCCCACTAGCCTGCGGCGCCTCCCCGGCGACATGCGGTTCGCACGCTTATGCAACCAGTGATAAGGTGGCCGTGACCCCATAATCCACCCCAGGGGGTGGCCCAGCCCCGCCCTTCACACGGGCTTCCTGGAGGCCCAGCCAGGGGTCTGGTGGGAGGGGTGCTCAGGCCTCTGACGTCACCTCTGTCCCCCTGAGACAAGGTCCCCAGGCCCAGGTGATGGTGACTCTGCTCCTGCGCAGGGAGGTGAGGGGGTGAGGGCTCTGGGGGACCTGGGCCCCGAGGGGGAGCCTCCTGGCTGGAGCAACCTGACCGTGGGTGCTTCCCAGCGGCACCCCCAAGGGCCCCGGGCTCCAGCCGTGGTGCCCAGAGGTGAGGAAGCCCAGGTCAAGTGAGAGCCCTCTGGAGCCCTCCTGGAAATGACCCCTGGAGCCGGTGGAGACACTTCAAGCGATTGTGGCAAACAATGAACAAAGAGGAGCTGGCGTTTCCGGAGCCAAGACGCCGTCTGCTGCCCAGGTGGCTCGCTGGCCCAGCCCCGCTGCGGGCAGGGCTATAAAGCTGCCCACAGGGTGCTGGTACACTGGGCGCTGGGGCCAGGGGACGCGGCCGGGGATGGGGGCCGCACTGCTGAGCTGCGTCCTGCTGCTGCTCTGGCCGTCCTTGGCGCGGGCTGACGTCCTGGTGCAGCCAGATTTTGATGCCAACAAGGTATGAGAGGCCCCCGTGCTGTGCCACGTGGGTGGTGGTCCGGGCTGAGCTGCCACTGGAAACAGAAGTGATTGTGTTCTAGTGGAGCCTGCCGCCTCCGTGGGATGCTTACTTGGTGTCCTGGGCCTGCACACCCTTTAGAGTCCCTTCCATTTAACCCTGAAACAACCCTGTTTGTGGGTAGTTACTGACCCACTTCACAACTGGGAGAACTGAGGCTCCCAGTGGCCAGGAGCCCTGCCCCAGGTGAGTGGTAGCACAGGAGCTTGGACACTCCGGGGACCCCCGGCCAAGCAGCTTCAGACAAATCTGTGGGCCTTGTGGCCCACGGTCCGGGTGCCAGGAGGGTCCGGCCTCGGGTCACTGAGCTGTCTTGCAGTTCTCAGGCCTCTGGTACGTGGTCTCCATGGTCTCTGACTGCAAGGTCTTCTTGGGCAAGAAGGACCACCTGCTGATGTCCACCAGGGACATCAAGGCCTCGGCGGGGGGCAACCTCAGCGTCCACATGGAGTTCCCTCGGTGAGCGCGCGGGGGTGAGCGCGCGGGGGGTGAGCGCGCGCAGGGTGAGCGCGTGCAGGGGTGAGCGCGGGCGGGGGTGAGCAGGGTGGGGCCGGGTGGGCGGGGCCGAGAGTGAGTGGACGTGCACCCCCAGGGTGGACGGCTGTAACCAAGCGGATGCGGAGTACCTGAGAGTGGGTTCCCAGGGGCACTTCCGAGCCCCAGGTAGGTGACCCCCACCCCCTTCTCTATGGGTGACCCTCCTCCATGCCTCTCCCTTCCCGGGGCCCTCCCCTGCCTCTGCCTGGGCCCCGCCACCTTTCCCGTGTGGGTGGGGTGGATGCTCGGCCATGCCCTTGTCCACAGCTGGCCGCCTCCTCTGCAGCCTTGGGCTACCTGGACGTGCGCGTCGTGGACACGGACTACAGCTCCTTCGCCGTGGTCTACATCTACAAGGAGCTGGAGGGCGTGCTCAGCACCATGGTGCAGCTCTATAGTGAGGGCCCCCCTCGACCCCGCCCACTGTCCCCCTTGGACCCCCCACCCACTGGGGCGCCTCTTCGGGCCCTGCCCACCCCATCACACACTCCCAAGTCTGGACCAGGTCTGGCTGGGGGCTGGCGGAACCCCCCAGCACTGCCGATGGGTAGGGGTGAACTGAACAGGCCTCTGAGGGATGGGCACTCAAGCCAAAGCTCTGACCTGTCTCTGGCTGTGGACCCTGCCTCCCCTGCTTGGCCTACGGCCTGACACCCTGAGCAGGGGCGGCGATACCATTCTGCTTTAATTTCTCGTGGGCTTGGCCGAGTGAACCAGGGGAGTTCCCCAAGGGGAGAGGCCGGGGTGAGGGCTGGAAGCTGGCTTTGGGAGCTGCAGGTGAAGGAGTCTGAAGGGGTAGGGCTCCCGGGCGCAGGGTCTGGGAGAGCAGCCAGGCACCCCAACCTGCCAGGTATGAATTGGGAACGGCTACCCCTAGGGCGGCTCCCAGTTCCCACTGGCCCCTCAGCCAGGCGGGCACTTTCATCAGCGCACAAGCTGCCCAACCTCAGGTGCAGACCCACTGCCAGCCTTCAAGAGGGCAGTGAGGTGGGGGGGCCCCATCTGCCTGTCTCTCTCACCTCTGTGAACCACAGGGGTTCACAGGGGCCCCTGCTCTTCCCCAGGCCGGACCCGAGAAGCGAGTCCCCAGGCCCTGAAGGCCTTCCAGGACTTCTACCCAACGGTGGGGCTGCCGGCGGACATGGTGGCCACGCTGCCCAAGTCAGGTACCCCCGAGCCCTGCCGGAGCCCCGCCCCCGCCAAAGCCCCGCCCCCCACCCTGTTCTGGAGTCCTGGGAGGTGCAAGCAGGAGGTAGCCCTGTCTTCCAAGGCTGTGATGGCCCGGCCGGGGGTTGTGGCTGCCCCCAGCAGATCCCTTGGCAGTGGGGAGGGGCTGCAGGAGGCAGGGGGCAGTCTCAGCCAGCCCAGCCTCTCGCACCCTCTGTCTTTCTACAGATGCGTGCTCTTTGGGGGACAGGGACACACCCTGAGGGCTCTGGAGACCCAACGTGGCCCTTCCCAGGTAGGGGCCAGGGTAGCACCTCCCTCTCGTTCTCCAGGGCCCGTGGGCCCAGACCTCCTGCCCTCTCACCTCCTGAGGTTTGCAGGCCCAGGTCCCCCAGCACCCCTTGTTCTCCCTGGATACTTGCTTGTGTGCCTGCAGCCTCCACTTACACATCACCTCTTCCAGGGAGCCTCTCCTGATTACCTAGGGCTGCCGTAACAAACTACCACAAACTGGGTAGCTTAAAACCACAGAAGTGTACTCTCTCATAGCCTAGAGGCCAGAGGTGTGGTCAAGGACCCGGCAGGGCTGTTCCTGCTGGATGCTCTGGGGAGAATCCTTGCCTCTTCCAGTGGCCGGTGGTGCTGGCGATCTTTGGCCTGTCAACCCACTGCTCCCATCTCTGCCGCACTTGTTAAGAGGCCACATTGCTCTCTAAGGACACCCTAAATCCAGGGTGACCTCCTCTCAAGACCTTATTTCCACATAAGGTCACTTTCGGAGGTTCAGGGGGTCATGGACTTGAGGGATACGATCCAGCCCAGTGCATCTTGTGTCCCTGTAGCCCCGGCTCGCCCAGAGAACGTGGCGCTGCCTTGGAATTCCCAAGTCCTCACCCTCTCCCGAGGCCCCACGAGGTGGGAGCCACAGCCTTCTGATTTGCTGCCATCCCAGGGCTGAGTCCCCGGGATCCCCTGGGACACGGATGCAGGTGGGCTCTTGGGGACACCTTCTCCCAAACTGGACAGGAGACCATCGGGCCCCTCACCCCCCTTCCCTGTGAAGAACTTGGGAGCCTACATGAACAGCAAACCTCGGACACTATGTGACAGTCGCCGGCACCCCTGCGGGAGGCACCCCTGCGGCCTCTCCTGGCGTGGTTAGGTTAGGTGCGGGCTTCCAGAGTGACCTGCAGCCAGCGTCCCTCTGGCCTTCACTTCATTCCGCTCCCCGGCCAGGCCGAGTTTGCCCAGGGCTGCGCTGGGAACCCTGGGCTGCTGCAGCTTTCAGTGGGTCTCAGTGACGCGGCCCAGGGTCCCGGCTCCGTCCCTGTCTCAGCAACGTTAGGGATTGGGTCACGTGCCATCAGGAACGTTCTAGCTGCAGAGAGCGTGAACCTGTCTTCCTGCTCTGTGCCCCACCCCCAGATTATGTTAGAAAAAGCACCTTTTAGGGGAAAGTGCACACCTTCGTGGATGCCCCCCCCAGGCCTGAGTCTGTAGGTTCCTCGGGGTTAAGTGCCTGTTCTGCCAGCCAGGGAGGTGGCGAGGCCCTGGGCAGAGTGGCTGGGCCCCCGGGGAGCCCGGTGAGGGGCAGCACTGGGGCTGCGGCCTCGCGGGGAGGGGGCCACCTTGGGGGAGCGTTTCCACGGTTGCAGAAGCTTCGGTGGCAGAATCTGCTTGTCCTGGCCTTTCAGGGGATGAGTAGATGGGGGCACCCTGCTGTGTGAGGGGGCTGCTCGGGGGTCCCAGGAGTGACCAGACCTTTGCTGTCTGCAGGGGGAGCTGGAGCAGCAGGCCCTGTCACCCCGAGTCGTCCTGACCCACGGCCCTCCAGCCCTGCACCTCCCTGTCCCCCACCCTCCGCAGGCATCTCCTCGGGCCTCCCCCTTCCGCTCAATAAACAGATTCTGCAGTTTCGAGGCCCCTGGATTCTTTGGTGAGGCTGCCTGGGAGGGCCCTGGGGCCCCGCTGTGACCCGGGCTCCTGGAGCCACTGAGGCCAGGCGGCTCGGGGCTGAGGACGGGCACTCCAGCTAGAGGGAGGAGGCTCTGGCCACGGGTGGCCCCTGTAGGGGCTGCACCCACAGGCAGCATCTGGGCCCCCTGGCCCGGCCCCCGTGGGTTCATGGCCCCTGTGGGGACACCAAGGTTCCCTGGGCAGCCCGGGCCTGCGTCTGGGCCTCCGTCAGGTGCACAGAACCCACAGAGGCAGAGCAGCTGCAGGGCAGCTTCGCAGTGCGGCTTGTCAGGGTTTCCTTCCTGCTGTTGCTGTGACCTTGACCTTGGGCTTGTTGGTTAGCCTCCGTAAGGCTTGGGAACAGGTCATGGTCATGGCCAGAGCACCCTGAGCCCATCCCTGCGGCCCAGCCTGAGCACCCCTGGATGGACCCTCAGGCCTGCCGGGCGCCTTGTCTGTTCATGAGGAAATGGAGGCACAGAGAGGTTGGCAACTTGCCCAGCCAGCGGCTCGGCTGGGGTCCTGTGTCTGGGCTCCAGGGCCTGGGCTCCCTGCTGACCCTCGATGAGGTGGGGGGCTGGAGCGCCCCACGCCTGGGGCCCCCTGAAGCTCCTGCCCTGACACCGCACCCCGCGGAGCTCAGAGCGCCCAGTTCTGCCCGAAGCGCACACTTCAAAGGGCCGGGCTTGCGGCGGGGCAGGAAGGCGCTGGACGCCCTGCTTCACTGCTCGCGGGTGTCCCGCAGGCCTGGCGGTGGGGCAGGAAGCCGTCAGCTCTGAGCGCGCCCGTCCTCGTCTTGGCCTGGTCACCCTGAGACAGGGGGCGGCCCTGGGCTTCCTGTCCTCTCTCCTCTGGCTGCTCAAGCCCCTGGGGTCTGGCTTGTGAGCCCAGCTCCGGGCTTAGCCCGGGCCCAGGCCAGCCTCCCCAGGTGCCCGGCCCCGCTCCTTCCCTTTGGGCGGGCCCCCTGGGTCTCGGGGCTGCCTTATCCTGGTGTGACCGTTACCACAGCTTTGCTGCAGGGTCAAGGTGGCAGTCTCCCTGGCTCGGGTGAGCGGGCCTCCCCTTTGGCTGGCCAGGCCTGGTGAGCCTTTGAGGCCTTGGAGGGGGGGAGACCGCCCTCTGACAGCCAGAGGCCGGGACTGCGACCTGGGTTGCGGCTGCCTTGGGTGCCCTGGGACCCTCCTGGGCACCTGGTCCCTGCTGCTCTGCTCGCTGTCCTGATGGGTGGGGAAACTGAGGCAGGGTGGCTCCCTTGGGTGATGTGGCTGGAGGCCCTGGTGCCCAGGTAGTGTGGCTCTACCTTCACCCTGACCTGCTTGCCGTCTGATCCCGGCCTTGGGGGCCTGGGCACGGTGGGAAGGGGTGGACACCAGTGGCCCACGGCCCGTGGAACATAAGGACAGGGGTCCCTGAGGCCTGGCCTCTGGGCTGCGGGCCCCGCCTGGCTGTGCAGGGTGGGTGTCAGGGTGGGTGTCAGGGTGGGGAGGGTCCCATCTGGTGGAGAAGCTGCGAGCACAGGAAGCGTGTGGGTAGCTGGCCGCTCCCTGGAGGGGCAGGGCCCCGGGCGACCCCAGTGCCGCCTCCCTCGGGGCATCTTTCTCTCTCCTGCGGGTCCCTCTGCAGGCAACGACCTTTCCCGCCCACACCTCGCAGCCCCTCCAACACTCCCCCCATCCAGAAGCGGCCCTCACCTGTGTCTGTGGTCCAGGCCTGTGGGGTGTTCACCTACTTGTCCCGAGACCCATTAGAAAGAGCTTGAAATCCACTGTGAGCCCTGGGAGGGGGGTCTGGCCATGTGTGCGGGCCTGGGCTGGCGAATTCATCCTGGCAGCCCCTCCCTGGGGGGAGACGTGGTCCTGGCAGCCCTGCTTGGGGGGGTTCTGTCCCTCCCTCAGGCCCCCAGGTGGGCCCCGCCACGGTGCCCACCGTCATCCCTAGACCAGGAGGGGGGTGGCGCGGGCTGCTCTGGCCCAGGTCACCCCGCCCCGCGGCTGTGGGTGTCCTGGGGCCCGGATGCACGCCCTTGAGTGGTTGGAGGCCAAGTTCGCTGTGGTCTTCTCGGGGTTGCGCCCCCGCCCGCCCTCCATCCTGCTATAGCCCTGCCCGGGGCTCAGGGCGCAGAGCAGAGGCTCAATGGGGGCCGGGCTGCTGAGCACCCTCCTGGGCCTCACGCTGGCCCAGGTGCAGATGACCCCGCAGGGCCTGGACCTGCAGAAGGTGCTGGTCTTCCTCGGGGCGGCAGGCCTCGGCCTGGGGTCCCTGAGGGTCCAGCTCTTCCAGCTCTCCTCTCCAGGACCCCCTGGGTCTGAACTCAGCCCAGCCCGGGGTCCCCACTCCTGGCTGGTGGGGATACGGCGAGTACCCAGGGCCAGTGGGGGCGGCCCTCTCTCGGGGCTTCCTCTGGGTGACCGTGTCCTCAGCCTGGCTGGCCGGTCCCCCGGGGTCTCCGGGGTGTGGGGCTCAGTGTGGCCGTCTCCTGCTCCGGGTTGGCGGGCTTCCTGCTCTGACCTCTGACCCCGCAGGCGGTGGGAGCAGAGGAGGAGGTCTTCCCGGGGCAGGGACCTCGGTGGGGGCATTCGGTCTCCTTCTGTAGGCTTCTTTGTCTGAGCTCCTTCTTTGCCAGGCCTGGGTCGGCAGGCTCAGAAACAGCCGGTGTTGGACCTGTATATATTTCTCTTACAAAAAATAATCAGTTTTTAAAAGCTTCAGAGGGAAGGTCTGGGCCCCAGGGGTGGTTTCTGAGGAGGGTGCTCGGTTCTCCAGCTCGGTTCTCCAGCAGGGGCCTTCACGTCCAGCCGGCCCGCTCCCCACCCCATCTCTTGGGCTCTGACCACTGCTGCTTCTGCCCAGGGGCAGGCGCCGCAGGCTGGATCTCCTTGGACAGGATGCCAGCCCTGCAGCAGCTACACACATGAGGGCACCCCACAGAAGGCCCGCTGCCTGCTGCTTTGCTGACCTTTCAGAGCCCGCTGACTCCCTGCCTGGGAGGTCTAGGGATGGGGGTCTGCCTCTCGGGGTCCTGGGAGGTCTAGGGAGAGGGGTCTGCCGCCCGGGGTCCTGGGGGGTCTAGGGAGAGGGGTCTGCCTCCCGGGGTCCGCTTCGGCTGCCCGAATGGGCTTGGCTCCGGCCCTTTCTCTAGATGGTAGGATTCTGGTGGGAAGTTGGCGTGGCCTCCAGAGAAAACCTGGCGCTGAAGACCCCGAAGAGGCTGGAGGCCTTGTTCCTGACCTTGAGTGGGGAGACGCTGACCGTGAAGGTTGCCTACAACAAGTAAGCAGCCTGGGCTCCTGGGAGCTTGGGGGGTCAGGCATGTGTGTCAGGGAGCAGCTGGGCCGTCCCGGCTGCAGCCGCGGGTGTGGCATGTGGATGCTACCGTCCCCTGGGTGGACCAGTCCTCCCGCTGTCCTCCTCAACCCCAGGCCCCAAAGCTGCCTCCTCTCCCAGATGAAGCACGGCGTCTTGATGAGGCCCCATAGGTTTACGATTAAGGAAGGAGGACTTGGCGGTGGGTGGCTCTCTGAAGGGCACGGAGCCCCTGGGCGAGAGGCCAGCATGGCCCCCCTGCTCCAGGCACTCCTGGGGACAGCATGCCTGCCCCCTTGCCGGGAGTGTGCCCAGGAAGGGAATGCAGGCGGGCATTGTCTTAGTGACCGCTCTGTTGCCTTTCAGCTCAGGAAGTTGTGAGACTGAAGAAATAGTGAGCTCAGAAATGACTGTTTTGGGGAAATTTGTGTTTCCTGGTAAGAGCTGCTTCCTCGGGCCCCACCCGCCAGTTAATCTTGGCCTGGCTGTTCCTCATGCTGTTCCCTGCGCTCCTCCTTGCTTCCCAGACTCCTGTCCTCCCCCCAAAGGACTGGTCATCCGGCCAGGGCTGCTCTAGTCCCCCCGAGAGGGTCCCGGCTAGGGGTGGGAGAATGGAGCCAGGCCCTTTTGACCCTGACCTCCCAGGCCGCCCAGCCCCGACGGGTGCCCGTCCATGCAGGCCGCCGGGAGATCCGCGTGGTGGACACGGACTATGCGCAGTACACCATCCTGCGGGTGTCCCTCCAGTGGCAGAACAAGGAGTTTTACGTGTTCAAGTATTTCAGTAAGCCTCCCTGGGGTGGGGACTGGGCTGCTGTGGCCCCCGGGGACCCACTGGCTCAGGCCCCCGTCCCCCCACAGCTCGGAGCCTGGGCGGCAAGTGTGAGCCCGGGTTCCTGAAGTTCCAGGAGCTGACCACAGACATGGGGCTGTACCTGGCAGCCCGGCACGGTGAGCTGCAGGCCTTGGGGCGGGCTCTGGGCTAGGGGGCCCGCAATGGCGGGTGGGGGCTGGCACGCATCCCACGTGTGGCCCCTCATGCTCTCCCGTCCTGCAGGGACGTGCGCCAGGCTCCTGATGGAGGTGAGTCTCCACTCGGGCTGAGTCCTGGCCTGATGGGAGTCCCAGCTCACTCTAGATCCCGGGATCTCCAGGGTGCTGAGGCCAGGCTGCCAGGAGGGGGCCCTGGAGGCTGGGGCGGGAGGGGAGGGGCAGGCTGGCCTCATCTGGGTTTCCATCTGGCAGGGTCCTGCCTGGGGGCGCACAGGCCCTGTGGACCCCGTGTCGGGCTCCCGGGTCCCCCACTTGCTAACCCTTCAGCTGCATGGCCCCCAACCCCCGTCTCAACAGCCCCGAGAGATGGGACTGTGACCCCACTTTGCAGGTAGAGAAACTGAGGCCCAGGCCACTCAGCCAGGACGCCCACTCCTGCCTGGTGCCCTTGGGTTCGGACCGCGCCCTGAGGCCTTGCCCTTCTGTGTTGCAGGAGCTGACCTAGGGGAGCCCATGCTCCCATGGGGATGCTTGGAGCCCTGCCCACCCAACCTCCCTGGGCCCCCAGCCTTGGGGGGCCACCTGCAGCTGCTCCAAATAAACTCTACAGCCGAGCCTGCAGCCCCAAGTCTTTCTTGGGGGGCGAGGGGTGACGGGTGGAGCTGGTGGGGTCAAGAAACGTTCAGCAGCTGCCCTGGAGCCTCTTCCGTGAGCAGCAGGCCGAACTGAGGCCGTGAGGCCCTGCTCTGTCTGCGGGCCCCAGGCACTCGGCTCCCCTGGGAGCTGGGACCCCCGCGTCCCTCTGGCACTCTGTGGGTATCTCTCTCCCCCTGCCCTCTCCCTGCCCTCGCCTTCTGTCTCTTTTTCTGCCTCCCTGTCTTTGTCCCTGCCGCGCCCCCGGCCCTCTGGCCTGGCTGCTGGCAGCCACCGGCGGGAAGCCCACACCCGTTGTCTCTGCTGGGCGGACGGCTGACCCTTGGAGGTGGGGTGCAGTCAAGGTGCCCGTGAGGGCAGCTGGGGTGACGGGGCGGCTGCCCACCTGCCGGGTGGACCTGGACAAGTACCTCTGCCCCTGCTCGTGAAGCTCTTCACCCGTGAGATGGAGAGACACTGTCCCCCATCGGGGAACAGTTCCGTGGGTGAAGGGCCAGGGGAGCTCACTCGGGGGCTGCTGATCAGCCTTCAGGGCTGGCGGGGTCAGGACGTCCCGGCTCACTCCTCACTGCCCACAGCCGGTGGTGGTGAGGGGGGTGCCGGGCTACAGAGTCAGTGTCAGGTGGGCGCCCATGTTCTTGGTCCTGCCCCGTTGACCTGGGCCCCTGCCTGTGCAGCTAGTCGGCCCTCGAGGGCACACGCCCACGTCCGGAGGTCTGCTGGGGATCCCAGGCAGGCTGCAGGCAGGGTGCTGGGGCCTCAGGCCGCCCTAGGTGCTGCTGAGGGCTCCTGCTGGAGCCCCGTGGGCAGCGGTTGGGTCCTGGTGCCGCGAGGGGCCCCAATCGCCATCCGCCCCCTGCACGCACGTCCCTGAAGGGCAGGACATGCCGCCTCCCGTCCTGCGCCCTCGCCGTGGAGCCCCACGCTGCCTTTTGGCCTCCCATAGGTGATCTGGGGGCCCTGGGCGCTGTCCCCCTGGGGGCCTGGGACCCAGCCTGCTGGGCAGCAGACTGGCCATCCAGCACAGGAGGGAGCTGGGGCAACACCGCACTCCGGGGGCGGATGCTCCTCAGGCCTGGCCCGGCCGATGGGTGGGCGGGCTGCTTAATGAAGCCAGTCTGTGCCTTTGCTGACGCCGACAGGGAGGGTATAAGCCCACGTGGGGCCCGTGGACCGTGTCCTGTGGCTTTGGGGAGCCGGCCCCAGCCCCTGCCAGCTGGACATGAGGGGCAAGTTGCTCGCGGCCCTGCTGGGGCTGCTCGTGGTGCTGGCGGCTGGCAAGGAGGACTCGGGCCTGAGGAACTTCAACGTGACCCTGGTGGCTACGTCAGGGCGCCCGCCATGGTGGATGGCTGGGCCGCCCGGAGTGAGCCTGGGGCCCCTGGGGACACGCTCCCTCTAGAGCCCCTGCCAGCTCCAAGCGTGCGGGGCCCTGGGGTTCCCCAGACCACTGTCCTGCTGGGCTGGGGGAGGCCCTGATCCCGGCGACGCGTCCCCCCCCAAGGCAGCCCCCCTCCAGCATGGTGTCCTCCAGTTTTCAGGCATGTGGTACGAGATTGCCGTGGCCTCCAACCTGGAGCACCAGAGCTCGTCCCCAGGATGGAAGGTGGGGGCCGTGATAGTGGAACAGGACGGGCCCCACCTCGGCCTGACCTCCGTGTCTGACCAGTGAGTGGCGCCGGCCTTCCGGGTGTCACGCGGCCCCCTGGCGGGACGAGGCTGGGGTGCGGGGTAGGAGGGTGCTGGGGCCCCCAGGGCAGAGCGAAGGTGTGGGGCTTTCGTTCTCTAAGGCGGCTTCCTGAGGACCAGTGCCGGACGTGGAGCGGGGGCCCGCTGGTCTGGGGGGCTCCCTGGTGGTCTCAGAGCTGCCCCTTGTCCAGAGCAAGGCGCGGTGGGGGTGGGCGAGTCTGGGCTGAAAGCGTCTGCCCTCTCCAGCATGAACCTGTGCATGAAGGAGAAGAACCAGGCCGTGAAGGGGGATGCCCCCGGGAAGTTCAAGCTTCCTTTAGACTCTGGTGAGGAATGCAGCCTGGGATCGCCCCTCCCTCACTCCCTGCCCGATGCCCCGCTCAGCCCAGAGGCCAGGGCGGTGCCCAGCAGCCCGGAGTCCTCAGCCCCGTCCTCCTCGCAGAGGGGAGCCGGTGGGGATGCTTCGTCCCACCACATGTGGCCCCTGCTTGGCCAGCCTGGCCCTGAGGGTCTTCCAGCGGGGACGTGGTCACCCACAGCCCTTGGCCTGAGCTCAGTGCCCAGCCTGTGAGGAAGCCGCCCACACCTCCTCTCTCCAACCTCCGATGAGACTAATCGGGTGTCCTCTGTCCTAGCCAGTGGGGCTCCCTACGCCATCATGAACATCGTCCTGCACAGAGGAGGGAAGCCCAGCAGCGTGCTGAAGCTCTACAGTGAGCCCACGGCCTCCCGCTCCAGCCCCCGCCCCGCGGGCAGAGGGCAGGAGCGGCCCAGGGGGCGGACGGGTTGGGGCACGGGGCAGGCGGGGCGGAGCAGGGACTGGCTGGGCAGGAGAGGGCCCAGGGCCTCCGGGTAGGGCCCAGGACTGGGCAGGGAGGGCCCAGGACCTGCAGGAGAGGGCCCAGGGCCTGCAGGAGAGGACCCAGAACCTGCAGGAGAGGGCCCAGGACTTTCAGGGAGGGCGTCCCTAGGGGCCCAGCCAGCCACGCCCCTTCCTCGCAGGCCGGACCTTGGATCACAATGAGAAGGCCATAGAAAAAAGTTCCTGGAGAAGGCCATGGAGCAGGGGCTGTCAGCCTCAGACCTGCAGCTGCTCACCAAGGACTGTGAGTGTCGGGCCGGGGGGCGGGGGGGCTGGGGGTCCTCCTTCCTGGGGACCGTCTTCCCGCTTCCCCACTGTCTGTCCTCCACAGTGACCTGTGTGAACCTGCTACCCTAGGTGGTGAGTGCCCTTCCCCGCCCTGAGGCTGGTCACAGCTGGAAGAGCAGTTTGGGATCCCCTGGGTAGGGGGCTGACTCTGGAGCGGGCGGAGCTGGGGTCCCGGCAGCGGGCCAGGCTGTGCGGAGCTTCCCGAGGGTCGAAGCCGACCCGCGTGAGGACGCCGTGAGCATCTTCTGTCCTGGGCTGAGAGGGGCCCGGGCGCCCAACCCCTGCACAGCCCAGCATGCTGCCCGGCCCACGGGAGGTGCTCCAGGCTTCTGAAGGAGGCAAGTCTCCTTCCGGGCTGAGTCCCAGCCTGACGGGAGTCCCAGCTCACTCTAGCTGCTGGGGCCTCCAGGGTGCTGAGGTCAGGCTGCCAGGAGGGGGCCCTGGAGGCTGGGGCGGGCAGGGAGGGGCAGGCCGGCCCCATCTGGGTTTCCATCCAGCAGGGTCCTGCCTGGGGGGCACAGGCCTCTGTGGACCCCGTGTTGGGCTCCCGGGTCCCCCACTGTGCTAACCCTTCAGCTGCACGGCCCCCTCTGTCTCAACAGCCCCGAGAGACAGGACTGTGACCCCACTTTGCAGGTAGAGAAACTGAGGCCCAGGCCCCTCAGCCAGGACGCCCACTCCTGGCCGGGGCCCTCAGGTGAGGGTGGCACCCTGAGGCCCTGCCCTTCTGTGTTGTAGGATCTGACCTTGGGGGGTGCCCCCCACCAGGGTGCTTGGAGCCCTGCCCACCCGGCTTCCCTGGGCCCCCAGCCCCAGGGGGCACCTGAATCTGCTCCACGCGAATAAACTCTACAGTTGAACCTGTGGTCCCGAGGCTTTCTTGGGGGTTGAGGGGTGGCGGGCGGGCTGATGGGGTGTGTGTCCCAAGACTGCCCTCCACGTCGCAGCAGACCTGAGTCTCGGGAGGTCTGGGTCACCGTGACCGCGGGGACCGCCCCTGGGTGGACTCCTCCCGCCGTGGCCGAGACAGCTGCTCCCGCTGGTCCCTGTCTCCTTCCGCAGGCTCTGCTGCTCAGCGCCTGCAGGCCGGGCTGCCCCGGGCCCTTCTGGTCTCTCCTCTGGTCCCTGAGAGCCCGCGGCAGCCCCAGGGCAGCCCTGAGATGAGCTCCTCTCGAGTGGAAGGTGACCCCAGCTACCACCTTCTGTTCCATGCTGCCCTGAGCTCAAATCCGTGGGCGTTAGGTCCAAGGCCCTTGGGCTACAGCTGCCCCGGCCGCGGCCCCTGCTGGCTGCCTCCCGATCGAGCGGGCGCTCCTTAGTGCCTGGGGGCACCCCCACAGCGCTGCCATGTGTGACCGCACCCTCCTTCCTGCGGGGGCAGGGCAGAGAATGTGGGTGGGCGCCCGCTCCCTGCCCACGTGCCAGGTAGGGTCACTGGCCTTCTGAGCCCCTTCCCAGCTGAGGGGCTGGTGGGCCCATCTGGCCAGAGAAGAGAGACCCTGCTGACCCCAGCGGGCCATCAGGAAGCCCGCAGGAGTAAGGACCACCCTCGAGGGGAGGGCCTGCCCGGGATGCACAGGGACAGATCCTGAAGCGGGTCCGGAAAGAGGCACGGGGGCGTTTGGAGGCTGCCCTCTGACACATGCGAGGCGCTTGGGGAGCGCCTGGCCTCTCCCCCAGACCTGTCTGGCCAGAGCAGGGCCGTCTGCCTCAGCTGGACTTCCCCATAGAAGGTTCTAGGACGTCTGCTTGGGCTGCCGAGTGCAGTACAGAAGCAACAGGGGTTTCTCCTCTGGAGGCCGGAAGTCTGAGGTCAGGGTGCTAAGAGCCCGGTGTCTGGCGAGGCCCCGGGACGGCCTGTGGACGGCAGCGGTCCCATCGCGCCCTCCTCTCTGTGCACGTGGGGACAGGTCTCTGGTGTCCTGCGCGCTCCTAAGGGGCCCAGCCCCGCTGGGTTGGAGTCCTACCCTTAGACCCCACTTCACCTCCACCCCCTGCAAGGCCCCAAAGTGACGCGAAAGTGAAGTCGCTCAGTCGTGTCTGACTCTGCGACCACGTGGACTGTAGTCCACCAGGCTCCTCCGTCCATGGGATTTTCCAGGCAAGAATGCTGGAATGGGGTGCCATTTCTTTCTCCAGGAGATCTTCCCGACGCAGGGATTGAACCCAGGTCTCCTGCATTGTAGGCAGATGCTTTACATTCTGAGCCACGAGGGAAGTCCATTGGCAGGTTGGTATAACTCCAGACAGTTTCTGCCATAAGCCGCGTGAGGTCACCACGTTAGCCAAATACATCTGTGTCCAGCACAAGGGCTTCAGCGCAGGAGTCTGTGGGGGGCGGGGACAACTCAGAGGGCAATGACGGAGACCAGGGCTCCCACCATGTGTCATCAGTGCTGGCCAGCACAGCAGTTACTGCACAGACAGAGAAATGGGAAAATGCAATCTGTGGTTTAAAACAAGGAGTTAATAAAAAGTGGGGCTTCCCTGGTGGCTCAGACGGTGAAGAATCTGCCTGCAATACAGGAGACCCAGGTTCAGTCCCTGGGTCGGGAAGATCTCCTGGAGAAGGGAATAACAACCCACTCCAGTATTCTTGCCTGGAGAATTCCATGGGTGGAGGAGCCTGGTGGACTACAGTCCATGTGGTTGCAAAGAGTCGGACATAACTGAGCGACTAATTAAAAGTGATGCCGAGAAGAGCCAGGGTTGGGTTTGGAAGAGGAGGCTCTGAAGCCGGCTTCGCACTCGGAGCTTTCCCTCCGTCCCCTCGGGCACTGTTTCCACCATCCATCAGCCTAGTGCTTCCTCCTAGCCTCTCTTCATCAATCAGTCAATTGGGCTGCTTGTCAACCTGTCCATTTCTCTGTTTATCTATCAATTATCATCTGTTATCACAGATATTTCTTTCTGGGTGCGTGCATGCTCAGTCGCTTAGTCGTGACTCTTTGTGACCTCATGGTCTGTAGTCCACCAGGCTCCTCTGTCCATGGAATTCTTCAGGCAAGAATACTGGGGGGGATTGCCATTTCCTTCTGCAGGGCATCTTCCCCACCCAGGGATCGAATCCTCGTCTCCTGCATTGGCAGGCGGACTCTTTACCGCTGAGCCAGCGAGGAAGCCCGTCTTTCTTTCTAATAGGGGTAATTTCAGGGAAAATTCTGTTCATCTTTTCAAGGACGAGGACCTTTTTTTTTTTTTTTTTACTATTCGGGCTCCCAGGCGCAGGGTCCTCGCCACCCCGGGCACGGATCTGGGGGTTGGGCGCGCCGCACAGACCCGAGGGTGGGCTGGGGGGCTGGGTGGCCCTCCTCCTGCGCTGCTCCTGCTCCGAGGCAGCGGCGGTGGCCTTCCCTTTACCGGGGTCGGGTACAAGTTCCTTCCCACTGTGACCAAAACCCGCGCGTGGGGCGTGCCCAGTCCTGCCGGCCGCTCCCCTGGGTGAGGACTTTGAGCCAATGTTGCATCCGCTGGTCTCTAGTCTCTGCTTATCTCCTTCTCCGTGAAGTCCTGTGCTTCATATTGTTGTCCTTTTTTAATTTTTAATTTTATTTTTTCGCTCAGTCGTGTCCGACTCTTTGCAACCCCATGGACTACACAGTCCATGGAGTTCCCCAGAGCAGAATACTGGAGTGAGTAGCCTTTCCCTTCTCCAGGGGATCTTCCCGACCCGGGGATCGAACCCGTGTCTCTGGCGTCTCCTACACTGGCAGGCAGGTTCTTGACCCGGAGCCGCCTGGAAGCTGCTCCACGGTAGACGGGATCTTAGTCCTCTGACCAGGGATGGAAGCCACGTCCCCTGCACTGGAAGGTGGGTCCTCACCCCGGGGCACGGGGGTCCCGGTGCAGCTGTTAGCATCGCGACTCTGACGCTTGGCTTTCATTCTTTATTTTTAACGGTGGGTTTAAGATTTTGACGTTTCCCCGACCCTGTTTCATGTGATATTTTAATAATATTTATTACAAATAAATTCTGCGATTTCACTTTGCATTTTTCTTTCATCTGAGAGCATTTTTTAAAACAGAAAATTTTTTAAAATCCTTCTTTTATTGCCATTTGGTCAGGTAAGTTTGCAATATTTCTACTTTGTGGAGCTCACCGACACTGCCCTTGGGGCTACACAGTCAGTTCTGCGTGCGGTTTCCTCTCTGTTATCAAGACATACAATTCTGCGTGCATGTGTGGGGATTTGCTTCAGTTGTGTCTGACTCTGTGACCCTATGGACCGTAGCTCACCAGGCTCATCTGTCCATGGGATTTTCCAGGCAAGGATACTGGAGGGGGTTGCCATGCCCTCCTTCAGGAGATCTTCCCCACCCAGGGATTGAACCCATGTCTCTTACATCTCCTGCATTGGCAGGCGGGTTCTTCACCATTAGTGCCCCTGTGAAGCCTGTAAAATTAATATATAAACCCTCAAGATCTGCCTTGGACACTTTAGGACTTCTTTATCCACATCAGGGGCTTCCCTGGTGGCTCAGATGGTAAGGAATCTGCCTGCAACGTGGGAAACCCAGGTTCGATGGGGTCGCAAAGAGTCAGACGCGACTGAGTGAGTCACACTTTCACTTTATCCTCACCCACGGTGAGTCCTCAGGCCTACCTTTACTGAGAGGGTGTGTGCTTCTCTCCTGCTACAACAGTATTTCTGTTTGTCTTGCCTTGTATTTTGCCTTTGGAAGTTTGGTGCCAGCTTGTTCTCACCCTTGGAGGTAATTTGATCATTTGCCTGGAGACCCTGAAGAATTTTCCTTTATTGGTCAAGTCTGACAGTCAATTTGTTTCCTGAGAACAATTAGCTCTTACTGAATTCTCTCCTGTTTTTGTTCATTTCTGCTCTGAGTTAATTAAAAAAAATATTTCAAGATGTTCTTCTAATGTCCTCCAATGCTTTGGCATATTTATTTCAGTTGGGAGTTTCGTGTTGTAGTTACCGCTTTCCACGTGCCTTCCTCTCCTCACGGTGGGGTTTCCATTTGCAGAAATGTTTTCATACTTTTCTTGATCTCTTCTTCGAAGAGCAAAGTATAAAGACTCTTTAAGTCTATTCATTTCCTGAATGGGATTGGCAGTTTTTATGACTTTCAAGATTCCTAATTCATATGCATCCACATGCAGAGGACTTTCAGTTCAGTTCAGTTCAGTTGCTCAGTCGTGTCTGACTCTGTGACCCCACAGACTGCAGCACGTCAGGCTTCCTTGTCCATCACCAACTCCCAGAACTTGCTCAAGCTCATGTCCATCGAGTCGGTGATGCCGTCCAACCATCTCATCCTCTGTCATCTCCTTCTCCTCCCACCTTCAATCTTTCCCAGCATCAGGGTCTTTTCCAGTGAGTCAGTTCTTCATATCAGGTGGCCAAAGTATAGGAGCTTCAACTTTAGCATCAGTCCTTCCAATGAAGATTCAGGGTTGATTTCCTTTAGGATTGACTGGTTGGATCTCCTTGCAGTCCAACGGAGTCTCAAGAGTCTTCTCCAACACCACAGTTCAAAAGCATCAATTCTTCGGTGCTCAGCTTTCTTTATGGTCCAACTCTCACATCCATACGTGACCACTGGAAAAACCATAGCTTTGACTAGACGGACCTTTGTCTGCAAAGTAATGTCTCTGCTTTTTAATATGCTGTCTAGGTTGGTCATAGCTTCTCTTCCAAGGAGTAAGCGTCTTTTAATTTCATGGCTGCAATCACCATCTGCAGTGATTTTGGAGCCCAAAAAAATAAAGTCTGACACTGTTTCCACTGTTTCCCCATCTATTTCCCATGAAGTGATGGGACCGGATGCCATGATCTTAGTTTTCTGAATGTTGAGCTTTAAGCCAACTTTTTCACTCTCCTCTTTCACTTTCATCAAGAGGCTCTTTAGTTCTTCTTCACTTTCTGCCATAGGGTGGTGTCATCTGCTTATCTGAGGTTAGTGATATTTCTCCTGGCAATTTTGATTCCAGCTTGTGCTTCATTGAATCCAGCATTTCACATGATGTACTCTGCATATAAATTAAATAAGCAGGGAAATAATATACAGCCTTAATATACTCCTTTCCTTCACGACCCAGATAATCATGATGGTGTGATCACTCACCTAGAGCCAGACATTCTGGAATGTGAAGTTAAGTGGGCCTTAGAAAGCATCACTACGAACAAAGCTAGTGGAGGTGATGGAATTCCAGTTGAGCTCTTTCAAATCCTCAAAGATGACACTGTGGAAGTGCTGCACTCGATATGCCAGCAAATCTGGAAAACTCAGCAGTGGCCACAGGACTGGAAAAGCTCAGTTTTTGTTCCAATCCCAAAGAAAGGCAATGCCAAAGAATGCTCAAACTACCTCACAATTGCACTCATCTCACACGCTAATAAAGTAATGCTCAAAATTCTTCAAGCCAGGCTTCAGCAATATGTAAACCATGAATGTTCAGATGTTCAAGCTGGTTTTAGAAAAGGCAGAGGAACCAGAGACCAAATTGCCAACATCCACCGGATCATCGAAAAAGCAAGAGAGTTCCAGCAAAACATCTATTTCTGCTTTATTGACTATGCCAAAGCCTTTGACTGTGTGGATCACCATAAACTGTGGAAAATTCTGAAAGAGATGGGAATACCAGACCACCTGACCTGCCTCTTGAGAAACCTGTATGCAGGTCAGGAAGCAACAGTTAGAACTGGACATGGAACAACAGACTGATTCCAAATAGGAAAAGGAGTACATCAAGGCTGTATATTGTCACCCTGCTTATTTAACTTATATGTAGAGTACATCATGAGAAACGCTGGGCTGGAAGAAGCACAAGCTGGAATCAAGATTGCCAGGAGGAATATCAATAACCTCAGATATGCAGATGACACCACCCTTATGGCAGAAAGTGAAGAAGAACTAAAGAGCCTCTTGATGAAAGTGAAAGAGGAGAGTGAAAAAGTTGGCTTAAAGCTCAACATTCAGAAAACTAAGATCATGGCATCTGGTCCCATCACTTCATGGGAAATAGATGGGGAAACAGTGGAAACAGTGTCAGACTTTATTTTTTGGGCTCCAGAATCACTGCTGATGGTGACTGCAGCCATGAAATTAAAAGACGCTTACTCCTTGGAAGGAAGGTTATGACCAACCTAGATAGCATATTTAAAAGCAGAGACATTACTTTGCCAACAAAGGTCCATCTAGTCAAGGCTATGGTTTTTCCAATGGTCATGTATGTATGTGAGAGTTGGTCGGTGAAGGAAGCTGAGCGCCGAAGAATTGATGCTTTTGAACTGTAGTGTTGGAGAAGATTCTTGAGAGTCCCTTGGACTGAAAGGAGATCCAACCAGTCCATTCTAAAGGAGATCAGTCCTGGGTGTTCACTGGAAGGAGTAATGCTGAAGTTGAAGCTCCAATACTTTGGCCACCTCATGTTAAGAGTTGACTCACTGGAAAAGACCCTAATGCTGGGAAGGATTGGGGGCGGGAGGAGAAGGGAACGACAGAGGATGAGATGGCTGGATGGCATCACTGACTCGATGGACATGGGTTTGGGTGGACTCCGGGAGTTGGTGATGGACAGGAAGGCCTGGTGTGCTGTGATTCATGGGGTCGCAAAGAGTCGGACATGACTGAGAGACTGGACTGAACTGAACAGAACTGTTGTTCCATATCTGATTCTAACTGTTGCTTCTTGACCTGTATACAGATTTCTCAGGAGGCAGGTCAGGTGGTCTGGTATTCCCATCTCTTGAAGAATTTTCCACAGTTTATTGTGATCCACACAGTCAAAGGCTTTGGTATAGTCCATAAAGCAGAAGTAGATGCTTTCCTGGAATTCTCTTGCTTTTTCGATGATCCAACAGATGTTTTCAAGTTGATCTCTGGTTCCTCTGCCTTTTCTAAATTCAGCATGAACATCTGAAAGTTCTCATTTCACATATGTTGAAGCCTGGCTTGGAGAATTTTGAGCATTACTTTACTAGCGTGTGAGATGAGTGCAATTGTGCGGTAGTTTGAACATTCTTTGGCGTTGCCTTTCTTTGGGATTGGAATGAAAACTGACCTTTCCAGTCCTGTGGCCACTGCTGAGTTTTCCAAGTTTGTTTTCATATTGAGTGCAGCACTTTCACAGCATCACCTTTGAGGATTTGAAATAGCTCAACTGGAATTCCATCACCTCCACTAGCTTTGTTCGTAGTGATGCTTTCTAAGGCCCACTTGACTTCACATTCCAGGATGTCTGGCTCTAGGTGAGTGATCACACCATTGTGATTATCTGGATCGTGAAGATCTTTTTTGTACAGTTCTTCTGTGTATTCTTGCCACCTCTTCTTAATATCTTCTGCTTCTGTTAGGTCCATACCATTTCTGTCCTTTATTGAGCCCATCTTTGCATGAAATGTTCCCTGGTGTCTCTGATTTTCTTGAAGAGATCTCTAGTCTTTCCCAATCTGTTGTTTTCCTCTATTTCTTTGCATTGATCCCTGAGGAAGGCTTTCTTATCTCTCCTTGCATTCTTTGAACTCTGCATTCAGATGGGTGTATCTCTCCTTCTCTCTTTTGCCTTTCCCTTCCCTTCTCTCCCCAGCTCTCTGTAAGGCCTCCTCAGACAGCCGTTTAGCCTTTTCTCATTTGTTTTTCTTGGGGGTGGTCTTGACACTGCCTCTTGTACGATGTCATGAAGTTTCGTCTATAGTCCTTCAGGCACTCTGTCTGTCAGATTTAATCCCTTGAACCTATTTGTCACTTCCACTGTACAACCATAAGGGATTTGACCATTCATACCTGAATGATCTAGTGGTTTTCCCTAGTTTATTCAGTTCAAGCCTGAATTTGGCAATTAGGAGTTCATGATCTGAGCCACAGTCTGCTCCCGGTCTTGTTTTTGCTGACTGTATAAGCGTCTCCTCAGTGGACTCTCTCTAACGGGTGGCATTTGGGTGCTGGCGTGTGTGTGAAGTTTGGCTGTCTGTTGTCTTGAAGGATCCTACATTTACAGGTGTTTATCTTTCTCCACTACCCAGTGTGGAAAAGCACCCTTGCCCTTTCTAATGCTCCCGCTCCCCAAAAGTGATGCCTTTCTGAAGTCGCCATGGAGCCCTGAGGTGCCCTGTGGTCCCATCCTGGCGGCTGCTCTGCGTCCCTCGTCGAAGTTCTGGACCTATTTCAGCTCCATCTTAGGGCACTTGTCCACCTTCTCTCCTCTCCACAGTCTTTCTTAGTTCTCCAGGAAGTCTTAAGACAGAGGCTCAAGAGAGATCTTTGGTGGACTTTGGGGTTTTTTACTTACAAGATATGTGAAGTTTCTATTTTTCATGATTTGTGCGGTTGCTTTGTTTCTTTTTTTGCAGGACTGCGGAGATTTGGTTTTAATAATGGTCACTATCTCGTGTTACACAGATGTTCTTCAACTGCCTTTTTTATAGTTTCATCTTTAAAGTTTATGTTTTGTGAAAATGCAATGCAGTTTCAAATATGGTTCTCACCTCATTAAGCAGAGTAATCTTAGCTGTTTTCACAGCCTATGCTGCCGTCTGAGTTGTCTGAGTACCCTCCCCCCAACTAAAGTCCTGTGCGGACGATAACCAACGAGGTCCTGCTGCGCAGCACAGGGAACTCTGCTCCGCGACATGTGGCCGCCTGGAAGGGGCGGGGTTTGGGGAGCATGGTCCGCGTATGCGTGGGGCTGAGTCCCCCTGTTCACCTGAAACCATCGCAATATTGTTAACTGGCTATACCCCAGTGGAAAATAAAAAGTTTAAATAAAAAAAAAGAGTGTGTGTGTGTATATATATATATATATAAAAGAAGCTCCAATCTTTTGGCCACCTGATGTGAAGAACTGACTCATTGGAAAAGACCCTGATGCTGGGAAGGATTGAAGGCGGGAGGAGAAGGGGACGACAGAGGATGAGATGGTTGGATGGCATCACTGACTCGATGGACGTGAGTTTGAGTCAACTCCGGGAGTTGGTGATGGGCAGGGAGGCCTGGCGTGCTGCAGTCCATGGGGTCACAAAGAGTCGGACTGACTGAGCGACTGAACTGAACTGACACATACACATGTATATAAAACTGAGTCACTTTCCGTACAGCAGTGATTAACATAACACCGTAAATCAACTATATTTCAATAAAATACTTAAAATAAAAAGTCATAAAGTGAAAGTAACTCAGTCGTGTCCGACTCTGTGACCCCATGGACTGTAGCCCGCCAGGCTCCTCTGCCCGTGGGATTCTCCAGACAAGAACACTGGAGTGGGCTGTCATCTCCTCCTCCAGGGGAGCTTCCCAACACAGGGACTGAACCTAGGTCGCCCGCTTTGCAGGCGGTCTCTTTACCGACGAAGCCTCTAGGGAAGCCCAATGGGCCTGCTTCCAACACCTGCTGGTTTCTGCTGTCCCGCTCGCCTAGGCTTCATCTCCCGGGTGTTTTTTCAGGAAACTCTACTTGAAAAAATAGTGAACAAGGTTAAGGTGAAGGTTGGGATGATGTTTTTGTCTTTCACTGTTGTTTTCTCCCATCAGGGGTCTGGAAGGCTGGTGGTCAGGTGGGGACCACCCCATCCGAGCTTAGGCTGATGCCCTCCAGGCCTGGGGGCAGGGCGACGCTTCGCTGCAGGTCTGTGTGTGATGGGCTATCTTTGGTCCCCTTTCCTGCAGAGCGTGTCCTATCTCCAAGCAGGGGTTGGGCACTGGCTTATCTGAGCCCCTTCCTGGGAAGGCCCAGCAGGACAGATGGCTTCATCTTTCATCACCTTCCAAGCTGCCTGTCCTGTGTCCATAGCACCCTGGAAGCCAGCCAGCAGAGGAGTCTGGGAGCTATGGTTTTCAGGGCACCCCTCCCTGGGAGGGTATCCTGCCAGCTACTTCCGCTTGGATTTTGGGACCTCAGACAGATCCTGCCGAACCCTCTGACCTCTGCTCCCAGGCAGGGTCTCCAGTGACCCTGGCAGCCCAGGTCCAGGGAAAGCTCTCATGTGGCCTTGGGGGCCTGGCCAGGCTCATGGTGAGCAGAGGTGGGAGGCATCAGAGTGAGGCTGCCCAGAGAGTGGGCAGGTCCGGATGGGTGGGTGGGCAGCGGAAGGCACAGGGCATTCCAGTTAGGTGCTGGCCGTGGCGGGGCAGGAGACAAGAGCCAGCCGGGCAGGAAGGTGGGTGGACCGGGAGGGGGTGGGAGCTTTCAAAAAAAATGGGGGTGGGAATTTTTGTATTTTCAATGCTTAAAACAACAGACACCCCAAACCGCAGCTTCTGGAGGAACTGTTTGTTCTTGCCTCCCTTCTCAGACGTGACCTTGGCCTGGGCTCAAGAGCAGGGTCTCGGGCCCTCCTAGACTGAGCGAGAGAGGGTTGGCTCCCTGGAAGGGAGGGGATGGTGCAGCCAGGGGCAGGATGCTCATTCTGGAAACTTCCAAGTGAAGGGCAGCTGGAGAAGCCAGGGTGGCATGAAGGTGTCCATGTGGAAGGGGCCCCGCACATGCTCCCGACCCCTTCCTGCTCTCTGGCGTGGCTGGAGGCTGAGGAGAGTGGCAAGAAACAGCCTGGCGGTGAGCGGCCGCCCACAGCACTGTGTTCAGAGCCATATAAATGGGCTTCCCAAGGCGGGAGGGCTGCTCACCTGGGCCCGCGCAGGTCGCCGACGTGTGGACCTCGGGAGGATGAGTGCTGTGCTGCTGGCCACCCTGCTGGCTTTAGTCTCGCTGCCCCAGGCCCGGGCTGTGTGGCTGGGGAGGCTGGACCCTCAGCAGGTGATTGCTCCCCCGCACCGGCACAGGTCCTCAGGCCTTTGTGATCTTTGGGCTCCCCCAGGGCCCCCCATACCATGTGGGCTGCAGGAGGCTGGGCTGGGGCTGGAGGGACTGGCCCCTCACCTCTGCCCCCTCCCTCAGCTCATGGGGTCCTGGTACGTCCTTGCCGTGGCCTCGGGGGAGAAGGACTTCGCGCTGGAGAAGGCCACGAAGAGTGTCGAAGGGGTCGAAGTGATGCTGACGTCCCAGAACACCCTGAAGATGCGGGCTTCCCGGCACAGGTGGGTGGGGCGGGGGGCAGCCTGGGTGGCCGGCCTGCCCTCCCCTCCGTCCGCATGTCCGCACCGGGGTCTGCTCTGAGCTCCACCCTCCGCCGGGTCTCCGGGGTCTGCGTTCTGGGGCTTCCGGCCGGGGGCGGGGCCCTGGGTGGGACTCACGCCTTCTCCAGCAAGGCCGGCACAGCCTCCGACCGCCCCTCTGCCCCAGCCCTTGGGCAGCTTGGTGGTGGCTCTGGTCAGCGGGAGAGGCCGCTTCTTTGTTCAAGGCCCTCCTGAGCGGCACCCACGTGGTCCGGGGGGCCCTGGGGGAGCCCGGAGATCACAAAGCCCCGAGGACCCGCGTCACCTAAGGGTCCAGGTCCCCTCCTGTCGCTCGGGATGGCTGCTGGGGCGCCATCCCAGCCCTGGGGTCATCACGCAGCCTGAGCGGACAGGCAGCCCCGTCCCGAGAGGAGGCTGTCTGCCCTGCTCCCCAGGTGCCCTGATCCTTCCCGCAGCTGAGTCTGCTGGGGCTGCCACCCAGCCACGCTGGCCTGGCCATGGACAAGCCAGGACAGAGGACATCGGGCTTGGGGCGGGGGCCCTGCTGTGCTGGGTGAACACAGGGTCACACACATCGTGGGCTATAGCCCCAGAGCCACGTGGCTCAGAGAGTCCTAACTAAGCTGGCAAAAAGCCATCCAAACACGGAAACTTGGCATCCGGAAGGCCAGGGCCCCGTGGGACAGCCGTGGACGGTGAGGGGACGCGGGTGCTGGCGGGGCGGCCACGCCGGGGTGGAGGGCGGCGGGGCCCAGGGCCCGGCTGCAGGGCGCTCACTGACAGCAGGGCTGAAGGACAGGCCAGAGGGCGCTTCGTTTTGTTATTTAAGGTAAATTTCACGTGTTGGTCTTTGAATAAGAAACACATTTACCTGATTCAAAAATCAGAGTCCCCTGGCAATTTCCCGGGAGTCCAAGGCTTAGGACTCTGTGCCCTCAGTGCCAAGGGCCCCAGTTTGATCCCTGGCCAGGGAACAAAGATCCCACAAACTGTGCCGTGCAGCCAAAAGAGAACGGGAGGTGGACAGCAGGGGTCTTTCCTCCCCCTCCTTAGCCAGGGCCCCTCCCAACAGGCAGCCCTTGGCTTTGATCTGTGGTGGCTCCTCGGAGATGTTCAGGAACGTGCAACCACATGCAAGTCTGTTAAATACGCAGGCAAGCCACAATTTGGTGTCAGCCCCCGGGGGTCTCTGCCCTCTTTTGAAACATTTAAGATTTTATTCTCTTGTGCCTTTCTTAAAGTTTTAAAAGCTGTGGTAAGACAAACATAACATAAAATTCACCATCTTAACCATTTTAAGCGCACAGTTCAAGGGCATCAAACACGTTCACGCTGTGCAAACCTCACCACCGTCTCCAGAACTTTGTCACCTTCTCCAACTGACCCTCTGCCCCACTGGAAACTCACTCCCCGCCCCCTCCCACAGCCCCGGGCCGCACCATCGACTTCCGTCTCTGCGGGTTTGATTCCTCTAGGGCCTCACGCGAGTGGATCCTGCACTAGTCTTTTTTTAAAGAAAAAATTTTGTTGATGTCTCTGCGTTCACTCGGGCTCTGCTGGTCCTCTGTTGCTGGTGGGCTTTCTCCGGCGGTGGAGGGCGGGGGCTCCTCTCAGCTGCACAGGCCTCTCTTCTGCTTGGGAACGCGGGCTCTAGGGCATGCGCTCAGTCGCGCTGTGGTGTATGGGATCCTCCCAGACAGGGGACCGAGCCCTTGTCTCCTGCACTGGCAGCCAGACTCTTTACCACCGAGGTGAGGAAGTGGTAGGAAGCCCCCTACGTTTGTCTCGTGTCTGGTTTATTTCACAGAACATAGTGTCCTCCAGATTCACCCGTGTTGCAGCCTGTGTCAGGATTTCCTTCTTGATGGCTGGGTAATATTCCACTGCAGGGATGGTCCACATCTAGCTCCCTTTCATCCACTGATTGATGTCTGGATTGCTTCCAGCTTTGGGGCTTTGTAAACACGGGTGTGCGAATATCTCTTTGAGACCCTGTTTTCAATTCTTTTGGAGACACACCCAGATTGTGGGAATTTGGGGTGATCTGCTGACTCTATGTGACCTTTTTTTGAGAAACTTTTTTTTCACAGCCAAGTAATACTCCCCTGGGCTGCCTTCCAGGGCTCCGCTGACGGACAGACAGTGGTCTCCAGTCTTTCGCAACTGGAAACGCTTTGGGGTGTGGACGCTGGTGCACTGGCCTGGGAGGGACAAATCGCTAGGAGCCGAAGTGCGTCTGTCCTTTCTCCATGTCACATGAGGCGGGCGCCCCGAGCTGGTGCGGGACCGGGTGTCTGCTTGCCCTGCATTCTTGGCCATCTGGTAGGTGACAGCTGGGCCCGCGGTTGTTTTTGCTGCCTCCTCTGGTCACAGGGAAGCAGGCATCTCGGGGCTCCTCCCCAGCCCAGCGTCTCTTCATATCTTTTGCATATTTTTCCCCAGGGTAGGTTTTTATTGACACGCGAGAATGCTTGGGTATCGGTGGTTTTGGCCACTGTCTGTAGCAAAGGTTAGCTGCAAATTTATTTCCCAGTCTGTCATTCCTACACCTCCGAGCAGTTTTTGGTAGGAAGACTTCTTTCTATGTTTGTGTAGCTGTAACACTAGCTTCTTTTTAGGGCCTCTGGGTCTTGTGATGTAGTTGTTAGGAGCTCTTTCCACCTCCCTGGAGCTGAGAGGCCTCTGAACTCTGACCTGCTCGGGGCTACGCCCTGGGAACCTGCGAGGTGTGACCGCTGATGGGCGCCCAGCTGCCCTGCACCCCTTGCCGGGGCCCCTCTTCCTCCACTGGCCGGAGAGGCTCACTTCGCGCACTAACCTCCTGGGCATTTCGCTCCATTTCTGGCCTCTCTGCTCTGTTCCTTCCATCAGTCTGATTTCCCGCTCGTGCTCCGCAGTCCGCGTTGTTCGGTGATCGGCTGGTTCTTGCTGGTGACGCTCCTTTTGGGCTTTTCCTCGTGACTCCTGGGTCTTGCAGGGAACTTGGCCGTGAGCTCGCCTTGCAGCACTCACAGAAGGTGGTCTGCTCATTGTACGGGTTGACGGCTTAGGGACACTGGCCCCTTTAGAGGTGGAGTCGCTTTACCCCAAACTGCAGACCCCATTTGTCTCAGGCTCCTTGCATGCCCTCGGCAGCGCTCCCAAGGTTTCTGCATATGGATCTGGCAAAGCAGGTCTCTCGGGAGGTAACAGAGCCAAGTCTGCATTCTGCAGGTCCTTGGCCAGCCTGCGGCCCCAGCGGGTCATCTGCGGTTGAGAGCAGGGTTTCCGGGTAACTGCAGCCCCCGAGGGGGAGGCAGAGCCCCGCCATGGCCATGCTGGCCAGGTCCAGGCAGCCGAAACTGTCTCCTGGTCTGCACCTGGACCTGGGTGACGATGGGTCCTTCTCTGCTTCAGGCTGGAGAGATGCCATGTGCAGGCTGTGGAGCTGCGGAGACAAACTCCCGGATGGGCCTTCGGGAATCCCTGTGAGGGTGACGGCCACCGCGGTCCTGCCGGGCAGCATGGGGACTCCTCCAGCTCCCTGACCGCTGCCCGGCTGCCCTGTGCCCCCAGCTGCTGTGCGCCACCCACCCCAGCTGCATCCCCAGGCCCCTGTGTGCGGGGTCAGCCCCTCGGGATGGGGGGGGGCCGCTCCACCCCAGCTCCAGGGGCGCTCCTCCGGGAACTGGGAGGTCCTTGGTGCCAGTCTTGAGGACAGCGGGCCTGACCTCGGCCAGCAGCTTAGCGGGACCCCAGCCCCCCAGCTATGCTGTCTGGGGAGAGTGGGCGTGGGTGGGGGTGTACTCTGCCCCCGTGGGGACTGGATCCGAGGAGGGTGACCCAGGGTAAGCTGGGGCTCACCTGCCATCCCTTGACCACCTGGAGACCCCGTGTGCCAGGGCTGGGTTGGGGGTGGGAGACCGAGGGGACAGAGCCTGAGGGCTCTTGGTCTGCTGAGGTCTGACGCCCCCACTGGGGGTGCCTGTCTCTAGCCCTTGGCGTGCTGGAGTACCGGGTGCTGGGCACCAACTTCAGGGACTACGCCATAGTGTTCACGCAGCTGGAGGTCCAGGAGGAGGCCTTCAGCACGGTGGAGCTGTACAGTGAGTGCACAGGCCTCTAGCGCCCGCTCCGCCCCCCTCCCACCAGCCCACCGGCTCTGCGCCTGCCTTCCGGGCGCCCCCTCCCCATGCACAGCCCCTCCCCGCTTGAGTCCCCGGTGGCAGGAGTGAGCTTGCCTGGAGGGGGCGGGCAGGGGGCTGCATGTGGCCACAAGCCTTGGCTCAGAGGGCACGCAGTCCTGCCGTCTGTCGGCTTCTCAGGGTGGCCCCTCCTCGCCCCCACTCCTGCTTGGCTCTCCCCCAACCCCACAGGCCGGACGGCCCTGGCCAGTCAGGAGGCCCTGGGCCGCTTCACCAGGTGGAGCCGGAGCCTGGGCTTCCTGTCGCAGCAGCAGGCCGAGCTCCAGAGGGACCGTGAGTGTCGCCGGACGCCAGGGGGCCGTTTGCCGGCTTGGGGACCTTCTTGGCCTCGGGGAGTCAGGCCGAGCTCAGGGGGGCTCCGAGGGGTCAGCTGTTCCCCGCCTAGCATCAGGCCTGCGGGGTGGACGGCGCAGGCGGCGCGTGGGACCCTGGGCGCTGGTGGGTGAGGGGCTGGCCGTCCTCACCGCAGCCCCTTTCCCCCCCAGTCACCTGCGCACACAGGGTCTTCCCGGTAAGTGGCCTCCCCGCGCACCCCCTCCCCTCCGTGTGGCAGGAGGGGCCTGGGGGCTCTGGGCCCCTCTCGTCCAGAGGCTCCACCGAGGGCAGGGCTGGGGGCCCCGGGGCAGCGGACGCTTCTGTGGGTGAGTCCAGGGTGCCCTTGCCCTTGTTGGTTTCCAGTGAAAGCTGCAGCCCCCAGGGGCCCGGAAGAGGCTGGCCGGACACTGCCCTCCCTGCCCACCCACCCAGGGGCCGCCTGCTCCCAGGGGCTCTTGCTGTGGATTCGAATAAATCAGCTCCGCAAACCCTCCCAGGGCGTCTCGCGTGTGTTCAAGCAGGGCCCTGGGCCAGAGGCTGCTGCTCCTCCTGGGGGTCACCCCGGCCCTGGGCCGACAGGAGGCCCGTCCGCCTGAACTGGAGCCAGACCCTGCGGTCTGGGTGACGTGTGGGCAGGGCGCTGGGCTGGGGCGCCCAGGGCGTGAGAGCTTGGCTTTTCCTGGCCTGGGACCCCAGAGAGCCAGAGTCTGTCTGTCGTCCTGTGTCCTGAAGTCCTGCAGGAGCAGGCTGGGGGCCGCCTCTTGCTCGTGGTGATATCAGGTGCATACAGACACAGACATATGTGAGCACACACGCGCGTGTGCACACACATCAGGACCTGCTGAGGGCATCACGCAGGCAGCCCTAGCGTCAGCACCAGCACTGTCTGAGCCCCGTCCGCACAGAGACCCCACTTTCTGCGTGCATGCCCCGTGCAGTGACTCAGTGCCCGTCCAGCCTTTCTCCCCCCGGGGGTGGGGGGGCTAGGACAGGAGACCAATAACCTCCCTGCCAGGTGCCACGGCTCCAGGGGACACTCGGTGACCTCGGGATCATCGAGGCTTCTGTCTTCTGCGGTTTCCCGAGCTGGCTCTGAGGGCCAAGGGTGGGGCTGGCCCTGCCTGTGCTGGGGAGGGCCCAAGACCCCGCCCCGTTGGCCCACCAGGCTGGCTCACGGCTGCGGTCGGCTGACGCCCACGGCAGGGCCGGCAGCCTGGGCATTTAAGCGCGGTGCCGAGGTTGGCAGCTGAGGTGGTGAGGATGGGGCTGGGCTGGCGGCCAGCCTTGCTGGCCCTGCTGCTGGGGCTGGGCGGGGGCTCCCGGGCACAGGAGCAGCTCCCCCGGGAGTCCCACAACCTCAACTGGCGCAAGGTGAGCCTCGTGGCCCAGCCCCTCACCGGGTGCCGGGGCCAGGGTAGGCGCAGGCAGTGGGCAGAGGGCCCCTGAAGCCCAGGACAGGCTGGCGAGGGGCTGGGCACTGGCGTCTGCTGGCCCTGAGGGCCTCTTCTGGGGACAGGCTGGGGCTTCAAAACTCAACTGCCGACCATGGGCCACAAGCTGGGAGCTCCGAGATGGGCACTACCGAGTCACCCGGAGGACCCCATGGGCGGAGGGGAGGCGGAGCGAGCAGGCGGGCCCTGGAATAAGGAGACCGCAGCAGGCGGAAGGTTCCGGTGGGGGCGGCCAGGGGCACAGGCTGAGCAGACGCGGGGGAGCCAGGCAGCGGGCTTCCTTGTGGGGGGGCCGGTGGGATGGGGGCCAGCTGGAGGAGAAGGCCCCAAGGTCCGCGCAGGCAGGACGCTCTGACCCCTGCGCCCCGGGCCCTGCGCCACGCTGCCTCAGGTCCCAGAGCAGCTGGGCATCTCCCTCCACGGCCAGGGAGGCAGCGGGGCACCCAGGCTGTAGGTCCCGTGGGTCCTGTGTGTCCTGGGAGACCGGGGTTGGGCGGGCCCGTGCGGCAGGCCCCGCACTTTCTCCGCAGTTCTCAGGCTTCTGGTACATCCTGGCCGTGGCCTCCGATGCCCAGGGGATGCTGCCGCGCAGGGGCCAGAGGAAGCTGGGCGCCTCCATTGTGCAAGTTCAGGAGGTGGGCCAGCTGAAGGTGGTGCTCGCCTTGAACAGGTGTGTAGGCCAGGGTGGGGGCTGAGCCCAGGGAAGGGGAGGGGGCCGGTGGGGGGACCAGACCCATGGTCAGCTTGTAAATCCCACAAGGACCGTCCCCAAACCCCCAGTGCCCATCACTTCCTGCTCTAAAACTCAAGTGGCTGCTTTTGCGAGAAGTCCCCACAGCCCATGCGGGGCTCGTGGGCAGGGGTGCTTGGAGCACCTCCCCCGAGCGGTGGGGCCGGCCTGTGTCCCGGCTGGAAAGTCCAAGGATAGTAGAGCCCCGAGAGGCCTCCCAGGCTCCCCGCTCACAGCCCGCCCCCCTACCCCGCAGCTCAGCCTGCTCCCCCTCCCAGGCCCCCAGCTCACAGCCCGCTCCCCCTCCCAGGCCCCCCACTCACAGCCCGCCCCCCTCCCAGGCCCCCCACTCACAGCCCGCCCCCCTCCCAGGCCCCCAGCTCACAGCCCCGCTCCCCCTCCCAGGCCCCCAGCTCACAGCCCGCTGCCCCACCCAGGTCCTGGGGGTGCCAGACACACTCACTAGTCCTGCGGAGAGACAGGAAGAAGCCGGTGTTCAGGAACACCTGTGCGTACCCAATGGGCCACAGTGGGCCTGGGGGAGGGCCGTCCAGGGCTGCCTGAGCCCCCAGGACCCTGGATGGGACCCCTGAGCACACGGTCCCCAGCAGTCCTCCCCGAGAACCTGTGCCGGTGGGGACAGGCGCCGGGACACGCGGTCAGCCCACGGGGGCCCAGGGTTGACTTGGCCGGCGCGTGCCCGGGGGCCCGGGCCTGGGGGTGGGGGGCTTTGCTGCCCTTCCAGGCGGCCCCCCCATGCAGGTGGTAGGGGCCCGGGGGCCTCTGGAAGGGTGAGAGCGGGCGACGCTGTGCCCCCTCCCGTCCAGTGAGAGGAGTGGAGGGCTTCCGCGTGATGGTCACCGACTACAGCGCCAGCGTGATCTCCCTGCGCCTGGGCCGGGCCGGCCGGGCCGCCAGGGTCCTGCTGCTCCTCAGTGAGTCCAGGGGCCGCAGCCCCACGGGCCCCGCGGCGTGGCCCCTCCCGAGCCTGTCCGGGGACCCCCACTCCTGGTTGACGCTTCCCGTTGCCCACCAGTGACTGTGTTTCTCTGACCCGGAGCCCGGGGGTGCCCTGGGGGTGGTGGTGCCGGGGGCCCGGGCACCCCTCGACCGGAGGCTCTGATGCTGCAGCTCTGGTCACCCCCCTCCACCCCCCGCAGGCAGACAGCCCACGTGCAGCTTCCTGAGCATGAAAAAGTTCGTCGATGCGTGTGAGGCCCTGGGGCTCAGCAGCCGTGTGGCTGTTCTCCCGAAAGACGGTGAGGTGGGGGCGGCACTGCTCCGGAGCCACCCCAAGCCACCAGGGAGCTGGCCCCCATGGGGACGGAGGGACAGAGGGCGACAGGGGCGCTTTTAAACAAAGTCACGGCTGTGTGCATGCGCCCATCCTGTCTTCCCAGGGCCCCCCGAGCACAAGGCGGCCTGGGCCGGGTCCCTGTGGGGCGGCTGGAGGCCAGGGCTGCTCAGCTTTGCACTCTGCAGGGCCCGAGGCCCCAGGGAGAGCTGCGCGTGCCCCGCAGACGTGGGCTCCCTCGGAGACGCCCAGCCCTCTCATGAACTCTTCCTTCTCCCGCAGCCTCCTGCGCTCACACCATCCTGCCGTGAGAGCCGGACTCCCACCTGGTCCTCCCCGGGAGGCTCGGCTTGTGGTCCTCCTAGACCCTGGGAGCGAGTTCCAGACTGCAAGCTTCATACCCCGCTGCTTGCTGACCTGGGTCTGGAGACCCCAGAACACTGATGGTGTGGAACTCAGGCCGGGGCTTGGCCCAGCAGGGTCCTTTAGGGTCCCCGAGGGGTGGGGGTGGGGGTGCATACTGACTGTGGGGGGACCCTGGGGCTGGGTCCTCTGGACGGCGCAGCCAGACCTCATCTGTCGGGAAATAGATGGGGCCGGTCCACTGTGACGTGCCATGTACCTTCTCTGCCACCGCCCACCACGTTCCGAGACATCCGACACTTCCCGGGAAGCCTGGGAGAGAGCCCGGGGCAAAGAGGCGTGACTTCTCATCGAGGAGGCAGATGCCAACACGGTCACCCAGGTTCGGTCATGGACCCTAAGGACTGTGTCCAGAGGTGCCAAGTGCAAACTGTGGCAGGTCAGGGACGAGGGGTCAGGGAGAGCTTCTTGGAGGACGTGATGTGTGAGCTGAGAAAGTTTTGGTGGTGCTGGAGCCTTCCTGGAAGAGGAGAGAGCCTGAAAACCCCCAGAGCAGCAGAGACAGTGGGGAGGGCAGTGCGGGGAGGGCAGTGCAGGGCCGCTTGGAAGGGGAGGAGGTGGATGGGGCTGCCGGTGTCCTGGGAGAGATGGGCTCCAGAGCGGAGGTCGGGGTGGGGGATGGACATCTTAGAGCGACAGGTTTATTTAGTGGTGGGGGTTGTCGGCGTGGACATGAGGCCGCCTACGGAGAAGAGAAACAGGACTGAATCGGTCAGCTACTGCTGCGTAACAACCACGCGCATGTATTTCTGTTTGTTACTATTTCGGCTGCTCCTCGACTTGCAGGATCTTAGTTCCCTGACCAGGGATTGCACCCAAGGCCAGGGCAGTGGAAGCACCCGAGTCCTACCCACTGGACTTCCAGGGAATTCCCCCCCACAAATGTGTTTATGTGTTTAGTGCCCCCCTGGGGCTCAGCTCGAGACTGGGGGGCGCAGGCGAGCTGAGCTGTGGACTCTGCCGAGGGTGCTCTGCCAGCTCCGGGGGGTGGGAGGTGGGCTGATTTGGGCCGGCTCAGCCCTGGGGGCTTGGGGGCCCTCGCCCTCCAGCCGCTGGGCCAACCACGGGGTGCGTGTCTCGTGGCTGCGACGAGGGCACATGGGGTGCGGGCAGCGAGCAGGAGTCCTCTGAAGGCTCTGGCCCGCCCGGCGTTGCCGGCCTCTGCCCTCCGAGTCACCTCCTGGCCCCACTCTCCACCGCAGTAGCTCATGTAGGGGTCTTCCCTCTGCCTGCCTCTCTGCTCCCGGGGCTCCTGTCGCGCCATCATGGTCTGAGCCCTGCAGGGCCTCCTCTACACCACGCACCTCCCGGCCCAGCGCTCGGCCTCCCTGGTGGACGGAGAGAAGAGGGCCGTCTGGGCGCTCCCGTCCAGGGAGGAGGAAGGGTGGCCCCCTGGGGGTGGGGGTCCCCGGAGCACGGTTCTGAGGCTCCAGTGCTTTGTCCTCGGAGACGCTTCTTTTTCACGTGCTCACGTGCTCGGCCACTTCTGAAGGAGGCGTGGGCACACGCGCCAGTGGGCGCAGCCCTCAGCCTGGGGGGTCGGCCCAAGGCCGCCCGGCTCCAGGCTCAGCTGCGAGACGCTTGCGAGGCTTGGAGGGTTTTCTGTGCATTTGCCTCCAGCGTTCTCCAGGTGCCCAGGGCCACACCCACGGGTCCTCAGGAAACCCGCCTTTCCCTAGGCTTGATGGTTAGAGTCTGGGAGCTCTCAGTCTCAAACATCCAAGGGGCCCTTATGTGAACCTCGAAGGCTCCCTGGAGCCTTAGTACTTCCCACTGTCCAACAAGAGCGTTGCTCCAGGATCTTGGTCTGCTCTGTACCCTGAGGCTGGATCTCATCGTGGCTCTGGGATTGGGTTTTGTTCCCTGTATTTTAACAGCCACCTCCTAGATTTGGTCCCCAGCTGGCCTCAACCCTCCTGTGGGGGTTACTCTGACATAAGAGCCCCTCAGGTCCTGGAGAACCCTGCCCACCCCTCCCATGCGGGGCCGATTCCTCTGGGCGTCCCCACGAGGGCGCAGGTGCACGCGTGCACACACACACACTCACTGGCTGTCCTGCTGGGGGTCAGAGGGGTGCACATGGGGGAGAGGAGAGGGGTGAGAAGGAGGAGCCTGGGGACAGAGATAATGACCTCCCCAGCAACATGCCCAGCCCATAGCATGGGAAGGGGGTCGCCAGGGTGCCCACTGGGCCACTCCTAGAGAGGCCTGGGGAAGACAGGGTCTGGGGTCCTGTGCCCACCACTCTGGGCACAGGGAACTAGGATGAGGCCCTCCCCAGTGTGGAGGGACCACAGGAGAGGAGGCCTCAGCTGACTCCCCTGTAGAGGGGGTGCTTAGACGGGGTGGTTCCTGAGGGCCCGTAAGACTGCAGGAGAGTCTGTTGGCCTTGCTCCCCCATCCGTGACCCACTGTGCTCCGAGTCCTTGGAAAAAGCTTTGTGCTTCCTGAGGTCCTTCTGAGCAGGGGGCAGCCTGGGGACATGGGGGGCACTCATCAGGGACCAGGGACGAGACCCTCCTTGTTGGCACCTAGGGGTCCTCACTTGGACGTGGGTGGCGTCCCTGTCCTGGTTGAGGTGAGGAGGCCTCCGGAGTGACCTGGACACGGGGACAGTGGAGGGAGGAGGGGCCGAGAGAGGCGCTGAGGTCCCTCTCGCCCAGGAGCCGGCAGGCCCTGCTCTTTGGGGGTGGGCCCTGGGGGAACCACTGCCTTGCTGAGTTGCTGTCATGTCCCGCCAGGCTCCTCCGTTCATGGGGCTTTTCAGGATCTTCCCAGTGTGTCTCCTGTGTTGCAAGCGGATTCTTTACCCGCTGAGCTGTCGGGGAAGCACTGCCCGGAGGACCCCAAACAAGGGATTTGGTCTCTGCTTTTCCTGCCTGGGGCTGCAGTGCTGGAGATGACCACGAGGGGGGGGGCAGTGCCCACTCTGCTCCATGGAGGATAGCCCAGGGTCATTCTGGGCATCCCCCTGCCTCTGAACCAACAGGCACCTTTTGTTTTTAGCCTCCAGGCCCACAGAGTCAGCTGCTCAGAGGCGGGAGGGGGCTTTGAGACTCTCTGTTGATGGTTCAGCTACTGTGCCCCCTGCATGAAGAACAGGGGCCATGTCAGGCCTGGGGGTGGTGCTAACAAGGCAGATGGTCCCTGCCCTGCAGGAGCTCACGGCCTGGAGGGGCAGGTGGACGAGAGAGAAGAGCGTGCGCTCTAGGGAACTGAGTCAGGGTCCTAGTGGAGGGCCGGGAGCCCGGGGGCGTCTACGAGGCTCCACGGGACACTGATGCCGTGACCAGGAAGACAAGGGCGGCTAGCTCTGCAGCTCTGAGCAGTGAGCGGGGAGGGGGCGAGTCAGAGACTCAGAGGAGGGAGAGACTTCGGCTGGAGGGCAGGTGAGGCGGGAGCCGGGGTGGCTGGAGAGAGCCGGGGAGGGGAGCGGGTGGGAGGAGGGGGAGCGCAGACCCGGCTCCAGACTGACGGACGGAAGTCTTGGTGTCTGAGTGGCTGCGGGGAGAACCGGCTCGGGAACTGCCCTCAGCGCTGGTCCCGACCCACACCGTCTACCTGCTCCCCGGCCCCAGAACTTTCCTTCCCTTCCCCCACTTTTAAAAAAAAATTTATTCTCTCGCATTTTGTATAATGTTTTATATTTTAGGCTCTCAGTTCAGTTCAGTTCAGTCGCTCAGTCATGTCCGACTCTTTGCGACCCCATGAATTGCAGCACGCCAGGCCTCTTTGTCCATCACCAACTCCCGGAGTCTACCCAAACCCATGTCCATCGAGTCGGTGATGCCATCCAGCCATCTCATCCTCTGTCGTCCCCTTCTCCTCCTGCCCCCAATCCTTCCCAGCATTAGGGTCTTTTCCAATGAGTCAACTCTTCGCATGAGGTGGCCAAAGTATTGGAGTTTCAGCTTCAACATCAATCCTTCCAATGAACACCCAGGACTGATCTCCTCTAGGATGGACTGGTTGGATCTCCTCGCAGTCCAAGGGACTCTTAAGAGTCTTCTCCAACACCACAGTTCAAAAGCATCAATTCTTCAGCTCTCAGCTTTCTTCACAGCCCAACTCTCACATCCATACATGACCACTGGAAAAACCATAGCCTTGACTAGACGGACTTTTGTTGGCAAAGTAATGTCTCTGCTTTTAAATATGCTGTCTAGGTTGGTCATAACCTTCCTTCCAAGGAGTAAGCGTCTTTTAATTTCATGGCTGCAGTCAGAATCAGTAGTGATTCTAGAGCTCCAAAAAATAAAGTCTGACACTGTTTCCACTGTTTCCCCATCTATTTCCCATGAAGTGATGGGACTGGATGCCATGATCTTAGTTTTCTGAACGTTGAGCTTTAAGCCAACTTTTTCACTCTCCTCTTTCACTTTCATCAAGAGGCTCTTTAGTTCTTCTTCACTTTCTGCCATAAGGGTGGTGTCATCTGCATATCTGAGGTTATTGATATTTCTCCCGGCAATCTTGATTCCAGCTTGTGTTTCTTCCAGCCCAGCGTTTCTCATGACGTACTCTGCATATAAGTTAAATAAGCAGGGTGACAATATACAGCCTTGATGTACTCCTTTTCCTATTTGGAACCAGTCTGTTGTTCCATGTCCAGTTCTAACTGTTGCTTCCTGACCTGTATACAGATTTCTCAGGAGGCAGGTCAGGTGGTCTGGTATTCCCATCTCTTTCAGAATTTTCCACAGTTTATTGTGATCCACACAGTCAAAGGCTTTGGCATAGTCAATAAAGCAGAGATAGATGTTTTTCTGGGATTCTCACTTTTTTAATGACCCAGCCGGTGTTGGCAATTTGATCTCTGGTTCCTCTGCCTTTTCTAAAACCAGCTTGAACATCTGGAAGTTCACGGTTCACGTATTGCTGAAGCCTGGCTTGGAGAATTTTGAGCATTACTTTACTAGCGTGTGAGATGAGTGCAACTGTGCGGTAGTTTGAGCATTCTTTGGCATTGCCTTTCTTTGGGATTGGAATGAAAACTGACCTTTTCCAGTCCTGTGGCCACTGCTGAGTTTTCCACATTTGCTGGCATATCGAATGCAGTACTTTCACAGCATCATCTTTTAGGATTTGAAATAGCTCAACTGGAATTCCATCACCTCCACTAGCTTTGTTCGTAGTGATGCTTTCTAAGGCCCACTTGACTTCACATTCCAGGATGTCTGGCTCTAGGTGAGTGATCACACCATCATGATCATCTGGGTCGTGAAGATCTTTTTTGTACAGTTCTTCTGTGTATTCTTGCCACCTCTTCTTAATATCTTCTGCTTCTGTTAGGTCCCTATCATTTCTGTCCTTTATCGAGCCCATCTTTGTCTGAAATGTTCCCTTGGTATCTCTAATTTTCTTGAAGAGATCTCTAGTCTTTCCCAATCTGTTGTTTTCCTCTATTTCTTTGCACTGATCGCTGAGGAAGGCTTTCTTATCTCTCCTTGTTATTCTTTGGAACTGTGCATTCAGGTGGGAATATCTTTCCTTTTCTCCTTTGCTTTTCGCTTCTCTTCTCTTCCCAGCTATCTGTAAGGCCTCCTCAGACAGCCATTTTGCTTTTTTGCATTTCTTTTTCATGGGGATGGTCTTGATCCCTGTCTCCTGTACAATGTCACGAACCTCTGTCCATAGTTCATCAGGCACTCGGTCTAAATTTTAGGCTCTAAATTAAAACTAATAAAATGTCACCTTGCATCATTTAAACTGAGCCGTGGATGAGCGTTAAGTCCATTCCCAATTATGTGCAGCCTTCGCTCCGCAGAGGGAGACCCCGACCCAGAGCGCTGGGTTCCCGGCCCCTCCCCCAGCCCCTGACAACCTCTGGTCTGCTTTCTGCCCGTCTTCACTGTTCTGGACGTTTCCTAGGAATGGACTCATACGAGGTCGCTTTTTGTGTTGGCCACATTTTTAAGAGGGGAGTAGTTAATTTTTGTTTTCTTTTCTTTTTTTATTTGAAATAGCATTTCTGTTATTTGCAAAGGAAATCCCAGATGGATTAAAGATGACAGGTACAAAATGAAGTCCTTCTAGTAAAGACATGTGTGTAGTCCACAGGCAGACACTGCTGTCCTCAGTGTCACACCAGAGACAGAAGGGCTGGTTTTTGCCTTGGCCAAAATGAAAACAGGACAAATGTAGAAAGCAGGAAAGACAGACCATAAACTGGAACCACATCCCTCACATCCCAGGGCCAGAGAAAGATTTGACATCCCTGAGGTAGACGCGGGTTCGATCCTTTGGTCGGGAAGATCCCCTGGAGGAGGACATGGCATCCCACTCCAGCACTCTTGCCTGGAGAATCCCACGGGCAGAGGAGCCTGGCGGGCTACAGTCCACGGGGTCACGGAGTCAGACACGACTGCGCGTGCACGTCTATGTGGTCCTCAAACTCTCTGAAGACAACGTTTAGAAAAGAAACAGAGAGCAAACGTTCCGAGAGGCGACGCCCGTGGTCAGCGCCCATGAGGTGCTACGTGCTGTGTCGGGCCCTCTACCTGAAGCGTCCAGAATAGGGAGCCCTCGGCGCTGGAGAGTCCATGGGTGGTTCCCGGGGGGGGCGGTGGGACCGAGATTGACGTTTGGTGCTTGGCGGGCTGGGGGATCTGTTTGGGATGATGGAAATGTCCTGAAAGTAGATTTTGCTGAAGGTTGCACAGCGCCTCACATGTACTAACGATCACTGACGTGTTCACGTGGGATGAACAGCATCATGGCATGAATAAAATCATGGCAGGGAAAGTGTGTGTAGAAGGCTGCTGTTACAGTGCACGTAACGGAGGGATCAGACCTGACTGCGGAGCGGCTCTACCCTCATCGGAGGCAAAGGAAGGAGAGAACCTTCCCGTATCTCCAGAACCGAACCAGCAGGTTTTACAAGCGTGCTCCCACAGCTGGCGGCTGGAGCAGGGCTCAGGGCAAGCTGCGTCACCAGGCTGCACCCGCCCGCTCTGGGGTGGTTTCGACCACAACCTGCAACATGCCCCGTCCCCCAAGCACAGGAGACGGAACCCCGAAACTGGGGTTGCAGAAAGAGCTCTGGCTTTCATAGGATGGGAAGGCAGTGGTCGCGGAACTGGCCCTGGGAAGCCAGCGGTCCACCTGACCCGCTCAGGGGTCAGTGCTGGGCTGCAGGTCAGCCCCCCGCTCCAGTCCACCCAGGACGGCCGCCGGCTGACGCCGCACACGGACGCGGGCGCTGCCCCCTCAGGGGCACCAGGAGCTGCGGCTGGAGGGAAGGCAGAGATGCTGGGAGCGAAGTCGCGGCTCCCCTGCGGTTGTAAAGGTCACTTGCTGCAGAGGCACTTCCTGTTGCTTTGTCCTTGGGCCGCTTCCTGGTGGCTGCAAACCAGCAGCGGCGCTGCCCTGGCTGACCTGTGCGGAGCCCTGCCCGCCCCGACCCCTCGCTGCCTGGAGGCTCCATCTCCCTTGGCGCCTACCCCGCGTCACCCCCCCACCGCCCTCGGCCCCGGTGTTGGGTGCCCCGAATACTCAGCGTCTGAGCCAGCACCATGCTTCGTCTCACACCGCTGAACCCACCGGGAGAGCACCGGCTCGCACGGCTGGACCCTAAGCCCTGGGCAGCCTTCCGTGATGCCGCTGGGCACCTGGGCGCTTTCCCCGTCTCTCTCCAGGGTCCCGAATGATCAGCCAGCACAGGAATGGGTTACTGTAGAGCCATCAGGCTCACCCTGGAGACGGGATGGGGGGCGGTCAGCACCCTGGGGTGTGGGGTGGGGCTGAGTCTGCCACCAACACCCCAGTGGGGCCCTGACTCCTGGCACCAACACGGCCCCCCACCCCACCCCACATGCAGCAGCCCAAGGACACTGTCTCACTGGCCACTCAGGTGCCCAGGGAAGCCCAGAACAGCCGTGTTCATCACCGACAGGAAACGACCAGCCGCCCCAGTGATTTGATCACCCCAGATAAAGCGTGTGCCTGATGCCAGCCCCATCAGACTCCCGGGGGGACACGCGGGGGGAGAGACTTTAGGCAATTTCCACTTTTTCCTTAAAAAATATGCAATTACAGTGCAAACAATTTGCCTTCTATTTAATGTGAATAGCTTTTTTTTTTTATTCTGATGACACGAAAATCAGAAAATGCTGAAAACTCAAAAGTAGGAGTTAAAAAAATCCTCTTTTTGTCCAGAGGGCAGCTTTTCTGTTGGTACTTGGTATGTGGTGGGGCCATCCCTCGGGCAGTTCCAACCAAGGGCTTGCAAAACCAAAGAAGAAAAGAAGTGAGAGAGAATTGCTGGGCATCTGGTTGAGCCCCTGCTGAGCCAGGGACGAGGGCCTTGCTGTGGGCAGCGTGGGGTGAGGGTGGGTGACGGGGCCCCCGGGTGGAGGGGGCGTGGTGGGGACGAAGGCACAGCTCCTCGCAGAGCTGAGACCCCCAAGCTGACCGCACCAGGGAGTCTGATGTGACCCCTGGGTGCCGATGACCCAGAGAGGCCCGCCTCCAGAAGCCCCCTTTCCCGGATCTGCTCTGGGACGTGGGCGTGAGGAGCCAAGGGCCCCCCTAGGCTTGGGGAGCGGAGGGGAGGCTTGCAAACCTCCCAGGAACCACGTCCGCTGGCTTGGACCTGGCAGAGGAGACGGGAGGACGTGGGTTCAAGTGGCCTCCAGGCGTTTCTTGTCTGTGCACCGTGACACGCGGCTTATCGGTGGACAAAGCCGCCCGGTGTTCAGACAGGCTGGGGCCTCGCCGGAGCCCAAGGAGGAGACGCAGGCGGAACGCAAACACGCATGACCTTTCCCGGAGGCCCCCCGCAGCCAAGTGTGCAGACTGGCCCAGCCAGCACCTGGACCCACTTAGCCGGGGTGGGCTGTGGGCACAGGGCCTGGGGGAGTCCAGCCCTGGCGGAGCCAGGGACCCCGGGATGGGGATGCGGCCACCTGGACCTCCAGGTCCCTCCCCTGCAGGCCGGGGAGCGGGGCAAGGACAGGCCCAAGCTCATGCCGGTGGGGGTGGCGTTGAGCCTGGAGCCCTCGGGGAGGCTGACAGCAGGGACAGATGGATACGATGGATGGAGCACAGAGATAATTAGAATTATGAGTCCAGGTTGGACAGGAGAATAAACGTTCATCGGGAGGGAGAGGTAACCCACAAAACTTACCCATTAAAACGCTGGTAAGTACCCAACTCAGGAAAAGCCATGCAATATGATGAGTTACACGTGGCACACTCTTGTCAAACTCCTTTTCCCATTTTAGCTGCTGCTCTGATGGCCACCACCTGTGACACAGACGCATTGCTCACTGTGGTTCTGCTGTAAAACATGAATTCTGATCGACGGTGTGGTCACCATCAAACAGCATAAAGCTGGCATGTATCTGAGAACCGGATAACACAGGGAGCTATATTCAATATGTCGCAGTAACCTATAACGGAGAAGAATCTAAAAAGAATATATATATATAGCAACCCCTTTGCTGTAGACCTGAAACCAACACAACATTGCAAATCGACTATATTTCAACTTGAAAAATGTCTCTAATTAAAAAAAGCATGAAACTGCAGGATGAATTCGCACAGGTCCCACAAGGAAGAAATCCTGGACAGCGAGGGGTGGCGTTTAGACTGGGCTTCGACGAGGGCTCTTCACGTTAGGGATGTGGACTCACTTCTGGCCTCACACAGAACAAAACTCATCTCTCCTCCACGCCCCCCTGCTCACGTTCACATGCTGAGCCTTCGGCCGGGGTCACTGGACTAGGCAGCAGGTACACCTGCCCAGAGGGTGGGAGGAGTCGGCTGAGCTCAGCCCCACCGTGAAGCGACTATGACCTTAACACGCCCCACGGACCCCACACTGCCCATGTCCCCAGCACGTGGGGGGCAGCTTCTGCTAACTCCCAGAGCCCTGTGACCCTGGAGCCCTGCTGGGGCGAGGAGGGGCCCTGTGACCCTGGAGCCCTGCTGGGGCGAGGAGGGGCCCTGTGGGGGCACCATGGGGCGAGGTAGTGCTGGTACATGGAGCATCGTCGCGGTCGCCTTGGGTGAGGACCTGGGTCACCCACCCTGGCAACCCCTGCTGCCCAGAGGAGGCGCCCGAGACCCGGGCTCCTTCCTGTTTCAGTCTTTCACCCCCTCGCTGTCAGCCTGTCTGTGCCCTGTGCTACGTGTCTGTCCAGCCAGTTGCCTCTTTCTGGCCTGTCTGAAGGGCCCTCTGGGGCCTCTGTGGGTGGACACTCTGCAGTCGGCTTGTGCCCCATGGTCCATCTGAGGGCTGCACCCCCATCTGTGTCTTTCACCCCCGGGGGACCTTCCTCTGCGGCACAGAGGCCTTGCCGTGCCTTTCTTTCATAGGCTTGTACAAGTTCACGTTTCATCTTTACGCCTTTTAATCTACCGGGACTTAATTGTATGTGGTGTGAGGTAGGGAGCTACATTTGTGTATCTTCTCCATACAGATAACTAGTTCAGTTTATTCAGTATTCTCTCCACAAATATTGTTGCCACCTGTACTCTACTTGTTCAGGTGCACAATTGTGTCTGACTCTCTGTGACCCCGAGGACTGCAGCACGCCAGGCTTCCCTGTCCCTCAGTATCTCCTGGACCTGCTCAAACCCATGTCCATTGAGTCGGTGGTGCCATCCAACCATCTCATCCTCTGTCGTCCCCTTCTCCTCCCGCCCTCAATCTTTCCCAGCATCAGGGTCTTTCCAATGAGTTGACTCTTCACACCAAGCGCCCAAAGTATTGGAGCTTCAGCTTCAGCATCTGTCCTTCCAAAGAATATTCAGGTTTGATTTCCTTTAAGATTGATTGGTTTGATCTCCTTGCAGTCCAAGGGACTCTCAAGAGTCTTCTCCAACACCACAGTTTGAAAGCATCAATTCTTCGACACTCAGCCCTCTTTATGGTCCAACTCTCACATCCACACACGACTACTGGAAAAACCATAACTTTGATTGTATGTACCTTTGTCGGCAAAGTGAGGTCTCTGCTTTTTAAAACACTATGTAGGTTTGACATAGCTATTCTTCCAAGGTGCAAGCATCTTTTAATTTCGTGGCTACAGTCACTGTCCACTGAGTGTGTGTATATATGTCTGGGGCTTCCCAGGTGGCTCAGATGGTAAAGAATCCGCCCACAATGTGGGAGACCTGCGTTTGCTCCCTGGGTCGGGAAGATCCCCTGGAGGAAGGCTTAGCAACGCACTCCAGCACTTTTGCCTTGGAGAATCCCAGGGACAGAGGAGCCTGGTGGGCTGCAGTCCACGGTGTTTCAAAGAGTCAGACACGAATGAGCGACTAATGCTTTCACTTTTATCTTTTTCTGAGTGCATGTGTGTGAGTATGTGAATCTGTGAGTGTGTCTGAGTGTGTATGTATGTCTGAGAGTGTGTGTGTCTAAAGAGAGAGTGTGTGTGTCAGGATGTGTGTCTGAATGTGTGCATCTGATTGACTGTGTATGTGACTGTGTCTCTGTGTCTACATGTGTGTGAGTCAGAGTGTGTGCCTATGTTGTGTAAAGTGCATGTCTGAGTGACCGTGTCTGTATGTGGGTCTGTGTGTCTCAGTGAGTGTATGTATGTGTGCATGGGTGTGAGTGTGTCTACATGTGTGTGGATGAGTGTGCGTGCCTGTGTTGTGTGTACCTGAGTGACTGTGTCTGTATTGGGTCTGTGTGTCTCAGTGAGTTTCTGAGCGAGGTCTTTATCTCAGTGACTTGTGTGTTTGCGTGTGTCTGAGTTGGTTTCGCGTGTCTGAATGAGTGTGAGTGCATACATGTGTGCACCTGTCCGTGTGTCCATGCGTGTCTGTCTTGGTCCTCCCTCCTCACGTCTGATCCATCGCTGCTCTGTGTGTGGAGCAGAGAGGGGACATCAGAGTGCCCAGTTACAGCACATCTTGTCAGGAATGTACACGCCCCCTTAAATGCAGGGTTGTATTTGCGCAGTGGGTTGGTGCTGAATCTGAGGTTAAGAAGCCGCTCGGGGCCACTGTCTGATCTGAGCCACATCTTCCCTGGCAGTGAGTGTCTCACCCTGGTGCTGGCACCGTGAGGCTCCCTCATCCGGCCCCCCGTGGATGGACCTAAGCTCAGCCTCCAGCCTTGGCAGTGTTGTGATGACTCTCAGGGGTGAACAAGCATTATTCAGCAACATCAACAGTGACCTTTATGTGCTCCACTGCAGAGCTGGCCACAGTTTATGGCCAGGAAGGGACTGGTCGATGGTCTCTGCCAAGTTCTGCGGGGACCCTGGGCCATGGGACATAAAGGGCCGCTGCCTGAGTGGCCGGCACAGCCTTTCTGTGCCCAGTGAGTGACCTGTCGGTGGCCGTGTGTGCAGACCCCTGGAGATGAGGACCCTGCTCCTGACCCTCGGCCTTGGCCTCATTGCCTCCCTGCAGGCCCAGGACGCCCCGTTCTCAGACAGTTGGACTGAGGATGTAAGGCCCGGCTGGGGCTGGGGCAGCTGGAGGGGCCCCTGGGTGAGGCACCAACCCTTGCTCCCCAGGCTGTGGTCAAACTGAGCGACGGGAGGTCTGCGACAAATGGGCCCAGGGTGCCGAGGGCCCCGGCAGTGGGCGCCCACAGTCCCGGGGGCCCTGTGGGGCTGGCGCCCACCTTGGGTGGGTCTGGCGAGGGTGCTGGGCATCTGCTGAGGGTGGGAGGTGGGAGACGCACGGTGCTCCATCCCAGGGGTGGGGCAGAGTCCGGGGCTGCTGAGCGAGGCAGGGGGCGCTCAGCCTGAGCCCTGACAGCAGGCAGCTCTCTCCAGGTGTTAGGAAAGTGGTATGTGAAGGCCGTGACCACAGACCAGGACGTTCCCGGGGAGAATCCGGAGTCGGCGGTGACCTTAACGTTCAGCGTCCTGGAGGGGGACGACCTGGAGGTCAAAGTCACCTCACAGTGAGAGTCGCCTCCCACCTCCCTGCTGCCCCCTTCCCACAGCAGGATAGTGGTGTCTGGGGGGTGGGCAGGCCACACTGGGGTCCGTCCCAACCCCTCGAATGACACCCCACCCTGGACAGCTCTGAGGGGTCACTGCCTCACTGGGGACCCCGTGCAGGGACAGGTCCCAGATGGGACCTTGTGAGTGGTGGGGCAGGGCTGGGAGACCCGAGGAGCTGCCGCGGGAGATGCTGAAGGCCCCGCTGGGGCCTGGACTCGGTGGGAGAAACGCCCGGCTCCCGGCACTGCCTCGGACCCGGGCCTGCCGGCGGCTGCGGTAGGGCGGGGTGTGTGGTGCCCGGGCTGGGCCAGGTTTCCAAGGTGGGTGCACCCCAGGCATCAGCACAGGTGGCTTCTGTGTCCCAGGATTGACGGTGAGTGCCGGGAGAGGAGCGTGGTCCTGGAGAAAACCAACGATCCCGGCAGATACATGGCCTGTGAGTCCCGGAGCCCCAGGTGGGGCGGTGGGGAGGTGGACCCCAGCACCTGGGGTCACCTGGGGGTTTTGGGGGGTCACCTTTCATCCAGAGAAGCCCCACTCCTTTCTGACCCCCTTAAGTGCCCGGTGACTCCTCTCACCAGTCAGTCTGCCTGAGAGATGTGAACACCTGACTCCGTGTACAGGTGTGACGGACTCGTCCAGAGCGGCTGGCCGGTCCGAGCTCCGGCTGGAGCGGAGCTGAAGCTCCCCATGCTCTGGCCTCTTTGGATGCCCCGAAACCCCCTGGGACCCTCTCACTGGGTGACCACCTCCCAGGCAGGGCCTCTCCTGGGAGCTCGGGGCCCAGGGCCTTGGGGTCTGGCCGGGGTGGAGACCCCGGGCAGGCGCTCCTGGAGGGGCCTGGGTTGTTCAGGACCGTGTGCCACCCTCCACAGACGGGGGCAAGCACGAGGTGTACCTCTTAGCGTCGCGGGTGCAGGACCACTTCATCCTGTACTGTGAGGGCGAGCCGGACGGGCAGCAGATCCGCATGGCGAAGCTTCTGGGTGAGGGTCCTGCATCCCGGCCCCTGCAAAGCCCCTCCCGCCCCCTCCCCCATGCCTTCTGCTCAGGATAGGCCCCCGAAGAAGCAGCAGGCCCCACGTCACGGCTCGGTGTCCGCGGGGGCCGCGGTGGGCGCAGGACGCCAACGTCAGTGTCGGGGCGGCCCTTGCCGCTCACCAGGCAACTCCTTGGGGCGCTGCCTTCGGGCGGAGAGTGGTGTCTGCACGGAGCCTGAGTGGGAAGGAAATTCCAGCTCCTGGGGCGTCATTATGGGGACGAGGCTCAGGCAGGCTTCGGAGCACGAGGACCTTCCTGCCCGCGGATAGGAGACCCGGAGGGTCACGGAGGGTCCCTGTGGCCAGGAGCAGAGTGAGCGTCAGCCCAGGGGCCGGCATGGACTCCCTCCTGGGCAGATCTTCCATCCTCGGGGCGTTTGCTGAGGGCACTTCCTGCCCCGCCCAGGCTGGCCACGTGGGCGCCCCTGTGCCCCCGAGACTCCTGGGCGGGTCTGCTTCTCCAGCCTGGCTCTCTGTCCTGCCCAGGGCCCGTGGGTCCAGCCCCTGGCAGCTGTGTGGCTTCCCCTCTGGCCCGAGGCGGCCCCTCACTCCCCCAGGCTGGGACCAAGACGTGGTCACTCTTGGTTCAGCCACTCACCCTCCCATCTCTTGGTTTCACCAACAGGAAGAAACCCGGAGAACAGCCCGGAGGCCTGGGAGGAATTCACAGAGTTCGCAAAAGCCAAAATGTTGAACCTGGAGATCTTCAGGCCCCTGCAGAGCGGTGAGAAGCCGCTGCTGCTGGGCCGTGCCCAGGGTGGAGCCGTCGGCAGAGCCACACCTGACGGGCCAGGCCACAGTGACTGGGGCTTCGTCCTCTCCGGGGTCACAGGAAGTGCTGGCTGATGGAGGGGCCCTGGGCTAAGGGATTCCCTGGGGTCTTCTGAAATGTTCTTCCTTTTTCTGCAGAAACTTGCTCTCCCAGAGGAAACTAGGGTAAGTGAACAGCTGTAGAGTGCGCTTGGGGTCTTGGGGTCCCTGGGGCTTTGAGAGACCATGTGGCTGATCCCCCAGCCCTGCTCCCACCTGGGCCAAGCGGGTGGAGCGTCTGCTCCTGGACTCACCTGGCCCCTGGGCAGCACCTTCAGACGGGCTCAGAGTGTCAGTCCTGGGCAGTGGGGAAACCCCTTTGTAGCGGGGAGGCTGTCTGCTTCCTGGCACCCGCCCTGCGCCGTGTGCTTGCCAGCAGGCATGAACAGCAGGTGTGAAGTCCCTTCTCACCCCCATGCGTCACCGTGACTCTGTTTCCCAATGAGCCGCTTAGAAGGGTTGGAGCTGGGGTGCCCCACACAGAGAGCTCCGACCCCCGGGTCCCTCACTGGCGGCAGGTCCCTTGGGAGTGTGGAGTTTCAGCAGCGTGCCCAAGGTTACCTGCCCAGGTGTGAGCAGAGTTAGAGTCCAGAACGCTGTCACGCTCCTCCTTTGCCCTCACTGGCCTGAAGTCACTTCGTCACACCTTCACACGCGGGCTTGGAGGCCTGAAGGCAGCCTAGTGGAAGGTGCCCTTTGCTTGCCCAGAGCTCCCCGAGGGCCCCGTACCCCACTCTGTGGCACTCGGGCACACCCCCCCACCCACCCCCGTCCAGACATCATGACCCGCCCCCTCCTTGCAGGGCAGGGGGCACCGAGGCAGCCCCCGGGCAGCACCTTCAGGAGCGTTCATCCTGCAGGTCGTGGAAGGAGCCCTGTCCCTGGGACACAGGCCGCTGCCCCCCCTCCCAGCTCCCCATCCTTCTCCTGGCTTCAAATAAAGGGTTTCAGCACCCCCGGGAGTTCTGCTTGTCTATGGGGTCCCTCGGAGGGGGCTGAGGCAGGGAGGGGTGTGGGGGCCGGGGTGGGACGGGGGAGGACCCCAGGTCCACGCCTGGGCAGGTCTGGGAAGGTGAGTTACAGCCCTGGGGGTGAATCACCACACGTCAACTTCTTCAGACGCCTTTTGGGGGATTTTTGGTGTTTTCTATAAGATTTAAAGAACCTCTGATGGGGCACACGAGGCAGGGGCCCTTGGAGAGGAGAGGCGGGGCCCTGGATTGCCCGCAGCTCTGAGCACAGAAGCCTGCCAGGCGGGGCGCGTTGGGGCTGCGCTGGGAACAGGGTGGTCAGGAGCTGGAGTTGTGGGGCCGCTCAGCTGGGGTGAGCTGTCTTTCCTGGGCTCCCTGGGGACTGGCTGTTGGAATAACTTCAGGGGCTCCAGGCATGGCTCCAGGCATGGGCCCGGGCAGTCAGGCTGCTGCGTGGGGGCCCTGAGCAGGAGAACCCGATGGGCAGGTGTGAAGTGTGGGCGTGACTGGCTGCTCGGGAAGGGGAACTGCCCCCGCCCGGCCATGGCTCCATGTAGGCAGGATGGCACCGAGCCGACCCACCACACCTGGGCCTGGCTCCCAGGTCTCAGAAGGGAGCCGGGTCTTACCAGCGTCTGAGGGTCTCCATGCAGCAGGTCCTCTGGACGCCCAACTGGGGATGCAGCGCCAGCTCCGAGGTCCCTGTGGCAGGTTCACAAGCGACTCGGGTGCGGTCACGTGGCTTGGCCGCACTCGGGGCTCACGGGGGCTGCTCAGCTCCAAAGGGCAGCCTGCGGGCGTGGGTTCCCTGACCATTCATCTGGAGAGGGACCCAGAGGGGGCCGTGCTGCAGCCCCTTCCCCTGGGTTCTGCCAGCACCTCTTGTCTGTGGCTCCTCCATGGCATCACCCCAGGGTGGAGCCCGGGAGCTCAGCGGCAGTTTCTTCCAGCCTCAAGGGCGCAGGATTCCTATCAGAACTCTGCCTGCTCCCGGCAGCGTACTCAGGGTCAGCCTCAGGTGAGCAGCAGGGAGCCCAGGTATCGGGTCCAAGGCCCTTCGTTACCTTCCTCCAGGGGCTGGCTGACCTGCGGCACTGGCCCATTGGACCGCCTCTGGTGGCTCTCCAACACCTTAAATGGGTGTTTTCACGTTTTGTCCAGAGTTAATAATTGCTCCTTGGGCGGGGTGGGGGGGCGAGGTGGAGCCCTGGAAGATGCTTGGCCAGGCTGGAAGCGGCTCAGTTCAGTTCAGTCGCTCAGTCATGTCTGACTCTTTGCAACTCCATGAATTGCAGCACGCCAGGCCTCCCTGTCCATCACCAACACCCAGAGTTTACTCAAACTCATGTCCATTGAGTCGGTGATGCCATCCAACCATCTCATCCTCTGTAGTCCCCTTCTCCACCTGCCTTCAATCTTTCCCAGCATCAGGGTCTTTTCCAACGAGTCAGCTCTTCGCATCAGGTGGCCAAAGTATTGGAGCTTCAGCTTCAACATCAGTCCTTCCAGTGAACACCCAGTACTGATCTTTAGGATGGACTGGTTGGATCTCCTTGCCATCCAAGGGACTCTCAGGAGTCTTCTCCAACCACAGAAGAAAGGAAATGATAAAGAAGCAGAGAGCGGGCCACACCCAACGCCTTCACCCGTCTGTCTCCCGCCACCTGGACTCTGTGACAATTATGGGGTGTTGCCCCCGCCCCTCCTGCTCCCCAGGCTGTGATCCAGCCGGAGAGGCTCCTGTGCAGGGCGAGGCCAGGGGGGCGCAGGCAGGAGGAAGGGATGAGCCTGGCTTCTTTCCCTGAGATGCTCTTGCAAGCAGGCCACCACCTTCATCGGTGGCTTTGTGGTGACGTCCTCAGGCGCCCCGGCCCACCTACCCGAACCTCGAACGTCGGGGAACTCCTCCGCCATGCAGGGCCACGCTGCGCCTTCAGCCACCGGCAGAGCCACTCCCGAGCGCCTCATTTCTCTTTCTCACATCTGGAGTGCCCGCTCCCCTGGGGCCAGGTCTTTGGTCCTCATACTAAACGTCGCTCTTCAAGTTGCTGTGCTGTCTCTGCCTCCCGACTACCGAAGCAGTGGGTCCCTTGCTCCACTGGCTGCTAAAAGCACCTCTGGCCTCTCACCTTCCTGAGTGAGACCACCAGGCAGTTTCAGCCAACCTCTGAACACACAGGTGCTGATGAAGTTGACGATGGTCAGCCTTGGTACACCCACGAGGCTGCCCGTGGGGTCCAAGGGTGGGATGTGAGGTGTCCTTGGGCAAGGGATGGTGATGCCTCTGCTCAGGGGGGCTCAGGGGGCTTGGGGAGGGGCGGTTCTTTGAGTCGAGCTCCTCTGAGTCCCACGTGTCAGGGTCCTGGCCAGCAGAGCCTCAGCTGTGTGGGTTTTTTGCTTGTCTTCTACCAAGATTCCTGGAGAGAACCCTTGTTCCCAGACCCTTTGTCACAGGCCACTTTCTCTCAGCTTCAGGCTGGAGGGTCTCCAACTGCGTGCGCCTGGGGCTGGCTGATCTCGTGGGGTGGCACCCCTTCTGCACAGGGCCTGAGGGTCTCTGGGGGTCGTGCTCCCTCCAAGAAGGTGCAACGGGCCTCCTGCCTGGTCCTACCTTGCCCCTGGGCTGCAGGTCTTTCTTGCCAGTGGTCCCAGCAGCCAACCGCTTAAAAGCTGCATCGTGGGGGCGAGGGGTGCCCGCGGGGACCCCAGGCCCCGGTTCTTTCAGACTCTCTGCTGATTCTGAAGGTTTACCTTCTGTTCACATGTGTGTCTCGGGTTGGCCTCTTCCTTGAGGTCGTCTATCAGTCCTCCTAGGAGAACCAGCGTTGGCTTTATTTACTTATTAAAGTCTGTTTACTTGTTTTCTGGTTTTTTTTGGCTGCCCTGGGTCTTTGTTGCTGCGTGAAGGCGGTCTCTAGTTGCAGAGAGAGGGCAGAGTCTCTAGTTGTGGTGGGTGGGCTTCTTACTGCAGCGGCTTCTCTCATTGGCCCCTGGGCACGCGGGTTCTTCCCGGATCGGGGGCGCAGCTGGTACCTGGGCGCTGCCCGGTGGATTCTTACCCACGGGGCACCTGGGACGTCCCAGCTTGGCTTGAGACGACGCTTTCTCACGTTTCCTTTGCAGGAGTTTGGCTTCTTTGTGTTAAGCCCCTCGTCTCGCTGTTGTGGGTTTGCTCTGTGACTCTTTAAGCCCTGATTTGAACAGAGTTTGAAACTGAGTCCTTCTGCCAAGTTTAGAACTAAACTCTATCCAAAGCTTTTTTCCCTGTCTTTTCCTGAACCCGTTCCCCTCGAGATGGTCGAGTGTGGAAGAAAGGGGGGACTGGGACCCCGTACCAGCTCCCGTGTCCCTAGCTCTTGCCTCCTGGGCCTCCCTTGGTTCTCGAAGCGTTGGCTCAAGACGTGGTGATTAGGGAGTGTGAAGGAGAAACCGAGAACAATCATGCGGCCAGGAAACTGCTGACAGTTTGGGCCTGACACGTGCTTTAAAGGTGTTTTGACACAAAGCGGACCCCCCACCAGATGAAAACTGCTGACCACAAGCAAGGAGACCCCAGACCCCTTGCAACCAGCAGGCTGGTGATGCTCACAACCGCCCGGAGCGTGGAGCACAAGCTATTCACACCCCTGCGGCCCCTCCCCACACGGCCTCTAACGCCTCGGTCTCCTGACCAGCAGCTCGGGATGGGTGGGGGCCTCACCCACCGTCTCCCCAGGCTGCCGGCCTCCCGAGTAAAGTAGCTTTCCCTTCTCCACCACCTCTTGGCACTCGGGTATCGGCCTTTCGAGCAGCCGAGCGTGGGTTCGGTACCAGCCTCGTCTGGTTACAGGTTCATTTACTGACTTGTTGGCTTCCAGCGCAGGTCAGGCTGTGACCGAGGCAGAGAGAGTTCGGAAAGGGCGGCTGAGGGCGGCAGGCATGGAACTGCCCCACATGCAGGTGGGCGTCAGCGGCTCCCGCACTCTCGTCAAGAAGGTCGTCCTTCCTCCCAGAACTGCCCTTACACCTTTGTCCAAAAAATCCGCGGGCCTCCTGCTGACGTGTGTGCCTGCCTGTCCATCACTCACACGGACCTGCATCTATAAACACGGGCTAAATGGCATTTTATCTGCCTCGGGGTGGCTGCTCAGAGCCTGCTTGGCCTGCCAGCCTCTGTCCATTTCCCAGCGAACCTCCACTGGGCTGTGGACCAACACTGCCTCTTGGGCGTCCGGTGTCCTGGCGTTCAGGCGTCTTCTGACAGTGGGCCGCGCCGCAGGGCCTCTGCAGAAGCCAGGGTGTCCCGGGTCCAGGGAACACCCTGTCTCACCAAGACGTGGCAGGGGGCACCGTCCTGCCAGGCCCTGGGAGAGGGTCACACAGACCGGGAACACAGGATCCTCTCCCTGTGGCCAGACCTGCCTCCTCGTCTCCTGAAAGGGCACTGGGCCTGCCCTCGACCCCCTGGGGAGGGCAGGCTGCTCAGTGGCACCTTGGATGGTAATCGCGGTAATCACTGGGTCCAGCTGAACGTTCAGTTCCGCCCCCAGGGGGTAGGGTCATGCGAGTGTGAAGTGGCAGGAGGGGGGCCCACCCTGCCCTGTACGGGCACAAACATGCCTTTGTGGGGCCCCAGGGTCCACCTGTGGCCCTGGCCTCCTTCTCAGGTCAGTCCCAAGTCCCAGGAAGGCACGCCAAGACCAGAACCTCCTCCGTCCCCGGGAAGAGAAGGGGGCCCGCCACTGGCCCAGGGCTCCGTGTCTCTGGCCAAGTTGTTGTGAAATGCAGACAGCTGGACACTGCAGAGGGTGGCCAGACACGGCGCGGGGCCACCATGAGGGGGGAGGCCGGATGGCCCCTCTGAGGGCGGGGGTCCCTCCATGCACTAGACGTGCAGTTGTGAACAAGTGGGCACCACCCAGGGCACAGACGGGCGGACAAAGACACCGGTGGGGTCACTCAGGCGGGCGCTCCAGGGCAGTGGGCTGGGCGGCCCCCAAACACCCCATCTCGGCCTGGGAGCTGATGGAAGTGGGCCTGTGAGGTGGGGCTAAGTTACTGATGGTGGAGTGAGATCGCCCTGCAGCCCAGGGCTGCTGTCCAGACGGAGCGGAGGGTCGGGGGGTGTGGCCACAAGCCAGGGGCCGCTGGGGGCGGGGGCGGGGGCGGGCCCTCCCCCTCCCGGGCGGGGGCGGGCCCTCCCCCTCCCCACACCTGGATCTCAGACTTCAGGCCTCAGCACCGGGAGGGAATACATTGCTACCGTTCTCAGCCTCCCCAGTCTGGGGGCTCGGGACATGAACACTGTTCTCCACAGATAATCCACAGGGAGTGTCACATAGTCGGTGTACCTGGAGGGCTCCCCGAGGAGGCTGTGCTTGAAGCTGAGCCCTGAATCCTCACACAGGGCAGAAGGTCGCAAGCCAGGCGGCCGCAGGGACCAGGGGCCACCAGGGCGGCGAGGCCAGGGCTGAGCTGGATGCCAGCGCCCCCCCCCGCCCCCCGTTCCTCACCAGCCCTGGTCTCCTGCGGGTCAGACCTCCCGCTCGCGGAAGACCCTACAGGAGGGGGAAGGTGTGCTTGGAGAGGGGAGCAGGGTGAGGGTGAGGCCAGAGGCCCCCTCCCTTCGCCCCAGCTGCGGGAGGGCCCTCTGTCCCATGGGGTGGCCCTCCGCCCCCACAGATGGCGTGGGGCCCTGCGGCCCGGCCCGAAGGCTTAATGAGCCGTGGGTGACAATGACAGGTTTCCTTGCCAGCTGGCCGCAGAGAGCGGGGTTCTGTGCCAAGTGCCCCGGGACCCTGGGCCTGGGAGTATAAGGGTGGCTGCGGGAGGGCCCACAGAGCCTCTCGGAACCTCAGCAAAAAGGCCTGCAGCGGTGTGAGCCGAGAGCCCCGGAGATGAGGACCCTGACCCTGACTCTGACCGTCGCCCTTGGCCTCATCTCGGCCCTGCAGGCCGACACCCTGTTCCTCCAGGGGCTGGATGTGAGGCTCCGGGGGAGGGGTGGGGGTCGGGGGTCCCAGGCTGAGCCCTCCCTGTCCACGGAGACCAGCATCTCGGGGTCAGGAGGGAGACGCGGTTTAGGGCTCAGCCCTGACCCTCCCCACAGTGACTGCAAGGGCTGGAAGACTGGGAGCCAAGAGGGCCTCCGCCCCGTGCGCTCAGCCCCACGCAGCGCCCAGGAAGGTGCTAGAAGAAGGGGGACCTCAGATGCGCCAGGGGAGCGGCCTGGGGTTGTCGAGGGGCTCCAGGGGGCGTCGGGGTCGAGGGAGCTGGCCGTGGTGGGGGCGGCTGGCGAGGCGGAGGAGAGGAGGCCGCCAGGCGCCCACGTCTTTCAGGTTTCGGGGAAGTGGTTCATCACGGCCTTCGTGGAGAACAGGGGCCTCACGGGGGCCAGGGTGTTCCCCGTCACGTTCTCTGTCCTGAGCGACACCCACGTGTGGGTCGCAACGACACACGGGTGAGTGTCCGGGCGGCTCCTGGCCGCACGCTGGCTCCGCTTTCCCTGAGGCCCTTCCTCAGGCCGGGCTGGGCAGCGGCCGCGAGCCCACCCCATTCAGGGTCCTCCCGCCGTCCTGTAGGCGTGGGGAGAGGCTGAACGCCTGCTGAACTCGGCAGGAGAAGGGGCCGGGGCTCTGCCGGGATGGGGGCGGAGTAGCGGAAGGCTCCACCAGGAGTCGGGGTCCCCTGTGCGGCTCCAAGTTTGGGGTGGGGGCCCCGAGCATCCCCAAGGAGGAGGAGACCTCGGGCCCCTGTGCACAGGGCTGTGTCCTCCAGGACCTGTGGCTACTGCTACGACGTGGACATCGTCCTGGAGAAGACCGGCCTGTCCGGAACTTATACTGCCTGTGAGTCTGGGACGGCTGGGTGGGGCCCCAGAGCGCGAGCCCCAGGCCGGGTCCTGGGGCCAGGAGGGGGCCATCAGGATGGGGACCCCCCTGCTGGGGCTCAGGGCAGGCACGGGCACCAGGGACAGGTGACTAGATCTGGGGGGTGCGGCAACTGGGGGCCCCCGCCGCCACCAAGCCAGGCCCCAGGACTCACTGCTAACACGCCCGGCCTGTGGTCCTCCTCAGCGAGGGGCAAGACCCACGTGGACATGGAAGAGTTGCCCGTGAAGGACCATCTCATGTTTTACTATGAAGGGCTGTTCGAAGGGAGGCGGTTCAGAGGAGCCAAGCTCTTGAGTGAGTCCCCTCTCCTCCCCCCGCCCCGAGGTGACCTGTCCGCCCGGCAACAACCTTTCCTCTGCTCAGGGCTTCAGCACCTCCAAAGGGGCAGCGCTTGAGGGCATGACACGCACAGGCCCATGCACTGGCCTTCGTGTGCCCAGGGGCCTGTGCAGGCAGACAGCACCCTCTGACCCGACAGACCGCTCCCGGGGGCACATTCCGAGTCCCACTTCCTGGGGTCTTGGGCCAGGGCCTGGTCAGCGTGTGGGAGGCAGGAGGTGCTGATGGAGAAACTCTCAGGGGCAGGGACCCTCACGGGGGGTGAAGGCCAGGGTTCTCTGGTCAGAGGGCAGCGCAGTTCCTCTGGGAGGCGAGCCCTTCCAGGTCAGGGGCCTGACCCTACAGGTGGCTCTGGGATCCGGCCCAGGTCCCCCCGGAGTCCCCAGGGACTCGGGTGTCCCCCGGGGCCCCCCCACCTCCTTCCCCAGGACCTGTTGGCTGGGAGGGGCCTGTCTCCTCTGCGCCTGCTCGGCGTCTACCTTGGACAGAGCCCTCCTGCCCTCCGCCCTCCCCGGGAGCTGGGAGGGACCCTGCTTCCGGGTATCCCCGAGACCTGACTCACCGAGCGCCCGGCCTGCAGGTAGGAATCCCGAAGTGAACCCAGAGGCCCTGGAGGCTTTTAAGAAATTCGCACAGAGCAAGGGCTTGTCCCCAGAGGACATCTTCACACCTGAGCAGACGGGTGAGGGGCCGGCCCTGCGGCACACCTGGGTCCACTCTGCGCCCTCTTCACGCCCCGGGTCCCTCCCTCTCTCTCCCGGCCCTCCCTGGCCCCTCCGTGGGGAGATGTCAGCGCTGTGACGGGTCACAGGGAGCCCCAGGGACCCCGCTCTGGGTCTCCGTGAACCACGTTCCGGGCTGCGGGCAGTGAGGGGTCCGGGCCCCTGTGTGGGGCGTCTTCTCACTCCTGGGTTTGTCTTGGTCTCTACAGAAAGCTGCGACCCTGAAAGTGACTAGGGTGAGTGGTCCTTGAAGCCGTCGAGGGTCCTGGTTCAACGGGCCGCCAGGGTCCACCGGGCTCCCCACTGCAGGCGCGAGGGACCGCGTGTGGCCAGGAGGAGGCGTCTCGGCTCTGAGGGCCCCTCCAGCCGGCCCCTCCCTGCAGGGCCTATCCCTGGGCTTCACTCTGCACCTCGGCACCCTCTCTGTGCCCAGGGCTCACTGCTGTGTAACTTGGGACGTCTGTGCCCGCCCACCTGTGCACCTGATGGAAGGTGCATTCTGCCCCCCACGCTGCAGCCCTGGGGGCGGGGAGAGCCCAGTCTGCCCCCTCCCTTCATGACCTTTCCCCTCCTCTCCAGGGCAGGGGGCACCGAGGCTCCACAGCCGCCCCCGGGCAGCGCCATCAGGACCTGCCATCCTGCAGGACGTGGGAGGCACCCCTGGGACCTGGGCCTCCGACCCCTCTGCTCCCCCGCCCCCTTGCTCCCCCAGCCCTCCCTCCCCTCTCCTGGCTTCAAATAAAAGGCTTCAGCGTCCCCGGTGGCTCTGCCTGTCTGTGGGGTCCCTTCGGGGGGGAGCGGGGAGGACGGGGAGGTGGAAGCCTCGCAGGAAGGACCGGAGGGCCTGCTCACGTCCTGGGTCCCCATGATTCGTGTCTCTGTCTGATGGGCCTGGGGGTCCAGGGAGAGGCGGGTGCTGGCAGCTCTGCCTGAGGTCCTGGGGGGTCTCTGCAGGTCTGATGCCCACAAGCGCAGGTTTGGGTGGTCCCATGGTTGGGGGAGGGCTGTGATGCCCACAAGCGCAGGTTTGGGTGGTCCCGTGGTTGGGGGACGGCTGTGATGCCCACAAGTGCAGGTTTGGGTGGTCCCGTGGTTGGGGGACGGCTGTGATGCCCACAAGCACAGGTTTGGGTGGTCCCGTGGTTGGGGGACGGCTGTGATGCCCACGAGCGCAGGTTTGGGTGGTCCCGTGGTTGGGGGAGGGCTGTGACGCCCACAAGCGCAGGTGTGGGTGGTCCCGTGGTTGGGGACGGCTGTGATGCCCACAAGCGCAGGTGTGGGTGGTCCCTTGGTTGGGGGAGGGGGGCAGGGTCAGCCCCAGGCCCAGGGGGGTACACGTGTACAGGTGGGCATCGCCTGGCTCCCCGGCCCCCCACAGGCTGGAGGCCGAGGTGGGAGAGAGGGGAATCAGGCAGGCCCAGGCGCACAGGACAGGGACCGCCCGACACTGGCCCCGTCAGGGGGCAGTTCTGCTCGTGCCTCCCAGGCTTGGCTACACACAGGCGCTGCCCCTGGGGAGGGGACTGCATCAGCAGTGACCTCTGGCCTCTTCTGATGCTGACCCTGCTGTTTCCCCAGATCTTCCTGGGGCAACGTGCCACCTAACAGCCAGCCGATGGCGACCAGGGTCTCCTTTCTCGTGGTGGGAGGGGGACCCCAGCCCAGGCTCCCTGGAGACTGGGGATGAGGGGTTCCTCCACATAGGGTCAGTGCGGCTCCCCAGGAGGGGTGGCCAGCTCTCCCAGGCCCTCCTGGACACAGCAGGCCCCCCAGGCAGACGAGGGGCCCCAGGCACTATGTTCCCTCCTGACAAGGAGACACCAGACAGGGGGTCCTCCGCAGTGCAAGCCCCTCAACAGCGTGGGGCGTCCCGTGGAGCCGCCCGCGCCTGGTCCTCTGATGGCCCACCCCCACGTCCTCCCTGCCCGGCCCCACCAACCCCTCCCCATATCAGGGGTGATGGCACCAGGCCCCGGATCACCAGGATCGTCTCCGTCTCACGTCCTCCCTGCCTGGCCCCCCAACCCCTCCCCATATCAGGGGTGATGGCACCGGGCCCCGGATGACCAGGATCGTCTCCGTCTCACGTCCTCCCTGCCCGGCCCCCCCGACCCCTCCCCATATCAGGGGTGATGGCACCGGGCCCCGGATCACCAGGATCGTCTCTGTCTCACGCTGAGCTGACCGGCCCCCCGACCCCTCCCCATATCAGGGGTGATGGCACCGGGCCCCGGATCACCAGGATCGTCTCTGTCTCACGCTGAGCTGACCGGCCCCCCGACCCCTCCCCATATCAGGGGTGATGGCACCGGGCCCCGGGATCACCAGGATCGTCTCCGTCTCACGTCCTCCCTGCCCGGCCCCCCCCAACCCCCTCCCCATATCAGGGGTGATGGGACTGGGCCCCGGATCACCAGGATCGCCTCCATCTCATGCTGAGCTGACCGGCCCCCTGGTCCAGCTTCACTTTCAGGTCTTCGCCACAAGCCTCACCTGGTCCTCGACTGGCCGGGAAGGGCACGCAGGTGGCGCTGCCAGGACCAGCGGGAGGGACGGTTCTGGGGGCTCTCAGGGGCAGGGCCCACGCCAGCCTGACTCCACGGAGCAGACGTTCCTTCCTACCACCCGACAGCAAGGACGAGGCCACTGCATGTGAGGACCCACGAGGAGTGGGGGGACTCACAGAAGGGCTGAGCCCCTCGGGAGCAGCGGGGGGACCTCCCAGGAGGGGAGCCCCGGCCTCGTCGTGACCTCACGGTGACGCGTCCCCAGCAGAGGGCTGCATGGTCAGGGGCAGGGGTCACAGCAGGTTCTGGGGTCTGGGGAGGATGGGACCACCCATCACTGGAGTCAGAGCTGTGCAGCGTGGGAGCCGTCTGGAGCCTTCCCCTACCTGTGCACAGGCAGACACACTCACACACACTCGCAGACACACATGCACACGGACAGACGTACGTACACATGTGAGCGTGCACAGGAGACACATCAGCACAACATGCTCACACGTGTTCACACGTGTGCAATACATACACTCACACGTCACAGTCAGGTGTGCAGCACGTGTCTGGACAAGATACAATTCTGTGTGGCACACACAGAAAGACATGCGTGTAGACACACACGTGTACACACACACACTTGATAACAAATTTAAATATCCCCCAGGGTGGAAGATGTGACGTAAATGTCCCCCTCGGAGACCTGTCCGCTATCTCTCTCCTTCTCTCTGTCCATCTCTCACATGCAGATTCATTCACGTCTCTGTGTTGACATCACATCACACCCATGTGTCTCACAGACGGGATCCTGGATGCAGAGGGTTGGGCCACGTGTCTCAGGTAAGACCACCCTGGGGTCTCCCTGCCGGCACCCACTTTAGCAGCTACAGGGCATTCACTCGTCCATGCGGACCACGGCTGGTGGATTCCATCTCTTCTCCACGGACACGACTGTTTCAACCAGGGCTGTGATGGAGACTCTTGACAATGCATCTGTGAAAAGCTGAGCGAGGATCCCTGGGGGTGAGCTCCTAGAATTCACTCTGCAGGTACATGCCCCTGGGATCCCCCCCCGACACCCCCAAGTGCACAGGCACAGACGTGAGCATGGGCACACACATCATGCGAGGTTCCCTGGGGGTGAGCTTCTAGGATTCGCTCTGCAGGTAAAGGGATGCACCTATGGAGCTCTGGGGTCCTACGCACGGTTCTCCCAGGGAGGAGTGTCCTTCCACGCCTTCCTTCAGGGGGTCTGCTGGCCTCAGCTTCCTCACGTTGCCCCCAGCGCTGGTCGTCACGACTAGAAACCTGCCAGCGCAGTGTGGCACTGCCGACTCCACGGTGTTTATGTTCTCGTGTCCTCATCGCGAGGCCGAGCGTCTCTGACATACACCAACCACGTGCGTCGCCTCTTGTTAGACGTGCACGTGTTTGTCCTCTGTCCCTTTTTAGAACACTGACTTTCAAGATCTGGGGACCACAGGGATGGCAAACTGCTCTCTGGCCCTGGGATGTGAGGGACGTTGTTCCAGCTTGTGGTTTGTCCTCCCAGCTCTCTGCGTGTTTGTTTCTGCTTGGCCACGGGAGGAGCCAGGCGTTTCCGTCTTCTGGCTCTGGGGCCACGCTTAGAGCAGGCGTCTCTACCCTGAGATTATACAGATATTTACAAAACAGATTTCAATTTGTACATCTCATCTTTAACTCATCTGAAATTTCCCTTTCATATAACAAAGATGCTACTTCCAATTAAAAAAGAAAGCAAAAATGAACTACTCCCCTCTTAAAATATGTGGCCGATACGAAAAGCGGCCTTGTGTGCTTCTGATCACAGGAAACTTCCAGAACAGGGCAAGAGCAGAGACAGAGCAGGTTAGGGCAGGGGAGAGGGGCAGCAGTGAGCTTTGGGTCAGGGCTCCCTTCTCGGAGTAAATCCGTCCGCCCGAGGCCGTGGAGAGGGCTGTAGACTGAATGTACTCCACGCTCCAGAAGTGCACAATTTAAAATAAAAAAAGGCTTGCTGATATGAAGACATAATAATGAATATGAATGCATACATATGGAATTGAGGGAGATGACTAAGACGGTCCTGCATGCAGGGCAGCGAAGGAGACACTGATGCAAAGAGCAGACTTCTGGACTCTGCGGGGTGATCTGGGAGGGTAGCATGGAAGCGTGCATTATCATATGTAAAATCGACGGCCAGTGCCAGTCGGATGCATAAAGCAGGGCACCTAAGCCGGTGCCCTGGGACAACCCGGAAGGGTGGGGAGGGGAGCGAGGTGGGAGGCAGGTTCGGGATGGGGGGGCACATGTGTACCTGTGGCCAACTCATGTTGCTGCGTGACAAAAACCATCACAAGATTGTAACTATTCTCCGATTAAGGTAGATAAAACGAAAACAAAAAAAGGCACCGTAAGGGATAGGAAATGAAATAATATAGTTAAAAGCAGAGACAACGACGGGGGAGGGAGGGGAAGTCTGGGGCGGGGGCAACGGGGAGACCGGTCTCCGGGAGGGGCGGCGGGAGCGGGAGCAGATGCCGCTGGGGTGCAGCCCTGGGTGCTCCTGCTTGACGGTCCCTCCAGACGCTGACGGGGCGCTTCCGGCTCCGGGGGCGGCTCCGTCTGCTGCTGCTTCTGCCGCCGGATCGAGGTCTTTGGTTGCGCCGGGGCTGGTGCTCGGGCGGTTCCGCATCCCGAGATGCGGTGAGGCTGCAGGAGGTCCCTGAGCCTGCCTTCCGAAGACGGGGAACATCCCACCGCCTCTTCCAGAAGCGCCAGACCGTGGTCCCCGACGGCGGTCCCCACACAGACAGTCTGGGGCCAGTCTCTGCTGCCCTGTGTCCCCCCGCCCTCCTCACCCTCCGGCCCTGCCTCACTGAGGTCCGCGTGCTCCAGCTGCACCAGGAGGAGGTGGGTCCGGCGCTCCAGGTCGGAGCTGGGCATGTTGAGCTGCACGTAGGCCCCCAGCTGCCTGAGGCAGGGGAAGTCAGGGGGCTGACAGAAGTCCTCCGAGTACTGGTCCAGCCAGGTGCCCAGGATGGAGGCGATGGCACTAGGGGCGGGCGGCGGGCAGCAGAGTCAGGGCCTGGACTTTCCTTCCTCTTGGCCCTCCCCTGGCACCCCCTGGGGGCTGGGCTTCTGGGCCCACCTGCCCGTCTGGAGGCCAAGGCCTGGTCAGCAGGGGGGTGGGCAGTCTCGGCTGGAGGGAGCCCTCTGTCCACGGTGACCACCTCTCCCTTCCTCACTGACTCACTCGTGTCTGCACCCTCCCTCCCCCACAAAGGGAACTGCAGGAGGGCAGGGAGGGCCACGCCTGCCCTGTTCATTGCTGTAGCCTGGCCGCGCTGCACACAGTAGGCGCTGAATGAATGAACCCCAACCAGCACCTTACAGACACCTGAGGGGCCTGGGGCCTCCCCAGCCCCCAGCGATCCCTGCTCCAGCTAATCCCAGGACCCCGAGATAGGATCCTCAACTTCCTTTACAGATGGGAAGATGGCTCTGCCCCAGGGCTGGAGGCAGAGAGCTTCTTCATGGGGGAGGAAAAGCTTAATGAAAACCACCCCGTCCCTCAGGAGCCCTTTCCGCAGGGCCAGGCACGAGGCCCCACCGTCCACGTGTATCTGACGGTCCTGACCACCCTGTGAGGTCGGGCCTCTTGGAGTCCAGCTTTCATGTGAACACATTGAGGCTCAGAGAGGTAAAGGGACTTTCCCAAGCCACACGGCCAGTTGGTGGGTGGGGCATTCACCTCTTGAACAGCCGGTCCACGACCTGCTGTGTCGGGGTGAAGGCTCGCAGGAGCACAGGAAGCGGGTGACGGAGGAGGGGTCCTGCCCTGGAAAGTAGGCACCAGGTGCTCCAGCAGCTTCTCCAGGGGGTCTGCTGTGCCCACCCCCACCCTGAGGGGCTCATTCAGGGTTGGGGAGGATCCATTTACACACGGGCTAATTTTCAGACCAAGACAGATAGTTCGAAAAGCAAACAGAGCGAGAATACTTGGGCTCACGTCCTGAGATGCAAAGAACTGCCTTGGCATGACCAGGGCCAGGCGTGGATGGCGCCGGTGGGTGGAGGAGCCCAGATCCTTGGGTTGGGCCTGGGCTCTGGAGGCTGGACCCAAGAGCGGTATCAGGCGGCGTCTGGCCCCAGATCTCCAGGCCGGGTTCTGGAAACCCCTCCACACACATGCCCACCCGAGCCTTTGTGGCCGTTGGTGGCGCAGTGCGCCTGCCTCCCCCGCTCTGGCTCCAGGTCCCCCCAGACCCGGCTCTCCTGGGCCCCGGGACACCAGCCGGCCTGGGCAGGGCTCTGCCGACCGTGGTCAGGTCAGGTCCCGTGGGCAGCGGGAGGGGAAGCCCTTCATCGCCAGCCTCCGAAGGTCCTGGCCTCTCGGGGTCTCCAGGCGGCCCCTCTGGAGTCAGTCCTGCTGGGCGGGTGCCTCTATGCAGATGCGGCCGTGAGGGGGCACAGGTACAGCACCACCATGACCCGCCTCCCCTCCCCGCCGAGCCCCTCAGGAGGGCCCGGGCAGGCCCTCACCCAGGCTGCACGCCTCCCTGCGGGTCCTGTGCACCTGGACTGTCCAGCTCACCGGTGTCCACCAGACCGGCGAGTACCCTGTTCAGGGTGACCACCCATGTCCGCGGCTCCCAGCGCCCCAGACACTCCCACCATCTCCGCTGGTCTTTGCCGGCCTGTGTCTGGCACAGGTTCCAGGGGATTCTTGGGGGAGAGGCAACGGGGGCCGTGGGGGCCGCCAGGGAACGGGGGAGGTAGGGCTGCTCCCCTCAGCCCAGGCCAGCCCCGCATCTCGGGTGTCCGTGAACCGTGTGCCCTCCGCCACCCTGCCGGGCATCACCTTCCCTAGACGGCCTGCTTCTGAAGGGTGCGGGGACCCTCTGCCCTGGGGAGGCCCCATTTACGGCCGGTGAGCCACCTCACACCACACTGACTCCAAAGGTCTTGGCTCCCCAGGCTGGCACCCCAGGGTGCCACAAACGCGCAGCCACACTCGAGTGGGGCGCTCTGTGGTGGGAGAGCCCGTGAGGGCCCCTCCGTCTGCCGGCCTGTGAACATGTTTCATGTTCCTGAATTAAAGAAGCGCCTGCCAGCAGCTAGTTTCAGGCAGCCACTCGACTCCGTCACCTTCCGTATGGGAGACCCTTCCAGAAAACACCGGGACCTCCAACGCGCACCCCCCAGCCGAGACAGAGTGGGCCCCAGGCGTCTCCCTGCCCCCGTGTGCTGCCGTGGATCCCAGGCGGGGCTGTGCCCATCCACACGAGGGCCAGCCTGTCCTGACCCCGCCAGACCCCGGGCAGCAGACAGGTTCCTGGGGTGTCAGGTATCCTGGGAACCCCACACCCCATCCAGGATCACAAGTGCTGCCCAGGAGGGTCCCGCGATGAGGAGCAACGCGAGGTCCCTGTGAACAAGGATCCCCCTTCCCCACCCACTCGGAGCAGGCCAGTCCAGGGAGTGGGGGGTCCCAAGGCCTCTGAGCCCCGGAGCCGAAGAGGCTGTCGAGGGGCAGCCGGTGCCTCCACTGGCCTGCTGAGCCATGGCAGTCCGTTGCTCCACCCAAAGCTCAGAGACCCGGGGGCAGGGGTGGGTCTCACGTGCCCTGTGGGTGCTGATGGAGAGATCACACAGAACAGATCACAGGACCAGGGGTCCGGGCCCCACCCTGCTCGGATCCAAGTTTTATTTCTGTTGCAACCACACTGTCTGCTTTGCTCAGCCTGGCCCAGCCCAGATGGGACCCTCTGAACTGCTCGCCCTGCAACCTCACGTTACTAAACAGCCCGAAACCAGGGGACAGGAGAGCAGGCCGACACGGGGCGTGAGCAGTCGACCTGCTGTGTGAACACTCCTGACACAAGGACTCATCTCAAGGTGGACGCAAGGCCTTCACACCCCGGGGTCACGGTGTTTTCCGAGGGATACTTTTTGGACAGGCCGCTTGCCGGGTGAGCCTGCTGGGCTGGAACTGTGGAGTGGAGCCCCTGGGGCGGGCAGCTGCTGAGCACCGTTCCTAGCAGCAGGGGCCCAGAGCCGGGACGGCCTGGAGGTGCTCCCAGCTGGACAGGCTGCCCCTTATCTGGGAGGAGGTCGGGCGGGTCAGGGGGAGCGGCCCGTGCCCAGCCCAGCCTGTGCTCCCAGGGAAGGCGCTCCCGGGGCAGCGGGGTCGGCCGGGCGGGCGCCCTGTAGCCGGTGCAGGGCCTCGAGCTGCCGGCGCTTCTCCTTGGCCCGGGTGACCACCGTCTGGAAGAGCCGGCAGAAGAGCTGCACGGCCGGGGGCGAGTCGTCGTTGCCCGGGACGGGGTAGGTGATGAGGCAGGGGTTGCAGTTGGTGTCCACGATGCCCACCGTGGGGATGTTCATCTTGGCCGCGTCCCTCACGGCCACGTGGGGCTCAAAAACATTGTTGAGCGTGTGCAGGAAGACGATGAGGTCCGGCAGGCGGACCTGGGGGCCCAGGAGGAGGGGCGCATTGGTTAGGAGGCCGCCCTTGAAGTAGCGTGTGTGGGAGTACTCGCCGCAGCTCCGGGCCGTGTTCTCGATCAGGTGTGAGAACTGCCGGGCGCGGCTCACAAAGAGGATGATGCCCCCACAGTAGGCCACGTGAGCCGTGAAGTTCAGGGCCAACTGCAGGTGCGTGGCCGTCTGCTCCAGGTCAATGATGTCCTGGCCCAGGCGGCTCCCGAAGATGTACGGCTCCATGAACCTGCCGGACACACGGCCAGCGTGAGCCGCCCGCGTGGCCACCTCCACCCGCCCTTACTTGTCCTGCTGCCCCTGGCCGGTATCGTCTGCAGCCTTCCCCATGATGACACAAAGAAGACCCTGCCCCAGGAGTGACCACCAGGGGCAGTAAAGGGGCTGGATGAACAGGGCAGGCTAGGCTGCAGGCCGTGTCCACGTCTCAGGCAAGAGGACTCTACCTTCTGAACCTCCACCTCGTCACGTGGCGACCCTGACAGAGAGGACCCCACACGGACGTCTGGATGCTCACATGTGATGCCCAGTGTCCCACCCAGGGCAGCGGCCACCCTCGGCACTACGGCTTTACCACGGAGACCACCCAGGGCTGCACCAGCAGGGCGGGGATGCCGGCTAGAGCGGGGACCAGCCAGGCCTCGAAGGGGAGCCCTGCGGCCCAGACCTCCCGGCCTGGGCAGAGCGGCTGGCCAGGTGTAAGCCGGTTCCGTCGTGTTCCGTCTTCCCCCACCCCGCTCACGCTCCTGCTCACTGCCGTCTGGGTCCTGTCCCGTCCTCCCCACAGACGCTGCCCAAGGCCCCACGAGGCCCAGCTGCCCCCAGCGCGGGAGACTTCCGAGAAGAACCCCCAGCAGTGCACCCTCTCGCTCCCCGGCCCCTCCTCCTCTTCCCAGACTCTGGGATGCCTGTCATCTGGGCTCCTGCCCAGGGCCTCCCCCTGCCCCTCTGCCCAACACGTCCTCTGAAGGCCTTGGTGGGGTGGCCCCGGCCTAGGCTGCTTCCTCTGAGGGCGCCTGCGTGACACTGCACTGGGGGGAGCCAAGGCGCCACCCCGCTCGGGACCTAAGTTTCTAACGTGAAGAATGCAGACACCCGCTCTGCTCGGCTCACCCCTGATCACCCCAGGCCCAGCCACTGCTGCAGCTCTGCCCAAGCAGCTGGCCCCCCCCTTCCCTGCAGCCACCGCCCCCCCCCCCCGCTCCTCCAGTCCCCCCCAGTCCACTCTCAACCTGGCCCCACAACGGCCACCTGAAAGGACGGCCAGTCACTGCTCCTCTGCCCGCCCGTGGAGACGTCCCTCAAAGAGGGTGGCCTCGCCAGCCCTCATCCATCGCCGGCTTACAGGACCAGCCGGCCTGCCCCTGCCGAGGACCAAGGGCCCCACGGGGGCTTGGGGACGGGTGCAAGCTGACTCTGAGAATAAGGACTCGTCCCTCCCGAGGGCTCCATGATACTGTACGAAGGAAAAAGGGGGTACACTCTCTGAAAACAGACTGAAAGAGTGGCCTGGATCTCAAGGCAGGGGCCCCAAACGCCCTGGGCAACCCACAACCACCAGGGGGAAGGGGCTCACCTGTGCCGACAGCCGGCTTTGTGGCCCAGGTGCACCCGGGCGTTGAAGAGACTTCTCACGGAGAACAGCTCCTTCACGTTAAAGAAGTCGGAATGCTTGAGGGGCTCGCTCAGGATCCGGGCGCTGAGATCTGGGCGGGGAGGAGGAGAGCATGCAGGCCCTGGGTCCCGGCTCCCCCGGAGCCTGGGGGCTGCGGGGGGCGGCGGCAGATGAGGGCCCCCAGGGCCTTCTGCGGGGGCTCGGGGCGGGGGCCGGATCCGACCAGGGCTTCGCTCGCGGGCAAACCCGGCCAGGTCCCCACTCGGCGGAGAGAAAGCCGGCTGATGCCTGTGTCTGCGGCCCCCGTGGTCCCGCCGGCCGCCCGCACAAACTCCCTCAGGCAGCACTTCGGGGGGACTCGGGGGACTCGGAGGCCTCGGCGGCGCGTGCGGCGCGTGGGGCTCCCCCTCCCGGGCCCGCACCCTCCCCGGCGCCCGCCCCCCGGGCCGAGGGCCCCCTTACCGCGGTCGCGCTCGGGCTCGTGGGCGGCGGCGGCCGCGGCGCCCCCCAGCGTCCTGCCTCTCGGCGCCGCCCGGACACCTGCGTGGACAGCGGACTCAGGGGCCCCGGAGCGCTCCCCGCCCGCCCCCGCCGCCCGCCCCGCCGCCCGGCCCCGCCCCGGCCCCGGAGGGTCCCCGCCGCCCGGCCCCCGCCCCCGCCCCCAGCCCCGGAGGGTCCCCGCCGCCCGGCCCCGCCGCCCGGCCCCGGAGGGTCCCCGCCGCCCGGCCCCGCCGCCCGGCCCCGGAGGGTCCCCCGCCGCCCAGCCCTGGAGGGTCCCCGCCGGAGGGTCCCCGCCGCCCGGCCCCCGCCCGCCCCCGCCCCGGAGGGTCCCCGCCGCCCGGCCCCGCCGCCCGGCCCCGGAGGGTCCCCGCCGCCCGGCCCCGCCGCCCGGCCCCGGAGGGTCCCCGCCGCCCGGCCCCCGCCGCCCGGAGGGGCCCCCGCCGCCCGGCCCCGGAGGGTCCCCGCCGCCCGGCCCCCGCGCCCGGCCCCGGAGGGTCCCCGCCGCCCGGCCCCGCCGCCCGGCCCCGGAGGGTCCCCGCCGCCCGGCCCGCCCGCCCGCCCGCCGCCCCGGAGGGTCCCCGCCGCCCGGCCCCGCCCGCCCGGCCCCCGCCGCCCGGCCCTCCCCCCGGCCCCGGAGGGTCCCCGCCGCCCGGCCCTGCCGCCCGGCCCCCGCCGCCCGGCCCCGGAGGGTCCCCGCCGCCCGGCCCCCGCCCGCCCGGGCCCGGAGGGGTCCCCGCCGCGCCCGCCACCCCGGGCCCCTCACCCGCGCCGAGCAGCCGGGGCAGCACCGCGCTGGGCGCCATGGCGCGGATCCGGGCGGACAGAGGGACAGAGGGACGGACGGACGGAGGCACGCACGCACGCACGCACGCACGCACGACGGGCCCGGCGGCGCGGCCGCACGAGCGGCTCCTCCTCCCGCCCGGGCCCGCGCCGCCGCCGCCGCAGCGCCGCCCCGCAGGCCCGGAGGTGCCACTGCGCCGCCGCCCCCGCCGGCCGCCCCGAGTCCGAGCGCGCGGCCCTCGGGGAGCCGCACCCCGGGCCCGTCCGGGCGGAACCGCAGGGAGGACGTGTCGGCCTGGGCCCGTGGCCCGGCCGGGAACCCCGTCGCCCGTCCCGGCGTCCTCGCCCCCTCCCTGCACGGGGCTGGGCGGCCGAGGAGCCCCCACGCTGTCCGGGGGGACAATCCGCGCTGCCGTCCGGCCAGTTCTTAGGCGATACGCGGCTTAGGAGGGCTGCGGCAGGTAGTCCGGCGTGCTGTCCGGCCCCAGAGCCAGGGTGCCGGCGGGTCTGCAGGCGGGGTGGGGAGGTCACGGCGCGGCCCTGCCCGCGCGGTGGGCGCCGGGTCCCCGCAGCGGAGCGGCCTCGGGGCACCGAGCCCCGCCGATGAGCTCGGGCCGGGGTCTGCGGTGCCCCGGGACCCGCCACGCGTCTGGGGAAGCGTTGCGTGCGTTCGCGCCAGTGGCTCCGGAGCACGGGGGCCTCCGCACTGCGGCCCCAGCAAGTGACCCCTTATTCTCGCGGCCAGTCCAGGGCCTCGGGGCTCGCGAAGGAAGCCTCTAGAACTCGGACTTCTGCCCAGCCCGCCGGCGGGGGCGTGCGGGGCTCCCGCCCGGGGGTCGCGGCACCTTTAAGGACCCCGCCCGCGCCTCGGGTGGCCCGGCCGTCGCTTAGTAACAGGACGCCGCGCCGCCGCCCGCCCTTCTGCGCCCCCAGAGCGCGGGGCGACCGAGGCGGGATGTCGGAGGAGGGCCCCCCAGCGTGCGCGGAGCCGGAGGAGCCCAAGGCCGGGCCCCCCGCCGTTGAAGACCAGCGACTGCTACCGCGTGAGCGAGGACCTGCCGGCCAGGTTCAACAACCCGGCCTGGTTTCGGGGCTACAGGTCAGCGCCCGGGAGTCCGCTCAGGGTCCGCCTTGCGTGCAAGGAGGGAAGACCAGTGCTCCTGGTCCGGCGGGCAGCCAGGTGCCCAGCTGGGCCTGCGCTCGGCTCAGCCCGCAGGCCCCAGCCTGACCCCTGAGTCAAAAGTGGGGTCAGCGGTTCACTATCACGGGAGCCGGGAGGTGCTGGTGGAGCGAGCGGGCCTCCCGCCCGGGCGATGGGCGGGCGTGCCCCGGGGGAAGTCAGCGCGCGGGCCGATCACACCCCTGCGGCGAGGCCAGCCTGCTGTCCTGTCCGGGAGGAGAGGGACGGTCTGCTGGAGATGCGCGGGCGACGCGTCCATCACCGGGCTGCTCGGGGGCGCGCGCCTGCGGGCTGTAAGACGCAGGCTGTGCGCGCCGCTCCTGACCCCCAGCTGGGAAATGAAGCTGGGAGGTAGAAAGATAGGCTCTTGCCCGTAGTTAGTATGAGGCAGAGTTGGGGTGTCGGAGCCCGCAGCCCCCCTGTTACACTGCTGTACCACTAGCCGGTATCAGGGCTGGAGAGGGCAGGAACATTTTTCTCCTGGAGGCTCAGAAGTGGAGGGGTGCTCCCCCACCCCCCGACCCCCCAGGTCTGGAGGCTGAGTCACAGACCCCAACTTACTCACCCACCCAGGAAATGACAGCGTGGGCCCAGGTCTTGCTGGGGCTGAGGGCCAGCACTTTCCACGGGGAGTTCTTTACAGCTTTGGCAGAGGTCAGCAGAGGGGTCAAGGGAGGCTGAACCTGCCAGGAAGGCCAGCCCTGCACCCCACAGGAGCCCAGGTTCACGGCTGCATTGCGTGCCTACAAAGCTCTGCCAACCGAATACGGTAAAGCTGTGGCTTGGGCAGACTTAGAACAAATGAGTGGAAAATAAAGTTCTTTTCATCTGCCAGGACCAAGGAGCTCCCCTCAGTGTACAGGACCAGTAACCAAGCTTATGGGAGCAGAGCCCCCACTGTGCACGAGATGCCGGTAAGGAGGAAGCGAGGAAGGCGCCGGCGGGCGTTCGGGGGTGTGTACGGGGCGGCGGGGGTGTGTGTGTGTCCTGGCGTTCCAGCGTCACGAATGGAGAGGGGTCGTCGCTTCAGATCTTTTTGGAACAGGACAGGGTAGAAATAAATGAATGAATGAATTTAGCAAACAGTTTTTAAAGGTTGGGAGAGGGACATGGTAGGCTTGTTTGCATGTATGTGCTTGCTCAGTTGTGTCCAGCTCTTTGGGACCCCACTGACTGTAGCCTGCCAGGCTCTTCTGTCCTTGGAATTTTGCTTGCAAGAGTATACTGGAGCGGGTTGTCATTCCCTCCTCCAGGGGATCTTTCCAACCCAGAGATCCAACCCGTGTCTTTTGTGTCTCCTGCATTGGTCGGCGGCTTCTTTACCAGCTGAGCCACTGGGGAAGCCCGTAGACTGGTTTACAACATCCCAAAGGACTGGCCCCATTCACTTGTATGATGAGCCAACTCTTGTAGGCAGTAGGTTTTGAGGCGGATAAATGAAGAACTGCTTTCATTTTGGAGTAATACCTTATTTTATGAGATAGACCCTAAGAGGCGGCGCTGGATAGTGAAAGCACAGGTTCCAGAAGGACCGGGGTCTGTGCACCTTTGGGGAACCTGAGCCCTTTCTGATTAACTTCACGTGGCAGGGGGCCTCCTTGAGCCCTCCGACGGCCCTGCTGCGTCCAGGAGAAGGGAAGGTGGACCAGTGTGAGGAACCCCTGGGGACCCCAGACAGGTGGACCACCCGCTCGGGGGGCCCATGTTGGTTTTCTTCCACAATATTCCTCACTTTTTAACACTAGTTGTGGTTTACCCACTTCACCCAGACTGTGCTGGACCCTTGATGCTGCGCGGGGCTTCCTCTGGTCACAGCGCGCGGGGGCTTCTCCTGGCGGCGGCTTCCCTCGTCGCGGAGCACAGGCTCTGGGCGCAAGGGCTTCAGCAGCTGTGGCTCCCGGGCTCTAGAGCACAGGCTCAGAAGTGGTGGATCATGGGCTTAATCGCTCTGAGGCGTGTGGGGTCTTTCTGGACCAGAGATCGAACCCATGTCCCCTGCATTGGCTGGCGGATTCTCCACCACTGAGCCCCCAGATGTTCCTCATTTTAAAGGAGCTGGATAGTCGCTTCGTCACTTGTTTTGCGTGAGGGAGGACAGCTCTTAACAAAAAAGAGATTGTTTATCTAGAAAGTTTCCAGAGCATTAAAGGTCATGCTCCCCAAGCCAAGGGATCAAGTATTTCCATGCGAAAGATCACCATGCTCGCTAACACAGGTCCAGATGTTTTGCTTTCATGAAAAGGCCATTTGCTGGTCTTACGAGGCAGAGGCAGTGGGACGTGAAGCACGGGGTTCTCACGAGGCAAGTTTAGAAGGAGCTTTTCCTGCTGATTATCGACCTGCTTTATCTGGAGCCTGGTTTCCAGCTTCCTGGACTGAGTGTGGCCTCTGGGCTCATCGAGCAGGACTGTCTCCTTCCTGTGAGGGAACAGAAAAGAAAAATGCCTGCTTTGCGCTTTAAAAAATATACTGAAGGAAACTGTTCTTCCTGACGCTGTAACAGTGGATACATGTCATTCCTTATTCATTTGTTACAACCCAGAATGTACATCTCGAAAAGTGGACCTGAATGTGTGGTGCTGACTTGGTTAATGATAACCCACCCACACTGGCTCAGTCACTGTACGTGCGCTGCGCTGATGGGAGACACACACGCTACGGCAGCTGTGTGTGTGCTGCAGGGAGGCGAGTGGGAACTGCTGCTCTAAAAAGTAAATGCACTGGGAATGCCCTGGATGCCTAGTGGTTAGGACTCCATGCTTCCATTGCAGGGGTCGAAAGTTCGATCCCTGGTCGAGGAACTGAGATCTGCCAAGCTGCACGGCATGGCCCATAAAACCTCCAAAAACCAACAAAGCAAAACAAAATACGAAACACCAAAAAACAAACACACACACACACAAATCAGACAAAACAAAACATCTAAAAAACTCTCCAGAACACACCGAAGGCCACTTTTCTTTGCATTGGCTTCCTGTCAAGGAGACAGAATATCAGGTGATCTTCTTGACACAGGGGGACTCTAGAATAGGTCACCAGTCCCGCAGTGGTCCAGGCCCTTCCATCAGAGACCTCCAGGTCACCTGGCGATGCTGTGCTGCTGAAAAGACCCCCACCCCTGGGTGCCCGCACATGCCAGCGGCCTCCCCTGTCCTCACGGCAACCCCGCTTTGCGAGGGCAGCTCCTCCCAAGTACCCTTGGCTGGTGGGGTGGGGCCCACAGAATGGTTCTAAGGATCTGCAAAAGATTCTGACTGCCTGTCAAGGCTGAAGCCTACTCACGCCGTCTCTTTTCCCCAGAAAGCTCAGGTTCAGAGAGGTCCAGTCACTTGCCCTAGTTGCACGGTTGGTCGGCAGAAGCAGAGCTGGGACCGGCTTGGGGCCTGACCCCCTGGAACCAGACGCAGGATGGCAGTGCCTCGCCCGGGTGTTACAACCCACGTAACGGTGGAGGGAGGCACCGGTCATCATTACTCCGCGGCATTAGGCATAAATTGGGGCGGTGCTGGTGGTTTAGTCGCTCAGTCGTGTCCGACTCTTATGACCCCATAGACCGTAGCCCGCCAGGCTCCTCTCTCCGTGGGATTCTCCAGGCAAGAGGACTGCAGTGGGTAGCCATTTCCTCCTGCAGGGGATCTGCCCGACCCAGGGCTCAAACCTGGGTCTCCTTCATCGCAGGTAGATTCTTTACCGACTGAGTCACCAGGGAAGTCCAAGGGCAAGCTCGGCCCTCCCCGCCAACCAAGCCTCTCTGTTTTCTAGTTTTAGGAACAACATTTTCTCACAGATCATTATTTTTCTTCCAAAAGTGCCCGATGCCTGATTGCTCGCGAGTGTTATCACGTGTCACTAAACTCAGTGTCCCCTTCTCGCTTCCAGAAGGTGTTTTATCCAAATTCGTATAAGTTTTCTAGACAAGTTGCAGCAGGTGGAATGTTCCAGAACAACACTCTCAACGTCCACATGGAGAAGAGCACGGTGACGGGCCCGGACAACTACATCACCTCCTACGACCGGCTCAACTTCCACCCCAGCTACAGCGCCTGCAGGCCGTCCATCTGTGACTGAGGGGCCTCCCGGCCCCCGCGGCCGCGGTCCTGACGGCTGTCTGCCCTGGTCCTCGGTGGCTCACCCGGTCGTAAAGGGACACACTTCGCCACTTTCCCCGAAAACACTTTTCCCCTCTAGATAACCAGGCAAACGGGGCGGTGACGCTCCGCTTCCTCTGTCTGACACCTGAGACGGAAAAGAGCTGACGGCTTGACTTTCCATTAAAAACCTTGACTTTCCATTAAAAACCTTGACTTTGCATTAAAAACCTTGCCACGTCCTCAGTCCTTGACTCATCTGTAATCCAGGCGCAGGCACTGGGCGTCCCAGGACCCCGAGCTTGGCCTGGATGCTGGGACTGCCTGGAGAGCTCCACCTGCGTCTTAATCTGGATGCATTTTTGTTTTTATCCTCATGACAGATTGTGGGGTTTTCTGCTCTCAAGCAGCCTGCCGGGCCGCAGGGGGAGGGTCGGATCCCCTGCCCGGGGTGTGGACGAGAGCCGGGCGAGGGGTCGGGGCGCCCTGGAGCGGGGATAGCACCAGGCAGGACCGGGAGAGCCCAGGCCAAGCTCGGAGCGACCCTGAGCCCTCCTGGCCCCTGAGCCCTCCCTGGCCATGAACAAGGCCCAGGCAGAGGCAGAAAGAAGGCTGGCGGGTGCTGATTGTTGCTGAGGGGTGATGTGTGCCTGGGGGCTCCCTGCTTGGTGTTCATCCAGGGAATACCATTGTGGGGGTGATAACCACATGGGGCTTCCCGGCGGGGCTCAGTGGTAAAAAATCCTGCCAGTGCGGGAGGTGTAAGAGACGCGGGTTTGATCCCTGGGTCGGGAAGATCCGCAGGAGGAGAAAAAGGATTCTTGCTTGAGAAACCCCACGGACAGGGGAGCCCGGCGGGCTACGGTCCACGGGGCTGCAAGGAGTCGGACACGACTGAGCCTCTGAGCAGTAACGACGTGAAGTGGATTTCTGTCTCTACGCAGTTACTTCTCAATCAACATTCACTCTGATTTAGACGGTCCTCAATTAGAAAGCATTTCCTGGGGTTCCCCTGGTGGTCCAGTGGTTAAGAAGCCGCCTTGCAGTGCAGGAGACTCGGGTTCTATCTGGTGTACCCCAGCCGTGGAGCCCACACACCACCACTGCAGAGTCTGCGAGACCCCGCGGGCCGCGGCGAAAGCCCCGCCACAGCTAAGACCCGAAGCAGCCACATACCTAAGCATTGAAACCATTTTCTCCGACAGGACGTGTGTTCCAGACATCGATCCCCCCCTCCTGTATGACCACTCACGGCAGGAAACCTGGGAGGTGCTGGGACCGGAGGAGAAACGGTTGGAGACCGTTGACACTGCTTGTTTACGGAGGTTTTTATCCGAAGAGAGTTTTTACTCACATATGAATTCGGAAGGAAATAATACCATGACCGGTTATCTCGTCATTAAAAACTTTGTGAAGCAAAAGTAAACATTTCAGCAACGTTCTTAAGGTTCCGTCTGCGATGGAAATGGTTTCTAGAGAAAATCAGCCCCTTTAATAGAAGCGATACAAAGCTGAGGCTGGAGCCAGGATCTGCTGATATGTCATATCCTTCTCCTTTGCTGGAGAACCGGCACGGACTCCAGGCATCAACTGAAAATGCACTTTTCACAGCTTGTCACTAAAAATACCAAAATACTCCGAATGCTTCTGCGTTCTACCTCTGTTGACAAACAAAAAGAGGGATAAAAAAGAACGCATTATCAGCCCAGTTCTGAAACTCACCTGAAAAGAAGCATCGCTTCCTTGCACTGGCCGGAAACGCTGAGTCTTCAGGGAGGATGTGGTTGTCAGGCCCTTGGACTGTCTGCCCTGCAGCCTTGACCGTGAGCAGTGCAGTCTGGGGCGGGACAGCGTGCGACGGTCAGGGCCCGGGCTGGGCCGGTAAGTTGAGCCGACGTCCGCAAACACGGCAGGTGCCAAGTGCGCCAGTGAGCTTCAGCAAGTTAGTTCCAGCATCAGAATCAGGCAGTGAAGTGCTTTCATTAACCCTCATAGCGGGTCACCAGTATTTCTGTACCAGTTGCTAATGAGTTAATGGGAAGTTAGACTCTGTATGTTGAATAAACGTCTGGAAAGGTGAACGACAGAAATACCTTTTGTTTCACGTACGTACCCGTCTTCCTGAAAAGTCACCCACCACCTCCGGCTCAGGCTCCCAGATCCCATGCCCTCCTGGGGCCTGGGCCCCTGAGAGCCGCCCGCTGGCCACGCTTCCCCACCCGTTGGCCATGCTTCCCCACCCATCTGCTGTCTCACGTTTTTCAAAGGGCTTGGACGGCGTCACCTGGTCCGACGCTCATGCCTGCAGCAGGGCTTACTCCACCTCCCTCTGTGGATGGGGAATTAGGGTCCAGAGGGGCTGGCCTGTGGCAGCCTTGGTTGTGGAGCTGGGAGGGTCCTGGGAGGGACAAGATCATCAGCATCGGACCCTGTAGACCAGCCCTGACTTCCTAGTGTTTGCACGAGTCATACAGGAACTCGAGTGATTATCATGAAATTTTTCCTTTTAGTCACTCAGTTGTGTCCGACTCTTTGCGACCGTGGGCCATACTGCAATTTTTATGTGCTGAGAGAAAGAAAAAGAGTTTAGATTGACAAGCAGATCTTACGGCTCAAGACCGTGCCTTCTGTCGGGGGTAACAGCACGCAGAATGGCTGGTTGAAAAATGGGAAGAAAATTACACCCATCACTCTTCTGACCCTTGTGCTGAGATCTTTCAAAGGCTTAAATCCAATCAGAGCAATTATGGGAAAGGCGATCGAAACACTTAGTATAACAAACACCAGTTTCCGCTGATTATTACATCAGCTGCACAACCATAGAGAAACCCTGTCTCCACTCACAAGATGCTGTATCCGGCCTGTCGGTTCCACGCTTGGATGAAACGTTGACAGTTTGACAGCACTTTCCTCATCGTTTAATTAGCTGCTGAGTCGGCCTAAAACCAAGAACTTCTTACTCCAGAAGTGTAGTTTCATTGTTTCCCTATTTTTCTTCAGTGATATTTCATCTTTTATTTATAGTTAATTAGAATAAATGGTTTCAAATACATAGTTAAATATTTGACGTTGGGAAGACAAATCCCTCTGTCCAGCACACAAAACACCAGAGATCTCAAAGATTCTGCAAATAATGTATTTCCCTCCCCGGCAGCCTTGCCTGGCGCTGGCCTGGAGGTGGTCCCTCCCCGGCAGCCTTGCCTGGCGCTGGCCTGGAGGTGGTCCCTCCCCGGCAGCCTTGCCTGGCGCTGGCCTGGAGGTGGTCCCTCCCCGGCAGCCTTGCCTGGCGCTGGCCTGGAGGTGGTCTGCAGACAGCGAGGGTGGGATTTGTTGCTGTTTCTCCCCGTCTACACCGGCCCTTAAGTTAAGTTTGAAGAAAAGGTGGGATCAAGGTGGCAGTGCTTTTTATATGAGCAGATAAAGTGCTGGTATTTAAACTGAGTATCCGGGGCGTCCCTGGCGGTCTAGTGGTTAAGAATCTGCCTGCCGATGCAGGGGACAAGGGTTGGATCCCTGGTTCAGGAGGATCCCACACACCACGGAGCATCTCAGCCGGAAGCCGCAGTGACTGAGCCGGCACGCCTGTAGCCCGGGCTCCACGGCAGGAGAGGCCACCGCGGTGAGGATCCCGAGGACTGCGACCAAGAGGAGACCCCGCTTATCGCCACCAGAGAAGCCCGTGTACAGCAAGGAAGACCCAGCACAGCCGAAATAACAAGAGTGATTAGAAAGACTAAACTCAGTGCCTGGGTTCCCAGGCTCTGCGCGTGCTTCTCAGCTTGGGAAAACCTGCTGACAGCTCAGATTCTGAGCAACAAAGTTACAGTGACATCTCTCGAGGAAGACCCTGTCCTCTGTGTGGACACGTGGGTGGTGAGCATCAGACGCTCGCCTCCAGGGCTCTCCCCTCCTCCCACTGCATTCCTGCTCTGTTAGGACTTCTGACACGGCCCGCTCTTTCTGGGAAAGGGGTGGTTCCTGCAGAAACCCAGAGCACCAGACACCTCCAAAATCGGGTCTGTCCTCCATCTTTGCGTTAAGGGGAATGAACCTGTGGCCCCAGCCTGCAGCCACCTCCCTTCATTGGGCAGCAAGATGGGCCCTTTGGGTCGGACTTACCTGTAGGCCCCCTCTTTCCTTAAAATCATTTCTTTCTGGCTGTGCTGGGTCTTCGTCGCTGTGCAGGCTTTTCTCCAGTTGCAGTGAGCGGGGCCGCTCTCCTTGCCGTGCGTGGCTTCTCCTGTTACTGAGCGCTGGCTCTAGGGCCCTCGGGCTTCAGCCGTGGTGCTTCCTGGGCTCCAGAGCTCAGGCTCAGGAGTTGTGGAGCCCGGGCTTCGTTGCTCCGTGACAGGCGGGATCCCTCCAGACCAGGGGGTGGACCTGTGTCCCCCACACTGGCAGGCAGATTCGTGACCGCTGGGCCACCAGGGAAGCCCTCCTCTGCAGGTCCCGGTACTTGCGGCTTGCTCTGGCCACACGCCCTCCCCAGCCTCTTCCTATGGGCGGGGGTACATCGGCCACCTGGGCTGCTGTGACCCACGGATGCGAGGCGGGGCCGGGACCGGCAGAGGAGCTGGACTGGGGCTGCAGATGAAGCCGTCACTCCTCAGCCGTGCCCCTGCCGCCCCCACTGAAAGAAATGAACTAGTTTTGGCCGAGCTGGGCCTGCGTTGCCATGTGCGGGCTTCCTCTAGTTGTGGCGCGTGGGCTTCCCATTTCCGTGGTTTCTCTTGATGGGAGGCACGGGCCCTAGGCACGCGGGCTCAGTAGGTGTGGCACGTGGGCTTAGGTGCCCCTCGGCGTGTGGGATCTTCCCGGGCCAGGGATCAAACCCGTGTCCCCTGCGCTGGCAGGTGGATTCCAGCAGGCAGGTGCCCCTCCAGCCCCCACCGTGGTCCCAGGGTGCGCCAGTGTTGACCGAGGATGTGGGGGGGGTTGCAAAAACAAAAGCTTTTATGCAGCCTGGCTTGTGGGCAATCCAGGGATGGGCCCACGCTATCACGGTTGTGTTTAGTTCGTGCAAACCAGGCATGGCCTGCACTGCCCAGGAAGCACCCAGAACATGGATGGGGAGGCTGGGGGAGAGGAGGGTGGGAGGGTCTGGGGCGCCGGTGATGGGGCCAGGAGCAGAGAGGTGCCCATGGCTCAGTCCTCGATGGCATGGGTGGAAGCCTGGCAGGTCCCAGATGCTGGGTTCTCACGTCACCATCCTGCAAAGGCCTCTCTGCAGAGAACAGACCACATCAACTGAGGTGTGAGCAGTGCTTGATTTATTAGCATTAAAAAAACCCGGTTCATATATACAAAACAAGCTGATTTTTGTTGTCAGGTGTTAAAAGCTCTCTTTTAAAATTAAATACAATTTAAAGCATGGATTAATGAGTTGTTTTCCTGGGAAGCACTTAAGTGAATGAATATTTGCCAGCGGAAACATCAGATGCACACCATGCAGGCCCCGGGGGGTCACGGGACCCACAGGCCTGCTCATCACGGCGTCTGACCCCGGACACCGTGGGCGCCACACACGCCCCCAGTGGGTATCCCCGCTAAGACCCGGGGCAGGGGCACGACCTGTGAACGTTCACTTGCACGTTAGAATAACGACCAACTTCAACTGCAGCTGAAACCTCGCCCCAGGCCCCCCGCAGCCGCACTGATGAGCTGCGGCACTCGGGGTGGCTGGTGAACGTCCACGCTCGGCCGGAGGCCCTGCGGCGGCCGCCAAGCAGAAGGCACAGGGCGCCAGGCCCGTCCCAGCTGTGCGTGGCCTCGTCGCCCAGAAACACCGAGGACACAGGGAGGACGGGCGCGCCCGCCCGCCTGCTGGAGCCCACCCCTAACCCGCCCAGGCCCCAGCGGGCTCGGGCCTCGGTCCTCAGGACTCCGGGCGCCAGCTGCTCCGCGGGCACAGACGAGGACGTTGGGAACACACAGGCTGGCTGAGGCCTCCTGGAGCTGTGATTAGACGTGAAGGACGGCAGCTTCCGCAGAGGAAGGGCTTCCTGAGCTGGGACTCGTGTCGCTGAGTGACAGGCTCCAGGTGTGAATGGCCGGCGGTCTCACTGGGGGTCTCGGTGTGCGACCCGGGTGGCTGGTTTGCTCGCCGGCCTTTGTGCTTTGAAACGCTTTTCCACTCGCAGACCCTGTCGGGCCTCTGCGGGGGGCGGCGGGGGCTCTTTCACGTGAGAAGTGCTGTCCAGCAGGGCCCTGATGATAGCTGGGGTGACCGGTGAGTTTCGGGCAGGGCTCCGGCTGCTGCCTCCCAAGGCTGGCACTGCGGCCGCAGCAGGCTGTGCCACCAGCGGTCAGCCCCGAGCGCAGGGACATGTGGAACCGAGCGTCTGCTGATCCAAGACTCGTGTGGAGACCATGGAAAACCGCCGCGAGGAATGCCCCACAGGATCCAACGACAGCGTTCACCAAAAATAGTTTTACAGCACTTTAAATAATTTACAAAAAGGCTACAAAAATCATATTTACCAGGACACATCTGTTAAATAAAAACACGGTTTCACGTTAGTGTACAAATCTACAGGCTGTACAGGGACCTCCAGGGTCCCCTGTCCCATAAGCAGCGTGGCCACGGGGCGCGCAGCACTCACAGCTGCAGCACCGAGCCCTGGGCCGCGGGACCGCCGCCCTCCTCCACGGACGCATCGCTGAGCTCGCTGGCGTCGCTGCCCAGGGCCTCGGGCTCCTCCTCGTCTCTGTCCAACCCTCTGCGCCCGAACCGCAGGTCCAGGACACCCTCTTCCGGCCCCGAGCCCCTCCTGTCGGACAGGCCGAGCCCTGCCCGGGGCTTCCTGCGTGGCCAGCGGCCGCCCTCCTTCACCAGCAGGCGCGGGCTTCCGAACACCGGGCCGCGGGCGGCCTGGGCCTCCCGGAAGGCCGAGAAGGACGGGCCCTGCAGCGGCAGGCTCAGGCCAGGGCTGAAGAGGCCGGCCTGCTTGGCGCCCCAGGGCACGCTCTTCCCGAAATGGAACAGCTGCGTGGACAGCAGCGGCGAGAAGCCGGCGAAGGGCAGGCCCCTCTGGGGGTCTGCGGCAAGGCTGGGTGAGCCCCCGGCCCGGCCCCCCGGCCCCTTCTCTCTCTGACCGCCGAGGCCCCCTCTCCACACGGCTGTGTCCCTGCCTTCCGGGCCCAGCACCCAGGTGCTCTGCAGCCGGCTCTGGGGGGCGAGGTCAGGCCAGGGCAGGGTGAGGCTGGCCCCGAGCGCCCCATCCCGCTTGGAGCCTGGGGTCCGTGCCAGCGAGCCACGGCCCTCTGCCCGGGCGCCAGCCTCCGTGCGGCTTGGGAGCTGGCTGAACGTGCCCTCTCCCGTGACCCCCTCGGCCCCCCTGGGGCCCGGGTCTCTGGGGGCACAGACGTTCCTCCTGGGGGCCGGGGCCCCTTTGGCAGCGGCAGGCCCGCTGGAGCTCCTGGGCGGCGCCAGCTCGCACCTGGCCAGGGCGGTGGGGGGGCAGGGCTGCTCGGGGCGCGGGCTGCTCCCCCCGCCCGGAGCGAGGGCTCTTCCCGGTCCCCCGGGCTCCCTCGGGCCCCGGCTGCGGGCCCCCCCTGGCCCTCTGGCTCCATGTGCACACGCCTGGCTGGGCGGCCAGGCCCCCCTCCTGGAACTTCTGATCCACTCACGGACTCCTTGGCCTTCTCTGCCAAAAACTTCCGAATCTCCAGCTCGATGCTGTCGTCGCTGTCGACAGAGCTGCTGTCATCAGACAGGGAGCTGGGGCTTCCGGCAGGACTGGGAGGCTCGCGGGCTTCAGATTCCCTGGAGAACAGGCCCCCCGGTGCGGCCCTGCCCCGGGGCCAGGGGGCTGAGGGGCCCGAGGGCAGGTCCTCTGGCCCTGAGCCGTCCGCCTTCGCCCTTGCTGTTTCCCGGCAGGGGACCTGCGAGGGTCTCCCCGGGCTCTCCCTGCTGTCCCTTCTGGACTTTGAGAGACAGCTTTTCAGCAGGTGGGGGCTTCGGTCTCTCCAGTCCTTCTGGAAGCCCCCCGGTTTGTCCAAGAGCTGCGTCTCCGTGGTGCTGAAGCGGACCCTCTTCTTGCCACCGGCTCCGGGGTCCCTGCACCTCTTCCGGAGCCTCCGCTTGGAGCGTAGCAGGTCCTTGATGGCCGTGTCCAGGTCCTCGTCGCTGTCCAGCGAGCTGCTCTTGTCCTCGGAGCTCCCCTGTGCGTCCCCGCGCCTCACCTCGGCTGTCTGCCCAGGGCCTGGCGGTGCAGCCCCCGGCGGGTCCAGGGCCCCGAGCTCACCCCCCGGCCCGCCAGTCTTGAAGGGGGGAGGCTGGCCGCGGGTCTCGCTCTCCTTTCTGGGAGCCTCAGGGGCTCGCCTCTGGCCAGGCTGCACCCGGCCCTGGCTGCGCTCAGCGTCCTGGGCATCCTGCGTCTCGGCCATGTCTCTGGGCCGCCTGGGCGTGCAGGGCATCCTGCCGCGCCTCCTCCTGCAGCCTGGGGACGGGTCTGGCGTGCCGGAGACCGGGGCGCTGAGGCCGGGCGGCAGCGGTGGGCTGTGGGCGGGCCGGGCACAGGCCTCCGTCCGGGGCAGCGGGCCCCCCGACTGCGCCTTCAGGGCCAGGAATGTCCGGATCTCCTGCTCGATGCTGTCATCACTGTCCACCGCGCTGCTGTCGCCGTCGGGGTGGGGAGGCACGTCGAGGCTCTCACGGAGCGGGCTGCTGGGCGGGGGCCTTTCCCCACTGGCCACGGGGGCCGGCAGGAAGGTCTTCGAGATGTCGAGGATGGCCTCGGCGCACATCAGCTCTGCAGACGCGTCTGCCCGGCGTGGGGACCCGTCCACGCCTGGGCTCCCAACAGCCGCACTCCCCGGAGTAACGGGAGCTGTGGTTTCCCTGGGGGGCCTGGGCGGGTGGTCGGGGTCTGGGCCGTCTGGGACGTCCAGGCCGAGGTCCGTGGCTTTGGGGGCCGCTGGCTTCTTCTTGCCAGGGGTTTTGCTGTGGGCTTCAGGCCAGGTGTTCCTCACGCCATGAGCAGAAGCCGCGGAACCCTTCTCCTCCGTGGGCAGGGGCCCCTGCTGGCCCCCGGCCTCCCTCCACCGCTCCCGCTGGTACAGCCGGATGGCCTCCTCGATGCCGTCGTCGCTGCTCGAGTCGGCCTCCTCGTGCACCAGGGCCGCGCTCCTTGGCCGCCTGCCCTTCCGCGCGGAGCCCGCGCCCCTGCGGACTCCGCCTTTACCCAGCGTGGCCTCTGCAGGGGGTCCCACGGCGGCAGCAGCAGGCTCAGTGGTGACCTTGGACCTGAGGCCTTTGGGCAGCGCGCTGGCCTTCGTGGACCTGGGCAGCTTCCGGAAGACAAACTCCTTGCTGGCGCCCGGCAGGCCGTGCTGTGGTGCCGTAACCGGCGCCTCTCTGCCAGGCCTGCACGCGGCTCTGCTCCCGCTGTTGCCGGGGTCTGCCTTTCTGTCGGCAGGAGGGTCACATTTCTGGGTCTCCTGCAGCCTCTTCTCACTCAGGAACTGTTCGATCTCCGCCTGGATGCTCCGTTCAAAGGAGTCGTCGCTGCTCACACTGAGTGGGGAGGCGGAGCCCCGGACACGGCCGGGGCCAGGTGCAAGGTTTGGGGGACACGGGGCGGCTGGGGTGCCGCTCAGAGGTGGCTCTGGTCTGCACCGATGGGCCGCATCCACGGCTGCAGGTGGTGGCGCAGCCCCGCTCTTGGCCCTCAGGTACTCCTGGATGGCTTCCTCGATGTCCCGGTCCACCGAGTCATCACTGTCCGAATCCAGCACCAGGGGCCCGAGTTTGGAGGCCTCCTCCTCCCCCTTGGGGTCAAAACCCGCAGCAAGACCACAGGCTGCAAAGGCGGGGCTGGCGGCCAGCCGGGCGTCCCGGCCCCTCTCCGCCCTCTGGCTCCTCGGCCGGGCATGCTCGCTGCTCATGCCCAGGGCTGCGCCGTCGCCCTGAAGCCTGCTGATGGCCATCTGCACCTTGGCACTCACCGCCGTTCTCGAGACGCCCTCTCTGGGCTCCGAGAAGCATCTGGGAAACCTACAGCTCCCGGGTGGGCCGAAGGCCTCCCATGCGGACCGCAGGGCCAGCACAGGAGGCGCGTTCATGAGAAACATCCTAGCGGGCGGTGTGGAGAGGCGAGGCTTTGCTTCTCTGCCCGCTTCACATCCTGCGGGGCTGCATGCCAGGCGGGCGCCCTGGGTCAGGTTGCACGGGAGCTGCGGGGCTGGCGAGGGTCCGGCTGGCCGTGCACCCCCGGGCTTCAGCTTCCTCAGCTGTACGGGGTGGGTGGCCAAGGAGACTCATGAGAAAATGGTTCCAAGCCCCCTGGGCCAAGCTCGTGGAAGCTGACACGGGTGTTCTTCCTCCGTCATGCTTCCATCCGTCTTCTCCGGAGAAGGAGCAGAGGCGTGGTTTACCTTCCGAAGTCGTCAAGAGGGGGTGACGGGATGAAGACGCAAAGCCTCTTGGCGGGTGCAAAGGTCGACTAGGGGGAGTCAGGCTCAGCGACACATCATGGGTTGGTTGTCTCTTGACACGAACTAGCAGCTCCTGAAAAGAGAAGTTACGTGATGTGAGCACCTAAACGCCTTAGAAGAGTTATTTACACGAAAGCCTTTTTATTGGAAAAGGTTGAACGTGTATTTGCCAGATGACCTCAGGGGACTGTATGACTATTTGCATGTTATTAGCAAGGACACTGCCCCAAACAGTCATGTGTCCCTTCTCACGCTGTGTGGCTTCTCCACTTTCTGCATCTCAGTGCAAACGTGGCTGGGCTGCTCTGGGGAACACAGTGAGGACTTGCTCCCAAAGGCTTTTACACCAGAGGTCTGGGACCCCCGCCACGGAGCGGACATAGGGCAGGCTGTACATAGCGGATTAGAAAGACGCAAAATACACCATGTAACTATCAACTCCAAACACGCCTCTCTGACCTCTCCTGGCCCCCCACAAACTGGGATGCGAAGTGACCGAGAGTTAAGAGGAGACCTTGGCAGCGCTCCTGGAAACAGGGAAATTGAGTTCCAACCCCAAACGGTGCCGGGCAAGGCCATCGCCGCTAGGGAGCCTGGGGATGGGGGTGGCCGGAAGTGGCCTGGGTGTTTGCTTTGCTTCCCTGAACATCCTTCTCCCGGAGGAGCTTCCTTCCTGATGAGCACAGAATCCCGTGTTTACACACCACAGTCCTTTCCAAGAAAGCCTGGCCCGGCCACCTAGGCACAGACGTGCCCAAACAGGTGGGACCAGCAATTAACCAGAGGGTGTGACCAATTCAGAAGGAAGTCCTTTGCTATGGCTATTTATGCTCAAAAAGTGAAACTGCAAAGTCAAAGAATTTGCTGCAATTACCTGCGATTCTCTTTAAGTCCAGGTTCGGTGCAACGTTTGCAGAACGGTTCAGGGACTGGGTCTTCATCTCTCTACGGGTACTCTGTAGCATCTTGGGCCCACTTTTTAAACAGACTTTTGACTGTCAGGATTAAAGAGAATCAGAGACTTAATTCAGAGGCTGAAACTATAGCTGGTAAGTATTTGGGGTGAAAGAAAGTGCATTAATTTAAGGGCTTGAAATTCAATTTTGGAAGAACTTACCCCAAGGCCAAATACAGTTAACCACAACAATTAACAGTTACAACTCCCCTGAGCCATTGGTCTGATGTAGCAGGACAGGCATGGCTGGGGACGCGAGAAGCCACTTCAAAGTCCTCAGACGGAGCCCCCACGACAGCCGGTGGCCTTTCCCACAGCACCACCCTCCAAGGAGGTTCCCCCCTAAGGACATTGCGGGCCAGCAAGGACGAGGGGGAGGGCTCTTCCACTGGGCTGTGCCCACCTCACTGTGCTCATCATTCAAGCTGCCCTGGCGAAACAGCACATCATACGAGACATTCCCATAGGCCTTCTCAAGAGTCTAGATCGGGAATGTCCACTTGCTGAACAGCAGTGCTGTCTGAAGAGGTGGCCTGGGGACAGATCCCAGAGAACCAGGCTGCAGTGACTTCTACTCCAGCCAACAGAGAGCGCGGGAGGGAAAAACGCTCCTCGCTACTCATCACCTTGACTGTGGTCACTGCTTCTAAATGACTGTCTCCAGCTTGGACTCCTAGGGAGCTTTTCTGAACTGTCAGATTATCTAGCCCAAGAATGAGGTTAAAAATTCAGAGGGTGTCTCCAGCGACAGCTTGGCTTGTGGCTTTAAAACAATGGTCTACATAAGATGAATCATTCTGGAAAACTCCCCTCAACTGTACTTTGGGGGACTGTGGGCTGAAGGCAGGGGGCTCCCACTTTGCCAGACTGCTAGCCTGCAGCCCAAGAGCCCCGGAACCAGGTCTGGAGGGTGACTGTGGGGGCCCCAAAGTCACGTGGTGCCAGAGTCTGAACGGTGCAGGGGGGCCCTTGGGCCTCTCTGTCTAGACAGACACCTCCTGTCTCCAGGAGGGCAGAACCTCGCTAATGCTTGTCCCCGGACAAGCCTGGCTCCCTGCACAGATGCCCAGCACAGCTCTGGGTTCCCCACAATGCTGTGCAGCCCCGGCTGGTCCCCCAGGGTAGGGAGCTGAGGGTCAGGGTACAAAGCCCAGAAGGAGGGCCTCTCTGGATTGCCGGCCTGAAGTGGGCGTGGGCTGGAATTTCAGCCGGTCTTGCCAGAAGGCGAGGCTTGACAACACAGCACAGACGGCTCCAAGCAAAGCTGCAGGGCTGCTGTCTGTGCCTGGAGGGCCGCAGGCAAGGCAGACCCTTGGCTGGCCCTGCCCGCCCTTTGCTCCCGGCTTGGGGGCGTTCACCTCCAGCGCGGCCTCTGCCAGGAGGCATCCCTGCGCCCAGAGCAGCGATCCGGTCCTCCAGCAGGAAGGGGATGGGCTGCGCCCCGGCTTCATATTCTGGGCTCCGTGGGTTTGGGGGCGAGGGGCTGCCCGGGAAGCCGGGGGGACCCTCCCAGAAGCTGCGTGGGGCGGGACGAGGGGCGCGACCTCTGCGGGAGGGCTGAGCGCGGGCCCCCCCGCCGCCGGCCCTCACCTGGCCTCACCTGGGCCCCGCGCCCGGCCGGCTTCGAGGAACGCGGGCGCGCGCCGGCGGGGGCCCGGGCCAGGAGCTGCCTCTGGGGCCGCGATCCCCGGCCTCCCGGTCGGGTGCCTAGCCGGCGCCCGGCCGAGTCCACGCCGCACGCGGCGGCCCCTTCCCCGGCGGCCTGGCGCCGCGGTGCGGCCTGCGCGCCCGCCCTCTGGCCCGGCCCCCGCCGCCCACTCGGCCCTGCGCCGGCCCCCAGCCCTCGCCCGCGTCGGTCCCGGGGAGGCGGCGGGGTCCCGGAGCCGAGGGGCGGGCTGCGCACGCCGGGGGCGCGCGGGAGGGCGGGGCGCGCGCAGGGCGGGGCGGCCCCGGAGCCCCATCCCCGGACCTACCGGCGGCGGCGGGGCGGCGGCGGCCGCGCTCCGGAAGCCGTGCCCGGTGGCTGGGCATCATGGGAATGGCACGGCCGAGTTCCGGGGGAGGCGCGCGGCCCGGCCGGACCCCCGCCCGGCGAGCGCGCGCCCACCTGCCGGCCGCGCCGCGGAGGAGCCGCAGGAGCCGCGCGCCGCGCCCGCGCCCCGCGCCCCGCGCCGGGCCCCGCCTGGAGGCGGCCCGAGCCTCCGGAGACGCCCCACCTCTCCTGTCTCCGGCCGGCCCCCGAAGTGCGCCCGCGGCGCTCGGAGTGAGTAGTCGGTCTGAGTCTGACCCCGTCCGCTCCTGGCCAGAGGCGGGGCCCTCCGGCGCTGCGGGGCCCGTCTCCCCGGGGCCCCCAACTGCTGGGCGCTGAGTCGGTGGCCGGGTCGGCAGACACTGCCCTGCCTCCGCGGTCCCGGGTGGAAAGTTCAAGCCGGGAGAGTGTGGGGCCCCGCGGGGCGCGCAGATGGGCTGCTTTGGGGCTGGTCGTCAGCCCCTTAACTACAAACTCCTGCCCGGCCGGGGGCCCCTGTGTGCCTAGCACCGTGCCCCCCTCCTCCTCCGGGCTGGCGGAGGGGGTTCCTTGAGCCTGCACAGAGCTCCAGTCTGGCCCCCTGGAAGCGGCCGGCCCCTCTGCGTTCCCCCACCCGCTCCCCACGCCCCTGCCAGTGCCCTGAGCGCTGGGCTGCACGTCCAGCCTTCTCTCTGGGAGAGCTGCCCCAGCCTCCAGCTGCCTTTGCCAAATGCCGCTGTGTCTGCGCTTCATAACCCACCCCCCAGGGCAAGAGTCCTGCTGCAGGGATGCATGGGTGGCAGGGTTCAAGCCTGCTGTGCAGTGGAAGCCCAGGGCCAGAGCAGCAGAGGGCAGGGCAGGGCACAAGCTCACTCAGGGAGCCCTCTCTGAGCACCTGGGCGTGCGGCCCGGCTGGCCTTGGGGAGGCCAGGTGGAGGCTGGGGTACCGCGGGCCTGGCTGCAGAGGCATCCCTACAGGAGGAAGCTGTTGAGACACACCTGACATTGGCGTTTGGGGGGGGGGAGCACTGTCTTCTAGGACCGAACCCCCGACAGTAAGGAGCTTATTTCTGGTCCTCGCTGACTCTGTGGCCTTGAAGTTATGTGATTTTTCTAGCAGCTCAGAGATCTTCACTCAAGGCCTGGGGTGGCCCACTGCCCCTCAGGGTCCTGGGGCCGGTGGGGCGGACCCTGACCCGTGCGAGGGGCATGTCGAGAGGAAGACACAGACGCTGTGCGTCTGCCCACCCGTGCCAGCCTCCGTGGCCCCGACCTAGACCTATCTCGGGGTGAACTGGGGTTTCGTTTCCTGTCTAGAAAGTGCCAGAAGTTGGACGGGAGAAAACAAATCAGAGGCTTTATTTCTACAGGGATGAGAAGGGGGCTGTTTCTTATCTGCCTGGGGAATTTGGGGCCAAGTGTCCAGCAACCCATGAAAACACTGAATTAATCCTTCAGTAAATTGTTTAATAAACACTTGTCTTCCCATCATGAGAGTAATACTTCTTTATTACCGAAAGTTTGGGAAGAGGTATCTAATGAGCCAGAGCTAGGGACTGTGTTTTGGCATGGTTTTTTCAGTTTTTAACCAGTGCTGTGATGAACATCTTTGCTGCTGTGTCCCTGGAAGCTGGCTCAGTTTTCCTAAGGGTAAATTCCTAGAAGAGCCACTGGCGGGCCAAGGACTGGGATGTATTTTGGCCAAAATGCCGTCCGGAGAGGCCCGGCTGGCGTCCCATCCGCCCCCGAGGGCTGGCGCGTGTCCTCTGTTCGTCTCTGGCAATCTCGCGGGTAAAACAAGCCTTTCCACTTGGAGTTTAATTTCTTTGCCTCCTGGTGGTGTAGAGCATCTTTTGCTTTTACTCTTGGCTGTTTGGGAAATTGCCGGTGTGTGTTCTGTGTGCATTTTTAAATGTTTTTCTGTCGGGGCGTGTCTTCTTCTCATTCGGAGCTTTTCTCATTAAGGACTGAGCCCGTCCCCATCATAGTCACGGTGATTTTCCAGTTTGTCCTTTTTCTTTTAACTTTGGGTTTAGCTTTTGGTTTGTTTTGTTGGTGATGCTTAATTTTTCAATTTGTGTGGCCAAACCTGTCAAGTTTCCCTTATGGTTTCCAGCTTGGAGATAAGACCCAGGGTGGCTGTTAGCACGCTGACCTTTCCTAACCCATTTGCCAATGTAATGGCTACACTTACAAATAAGAACCACTGAGGACCTGGAGGGGCGTGAATTACAGATTCCCGTGGACATCGGAAGCCCAAGATGTGATGGGTAATAAACAAGTTCTGGAAAGGGAGAGGCTTTCTTCACTTCTTGTTGAAGCCACCGACCTTCAGATATCTGTGTACACATGCAGGCTTGTGTGCACATACACACACACACGCACACAGACACACGTGTGTGGACGCACAGGGCACACATGCACACGTTTATACTTTAACTGTTAGGAAGCTCTGCCTCCTGCACATTGTTAGGTCATCGTTGGAGGAAGGGCACCTGTTTTGATCGAAACTCTGCTGCTGGAAGAGGTGCCGACCTTGGCGTTTAGTTCCTTCAGTCAGGCCCCTCACTGTGCAGGTTCAGGGTCTCCTAGGATCAGCCCCCAGGCCACCTTCCCCTGGTTCTTGCAAGGGACCTACCTGGCACCATGAAGTGGGCTCCCTTCCCCAAGGCAGGGGTCCCCCAGGCATCTCTGCTCAGCCCAGTCCGACGCTTCTAGAAGGACAGCCAGTAGCTCTCCTGTCCCGCAGGTGGGTGAGTGGTGGGAGCAGGGGCCAGGGCGGCGGCTGGGCTTCTGGTCGGGCTCCGGGGCCCCTCGAGGTCACTGCGGTCCTCTGGCCCTCCCCCTGTCCTCCTCTCAAGGGGGCAGGGAATTCTTCGCGACCATCTCTGTTATTCTCCGCAGGGAGCAGGTGACCTCCAGGGAGGCAGCGGGGGCCCCGGGGCAGGGTCAGCGCGAGTGGCAGAAGCCATGCCCCTTATCCATCTGTTTCCCCTGAGAGAGTGAAGAGCGCCTTCGTGATGAAAGAAACTCGAATGGAAGGGGCACTGCGCCCCCGCCCCACCGGGAGCTCTGACAGCCCCTGGGGTGCGGCCCTCCAGCCAGCTGGTGGGAGAATGAAGAGCGTGTCCCCGCCGCATCTGAAACGTGAGGCCCGCTGACCCCGCCCCGAGGACTCTGTCCCGAGGTTGCGGTCACAGTCCACGCGGGCGAATCGCCACAAAGATGATCCTTCACTTAGCAAAGCAACCCCCTGCCCCCGGCTGCTCGGAGGGGTGGAGCCGCTGACCGCAGTGCGCCCGGAGCCTCTGCTGAGGGGGACGAGGTGGGGCCGCGTGGAGCCAAGGCGGGCTCTCACCGTGACCGTGGGGTGGCCTGCCCAGCAGAAGAGACGACGGAGTGGCATCTCACCCCTGGCTGTGCCAGCCACCGTTAGCAGTGGGACCTCCTCTGCGGAGTGGCTTGGTGTGGGGCTGGCGAGGGTGCTGCGGGGTTCCTGCTGACCTCTCCATACTGTCCCAGCTTTGAAATCGTGAGCTTGCTTCCGTATATACAAAGACCAACTCATAAAGTATGGAATGGAAATGTGTGAAAGTTCATGTGTGGTGTGACTGGAGCCGCGCACACACCATCCAGATCAGGTCCAGGTAATAACTCTACTCAGTTCAGCCTTGGGAAGTCTACTTCTGTAAAACTGTTTTTTCAAATTACTCGCCTCGTGAGTTTGGGATTGACGTAGACACACTACTATGTATAAGAAAGCCAGTGAGAACCTACGGCACAGCTCAGGGACCTCACTATGCTCTGTCGTGACCTGAAGGGGAAGGAAATCCGAAAAAGGGCGGATCTCTGTATACACAGAGCTGACCCACTTTGCTGTGTGGCAGAAACTAGCGCGATGTTGTACAGCAACTAAACGCCTATAAAAATCAATAAAAAGTCTGTTGCCTCAGAAACGACTTTTATTCAGTTTGTTGCTCGAGTGTCAGATTTCTTAGAATTTTCCTGGTGTGATTTTCACCCAATTTATTATTTACCGTCTTAGGGACCAACTTGACTTTAAGATCGGCCATTTATAAGGCAGCTAAACTAGGCAGAAAAAAGCCCCTTGAGGGCACAGTGTTTGTCCCAAATGGAAGATGAAGGCATGTTACTTCCAGTTTATTCTCAGAAGAGCGGGATATTTTCCAACCCCAGGTTTGAGAGAAAAAAGATTTTCTCTCTGCTTCTTTGCAGAAAATAAGTTGGGTGAAGGCCCTCATTCCACAGCTCTGGGAAGCTTGCTCTCTCCTCTCCTTGGAGCCTGGGGGCTCCGGGGACGGTGCTGGGAGGTGGCCGCACTAGGGGCTCAGGCCGGATTAAAGTGGGGAGACCCCTTTAAAAGCAGGAAAACATGCTCAGCAAAGGAGGAGCAACGAGGCTGGCAGGAGGCGGATCTTCTGGTCCAGCTGTGCTCTGGGCCGGAGGCCCCTGAGGACGGTCCACTCAGAGGTGAGAAGGCATCAGGCCGCAGTGTCCTTGGACACAGACCTGGGCAAGGGGAGCTGGTGGTGACGTGGGTACAGGGAGGCCGAGGGTGAGAGGAGCCCTCAGGCTGGGGCCACTGCACGTGGGTGCCCCTGGGAGGGGGCACCTCGGTCGGGAGCGTGGCCAGTGCAGGCCCACTCCCGGTGCCTCCACCCTGAAGGGGTCTGGGCAGCGGCTCTGTGCCCGCTACATCAACTCCTCGAATCCCGTACATCAGAAATGCCGCTGGCTGCCCCTATTTCAGGCCAGGGGTCAGTTAACTTGTTACATCTTATAGGAGTTTTATTCCAGCTCCGTTCAGTGGAGGAGGCTCCTCCAAATTGGTCAAGCAGTGACAAGACGGTAAGACTGGGGCGTGAAAATCTGAGCTGGAGTGTTAAACGTCAGGATGAGAAGGAGGGCAGATGTCACAGAGGAAACCGATTCCGGCAGAGCTTGTCCTGAGGACGCCTCTGTGCTCCCGGGAGATGAGTTGGCGCAGAGTAAAAACGGGAGAGTTCACACTTCAGTCTCAAAAATCTCCCCAAGTCTGCAAAAATGATGCTATTTCAGCTTTCTTTTGGCAGAAGGAAGAGGAATCTACTGCACGTTCTCTGAGTTTGGGAAAGGCAATATGGAAAACTCGACCTTTTTTGGTACAGAAATCTCCTTCTGTCCTGAATCACGTCTCCCCTTCCTAGGATGTGGGAGGAGGACGCGTGTCCTCAGACTGAGGGAGGATCCTGGGGGCCCGGTTTCTCAGCCCCGGCTGGTTTGGTGCCATCAGAGGACAGCTGGGCATTCCCTTGCACCCCCACCCCTTTCCAGAAGGTACCGTCTAATTCCACACTAAAGCCACTTTCAGAAACATCCCCTCCACAACACCCTCTGTGGTCCATCTTGGGAGTATATAGAGCGATAGACATGGTTGGGAAAAGCGTCAGGAACTTCAGACTGGGGAAGGGACATGAGGTCTCTGCTGGCGGGTGGAGACCCGCTGGGAGGGGGCTGGGTAAAGTGAGTGGCCCTGGGTGAACACCAGCTCCATGACAGGCGGCTGCAGTCGGCTGGCTCTCGGGCTGAGCACGGAGCTGGGGGCAGCGCAGGGTTTTCCCCTCCCTGAGATCAGTGCCTCGGACTCAGCTTTCCCTGGGAGCCTGGGTTTTACTTTCTTAGTTTCCGAGTGGCGGTGTTTCACTGCCCTGGGGGTGACCACCGAGTGTGTCTGTTCCTCCGCCGTGAGGGGGCGCGGTGAGGTCATCTGTAGGCCTGACCCAAGCAGCGCCCAGGCAGCAGGGCAGGCCAGGTGAGCAGACTCCGCACCTGCGGAGATGACGTGTGTGGGGGGAGCTGGTGGGCGCCATGGTGAGTGCGCAGAGGGGGACCCCCAGCATGTTCCTCTCTGTTTATAAAGCAAGATGAGCCCCTTTATGAAAAGCAGCAGATGCACTTTACCCTACGTGCAGAAACCACAGTCTCCAGCTATAATAGACGAGGGTTTCCTCTGCTGGGAGCCAGAAGGTTGACCAGTAAGACAGACGTAAGACTTAGCGTAATTCTTAGGGTGGGAGCCAGGGAGAAGGAAGCTTTAACTTGGGCCAGCCAGCACCACTGAGGTTTTATACCAGAGACTCGCCGGGCGACGGGCTGGCTGGTTACATAAATGGCGTGGGCTGAGGTGACCTCTTGTGTCACCCTCGGCAGTCTGCTTGCTTGTAGCCTAAGGATGCAGTGCATCAAGCTTTCCAGTGGTCAAGAATCTGCCTGCCAATGCAGGAGACGCAAGAGACATGGCTTTGATCCTTGGGTTGGGAAGATCCACTGGAGTAGGAAATGGCAACCCACTCTAATTCTTGCCTGGAAAATTCCATGGACAGAGGAGCCTGGCAGGTCCATGGGGTTGCAAAGAGTTGGAGATGCCTGAGCACACGTGGTGGGTTAGCTCCATCCTTAATGCACACAGATATGGTGCAGACGTGTATGTGTTCGGTTTAGCTCAGCATCTTTTAAAGGCATTCTGGGAAAGAAGTTGGACCACTGGAGGCAGGCTCAGAGCAGATTGTCTGGGGGGTTCAGGCCCCAGGGGATCCCCAGCACTGCCTGTGTCTGCAGCCTCCGTCCCCAGGTACAGAAAGGGCCCGGAGCTCCATGCAAACCCTCTGACTAAGAAGCCACCGCACTCGGCTCTGGGAGCCTGGAATGGAACACGCAGGCACAGCTTGAGGCCTTCGGGGCCGAGGGGCTGCCGTGGGCTCCACGGTGACAGCCCTGCCCTGTCAGCCACCCTGGAGCCCAGGCCGACTGGAGAAGGGACTCCACCTAAAACCTCGAAGGAGGAGCCTGGGCGTTTAAAGCTGAGGCGCAGGAGAGAGCGCACGTTCTGCTCTGAGTCATCTCTTGTGCCTTTGGCTGAACTTCTGGGGGAAAAGGGCGGAGCTTGGCTTTGCACCGAGACCTGGAGGAGAAAGAGGTCTCTGCTGTGAGCAGGCTAGATCTTCCCGATGCGCCCAACGCTGCCCGTGACATTGGGGTAGAGGGTGGCGGCAGTGGCTGGAGACTGTTCCGTTGTGTGGTCTGGGGACCACTGATTTGGGCCTTGAAGACCAGGGAACTGAGGCCCGAACATTTGCAACTGGAAAAGGAGAGAGCTGCTTTGGGGGGCATTTTCCTGAAGCATCCAGAGCTGACTGAGCAGCTTGGTGCCGGAGGTCACTTCCGGAGAGCAGTCCGAGCGCAGACCCCGACTCTCGGCTGAAGGTCCTGAAGACAAGATGGGGCTGCTTCTGGGGCTGCCTGGCCCGGGGGGCTGGAGACTCCAGGCTTTAAGAACAGGCCAGAGGCAGAGAGAGCTTCATCTAAGACCCGGACTCATCCGTCTTGGTAAATACGCTAAAATTTTAGTAAATGTATTGCAGCCTCAACCTTGACAGTACCGTCTGGTTTTTTCCCACTACTGGTGTCAAGACTTAATTGGAGACCTCAAGTGGACAGAATAACATTGACCTTTGAACCTGAGACCTTGACCTGGGGGGGGTCAATTTTAAAGAGAGAATCTGCTCTGGTTCTGGACTCCATGTACCTTTGCAGGAGCTGGCACCCGGGGGTTCACCCGCCTGCCTCCCTTCCGAGACCCGGGAGCTGCCCACTCGGTCCTCTTCCTTGAGGGACGTGGACCTGTCGTCTTCCTTCACTGGCGGGACAGCTGCGGGTGCCCTCCTGCTGGTCACTCAAAAAAAAAAAACAACTCAGTAGAACTTGGAGAGAAGTCAAAGTCCCTGAGTTCAGTCTAAGATTTCTAAATAGCCCAGATCGTCACCTTAGGAGAACAGGAATCAGCTCCGTATGTTGAGGATGTGAAGAGGAGAAATCCAGCATTTTTCCTGCCTTTCCTGAGCTGTGTCCCAGGGGAGCCAACAGTATATGAGGGAGTCTTTTTTTTTTTTAATTAAAGCATTCCGATTAACAAATGAAAGAGGAACGTAGAACTGAAATATCATCATTTTCCAGCTCCCAGGGAGCTCATGGGAATAGCAGCCACTGGTCCCTAAGAGAGATGTTCAGACTGTCTGTGCCCGAGGGTGGCTGAGGGGAGAGAGACTGCCACCTTTCAGGGGTCCACCCGCTGGACGGGGTGGGCTGACCGAGCGCAGGGAGAAGGCGGCCGGCAGCACCCCGGCGGGCGGAGAACCTGGCCGGGCGATCGGTCCTCCCCGATTGGCTGTGAGGAGAGGGCAGCTTGGGAGCAGGCTCCGGCGTGTCCCTCCTCCCCACCCTGGCGGGGGACTCCAGGGGCCTAACCCGCTCTTCCTCAGGGGCGCCTGGTGGGGTCCTACAGCGAGAGCCCTTGGAAACATGCCCCCGCCCGGCCCGTGGCCCCCGGGAGATCCTCACTCAGGACCCATGCCCCCTGCCCAGCACCCTCCCCAGTCGTGCCTGCGGCCCCTTCTGGTCCAGGTGTCTGGGCTTCGACGTCCTGAATTCCCGTCGGGTTTTGGGGTGGCCTTTTGACCCGATCTCAGTTCTCCAGGGGGTGGAGGAGGAGTCGCTGCTTTGTGTGCAGCTTTCCTTGTCCTGACCCCGCGCTCTACGCGCTGAGGCTGAGCCGGAACCAGGCGTGCCCCTCTGCGGCTCCGGCCACGGCCCTTCTGGATCCACGCTTCCTCCTCCCCCCGTTTGCTTCTTGTTGGAGTCGTTCGGTCGCTCAGTCGTGTCTGACTCTCTGCGACCCCGTGGACTGCAGGATTCCAGGCTTCCCTGTCCGTCACTCTCTCTCTCCAAGTTTGCGCCAACTCCTATCCATTGAGTCGATGATGCCATCCAACCATCTCATCCTCTGTCACCCCCTTCTCCTCCTGCCTCGGTGGCTCAGACAGTAAAGAATCAGCCTGCTGTGCAGGAGACCTGGATTTGATCCCTGCGCCCGGAAGATCCCCTGGAGGAGGGAATGGCAGCCCACTCCAGTATTCTTGCCTGGAGAATTCCATGGACAGAGGAGTCTGGTGGGCTGCAGTCGATAGGGTTGCAAAGAGTCAGGAAATAATTGGGTTTCCTGTAAAACTGTCAAAGTAGAGGAGAAAAAGTCACGGAGATCTGACATCTAAAGAGCGAGAGTCCCTCATGGGGAACGCTCTTCGTGCTGGGTCCGAACACTGATGCCGGGAACTTGGGTGACCAGTGGACAGGCCTTCTCCGATTCCTCCCAGTCTGGCCTCAGCCTCAGATGCCCCAGCTACCCCAGGCAGCAGCCACGACCTGGCCAGGTGGCCTTTATCTGCTCAGGTGACTGACCTCTGAGGCCAGGCTGGAGTAGCTCAAACCACCCACTTCTTTACTGACACTCCGCCCCACAGTGACTTCCGAGAGTGGGTTGATGACCAACAGTTGGGACTCTCTGGACGACACACCCGGCAGATGTTGGCTCCCCCTCTGTCAACGAGAATCTGGAAGGTAAGCAGATGGTGTGAGCAGGGCCACGTGGAAGGGGCGTAAAGGCTCAGAGGGCACGTCCTCCACCTCTGTCCGGGAGACTCGGGGGAGCCTGGCAGAGCGACGGCACTCATTCAGAAAGCAAATAAAAATAGCCAAGCAGCCAGTCACCTGTGGGGAAATCCACAGCGACCAAGGCAGACCGGTGGCTGCCGGGGCCTCAGTGGGGAGCTGGGGGCCGGGAGAGGCTGACGGCTGAGGGGCGTGGGGTGCCGTGCTGATGAGCATGTCCTAAAGTCAACTGTGGTGATGGTTGCCCACGTGGTGACTTCACTAAAAGTCATTGAACTGTACCGTTTTTTTTTCATACGGGGAGTGTCATTCACTTATTACTGTGACACAACTGTGAGTAATTTTTAAAACTCTTGGAATTGGCCTCTGTGCCTTGGATACATTTTGCCGAGTTCAGTGGTCATATATCCTTACGTTTTTGAGATTTTGGATTCACATTTTGGAAATAGCTAGTAGTGAAGAGCGTGGAGGGACTGAGCAGGTCGCTTCCACGTTGGGTCACCAACAAATTGCAGCTTATAAAGTGTTTCTGCAGTGACTTCTGGAGGAGAAGTTAAAAGCATCTGGACCGAATCAGCGTTATCCAAGCAAACTTACAAAGGCGACCCCTTTGAAGGACACAGTCCGTCTGGCAAACAGTGCGTCTGTATTATTCCTTTCACTGTCTCTGGATTCACTTTACTATTCTTTCTCTAGGTTTTTTTGTTTTTCAGATGGATGCTTAGCTATTAATTGTTAGCATTTCTTATTGATTTTGCATACCTTTTAAGGCTATCTGTTTCTAAGCCATAAGATGCACAAGTTATGATATATTAATTTGCAATTTGATTATTATTTTAAAATATTCTTATGATAAGTTAATGGTTATTTCCAAGCATGAAAGTTTCCTGATTTTTCTGGTTATTGATTTCTCGCTTCAGTTGTCTCGGTTACATATTGCTTTGTGAGAAACCACCTCAAAACATAGAGGTTTAAGATGACAACAACGGTGGTATTTATTTCGCTCGTGAGTTGAAGTCCGGATCGGGGTCTGTGGGGAGTTTTCTAAGGTGGGGCGGGAACTGTCTGATGTGCAGGCGTGTGTGCTCCCTCACTGAGTCGTGTCCTTTTTGACCCCATGGACTGTAGCCCACCAGGCTCCTCTGTCCAATCCCATGGGATTTCCCAGGCAAGAAAACCGGAGTGAGTTGCCATTTCCTTCTCCAGGGGCACTAGTGGTAAAGAACTCGCCTGCCAACGCAAGAGACATAAAAGATGCGGGTTCGATTCTTGGGTTGGGAAGATCCCCTGAGAAGACAGTGGTCAGCCACTCCGGTATTTTTGCCTGGAAAGTCCCACAGACAGGGGAGCCTGGGGGGCTACTGTCCATGGGGTGGTAAAGAGTTGGACACAACTGAAGTGACTCAGCACGCATGTTCTCCAGGGGATCTTCCTGACCAAGGGATCAAACCCTTGTCTCCTGCATTGGCAGGCAGATTCTTTACAACTGAGCCCACAGAAACCCCGGAATTGTCTGAAGTCTCACACAGGTACACAGCTAGGACTTAATGCATCAGTCAGGGCCTTAGCTGGGTCTGAACCCGTCACAGGCCCTCACCATGCATCCTCACTTCCTCACCACACTGAGGCTGGGTTCTAAGGGCAAAACGGTTCTGAGAAAGAGCCAGCTGGGCAGTGGCAGCTTGGCAACCCAGCCCCGGGTGTCTCTCAGCACCAGTCCCACTAGATTCTGGTCCTTGAAGGCCAAGACCTGCCAGGTTCCAAGCAAGGGCAACCAGACTCCCTCTTCACAGGTGGGAGGGCTGCCAAGGTTCTGGATGATCTTGAGACAGAAATACTGTTGTAGCTATTTTTTTTTTTTTTTTTGGTGAAAATACAATCTGCTCTACTTCCTAGAGTCAGAGACTGTACCCTTCATGATGTTAGCCCTTTCACATTTTTGAGAATTCCTTTCTGACTTAGTGTATGGCTAATTTTTATAAATACGCAGTGCATTTGGGAAGACTGTGTGGAGCTGTAAGAAGCAACCAGCTCTCAGTTTTGTTGGTCGTGTTGATCAGATGTTCCGTACATCCACACGGACTTTCAGGTGACTGTTCCATTTAATTACCCAGAGAGTGTATCACAATCTCCCACGATGTGTAACTGTCTACTTTTCTTCATTCATTTGAAACTGTTTGCTTTATGTATTTTGAGGCTACTTTATTAAGTACATAAAAATTTAGAATTATTATTATTCCTGATATATTGGTTACTTTATCAATATGAAGTGTTTCTTTTTATGTCTAGTAATGCTTTTTGCTTTAAAGTTTGTTTTTCTGATATTAATATAGCTGCCCAAGCTTTGCTTCGATTAGTATCTTATGTTCATCTATTCTTTCCTTGAAACTTTTAAGTGTATTTATGTTTTGGGTGTAATTCTTGTAAAGAGTACATAGTTTCCTAATACCCCACCTCGTCTATCTGAGAATTCTAGCAGACTGCACTATTATTATTTTTACCACTTCAAAGCTACCATTTCATTGTTTTTTCTGTGAAAATCCAACAGCCTTCTTTACTTCTGTGGCTTCTTAGGATTTTCTCTTTATTGCAGATTTTTAAAGAGGTTTATATTGTGAATGTCTAGTTGTAGATTCATTCTGATTTATTCTCCTTGGTTTTCCCTACTTTTCTTCAATTTAAGTCTGAATTTGGCGATAAGGAGTCATGATCTGAGTCACAGTCTGCTCCCGGTCTTGATTTTGCTGACTGTCTAGAGCTGCTCCATCTTTGGCTGCAAAGAATATAGTCAATCTGATTTTGGTTCCAAATCGGGAAAGGAGGACGTCAAGACTGTATACTGTCACCCCGATTATTTAACTTATATGCAGAGTGCATCATGAGAAACGCTGGGCTGGATGAATCACAAGCTGGAATCAAGATTGCCGGGAGAAATATCAATAACCTCAGATATGCCGATGACACCACCCTTTATAGCAGAAAGTGAAGAAGAACTAAAGAGCCTCTTGATGAAAGTGAAAGAGGAGAGTGAAAAAGTTGGCTTAAAGCTCAACATTCAGAAAACTAAGATCATGCCACCTGATCCCATCACTTCATGGGAAATAGATGGGGAAACAGTGGAAACAGTGGCAGACTTCATTTTTGGGGGCTCCAAAATCACTGCAGATGGTGACTACAGCCATGAAATTAAAACTCGCTTGCTACTTGGAAGAAAAGCTATGACCAACCTAGACAGCGTATTAAAAAGCAGAGACATTACTTTGTCAACAAAGGTCCGTCTAGTCAAGGCTATGGTTTTTCCAGTGGTCATGTATGGATGTGAGAGTTGAACTATAAAGAAAGCTGAGCACCGAAGAACTGCTGCTTTTGAACTGTGGTGTTGGAGAAGACTCTTGAGAGTCCCTTGGACTGCAAGGAGATCCAACCAGTCCATCCTAAAGGAGACCAGTACTAAGTGTTTATTGGAAGGACTGATGTTGAAGCTTAAACTCCAATACTTTGGCCACCTCATGTGAAGAACTGACTCATTTGAAAAGACCCTGATGCTGGGAAAGATTGAAGGTGGGAGGAGAAGGGGACGACAGAGGATGAGATGGTTGGATGGCATCGCTGATTCAATGGACATGAGTTTGAGTGAACTCTGGGAGTTGGTGGTGGACAGGGAGGCCTGGCGTGCTGCGGTCCATGGGGTCATGAAGAGTCGGACACGACTCTTCACGAGCAACTGAACTGACTGATTCTCCTTGGGATTCACAAGGTTTCTTGCATCTATAGACTGATGTCTTTCATCAGTTTTGCACAGTTCTCACCATTACTTCTGTGACTATTTCTTCTTCTGTCTTTCCCCCTCTGCTGGGGCCCTACCGAGACGTGCGTTAGACTTTCTGTCTCCAGCCGCTGTGTCTCTCGCACCCCTCTGTATTTTCCAACCCTCTTGTTTTGTTCATTTACTTGCGTATTTACCGCTTTCAGTTTTCTTCACCCCTTCCTCCTCCATCGGAGGTCGTGTGTAACCTTGATACTTAGAAAGGTTCGAACTTTTGTGTTAGTGTTGCCTTCATTATTATAACTGTAGATATAAACTTTATTCCTCATGTTCTGTAGACAGTATTTAACATATAATCCTCTGCAATATAATTGCAACATAATAGCAGTTGCTTTTTTCCATTTCCTGACATGCCATTGGCAACCTTTTATTTTCAAACTTGACAGTAATTTTAGATATATTTCTGTGAGCAGCATAGAATTGGGTTTGCTTTGAGGTACAACCTGAAAATCTGTTTCTTTGAATAGTAAGTAAAGTCCATTTATACTTAAAGATATGCATGAGTGTTTTTCAAAGTTCTCTCCCATTTTGCTTCCTGTTAGCTTGGCTTTTCCAGGTTTCATGTCTAAGTGCCGCCCTAGAGCGTTGTCTCTGTCTGAGTGTGTGACCTCACGCGGCGCAGTGCCCCCAGGGTCCGTCCTTGCTGTCACACCGGGCAGGGTGCGCTGCCTTCTCAGGGATGAGTGACGCTCTGTTGCACCCACGCCCCGCGTCTTCTTTGCCGAGTCGTCTGGTGATGGACACTCAGGTGGTCCCCGTATCTTGGCTATTGTGAGTGATGCTGAGATAAACACGGCGGTGCAGGTATCTGCTCTCGACCCTGGTTTCATTGCTTTGAACAGACAGTCGGGAGCAGGGCTGCGGGGTCACTGGTAGGCCATGCTTAGTCTTCTGAGGACCCTCCATGCAGTTCTCGTAGCGGTTGCTCCAGTTTACATTCCCAGCAGCCGTGCACGAGGCTTCCTTTTTCTCCACATCCTCACCAACACTTGCTGTCTCTTGTTGTTTCGACAATAGCTGTCCTGAGGGGGGTGAGGTGACAGCTCATTGGGGTTTTGATTTCCGTTGCCCTGATGATTAGTGATATGGAGTACCTTGCCATGGAGCTCTTGGCCATCTGAACGTCTTCTTTGGAAAGACATCAGTTCAGCTCCTCTGCCCTTTCAAAATTTGGATAGCCTTTTGCTACTATGTATGAGTTCCTTACCTGTGTTGGATATTAACCCCTTCTCAGACGTATGTTTACAGGTATTCCTTCCCCTGTCTGGAGGCTGCCTTCTCATTTGTGGTTCGTTTCCTTTGCTGGGCGCTTTCCTTTGGCACCATCCACGTGGTGATTTGTGCCCTGTTCCTTCTGTGGATGCTCTGGGGGGGACTCAGTGGGCCCCCAGCCTCACAGCTCCAACCACGTGGTGATTTGTGCCCCGTTCCTTCTGTGGATGCTCTGGTGGGGGGACTCAGTGGGCCCCCAGCCTCACAGCCCCAAAGCGTGCTCCTCTGCTGCCCTACGCACCTCTTCCTGCCAACACCGCTGGTCTGTGGCTCCATGCGTGTCCCCTTCCTTCGAACCAACCTGGGCGTGGGGGATCTTTTACCACCGTGGACTTCTTCCTCTTCCTGTGGCTCCCACACTGGTTACATGCAGATGTTTTCCTTCTAAGTGAGCGCCTTCCACCCCCGAGGGCTGCGTTCTGCTGGCGCTGTCTGGGCTCCCGCACCACTGAGATCTGCCCGCCGCCTCGGAGCTGCCCTCCTCCTCCTGCCTGGTTTTAGCGCCCCTCCTCTGTGTGTATTTTCAGAGTCTGTGCTTTACACTTCGCTCCTAGTTTTCCTGAAAAACGGAGTTTTGAAAAAGGTCTTGTCGTTTTAACATGATATCTAGATAGACAAAGGCATAAATTCTGGTCTGCGCAGCCATCCTCACAGCAAAACGCTCAAACTCATGCTTTTCAAGTAAACATGTAAGGCTTTTTTGTTTTTTAAAACACAATGACTCAGTGGCCTCCTTTGGGAGATTCTGTTTTTTATTTTTAATTTATTTATTCGGTTGCTCCAGGTCGTAGTTGCGGGCACGCGGTGTTTTCAGTCTTCCCTGCAGCATGTAGACTCGTAGTCCCCTGACCATGAGTTGAACTTGGGCCCCTGTGTTGGGAGCACAGTCTTAGCCACTGGGCCTCCAGGGAAGCCCCATGTTCTGGCTTATTTTTCAGGCATCACTCGTTTTCCTGAAAGAAATTTTTGAAGTCATCTTGGCTTTAGGAATATCTTTTGCAGCACTTTAGCTTGATAAAAACACATTTTATGATTAAGTTCCAATAATTTAAGCAAACCCTTCTGGTAGAACCAAAAGGTAGAAAGATGATAACTTTTGCTGGATTTTATTAAAAAAATTAAAAGTAACCAGGGACTTCCCTTTCTCTTTTCCTTGCTTAGAATTTTGCTTATTTGTATAAAAGCCTTGGAGGGGAATAATGACTTTTCCTTTCTGATACTTGACGGAGTAAAAAGTGCAGAGGTCATCTCGCCCTGGCAGGAGAATCTGAGCCTTGTTCTGGAAGGTTCTGGATGCTCCCAGCAGCTCACGGAGTTGGATGTAGGAAAGTTCCCTCCCCACCCCCAGATGAGGGGCGCCAGCCCCCGAGGGATGAGAGCTCACGAAGAACATCCACACTGCAGAGAGAGTGGCAGTGGCAAGGGTTGGGGCTGGGGCTGTGCCTGGGCTCCCGTGGCTATGATTCCACTCTTCCAGGGCAGGGGGCGTGGGTTCGATCCCTGGTGGGGAACTGAGAGCCTGCGAGCCGCGGGTGAGGCCAAAAAATTAGAACAAAAAAAGAAGTGAACCCCTGGCTCCCGCCCCGGCTCCAAGCGCCTCCTCTGAAGCAATTATGCCCAGAGCGTTTCCGACTGTCTCTCTGGTAGGGAGGCTCCTTGGCTGTTTATATTGAAGATGAAAGGCTCCGGGTTAACATTTACCTCACAGGAAATTCATTCAAAGCATGTTCAGTGGCGGGAGGCTGTCGAGATGTATCAGGAGTGACAAGGCTCAGTCAAAAATAGAGCCCTGGGTGGACCGTCTGATCGCTATGGGTTGGGGGGTGGAGAGCAGGTGGCTGCCCAACCTGCCATCAGAGGATGGCTCGTGAAAGCGTCCTGCTCGCTGGACCTGTTTCCTCAAGACGGTGTTCTTGGCCAAAGGACCGTCCCTGCAGGTAAAGGAAGCTGTTATTTTCTCTAATGAGGCTCAAAAAGACTCAAATCTAGGAGTATTTCCTCTGAGTCAATGGTGCTGGACAGGAGGGACCCGTGATAGTCTGGGGATGCCCCCGGCCGTCGCTGCGAGGGCTGGCAGGGCGGCACTCTGTCTCACATCGCGGGGCATCCCCGGAGGTCCCGCGACGGGAGGTGATCCCGCGCCTGGAAGTGGTCCCCGCCCGCGTCAGCCCTGCCGGAACCGCGGCCCCGCTTCAGAGAAGCTCTCAGGAAAAAGGAAGCGGGGGTCTGCACTTTGGAGCAAATAACAGGAGGTTTTAGAGTTTTCTGTAAAAATCTGTCTCTCTTAGGAAGGCCAGAGCCCGCTGCCCACTGAACCGCCGCCCTGGAGCAGCCTGCACCTCGGCCCTTGACGGCCGTGCCTCTGTCGTGGGCGATCTGAGGCCCCAGGAGGGCGGGCGGGCCTCAGCTGGTGGGTGCGCACGTCTGGCGCGAAGACGCTGGGTCGGTATTTGTTGAATAAATAAAGGAGTAGGGGGCTGGCGGCGCCTCCGCCCTCACCCCGCTGGCCGAGGCTTCGCGGGGGGAGGCCCTGCACGGTCGTCGGCCAGGGTGCCTCGAGGAAGCCTGGGGGTCAGCGTGCGGGCCCAGGAGGGGAGGCCAGCCCGCAGGGCCGCTCCCAAGGAGGCTGACGCCGCGGGAAGTGAGAAACAAGCCTTGGGGCTCCGCACCCTCCCAAGACACTTTCCAGCTTCAAAGAGGTAATTAAAACGGCTCTTTGGAGGAGCAGTTTTACATTTCGGTGCAAGCATTTCCCTCTGTTAGATGGCTTTTAAGAACGTCTGTTCGCCTTCCTCACGGAGAAGGTAGGAAGCACGCGTGCTGCCATCCGCCTGGTCTTGGAAAACCTCCGGCGGCCGTGGCAGAGCTGGACGGGGGTAGGCGGCCCGGGTGTGACTGTGGGAGGTCAGAAGACCCAGGGTGTGTGCACACGTGAGCGTGGGTGTGTGCACCGTGTGCGTCTGTGTGTGTGTGCGTGGGCATGTTTGCAGCCTCTGAGGAAATGGAAATGATGAACCGAAGTCTTCTGTGTACTACAGGTGAGTCCTTCCCGTCTGGGCACCTGTGTGTGTGAGTCTGCGTGGGTGACACGCACTGGAGGGACAGCTTCTATCTGGGTCGCTGATGTGGGACGTTGTCCACCTGGGGCTCTGTGGCCACGTCTGCCCGCTCCTGGCCTCACGGGGAAGGTTCAGGGGGGAAAGAGGCCCCCAGAGGCGGCGAGACTGAGAGAGGCGTGGAGACACCCACGACCTCCCCGTGGGCCCCGGACCAGCCTGAGGCTGACCCGCCGCGCCGGGACCTGCCTTCTGGGCTCAGCTGCTCTGGGCCGTGCTTCTGCCCCTCACAGCAGAAGGTTCTGAGCAGTAGAGCTTTGCGGCAGGGTTCGGACTTTCCGAGATACCGCCGTTCACCAAGCTTTACGTGGGTGAGCCTGATGTCTGCAAAACGTGAGTTTTTAGATAGAAAAGATATCAGTTTGAGGTCGTTCAAATCGGAAGTGACGGGGCAGCCATCCCTCAACGCTCTCTTGATAATCTGGTTTTCTGTTTCTGTGAGACACACCACCTCAACCTTAACTGTGTGAAGAAAAACGGTCACGCTTTCATGGCACTCACGGAGGGCGTGGGGGGCAGGACTTCGGCCCGGGTCAGGGGGCGGTTCTGCCTCTGTTTCAGGTCGTCTGGGCCCCGGCGGGAGGCGCCTGAGCCTCAGGCTAGGCCATCCCGGCGGTTCTGAAGGCTCCGAGGTCGCGCCTGCCTGCGGCTTGTCCTTGCGGCCTGGGCTCCTCCAGGCGGTGGCCGGGTTCGGAGAGGGAGTCTCTGCCTGGGAAGGTCCAGGGAGCCGATGTCGGGCAGCCCGCTGACAGGTCTCTGAACAGACATCCTCCTTCCTCCACCCCCTGTTGGAGGAGCCATCGTCCAGCTTTAAGGAGGTGACAGACACCCCACCTCTTAGTGGGGAGAGGGTCCGCGGCTTTGGGGCCACGTTTTACAGCGGCCATCCGGAGTCCCTGTGACCTCGTTGAGGCTGGGATACAGCCTCATGTGCAAGCTCTGATGAAGGCACCTTCTGGCCTTGGTGTCTGGGGGCATGATGGATGTGTGGTACGACCCAAAGTCCCTCCCCATATCTGGAGCTCCCCACTTTTTAAATTACCCCAGGCTCCATAGCTGGGCTCAGAGTGTCCTGCAGGGATTCAAGCACTTAAAAAATTGAGGTGAAATTCATGTAACACAAAATGCACCGTCTTAAAGCACTTGATTAGGTGGCATCCAACGTTCACAGTATTTTCATCACTAATGGAAACCCTGTGTCCCTGGAGCAGGCCCCCCAACCCCTCCACCCCGGCCCCCCCCCCCGGCCCCTCCACTCCGGCCCCTCCCGGCTCCTCCACCCCAGCCCCCCCGGACCCCTCCACCCCGGCCCCCCCCCGACCCCTCCACCCCGGCCCCTCCTGGCCCCTCCCGACCCCTCCACCCCGGCCCCTCCACCCCGGCCCCCCAACGACCCCTCCACCCCGGCCCCCCCCCGGCCCCCTCCACCCCCGGCCCCTCTGGCCCCTCCCGACCCCTCCACCCCGGCCCCCCCCCCCCCCCGACCCCTCCACCCCGGCCCCTCCTGGCCCCTCCCGACCCCTCCACCCCGGCCCCCCCCCCCCGACCCCTCCACCCCGGCCCCTCCTGGCCCCTCCCGACCCCTCCACCCCGGCCCCCCCCCCCCCCTCCACCCCGCCCCCTGGCCCCTCCACCCCGGCCCCTCACCCCGGCCCCTCCCGGCCCCTCCACCTCCACCCCGGCCCCCCCACGACCCCTCCACCCCGGCCCCCCCCCCCCCCCGACCCCTCCACCCCGGCCCCTTCTGGCCCCTCCACCCCGGCCCCTCCACCCCGGCCCCCCCACTCGGCCCCTCCACCCCGGCCCCTCCCGGCTCCTCCACCCCGGCCCCCCAACGACCCCTCCACCCCGGCCCCCCCCCCGACCCCTCCACCCCGGCCCCTCCTGGCCCCTCCCGACCCCTCCACCCCGGCCCCCCCCCCCGACCCCTCCACCCCGGGCCCCTTCTGGCCCCTCCACCCCGGCCCCCCCCCCGACCCCTCCACCCCGGCCCCTCCCGGCCCCTCCCCCCGCCCCCCCCCCCGACCCCTCCACCCCGGCCCCTTCTGGCCCCTCCCCCCCCCTCCCCCTCCACCCCCCCCCCCCCACTCGGCCCCTCCACCCCGGCCCCTCCCGGCTCCTCCACCCCGGCCCCCCAACGACCCCTCCACCCCGCCCCCCCCCCGACCCCCCCACCCCCCTCCCCCCCCTGGCCCCCCCCTCCCGACCCCTCCACCCCGGCCCCCCCCCCCGACCCCTCCACCCCGGCCCCTTCTGGCCCCTCCACCCCGGCCCCCCCCCGACCCCTCCACCACCCCGGCCCCTCCCGGCCCCTCCCGGCCCCCCCCCCCCCCCCCCCCGACCCCTCCACCCCGGCCCCTTCTGGCCCCTCCACCCCGGCCCCCCCTCGGCCCCTCAACCCCGGCCCCTCCCGGCCCCACCCCAGCCACTTGTCTACTTTCTGTCTCTCTGGGTTTGCTTCCTGTGGGTTTTTCGCCAGAAGGAAGCAGATGATGCGTGGTCTTCTGTGTCATCGCGTTTCTGAGGTCCACCCTTGCGGAAGAGCGCCATTCTTCTTTAAGGCTGAGTGATGCTTTGCCCGGTGTGCGCGGACCGCGTTTGGTTTTTTCACCACTCGGGGGGATTTGGGTTGTTCCCACTCCTGGCTACTGTGAATAGTGCTGCTGTGAACTTGTGCAAAGAAATCTTTGTCGAATGTGTTTTCAGTTGTTTTCGGAAAGCACTGAGACGGAGAGGAGCCGATGGTCAGGGCAGGGAATGTCGTGAAGGGGGCTGTTTGTCTCTGGGCAGCTCCTCAGGCCCACCTCTGGCTGTGCCTCTGAGAGGGAAGCCGTGAACCAGACCCTCCTTCCCTCCAACCAGCCCGCTTTCATGGGAAAAGCAGTCTAGAACCTCTAGCAAAATCTCCCTTGACGTGCTCCCTTCCCGATTTTGAATCAGTCTGTTGTTCCATGTCTGGTTCGGTTGCTTCTTGACCTGCATACGGGTTTCTCAGGAGACAGGCAAGGTGGTCTGGTATTGCCATCTCTTGAAGAAATTTCCACAGTTTTCTGTGACCCACACAGTCAAAGGCTAACCCTAACCCGCACAGTCAATGGAGCAGAAGTAGATGTTTTTCTGGAATTCCCTTGCCTCTTCTGTGATCCAACAGATGTTAACAATTTGATCTCTGGTTCCTCTGCCTTTTCTAAATCCAGCTTGAACTTCTGGAAGTTCTTGGTTTACATACTACTGAAGCTCGCTTGAAGGATTTTGAGCATTACCTTACTAGAATGTGAGATGAGCGCAATTGTATGGCAATTTGAGCATTCTTTGGCATTGCCTTTCTTTGGGATTGGAATGAACACTGACATTTTCCAGTCCTGTGGCCACTGCCGAGTTTTCCAAATTTGCTGGCATATTGAGTGCAGCACTTTCACAGCATCATCTTTTAGGATTTGAAGTAGTTCAGCTGGAATTCCATCACCTCCACTAGTTTTGTTCATGGTAATGCTTCCTAAGGCCCACTTGACTTCACACTCCAGGATGTCTGGCTCTAGGTGAGTGACCACACCATCGTGGTTATCTGGGTCCTTAAGACCTTTTTTGTATGGTTCTGTGTGTTCTTGCCACTTCTTACTCTCTTCTGCTTCTGTCAGGTCCTTGCCATTTTTGTCCTTTATTGTGCCCATCTTTACACAATAATTGACGAACATTGTATTAGTTTCAACTGTACAATGTAGCGGTTCAGTGCTTCTATATATTGTAAAGTGATGACAGTTCAGTTCAGTTCAGTCGCTCAGCCGTGTCTGACTCTCTGCGACCCCAAGAACCGCAGCACGCCAGGCTTCCCTGTCCATCACCAACTCCCGGAGTTGACTCAGACTCATGGCCATTGAGTCGGTGATGCCATCCAACCATCTCATCCTCTGTTGTCCCCTTCTCCTCCTGCCTTCAATCTTTCCCAGCATCAGGGTCTTTTCCAGTGAGTCAACTCTTTGCATGAGGTGGCCAGAGTATTGGAGTTTCAGCTTCAACATCAGTCCTTCCAGTGAACACCCAGGATTGATCTCCTCTAGGATGGATTGATTGGATCTCCTTGCAGTCCAAGGGACTCTCAAGAGTCTTCTCCAACACCACAGTTCAAAAGCATCAATTCTTTGGCGCTCAGCTTTCTTTAGAGTCCAACTCTTACACCCATACCTGACCACTGGAGAAACCAGACTTACTGACTACGATACGTCTAGTCATCGCCCATCAGCACACGTAGTCACGGCCTTTTGGTTTCCTTGTGATGAGCACTTTTAAAATCTATTCTCTTAGCAGCTTTCACAGCTACAATATGGTGTTATTACGTATGGTCCCCATGCAGTGCGTCACGTCCCCGGGGCTTTCTCACTTTGTAGTTGGAAGTGTGTGCCTTGAGACTCCCTTCACCGGTACTCCGTGTCCTCCGAGGCCCAGCCCGGCCGCAGGGAGGCCCCCGGTGGAGAAATGCCGGCTGGGCCCACTGGGTGTCAGGACTCCCTCACCGGAGAGATGGGTGCAGGGGGCGGCGCGTCCAGCAGGGGGCAGTCGTGCCCGCAGGTTGGCGTGAGGCAGGTTGCTGGCGCTGAGACGCCAGGAAAATCAGCCCTCAGCCCACCCTGGGGAGCTGGGGCCACGCCAGGCTCCCTGGAAGCTGAGCGGGGGAGGCCTCTTCTGCTCACCCCCTGCCCCAACCGTTGGCCTCTCGTTTCTGAAACGTGCATTTGTGGTTTCCTTTTTCTCACCCGCCGCCCACCGCCCTTTCTGCCCTTAAGTCCGACGCGGCCACTCCGAGCCCCATGCAGCCCTCCGGGTTAAGAGGGCCTTTGAGTGAGCGACGCACCCTGATGCTGACAGCTTAGTAGAAAAACATGCAAAGAGCTCATTCATAACTTTTATGTTGGTTACAGGTTGAAATTGACAGTTGGTAGGTTTGGCTAAGTAAAATATCTGATCGGAATTCTCCCCTGTTTCTTTGGCCTTTTCAAGCACGGCTTTGTTCCAGTCCTCGGGCAGGCGCCTTGCCCTGCAGCACCCTGTCAGTCTGGGGGGGCACGGGAGGCTTGTGCCCACAGCTGGGGTGGAGTCCTCTGCTGCCCCCTCCGGCAGTGGGCACAGCCTACTTCGCCCCGAGAGGACGGAGGCCCCAGTGCCCGGGTGTGCGGCGAGTCCACGGGGTCACCCCGCCCCCTCCTGGCCCAGAGCCGGGCCCAAGCTCCCCCAGGCTCAGAGCCCTCCTGTCACCCTGGGGTGTCTCAGGGTCCCCCCAGCTTCCTGCCCGCTGGATTCTCGCTCCTTCCTCTCCCAGCCTGCTGCGGTGGGAGGAGGGGGCATGGATTTCATAGGCAAGACACTGCAATCACTAGCCATTAAAGGAAAGCTGGACTGATTGGAAGACATCAAAGTTAAGAATCCTGTCTATGGGGATTTCCCTGGTGGTCCAGTGGCTGAGTCTCTGAGCTCCTAAAGCAGGGGGCCCTGGTTCAATCCCCGGTCAGGGAGCTAGACCCTCCATGCTCCAACCAAGAGTTCACACACCACAACTAAACACCCCATGCTCTACAACAGAGACCGGAAAGCCTGCGTGCTGCTACTAAGACCCGGCACAGCCAAATAAGTAAATAAATATTAAAACAATCCTGTCTATGAAGAGACAGGTTAAAGAGAACAAAGAGCAAGCTATGGACTGAGAGAAGGTACTCTCACTGCAAATAATGGGCAAAGGATTGGGATCCAGCATATGTAAACAGTCCTGACAGACCAACAAGAAAGCACACATGACTCAATAGCAAAACGGGCAGAAGCCATGGGCAGGCATCTCTCAGACGTGGGGAGACAGACAGCCGATGGCACAGATGAGGGCCACTTGTGCCTCTGTGGTACATGCAGTCTGGAGCTGCCAGATGGCGAACAGGGTTGGGTCTGTAGGACCTTGTCTCGCTGGTGCGAGGATGAGAGTGAAAGTGTTAGTCGCTCAGTCGTGTCTGACTCTGCGACCCCATGGACTGTAGCCCGCCAGGCTCCTCTGTCCATGGGATTTCCCAGGCAAGAGTACTGGAGTGGGTTGCCATTCCCTTCTCCAGGGGATCTTCCCAACCAGGGATTGAGCCTGGGCCTCCTGCATTGCAGGCAGATTCTTTACAGAATTGCAGGAAAGACATGAACAATCACTCTGGGAGAACTTGGCTCATGGTGTAAAGCCGAACGTTTATGTATCCTGTATCAGACCACACTCGCAGGTGCATGGCTTGTGCAAAAGGCAGGAGGCACTGCTGAGCACCTGGGAAAAGATGGGCCAGTTGTGGCACTGCGACAGCGGAGGGTCCTGGGCAGGGCGTGAGCCACGCCGGTGGCCGGTGCATTTCATCAACAGGATGATGGACTGAATGTTGGATGGTTTCCACATACTTCTGGATGGACAGCACTGTTCACCGACAGCAAAGGCTGCAGTTTACCCCTGGGGCGGGGAGGCAGGCGGGGAGTGGGGTTGGGTGAAGCTGGTGAGGTCTCGGTGTACGGGTGCTCTCTGCACCCAGAGATCTGTAGGTCTGATAAAGTGAGCCTCGTGTGGATGCGTCATGGATGTGTCTCATCACTGCTGGCCTCATCCGCTCTGAGCCCGAGTCCGGACGGTGAATGGACACGAATGCCCCCTGCCCCACAACACAAGCGCCTGCTTAACGTTAAATTCACAGCAAAGTCACACGGGACGTGCCCGCTGCCCCACCCGTGGTCACCTTGCTGTGTGTTTCTTCCCCGGTTTCCTGAAGTCCAGCTCGGTGTCCGTGGCTGAGGACCTGGGAGCCGAGGAAGGGCTGGCCCGAGACCCCCCAAGACAGGGGGACGCTCCAGGCTTCTTCTAAGCACTGGTTTACGAGTCGGCGGTGACTTCCCGGGCGCAGAGGCGCCGGGTGGAGAGGCAGCATCGTCTCCCCGGGGTCTCGGGTCCCCGTTCAGCCTCGGCGGGAGCCAGGGGTGCTGGTGAGCTTCCTCTTCTGTCATTACTGGAATCGTTCGCAGTTCTTCCCTCCCGATGCTAGCTTGAGGGAAGACTGCCGATTTCTGTTTTTCTGGAAAATCCATTTTGTGAGCATCTGGTTCTGACCCACTCGTGGACACGGGTGTAAGCGGCTTCGTCAGTTAAACTATTTCCTGTCTCTGAACAGAGAAAAGATTCCGAGGACAGGTGAGCGAGGAGTGGGGAGGGGACAAGGCCGGTCACACGCACCCAGGCGTCCCTTTATAAGAGCCGGAACCGCTCCCAGAGCCCGAAGGCGAGGGGGCTGTCTTCGCTGAAGCAAAGCGACCGTTAGCAACAGCAGGGCTTCGTGGGTGAAAGGATCCCACGACTTGCCCACGCCTTCTCTGCTCCCTCTTTCCTTCAGCAAAAGGCCCGAGAGGAGGTTCAGCCGGCAGGAAGGAGCCGCCCCCTCGCCCTGGGGTGCTCAGCAGGGAGGGGTGACCCCGCAGCAAAGAGGCGGAGGTGGCTGAGGCCCTGATGCTCCGCGGTCACCCCTGGGCCCCGCTGGCCACGTCTGGCGTGCCTACCCCCACACCCGCCGAAGCTGCCAAGCCCCCCAACGGTCCCTGAGCCCCTAGAAATCCTCCTCTAGAAATCTCTGCTCCTGGAGCCCCCGCCCTGGCCTGGGCCCCCCGCTGCCCCTCACCTCTGTTGTCCCGTCACCGGGCCTGCCCATGCGGCCTCCGCACGGCTGTCTGCTCCTGCCCCTCCCGCCACCCCAGGCAGTCACCCTCCACCCCGCCCTGGACCCCGGGACAGCCCCCTCCCCACCCCACCAGCCTGACCATGTCCGTCTTCTGTTCGGAGCCCCTCAGCTGCTGCGCCCACCAGGCCTGCCCAGAGTGGCCCCTGCTGCCCCCTCCCAGACCCTGAAGCCTGCCCAGCCTGGTGCCCCCTGCCCTGCCCACAGCCCTGTGGGGCACACCCCTCCTCTGGCCCAGGGGCCCCATGCACATCCTGTGGGTGACCCCTGGCTCACTCACACTAGTGAGCACCCCCAAGCGGGCGCCCCGTGAGCCGGGCCCCTGAGCCGGGCCCTGGCAGGGTCCCCGCACATGTCGGCGGGGTCCCCGCACACATCAGGGGGGCTGAGATCAAGCTCTCCAGGAGGAAGGGAAGCCAGACCCTGAGGGAGCGGAGGGGCGGGGGCTGGGGCTGGTGGGGGCTCTGGGCTGTGGGTGTGAGAAGGAGCGACCTTGGGGGTGAGGGGGCAGCGGGCCCCTGGGAATCGGGTGGAGGAGGCTGGGTGGAGCCACGCTGGGATTAGGCCTGGGGTCGGCCCTGGGGAGGCTCGGGGCCCTCCCACGTGCAGCAGTGACTGATGGTGCCCGCCGGGATGTGGCCTGGGGGTTGCTGGGCCAGGGTGTTCTCTAGCTGAGGGGCTGCCACCGTCCCCCAGTGAGGGCTGTGGGGAGGGTCCTCACCGCCCGCAACCAGGCGTCCCCAGGGGACGCCTGTCCTCTGAGATGACAAGCCAGTCCCTCCTCTGGCTCTCTGTACCAGGACCCCCGGTTTACCCTGAGACACCCCACCCCCGGCCGCCAGTCCTGCCCCGGGTCAGCCGTCTCAGGGGCCCCTGGCCCTCCCGACCCTCGGGCCTCTGCAGCCCTGGGGGCCGGTCTCGACAGTCACATCCTTAGGGCCGCTTCCCGGGGCTTAGGTCCCCAGCCCACCTGCTCTGCCAGCACCTGTGTCCCTCCTTGTGGCCTTGAGGGTGAAGTAGTCACCACCCTGAGGGGGGCCAGACCAGCAGGGCTCCCTCGGTAGATGCTAATGTAACGGGGCTTGCTCTGAAGGCTGCGTGAGTTTTCGGGAGGAAGGCTGGATGCGGCCCACACACCGGGCCTCAGCGCTGCCCCTACGCCATCTGACCGCTGCCCGCTGCCCATGCTACCAGGGCTGAGCCCATGCAGGCCTCGCCGGCTCTTGCCCCCCTTAGCAGGAGGCGCCTCCAGGAAGTGGGGAGGGTCCTCCCAAAGCGTGTCATCCTGGCCGAGGGCTGACTGTGGACCAGGCTCCCACGCGGCGGGGGCCAGGGGTCCGTTTGGGCTGGGGGAGCGCCCGCCATCCGCACAGCTGTGCCCCAGAAGTGCAGCTCCTGCAGCTGACGTGGCTCCAGGCGAGCTGGAATAAGACGGCGCCTGGTCTCCGTGCTGGCTGGACGCCTTCCGAACGGATGACGAATGTGTTTTAATTCGTCCCCACTTGGCATGAAATCCCCACCCCCACCTCGAGAAACTGGGTCGCCAGCAAAGGCGTGCTGGGCTGACTCCAGCTCCCCGCCCTTTCCCGCACCAGGGCCCTGGTCTTGTTAGCACGTGGAAGGTCCCCGCAGGGCTCAGAGCAGTCCAGAGACGGCTGGGCCTTGGGGAGCTGCGGGGCAGCCCAGGAACGCAGCACTCCGCACTCCTGCCTTGTGGGGAGATGGACTTGGGGGGGCTTGCAGGGACCCCTTGGAAGCTGAGCCTCCCCCGCCAGGTGCTGAGACCTCTCTGGGCTCGGCTCCTTCCCTGGGCAGGATGGGAGTGTTCCGGGGTGACCACACCTGTCTCAGATGTGCCAGTGTTAGGGGCACCATGCGTCCCCGGTGACCACTGGCTGCTGGGGCTGCGCTCTTGGCTCTGGAGGGTCCTTGGGCCTCCTTCCCGCCTCCCCGGGTAAAGGACCATCCAGGTTTATCAGCAGGTGACGGGCAATCCTCCACGACGGCTTTGCGCTTGGAGGCGGGGACGTTGTCCAGCAGCCCGCAGCGCACCTGGGGTTGGCTCCAGCCGCTGCTCTCTTAGCCAAGGCAGGTCACCCCACCTCTCGGAGCCTCAGTCTCCCATCTGGGGACTGAGACTGAACAAGCAGCCTTGCGTGGGCTTGGACGAATGGGACATGCGGAGGGCGCCTCAGTCTCCCATCTGGGGACTGAGACTGAACAAGCAGCCTTGCGTGGGCTTGGACGAATGGGACATGCGAAGGGCGAGCTGATCAGAGTGGGGGAGGGGAGACCGGGGCTGGGCCGTGGCTGAGGGCAGAGCCCTCTGGAGTGCTTGCGGGCAGCTTGAGCCGGGCGAAGCTTAAAGCCCTCGGTTTTGGGTCCTTGAATTTTCCTTGGTGGAGGGAGGGGCAGGTGGGGGCCCCAGAGTGTCGGTGGAATCGTCCTCGGCAGGGACCTGTGGGCTCAAGGGGCCCTTGTCTCCTGAAGACTCGCGGTGGGCCTAGGAGACCCCCAGGTCAGGAGAGGGGCTGGGAGCCGCGCAGACCGCGGACTCCCCCACGGGCATCCACCGATCAACATCCTCAGGATGGTGGGCTGCTGGACCCCGGGGACTTAACCATGCCTGGCTCCTGGCTCTGCCCAGCAAGCAGCCCTGCTCCCCCGGGCCCGGTGTCCCAGGGCCTCCTGCCTCGGCTCCCAGCCTCTGTCCACCTCCTGCTTTTCTGCATCTCAGGTTAGGCCTGTACTTGTGTGTGGGGTAGTTCACTGTCCAGGCATGTACCCACTCATCCGGCCAACCATCCACCTTTCCATCCATGCATGCACCCCTTGTTCTATAAATATTCTCCTTGAGCAGGTCGCACAGTCAGTTTAAAGCTGGGAGCAGGCAGGCAGGGAGAGATCCAAAGGGGAAAACCAGACAGTTTCTGCTCTCATGGAGCCGAAGGGTGATGATGGGTAAACGCACTGCATCCGTGGAGTGGGTGGGGTGAGGCAGCTCAGCTGCTCAGACCAGCACAGAACTTGCCTGTTGGGAGCAGAGGTGATCAAGGAAGGCTTCCTGGAGAACAGGCAGCCCGGCTGAGATCCTGGAGGCCTGTCTCCCGGGCCAACCGGTTCTCCCCACGTGTCTCTGGATAGGAGTGGGGGAGGCAGCAGACGTCCACGTCGACTGCCCACACGGGCGGGGCCACCAGCCTGCCCACGAGCCATCTGCTGGCTCCTGCCTTCTCCGAGCGACGTGCTGGAGCCCGTGGGCTGTCTGGCTCCCGCACGGTTGCTAGCTACACATGTGGGCCTTGGAAGTCCAGCCACACAAACTCCCAGGGGTGCCACGCCCCAGAGGGGAAGGCGCTGGGCCCAGAGAGCTGATGGGGTGGGAGGGATGGGACGCGGCGCTTCACCATCTACAAGGTGCTTCTGGGTCCAGCGCTTTGTCCCTTTGTCAGGACCGTCCTGGGGGGCAGCCAGGGGGCGGTCACTGCTGGAAACGGAGGATCAAGGGAGGCGGTGCTGCGCCCCGGGGCACAGAGCCCCCGGCAGGGCCAAGCCCTCTCCTCCGTGGTGTGTGGTCCACCAGGAGCGCCCCCAGCAGTGTGACAGCCAAGGGTCTCTGACATCACTGAGTGTCCCCTGGGGCCCTTTCATCTGCAGCAGGGGACGAAGAGAGCCCTGCCACCTCCATGGAGCTGAGAGTCTTTGAGGGGACACAGAGAAGGGAACAGCCAGGTTGGGTCGCCGAGAGACCCGAGGGAGGCGGCGGGTCTCCCTCTGGGATGGCCATTCCTGGAGTTTCTGGAGCATCCGTGGGTTGCGGCAGAAAAGGAAGAAAGTGAAGGCTCGGTGAGGAGTCTGTGCTCTGACTCGGGTCAGCTCCGCCTTCTCAGAAGCGCAAGCAGAGGCCGGGCGCTTCCCTAACTGACTCTGCCCGTCGGGCTCCTCGTCGCCGAGCATCACTACGGCCGCATCGGGCTCGCTGGGACCCCGGGGCGTGCTCGGGTCTCGTGAAGGGCACACAGCGAAGGGCAAACAGTGCCTCTCGGGAGGGACCACCTGCTTCAGGAGAGGCTCTGAGAAGCCGCTTGGAGCAGAAAATGCTGGCACAGGAGTGTGCAGGCGAGCCTTTGGCGGGAGTGGGTGTCTCCTGGGCCTCGGGAGGGACGGGGTGCCTGGGAGCCGAGGCTGGGTTCCACCCAGCGGCTTGTGTCAGCCAATTAGATGTGGCCCTCGGAGCAACTGGGAGCCTCCACATCTGGGTCCCACGGCTCTGGGCCAAGACCGGTGATTCCTAACCCCCAGATCCTCCAGGCTCAGAGGGGCTCACTGTCTAAGGCCACAAGGCCAATAGGCGGCCTCGTGGGTCATCATTCTCACCCCCCGGGGTCCTCCCTGTACAAAGGCACCTGCTTCATCGAAGGCTGAGACTCCTCAGTGGCCACTGGTCGTGCGGCCCCTCACCGGTCTGTGCGTTAGGGCACGGCAGGGTCGCTGCCTGTAGATGGCCCCGAACATCCCTGTGCCGAGCGTGTGCCTGGGGCACAGTAGGTGCAGGGTGTGGCTGCACACGGACGGGAGGGGTGGGCGACTGGCCCCTCAGATCGGCCTCTTCTGCTGCGTCCGGCCTGGCGATGCTCTGGGTGGGGGAGTCTGGTTGTTAATCCTCCCCAACCCTGCCGAGCTCAGCAGGTGGCCTCTGAACAGGCCAGCGCAGTCCTGAAGTTGGGGCATCCAGGGCAGGGGCTGGGGAAGACCTTGGGGGTTCCCTGGGTGGGGGAGGCTGGGAGAACCCACTGCAGCTCCTGCTTGTGTGGAAGCCACCTCGTCACAGAGGCTCAGGGCTTCCTCTCCTTCCTGCAGAGCAGGGAGGGGCTGGCCCAGCAACCCCATGCCCAGGCCACAAGCCTGCTGTGTCCCTCCGGGGATTGCTGTGTCTCTACCTCACCCCCTGCCTTCCTCGTGTGTGCAGAGAGGATGCACCAGTCTGGCTGCAGGTGGCGTGGGGCTCACGAAGAGGGAGCCAGGTCTGGGGTTCACACAGGTTCAAACCTGTCTCCACCACAGGGTCCTGGGGCCTAGGCAAGTCAGGGGACCTCTAGGACCTCAGGCTCTTCCTCCGGATGCTGGAGACTTGAAGGGTCCCATCTGCAGACTACACTGAGCCAGGACATGCTGGGTGTCCTGAGACAATGCAGGGGGTCTGCCGCCCCTGAGGGGCTGACCTCCTGGGCTCTCCTCTGGGCAGAGCTCCTGTCCTCACAGCTACACGGTCGTATTATCTTATTCTATCACTTTGGTCTATAAAATGCCCATCTGTACCCAGTAAAATCCTGGCTCAGAAGGTGCTGGCTTCTGCCTCCCTTTTTAATAGTGAAATATGGTGTTTAACATTTCATGGTCTGGTGGTAAATGTTTATGAGAGAGGCCCATTGGCTGGAGGTCAGTGGCTTGGCTGGGTTTGTCTCTCCTGGGACCCAGAGAAGCCAAGGAGAGCCGGGGGACCCTTTGTCCAGAGACAGCCTCCTCTGGGACCCCACCCTGTGGACCAGGCAGAGGTGGGAACCAGGCCGGGAGTTGGAGGGAAGGTCAGGCTGGGTCTTTTGTGATAGTGGCTGTGTACTCGGGCAAAAATGATGATGATGATGAAATACTCCCAAGAGCCTGGCGGAGGCCCCTCCCCTCGCTCTGGGCCTCCAGACCCTGCCCGGCCCCTGATCTGGCCCAGAGCTGGCAACCCCAGGGGTGCAGGGAGGATGCCCAGCTGCTCCGTGGGGCTCTGTCCTTCCAACGGGCCCACACCCTCTGTGCTCTGGGCCTGCTGGCCCCTCCCTGACCAGTCTCAGAGAAGCCTGGGTGGGCCTCCTGTCTGCAAACAGCCTTTCACCAAGGGTAAAGGCAGGCCTTTCCCACTGACCAGTGGAGACTGGAGGCTGAAAGGCGAGGCCCGGTGGGTGTGAGGCCCTCCCGTTTCTTGTCTCCCCTTAAACATAGGAATGATAATGATGCTGATGCAGGTGCTGGCGCCCAGATGTGGGCCTGGCTCAGGGCCCCTGCTTTGGGCTCAGGGCCCACTTGAGGTCCCAGAGGACGTCTGCTCAAAGCCTTAGTGTTCCCCTCTGCTCTCCCCAAATCTAGACATAGCCTATGAAACCCCAGTTTTCAGAACACTGCACACCAGGCCAAGAAGGACAGTGATTGCTGAGAGGTGGAGACAGGTGAGGTGAGTCCCACAGTTGCTCCCAGCTAATGGCTAGGAGGGGCTTCCAGCTGCAGTACAGGGAGGGGACCACAGGAGGGTCCTGGGGGAGCCCTGGGCTCAGGAACCCAGGGGCCCAGGGAGACCAAGGCATTTAGAGTCAAGGGCAGAGCCTCAGAGGAGAGAGCTGTTGGAGATGTGGGCCCCCACACATTCATACCACAAGTGAGGAGGGTTCCTAAAGTTTGGGAGAGGACCAGCCACCCAAAATGATGAGAGGAAAGAGTCCTCAGGCTGAAAGAGCTGGGGAGAGGTGTCCTTCCCACCAACCAGATGAGAAACCTCATGACTTGTGGGTCCCTGGGGGGAGTGCTCAGCAGGGTCTGGCCTCAGTTATGAGGAATAACTAAAACCAGATTAGCCACTGTCTGGTCTGCATAATGAAGCTTAAAAACAAGACCCAAGAGGTTAAAACTGTTGCAAAATACATGCATCCCCAAACAAAGCTCTGAAGAATTGATGCTTTCGAACTGTGGTGGTGGAGAAGACTCTGAGAGTCCCTTGGACAGCAAGGATATCAAACCAGTCAATTGTAAAGGAAATCAACTCTGAACTTTGAAACTCTGTCACTGGAAGGACTGATGCTGAAGCTGAAGCTCCAATACTTTGGCCACCTGATGCGAAGAGTTGACTCATTGGAAAGATGCCAATGCTGGGAAAGAGTGAAGGCAGGAGAAGAAGGGGATGACAGAGGATGAGATGGTTGGATGGCATCACTGACTCGATGGAAGTGAGTTTGAGCAAGCTCTGGGAGTTGGTGATGGACAGGGAAACCTGGTGTGCTGCAGTCCATGGGGCTGCAAAGAGTCAGACACGACTGAGTGTCTGAAAATCAAAACAACAAACAAAGATCAAGACTACTTACCCGAGTGAAAAAGATTCAGCCCCTAACAAAGTGAATGCTGCAAGGTTGGGCATTCAGTAGAAAATTACCAGGAACACAGAAAGCAGGAAAATATGACTCTCAAGGAGGAGAAAAATCAGTTAATTGGAACCAGCTCAGAACTAGCACAGATGTTAGAATTGGCAGATGAGGATGTTAAGACAGTTGCTGTAACCGTGTTCAAACTGCACACACACAAATCACACATATTAGGTAGACACATGGGACTGTAAGAGACCCAAATCAAACCTCTGGAAGTGAAAATGGCCAACTGCAGAATGCACTGGATGGGGCTAAACGGTGGAGGAAAAAAAAAAGTGAACTTGAAGATGTAGCATTACAAGATGTCCAGAGTGACACCCACAGAGGAAAAAACTTCACAAGTATGAAGAGTGCCCAGAGGGCCACGGAACAAGTTTCAGCGGTGTAACACGTGAGCCCTCGGACCCTGAGGGAGAGAAAAGAGAACAGAAGGATATTGGAAGAAATTATGGCTCATAAACGCCCAGATTTAATAAAAGTGGTAAACCTGCAGAGTCAGGATGCTCAATGAACCCCGAGCACAAGTTACATGAAGGAAACGACAGGGAGGCAGCGTTGCAATAAAATCGCTCAACACCGTGATGAAGCAGCCAAAGGAGAGAGACACACAGAGACACATCACACTCAGAGGGAAAGCGATGAGGGAGGCAGTGAGCTTCTCACTGGGAATCAGCAAGAAGCGAGGGGATGGATCTTCAAAGTGCTGGGAACAAGAATCATCAATCTAGAGTTCTATACCCTGCAAAAGCATTTCCCACAAAAACGAAGGTGAAATAAAAGATTCTCAGGCAAACCAAGCTTAAAGGATGTGTCACCAACCATCCACACGACAAGGAACTTTGAAGGCTGTCTTTCAGGAATAAGAGATGCAGAACAGAATCATGAATTTACACAGAGGAACAAAGGCACCCCAAATGGTAACTTCGTGTGTAAGCACAGTCTACATCTATTTACCTATGATAATGATGTTAGATGCCTTTTACTGAATACTTTTATGCACCCAGCTCTCCATATATTGTACCACATTCCATTGTTCCTCTCCATTTTGCAGATGAGGAAACAGGCTTGGAGAGGTCACATGATCTGGACAACACAGCAAAGTCCCAGAGTCCACCTGCAGCTGAATTTGGTTCCTTTCACCCCTAAGCTGGGTGGCTCACAACTCTTCTTGTCTTAAACCCTTCCTTTCTGTTCCCTCCAACCCCATCTCATCCACGCAGCATCTCCCACCCTTCCCCCATGCTCAGTGCCCCGGGGTCTGGCCAGCGGCAAGCTGGGAGGCTGGAGCCCCTCCCCTTCCAGTCCAGCTCTTTGCAGCACTGATGGAGCTTTCCTGAGTCTTCAGGGGATGAAATATGACAGGGCCATCTCCCCGGCAACCACTCATCATTTATTGATAGTCTGAAAATCCACTTGTTCAAATAGCCGGCAGTGATCTGCTGGTTCTGTTCCCTCTGGTGGGCTTGCTGAATGGTGGCTCTGCACCAGCTACTCCTGCTTTGACTCGGGGCGGGTAGGGTCTGCCCTCCTGCCTGGCTGCTTGCCCCTCACCATGCTCTCTGACACCAGAACCCACCGTTCCTGCTGCTTCTGCAAGTGCTGAGTCACACCCGGAGTAACTCGGGACAAACCCGACCCCAAGCTGTGGGCTGAGTGCTGTCCGTCCCCCAGCTTCCATTTCTGAATCCCACCAGACGGTCTGGCTTTCTGTACCCCCACCCAATCCACTGAGCCGATGGCTCCATGCGAGTCTTTTCCACAAACACTTAGAAACAAGTGCTGGAGAGGAAATAAGAGTGGCTAGTTGTCAGCACCTTGGCCAGAGATGGGCTGGGTGTCGGCCCTTCCAGAGAAGTTTTGATAAAAATAAATATATATGAAATGGCCTTATTAAAAATGTTAAAACTGTGGTAAAATAAGCTTCAGGGGGCAAGGATTTGATCTCTGGTCAGGGAACTAAGATCCTGGGTACCATGCTGCATGGCCAAAATATTTTTTTAAAATTATATTTACTGAAACTGAAACAGATCACATAAAAACAGAGGTGATACACACTCAAGACTCAGCACTTTCTAATTATTTATTACATTTTATTATCATCTCTGCTCCTGAGACATCACTTTACCAACAAAGGTCCGTCTAGTCAAGGTTGTGGTTTTTCCAGTGGTCATGTATGGATGTGAGAGTTGGACGCTAAAGAAAGCTGAGCACCAAAGAATTAATGCTTTTGAGCCGTGGTGTTGGAGAAGACTCTTGAGAGTCCTTTGGACTGCAAGGAGATCCAACCAGTCCATCCTAAAGGAGATCAGTCCTGGGTGTTCATTGGAAGGACTGATGCTGAAGCTGAAACTCCAATACTTTGGCCACCTGATTCGAAGAACTGACTCATTGGAAAAGACCCTGATGCTGGGAAAGATGGAAGGTGGGAGGAGAAGGGGACGACAGAGGATGAGATGGCTGGATGGCATCACCGACTCAATGGACATGAGTTTGGGCAAGCTCCAGGAGTTGGTGATGGACAGGGAGGCCTGGTGTGCTGCAGTCCATGGGGTCGCAAAGAGTTGGACACGACTGAGCGACTGAACTGAACTGAATTTGAACCCATGTTGTATTGATAATTGTTGCATTGTGATGAGTGGAAAAATTGAGGACATACTCTTTCAGCCTTCAAAAACTACTACCTGATTCAGCAAAGAAAGCTGTCACTGATGAACAGGTGAAGTTCTCATATATGTCTTTGCTGTTTCCCCTTTTGTCTTACTTCTTAACAAGTGGAAGCGTCAGCCGACGTTCATACTGGGATTACACTCACTTGTTTAGTGACACGAGCGCCTTCTTTGGGGCACTGGATAATAAGCATTCATGTGCTTCCCAAGTGGCGCTAGTGGTAAAGAGCCCACCTGCCATTGTAGGAGACGTAAAAAATGTGGGTTTGATACCTGGGTCGGGACGGCATGTCCACCCACTCCAGTATTCTTGCCTGGAGAATCCCATCAACAGAGGAGCCTGGTGGGCTACAGTCCATGGGGTCGCAGAGTCGGACACGACCGAAGTGGCTGAGCACAGCACAGGCATTTATACACATTCTGATTTTGACAAATCGTGGTTGAATTGCTAGTTTTGACTATGAACACGAGAGTTCTGTGAAGGTCCGTAAAAGCAGTGTGAGACCCACCTGACAAACACGACACACAAGATCCCAGCTTAAGCACCTCTACGTGCAGAGCTCAGGGGCATCACATCATCGTGCAGCCATCACCACGTCCATCTCCAGGGCTCCTTCACCTTCGCAAACCTACACTCTGCGCCCGCTGGACCCTCACTCCCCTCCCCACCCCTGCCACCGCGTCTACTCCCTGTCTCTGGGTTTGGCTCCTCTAGGACCTCACGTGGGCGGGCCCGCAGGACTGGCCCTTCTGTGACTGGCTCATTTCACCGAACACAGCATCGTCAAGGTTCACCTGTGCTGTCGCCTGGGTCGAGATTTCATTCATCTTTAAGGCTGAATAATATTCCTGCCATGGACAGGCCACACCTGGTTTCTGCATTCATCCGCCATCGGACGCTGGAGCTTGTCACGGGCTTATGGGAGGAGCTGGGCCCGGGAGGTGGGAGCAGATGGCTTTCTGTCCCTTCTCCCTCCTGGTTGGACTTGGTCCCGTGGACGCTCCTCTCCTGCCCTGCTTCTCATTGCTGATGAGGGATACAAGGTAACCAACGGTCCATCCAGACCCTTATCTGACGTCAAGCCCTTGTCTTTGCGGGTGAGCCGTGAAGAGAGGAGGGGGCGCCAGCTGACTGAGCCCCACCTGGTCTCCCCCAGCCCCCCACCTGGCTCCAGCCGAGTCCAGGGGGCCAGAGGCAGGGGAGTGCCCTGGACAGGGCCTTGTAACTGCTGCCGGCGCCTGCCGGCCGTGACAGGCCGCTCACAGTCCTTGGGTGGGTCTGGAGACCTCATCGCTGAGGATCTCTCGGAGTGAGAAGCCTGCTGGCTGGCCGGCCATCATTGTCCCCTCTCCTGGGGTCACTTGCCCACTCCAAGTGGTCTTTCTAGGAGGGGTATCTTTCGAGATGTCCGGAGCCCAGCTTCCCTCCTGGAGAGAAGCCCACCGGAGTCCTTGCCCTATGGCCGTGACACCATGGCCCAGTTCCTCGTCTGTCCCCAGGGATGCTCCAGGCACAACCCCTCACCTGGGATGGTCGGGGCACAGCCCTCATCCCCTTGCTTGACCTGCAGTGATGGGAGGACCCCTTACCTTCCTGCCATGGGTGTGGGGGGCAGAACATAGCCTGGGGCCATGTTTTCTTTGGGAAGTGCCCATCCCGCTTCTCCAGCCACTTGTGGACTCTCCACGTCCCTTTCCAGGGTTGGGAGGTGTAGGAGGGGTGGGTGCTAGCAGGGCCGCCCCCAAGCCTTCAGGTGGGCCCTGCTCCGGGGGTCTGGCGCTAGGATGTACAGGTCACAGGTCTCAGACGGGCACTCGGGGGGTGGCGCTCATCCTCAGGAGTGCAGTGGAGCCGCCAGCCTCACAGAGTGGGCACTAGCTGCAAAGGGGGCCACGGGCACCCTCCTGCCTCGAGGAGCGCCTCCCCAAAGAGCAGCAGCACTTGGGGGCCAGAAGGGTCACTGGGAAGGGACAGCAGCCCACGTGAGTGTCTTGGGCAGCGAAGATCCGGCCAAGTGGCTGAAGATGCCGCCAGGGTCAGTGGATCCATGGGGATGTGGGCCCGAGGACATTGCCTGCAGCTGCACCTTGGGCGCTGCCCCCCGGCGTAGAGGAACTGTCGGGAGGCAGGAGCATGTGAGACCCTCGATCCACCATGGCGTGGCCCCTGCTGGTTCCTGCCACCAGCCCTGCTTTGGGAAGAAGGCACAGCATCCACCCCATGCTGGGCATAGCAGGGGTCATGAGTGGGTCTGCAGAAGGGAAGTTAGGGGTTCTCGGAGAACCCAACAGGTGTTCTGCAAGGAAAGAGCCGTCGGTCAGGGTCAAGTTTAGAGCTGTCAGTATCTAACTCACACAGGTGGATGTGGGAGCTGGGCTCCGGGGGGCGAGGTCTCTGCCCCTCTTTGCAGGGATGTGCTGAGCGGGGTTGGGGGGTGAGGCGGGGAATCAGTGTGGTCTCCGCAGGAAGTGGGGCTGGAGGCCCTCCTTCCCTGGGGGGAGCAGAGGTGAAGCCCAGAGCCTTTACCCTGGGGATCACCCCCCACAGACGGGCTGCTCCACAGACCCAGAGAGGTACGTGGTCACGCGGGCAGGAGGGGAAAGTGTTGGGTCCTCGGCCGCCAGGAAGCCAGCGCAGATGACCTGGAGGCCCAGGGCCCAGACAGCCTCCTGTGCTTTGGGGGTCCTTCTGACTCATCAGTGACCCTGACAGGTGGGGGACCCTGGCCTGCCCGAGCTACTTGGGGTCAGTTAAAGATGACTGCCAGCTCTTCGTTTACCTTCCTGTTGAGAGCCGGAGTCCAATCCCCCACCTCCTTGAAGCTGGGAGGGTCCTTGCGACTCCCGTGGCTGACAGACATGCTGGACTGAGGCCGGGGGACTTCCGGGGCTCGGTTGGAGGCTGGGCTCCACCTGGGCCTCTTAGAATCTAACCCTGTGGCCGGAGCTGCCAGGTAAGAAGGCTGACTGCGCTGCTGTTGGGACCACTTCCAGAGGAGGGGTGCCCAGCAGAGCCCCCGCCTCCGGCCGCCCCCTCCAGGGTCAGGGGGCAAGCTGCCTCTTACGTGGAGCAGCAACAATGCGCATTTACACCTTCTCAGAGGCTGTGCTGACTCTGCTGCCGTCTGCACATATATTAACTACCTGGGCCCCCTGGACACCTCACAGAGCATCACACGGATCCACAGAACGGGTGACACGTTGATGGGGTCAGATGAGCAAGGTGACCGTCAGGAGCTCAGCCGAGCTGGAGAGATTGGAGCTGCTCATTTCAGGAGGCCGAGTGGGTGTGAGTCCACGTGTCCACCGGGCTCGGGTCGCACCTCCAGCAGAGGGGAGGGGACGCCCCGAGGAGCAGCTACAGTGCAGGGGCTGCAGTCCGGCCCCCCAGCGCCCTCCCACGCCTGTCTCAGGGAGGAGGCCCTGGGGTCCTGGAGGAGCCGCCCTCCCCTGGGTGCCCTGCCCCTGCCCTCCCCGGGCGCAGGTCTACCCGGCGTTGCTTGCGCAGACCTTGCCGGGTGACGGCAGCGGCGTCCGCAGCCCTGGATCAGGACCCAGCGGCTCAGGGACAGCGGTGCCTGATGCTCCGACATCGTCTCTCCAGCTCCAGGCTGAACGCGCTTGGGAAACCCCAGGGCTGTGCTGACAAGAGGTGGGGGGGCCTGGGGATTCCTCAGGCGCTTCTCCAAATTCTGGTGGTCTTATCCCACCAGCTACTGCTCCCCAGGAGGAGCTCCTGACACGACTGTCTGGGGCCTCCGTTCGGGAGGACTTAGTGAAATGGTAAGAAGTGTGAAGGTCACTATGTGCAGCCACCTCTGTGTGCCCGCCGTCGTGAACATGTCCCCTATTCATTATAGCTCATTTCTGTCCCCAGGACCACCACGGAGGCACGCGTTCCCTCCTAGTTCTTTGCAGGTGAGAGCCAGGCTCTATCCGGGAGGCTCCAGGGCCGCAGAGAACCCGTATTTCGGGAATGACCCACAGTTACAAGCCATGGGAGCCCGACGACTGTGTTACTAGAAAGAAATCTCGGCAGAAGCCTGAAAGGCATCGGAGTGCCCCGAGTTCCGCATCTGATCGTAAGTAGAGGTTGAAAATACGGCTGGAAGGGGTTGTGGCAGAGGTGCGACTCGGGGCGCATGGAAGCATCATTAACCAGAGGAACCTGCCGGAGGTGGGCGGGGCGGGCCGCTGCTCTCCAGCGTGCGCAAACAAGGTGACTGATGCCCCCAGCACCCGAATCACGGTGGGTGACGGCTCTGACCCCTGAGCTCTGCCCCGGGCCCCCCTCTTGGGCCTCCACGTGGCTGGGTGGCGGCAGCTGTGGGGCCAGGGCTGGGCGGGGTTGCGGTGTGGGTTGGAGAGGTGGGTGGTGGGGACCGTGCGGGGCCGGCACTGGGACTGGGGGGGGAGCGGGGCCACGCCGCCCGGGTTCCCTGCCCCTGTGGGTGCCCCCGAGGCTCCCTGGAGACAGATCTGCTCCTGGCTGAAGACAGCAGCCCGGCTCCGGCCTGTGCCGTCCTCTGAGGGCGGCCAGCCTCCCAGACTGCTTGATGTGCGGCCGGAAGGGCTTGGTTGCGTCCAGACCTGGGATGGCCCTGAACCCCTGCAAGATGCTTCCCCTGGGAGGGCCCCCAGAGCAGCCCCGCACCCCATCTCCGTCTCAGGGACAGCGTCCAGAGAACACACCCACCAGGGGAATCAAGCCGGCCTGGGTCTCGGGACAGCGGGGGGAGGGAACGGATGCAGAGACTGAAGGGCGTGCCTGAGGCCACAGCGCCTCCCTGGGCTTCCCTGGCTGCTCACCTCACCCTGAGCCCACTCCCCAGTGAGAGCACAGAGAAGGCCCGTTGCAGGCATTGGGTGCTCTCAGATTGAATTCGAACTTCTTCCGACTGACACTCTGGCCGCCTGATTTCCGCTTTCCCGCCTGCCTCCTGGGCTCCGGGTGGACCCCGCTGATGGTGGGCCTGGGGTCCTCCTCACTCTCACAGTGGTGTGCGCAAGGGCCCTGGGAAGGGGCTTGGCACTGCACTTCACTTTCTGCCTCAGTTTCCCCGTGAGTGGGAGAACTGTCATTAGGATTGGGTTCAGACCCAAGTCTTGCTCATCCCAGAGACAGGCTGGGCTCCAGGCACCCGGAGACCAGTGCATCTCAAACGGTACCGCGCCCGGGATGTCCTAGGGGTCTGGTAAGGTCCAGAAGTGTGACCTCCCTGCTGCTGGAACAAGTCAGTGCCACCTGGGTGCCTGGAAGCAAGGGTCCTGGAGGCGAGCCTGGGATCCAGGATGCAGGGCCGGGTCCCTCTGGAGGCTGCAGGGCCCTCCTGTCTCCTCCAGCTGCCGGTGGCCCCGGAGGTCCCGGGGTCGTGGCCCCATCCCCCGGCCTCCGCCTCTGTCCTCTCGGAGCCACTCCTCTCTGGCCTCGCATCTCCTGCTCATTAGGACACTCGTGGTGGTGGGCAGGGCTACCCACACAGCCCTTAACCCAGTTATACCTGCAAAGGTTTGTTTTATTTTCCACATCAGATCACCTTTAGGAGTTCCAGAGATTAGGATGTGAATACCTCTGGGGCTGTAGTTGAGCCGACCCCAGGTCGCCTAGGGTGGGACCTGCCCTTCTCCATTTCTGCTGAGCTCCTGGCTGGGGCAGGTGCTGCTGGCCTGCAGACCCTGCGTGGAGTGGCCGTGGCGGATCCCTCGCTTTGGGGTGGGCAGGTTCCAGAAGCTTCCAGGGAGGGAGTGGCAGGGCCCCCGAAGGTCTGCAAGGGGCTGCCTGGGGTGGAGCAAAGCCCACAGGGAGGGCACTGAAGTGGAGCCTCTACTCCAAGGGTCATTGCCTGGGTAGGGGCAGCTGCAACAGGAATGTTCTGGAACCCGCACGGCTCCTGCCTCCTCTGGATGTGATCTGTCTCCTTTCTCTTTGTCACAAGCTGCCGCTCTGAACTGAAAACCTGCTCGGCTCATGCTGGACCCCAGTCCCGCAGGGTTAGTAGGGCAGTGAGTGACAGTGACCGCGGGTGGGCTTTGTCACTGCCCGGACTTTGCTGATGATGCTTTACTGTGATGAATCCACATACCATGAAGGTCATCTGTTTACAGTGTGTGATTCAGGGCTTCGAGTGTGTTCACAGAGCTGTGCAGTTCTCACCCTCAGAGAAGACTGGTCCCCACCAGCCAGCGCTCCACACCCCGCCTGGCTCTGCTCACCTGCTTGATCAGGCCTGGGTTTAAACAAGCCTCTGCGGGCAGCCATCGGGTACCAGGCAAGGCCTGAGCATGCGTGTCCCAGGGCCGGGTGATGTGTGGGCTGGCAGATAGCAAATCCTCGATGCTCATTGGCCAGTGGTAGGGTTGGGGGGGGGGTCCTGGGGAGCCCGGCCACTTCCCTTGATTGCTTATGCACCCCCACCCCCACGACCATCCTGGCCAGCAGAATTGTTATCCCCTTTGACAATCCAGGAGACAGGAGCTTGGGAGGTCATGTGCCTGTCTAAGATCACAAGGGCTAGGAGATGCCAGGACTCAGAACTCGCCTCCTGAGGCCCCTTCTCCAAAGAGCTGGCCAGCTGGGGACCCCAGTGCGGGACAAACCATCCCTGTTGCGCCAGCTGCCACTGTTCAGGGGACAAGCAGGAGCCCAGGATGGATGGGTGGCCCCAGAGACCATCTAACAGGGGCAGGCATTCCGGTGGGGGGCACAGAGTTTACACAAAGGTGTGCCCCAGGGGTAGGTGTGCCGCGGGCAAGGTGCTCCCTGGAGCCCCGCGGTGCTCTTTCCTGCGCCCTCCTCCCCCACTCCCTGCGGGGGCCTCGGTGGGAAGTCTGGAGTCTGACAGGGAGGGGACGGCAGGGGCGGGTGCTGGGTGAGGGGGCGGTGACAGGCAAATACACAAGGTGGACTTGCACCCTCTGAAAATTGCAAAGAGCTGATTTATGAGCACGGCTTTCTCAGTGGCCTGTATCTTGCTCGGGATCCTGTAAACGGATAAACAGGAAAGGATTTAATTAGGCGTCTGGAGCAGAGGAGTGGTGATTAGCAAGCGGATCCTTTAATGCCCTGTGTTACATGCAGTTAATTGCACAGATTGCAGGGGAATTAATGTCGGGCCCTGCTAATGATTTTTTTGGGACGAATAATTTTATTTACACAACAGCGGCTGCAAGAATTATTGAAACAAGAAAAATGGGAATGGCTGAGGACCACTGGTTCCCAGGGAAAGGGGTTCTTTGGCTCTGGGATGGTGAGGGCCACGGGCACTGGGGCTCCGCCCAGCTCTGCCACTCCAGGCAGAGATGCAGCAGCCTCGGCATCCAGCATCCACCACGTCCGTCTGTCCGGATGACCTGCTGAGGTCACTGCCCCACCCTGTCTGGTCCTGAGGCTGCATGCCCAGCCCCCTCCCACCAGCTCCCCTCTCCTTTCCTGCCTTCCCTCCTTCTGTTTCCTCCCCCACCCCACTAGCATGTAAGTGTCTGAAGTGTCAGATCAAATCTCTGCAGGACAAGAAAGGCCAGTCCCACTCCTGGCTATCACGGTTTGCAGGCAGAGAGACGCACAAAGAGACGAGCCCCACGGCCCCACGTGGCTTAGAGAGGCAGGCAAAGCCGGCTCTCAGGAAGAGATGGAGGGCTGGGTGTGCAGGGTCAGCTGCCCGGGGAGGGCCGGGGGCGAGCAGCGCCCCGCACCCCCGGGAGCTCTGCCAACCAGGCCCTTTCCCCAGGGAGTCGGGAGGTGGACAGACCACTGTGGTCCCCAGCGGTCTTGGCCATCTGAGATCGGGCCTTGGCCACCCGAGGCACAAGCACAAGAAGGTCTGCCCACCGTCTTTGCCACTTGGGACAGGGTGGGGTCTACAGGCTGAGGGTTTCCTGGCAACGGGGAAGAGCCCAGAACCAGGTGCCCATCCAGAGTTGATTAGCAGCTGCCAGGGAGTGGAATAAATCACACAGCTACAATTCACAGGAGGGCGGTCCCTAAGCTCCCTCTGTCCCACGCTCTGGAGCCCCACACCCCACATGAAAACTTCCGGGTTTAGAGGAGACATGGGGGGGTTGCAGAGAGACACAGAGAGAGACAGAGACACAGACCCTGGAAAGACCAGATTCCCATTTGTGAAAGGCTGGATGGTGTGGAGAGCAGACCCTATGGGTTGTGTGTGTGTGCGAATGCATGGTGTGTGTGTGCACACACACGCAGACTCACATGCTCACTGCTTGCCAGACATGAGGCCTGGGGTCACCTGGGGCTCAACCAGCAGATGTGAGGAAATTCACCTGAGGAGTAAGTTGGGCGAGGTCGCGGGCAGGACGAGCTGGGGGGCGTCTGAGTGAGTGTCCAGGTGCACGGATGGGTCCCGAGCTAGGCGGGATGGTGGAGAGGGGGCAGCACTGGTCCAGAGCCCAGATGCCCGGGGTGAGCGTGGACCTGGCTCTGCACGCTCCCGAATCCTCGAGAAACTGCCTTCCCAGGGATGTGGGGGGGAGTCAGGCTGGGCAGCAGCACCCCGCCCTCTGGGCCATTTCTGAAAGCACAGAATTGTGATCAGACCACACCCACGCTGGAGCCTTTGCCCCACCCTCATCTACTACCTAATGTGTCCTGGGGCGCAGGGCAAGCCCCTGTCACCTGATTGAGTGGGCTGGGGGGGCCCCAGCTGTGCACATCCCTCGGTGGCTGGTGGGAGGGGAGCCCAGTGGCCGGGGCCAAGCAGGGGCAGCGGGTGGGGGGCGGCAGGTCCGTGCTCTGTGTGAGCGTCTGAGGGGGTCCGTGGGGCAGGTCCTGCCTGGGGGGCCTCCCCTTCGTCCCCAAACCCCCTGAGTCTGGCTGGGCTTGACCCTTCGGCTCCGTCCAGACACACCTCAGGAGCAAGCATAAAATACAAACTGAACAACTTCAGAGATTCCACATAGGACTTATATGCTCTGACAAAATAATCAGAGAAGAAACCAGGATAAACCGTAAAATTCATGCTAATAATCCACATTTAAATTTTTTCTTTACTTAGAATGACATTAACTAGCAGCAAGTAAGAAATGTCACGGGGAGACAAGGACAAGGCTGTGGATCTGAGAGCCTTTGAGGACCCTCCTTGCCTGCTTTCCTCAACAGGGCCCTGATTTCCTCATGCTCTAGGCCTGCGCCCGAAGCCCTCCCCATCCCAGCTCCTGCTCACTCAGTGCCCACCCCACCTCCGCCCCGTCCTCCCCAGCCTCCTGGTCGCTCCCTCTGTCCAGGCTTGGAGTCCGGGCCGCCCTCTCCACGCTGTAGAACGCTGACCCGCTCCAGCCCTGCCTCGGTCCCTTCTGGTCCCTCTCCTGGCGAAAGCCCAGCCCTGGTTAAGCCCTTCTCCGCCTGGTCCCTGTTGTTCCCACACTGCAGGTGTGTCCAGAGAAAACCTGGCTGCTGGGCTGACTGGGTGTTGGTGCTGGACAGGGTCTGGGCCTCACGGGGCGTCCAGCAAGTATCTGATGAGGTGTAAATGGATGTCTCCTGAAGCCCTTTAAGTCTTAGGCGCTGGCTTGCCTTGCCCTGCCGCTCCCAGTCCCGCCCCGCCCACGACGCCAGAGCCCCGCCCACAGCACCATCCACTACCCCACAGCCCCTCCCCATCCCGCCCACTATTACCATAGCCCCACCCACAGCCCGCTCCAATATACCAGAGCCCCGCCCACAGCCCCACCCACTGCCCCTCCCCACCCCACTATCATCGCCAGAGCCCCACCCACAGCCCCCTCCCCATCCCGCCCGCTATCATCAGCGCCCCGCCCACAGATCCCCACCACGCCCACCATCGCCATAGCCCCACCCACAGCCCCACCCCACATACCAGAGCCCCGCCCACAGCCTCTCCCCGCCGTATTAGTGCCCCGCCCACAGCCCTCGCAGGCCCTCCCCACCTCACCATATCACAGCCCCGCCCGCAGCCCCTCCCACCCTCCAGCCCCTCCAGCCTCTAGGCAAGGTGGCATGGGCCTCCTCCCAGGTGACTACTGGCTTGTGACCAGTAAAACGGTCAGATGCCTTCTCGGGGCCCCGCCTCGGCAGAAGTCAGCTCGAGGCCAGACACAGGAGGAGCCCTCGAGCAGCAGGCGTCCCGTTGCCTCCTTCTGGGCTGAGGGCAGGGGAGGGTCTTGCCTCTGTGGGCACGGGAGAGGCCGTGGAGTAGACCGCCGGCCCTTCCCTGGCCGCCACCGTGCTGACCCCACTGGGTCCCCGCGGAACCGTCTCCGTGCCTGCAGGGGTGGGGTGTGTGCGTGGGGAGGATGTCGGGGTGCTGGGGTGGAGATTCTGCCGCAGGACCCCCGCAGCACAGATGCCGCTTTCTCAGATTTCCTGCCCCCACCTCCCCCCGCATAGCTCCTTAGCCGAGGACCCCCGGGGGAAAGGAGAGGTGCCCGCACACCCATGGGTGCCACGCCCCAAGAGTGGCTGTGGGATCACAGGGGATACCCCTTCCACCAGCAGGAGCAGACAAGTTGGTAAGAACCTGACTGAGAGTGTCGGTTGGGGGGGCCCCACTTTCCATATCAAGGGGGTTATCTCTGATGAACGACCTGGGGAGAGCTGGAATTGTCCGGAAATGTGCCCCAATTCCACCCCTTCCTCCTTGGCCTCCTTCCCTTCTCTGCTGGGTGGGGGTTTCCTCCCCTGCACGCTGGTCATGGAGGCAGTTTAGGAAGGGCATGGCCAGGCTCCGGATGCCCACAGGGGCTCCTGCTCCGTAAGGGTCCATGGCTCCCATTGGGACCCCTGCTGTGTGCCCTCGGACACACCTCCTTCCAGCAACTCGGATCTCCACGCCTTTGCTCACACGTCCCTTCTGGTCCAGCCACCCCTGTCTGCTGACCGCCTGGGGTCTCAGTTTACAAAGGAGAAGGTCCGTTTGCCCCCATCCTAGTCAGCCAGACGGGGTGAAATTTGGCAAAGCCGGAGAAGGGAGCCTGGTTCTCTCCACGGACCACCCCCGGGGCAGTGGCTGGACCCCAGGCAGTGGGGCCAGGTGGTCTCGGCAGGGTCCTCCCTGTGAGAGCCTCAGTTTCCTCCTCTGTGAAATGGGAGTAATGCTGGTGTGGTCCTCCCAGGGCTGCTCTGGGGTGTCCTGCACCCACAAGGCTGGAGGCCGAGGTGCCTGGGCCGCCCTCTGGGGCCTCCTCACTGACCAGGAGAGAAAGACCAGTAATTAGCACTTCCCGGTAGACCTGCTCCTGAAGGCTGACAGCTGCAGGCCAGGAGCTGCTTCTGGCTTTTCAAAGGTCCCTGCGATCTTGTCTGCTTGTTAATTCGCACTGTCTGTGCAAATGTCACTTTCTGCTGGCCCCAGACGGGCTGATCACAAACCCCTAATTAGCGGTGTCTCAAATAATGAGGTTTCCCTGTGTTCTCATTACATGGAAATTACTTCCGAAAAGCAGCTCAGAGGGGCACATGGGCCTGAGGCAGCCCTTTCCAGAGGGACACTGGTCCTTGGGACAAGGGCGGCCTTGCCCTGGGGAAGAGCTTAAAGGGGGCTGAAGCCAGAGGCAGGGGCTGAGCTGGGGTTGCGGGGACCCAGTGGGCACGCCTGCCTTGCGGCTCGGTGATGGGAGATGCGGGGCTAGTTGGGGAGGAGTCCGTTCTTCTCAGCCCCTCGCTGCCCAGGCTCCATGCAGGGGCATTTCTCGCTCTTTACTTAAAAGGATGCTTTTTGGCAAACCTCAGCATGTCATTAAAATTTCATGGGCTCCTCTTAAGTGGAGGACTGCTGGCTATGACCTCAAGCCAAGTCTGCGCCGGGCCCAGATGTGGCTCCTGTCAGCCAGCCATCTCCTGGACCTTGCGGGAATGAGCCATCACCCGAGGCCACAGGACAGGTTGGCTGGGCCCTGACGCTTGCGGGCTGGGATGCCGTCAGCTTGAATTCACTTCCAGACAGAGCTGTGTTAACACAGCTATTAAATGCCGGATGACTCTTTTTGCCTTCTCCATGCCATATTTCAGGGCTTTGCCAGCAGCGATGAGCGCTTCATTGTAAATCGCTGTGTGGGCCTCGGTGTGCCCCTCGCTGGCCATTGTGGTGGGTCAGCCAGGTGGGTCCTGATGACTCACGGGGCCAGAGGGGCCCACAGCCTGCAGTGTGGACCTCAGAAGCTGAGAATTGTGCCGTGAGCTAGCAGACTCCCGGCATGGTGGCGAGACCTCTGCCACTGGGAGATCTCACTCTTGTCTCTGCATGGGGTTTCCCTGCTGCTGTGGGGCCATCCACGCAACTGATCGCAACTCCACGCCTTCTGCACCGGGAGCGTGGAGGCCCCCTCCCCAGGAAGCATGCCTGATCTCCCGGGGCCCCTGACTCACCACCTGCAAACGCCATACAGACCCTAGGGTTGAATGCCTGCTTGCCTGCCTGCCTGGAGTCTGTGGACATGTTGGTTCATAAATAAATGCGTGGGCTCCTTAGGAAAGTACTTGGCACACACTAGATGTTCATGAAACATTTGAAAATGCATGTGTCGCTGAGTGAATGCATGTATGAATGTGGATTAGTTCATTAACACACACCGGTGAGACCTGGCTGTCTGTGTGGCTATTGTAATAGTGATCACCAGCTAACACACCCTAAGGCCTGGCCAAAAGCTGGTGGCCCAGGCCAGTGACCCTCCTGGCTGCCACTCCCCCACCCCGCCTGGCACTCTGGCTCCTACATCGTTTCCAGGGGCCAGTTCCCTGCACCCAGGGAGATCTGGGAGCCTCCCATGGGGACTGTTGTTCAGTTGCTCAGTCGTGTCTGACTCTCTGCGACCCCATGGACTGCAGCATGCAAGGCTTCCCTGTCCTTCACTATCTCCAAGTTTGCTCAAGCTTACGTCCATTGAGTCGGCGATGCCATCCAACCATCTCATCCTCTGTCGTCCCCTTCTCCTCCCACTTTCAATCTTTCCCAGCATCAGGGTCTTTTCCAATGAGTCAGCTCTTCGCATCAGGTGACCAAAGTACTAGAGCTTCAGCTTCAGCATCAGTCCTTCCAATGAATATTCAGGGCTGATTTCCTTTAGGATGGACTGGTTGGATCTCCTTGCAGTCCAAGGGACTCTCAAGAGTCTTCTCCAGCACCACGGTTTGAAAGCATCAATTCATCAGTGCTCAGCCTTTCAGGGCTCCTGGCTTAATTGACCTTCTTGCTGCTCATTTCAGAAAGGAGTGCCTTCCTGGCATGAGGCGCCCCTGCCCACGGTGCCCTGGACAGCATTTCTGAAATGATTTCCCTGATAATGAGAATCTGAGACACCTCATTAACCCTGACAACCCTGACTGAGGTGGCCAGTCGTTCTGCGGGGGCTGGCGGAGTTTGGAAACGGCTTTCTTCTTAGACAAAGAAAGTGACTGAACGCGTGAAGGAATAAGTCTGTGAATCATGAACAGTGAAGGCCTGACTCGCCGGTCACTCTGCGGACACCATGCCGTTAACATTTTGAAGGAATGAGTGAGTGAATGAATGAAGGCACGGGAGGCGTGAAGAGGTCCTCAGAAGCCCGAGTGGTGGCCCTCAGGACCCTCTCACCTCCAGGACTCTCAGCCCTCCCGCAGCCCTGGATGGAGGTCAGTTGATTGAGAATAGCTCAGGCCCACTTTACAGATGAGAACACTGAGGCCGGAGTCACAGGCTTGGTGCTCAGGGCTGTCTTTTCACATAACGCTGCATCCTAAAAACAGCTCATGCTTCATCTGAGTCTGAACTAGGACGACTGGGGCACCTCATTCACCCAGAACCCCTAAGACCCCATTTTAACCTTTCAGGGGGCCTTAGAGGGAAATTATTTGTCCCCGTCAAAGTTCTGCTGGAGGTGGGGTGAGGTGAGAGATGGTGGGGGCTGGTGGGAGCAGCCTGCTTCCGTGTGTCTGGCAGCTGTTCCCTCTAGTTAGCAGGAATGAGCAGGCATTGCCCTCAAGAGCCCCCAGCGACTAGAAGGTCATTATGCTATTCCTTCTGGTAATTACATTTGGGAGATGGCCGTGACCACATAAGAGCAAGGGAGTGACCCTTGCTCCTGGGGAAGAGCATTCACGTGGAAGCAAAGGAGAGAGGACCACGGCCTTGAACCCGGGGGAGAGGGGCACTGTGCCATCTCTGCTGCCTTGGGACACAGCTGCCCCAGCTGGGAGGGGGTGCATCTGAGTACTTTGGGGGTACTTGAGGCACAGGCCCCATGGCTGGGCACATTTTGGTGACTGAGCTGTCCTACCAGCTCCTGTTTGCAAACTGGGATCTGAGCTCCAAGCTGCAGGAACCCACCAAGGGGGCAGTTCTTACTAGAACGAGCCATGGCTTTTGTGGACACTGCGGTGTAGGGACCAGGCTCACAGGATCCTGTAATCGTATGAGTCCCTGTTCAGAACCCAGCATGTGCTGGACGCTTCCTGGGCACGGACACTTGTCTTTCCTAAAGCCAGCATCGCTGCTGATGCCCAAAGTCAGCCAGCTTGTGGTTGAGGAGGGCTGGAGTCACACTCACATTTGTGTGGCCTTCTCTAGACGCACCGTACGGTCGGTGGAGGGGGCCTGTGCTCAGGAGTGGAGAGTCCTGTTTAATTCCCTTGCCCACCATCTGCTGGCTCTGGGGCCTTGGGGAAGTTGAGGAGAGGGGACGTGATGGGGCTACCGTGGGACCTCGGGGGGGGTCTAGGAATGGGGACCGTGTCTCATGGCCTTTGGGCTCTAGATGTTACTTCCCGTAATCACCCCCAATCTTCTGGAAGGTTCTAGTGCTGTTCCTGTTTAGATATGTAGAGCCCGAGGCTCAGAGAGGCTGAGGGACCTGCCCAGTGATGCAGCCAGCAGCCAGGTCCCCCCCCCCCCGGAAGTGCTCCCTTCCCGTGGGGCTCACTGTCTCCAGACTTGCTCTCTGAGGGTCCCGGGGCTGTCCAGACACACTGGGGGCTGAGGCCGATGGGAGTCTGCTGTCTCCCAGCTCTGGAGGCCCGAGGTCTGAAATCGTGGTGTCAGCGGGGCTCTGACCCTCCAGAGGCTCTGGGGGGGGGGCCCTTCCTGCTTTTCCCAGGTGGTGGTGGCCCAGGCGTTCTGGCCACATCCCTCCTGTCTCTGCTCTGACTTCTCTCAGCTTCTCTTCTGTTGCTGTGGCTCTAATAAGGCTCCTTGTCAGTGCATTTAGGACCTACCTGGTCAGTCAAAACTATGGATCATGAAACTATGAGCCGTGCCGTGTGGGGCCACCCAAGACGGACGGGTCGTGGTGGAGAGGTCTGACGAAAAGTGGTCCACTGGAGAAGGGCATGGCAAACCACTTCACTATTCTTGCCTTGAGAGCCCCATGAGCACCATGAAAAGGCAAAAAGACAGGACACTGAAAGATGAATTCCCAGGTCTGTAGGAGCCCAACATGTTATTGGAGATCAGTGAAGAAATAGCTCCAGAAGGAATGAAGAGGCTGAGCCAAGGCAAAAACAACACCCAGCTGTGGATGTGACTGGTGATGGAAGCAAAGTCCGATGCTGTAAAGAGCAGTATTGCCTAGGAACCTGGAATGTTAGGTCCATGAATCAAGGCAAATTGGAAGTGGCCAAACAGGAGATGGCAACAGTGAACGTCGACATTCTAGCAATCAGTGAACTAAGATGGACTGGAATGGGTGAATTTAACTCAGATGACCATTATATCTACTACTGTGGGCAGGAATCCCTTAGAAGAAATGGAGTAGCCATCATGGTCAACAAAAGAGTCTGAAATGCAGTACTTGGATGCAATCTCAAAAATGACAGAATGATCTCTGTTCTTTTCCAAAGCAAACCATTCAATATCCAAGTCTATGCCCCGACCAGTAATGCTGAAGAAGCAGAAGTTGAACATTTCTATGAAGACCTACAAGACCTTCTAGAACTAACACCCAAAAAAGGTGTCCTTTTCATCATAGGGGACTGGAATGCAAAAGTAGGAAGTCAGGAGATACCTGGAGCAACAGGCAAGTTTGGCCTTGGAGTACGAAACGAAGCAGGCAAAGGCTAACAGAGATTTGCCAAGAGAATGCACTGGTCATAGCAAACACCTCCAAATTTGCTGGCATACTGAGTGCAGCACTTTAACAGCATCATCTTTCAGGACTTGAAATAGCTAAGCTGGAATTTCATCACCTCCACTAGCTTTGTTCGTAGTGATGCTTCCTAAGGCCCACTAGACTTCAGACTCCAGGATGTCTGCACTCAATGTGTCAGCAAATTTGGAAAACTCAGCAGTGGCCTCAGGACTGGAAAAGGTCAGTTTTCATTTCATTCCCAAAGAAGGGCAATGCCAAAGAATGCTCAAACTACCTCACAATTGTACTCATCTCACACGCTAGTAAAGTAATGCTCAAAATTCTCTAATCTAGGCTTCAGTAGTTCGTGAACTGAGAACTTCCAGATGTTCAAGCTGGATTTAGGAAAGGCAGAGGAACCAGAGATCAAATTGCCAACATCCGTTGGATCATAGAAAAAGCAGAAGAATTTCAGAAAAACACCTACTTCTGCTTCACTGACTATGCCAAAGCCTTTGACTGTGTGGATCACAACAAACTGTGGAAAATTCTTCAAGAGATGGGAATACCAGACCACCTGACCTGCCTCATGAGAACTCTATATACAGGTCAAGAAGCAACAGTTAGAACTGGACATGGAGCAACAGACTGGTTCCAGATTGGGAAAGGAGTACATTAAGTATGTTGTCACCCTGCTTATTTAACTTATATGCAGAGTACATCATGCGAAATTCTGGGCTGGAGGAAGCACCAGCTGGAATCAAGATTGCCGGCAGAAATATCAGTAACCTTAGATATGCTGAAGAGAAGAGGAACTAAAGAGCCTCTTGATGGAAGTGAAAGAGGAGAGTGAAAAAGCTGGCTTAAAGCCCAACATTCAGAAAACTAAGATCATGGCATCCAGTCTCATCACTTCATGGCAAATAGATGAGGAAACAATGGCAACAGTGACAGACTTCATTTTCTTGGGCTCCAAAATCACTGCCGATGGTGACTACAGCCATGAAATTAAAAGACGCTTACTCCTTGGAAGAAAAGCTATGACCAACCTACACAGCGTATTAGAAAGCAGAGACATTACCGAGAAATGTCCATCTAGTCAAGGCTATGGTTCTTCCAGTAGTCATGTATGGATGTGAGAGTTGGACCATAAAGAAAGCTGAGCACCGAAGAATTGATGCTTTTGAACTGTGGTGTTGGAGAAGACTCTTGAGAGTCCCTTGGACTGCAAGGAGATCCAACCAATCCATCCTAAAGGAGATCAGTCCTGGGTGTTCGTTGGAACGACTGATGTTGAAGCTGAAACTCCAATACTTTGGCCACCTGATGTGAAAAACTGACTCATTTGAAAAGACCCTGATGCTGGGAAAGATTGAAGGCAGGAGAAGGGGATGACAGAGGATGAGATGGCTGGATGGCATCACCGACTCGATGGACATGAGTTTGAGCAAGCTCTGGGAGTTGGTGATGGACAGGGAAGCCTGGCGGGCTGCAGTCCATGGGGTCACAAAGAGTCAGACACGACTGGGTGACTGAACTGAACTGATTGGCTAATAGAGAATGACCTTCTAATCTCAAGATCTTTAACTTAATTGCATCTGCAAAGACCTTTCCCAAACAAGGTCACGTTCCTAGGTTCCAGGGGTGAGGACATGAACAAATCTTTGAGAACCGCCATTCAATCCACTGCAGTTGGGAAAAGGTGAGACGTGTTCCTACCTTCTCTGGTGGCTCAGTGGTAAAGAATCCGCCTGCAATGCAGGAGATTCAGAGATGCAGGTTCAATCCCTGGGTCAGGAAGATCCCTTGGAGGAAGACATGGCAACCCACTGCAGTATTCTTGCCCCCCAAATCCCGTGGACAGAGGAGCTTGGTGGACTATAGTCCATTTGGTCACAAAGTCAGACAGAGAAAACAACAAGTCGTGTTCCCACCATAGGAAGAGTCGGCCGAAGGCTATCTTAGTCCGTGCTGGGGGCTCAGGGTCCCCCAGATGGCCTCCCTCACGCAGTGAGCACCTGGGCCCAGCTTGGTTATGTTCGCTCCTCCAACAGGGACTTCTGCGTGGCCTCGCATCCCCCTATTCCTGGAGAACGGGACACTTCCTCCCCGTCATCTCTGCTCATCCGGGCAGGCAGAATGGGTAGGTTAAAGGTCAGGTCCACAAGGGAGGGACAGGGTCGATGCTGAAGTCTGCCCCACTCCGCCACTGCCTGGAGGCCCCCCAGGCTGCTCTGGGGACCCCGAGCCTGAGCAGGGCCTGGCCGCCCGGGGCTGTGGCCCAGCTGCTCAGCCCAGTCCGTTGGCTCTCTCCCCGCCTCGTCCTCTCGGTGACACTGCCGGGGGCGGCCGAGCAAACCCGGGGTCCGGAGAACCCTCTCGGGCCTGGAACTTCCAATCGTATTTCTTTAAAGTGTCACAGCTGATCGGCAGCTTCGGCCTCTGGTGGTTTCAGGGGGAAAAGAAAGTAATTTGGATCAGGGAAATGGCTATTGATTGACCAAGAAGTTACTGCAGCCAGGCCGCCCCTGTCTCCTCAGCTCCGATTCCCCCGCTGCCTTCCTGCTGGCCCTGGGAGCTTTCCCACCTACCGGTGGTGGTCGCAGCTGTGCTAACAGAGCCCGCCTCCCGGGCCAGGACACCGAGGCCTGGGGGCTCCCTGCACTCACTCGGGAGTCCTGTAGGCTGTGCCCGGACGCCCTCCTCTCCGGGTCCTCCTGCACTCTCGGGGGGGGTGACCCCATGCACAGAGGTCCCAGCGCCCAGGGGTGTCCTGAGGTTTGACGTCTGTAACTGGAGAGGGAGCCGGAGAAGGGAGCCCCCAAACCCGCCAGGCCCTGGGGCATGGCAGCCACAGCCCAGGGGGTAGCCCCCGCCGTGGACTTAGGCCCGGGACCAGGAGGGCTCATCCTGGCCCCACGGCAGGCGGGAGCCTAGGAGGTCTGGCCTTGACCGCAGCCCTCTCTGGGTGGATGGGGCTGCCCCGACCCTGACTGTGCTCTGTGCCCCCCAGGCTCGCTCTTCCGGTCTGGGGGGCCAGCTGCCGTCCAGACCTGTTCACGGCAGCTGCCTTCCGCGCTGGGCCTCCCAGGACCTGTGGGGCCTGTGGCAAAGATGAGCAGACGCAGGGGGCACGGAAGCCCGTCCCTCCCGCCTCAGGTCGGGGCAGCTCTGAGCGGCTGGCCTGGCCCCCGAGACCATGCCTGGCTCCACCCGTGTGATAGCGGCACCTCAGTGGCTGCACCTTCGCTGCAGCACCTCCTCCTCGGCTCTGCCCACCTGCCGGCCTCCTTACGGGGCGGCCTCGGCCCGGCTCCGGCAGCGTCTCCTGAGAAGCGGGGCCGGCCCAAGCCGTCCCCCGGTGGCAGGCTGCCCCTGCCCCTCCTCCCTGAGGGCACAGGCCTGTCCAGCAAGGGGCTCCTGGAGACCCCACGCTGCCCTGGGCGTGCCCACCGGGCCCTGCCTGCCTGCTCCATGGCCGTCCAGATGGAGCCGCTTCCCTGCCTCCCCGGGGGATGGAGCACGGCCCCCGTCCCAGCCTGGAGGCCTGTGGGCGCTCGGTGGGCAGCCCGACCCTGGCATCCCAGACCCTCGGCAACGAGCCTGGCGCACACTTCCCAACTCAGGGAGACTGAAGTCTGGGCCCCACCTGATTGCTAGCTGGGCTACGAGCTTCCTGAGCCCCGGTCTCCTCATCTGTAAGGGCGGGTGCCCGGCTGGTGTGAGGAATTTTTCCTGAGGAAACAGGGATGTGCACATACATACATAGATGTCTTCACACTTTACAAAAGGCGTTCACAGGTCCAGGGAGAGGGCTTTGAATCAATTCCGGGGCACGCACTCACTAGAACGCCGCGCGTGCGGTAACTGAGAGCAGTGTGGTAGAGGCACATTTATTGACACACGTGTGTGTTCGTGATAAACTGCGTGACATTAACAGGTTGCAAACAGTAAATGTGGAGGCCGTAAGTGACAGGCCTCACGTGCACGGAAGAGCTGCCACTGATTCATGCAGCCCCTCGAGTCGAGGGGTTTGGGAGGGTCTTTTCCTCTCTTTTTTTTTTTCAGTTTTCAGGATCGTCCAGCTTTTCTGTTTTGACCCGTGTTGCTGGGGCGATACATCAGACCACTTAGTGCACGCTCGGTGTCGTGGGCACGACTGGGACGCTCTGTCCCTCCGCAACAGCCCTGCCCCTGTCCCGATGGAGCGTCTGGCCCCCGAGCCCACGGGCTGGTGCCCGGGGTGGTCCTGCTGCACCTGGGCAGGGCCGTGGAGGGGTGGGGGCCCGGGGCGCGCTGTGGGGGGTATGTCAGGCGGGCCTTGGGTGTTGCTGTGACTGCACCAGGCTTCCCTCTCCCTGGGGGGCAGATGGCTCTGTCAGCTCCGCTCAGGCCCAGGCTACCCAAACCCAGCGGAGCGCCAGAACCAGGAGGAACCCCAGCGGCTGGCAGGGCCCCAGGCTGGCATCTCTCAGGCCAGTGATCGGTGATGCTGATCAATGTGAGGTAACGTTGGTGGCAGGCCTAGTGCCTGCCCGCTGGCCCAGGGCCCGAGCTCATCCTCCCGGGTGAGGAGGGGCTCCTGCACCCACAGCTGGCCGCTTCCTGGGCGGCTGCCTCCGGGGCTCAGCATGGGAGCAGGAGCCCAGGGGGGATTTGTCATATATTTTATGCCCGACTGAGGGTCCGCGGGGCGGGCGTTGTCCAGGTGCCCAGTCCTCGGCTCCTAGAGTCCTCTCTGCCCGGGAGGCCGCCCCTCCTAAAGGACGCAATCTGCTCAAACCACACCGCCCTTCTACTCCCCTGGGGTCCTCGCTTGCCCTCCCTCTGGGCAGCCCCCAAAAGAACCTTATCGGTGTATCGCCCCAGCAACACGGGTCAAAACAGAAAAGCTGGACGATCCTGAAAACTGAAAAAAAGAGAGGAAAAGACCTTCCCAAACCCCTCGACTCGAGGGGCTGCATGAGTCAGTGGCAGCTCTTCCGTGCACGTGAGGCCTGTCACTTTACGGCCTCCACATTTACTGTTTGCAACCTGTTAATGTCACGCAGTTTATCACAAACACACACGTGTGTCAATAAATGTGCCTCTACCACACTGCTCTCAGTTAGCACACGCGCGGCGTTCTAGTGAATGCGTGCCCCGGAATTGATTCAAAGCCCTCTCCCTGGACCTGTGAACGCCTTTTGTAAAGTATGAAGACATCTATGTATGTATGTGCACATCCCTGTTTCCTCAGGAAAAATTCCTAGAAGTGGAAATTGCTAGGTCAGAGGGTATAAGTGTGTGTATGTATGTTTATTTTCAGAATAATGTATCATAATCGTGTAGTGATTTTAGAAAGTTTTATTGAGATATCATTGATGTACCATACAATTCAGTGATTTCAGTGCATTCACAGAGTTGTCCCAGCAGCACCATCAACTGGAGGACATTTCACTGCCCCTGAGGGAACCCTGTCCCCGCAGGGACTCGTCTCCACCCCCGCCCCAACCCCTGGCGACCACTAACCTGCTTTCTGTGTTGCCCGTGTGACCTCTTCTGTGCCTGGGATCACGAGGGGAGAGTGCCCGGCGTTCCCGCCTGGCACACTGCTCTTGAGGTCATCCGTGTGTGAGATGCTCCTTGGTGCCGCCCGACGACACCCACCGGACGGGCAAGTGTATCTTCTGGCTTCTTATGAGCGCTGGGCCCGGTGCGCCCCGAAGGCCGGATCTGCCCGACCCAGCGCGGAGAGCGCGTCCAGGTCCCGGGGCTGGGACTCCGCCTTGTCCCCTGCCTGCTTAGGGGCGTGCACTGGGGTCTCAGCAGGTGGGCAGGTTGCAGACACCGTTACAGCCGGGGGTCAGCCGGAGCCCCAGGGGGGCAGTAATGACCCCCAGGCTGTCACAGCAGCCTTTAAAATATCTTCAACCTGGAGGAATTTTAATTTACGTTAATTAAGAAATGCCACGGTATAGAGCAGCTTCCTTTTCCTTTCCTTTGGGTTGGTGTTGGAAAAATTGATGTCACTCTCACAACATCTAACATACAGTAGAAGGCTGGATACTTTTTTAAAAATGTGGTTGTTATGACAATACCAGAAGAGGCCATTAATATTTTCCACATTGTGGGGGACTGAGAAGCTCCCCGCCCCGCCTTGGGGTGGTCCTTCCCGGAGGTGTGGGGGAACCGGTATGCTCCCTTAGGCCCACAGTGAAGCCCCCTGCCAGACTGGCTGGGCCCCCCCTCCAGCCCACACCCCTCGGTCAAGCGCTGCCCTCCGTCAGGCAGAGGGTGCTCTGGCCGGCCTCGGCAGCCCTGCCTCGGGCCACCTCTGCTCTGCCGGGATTTGCGGCTCCTGCTGCGGGGGACGCCCGTGGTAACACAGACCTCGACTTTGTGGGCGCTCTGTCCCACGTCCTGTCTCGCACGGCGAGTCCACCTGCTCACAGGCGGGAAGCAAGGCCCAGAGGAAGGACATGGGGAAGTGCATTCCTGCCCCAGAACTCGACTCTCAGCTGGAGCCTGTCACCTGAGCCATCCTGTCTGGAGACACCCTCGCTCTAAGAAGGACAGGCTCCTGGTCTCCAGTGGGCTCTCAGCTTGGTAGAGATGGGGCGTCACAGGGGGCCAGCCTGTCCTGCACGCCCACCGTGACGGGAGCTGGCTGAGGACCCCTGGCTGGAGGAGAGGGCTCCTAGCTGCCGGCCGAGCAGTGGGGATGGAAGGGCCGGAGGGCTGAGGGCTACTTCTGAGGTCAAGAATGGCCCTGCTCCAGGCTGCAGAATGGATGCGGCAGGCCCTTCGGAGAACACAGCTGAAATACAAAAAAGGGGCACCCTGAACCCCCTCCCAGGGACAAATGGCCTCCGTGCAATGAGATCCCATAAGCTCCCTATGCTCACAAGAACTCCTCTCTTTTCTTTAAGTGGGTCAAGAGGAGGGTCACACCCGTCACCGAGCCCCGTGCCCTCTGAAGGCCTCTGCCCCTGTGGGTGGGGGGCTCTGCGCTGTGCCCTGAGCCTGGCCCAGGGGAAGGAGTCCATCTGATGCTGGCCATACAAAGAAAGGTGCGTGCAAACCCCTGCTCCCGGGTCGGGGCTGGGGTGCGATGAATATTTCATACCCGAGAAGGCACTGACATTTTGCTGGATGGCTTCAATTAGCTGCACAGCCTCGTTCTCAAGCTAATAAGCAGCTTGCTTATCATAATGGCTTATTAATCTATTTCCCACTGTGAGGTCAGACAGCGCGTTTCGCAGATACCTCCTGCTGCAGCCTTGATTGGATGGAAATGAGTCTGGCCCTGCAGTTCTCGGAGCACTAGGGGTGGGGAGTGCGTTGGGGGGAGAGGCTCACTGTTCTGGGGTGTTTCTCTGTGTTCTCGGAGACAAAGGGGGCCCTTCTGGATGGAGCATGGGGACTTGGGGCCCCAGGTGGTGGCTGGGTTTTCTCTTTTCTGCCTCTGGCTGTTGGGGCTGTCCTGCGATTCCCCAAAGGGGCTGGGGGAGCCCTGGGAAATTTCTTTAGAAATATTTCCAGATGGGAAATTTGAGATGGGGTTAGATAGAAAGAGAGATGGGAGACGGTAGAATCAGCTGGGCAGGCTTTTTTAAAAAGGATTTTTAATGCAAAGACTGCTATGGTCTGTATCATGTGACCTGTCTCCTGGACACAGATGGACGCCCGACTCCAAGGCAGCCACCGATAGTCTTGCCAGTGGCTAGGAGTTGGCCCGATGCTGCAGCGATGCCTGCCGCTGCAGGGGGCATCTTTAGAGGGCGTGGCATCCAGAGCCAGGAGCTGGCCCCCTGGGGGGCAGGGGGTGTGAGGGTCCCTCGAGGGCTGCTTGGCAACGCTCAGGGGTCAGTTCTTCTCTTGGGGAGGAAACTGTTCACTGGGAACACGCCTAAATGAGCTGCTTGCGGAGGGAGTGCTCTGCCCAGAGAAGGCTGGGGCGTGGGGTGGGGAAGGGGGTAAGGACCGGAGGGCGCACCGAGCTGCTCGGGGCCAGGCCGGGGGCCAAGCATGCACACGTGGCCGAGCAGATGCTCTCTGCACTTGAAATTTCAAAACAAAATGTTGCACCCTAGGATGGAGCTTTTCTGTAGACCGCTCCCCACCCAGGCACCCCTAGCATCCCTACACTACTGTAGTGCAGTCGGCAGGAGGCAGCGATTACCAAGGGTGGGAGGGTGTCCCCTAAACCCCAGACCTCTCTGGCGGCTCCCCAGTTTTCCGCGGGAGTCCTTCTCCTGTTTGAGGAGCCGATGTGGATGCCGCCCCAGATGCCACCTTGGTTTTGTGGTCGGCTCTCCCGTGCCCCCCTGTCTGAGCTCTTTCCCCTTCCTGTTCATGTCTCTGCCTTTGGGAGAGTGCTGGTGGGTAGTTTTCAGAATGTGCCCCAATTTGTGTTTGTCAACTCTTTCTTTCACGATGAGAGGGAGGCTTTGCCTTCTGGGCCAGAATGTGAGAGAATGGAGGTGCCTTGCGCAGCGGGCATGTGGGGACTACCTGATGTCCGTAGGTCTTGGGTGGTATTACCCTGATCCTTTCACCCACCTGGTGTCTGCTGCGTTTCTCTGTTCAAAATTGCTGGGTTTTATTTTTTTTTATTGATTGATTGATTTACTTTTTGGCTGCACCAGGTGGCCTGCAGGATCTGTTTCCCGACCAAGGGTCTGATCCTCCTCTCCTGCCGTGGAAGGGTGAATTCTTAACCCTGGACCTCCAGGGAAGGCCCCTAATTACTATTTTTTAAAACTTCCTGGAAAGTTACAATCCTTCTCTTCCTAACTAGTAAGTAGCTTGAGGGAGGAAATTGGAGACTTTACAGTTTATTACTTCTCCTTGGACTTTTGTTCATGATTTTGAGCTGCCATCTGTGGGTCTTGCTGGCAGGGACATGCTCACGGGATATTCAGTTTCCCTCGTTCCTTCCACATTGTGTTAATTAGAATTCTTCTCAAGGGAAGATTTGTCCCTTCCACTTAATTATTTTTCCCGTTATTTTTGATGCTGGTGCGAACTTGTGGACATTTGCTGTGTTATAGGTGAGTGTGACTCTCCGCGTTTACCTTCCTGCTCCGAGGCGGGACCCTGCGTTTGGCTCCGCCCCTTGATCACGCCCCGCCCCTTCACTTCCTGACCTCACGGGCGCTCCAGGCTCCGCTGACCTCGCCCTGCTTCACCCTGGGACCAGGCTCTTCTCCAGGGCGATCAAGGAGAACTTGGAGAAGGAAGTCAGGTGCCAGCTTTGCACCTTCTGCCTTGCAACCTCCAGTGGCCACTCTTCTGCTCCTGTGGTGACCTGGAGTCACTGTCGAAAGTCCCACCATCTGTCTCAGCCTGGAGTGGGGGTGTGTGTTGCAGGGTTGGGGGGTCCTTCACTTGGGTTGGCAGCAAGGTGTGGAGAGAACGAAGCAGGTCAGGGCTGGTGGGGGTGTAGAATGGATCTAGATGGGACCCATCTTGGCTAATGGATGGTCAGTGGGGGCCGGTGGGGGCCGGTGGGGGCCCCTGGGTCTGGTGGAGGCTTGTGGGGGCTGGTGGAAGCCAGAAGTGGGACCAGAGAAGCCTGGACTGACCTCGGGCTGGGAAGGGTCTGAGTGACGGCGTCCAGACTGTAGACAAGGGGCCTGGCTGAGAGAGAGGAGGAGCACCTGGTGTGCACCCCACTGCCTGTGAACCCCACCTATATCCCATGTCCACCATGTGGGCCTCGAGCCTGCCCTCCCCCCGAGTCCCACTGGCTCCTCGGCCTCCCGCAGCTCTGGCTCCGCCTTGACCTAGGCTCCCCCTGGACTCCAGCGATGGAGAACTCTGCACCCAGCCTGAGAAATGACCTCGACTCTGAGCCCGGACCAACAAGGCCGCCTGCTGGTCACCGCTCCCTGATCCATGCAGAGCCCCTGAGCTCTGCCACAGCTGGTTTCTGACTGCTGATTCTGCTTGCACACCAGTGGGGCCCTCTTATTGACAAAACCCCCTAGAAGCCCCTGAGCCCTTTCCTCAGATACCTGAGCGCACACACCTGAGCTCACAGACCTGTGGGCACACACCTGTGAGCACACACCTGAGCACAGACACCTGAGCACACACTTGTGCACAGACACCTGAGCACACACTTGTGCACACACACCTGTGATCAAACATCTGCGTGCACATACCTGAGCGCACACACCTGTGGGCACACACCTGAGCACACACACCTGTGATCATACATCTGCCTGCACATACTTGAGCACACACACCTGTGATCATACATCTGCCTACACATACTTGAGCACACACACCTGAGTGCACACACTTGTGGGCACACACCTGGGCACACACACCTGTGGGCACACACCTGAGCGCACACATCTGTGGGCACACACCTGAGCGCACACACCTGTGGGCACATACCTGAGCACACACACCTGTGATCATACATCTGCCTGCACATACTTGAGCACACACACCTGAGCGCACATACCTGTGGGCACACACCTGAGCGCACACACCTGTGGGCACACACCTGAGCGCACACATCACTGCTCCATGAGGGGCTCTCTGCTGTCTCGCTCCTTGCTGGCATGTTAGGTTCCGGGATCATGCCTGCCCTTTGCCAGCCCATAGCCCCCCCTGACAGTGGGCTCCTGCGCTCACCTCCCACCCATGTCACCAGACCACCCGCTAGTCCTCCCCGATCAGGCCCCAGGAACTCATCACTGTACCAACTTCCTCACTCTTGTGAGCTGCATCAGCCTGTCTGCTCCAGGCTGCGGACCTTGGCAAAGGCCGCTCTTAGAAGCCCAGTTGCGCCCCACAGCGTGTGTCCTGATGGCTTGGGGGACAGGTCCCAGGCAGACTGGCTGTCCGGAGGGCGGAGGCTGTGGGAGCCTCCAGTCCTGTTGGGACCGGATGAAGGGTGCCGTGGGTCTGGCACAGCCCCGAAAACACCGGGCCTTGGCCTTGGGACCCGGCTGGAAGTTCAGCCTCTGCGTCTGCAGGGAGAAGGGCGGGCAAGGGGCTTGGGAAGGAAGCTGAGTCTCCGGGTGTGGCGAGCGGCTGCTGCTTGCCAGCCAGAAGGACGCGCTGGGTGTCGGTCCTCCTGAGTCTTGTGCATCCACCCGTAAGTGGAGCGGTGTGTCCAGGCTGCGTCGTGAGGGAGGCGCACACGGACAGGAGGCGTTGATTTGGGCGCCCCGCCCAGCGCTGTGGGCACAGGGCACCCTGCCCGAGGTCGGTGCTGTGGGCAGGGCTGGGGCAGGGCTGGGGGGCCAGTAGGACTGAGGTGTGGCAGCCCCTCCCTTCTCTGCTCCCACCCAGGTGGACCCCTCTGTCATCTGTGGCCTGGACCACAGGAGACCCTTTACCTTGTCCTGCTTCACTCCCACTCACTGCTCGTGATCCCCCACCCCACCCACGGCCTGGGCGAGCTTTCTCCAGCACCTCAGCTCTCAGAGGAGGGCCTCGCAATGGCAGCATCACCGGGAAGGGAGTCAGAGATGCACGTTCCCAGGCCCCTCCCGGGCCTGCAGGCTCAGAACCCAGGGCGGAGCCGGTGCTCTGGGGCTTGCTCCGCACTCGCGGGTTTGAGAAGGGGGCCCCGAACAGTCGTAGCAGCCGCACCGCAGGGACCGCGGGCATTCACGAGCGCTCGCTGTGGGTGGGAACCTGCTCAGGGCTCTGCATTGCACGGGCACACAGACAGATGTGCTGTTTCCCCGCTTCCGGGGGCGGGGCAGAGGCGCAGCCCCTCCCCCGGGGGCCCAGCGTGCCCTCCCGCCCCGGGGAGCAGGGCCCGGCGGGCTGGGGGGCGTCAGTCCCGGGTGTCCGCTCCGTCTGCCGGGTGCTCGCCTCCCCGCCGCCCCCCCGCGCCGACCTTCACCCGCGTGGCTCGGCGGGATGGCTTTCGGGCCGCATTTTGTCTCCCCACGCAGCCCGGAGAGACAGCCCCACGCCGCCTCCTCAGTGTCGCAGGCATTTAAATTGCCGTTTTATTTAAATTTATGTCGAGGATACAGGCGGAGGAAGGGCCATTTCAAAGTCAGTTTCTGTTTTATGGCTTTATGGGGGATCGCATCGGCCGGCTGTTTGGGAAAGAAATCCGTCTCTCGTCTCTCAGCTGCGGGGCTCTCGCTGAGCTCCGTCCTTCCCCCAGACTCAGCCCTGACGCTGGTCCCAGGCTGAGCCCTCCTTGCTTCCGACCCTAGTTCCAGACCCAGCCCAGATCCCGGCCCAGAGTCAGCCCCAACCTGGCTGGCATCACTTCCTTCATGAAGTCACGCCTTTGCTTATGAGGTGGGTAGATGCAACTAGAAGCCTCACGGTGTCACCGCCGCCCCCTGCCCCAGGCTGACCTACTATGCAGAAGGCACAGCTCTGAGTGCACCATGGTTCAAGGCGGCTAATCCCTGCAGCGGGAGGAGCATCTGCCCACGTTTGGGGAGAGGGGAATGGAAACGGTCAGGGCTCCCGACACCTTCTCCAGCACAGATCGGCATCCTGGCCGTGGAGGCAGCGAGCCCCAGGGGAGCCCAGCCTGGGCTCCAGGCCGCCAGGTTGACCTCTGCTCCCTCAGGCGACCTTGCTGAGTCTCCTAAATTCCTGCAGTTTCTCTCTGATTTAGTCTGGGGCTCAGACTCCACGCCCTCGTTGGGTGGTGCTATAGGCTGAGTGGGATCGCGTCGGGGGAAAGCACTTTGCCATCCCCCTATGGGGGCTCCTGGCAGCCCGCAGGTCCAGGAGGGGACCCAGGGGAGCTCCAGGGCCTGACACTCGAGGGCAAGCCCAAGGGAGGTGTATCCTGGGGCCGCCACAGTCCGCAGGCCCGGATATCTTTCCTTTAGTCCTTCAACAAGCATGTATGGAGTGCCGAGGCCTGGAGGAGATGCTTTGGCGCTGTGATGAACAAGAAAATAAACCTGGTGAGTTTGCAGGGCCCCTTCTTCCTAGTGTGGAGTCTTGGGGGCCTTTACCAAGGGGTCATGTTTGAGTTGAGACCGGATGGCCCCCACACAGAGGTTGAGGCTGGGAGGGGAGGCCACCAGGCAGAGGGGAGGCAGAGAGGCTCGACCGGCCCGCCCCGCCCCCTTTCTGTCGGATGAATCAGGGCTTCCTCGGGGCCCAGATGCTAGGGAGCTGTGCCCACGAAAGTTTGCTGATGGCTGAGCACTGTGGTGGAGTCCTGATTGAGCTCTCCGGAGATGAACCGGGGCTGCCCGCACACTCCTGGCACGGTGTGGGGGCTCAGCGGTCCCGTCCTAAGTTCTGAACTGCCTATCTGCAAATAGTCTCCCAGCCATTCCTTCCCGATAGCAAGATGAAGGCCCTGTGAGTCCCGGCAGGTTTGTCCCCTGGGAGGGACATCCGTTTGCAGGCTGGAAGGTGTCTGCCCAGCACAGGTGTGAGGTTGCGGGTGGGGCTGGGACACGGCAGAGAAGACCCCAGGCGCGGCTGGTCCCTGCCCAAGGGGCCCTGCAGGCCCCAGACACTGAATGCCACTCCCTCACAGACAGAGCCCACGTCCCAGGAGCGCCCACCGGTTCCGGGAGGCAGAGCACCTCTTTGGGGGTGACTGCCTCTGATGTTTGAAGGATGAGACACGTCAAGTGTGAGAGGAGGGTGAAGGGTTCCTGGCAGAGGGGACGTCGTGAACAGAGTCTGCCGGTGGCAGTGAGTGTGGTCAGTGGGACTGAAGCCCCCTCAGGGCGCTGAGGTGCCGAGAGCAGGCCTGGAGGCGTCTGGCAGGGGCCAAGCTCAGTCGCTCAGTCGTGTCCGACTCTTTGTGGCCCTGTGGACTGCAGCCCGCCAGGCTCCTCTGTCCATGGAATTCTCAGGCAAGTACTGGAGGGGACTTCCGTGCCCTCCTCCGGGGGTCTTCCCCACCCAGGGACTGAACCCAGTCTCTTATGCCTCCTGTGTTGCAGGCGGGTTCTTTACCCTGCGGCGGGGGGCAGGCTGTGTCTTAAGAAGAGCGAGCAGCCCTGAGAGTTTTGTGGGTCCGTCGGGGGGCAGGTGGGAAGGCAGCCGGGGGGCACAGAGTAGGCGGGAGAGGTGGTGGCAGCCTGGACTGATGGGGGCAGGGGGGTGGTGGCCTCAGTGGTGGATGGAGGTGACGGGAGGTGGCACCTGGACCGCTGGGTCTCGTGGCCGCAGAGCCTGCAGGAGGGGCCCGTGCTGACGGCACAGCTGGGACCCCAGGTCTGATGGGCAGCAGAGGGGGCAGGGGCCACAGAGGGTGAGGGGCTAGAGAGGACCAGCTCCTGGAGACGGGGCCAGGGGGTCGTGGGAGCCCGGGGGCAGCTTCTAGGGAGGAGTGGCCAGTGCTTACCCTGGGCTGCGTGTCCCCAGGCAGGGAGGTCCCGGGGAGCGGTGGGGGCGGGGAGCTGCTGGGGGCGGAAGCTCCTTGGAATCTGGAAGCCAGATGGGAGTGGGCGCGGAGCGAGGGGGAGGTGAGAAATGAGACAGTGGGTGCCGCCAATTCTGATTTTTTGTGATTCGGCGGTTTTATTTACAGTCGGTGCAGGGCGTGTTCTAGAACACCAGCTTCATTCCTCTTCACACCTGTCGTTCTAGTCAGAAGCCAGCCGTAGGGAAGGAGGCGGTGAGGGTCTGGCAGGGACGCGGGTGGCAGAGTCCACCTCTGGGGGCGCTGGCGGCAGGGCACGGTCCAGGCTGGCGGCTCTGGGGGGCTTGGCGCTGTGCCGCGAGGTCAGCAGGGGCGCGGCCTGCTGGGCCCCCCGGGCCGCTGCACAGGGGAAGCACAGGAGCCCACGGGGCAGGAAGTGCCACCTGCGAGCTGGTGGGAGTCTGCGCGGCCACAGGGGGTGGCGGGCACACATGGGGGTGGGTCCTTGCTCCATGGTGACCTCAAGGAAAGGACCCTGTGGGGAGGGCTGTGCGGATGGCGAAGGTGCAGGTCTCTGGAGAAGGTGGGCAGGCAGACCCTCATCCACTCACTGCAGGATGCCCACGCCGCCCGCGGTCCTCGAACAGCTGCCCCTGAGTCAGGCGGGGCCGGGGCTGGGGGCGTCCCTGCAGGGGCGAGGGTGGGAGGCTTACGTGGGGCCCCCGTCCTGCTGGGGTCGGAGTCGGGCTGGGCTGCAGTTGAGAGGATGGAGTGAGAGCCCACTGGCCCTCACGGGCTCAAGCCCGCGGGCAGTGTTGGGCCTCCACCCGGAGCTGCCCAGCCGTTCCCGTGTCCATGGACACACGCAGACACACACACGCATGCAATGAAGACAGTGCACATACAGGCACATAGACACAAACACAGGCACGGCGCACACGTACACGTGAGCACATGCACGCACCACATGGGCCTGTGTGTGCACATGCTCGAAGTGCACACACGTGCCTGCACACTCACACACGTGTGCAGGCCTCAGGAGACGGAGTGCATAAAGACAGCAGCTCTCCACTTTCTCCCCTGCAAGTCCTCCCGCCCCCGCCCAGTCACGAGACCGGGTGTCAGACAGCGGGGGGTCTGAGGGCCAGGCGGGCGGCTGTCTCCAGGGTCTGCTGGTGTCACATCTCTGTCTCCACCAACGTGACAGGGGGCTTTCAGTGTCTGATGGCGAAGGTGACCGCCTGTCCCCTGCACGTCTTTCATTCTGAGCCCACGGGCGCTCACGAGACGCCGGCCTGCCCCACGGCTGAGGTCCCTGCGAAGTGCTGGGCTGCACGTACTATGATCCTGGCCGTGGCGTCTGAAAGGCAAGCTTGCGTTCACACAGAGAGGGAGGGCCTGAGTGGGTGGGGGGCGTCCCAGACCCCGGCGAGGGCGCCCCCTGCGCTGGGGTGTGAGGGACCCCACTCTGGGCCGTCATGGCGGCGAGGGGGCCCTGGAAAGGCGGCTGGCATCTCGCGTTGAAGGGGGACGCCCCCCCAGCGTGGCTGGTCAGAGGCTCCGGCCACCCGCAGCCCTGCCCTGGGCCGAGAGATGGGGCCGCCGGGGCTCAGGGCCGTGCTCTCTCCGCGGAGCAGTCGTGGGCGTGAGAGCTCGGGGGCCACCCTGCGCGGCTCCACGGGACTCGGGCCACGTGTTCTTTGGTTTTCGAGGCTCATGTGCCAGCTGCTGGGCCACAGCACTTCTCAGGGCCCTGTGGGCGGCTGTCTCTGTCCTCGAGGTGCAGCTCGTGCCTCAGGAGGGGGGCGCGGATGTCGTCTGTCCTGGGCGAAGGTGGGGTCTTCACCCTCCCAACACCACACACCTATGCAGTACCCGCTGTGCCCACTAGATGGCACTGCCTCACGCCCCGTCTGACCGCCCGGGTGCCAGGAGGGGCTGACCCTCAGCACAGCGATGGACAGAGGCCCCCATACCCCGGGGGCTTGGAGCTCCTCACCACTGGGCTCTGGGAACGCTCGGTGTAGGGTTTGTCCACTCACACCAGGAGGAAGTCATTTCTGAGCAGGAAACCCATCCCTAGCGGAGCTGGGTTGTGTGCATGAGTGTGCATATGTGAGCATACGTCTGTGTGCACGTGTGTGCCCGTGTGTACACATGTGTGCCTGTGTGTGTCAGGGAGGGCTCTGGGGAGGGAGGCCGGGCCAGGCCCCGTGTGGGTGCGGGGGGCTCTGCGATGACCAGGCCCTGCCCTGGCCTCGCTCTCTGTCCTCCGAACCTCGGGTCCCTCGTCAGTGATACAGAACTGCCCTGGATGCCCCCAGCCTGCCTCCGGGGCGAGGGGAGGCCCCGCTGAGGCCCCGGGGGTGGCGGGCCCTCTCTGTGGACTTCAGCGTGATGTCAACCGTCAGCGACGCACAGTGACGACTTGGCGATGGCCTTGGTGCCCCTGGCGGCAGCAGCAGGAAGGAAGGATGCCTGCCCTGGGCAGCCTCAGGGCCGTGAAGGCCGCTGTCGAGGAGGTGTGCCTGCTCCCCGCCTTCGGGGCAGAGACAGGCGAGGGGAGGGGCCGCAGGCCAGCTCCCAGGCGCCCTGCGTCCCGCTGGGGGATGGGCAGGGGAGAGGCACACAGGGGTCAGTGTGGGCGCTGTCGGCCACCCGAGGGGCCAGGCGGACGGCGACCCAGGCTGGCGCTGGGCTGCAGGGCCTCCACCCCAGTCCCCACCTGCAGCAGGGGAACCTTCAGGAGCTGGAGGAAGCCGGGCGCGGTGGGACCTCCAGGGCCCCCAGGCCGGGCCCAGCTGTCACTGGGCACAGACTCCAGCAGGGCTGGACCCGCCGTTGGGCAGAACCTGTTGCCGCGACACTGGACATCTGTCCAGTGGTCGTTCCGTCGTGGCCCAAACACGGGGACCCTGTGGCAGGGCCCCCCTCGTGGTGGGGGTGACTGTCAGGGCCTCAGTTCTCCAGCCCCCAACCTCCGCAACACCCCCCAGAGACCTGGAGTCACTTCTTGGAGGAAGCACAGAGCCAGACCCAGGCAGGTGGCAGGTGACTCCGGGTATGGTCAGGCTGGGGCTGGAGACGGCGGATCGTGCCCTCGGGGGTGTTGGGCTGGTGAGGGGGGGCCTGACACCAGGCTCTGCGTCCCTGAGAAGGGGTTGCAGGTGCAGAAGCACAAAGTTTGCCACAAGGTGAGCCTGATCCGCATCCGTCTGGAGCAGACCCAGCGGCCAGGGCGTCTGCAAGGCCGTGAGTGAGCAGGCCTGGCCCAGGCTGTGGGGTTCTGTCCTCTGACCTCCGGAGCAGCTGGACCAGGGGCAGAGTGGACATCCTGGTCAGGCATGGGACACAGCTGTCAGCAGGGACCAGTCTGGGGCCCATGACTGTCTTGGGCTGACTCTGGGGAGCAGGGGGGCCCGGGTGCCCCATCTGCCCAGCGGCCCTGTAGGGGCTGGCGGTGGGGGGAGGCGGACATCCCAGGAAGGGCCGTGAGGGGCCGCTGCTCCAGCTGGACCACGGGGACCCGAGTCCCAAGCTGTCCTCGGCTCCCCTGGACGCAGGGCTCGCCCCTTCTTTGGACCGAAGACCCTTCAGGGAAGCTGGGCAGCATGGGCCCCGCCCCGGGCTCCAAGCTCATGGGATGGGGGGGAGGAGGCGTGTGTACAGCAGGGACTGGTGGTCCTGTCGCTAAGCAGCTGGCCAGCCCGGTGTCCACGGGGCCAGCAGGCAGCTCTTGGGGGCCGTGATTATCCGTCTTACAGAAGATAGACGGGGGCGCCTGGGGGCAGAGCATCACACTGTTGTGATGCTCTGCCCCCCAGCTCTGTGCCACCTGGGCACTTGTGTGGCTGCGGTCAAGGCCCCCATGATCCCCCCACAACACAGATGGACAAACTGAGGCCTGGAGTGTTCACAGGGCGGCCCAGGGGGTTCACAGGGGGTGCCCGGCACAGCTGATATCCAGTGCCTGGGGGTGGGGGGCAGGAGAGGGCTCAGGCTTGAGCAAGACTCCCGGGTCCCAGCACTGGCTTGGGGGCCCCCTCCAGGAACCTCACACACTGGGAAACCAAGAAATGGGATTTCTCAAAAATTCACGCTTCAGTGGCATCTCTCAGGAAGTTAGATGTGTCTGTTCATTGGCTAAACCCAAATAAATTGCAGAGGGGGTTGGTGTTTATGAATTTTTAAAGTGACACGTCCACATTTATCTGGTATTTGTTTCACTTTAATCCCTTTGTCTTCCTGCCTTCCCGTTTGGGGGCAGTGCAGCCGTGGGCCGGCCGGGCCTGGTTCAGCCAGCACACGCGGTCTGAACATTTGATTCACCGGCTGCAAACGCGAGATGGAATCAGAGGCCGTCTGCAGTCGTCAGGCAGGCAGGGACGGGGCCCCGCCACGGGCCCTCTGTAGTCTTTGGAATTTACGGTGTTTGGATTGCAGAGCCACGGGGAGCAGCCTTTTTATTTTTTATTTTCTGACTCAATGGAGACAAAGGTTTCTGCAGCTCTGACGCTCCCAGACTCCTAAGCCATCCATGACAGTTTCATCAGATATCACAGCCCAGGCCCTGGGGTTTGCTTCGTGTCAGCGAGGCGGAGCCTCCGGGAAGGTTGGCCGAGGAGACGAGGGTGCGCTGGTGGGAGGCGGTGCGGAAGAAGTGAGGGAAGACAGCTCAGCGCCCCCAGGGCCAGCGACTGAACCCCGGCGGCCCTGGGGTCCCCTCTGAGCAGCCAGGCGCTCCGCGCTCTCAGCCCGGCTCCCTCGTCTCTTGCGGGGTGTCTGCCTGGCCGCCGGTCCGCACTTGGGGAGACCCCGGGCATCTGTGAGAGAGGATGTCCGGGCTCTTCTGGGAGGAGTTCAAGGCCCGAGTGCCGCTCGGGGCTCCTGCTGGGCCCACTGCCTGCGCCCGAGCAGCCGTGCCGGCGGGCGGCGCCCTGTCGGGGGCTGGGTGCTCACACGGGGCAGCCGCTGGCGGGTCTGGACCCCGCCCCCCTCTTCTTATTTACTTATTATTTTTTAAGTTAATTTATTTTAATCGGAGGATAATTACTTTACACTATTGTGATGGTTTTTGCCACACATCAGCGTGAATCAGCTGCAGGTACACACGTGCCCCCCCATCCTGAAACCCCCACCTCCCTCCCCTCCCCATCCCCGGGTTGTCCCAGAGCACCGGCTTGGGTGCCCTGCCTCACTCAGCCACCTGGCACTGGCTGTTTTACACACGGTGATACCCATGTTTCAAAGCCATCCTTTCCGATCATCGCAGCCCTCCGTCTCCCGCAGAGTCCACAAGTCTGTTCTTTGCATCGGAGTCCTCTTGGCTGCCCTGCATGTAGGATCGTCGTTACCCCCACTCCCCCGTTAACGCCTTGGTCCCCAGTGGCGGACCCCCAGCTTCCAGAGCCTCCCGGGGCCCTGCCGAGGGGCCAGGCTGGGAGACAGACCTGCCCGAGTCCAGCTGCTGCCCCGCCCACCTGTCTGTGGTCTTGGGGCGCCGCGGCTGCCCCACGCTTCTGCTCTGACCTCCCCGTGCTGGGTCCCTGGGAGGCTCATGGAGGAAAGGCTGCTGCAGCTCCTGTAGAGCAGGCACTCAGCAAACACTGGCGCCCTGGGCCCCTGGCCCCGCCATGGCCTGTGCTCCTGAGACCTTCCCAGGGGAGTCCGTCTAAGGAGCGGTGACCCCTGAAACCTTAGCAAGCAAACAAGCAACCCACAGTCATCGCAGAGACAGAGAGGACGCAGGAGAGGGAAGAGGGGAGGGAGTCCGTTGGGACCCCGGTGCCAGTCGTCTGACGACGGGCCACGCAGGGAGAGACTTCCGAACTTGGTCTTGGTAGCTTTGACACTGCAATTTGCACGTTTACAGAAAACAGGTGTGTGACAGTGGCTCCTGCCCTCCTCCGGACCGTCCCTTCGAAGTCTGTCCATCCCACGTTTCAGCTGCTTCCCTGGATGAAGCCCCCCTGGGCCAGTCTTGCCCGGGTAGAGGGGCCCCCACAGCACTGTCGGCTCGACGTGGATGAGAAGCTCAGCACTGGCTCTGTACACACGTGCACACACCACGGCCTTGCCCACATGTGCACACAGAGGTGCACACGCTTAAACACACCTACATACACGCCTGTGCATGCATGCTCAGTCGTGTCTGACTCTCCAACACTGTGGATGGTAGCCCACCAGGCTCCTCTGTCCATGGGATTCTCCAGGCAAGAATCCTGGAGAGGGCTGCCATTTCTTTCTCCAGGGGATCTTCCCAACACAGGGATCCAACTGGCATCTCTTACGTCTCCTGTACTGGCAGGTGGGTACTTTACCACTGAGCCACCGGAAGCCCATGTAGACATCTGTTCCCATGCATATGTGTGCCCCCACCCCGCAGGCACAGTGAAGCTGGGAAGGCTCCCGCGGTGTCCGCTCTGGGAGGCCCGGCCCTCGCTCTTCACGGATCTATTCACGTTGTGGTTCAGAAAACCTCCCATGGCCCCTGCCCCCAGCCTGAGGGTCCTCCTTGGCCCAGTACTGTTTTTGTGGGTATTAGGGCTTCTTGGAGCCTCTGGCTGAGCAGTCCCTGTTTCCCAGAGCCAAGCGGCCAGGCCTGCTTCTGTGAGTAGATGCTAATCCTTCACCATTTAATTAAACATGAGGACATGGAGGAGATGGCACGTCTGGCTTTTTAAGATATGAATTATGAAAACCCTCCCCTCCAGATGTCCCCTCTCAGCTGCTTAGCCAGGGACTCTCGAGTTTTTGTTTAAAATATTTTTTCCAATTTTTTTTCAGTTATGAGTAATATCTTCTCCCTTCCCTTACGAGGCCAGTCAGTTAAATTTAAATTAAATTCAGAATCTAAACATTTATGGAGTGTCAAGCTTCAAGCACGCCATCAAACTGTGGTGATTTCGAGAAGGAAAATGCCCAGTTTTTGCCCTTGAGGCCTTATATGCTGGTGATAAATTTCACAAAATTCATCCTGTACTTTCACGAGCTACTCGTTGAACCTCATACGTTTATTTAGTGGCAGGTTCTGGGCCAGCAGCTGGGGGAGAGAGTCAGGGAGGAGCGAAGTCAAGGGCTTCTGGGCCGGGGCAGCCGAGCGTGGGCAGACCTGAGACTGGGGATCACACAGGCACTCGTGTAACTGAACTCAGAGGAAGTTCGAGGCCTGAGTCCAAGATGCCACGGATGCAGTTCTCTTGCCCCCGTAGCGCCTCGTCTCTGCTGAGGCTCACCTGGGCTGCTCAGCAGCCACGACCCATGTTCCTAAGGGGCCGCATGTGCGTTTCCGGAGCCTGGTGTAGGACCAGGTGGGGGGTCCGATTCATCCCCCTCGAGGGGTCTGGGCAGCTGTGATGCCACTTAGAGCCCGGTTGTGAGACCACGTCTTTGCTGTCCCCGTCACCCTGGGGCTGAAGGAGATCCCTGGGGGCGCCCACCCTGCAGAGAGTAGGGTGCCCGAGACAGGGTCACATTGGGGGCAGGGGCAGGGCGCAGAGGAGCGAGCTGGTCGCTGCCTCCCTCTGTGTCTGCAAACACTCTCGGTGCCAAGGCCAGGCCAGGCCCTGCCCTGGCTGCTGGGGTGTCGTGGGGCCGGGGCATGTCTGGTTCCTGCCGTCATCACATCAGCAACCTTGCATTCCATGGACGTGTATTTCATTCAGCCGGGTTAGAGGCTTTCAAGGGACGCGACGAGTCAGGCCGGGAGGGGCCTGCCGCTTCTTCAAGAGCAGCCGTGACTCAGCCGCAGCCGGCGGCCATCCTTGGTGTTGGGCGGGTGGACGTGACCCGGGGCGCAGCCGTGACTCAGCCGCAGCCGGCGGCCGTCCTCGGTGTTGGGCAGGTGGACGTGGCCCGGGGCGCGTGGTTGCCGCTGTGTGCCTGGCGGGCAGGGCTCCCTCGTGAACACGTGAGGGCTGTTTTCTTCCAGGGCGCCTAAATCGTAGCGTGGCCCTTACCTGGGTATTTACACACGTCGCTGAAATGATTGGGCTGTGTTAGAGCTGTTTGTGATGCCGTGTCCAAGAAGACTTGCTGAGCCAGGAGCACTGGCCCAGGCTAGTCGGGGGTGCAGTCAGCCTCATCTCAGTGGGTCTGCCCTGCCGTCCGTGGTGGCCTGGGTCCGAACCTATTGGGGAACATATCCACCCATCCATCTGCCCATTCACCTGCCCACCCATCCACCATCCATCCACTATCCATCCAGCCACCGCTCATCCATCAATCCACTGTCCATCCACCATCCCTCCCTCCATCCATCCATACACCCGCCCATTCTCCATCCAGCCACCACCCATCCATCTGCCCATTCACCTGCCCACCCATCCACTGTCCATCCACCATCCCTCCCCCCATCCATCCCCCATCCAGCCAGTCATCCATCTATTGTCCAATAACACATCTATCCTGCCACCCAACCACCCACCCATCCACCATCCATCCACTATCCATCCAGCCACCACCCATCCAACCACCATCCACCCATCCATCTATCCATTGTCCATCCACCATCCCTCCCTCCATCCATCCCCCATCCAGCCAGTCATCCATCTGTTATCCAATAATCCATCTATCCTTCCACCCAACCACCCACCCATCCACCATTCTTCCATCTGTCTTCCAAGCGGTTAGTCAACGGATCTTATCTCTCTGACCCTAATTCTCTCATTGGTGAAAAAGGAAAAAAGATCCCTATCTCACACAGTTGTTATGAAGATCACATCAAATGTCGGGAAGGATATAAAAGCCTTGAAACAGTGCTGGGCTGTGGTAGTGGGTTGTTTTTAGCTGGGGGTTAATTTTGTAGGTATCCTAGAGCGTTCGGCACTCCAGTGTGGCGGGCAGCAGCCTGAGACTGCAGGCAGAGAGGCCTGGCTTGCACTGGGCTCGGCTTCCTGGGAGGGACCTTTGCTCAACTGATCCTCTGTGAGCTGTGGTTGCTCATCTGGAAAGAGCATCGGTGACACCTCTTCAAGGCTTGAGGGGACAGTGAACGAGGTGTATAAGGTGCCCAGCCAGGGGGTCGGGCATATGCCGAGCGTCCACTCATGGGGACTGTTTATCTTCATCGTCATCCAGCCAAAAGACAGGCAGGGAGTGCCCTTATGGGCTGAATTACGTCCCCTCCAAAAGACGTGTGTCCTAATCTCCGGGCCCTTAGGACGTGACTGTATTTAGTGACGGGGCATTTGAAGAGCTAGTCAAGTTCAAGTGAGGGCATTAGAGTCCTATCTGACTGGTGTCCTTGGACGGAGGCGGGGTCAGGACACAGACACGCACAGGCAGGACCCTGAGAGGACGCAGGGCGAAGACAGCCGTGGGTCAGAGGCCTCGGAAGGCCCAGCCCTGCCCACACCTTGGCCTTGGACTTCTGGCCTCGGCTGTGAGACTTCACTCTGTTGTCTAAGCTGCCCCAGGAAACTCACTGACGTGCTTACTGTCTGCCATGCGGGCTTCCCAGGTGGCACTCATGGTAAAGAACCTGCCTGCCACTGCAGGAGACGCAAGAGATGCAGGTTCAATCCCTGGGTCAGGACGATCCCCTGGAGGAGGGCACGGCAACCCACTCCAGTATTCCTGCCTGGAGAATCCCATGGACAGAGGAGCCTGGCGGGCTACAGTCCATGGGGTCACAAAGACTCGGACACGACCGAGTGAGTGAGCACGGGGTGCCGTGCCTTGGGCCGGGTGCAGGCATGTGCCGCGGGGTGTCCCAGCCTTCCGGCACCATGGGAGGCTCCCAGCTCCTGCTTCCCTAGTGGAAGACGGCAAATCTCCTGAGAGGATCCCAGTGCCGCTCCCTCCTTCTGGGGTCCGGCCCCAGCACTGACCACAGTGGCCAAGAAGAAGACCTGGCCGATCCCTGGCGAGTGTCCCCAACGAGAGGTCGTGCTGGCTGGGGCGGGCGCCCGTCTCTGCCGCCTCCCTGCTGGTGGCCTGGCCGCCATCTGACCCTGAGGGGTGAAGGTGTGAACCCAACCCCCTCCCTGCCCTGGGCTGGACTTCACACGTGTGGCACAAAGGAGCCCGGGGCCCGGGAGGCCGGGAGGGGTCTGGGCTTTGATCATCGGCTGGCGCTCTGTCCCTGTCCTACTCTCCCCATCCCTGGGGGCTTGGGTTTAAAAAAAAATCAAAGTTCTGCCACTTTGGGGAGTGTTTGGGGTAATGAAATAGATCTCCCCACTGTGGGCAGAAGCCTTGGGTTGGGGCTTCAAGCTGGGGTTTTCTCCTCATCACCCCCAGGGACTTCCTCGTCCCCAGGAACCACTAGGCCTCCCCAGGGCCCACCGTCTGGGGTGGGGGGTTTGCCAACCACACTGTCCTGATGGGGTTTCCACACCCTAAACGCCACGGGAGAGAGGGCTGCCTGGTGGGCCGAGGAGGCTCACTAGGGTTTGCAGACTCCCACCAACCAGCCTGGAGCCACCTGCAGCCCAATGCCCAAGCCACACATCTCAGACCCTTCCACGTGGCAGAAGGAAGGACTGTGTTATCATCACTCTAAGAAGACTGAGTGTGTCTGTCCTGTTGTGGGAAGCAGTTGAATGAACTTGAATAATACTAATAGTAACGGCAAACTCGTATGAGACACACACGTTCCCACTGTCCTCAATGCCTTGTCTGTGCACCGACTTGTCAGTACTGGAGTGGGTGGCCTTTCCCTTCTCCAGGGGATCTTCCCAACACAGGAACTGAACCCAGGTCTCCTGCATTGCAGGCGGATTCTTTACCAGCTGAGCCACCCGGGAAGCCCACTCCTCATCACAGCCCTTGCAATGCATCATTATCCTCATTTCATAGATGTGGAAACTGAGGCACAGTGAGTGAGGTTCATGGGCCCGAGGCTACACGAGCTGTGATTGGTGGAGCTGGGGTCACATCCCTGCTCCTGGCCGCTCTTGGGATGGGGGTGTGTGATGGCCTCCCCTCCTACATGTGTCTCGGGGGCACGGCGGAGTTTGACCTGTGGTGTGAGCGTCGGGCTCCTGGTGGGACCCCAGGGGTCAGCGTTAGGGCCTGGGGCCAGGAGTGAGGAGCAGCCACGGACGAGGGACCTGTGGAGGCCAGGGGCTGCCCGGACCCAGCGCTGCAGTTGGAGAACCTGCAGATCCACGTCTCTGGGACGCCCGGACTCGGGCTCACACACCGTGACTTTAGAAATGGTCCACCTTTGCGTTAAAGACAAGAGCAACCTGCTCAGAATCATCGCGGGTGGAGCCTGCACACCAGCAGCCTTGCTGTTCGTGGAGATGGCGGTCTGTGAGCACCCCGGCCACCTCCATGAAGGGTAACTTATCCTGGACCAGATCAGGGCAACGGTTTACAAGGCTGAAAGACAGACACAGGCATGGGTGCTCGCCGGCCCCCGGACCTACAGCTGTTTACGTGCCCTGCCCCTGCTCGCGGGTGAATGATAAATTATTCACCAGCACTGGAAACCACCTGGGCAGGCGGAGGTGGGGTGGGGTGGGGCCCGCCGAGCAGAGGTGCTGGGCCCTTTAATGCGGACGATAAGGACCTGGAGGGGTGGGGGTGGGGTTCCCAGCTGGGCTGGGCCCACGGCCCGGTGCCCCGGGCGCTTTCAGGAGCCGAACCAACGGGAGTTGGGAGTCATCTGGGCTTTTCCCCAGCAGTTAGGTGGGAAGAGATGCCCAGAGGGAAGCCTGGAGGAATCTGACCTCAGGGGACGTCCTGGGCTCCGAGAGGAGCCTCTGCCTCTGGATGGCAGTGTAGTGTTTGCGAAGCCCTCCCGTAATTGAGTGCAGATTTACTGGATCCAGTCTGTGAAAGAGGGAAATGGCAGCCCACTCCAGTACTCTTGCCTGGAAAATTCTATGGATGGAGGAGCCTGATAGGCTACAGTCAATGGGATTGCAGAGTCAGACACGACTGAGCGACTTCACTTCAGTTCTTCAATCTGTGAAAGGACTGGATCTGGGGTGGTGGGGGACCTGCCCACGGCCTGGCCTTCCTGCCAAGTGGGGGGTCCGGGGGTTGTCCTGGGCCCAAGGGTGGGGGCTGGGGGCGTGAGATCCACCAGCGTCCAGGGCCGGCCTAGAGGGCCACCAGGGTTGTGTGTTAGTGTGAGTGTGTGTGGGGGGGTTGGTGGGTGTGTGGGTGTGTGGGGGTGAGGTGGTGGGTATGTGTGAGTGTGTGTGGTGTGTGTGAGTATATATGGGTGGGTCAGTGTGTGGTGCATGGTGGGGGGGGGGGGGGGGGGGGGTGGGGGGGGGGGGGGGGGGGGGGTGGGGGGGGGGGGGGGTGTGGTGTGTTGGGGGGGGGTGTGTGGGGGGGGGGGGGGGGGGGGGTGGGGTGTGGGGGGTGGGGGGGGGGGGGGGGGGGGGGTGGGGGGGGGGTGTGTGGGGGGGTGGGGGTGTGGTGGGGGTGGGTGGGGTGGGGTGGGGGTATGTGGGGGGTATGGGGGGTGTGGTGGGGTGTGTGTGGGGTGGGGGGGGGGGGGTGTGGGGTATGTGTGGGACCAGGCACGTTGGAAACGGCGAGGAGGTCCCTGGGGCCCGTGATGCCCGTGCTGACGGCTGGCGGCCTCCTGACCCCAAGGCAGGTGGGCTGGCCCGAGGCGTCCTGGCCAGGGCTGCGGGGGCCCGGCCCTGCCACGTGATGGCCAGAGGCTGGGCTGGGGTCCCTGCACACGATGCCCGACCTCTGATGGCGGGCTTGGGGCGGGGGCCCCAGGGCCTCCAGGGCAGGTTTCAAGTTCTGGGCGCGTCCAGTGGTCCGCGCCGTTCCCCAGCCCCTCCGTGCCGCTGCGGCTCCTGGAGCTGCCGGCTCCTTTAGGCTCAGCGTTGGGGCTCCCTCTCCCCGGGATCCGCACTCCCAACCCCGTCGTCCCCTCCTCTGTCCTCCGGACCCCTCCCCCGCCCACCTGTCCACCAAGGCCTGTCCAGGCCCAGCAGCGTCTGCCCAGCATCCTCCCATCCCGTGCATTTCCCGGGCTTGCCTGCAGACCTGTCCCCACCTGGGGCTGTGGGATCCCTGAAGAGGTCCACTGCCCTGGGTCTCTGGTTGGGATGAGGCCCCAGCAGAGTGCCCGTGCAGAGCTGGTTGCCCCAGCAAAGGGGAGGCAAAGACAGCCAGAGGCGGGGCTTGTCAGGAGAGGCTTCTTGGAGGAGGCAGACGTGGTAGAGGGTACACAGGTGCTGGGGAAAGAGGGCCCATGGGAGGGGCCCTGTGGGAGCTGGGGTGGGCCCGGGCGGTGTGACTCAGGGGCTGAGGTCCTGCCGGGGAGAGCATGGAGCCAAGCACCTAGTTTGGGCCGGCACCCTCAGCAGACTGTTATCATTATTGCTTGCTGTCGGTATTACTGTCTCTTCCACGGGCTGTCCTTAGCGTCGCGGTCTCGCCAGCCCGCCCCCGTCCCCTTCTAGCTGTCTGAGCGAGGACTCGAGAGAAGGCCGAGGGAGAGCTCAGCCATCACTGCACTCTCGATCCGAGACTCTCCCAGCACGCTTTGTGTGCGTGTCACCTGCTGCCCCGGGCAGGGCGGAGGGGCTGTGACTTGAGTCCCTGGGAGACGGCGGGGCCGGGCAGGGAGCCTCCGAGTGCTCAGCTTGTCCAGGGAAGACCCCACTTTGCCCACCCGTGTTAGTGACAGGAGTTCCTGGGGATGGGTGACACCCTTACCCACCCCCGCTCCCGTTCCAGAAAACCCGTGTGGCCCCCACGTGTGGGTGCTGATGGGGCTGCGCTGTGGGCGGCCTGCAGGAAGCATCGTGGTTTGGGGGTCATATCGTATTCCTGTTCATTCCCCTGGCAGCCCAGAAAGTTCAGGGAGCCACCCTCAGCTGAGGACAGGGAGGCTTAGAGGGGCAGCATCTCACCCACCAACCCTGCAGTCAGTGTCCAGGCTGTGATGAAACCCAGGAGACCCGAGTCCTCTTCACCGGACCCTGGAAGACATGGAGATGGCCTAACTCCCTTTGAAAAATGAACTAGGAATTGATTTAAACATTCATTCACATCCCAGTGCATTTTTTTGTGTGTAGTTTTTGATGAAATTCTGTAGCACCAAAATAATGGTAACAAATACAGGATGAACTGTGAAGTTCTCTTTTTTTGTGACAGCTTTTTAGAGATATAATCACATGGCTTACAATGCATCCATTGGAAGTGTACAATTCAAGGATTTTTAGTATAGTCACAGTGTTGTGCAACCATGTACATGATCAAGTTAGGGCATTTGTATTACCTCAACAAGGAGCCTCCTACTCTTTGGCAGGCACTCCTAATTCCCTCCTCCTGGCCCTAAACAACCACTGGATGCTCTCTGTCTGTGTGGACTTGCTACTCTGGACACTGCATAGAAAGGAAGTCGGACAACACGTGGCCTTCTGTGCTTGGCTTTTTTGACTCAGCACAATGTGTCCTGACCCATGCTGTAGGTATTAACACTCCATTCCTTTTAATGGCTGAATAATAGTCCACTGGAAGCAGTGACAGATTTTATTTTCTTGGGCTCCAAAATCACTGTGGACGGTGACCGCAGCCATGAAATTAAAAGACGCTTGCTCCTCGGAAGGAAAGCTGTGACAAACCTAGATGGCGTATTAAAAAGCAGAGACATCACTTTGCTGACAAAGGTCCACATAGTCAAAGCTATGGTTTTTCCAGTAGTTATGTATGAATGTGAGAGTTGGACCATAAAGAAGGCTGAGTGCTAAGAACTGATGCTTTTGACCTGTGGTGCTGGAGAAGACTCTTGAGAGTCCCTTGGACTGCAAGGAGATTGAACCAGTCAATCCCAAAAGAAATTAACCCTGGATTTTCACTGGAAAGACTGATGCTGAAGCTCAATACTTTGGCCACCAGATGAGAAGAGCTGACTCACTGGAAAAGACCTTGATGCTGGGAAAGACTGAAGGCAAGAGAAGGGGGTGGCAGAGGATGAGATGGTTAGATGGCATCACCGACTTGATGGACACGAATTTGAGCAAATTCTGAGAGACAGTGGAGGACAGAGGAGCCTGGTGTGCTGCAGTCCACGGGGTTGGACACGATATTCCACTGTATGGACGGATCACGTATTGTTTGTTTGCCCACCCACCGACAGACTCTGGGCTGACTCCACCTCCTGCTCATCATGGGAAGCTGCTGTGGGCATCCGCTGTGGGCATCCACTGTGGGTATCCACTGTGGGCATCTGCAGTGGGTATCCGCTGTGGGTATCCACTGTGGGCATCTGCTGTGGGCATCCGTGCACAGTTTGTGTGCAGATGTGTGCTCTCTTCTCTCTTGGGCGATACCTCGCAGTAGCATTGCTGGGGCACATAGGAATTCTGGGTTTAACTGAAGAACTGCCAGACTGTTTTCCAAAGCAGCCGCATCGTTTTCCATCCCCGGCAGCCCCGTACGAGCCTCCAGTTTCTCCGCGTCCCTGCCAACACTTGTTATTACCTGTCACTTTGATTAGCACCATCCTGCTGGGACCCCTTTTGGTTTTGATTTGCATTTCCCTGATGACGCATGATGCTGAGCATCTTTTCATCCGCCCGTTGGCCACTTGTGTATCTTCTTTGGAGAAACACTAGTCCTCTGCCCATTTTAAAATTGGGTTATTTGTCTTTTTACTGTTGAGCTGTACTTTTTTTTTTTTAATGTAACGTAGGACTAATGTAATGTAATGCAAGTCCCTGACTAGACACCTGCCTCATCGCCTTGTAAAGTCACCTGCAGGCAAGAGAGGGCCGCCCTCACTGAGCCCCACGGCCTCCAGGACATCCTGAACTCCAGCGGGCCCTCGCCTCCGTCTGCGGACTCCATCCTGCCTCGGCCGTGGCCAGCTCCCTCCTGGACGGCGTCCCTGCCGCCTGGCCCCTCCCCCGGCTCCCCTGCTCAGAGGGCCCCCCTCCTTCCAGACCCTGCCCAGCTGCCCTGTGTCCAGGCACCCGGCTGCAGCCACACGCGCCCCTCCAGCCCTTCTTCCTTGGGCCACAGCCCCCAGCCCCGAGTGTTCAGCAGTCCTGTCCGCTCCCAGAGGGGGCCACATCCAGGGGCCCATGGCTGGGGGACCGCGGAGCCTGATGGAAGAGTTGATCTTCCTGGAGGAGGCCCCCGCTGCCTGTTGCCTCTGGCAGGCCCCGGGAGAGCTTTTAGCTCCGCCAGCAAGAAAATGCCGGGCCAGCATTTATTTTCTCTCTCAGCCAGAACAACCCTGTGTGTGTCACAGCTGAGAAAATTTATAAGAGCAGCTCCACTGACAGAACGCACCCTGCACGCGGCTCCCATGGACCCTGCGCCTCGGGTGGTCTCTGCTGATGAATAGGCGAAGCCCTCTGTGAGTCCAGCCGTATACACCCCTCCCTCCCCACCCCCAGACGCAGCCCGGGCTGCGGGCCGAGTCCCGGTGCTGAGGTCTTCCCGGGCCCTTGGCGAGTGCACCCAGCCTGCTGGCGCAGGAGAGCAGAGAGACCCCTGGGGTGAGCGGTGGGCTTGCTGGTGGGTGGGGGGCCCGGATCCCTGTTGCCCTCACGTTTCCTGTGGCTGCGGGGCTGGAGGTGACTGGGCACAGCCATGGTCCTGGCCACCCTCGATCCTGCCTTTAATTTTTTTTTTGAATTAACTTTACTTGTATTTACTTGTCTAAAACGTCAAAATATTACAGATCTTGGTTGCATTCCTTCCCACTCCTCTCCTTCCCAGAGAGAATCACTCTGGACTCTGATGGCTATGTCTTCTTCTATTTAGAACTCAGACTTCTTCTTTCTGTATGAATATATTTCCATCGTATAATTCTTCCATATTCTCTTCACGTTCTTGTGTAGCGTTTTTACATGATCTCTTTAATCCGCTTGGATTTTTTTTTTTAACAGCGTAAAGTAACAGAACTAGTTTTGTTTTCTTTCTTCTTCACTGTTTCTAGTGAAGGCTCTTGTACTGAAAACCCCCCTTCTTTTAAAATCCATTTCTGCAGGTCCATGGAACCCGTGCTTCCCACAGCTGTTTAGGTTTTCTGTTTCTCATGGAGTCAGTTTTGAAAGGTGTATTTTATCTAGGAATTTGTCAGTTTCATCCAAGCTTTCAAATATATTGGCATAAAGCTTCTGTTTATTGATAAAATGTCCTGTCAGCAATTTAATCACGGTCACATATGTAATTATGTTTTCATTCCTAAGGTTTTTATTAAAAAATTTTTCTTAATTTATTTAACTTTGACCGTGTCAGGTCCCGTGGGATCCTCGCCGGGGGTGCGGGCTTCTCTCTAGTTGGGGCCCCAGAGCACGCGGGCTCAGCGGTTGGGGTGTGTGGGCCCCGAGGCCCCTTGGCACACGGGGTCTCAGCTCTCTGATCAGGGACTGAACCTGCATCCCCTGCACCCCCGCATTAGAAGGCAGACCCTTAACCACTGAACCACCATGGAAGTCTCCCTAATATTTTTAGTTCTCCTGTGTCTTGTTTCCTGGAATTTTCTTTCTTTTTCTATGATCCAATGGATGTTGGCAATTTGATCTCTGGTTCCTCTGCCTTTTTTAAATCCAGCTTGCTCATCTGTAAGTTCTCAGTTCACATACTGTTGAGGCCTGGTTTGAAGAATTTTAAGCATGACGTTGCTAGTGTGTGAGAGGAGTGCAATTGTGCGGTAGTTTGAACATTCTTTGGCATTGCCCTTCTTTCGGATTGGAATGAAAGCTGACCTTTTCCAGTCCTGTGCCCACTGCTGAGTTTTCCAAATTTGCTGGCATATTGAGTGCAGCACTTTCACAGCATCATCTTTTAGGATTTGAAATAGCTCAGCTGGAATTCCATCACCTCCTCTAGCTTTGTTGATAGTGATGGTTCCTAAGGCCCACTTGACTTTGCTGTTCAGGTCTGGCTCTAGGTGAGTGATCACACCATCGTGATTATCTGGGTCATGAAGATCTTTTTTGTACAGTTCTTCTGTGTATTCTTGCCACCTCTTCTTAATCTCTTCTGCTTCTGTCAGGTCCGTACCATTTCTGTCTTTTATTGAGCCCGTCTTTGCATGAACTGTTCCCTTGGTGTCTCTAATTTTCTTGAAGAGATCTCTCGTCTTTCCCAATCTGTTGTTTTCCTCTGTTTCTTTGCCCTGATCGCTGAGGAAGGCTTTCTCATCTCTCCTCGCTGTTCTCTGGACTCTGCATTCAGGTGGGAGTATCTCTCCTTCTCTCCTTTGCTTTTGATCAGTATCTCCACCGCTTTGTCCCCTTGGCCCATTCCCCCCCTGTGAATCGGGGCCCCCCGACTCTCTCTGGTGTTTTTCCCTTTTGTTCTTTCATTTCTGCTACTCTGTTTGGGCCTCGTGATCTTTCGCTAACACTTTAGGCAGATGCACAGTTTACACATTTTCAGCTTTTCTTCTTTTTGAAATGGTCGTTTGATGCTATAAAATCCCTCGTAAATACTGTTGTAGTCTCACTTCTTAAGTCTTGACGTGGTGTTTTTGGTGCCTTTCAGTACTAACACATTCTGACTTCTATTCCGGTGCCTCTTTGCACCATGAGTTGTTTGGGATCGTTTCTCGATTCCCCACATACAGTGTTTCAGCTTCTCTTTTGTCACTGATTGCTGACCTAATTGCTTTGCATTCAGAGAACGTGTTCTTGTTCCTAAAGCTTTTGTATTTGTTGAGACTTGCTTTCATCCCAGTATGTCATCAAATTTTAAAAACACTTCCTTTTATGCTGGAAAAAAATGTGTAGTCTGAAGTTTCAGGGTTCTAGGTCGAACTTTCTGTTGACTTGTGTGTGTTACCTGGGTTATTACAATCTGCCATGTCCCCACCGACGTTCTCATGTGCTGGATCCGTCAGCTACGAGCGAGGAGGGTGAGCCCCTTCTACCGCCCCGGGGCTTCTGTCCCTTCCTCTCGGAGGGCTGTCGGGTTTGTCCTCGTGGACTGGAGCAGCGTACACACTGAGAACTGTCACAGCGTCTTGGTGAAATGGACGTTTCGCTCTGTGTGGAGTCCTTCTAATTCCTTTTTTTTAAAAAAATGTTTATTTTTAATTGGAGGATAATTGCTTTACAATACTGGGCTGGTTGCTGCCGTACATCCACACGAATCGGCCATTGGTACACATGTCCCCTCCCTCCCTCCCACCTCCCACCCCATCCCACCCGCCTAGTTTGTCCTCACAGAGCACTGGGTTTGAGCTCCCTCCGTCAGACCGCAAACTCCCACCGGCTGATCTGGTTTATGCGTGGTACTGTGGATGCGTCCACGCCACCCTCTCAATCCGTCCCGCCCTCTCCTTGCCTCACTGCGTCCACAAGTCTGTTCTCTACGTCTGCGCCTCCACCGCTGCTGTTCAGGTGCTAAGTCACGTCCGACTCCTCGTGGCCCCATGGAGCATAGCCTGCCAGCTTCCCTGAGCTCCACTGTGTGCCGTCTCTATTGGTGCCCTACAGATAGACTCATCGGTACCGTTGTTCTAGATCCCGTACACACGCAGTAACATACAGTGTTTGTTTTCCTCCTTCTGACTCACTTCACCCTGTGTAGTAGGCTCTAGCTTCATCCACCTCATTAGAACTGACTCAGATGGGTTCCTTTTTTTATCTCTCGCTCTCTTTAGTCGCTAAGTCACGTCCAACTCTTGCGACCCCGTGGACTGTAGCCTACCAGGCTCCTCTGTCCTTTTTTGTGGCCGAGTAATATTCCATCGTGGATATGCATCACAGCTTCTTTGTCCAGTCACTTGTTGGTGGACACCTAGGTTGTCTGCAGGTACTGTTTCCTTTCTGTGCTCGTTGCTGTAACATCTATTTGATCTGGTTCTGCTGTAGCCACCGCGGCTGTCTTTGGCTGTCCCGGAGGAGGACACTTGGCCTGGACCCCACCCACTTTCTGAGGGTTTCCTGGGGAACCAGGGTCTGTGTGAGGGCTTCACATCCCTCCCTTCACTGCCTCCTCTCATCCCACAACCAGGCAGGAGGCTCCATTGTTTTCTTGATTCAGAGACGAGGAAGCTGAGGCCCAGAAAGTTCCAGCCCAAGGCCATAGCTGCTACATAAGTGAGGTGGGCAGCTGCTCTTACCCCAGACCCCCAGTCTAACCCCGCTGCACGGGGTGGGCCAAGGATGGGTGTTGGTGGTCTGCTTTCGTTCCTGCCACCTCTCCACCCTCCCCTCCTTCTGTCCATGTCCTGTGGATGCTGATTCTAGGAATCACTCCTTTCAGGCTCCTGTGCCCTCTGGTTTCGGGGCAGACTGACCAGCGGGAGGCCCTGCAGGCCATCAAGATGGGGGTGGTGGGGCTCCTTCCTGCTGTGGGGTACAGGAGACTTCACCCCTCTTTCGAGACCTCTCTCCTGGCAGGCTCCACTCCCTCCAGCCTGGTCCACACCCCTCCCCGCTGGTCACCGCAAGCTCCGCCCACAGCATCTCATCAGCCCTCAGCTCCCCTCCTCCTGCCCGTTTCCTGCTGGGCTCCATCTGCTGCACTTGAGGTCACAGCAGGAGGCTAGAGTGACCCACGGAGGTGTGCAAAGATGTGGCCTCCCCCAGAATTGTGCACATGTAAGTAAAATGCAAGGGTTCCTGCCATGGGACAGTGGGGACGATGGCGGCCAGGCGTGGTCACGTGTGCTCTGCAGGGGCACAGACCTGCAGAGGTGCTTTGGCAAAACCGGCGGAGGAGCCGCTCCCAGCCAGCCTCCCCGACAGCCGCGCGGGTGCAGCCACGCCTTCCAGGAGGCCCCCCGCGCCGGGGGCGGGGCCGCAGCACAGGCGTCGCGGGGACAGGAGGCCCTGCGACCCTCCCTGTAGGGCCGCGCCGTTCGGACCTGATGGACACATGTGTGACACGTGTGACACACGTGTGACGTATGATGAGGAGCTGCAATTCCAGGAGGGCGGTTCCTCGGAGAGCGGGCGGGGACAGCAGGGGGCAGGGCCCCGCGATCTGTCTCTGAAGCTTGATTTCCGTCAAGAAAGACAGGTCTGGAGCATATGGCGAAATGTTAGCATCTGCTAAATCTGGGTGGTGGGTACATGCGTGTTTTTCATGTTAATTCTTGAGGAGCTGCAATATTTCATAATCAGAGCATTTTGCAGAGGCTTTGTAAGGAGAGCAGAGGGACGGGTCCACTGGGTGGGCAGCCTTGTTCCAGCGTCTTTGATCCGTGTGGGATGGGCTGAGGATTCCCAGAGGCTGGGCTCGCACGGCCGGGCGCGTCTCCTCCTCTGTCTCATCCGGGGAGGGTCTCAGTACATCCGGGAGGGCGTCGGCAGAGAAGCGGGGCGGGAGTCAGTCAGGCGTCCTGCCCAGGAGTAACTGGGCACCGGAAGCAGCCTCTTGGCTCTGAGTCTCAGTGTTCTCGTCTGTAAAATGGGGTGACCTGGACAGGCAGGTGAGATATGTCTGCAAAGTTCTCAGCACAGCGCCCGGCAACTCCCCGGCCATCAATGAGGGCTCCAGAAAGGTTGCCGTGAAATCCCCTCGGAAGGCCACGCTACCTGCCTGGAAAGGACGAATGAAACAGGAAGACGCCCAGAAGACTTCTGTGACATGTAAATTAAAGTCTGGGGGGGCACTGTGATCACCTCCTTGTCTAGCAAATCTTGCAAAGTCAGCAGCAGGGGCTAGTGGGAGGGAACACTGGTCCTGTCCTTGTGGGGGTGACCGGTCAGTGTCTGCCAGGGTGCCACACCGGTGCTCAGCTGGCCTGGCAGTCCCACGTCTGCGAGTTGGCCCTGAGGCCACACCCGCAAGCCAGGCGTGCTGCAGTCCTTGGGGTCGCAAAGAGTCGGACACGATGGAGAGACTGAGCAGCAACACCCCACACCTGTGACGGCACAGATACCCTTGTGCACAGGGTCACTCGCTGCCACGTGGTCTGCACGTGCGCACGCTGGAAACAGTCTGTGTGCTCCTGCGTAGGAGTGGGAGCGTGGTTGCACCAACCGTGCACGTGGGTGAGCTCACCTCGAAGCTTAGAGCAGACGCAGGGAGTGAGCTGTGAACCTCTGGGTGGGTGAAAGCAGGTGAAGTGCAAGAGTGCATGTGCACATGTGCGCATGTGTGCGCAGGCTGCTTAGATTGGAGTTGTAATAAGAGAACTAAGGAAACATGTCTGTGTGGATCTACTTATTCTCAGAGAAGGAGGAGGAACACACAGGCAGGATAAATCAGACACTATGCCGGCAGGATGGGGAGGAGGGAGTGGGCCGAGGGTAACCCCCTTCTGAGGACACTTTAGGGGACAGCTTTTTGGAGGGGGACAGTCTTGGCGTTTGAATCCTGCCAATATTTATACACATACCCACAAATTAGGAAGGATGGAAAGCAGACAAACCGATGGGTCTAGCTTGTTTCAGGTGAGTGGCAGAGGCACGCTAAGGCACGAAGAAGCAGCTCAGGTCAGTCTGAGCACAGTGCCCTGACCGCACACGCGGCACTGGGGGCGCGAGTGTTGAAGCTGCGCTGTGTCTCCCAGGACAGAGCCAAGCAGTGTTGTGCGAGGGTGATGCTGCGGGCCTGGGTCGTGTGTCCAGAGTGGAGGCAGCGGGTGAGCCCGCGGGGCTAAACGGAGCATCCGGGGAAGACGTTCCCGTGAGGACCCCCAGTGCTGTCCCTCTGAGGCCAGCAGCCCACAGCGCACACAGATCCTGGTTTTTAGTGTCTTCCTTCCAGGAGGAATCGGGGCTGCTTGGAGAGACGGCCGGTTTCAGGACAAGGAGCAGGGAAGGACAAAATGACCCTCAGGGGTGTTTTCTGCCAGAAAGTAAAGAAGTGCTCAGAGAAAGGGGGGCCTGTCAAGAGGACCTAGGAGTCAGCACACAGGGACTCCCAAGCTCTTTAGCATGAAGATGAGCGATGAAAGTAACAGGATGCGACCAGAGAAGAAGATGAGAACAGCAAGTTCACACGGATGCGAATGCACGAAAGAATGAATGAGGGAGTTAGGGGCTGAACTGTGTCCTCCGAAGTTCATAGGCTGAGGTCCTAACCCCTGGGACCTCAGAATGCAACCTTATTTGGAAATAGGGCCATTGCAGATGTAATTAGTTCAGGTGAAGTCACTAGGGTAAGCCCTGTTTCAGTAGGACTGGTGTTCTTGTTAAAGAGGAGACTTGGGCATAAGATAAACATGTAGGGAGAAGGCCCATCCACTCATCCATCCACACCCCTACCTACGCACCCATTCATCTGCCCACATACCCACCCATCTATCCATCTACCCATCCACCCACCTATACACCCACCCACCCATCATCATCCATCCATCCATCATCCATCCAACCATCCATCCACCCACATACCCACCTATCTACCCATCCATACATCTGCACACCCACCCACCCACCCACCCACCAACGCATTCATCCACCCACTCATCCACCCCACTACCCATCCATCCACCCACCTGTCCTTCCATCATCCATCCATCTGCATATCCGACTGTGCCAATTATACACAAGAATGTGTAGGAAGCAACTCTCTTGTCTTCACAGGGTTTGGAGATGTGTATGTGTATGTATGTGCCTGGGGGTCTACATTGTTAACCAAAATTTCAGAGGTGGAGACATGATTGAAATAAAGAGGGGTTCATTTGGGCTTTTAGGACTGCAGTCTAGGAGACAGATTCCAGAACCAGTTAAACTGTGTTCTACTGGACTACAAAATGGACAGAGCTTATAAAGGTCAAACCACAAGGCCATCGTTACCTGAGTCGTTTCTCAGGAATAAATGCTTCCCTGGTGGCTCAGATGCCAAAGAATCTGCTTGCAATGCAGGAGATCCGGGTTCTATCCCTGGGTTGGGAAGATCCCCTGGAGAAGGAAATGGCAACCCACTCCAGCATGCTTGCCTGGAGAATCCCATGGATGGAGGAGCCTACAGTCCACAGGGTTGCAAAGAGCTGGACACGGCTGAGCGACTGACACTTGACTCAGTGGGAGTACTTGTTGGATGAGGCCGGCTGAGTCCGGAGCGGTTGCATAGTTACCACGGGGACTTCCTGGAGACCTGGCAGGTGTTCTTTTAAAAATGGCCAGTGTCCTGGATTTGCTGTAGTTCACGGCAAGTTCAAGTTCTCAGTGATGCAGGGACGTGTCTGAGGCCAGATCCTCGGTGGCCACCTGACTCCATTTCTTCTGCCTGAACTATGATTACTCCATTATGATTTCAATCTGTCGTCAATATGTACAGGAAAACACAACAGATGCAGGGAATATTGAGGGAGGCAGGCACAGGTGTGGGGGACGCAGGCTGCAGAGGGAGGGGTGAGCTGTGACCCCCAGGTCCCAGCCCTCATCACCCGTGTGGATTAGCTGGGGGCCCAGGGACTTAAGGGGGCTTCCCTCATGGCTCAAGTGTTGAAAATCTGCCTGCAACGCAGGAGACGCGGGTTCAGTCCCTGACTCGAGACAATCCCCTGGAGTAGGATATGGCAACACATTCTAATATTCTCGCCTGGAGAATTCCATGGACAGAGGAGCCTGGCGGGCTACAGTCCAAAGGGTTGCAAAGAGTCAGTCACGACTGAATGACTAAGTATGCACACACAGGGACTTAAACAGCGTAAAATCAGAGCGTCATTAACAGTTGGCGTCTGTAAATCACCGCGTTTCTTTTGTGTGCAACTTGTGGGGCAGGTAGAGTCAGCTCCTGTTCTGTGTTCCTTTAGGCTAAGACGCAAGGTGGCCCCTGAGTTTCTGAGCACGTGGATCCCAGTGGAGGCGTGGGAGGGAGCCTGGAGTTTCAGGTAGAGAAAAGCTGACGACACCCCAGCACCCAGGACCACAACTTTCCTTTTCTCCTTTGTGTTCTGTTATTATCGGCAAAGTCACCTCCCCATGCAGGCGTTTTAGAGTTTCCGCTTCCAGAGGCTCCTGAGACGAACAGTCTTGAGTCCCTAACTAGCTCCTTGTACTGTCTTCCTGATGTGTGACCACCCAGCGAAGGCTTCATTTTTACAGCCTTTGATCCTCCGGCCCGGTTGCCTCCAGAAAGGCGGTTCTCATGGGCTCCCAGCTTCAGGACTAGCCCCGTCCTGGAAAGGACTGGCTCCAGGGACCCCCAAGTGCACGCCTCAGGACAGGATCACGGGGGTCCAGCAGCCTGGCCAGGGGCCTCCTGCCCACTGCCTTTGGGCTGTCCCTTCACCCACGGCCTGGCGGCCTGCCGATGTGAGGTCCCAGGGCAGAGCCTGCCCGGCGGCGGGAAGCAGAGAGAAGGTAGTTAAACGCCAAGACTGAGAACAGCTCTTGTCTGCGGGCGGAAATGACCCAGAGGCTTGTCAAGATTTCAGAAGAACCAGGTCTGACAGGGAGGGGAAGGGGCGGGGCAGGACTGCCACTGGGTCACTGCCCGCAGTGGCAGTGAGATCGTCTGCAGGGTCACCGCCGGCCCGCAGTGAGTTCATCTGCAGGTCCCGCCCCTCCGTGGGGTGGCAAACGTAGATGGAGGACCATTACGCTCAGATGGTTCTTTTCCTGAGCCCAGGTTTGCTTCCCCGTTTCACTGGAGGAAAAACTGCCGCCTGATCTCTGCCCTCCTGTGGGGTGAGGGTGCGTGGAGCTCCCCATGGCCGCTGTGACCTTGCTTAGAGCCCAGCCCTGGTCCCCCCGGGGGAAGTGACGCCTAAGAGACAGAGGAGAGAGCAACAGAGACAGAGTCCCGAAGCCTCCACCCCCGGGCAGGCCTGGACCCTGCCGCCTGCCGGGGCCGAGCTCAGGGACCCGTCCACCCCAAGGATGGTGCAAATGCGCCCCCGGCTCCATGCTCTGCCAGGTGGCCCCACCCCGTCCCTCTGGATCCGTGCTGCCCTCGGCGTGGGGCGGCTGGGTCTCACTCGAGAGTCTGACTGTCTCAGAAACAGAGCTTCCCTTTGCCCTCCCAGATGCGCGGTTGGACCTGAGAACCGAACTGACCGAATGCAGTAACAAGAGAAAAGCAAACGCATGTTCTTTCCCGCATTTTCAGGCAGAGTGAAGATGGACGCAGACGCCCAAAGGCAGGGCCTAGAGAAGGGATTCCAGGGGCCTGACCAAGGAGAGAGTGTTTCTTTCTTACTAATACCAAAAACATGTTGCACTGGGGTAGAGCCAATTATCAATGTTGTGACAGTTTCAGGCGAAGAGCGAAGGGACTCAGCCCGACTACACACGTATCCATTCTCCCCCAGCCTCCGCTCCCATCCAGGCTGCCGCATAACACTGAGTGGACTTCCCTGTGCTACGCAGCACGTTTTTGTTGGTTATCCATTTTAAACATAGCAGCGTGTACATGACCTTCCCAGAGCCCCTAACTGTCCCTTCCCTCCGGCAACCTTGAGTTCATTTTCCAAGGAGTCTTTCTTGAAGGCTTGGGTGTTTCCCAGGAGGGCTCCGAGCATAGCCGGCGGTCCCTGGGTGAGGCCCGCGGTCTCCCTGCGGGTACCTGGGGTTAGGAGAGCCTGGGGAGGGGGGCTCCACGAGGAAGCTCTGAGCTCTGGGTCCAGGCTCTTCCCTGCCACTGCCGGGATCGCCCACATTTCACAGCCATCGCTGGGTGAACGTGGAAGGTGGGGGATGTAGGCGCAATGGGAGAAGCCCCTGGGGCCTTGCTAACCAGCCCTTCCTCAGGGACGTCGGGCGCGGCCTGTGGTCTGCGGGTCCTCCTGCTGGGCTTCTGTCTTCATTCCAGTTTTCTGCTGTAGTCAGTGAACCCGTGCAGAACGTGGAGTCTTTGGTGAGGTTGTATATACGTTTCTCCAGGGCGGATACTTGGGAGCGGAATTGCTAGGTCACATGGTAACCCTGCGTTTAACTTAACAAGAAACTGCCAATTCTCTCCCCACGTGCCTGCACCCATTACACACACGGGCCGCCCATGGAGGAATCGGCGAGGACGGCCTTTAACTGCGGATGTTCTGGTGGGGGAGCCCCAGCATCTCCCAGCCTGGGCCCCCCAGCAGCTGGGCTGAGGCATTCCTGCTAAGCTGTGTGTGTGCCAGTGTGCCCGGCCCCAGGTATGACAGGTGGGCGGCCACCTGCTGTCCTGTGCCGTCTGTCTGCCTGGTTTCAGTCCAGGGGCACTGCCTGCTTCCCTCTCACCAGGGGCCCCTTCACACCGCCCCAGCTGTGGTGCAGGGCCGGTGGGGAGGTAGCTGGCTTGCGGGGCACATCCTGGGACCTAGGAGCAGTGCCTCCATCTGAGCCCTGCCTGCGTGCTGTCCAGACGGTTCTGGCCCCAAAAGCCCCTGGGAAACAAAAGTGAGAGTCCCTGCCCGGCTGGACGATTGTCAGGAAGCCTCATCACCTGGACAGGAGGCAGATCCCTCCACTTTCCTGTCGTTGTTCAGTCACTAAGTCGTGTCCGACTCTGTGATCCCATGAATTATAGCACTCCAGGCTCCCTGTCCTCCCCAGGCTCCCCAGTCCTCTCTGGGCTCCCCTGTCCTCCCCAGGCTCCCCCGTCCTCCCCGGGGTCCCCCATCCTCCCCGTCCTCCCCGGGCTCCCCGTCCTCTCCATGATCCCCCGTCCTCCCCGGGCTCCCCCGTCCTCCCTGTCCTCCCCGGGCTCCCCGTCCTCTCCGGGCTCCCCCGTCCTCCCCGGGCTCCCCGTCCTCTCCAGGCTCCCCCGTCCTCCCCGGGCTCCCCATCCTCTCCAGGCTCCCCCGTGCTCCCTGGGCTCCCCCGTCCTCCCCGGGCTTCCCGTCCTCTCCATGCTCCCCTGTCCTCCCCGGGCTCCCCGGTTCCAGACAGACTTCAATTTGAAAGTGAAAGTCATCAGTCGTGGCTGACTCTTTGTGACCCCGGGGACTACACAGTCCATGGAATTCTCCAGGCCAGAATACTGGAGTGGGTAGACGTTCCCTTCTCCAGCGGATCTTCCCAACCCAGGGATCGAACTCAGATTCCCTGCATTGCAGATGGATTCTTTACCAGCTGAGCCACCAGGGAAGACCAAGAAGACTGGAGTGGGTAGGCTATCCCTTCTCCAGGGGATCTTCCCGACCCAGGAATCGAACTGGGGTCTCCTGCATTGCAGGTGGATACTTTACCAGCTGAGCTACTTTGAGTCCCTCTTCTTTAAAATGGAACACTGGGAGTTCCCCAGTGGGCCAGTGGTTAAGACTCTGCACTTGCTTTGCAAGGAGTGTGGGTTCAGTCCCCGGTTGGGGAGCTGAGATCCTTCAGGTTGCACAGTGTGGCCAAAACAGAACGGAGCAAATGTGAATGCCTTGCAAGAGCTGCTGCGCTGCTGACCTTGAGGGACTGGAATGCAGATGAAGCTGTTGTTCTTGGGCACAGCTCACGGTCATGGTCAGCCAGCCCCACCCAGGTGGCCCGTGAGCTGCCGGTAAGCGCGGTCATGAGCTGGGGAACCAGGAGCAGTCTGGCAGGGCCACTTTGTCCGCTGAAGCTAATAATAAAATGTTTGAGCTTAGAATTTATGGGTTTTCAAAAATGATTTTTTCACTTCGTCTTATCGGTCTTGGTCCATGTGGATTCGGAGAAACTACAACTAGTCTTAGCTGCAGAAAAGTCGGGAAGCACAGGTTTAATGATAAAGAGCCAGACGTTCTGGATGATAAAAAGCGCATTCTCTCTCAAAGAAGCAAATTGGCCAGATAATCATGAGGGTGTGATCACTCACCTAGAGCCAGACATCCTGGAATGTGAAGTCCAGTGGGCCTTAGAAAGCATCACTACGAACAAAGCTAGTGGAGGTGATGGAATTCCTGTTGAGCTATTTCAAATCCTGAAAGATGATGCTGTGAAAGTGCTGCACTCGATATGCCAGCAAACTTGGAAAACTCAGCAGTGGCCACAGGACTGGAAAAGGTCAGTTTTCATTCTAATCCCAAAGAAAGGCAATGCCAAAGAATGCTCAAACTACCGCACAATTGCATTCATCTTGCATGCTAGTAAAGTAATGCTCAAAATTCTCCAAGCTAGGCTTCAGCAATATGTGAACCGTGAACTTTCAGATGTTCAAGCTGGTTTTAGAAAAGGCAGAGGAGCCAGAGATCAAATTGCCAACATCCGATGGATCATAGAAAAAGCAAGAGAGTTCCAGAAGAACATGTACTTCTGCTTTATTGACTATGCCAAAGCCTTTGACTGTGTGGATCACAATAACTGTGGAAAATTCTGAAAGAGATGGGAATACCAGACCACCTGACCTGCCTCTTGAGAAATCTGTATGCAGGTCAGGAAGCAACAGTTAGAACTGGACATGGAACAACAGACTGGTTCCATATAGGAAAAGGAGTATGTCAAGGCTGTATATTGTCACCCTGCTTATTTAACTTATATGGAGAGTACATTATGAGAAATGCTGGTCTGGATGAAGCACAAGCTGGAATCAAGATTGCCGGGAGAAATATCAATAACCTCAGATATGCAGATGACACCAACCTTATGGCAGAAAGTGAAGAAGAACCATAGAGCCTCTTGATGAAAGTGAAAGAGGAGAGTGAAAAAGTTGGCTTAAAGCTCAACATTCAGAAAACTAAGACCATGGTATCCGGTCCCATTGCTTCATGGGAAATAGATGGGGAAACAGTGGAAACAGACTTTATTTTTTGGGCTCCAAAATCATTGCAGATGGTGACTACAGCCATGAAATGAAAAGACGCTTACTTCTTGGAAGAAAAGTTATGACCAACCAGACAGCATATTAAAAAGCAGAGACATTACTTTGCCAACAAAGGTACATCTAGTCAAGGCTATGGTTTTTCCAGTGGTCATGTATGGATGTGAGAGTTGGACTATAAAGAAAGCAGAGCACCAAAGAATGGATGCTTTTGAACTGTGGTGTTGGAGAAGACTCTTGAGAGTCCCTTGGACTGCAAGGAGATCCAACCAGTCCATCCTAAAGGAGATCAGTCCTGGGTGTTCACTGGAAGGACTGATGTTGAAGCTGAAACTCCAATACTCTGGCCACCTCATGCAAAGAACTGACTCATTTGAAAAGACCCTGATGCTGGGAAAGATTGAAGGTAGGAGGAGAAGGGGAAGACAGAGGATGAGATGGTTGGATGGCATCACCGACTCAATGGACATGAGCTTGAGTAAACTCTGGGAGTTGGTGACGGACAGGGAGGCCTGGCGTGCTGCAGTCCACGGAGTCACAAAGAGTCGGACACGACTGAGTGACTGAACTGAACTGAACTGAACCTGAGTGTCATAGGAAGGTAGCTGCTGCTCAGATGTGCTGGCCTTGGGGACGAGCACGTCCTTAGAGCTGAGAGCACTGAAGAAGTGGCTGTCCTTTGACCCGATTGTCCAAGACGAGATGAGAGATGTGACCACAGAAATCCATGGGGCAACGCCTGAGACAGTCAGCCCAAAAGCACCGTCCTTGCCCCGGAGTGAGGACCGGGTGGAGGAGAGGACTCCCGAGGAGAAGAGATGCCTTCCTCCACCTGTGCATTCCCGACAATGGTGAGGGGCGTGGCGGGGGTCCAGGCGATGGCCTGCATGTATGAGAACGCTGTGCAGATGGCCAGTGCTGAGCCAGTGTAGGGACAGTTGGAAAGGCCCGCACACAGGCACGGCTGGTCAGTCCTCCCGATGGTGGGACTCTGGGCGTTGATGCTTCTGGGGGTTTTCCAGTATGTTCCCATGGCGTTCTGAGATGAGTATCCGTCAGGGCAATGCTGACTGAAGCTGCCCATCCTGGCCAGGCAGCAGAGTGACCACTTGCATGAGTTATGTTACAACAGGGGGCCCTGGGAGGGAATAAGGGACCAACAATCTACCACCAGCTGGAAGAGTTCGAGAAAGGTCCAAAGGAGACAGGGGGTGCGAGTTCACACGTCCTCCCAGAATCTGTCTCTGCCAAGTGATGCCCACGCCCCCAGGAGGGAGCCTGAGACAGCCGGGAAAGCAACCCCGTCACCAGAAAGCCCGAGCCTCCGAGCCCTGATGCAGAGTCGTCCCCCCGGGCCCCTCTCCCCGCTGCTCTCCACCCGGCGCCCCTTCCCAGTCAGTCTCTTGCTATGTCATCATGTGTTCTTTCCAGGACAGCTCATTTCTGAGAGTTAGACAAGAGCCCCCTCTCGGGCCCTGGAAGGGGGCCCCCTTCCCGCAGCGTGTCTATGACATAACGATGTTTGATTTGGAAATAAATGCCCCTTTGAAAGTCTGCATTTGCCTGGAAACAAGGGGTGTGCAGCTGGAAGAGCCTTGCAAGGCGCTGGCCCTCCCTCCAGGACCCTCCAGGGGCGGGCTCTCAGCTCCCCGCCCGGCCCGCCTCCCACAGACCCCAGGACCCCTTTCCGCGTTGCCCTGTGCCTGTGTGTCAGGCTGTCTCCTGACCTTCCTTCTGGGCAGCGCACCCAGCCTCTGGCTCCACTGGGTCCCCCATGGGCCTCCAGCCTCCAGCTCGCTGGCCTTCCTTGGCTGAGGCCAGTACCCCAACCCTGCCTCCCTCAGAGGCCGTCTGAAGACCTGGCCTTGCATCCACCTCGGTCTCGGCTCCCTCCCAGCCCTTGGGGATGGTTCTCACTCCTGAGCACCTTCTTGGGGACCTTGGGCTCTGGTTGGGAAGAGCTGGACCCCAAACTCCCGCCTGCTCGGGGGGCCTGGAGGACAGCCCTGCCCAGCCCTCAGCCATGTTGCCCCCGTCACCTGCTCAGGCCAAGCTGCACACCACTCAGGTCCTTGCTCAGGGCCGTCTGCCTCTCCACCTGCTCCTTCTCCCCATGGCTGAGCCATTCTGCACAACTTGGCTTGGATGCCGCCGCCTCTAGGAAGCCTCCCTGGCATCTTCCCTCCTGCCCTGGACCTGGTGAGGTCTCTTCCGAGCTCACACAGCCTACACCTCCCCGACTGCAGGGCTTGGTCCCCGCTGTTTCTGAGCAAATAATAGCTCACGTGTGTGTGTGCAGATGTGTACCTACATGAACTGAATAGATGAGTATTTCTGTTTTGAATGTGTCCACGCACGTCTGTGATGGACATGCGGCGACTCACTGTGACTCCCCCTGCCCGGGTGTTCTGCTGGGCGAGTGGGTGTCTGTGTGACTCCTTCTCTCTCGAGGCCGCAGGGGGCTAGGGGCTGAGAGCACCCCACACCCCGTCTCGGCCGGAGGCTCTGGAGGCGCTGGACTCGTGGGAAGCGGCAGCTGAAGAAGGGCCAGTCTCCCCTCCCCGCTCGCTGTCCAGACGCAAACACCTGATGTTGCCTTTTGGCAACAACACGGTCAGAGCCGGGCTCGGTGCACTGGGGCCGTAAACCAATCCTAGATGGTTTGTTTTAAAACATTCCCTCCGCCTCCGTGGGCCGGGCGCACGCGTCCAGGGAGCGCAGGAGGCCAACGCTGGGGCTTCGTTGTGTTCCCCTTGTCTCTTCGCTTCTAAAACTCACCCGAATGGGCCAGATGCTGTTTCCATGGCAACCTCCTCTCCTCCGGCTGCCGACTCCGGAAAAGCCAGTTTTCAGCTTAATCTTTCTGGAAGTCTCCGTGCACCAGGGGGCTGTTTAGCAGGAAATGTGGGCCGTTCGGCAGCGCGGCCTGCCTGGGCCTGCCCACTGCTGCCCGCACGCCAGGTTTTCAGAAAGTTATTATAGCTGCTGTGGCTCTTCTGATTTCTGGAGTGAGCAGCTACCCCCTGGGGTGATGCTGAGCCCTGGGGACGTGTGAGGGAGGCCGGGCAGCACCTGGGACCCTGGCCAGAGCTGGCTGCTGGCACTGTGGCCCCTCAGGGGTCCCACAGAGCCTCCCGTGGCGGGGGAGATGGGCTCGTCGCAGCCGGACTTAGCATGGGACTTTCCAGGAGCCATGGGGCCTGGCAGCTTCCTCGAGGGCCTCCCCGGGGGACCTGGGGCCATGGCTTTGGCCTTGGAGGAATCCTAGGGTAACTTGTGGGATGTCGTCCAAAGCGGCGCTGTCCATGACAGCCTCACGCATCTCCTCGCAGCCAAATGAAGCGGAATTCACTGCATTTGGAAATTCGGCTCCTCGTCACGCAGCAGTATTTTAAGGCTCGATAGCCACGGGAGGCCACCGTGTCGAATGGTGGAGATCTGGACCATTTCCAGCAGGGCAGGGGGTCCTGCTGAGGGCGTCCGTCCTAGGGGTTAAGTCTAGAAAGTTCTGTAAGATGGTTCAGTCACGCGTCAATAGACTCACGAGAAGACCAAGTCCGGGAGGCTGCAATTAGAGACCAAGGGCTCTTGGGGCGGGTCTGGCCCCATCTTGCCTTCACGGTGCGACTTCAGGTGAGTCTCTGGGCCTCTCTGGGTCTTGGCTCCCTTGTCTGTAAAGTCAACGTGTTGACTGCCTTGGCCTGAGCGTCGCTGTCAGGGTCATGCTGGGTGGGCCTGGCCTTGTCCTGGCCCTCCTGTGTCCAGGCTCCCTAGGCATCAGCCCACATGCGGGGAACCAGGGAAAGGGCCGCTTGAGCCAGGCTGGACAGTGGCCTTGTTGATGACGTCCTACGCGCTAGCCCCTCAAGGCCACTTGGGCTGTATGAGGCCCCGTCTCCCAGAGGGCTCCAGGCTTTTGGCTCATTTCCAGTGAATCTTGGGTTGTCGATGAAGATGCTTTATGAGGCTGGTAACTAGCTCTTCATACGCTAATTGGGGTGGGACAGTGACCTCTGCTGACCCTGAAGCCTGGGTCAGCGGCAGCAGGCCCTGCTGTGCTTGGCCACTGCTCCAGAGGGCTGCGATTCTAGAAAAATCGGTGTCCTAAGCTGCTGCGTGAATCTGATTTTGCAGAAGAGAAGCGTGAGGGGGAGGAGGGGGAGGGAGCAGCCACCCTGAGACACACTTTCAGCTGACAGGGTGCAGCCAAGGGGTGGGGGCGCAGGATGGACGTGGGGAGCAGACAGCTCCCAAGATCTGCAAAAGTCCAGGATCTGGAGCCGTCAGACCTCATGCTTTCTGTTCATCTGGGCAGTGAGCCGCGTAGCTGGTTTATGCACCTGCGGGCGTGAAGCCCTCCCTGTGCAGCACCCCAGCCCCGTTCTAGATGACCTCTCTGCAGACGCCCAAGTCTCTGCTGAAATTCCACTGCTACCAAGAGCTCCTCCCCGAAGGTTAAACCCCTGGATTCCTTGCCCCGGGCTCACAGAAGGTGGAAGACGTTTCAAGACGTCAAGAAACTGTTTGATCACAAGACAAATAGTCGTCGCACATATTCTAGCCACCTGTGGCCCCTTCCCTGGGTAGTTTCCTCGTGGATGTAAATTCCTGCCTTGGAGTTCACTTGGGGACATCCTGGAGCATCTGCTGCTGCGGGGCTGAGCCTGGAGTGGGCAGGACAGCCAGGCCCTCCTTCACAGGCTGGGGATGCAGAAGGCAGGCTTCCACCCCTTGCCCAGCCTGGCTGGGAGGCTGCAGTGTCCTCGCCTCTCACCAAATGCGACCCCCATGGAACAAATGCCCCGGGGGCCCCTCCTAGAGAGCACCCCGAGAGCCCTCCTGAATGCAACTTGCTCTTCTGCCTGGGCATTGGGACCCTTCCTTTCCCTGGTCGTCCTTTCATCAGGTTGCCCGTGTCAGAGGGTGCGGGCCCTGGCCCCGAACAGAGCAGAGATGCACGAGGGAGAAGACAGACACACCCCCTCTGGCTTCACCGTGAGCCGCGCACGGGCCGGAGGGGGCATCTTTGCTGCTGTCCCCACGGTGCAGACGAGGAGACAAAAATCAAAGGAAGGAATCGTCGGCCAAGATCAGGCCCAGGGCTCCCGGTCCCATCTCTTCACAGAGCCAGCCCGCTCCCAGGGAAGGGATGGTGTCTGCAGGTGGGAATGTGGGGGTGCGGGCAGAGTGGAGGGACAGCCCCCAGCAGAGGAGGACAAAGGAGCTCCCCACCGAGGGTGGCCGGAGCCAGGCCGCCTTGACATAGCAGGCGAGGGAAGCCACCGGCTGGCCCAAACGCACGCCCGCTAGTGTAGGGCATTCAACAATATGGGGCGTGTCTTCTCGGGAAGCCTGGTGCTTCTGCACGTGTTGCCAAGGACCAGCCTCTCAGACGTTCGGGTGTGGATCACCCGCCTGCTGACCGCCCTAGCGGCTCCATCCCCGATCCTTCCCCCAGGCCGTCTGTGCCCAGATGTGGACAGCCCCGTCATCACGCCTCCAGAGCCCGCCCCAGCCCCTGCCCCTGGCAGGGTTCCTGGGAGCCTGTGTTCCCCACTCCACTCTTTGGGTGGGGACCCATGCCCCCCTACCTCCGGGTCCCGGTGTCCAGCACTGCGCTTGGCACTGAGAAGATTTCATTCACTCGCTCGCTGATTTGGGCACCACTCTGAGCCGCGCACGTCTGTGAAATGGACAATTGCACGAATGAGTGAATGCCTGAGAAACAAAGTTGGGCTTGGTTTTCCCTGCTGCCCCGCCTCTCTGGACAAGTCTGGGCCCCAGTTGCCCTTCAGTGATACGAGGAGTTTGGACCAACGGGTCTATGTTCTGAGACTGAGACCAAAACACAAAAGAAAAAGCGATATCAGGGTGCCCTGGCTGGTGTCAGACTGCACGTGGGCAGGTCTCCGTGTACCTCGGTCCCCTACCCTCCATCGCAAAGTTGGGCCCATCACGGCCCCTCCTCTCAGGCCTGAGAGGACCGGCAGGGTGGCTGGCAGGACTGGCGTGGCCATCCGCCCTGTCGCTGGACCTCGGGGCTTTTGTCAGGAGCGACCCGAGGTTCAGGCGGCTCCCAGCTAGGTGCTTCCGTCAGGCAGACCTGCAGACGTCCTTCCCGGCACCCACGACTGCCCCGGTCCCAGGCCCGCCCTTCCCCAGAGCTCTCTGCTCCCTGGCACCTCTTTAAATATTTACACCTGCATGAGGCAACGCTGGGCTCTGATGGCCTGGTCTGGCGCTCAGTCCATGGTGCAGGCTTTCAAAGCTTCATTTTAATATTTTGTTGGAAGAAAATTGACCCAGAGAGCAAGCTGAAGCTTTTAAAGCATTAAAATGGCAAGAGGAACTTGGACAGGCCTCGCGTGAATTTCACTTAAGGGGAAGAGATGCTGATTTTCGGAGCCTTCTGACCTGGGCGTGGTCCCCCAGCCCCGCGAGGGGGTGGAGCTGAGGGCACCAGGGGTGGGCTCCTTTGCGGGCAAGTGCAGGACAGCCTGCGCCCTCAGGGCTGGACGGTCTCGGCCAAATGAATCTCTGAACTGGGGGGAGAGAGAGCCGGGGTCTGCACCCGGCTGCTGAGGCATCGTGACCAGGGCTTTGTCCTGGTTCTCAGTGGGGTCTGGGCAGGGACAGCGAGGGCGGGGTGTTCGGGAGATGAGGCGCTTCCTACAGGAGCGAGCTTGGCTCTGAGAAGGCTCCAGCCGACTCTGTCTTCTCAGGGGATGCCCGGTGGGGAGGTGGACCGCTGCCCGCTCAGGGTCAGGACCAAGACCACACCCCACTCCGCTGTTCACTGGGACCCGCCCAAGGACAGATGACGCCATCCTCCCCCGAGCTGGGTTCCCATATCTGGATGCTGGGGGGGTCGATGCCCACCCTGCTGACTCTCTGCAGCATGATGGGACACGGATCAGTTAAGGCTAAAGGTCAGGCAGGCCGGGGTCAGTTTCCTCTCACCAGCCCTGGGACCCCAAGCCTGCTCATTTCACGGTCACGTGGCAACGGAGACCCGATGGGACAACGTGTGTGGGACAGCCCGGGGCCAACACGAGGAAAGCAGCAGGAATTAGGATGAGCAGGCACCCAGGAAACAGCGCTGCCGACCGTGGGGCGTCCCACCGCCTGCGGCCCAGCCAGCCTTGAGCCACAGCAAGGAGCCGTGCCGCTCACAGCCGCCAGCCAACGCCCATCACCAGCAAGGACACACCTGCTGATCTGGGATTGTTTAAGTAGGTTCTGGGTCAAGGTGGACCTCTGCTTAGCAAATAATTTTTCAAGACATTGCAAAGTCTGTGTGAGCACAAGTTTACCGAGATAATAGCAAAGACAGCTTAGAAAGCAGAACAGCCTGAGATGCACTTAAGAATATATCAGGTATTAACTGCAACTGCAGGTATCATATAACATCACTCACATGTGGAATCTAAAGTAGGACCCAAGTGAACTTATCTACAGAACAAACAGACTCGTGGACACAGAGGAGAGACTTGAGGTTGCCCAGGGGGAGGGCTTGGGGGAAGTATGGGTTGGGAGGTTGAGGTCAGCAGATGCGAACTATCATCTATAGGATGGACAAAAACAAGGTCCTACTGAAATGGCAACCCGCTCCAATACCCTTGCCTGGAAAATCCCGTGGACAGAGGAGCCTGGTAGGCTACAGTCCATGGGGTTGCACAGAGTCGGACAAGACTGAGCGACTTCACTTTCTTTCTTTCACTGTATAGCACCGGGCACTATATTCAATGTCCTGTGATGAACCATGATGGAAAAGAACATGAAAAAGAATACATGTGTATATGTATAACCGAGTCACTTTTCTGTGCAGCAGAAATTGCTGTTGTTCAGTCGCTCAGCTGTGTCCGACTTTTGCGACCCCATCGACTGCAGCACACCAGGCCTCCCTGTCCCTCACTATCTCCCGGAGTTTGCCCAAGTTCATGTCCATACCTCAATTTAAAAAAGGATGGAGTTTGGAAAATGACCCAAAAAGATGTCCACTGAACCATAAATCACTTGCGTGCTAATTTCAATAGAGTTCTGATCTGCTCATTAAGGAAGTTCTAGAAGTGCATGGAATCCTCTGCGACCCGTAAGATTGCCCCTCAGACGACATGAGGCTAGCCCAGTTTCAGAAACCAGATGTCCTTGCTGTTCAGTGGAGCAGAGTTTCTGTAATCGTCCTTCCTCCTGAGTCTGGACACTGCAGAGTGCCCCCCTGGCCCCTTCGTCCTGAGCCAGAGGTCCTGATCAGCTGGCACTCCAGGGCCCACGTGCAGGAGCGGCCCGGCCAGGGAGCCGCCAGCCCTGCGGGTGTGCTTCCCTGCCCAAGTTCTGTGTTAGCTAAGCCTCTGCTTCTGCCTGTTATTAGTGAGATGGCGGGTTGAGCCTGTAAGTGGATTGTACAGCTAACTAATGTGTCTGTAGCTCGGAATTATTTATTGCCCGTGATTGCTCTGCCTGGGTTTTCAATACATAATTCATATGTGGAAGATTTTTTCCTTCTGCGCTCAGATCCAGGAGGAACAAGCGAGCCTGGAGTGCAGGCTGTGTGCTGATGCTGCAGGAAGTGGGGATGGGCACAGCCTGGGTGGTGGCGCCTCCCGGGGAGCCAAGCGCTCAGGGCCCCGCGCTCGGTCCCTTAGAAGATGAACTCGGGGGCCCACAGGTGTTCCTGCTGTCCTCGTCCTCTTAAAACTTAAGGCTGCTTCCAGCCTGGATCCTAAAGGAGACAAACCCTGACTATTCCCAGGAAGGACTGATGCTGAAGCTGAAGCTCCACTTCATGTGAAGACCCGATTCATTGGAAAAGATCCTGATGCTGGGAAATATTGAAGGCGGGAGGAGAAGGGGACGGCAGAGGATGAGATGGTTGGATGGCATCACAGACTCAATGGACATGAGTTTGAGTAAACTCCAGGAGCTGGTGATGGACAGGGAAGCCTGGGGTGCTGCAGTCCACGGGGTTGTAAGGAGTTGGACACGACTGAGTGACTGAACAGTTCCAGGCTGGCCCCTGCATGAGCATACAAACCAGACCTGGCCAGTGTTGTGGTTCTCAGCAGAGGTTGGAAAGTACAGACCTAGGGCAGGAGAAACCGGGGTCAGACTTAGGAGGCCCCGCCAGCTCTCGGGGAGAGGTTGGGGCAGGACCCGTGGCCTCTGTGCGTCGGGCCCGCCCTGGCCCTGGGGCTCTGCCTGAGGCCGCTTTGTGGCAGAAGGACTGGCCGTGTGCATCCCCGCAGGTCTGGCGATCTGCGGCTGTGAAGTGCTCATGTTGGGAGAAAATGCCTGAAGAGCAAATAGGATAAGAAAGGAGGCTTTGAACAAAATTGCTACCTGTGATCAAACAGAATCAGCGTGGGGGTTTTTTCTGAGTGGGCGGTGGGAGGCTTTCCCGCCGTGATGAAAGCGCTGGGGCCCGTGGCCACCTCAGGTATGGGCTTAGACATCGCTCTGTCCTTCACGTTCATGCCTCAGAAATTCCAGCCTCAGGTGGACTGTGGCTGCCACAATAGCTCAGCGAGGATGTGAGCAGTAATATTAGGGATGAAAAGCAGGCAATTCGAGGCTGTAGGACAGGGGTGAGCGGGAAGCAGAGTGCACGGAATACTAAAGCACCTGGAAGCTCAGGGCCAGACGCAGGCGCGTGGGGGGGCGGGCTGCCTCAGATCCCATCAAGACGTCTTAATCCCGCTCGCTTCTCTCCTGGAGGCTGCACGAGCCGGTGGGTGGCAGGCTGTCAGGGAACAGGGGCTTTCAGTGAAGCTGCTGTGTGCATGGATGTGTGTGCCCTGCATGTGTGCACGTGGGCCTGTGTGCATGCATGTTGTGTGTTCATATGGGCCTGTGTGTGTGTCGTACGCACGTGGGCCTGTGTGCGTGTGTGCAATGTGTTCATATGGGCCTGTGTGTGGTGTATTTGCATGTGTATACCTGTGCGCACGTGTATGTGGGAGCCTTGTGTGTGGTGTCTCGTGGCGGACAGGGTGGTGGCTAACACAACAGAGGACGTCCATGAATTTCCGGGACATGTCTTAGGGCTCAGTCCCACGGGAACCCCGAGAGGGCGCCTCCAGACGGTCAGCCTGGGCTGGCGGGCTCCCTTCCATTCTCCATGGACCTCAGTCTCCACACAGGAGATGCGTGCAGGACGGGAATCCCAGCAGAGCTGTAGAGACTGTCTAGGCCAGTGGTTCCCGCCTCCGGGATCTAATGCCTGATGGTCTGAGGTGGAGCTGGTGTGATAATAACAGACAAATAATAAGAAAATGCACGCTACATGTCATGGGCTTGAATCATCCTCAAACCATCCCCCAACCCTGGTCTGTGGAAAAACGGTTTTCCACAAAATTGGTCTCCGGGGCCTGAAAGGCTGGGACTGTTGGTCTAGACCCTGCAACAGGGCTGCCCGTTGGTGGTGCTGAGCCTTGGCAGGAGCCCTCTGGGCATCACGGGCCCTTCGCTTCTGAGCCCTGTATGCGTGATGTTTGGGGTCGGATAACTCTGTCGTCGGGGCTGCCCGGGGCCTTGCGGGGTGTCTAGAGCATCCTTGCCCCCCACGAGGTGTCAGGAACGCCGTCCCCCAGACATAGGACCCAACCGCTCCGACGCTGCCAAGGGTCCTCTGGGGCTAGAGTCCTCCCTGGCTGTAACCCCGGGCCTGGACATTCATTCCGTGCAGCCTCGGGCCACAGCCCCGGGCCCCCCTCGGGTCTGTCTTAACTGGCTGGGGACACGCTGATGACGGAGGGCCCGGCTCTGTGCCTCCTTTGAGGTTGTGGGTGACCTGCGGGCCTGTGAGGCTGCTGGGGCTCTGGACAGTATGGGGGACAGGTTACCCCCCCCACCCAGAGGCCACTTTTTGTCCCAGTCCTACCTGTCCTTCCTGATCGCTCAGTGGGTAAAGAATCTGCCTGCCAATGAAGGAGACATAGGAGACAAGGGTTCGATCCTTGGGCCGGGAAGATCCCCTGGAGAAGGAAATGGCAAGCCAGTCCAGTGTTCTTGCCTGGAGAATCCCATGGACAGAGGAGCCAATGGGCTACAGTCCCGGGGGTCACAAAGGGTCAGACACGACTGAGTGACAGAGGTCCCCCTTCCTTGGAGGCAGCCCGGCTCACCTTGCCCTCTGACCCAGTCCCTGGGGTCCCTCGTCCTTCCTCTGAACCTCCGCTGCTCTCCGCCTGGTTCCCCGGCTCCCCTGGGGAGGCTGCCCTTTGGGGCTGGGGACCGTGTGACCACCAGGATTTCTCTCCAGCCGCCCACCTGCTCTGATGGGACCCTAAGTCCTCTTGTCAGGCTCCCTCAGTCCTTTCCCGGAGTCTCAGGGTCCCTGCTGAGCCCCGGGTGAGTCCTCCTGGGCACTGCCCCTGTTCTGGCTTCCTCCTCCAGGCAGTCTGCCTAGCCCACAAGGCCTGTCTCGCTGTCCAGATCTGCGCCCCCTGTCTCATGGCTGACACAGCCAACCGTCTCCAGATGGAGCAGGGGCTTCTTTCCCCTGCAGGGCAGCCGGGGACCCACCGGCCAGGTCCCCCATTGGACAATGTGCCCCGCCTCTAGGAACATTCCGAGGGTCGGGGGAGGTGTGCCGGCTGCCCGCAGCCCGCGTGGGACAGGGGGACAGGTCCACATCTGGACACTGAGGCCCCAGGTGGAGCTGGCTCAGGGCTGGATGCTGCAGTGGAGACAGTCTTAACAAGCCTGTCCTGGCCCGGCTGACTCAAAGAGAAGAGAAGACGACAATCCCCCAGCACAACCATGGCTGGTAGAGGGTTAGGAGAGCAAGCATCTGCGTCCGTCCAGGCTGGCGGTTCCTCGGGAATCCTTGCACCTCTGGTTGTGTGGTCAAGATTCCCCGGCCTGCTTCCACTGGGCCAGAGAGAGTCTGGCTCCCCTGGGTCACCCAAGAACCCCCCAACCCCTCAACCCGCCAGCCCCAGGGATCTCAGAGCAGGCTGCCCCATGGCCGCAACCTCCAGGCGGCAGGTTCAGGAGCCCCTGCACTCCGTGGGCAGCCCCGACCTCCCTGGCTTCGGGAGAGGCTGGGCCATGGCCAGGCCAAATACTCACCAAGAAACACAGGCCCTGAGCGCCCACCGTGCCCCTGGAGCGCAGGGGTGTGGTGCCAGGATGCGGCAGTTAATTTAATGATTAAAAACAAACACTGCTCATTCGAAAAGACTCAGTCCTTCCCGGCTGCCGCATCTCGTCTGAGGCTGCAGTGCTGTCAGGGCCCCGAGCAGGCCGTGCCAGGGGTTCCAGCTGGAAAACCACCTCTGGGGAAATCTCTATTTCTGAGGTGCAGCAGTTGGGCTCCTCAGGGAACAGGAGCGGACGGGAAGCTTCTGTTTCCACGACATCATCCGAGGATGCTGGACCTCGGTCTGTGCTGATGGGACCCCCAGGGGATCTGAAACAGGACAGGGTCCCCTTCGGCGCCCGGCAGGCGTGGGCTCCAGCTCTGAGACGTCTTCCTTAGGGAAGGCTGGTCTAGGGGATGCGGCCCTACCCACCGGCGAGTCAGGGCGCGAATCCCCGTCTGACCACTCAGCCTGACTCTGTCCGGCTTGGAAATCTCCAAGGGGAACCTGGAGGCATGTGGCTGTGGTCGGGCCACATGCAGAAGAGGCATCCGCGGCGCTTGAAACCCTCTTGGAATTGGCGCGCTGTCACTCGAAGTCACATCCATTTTTCCTGAATTAGACCAGAGTGCCGATCATGCCTGCGTCTCTTCGCACGGGTATCATTGCTGGTGCTCTGAGGGCGCCGCGCCAACTGTGTCTAATTAACCATCATCGTGTCCCGGAGGACCGAGGGGGGCTCACTGTGAAGCAGTGTCTGGGACTTGGGGGGCAGAGGGAGGGAGGGACCAGCCAGTCCTGAAGCCGGGGAAGCGGAGCCCCACCTGCAGGGACCACTGAATCATTCACGGGCTACCGCAACAGGCGGGCACGGCTCCTGGAGCCCAGCGGTCTTGGGCAGCCCTTTTGTCTCCTCTCTGTGCAGCTCTGAACAGCTGACCTCTCTGTTATGAAAGCCGTTTTGCAGAGTTGGGGAACCCACTGCACTCCAGGCATGGGGCCAAGCTGGAGAGCTGGAACGCAGAGGGAAAGGTCAGGGCCTGCGTTCGAGGGTGGCGGAACCCAGCAGGGCAGCGGAACAGGAGCTGGGCCCAGATGGGGTCTGGGTCACCCTCCCCGGAGAGGCTGAGAGTGCAGGGGTGGCTCGTGTGACCTTGGCTGCCGTGTCCGCCAAGTAGCTCCAGAGGCTCCTGTGGCCCCCAGGGGTCAGGGTGGATGGGGAATGGACGGGGCAGTGAGCAGGGCCGCCCAGAGGCATTGCAGAGCCTGCAGCTTTCAAAGTCACGGTTACCTCGGGAGGGAAGCCTCTCCCAGACATGCCTGCCCTGGATGGGAGCAGTCTGGGTTTACGAGGAGCCCCTGCAATCTTCGCCCTCGGACTATTTCCTTCCTGGTCAGAGGGAGCATGTGGATTGCATCCAGTCTGAGGGGTGGATTGCTCCTAGGGTGGTTCATACAAGAAGCATTTCTTACACTGGACTGTGTGCAGGGTGCTGTGCTGGGGGCTCGGCAAGGCGCTGAACTCCTCACACTCTGAAGCTGACCAGAGGCCACGCGCCATGGTTCACAGTGGACAGGGCGCCGGTGCCTGGGTAGAGGGCGGAGTGAGCTTCGGGGAGGAAGAGAGACTGCAATCCGGAGAGGCTTCTTGGAGAAGGTGGCCCGGATGGCGGAAGACATGGGGAGAGGATTAAAGGGGCAGAAGGGCCCTGCAGAAGGAGAGGAGACCCGATCCTCCCCATGAGGTGACGGGAACCCGCAGGGTATGACTGGTTCCTACTCCTACTCACGGCCGGACCCCCGCTCCGCCTGGATGCTGCCTGGCATGGGGCTCTTCCCCAGCCTGTGCTGAAGGCCCAGCCTCACCAGGAAACAAGGCCTGCTCCTCAGCACCCAGGATCTGCTGCCTTCCCCGGCTGGCCCTCCTGTGGATCACGGGAGTGGGAAGTGGGCGTGCTTGTGCACGCGGCTGTGTCTGTGCACACGTGCTTCCTCCTGGTCCTAGCCCACACGTGGATGCTGGGGCCGGGGGCATGTCTGTGCACACGGGCTTCCTGTCCCCGGACGCCTGGGCCGGAGGGGGACGGGAGACGCTCTCTGATGTTGGACGAGTGTCCTCAAGAGGGACAGCTGCCTCTCCCTGCGGGTGAGGAGCTGAAGCCCCAGGGAGACCCCCTCCCCTCAGCCCTCCGTCCAAGTCTGGGTGGGCCCTCACGTCAGAGCCAGCCTGTAATTGATGGGTGAGACCCAGTCATTTAATAATTCAGCATGTTTGTGAGTGTCCGAGAGCCGGAAAGGAAGCAGCTGCTTTCAGAGCCCGGTCCTCCCAGGTTCCCAGGGGACGTGATGGGCTGCTTGGTCTCAGCAGCGTGTAATCGGATGAGAGCTTCCCTGGGCACCGAGGGCAGAGGCGGGCCCTGGGGATTCAATGCTGTTTAATGTTTCGTCGTCTTTTGTCAGTGTCTCTGCCACTCAGTAACAAACACGCTGGGCCTCACCTGGTGTGGCTCTGTGTCAGCATCCGGGCCCCGGGGGCTGGGCACAGATGTCTGCCTAAACACCTGTGTGTCCGTGGGGCGCTTTGTGAGGGTCAGCATCCGAACCCGCGGCTGAGTAAAGCAGGTGGCCCTCAGTGTGGGCGAGTCCCGTTCAGTCAGTTGAGGGCCTGAATGGAACCGGAAGGACGACCCTCCCCGGACACAGGGGGAGTTTCCGCCTGCCTGACCGCCTGACTTGGGAGCGCTCTTTCCCTGTCTTTGGCTCCAGCTGAGACCCCTGCCCTTTCTGGGCTCAGCGAGCCGATAACTGGAGCGGCATCGCCACCTGTCCGGGTCCCAGCTCAGCTCGCCGGCTGCGATCGTGGGACTTGTCAGCTCTCATAACCACGCGCGTGAGCAGTTCCGCAGAGTAAACCTCTCTCTGCACATGTGTACACACACCCCTGGCACTGCTTCTCTGGAGATGCCGACTCAGACACATGTAAACACTCTTCTCACACCAGGTGGGCAGCGGTGAGCAGTTCAGCGACCGCCCACTGGCCAGTTCCCACATCCCTGCCTCAGTTCCTGCCCCGTGGGGCTGGGGACCCAGCCGAGAACAGTCAGACGTGTCCCCGCTGGGTTGCAGGCAGCCCCGCTGGAGGTGGCCACGGGCAGGTCATGAGCTGGAGAGGAGGTCTCTAGGGGGAGACTGGGGCCGTGTGGGGGCGGGGGCAGGGGTGGAGGGGGCACTGACCGACGCCTGGGTCCCAGCAGGGACGCTGCCCAAGTGCGGATGGCGTGGGAATGGGCTGTGGCCGCTGGGCTGGGCCGAGCGTCCCCAGGAGGGGTGGCCCAGCGCCATAATGGCCTCAAGGGCAGCGAGACAAGGCGGGCTTCTGAGGGTGTGTGTGGACCCGCGTTGTCGCAGCTGCAGGGAAGATGGGCCTGGCTGGGAGCTGACAGCCATGAGGTGCCCCTTCTTTCATCAGGGGACTGTGGGTCGGTTGGGCTCCCCCAGTCAGACCTCGTGAAGACCCCACCGGGCCTGCTGGACACCAGCTGATCAAAGGCGGATCAGACAGCCCCTCCACTCGCCGAGGCCAGATGGTCGGGCCCAGGAACAAAGGGCCGGGTCTGCCAGGCCCAGGCCCGACAGCAGAAGGCATCAGTCAATGTCCCCGGGGCCCGCCAGTGTTTCCTGGACTTCAAAACAGCCGTGGGAGGGCAGGTCTTCTCAGCTTTCCACTGAAACCAGCCTCAGGGCTGAGAGAGCCTTTGGTCTCGTGGGCGCCAGAGCTGGCCCTGGGGTGGGTTTCAGGAAGGAGTGTGTGTGGAGAACTTGCGTGTGTGTCCTGAGCACACAGGCGTGTACATGCACACATGCGGGCATGCATGCAGGTTTCAGCGAGGACCCCTGGGCGGGCCTGCGTCCGTGTCCAGATGTGTGTGCACACGTGAATGTGCGTGGGTTATGTGCATGCACGTGCTGCCTGTGTGTGTGTTTGAGCGTCCCGGGAGCAGCTGCACGGGTGGCTGTGACCCTCACTTCATGAGAGAAGTGAAGCCCCCCGTGGAGGCTGGTCCTGCCCCGACAGCCCGGGATCCTCTGGCCAAGGCTGGGGGCAGCGCCCTGGATCTTTGGCTTGGTGCTCTGAGCTGATTACAGGGCCGTTTGTTCCGTGTGAGAATCGGCTGGTTTCCTGGAAGAGAAGCCTGTCTGAGGAGCGGGTAGGGCCAGCCTGTCGGCGGCGGGGGGTGGGGACACTTTATGAGCTTGCCGGGAGAGGTGGCCACGCCCCCTGAGGCACGGGGTCGTCATCTGAGAAACGCTGGTCTCCGCAGCAGCCTTGGAGCTGGCCGAGGCTGCGGTAGGGCCGGGACCCAGCAGTGGTGGCCTCGCCTGGACTGCGTTCCGAGGGGCCTGGCACCTTTGTGGGGGGTACCGGCTGTCCGGGACCAGGCTCCGGGGTCGCCGATCCTGGTCACACGACCTGGGGGAAGGCCTGCGCCTCCCTGAGCCTCTGTCCCTGCGTCTGCAGAGTAGGGGTGATGACAGCCCCCCTCTCCACGGGCCGCCATGGAGATAAAGGGTGAACGCCCTCAGGACGCAAGGGATCCTGCCATGGGGGGTCAGGAGGTCTCCACAGTGACCTTTATCCCTTGTCTCTGATGTAGCGACTCCACGATGCCTGGCACTTGGCCCTTGGCAGGGTCCTGTCGGATCTCGGGCAGCAAGGACCACAGCACTGGACGCCAGGCTGCAGGCCAGTGGGCGCGGAGGCTGTGAGCAGCTTGTCTCCTGGAAGCTTGGTTTCTGGTGAGGCTACAGAGGGCGATGTGGGTCACTGTGGTGTGCCGAGGGGGTCAGACCATCCCAAGGACGCAGGGGACTCTGTCCAGCATCACAGAACTCCATCCAGCTGACTCCACTCCCGACATGCTCACCGACCACCCGTCCGCCACTTTGACCCTCTTGATGCCGGCGGGTCATCACTTCCTGGGGCCAGCCTGCTCGACCCTCCTCCCATGGAGGAAAGAGGGGGAGGGCAGAGTGAATGGCTCTCCGGGTGGAGCTGGTGGTAAAGAACCCGCCTACCAAGGCAGGAGACCTAAGAGACATGGGTTCAACTGCTGGGTCGGGAAGATCCCCTGGAGAAGGAAGTGGCAACCCAATCCACTGTTCTCGCCTGGGAAATCCCATGGACAGAGGAGCCTGGAGGGCTACAGTCTGTGGTGTCGCAAAAGAGTTGGACACGACTGAGCGACTTGGCTCGCACACACGTGGAGGTGGAGGGAGCCACAGGGGCTCCGGGAGCTGAAATCCGACAAGAAGACGCTGTGGCCCCCGCCTCCGCCCAGCCCCTGTTCGAGGCCCCTCCAGTCCCCGTGGGAATAACAGGCTTTGATCTGAGTTTGTGGGCATGAACTCCATCCTAGGGTGTTGGGGGAGCAGGCGGGGACGCGGCCCCACAGGACGGGAATCCCAGGTGGAGCGCCAGGCTGGGCCTCGGGGCCGTCTGTAGCGCTAATGAGCAGCTGGAGCGTCCTGCGCGTTAATCCCAAACAGTCACAGCAGACGCGTGCCTGAAAGCTGGGTTTGATGAATTTCCAGGACGCCAGCCCTGTGCAGAGCAGAGGGGAGGTTGGAAGGAGGCAGAGTGACTGATGTGCGCGTGTTCATTTTCACGGGCTCTGGGTTTGGGGACGGCCTCTGACCAGCTGTCACGCCGCCGTGCTTCATTCTACCCCCTTCCCTCAGCTCCGTCTGACTCTCTGGGAAGTTAATTCTGGATTTTCAGGAGGCGCGAGCCCAGCAAAGGTGTCCTTCGTGTCCACATCAACCCTGAACTCGGGGGGCTGATGCCAGTGCAGTCAGGAGGCGCTGGGCCTCCATCCCCAGGCCTCACAGGGAGCGGCCGGGAGCCAGGACTCCGCTGGCCTAGCCAGCTGTGACTGACGGTGCCCACCGGGCCCCGGGCTGGTGTGGCGAGTCTACACGGCGGCCGTGCCTGCGCCTCCTTCCCCAAGACTCACAGGGAGCGGCCAGGAGGCCTTGGGGGTCCAGCCTCTGAGGCCCCCCAGGCAACCTAGTCTAGTGGGTGGCAGACACATCAGATCCTGAGCTCCTCACCTGACTTGCGCCCGCCGGGAGGGAGGGGACCCCCGGCCCTCAGCCTCCCAGGCGCCCTCAGCTTCCTGCCACCCACTCCCCCACAGCCCGGGCGCTCTGTGTCCGGGATTCCCTGAAATCAAACAAACCAGCAACTTCTCCCCGGTCCCGGGCCCTGATCCCACCCTCATTAATATTCCTCCCGTTCTGCCAAGTCTGTTTCAAAAAAGGAGAAAAGAGACACAACACCAGTCGGCCTGCCAGGCTAGAAGCCTCCTGGGAGGGTGGCTGGGGGTGGGGGGTGGGCCCGGCGGGAAGGGCACAGGAGGGCGCGGCCGTGGGGAGGGCGTCGCTAGGGCTCCGGGGTGTGGGCACTCCACTCTGGGAGCCGCTGCTCCGCCTCCTGTGGGCCCATCCTGGCCTCGCCATCTGTCTAAGGAGGGATGGGGGGAAGTGAGCAGGAGGGAAGGAGGGAGTCCCAGCCCCCTGCCTCTCTGGGGGACCCCCGGGGTCTAGGTGCCCCCCCCCCCGGGCAGCGTGGCGGACCCCCGGAATCCCAGCCTCGCCACCTGTCACTCCGAGTCTCCGTGCGATGCCCGCCCCTGCAGTGCCCACATCTCCAGATGGCCAGGCGATTTGCTGGTGAAGGCAGACCCTCCCCGGGCGCGCACTGCAGCCTGCCTGGGCTGTCACTGCAGCTCGCGGTAAGCTCACCCCAGGCGTGTTTGCTTATCTGCTCCTTTATTTACCCGGGAAGACGGGCTGGCCGCCGGGGACGTCAGGAAGACTCCTCTCGGCCGCCGGCACAGAACTGCCAGGAGGGATGCTCAGCCTGGTGTCCACAGACCCTGCACAGCCCGCTGGGGTCCCAGGACAGCCCCCGCCCCCATCCCGGTCCTGTTTCCCCTGAAGAAGGTCAAGGGGCTGCAGCCGATGGATTCTGACTCTGATAGTTCCCAGCCCTGCGGGGATCCCAGGTGTGAGGCTGTGGGCCCAGCGTGTGCGCGCGTGAGTCAGGTCCAACTGACACCACTCAGTCGTGTCCGACTCTTTTCAACCCCGTGGACTGTAGCCCCCCAGGCTCCTCTGACCGTGGGATTTCCCAGGAAAGAATATTGGAGTGGGTTGCCATTTCCTGCTCTAGTGGATTTTCCCAACCCAGAGATTGAACCCTGTCTCCTGCGTTGCAGGAAGGTTCTTTACCACTAGGGTGGGCCCAGTAGTGTCCCCCAAATGTGTGTCCACCAGAACCTCAGAATGTGACCTGATTTGGTGAGAAGTTCTTTGCAGATGTAATACTCTGTTAAGGACCTGGAGATGAGACGTGATCACCCTGGGCCCAGGGTGGGCCCTACCTCCAACGGTTGGGGCACTCACAGGAGACATGGGACTCACAGGGACACGGAGAAGAGGGTCACGGGAGGACGAGCAGAGGCCAGGGGGCGCGGCCATGAGCCAGGGCCGCCTGGGGCCACCAGGAGCTGGAGGAGTGGGAAGGGGCCTCCTCGGAGCCTCTGGAGGGAGCGTGGCCCGGGATCTTGGACTTCTAGTTTCAGTCCCACCAGGGAAGCGGGACCCCTTCGTGGGCATCGCTGGTGAGCAGGGCAGTGGGCATCTGGCCTGCTCCTCCTGGGATCAGGCTCCCTCTGAAGCTCCAGGTGAACCTCCGTCACCATCTTGCCTCTGGTGCGCCACAGAGCCCGGCGTGATGGCCCAGGCCTGGGAGTGGCGCCAGTCCCGAGGGTCTTAGGCAGACAGAGCAGGGCAGGGTCCAAATCACCAGCATAAGCACAAAGAGCCTGGAATCAAGGAGAAGACAGGTTTCGAAAAGCTAGAGTCTCTGAAACCGGAAGGTTTCCCTTAAGTTCTAGCCTATGAGAAGTGACGTACAGATGTGAGAGTTGGACCATGAAGAAGGCTGAGTGCCAAAGAGTTGATGCTTTTGAACTCTGGTGCTGGAGAAAACTGTTGAGAGTCCCTTGGACTGGAAGGAGATCAAACCAGTCCATCCTAAAGGAAATCAACCCTGAATATTCACTGGAAGGACTGATGCTGAAGCTGAAGGTCCAATACTTTGGCCACCTGATGCGAAGAGCTGACTCACTGGAAAAGACCCTGATGCTGGGAAAGATCGAGGGCAGGAGGAGAAGGGGATGACCGAGGATGAGATGGTTGGATGGCATCACTGACTCAATGGACATGGGTTTGGGTAGACTCCGGGAGTTGGTGATGGACAGGGAGGCCTGGCGTGCTGCGGTTCATGGGGTCGCGAAGAGTCAGACACGACTGAGCGACTGAACAGCAACAACAGAAATCAGAAGTGACGGGGCCCTTGGGCTGGACTCTAGCAGCCTCCCCCGCCCTGGAGGGGAGAAGCCCCGTCACCAAGAAAGGAAGCCCTCATTGCTGGGTGTTGTCGGGTCCTGGCAGGTCTGCCGGGAACATGAAGCTGCCTGGACACGCAGGGGCCCAGCCTCCTGGACACAGAGCCACAGTCCACCGGAGCTGAAGCCGGGCGTGGCCCAGGGGCGGGCAGGACAGGTCACCTGGCTTGGAGTCAGTCCCAGAGCGGGGAGGGACTGACTCCCAGGGGGCCCCCGGCATGTTCTCCAGAGAGCCGGTGTGGGGTTAGCGTTCGGTACACCATGGGGGTAGGCGGGTACCTACAAGAGGCGGGCTGTGGACGCTCACTCCGGGGCGAGGCTGCAGTAGGTCACCTGGAAGGACCTACCAGCTGCCTTGGGAGGGAACCAGTACCAGTCAGGAGAGGCTGGGGCTGCTGGGCTGGCCTGGGTCATCATCTCAGAGGACAGGCCGCGATGCTGACCATGAGCTGTGCGCTGGGGTCCCTGCAAAGCCCCGGGGTCATCCCTCAGGGGACTGACATGTGTGGGGGTGGACTGTCCCCCTGACGATGGCTGAAGTGCCATCCCTGGTGATGGAGGCCCCCTGGGTGCCCTCTCAGCCTTCCTGCACCCCAAGGAGCTCCCCCAGAAAGAAAGGAAACTCGGAGAGGGAAGGAGGTAGCTCAGCTCCCCACACTCACCGACAGCTGCGCCCCGCGGACACCAGAGGGACAGGAAGGGGCTGGCAGGACAGACAGGCAGGGGCGTCAGCGGGGACGGCGGGAGGCCGGGAGGATGGGGTGATGGGAAGGGAGCCCTGGGTACACACGGAGCTGGGAGGACCTTGGGGACGGAGGAGTCCCTGCGGACGCAGGAACGTGGCTGAGCTGCCGCTCGCCATGGACTTGGAGGCACACCCGGAAAGAGGAGGTGGACAAAGGCCGCTAGGAAGCTGGACCGGGGATCATGCACCCAGAGCCAACCTGCAGGAGCGCGACCTGGGGGCTCCCTGATGCACGAGAGGAGGGCGAACGGGAGGCCGACCCTGGGGGAGGGGGGCAGACCTGCCCAGACGCTGATGGGAAGTCAGGGTTGCGAGGCAAGGCGACCTCGGCCGCCCACCTTCAGGGAGTTTCCGAGGCATCCTGAGGACACGCGACCGAAACCTTCTTGTTCCAGCACCAGACTTCTCTGGAGAAGACCCCCGCAGCGCTGGAGGAGTCCCCCCTCCCTCCTGGCCTTCCCTGCGCTCCCCCGACAGGCACGCGCCACCCCCGGAGCAGCCCCTGCCAGGCACACGTCCCCGAGGCGGCTCCCGGCAGGTGTGTGTGTGCGCCAGGGGGTTGGAGGGGCGTGCCAGCCCCTCTGGCTGCAGGAGGAGCGGGCAGAGAGGCAGGCCTGGCATAAAGGCTCGCGGCCACGTGTGGCTCCTCCGGGCGGAGGCGCAGACGACAGCAATTTTGCTTTCTGCAGAGAGTGACAGGCTATTTGCGCGGTGGGAAACAGAATGAGATTAGATTTGTCCTTGAGAGTCCTCCCCCCGCTGGAGATGATCTGTCTTCAGCTGGCTCAAACATCAGGAGCAGGGGGGCCTCAGGGCACCCCAGTTGGGAAGACAGGGGTGTCCCTGTCCCCCAGCCCCTGGGGGGCTCTGGATCTGGGGGCCGGTTTGGTGTAACAAACACAGCGGGGTCTCCTGATTTCTCAAGGAATCGCAACCTGCCGTTTTACTGTTTGTGGGAAGAACCATCTGGGCCAAGAGGTCTTCCTCCCGCTTCTTCCCTCCTGACCGGGGTGTGGGCTGTGTGACCTGGTGGCTGTCTTGGCTCACCTTCGCCAGGGCGTCCAAACGTCTGGACACAGAGGGCCACTCCAGAGACAGGAGCCCCTTTAGGACGGCGCTAAAAGGCAGAGTCAGCTCTGATTTGTCAGGTTTCCAAATAAACTGGTCCCAAACGGCACCACGCTGGAAGTGTCCATGGAGGAGGCCCTTCCTGCCGGAGATGATGGGTGCCTCCCATGTGCCAGGCGGTGGTTCGCGGCACCACCTGTGTCGCGGGAGTGACCCCCCTGTGGCAGCAGGAGGGACGCAGAGGTCAGGCAGACGGTCCCCTGCCGCACGTTAGGAAAAGACGGGCCGGTCTGGAGCCCAGGCCCTTGAGCTCTGGCGTCTCTGCCCCTTTGTCTGCGCTGGAGGAGCTTTGGCAAGGATGGCCCTGAACGCCCTTGAGGCCCTGAAGTAAAGGGGAGAACCAAGCAGGAGACCCCGAGGCTTTCTTAAAATGGGCGTCAGAGACGTGGCCGTGGGCGGGTTTCTTTCATGTGCTTCTTTCTGTCTCAGAACACACCATCAGTTCTCCAAGCAGCCAAGCCTCCGCGGGGATCAAACCTGAAAACGGGACAGGGCAGCAGGGGGCGGCTTCCAGCAGAGGCTGGGTGGTCTGGGAGGCTCGGGCAAGGGGCCAAGCCCCCCTGGGTGGGGGTGGCTCAGCTGGAAGGCAGCTCTGGCAGCCTTTATATTTCGGTAGGGAGGTGGCTGCCTCCTCTGTGCACTATCACAGGCGCTGGGGGCCTCTTCCAAACCCCGAAACACCACCTCCACCTGCTTCCTGGTGCCCGCAGTCTCTCTGACCGGAGGACGGCTCTCTGCTCCTGACTTGGGAAAGAAGCTAGCCGGTCAGAGACCACGCCGATGCAGCCAGCCCCCAACCAAGGGGCAGGAACGCACAGGCTTTCAGGCCAAAGGGCACTCAGGATCCCCAGGAAGGCCCTGCAGACGCCTCTCTGAGCTCTGGGCAGCCCTAGGCGCTTGGGGCAGATGCTTCTGAAGGTACACAGGGCCCTGCCCCGAGCCAGGCTCACTGCCGAACGCCAGGCATGCTGCAGGCCAGCGCCGCACGCCCCTGTACGGAAGGGTGCTGCTCCCGGAGGGAGGGGCCGGTGAGGCTGACAGTCTTGCACATAAAGTCATCACACATCGTGACAGAGACAGAGTTGGAGAGAGGAGAAGAAAAATACCACATGTCACAAGGCACATGGCCGGGCACCCCGATTTTGTTTGGTTGATCAGAGAAGGGTGAACTAGCTGAGGTTTTGTGGGAGAATAGGAGTTCTCTAGGCAGTGAGTGGGGAGGAGGTCTCCGTGCAGGGGGAAGAGAACATGAGGACACATCAAAAAATCAGACCGATGTTCGAGGTTTTGAAGTTCAAGATGTAGTCGTCCATCTTTGTGAACATGCTTGCCCTTCTGTAGGTTAGATTCCTGGAAAAATATTTGTGCTTCAAGTATTCTGCTCATGGACACTTTTTGTTCACATTGCACAATCACCCAGTAATTAGATTTTACATATTTACACAAGGTTACACGTGTGCCCTGATTGTGCTTCCTGCCCCACACGGGGACCAGCACTGGATATCTTCAGTGTTGTACGTTTTTGTCAATTTAGAGGCAAAACAGTGTCTTACTACTTAAACGTGAACTCTGTGAATGACGGTAGTTGCATTTTCCCCTTTGAGGTGCCTTTTTACAATCTTTGCTTATTTTTCTGTTGGGTTTGTCATAATTCTCTTACTTACTTGTAAGGGCTCTTCATATTCCCTAAATAGTAATCCTTAATTTATTTCAGGGGTTGTAAATATTTTCTTGCAGGCTGTTACTACTCTTTGGAATTTTAAAAATAGTGTCTTTGGTCGAATGGAAGCTGTAAAAAGGTTTTAAGAGTAAAATATGCCAATCATCTTCCTTACGGGTTCCAGGTTTCATGTTTTACTTTACACATTTTCCTTCCCCCAAATATGAAATTGTTCTCTATTTTCTTGTGAAACTTTTATAGCCTATTAAAACGTTCGCATCCTTCCTCCTTCTGAATTCCTGTGGATGCTGTGAGGTAGGGACCCAACCTCCTGGAAGCAGCTAACGGTGCCGGCGCCACTTGTTGAAAAGGTTGTCGTTCCCGCATTGTTTCCCTGCATCTTCTTCAGAAATCAGTGACCGTACATGCGCTTGGGACTAAGTTTGGAATTTCTGTTCTGTCCCATTACTCTGTATGTTTCTGTATCAGCCCTGATTACCTGTCCTGATTATTATAATTTAATAATCAGTTTTAAAGCTAGACCACTAAGTCCTCTCTCTTTGATTTTCTGTTTTAGTAAAAATTATTTTGGCTGTTCCAGGACCTTTGCTTTTCCAGGCAAAACTGTAGAAAGTGCTTGTCAATTTCTGTGAAAAAAGCTGTTGGGATTTGGATCTGGATTGAGCTGAACCTATAGATCCATTTGGGGGAAACTGCCTATAGATCCATTTGGGGGAAACTGATAACAATACTGACTCTTCCAATTCATAACTGTGGTCTCTCTCTCTCCATTATTTAGGATTTCTTTAAGCTCTTTCAGCAAAATTTTTATCATTTTCAGTATACAGGTCTTGGACGACATAGCATCTTAGATTTGTCTCCAAGGATTTCATTAACGCTTTCCCCTTAGTATTTTAAAAGAAAGGTTAATTTCGGATTGATTACTGTTGGCATATAAAAACCAGATGCCGTTTCCTGCTGTCTTGTAAAATCCATTAGATCTGGTCGCTTTTTGTCTCCTCCCTTGCATTTCCACTTAGACAGTCTTGTCCTCCGTGAGCAGATCGCACTTACCGGTTCCTTTCCGACCCGTGTGCGTTTTGTTGCTCGTCTCTGCCTTGCTGCTCCGATCGTGACCTTCAGTACAATGTGGGGCAGAAGCGAAGAGGCGGGACTCACGCTTCATTCCCAGTCTTAGGGCAAAAGCCTTCAGTCTTCACCGTTCAGTGCAGATCTCAGCTGTACGTTTCCCGTGGATGCCCTGTGTCTGGTTAAGGAAGTTCTCCTCCATTGTCAGTTGGCTGAGGTTTTTAATCACGAGTGGATGCTCGATTTATGCCGGGAGCCAGCTCACGAGATCCCAACCATGGCAGAGTCATGAGGTAGAGGGCTGATCGAGCGCGGCTTCTCAGGCCTCAGGGATCCTCGGACGGCTGCCTCAGCACTCACCTTAAAGATGAGATCTGTCTTTCTGATGTTTGCTACAATAGACCTCTTTTTGTTTTCCATGACTTAGAAAAAAGGCCTTTCCTGATTCTCTTCCAAAATAGATCAATCCGAAGCCGCAATCGACAAGGCCCCTGAACGATAGCACCCTAATAAAATTATCTAGGATATAGAGTATGCTAATCTAAATTCCTCTTGCTAGCATATTGGTTTGTTTAATAAATGTACCTGTGCCTTTGGAGCTAATGTGCTTGACTGCCCCTTAACAACAGAACAGCATTGAGAGCCTCCGCACAGAAAGCCCCGATGGGCACAGAGCCCTTGGTAGGAAAGAAAGGCTTGTTAGAAAATATAAGAAATGCTGCTTTATAAAACTGTAACTTAGTCTATACTTACTCATTATGCTTTTTTCACTCTTAACGTATTTAGCCTATATAATGAAAACATAATAGTTAGAGATTTGTATAAATAAAAGTTTAGTTTTGATACAAATAATAAGACAATTGTTAATTCAGCTGGTGATTTGGCTAAGAACTGACCTTTGTGCTGCCTTGCTTCAGCTGCTGTGCCATGACTTTATGGGACCACATTCTTTTCTGTTAGGCTCAAGGCATAAGGTAGAGTACAGAAGAACAGGTTTTACCTTGAAACTCTGAGTTTATGAATCCTTTCTTTGTCATAATCTGCTGTGCCTGTGTTCTTTAAAAAATGTAGCCCTGGTATTTTCTGTGCCTGATGCAAAAGTGTCCTGGCTGATCAACCCTTATCAATAGAGTCACAAGATGTTAGCAGGCCTCCGGGCCAGAAGATGATGTGAACAATTTTAAACCTTTTATAACTTAGAAACACAAACAGTGTTCTGGTTCCGATACGGATCAAAAACTGCTGATCCATGGAGCTGATCTGGCATGACTCTATACTTTACATCTGTTTCTATGTACCACCAAAAATATAAAAGCTGTCTTAAAAACAATAAAGTCAGAAGACACTTGGAAACACCGAGACTCGCTGTGTCTTCTCATTCGTATCGCCGACGCCGTCCATCCTGAGGGAACCCTGACCAGCTGGAGCAGGACTCCGGCAGATTTAGTCGAATGATTCTGACGTATGTATGTATGTATCTATCTGTCTGCCTATGTTAACGTAGTCAACTGCACTGATAGGTTAGCAAGTGTAAAACCAACTCTGGGCTCCTGGATGAACCCGCCTGGTTATGCTGTGCTGCCCTTTGTATCCACGGGTTTCTGTCTGCTTATTACACTTGTTGAAGATTTGCCTGACTGTTTGTAAAACCAACTGGACTGCCGTTTTCTTTTCTTTTTCTCTTGTAATGTCGGGGCCTGGCTTTGAATCAGGGGATGCTGGCTTTGGAGCATTAGCTGGGAAGTCCTCGCTCCTTGTCTCCCTCCTGAACGAGTCAGTGTGGGGCTGGTGGTCCTTCCTCCTGAAACCCTCCATAGAAATCAGCAGCAAAGCCGTCGGGAGGCTGCTCACGCCTGAGCTCACATCCCTCTGTGCCCCGGGCGGCCGGCACCCCGGCGGCGGGGGACATGTGTGGGCTCCCCTGCATTGTCTCCCTTCTTTCTGGGGCCTCGTGTCGGGCCGCTAGTTGGGCCTTGTCTGAAAACCATCGCTTCGTGTACTTTTTCTGGTTGTTCTAGCGGCCTGAGGCAGGAGGATCCTTTAGCCCCTGCCCTTCTGCCCCGGCTGGGAGAGAAAGACAGTTGAGACTTCTTTCAAAGTAAGTTTCTCTCTAATGGAGTTGGAGGGGCAGGAGTCAATTCATTTGCTCAGTACATCGCCTCAAATAAAACCTTGGAATTTTTATTTAAAACAGAGATTATCACTGTGGAGGCCTCACCCTCTGCGACTTGTCACCCAGGAATCTTCGAGGTGCCAGCGAGGGACGCGTCTTTGCCTGGGGTGTGAGGCGCTGGGTGCCCCCGCCCAGCGATGGAGCCAGCCCAGCCCCGCCCCCTGGACCTAGGGGGCCCGCACCTCCGCTCAGCCCGTCCCCCCATCTGTCCACCCTCCCTGGAGCTGCGATGTTGCCCTTGCCTCCCCTTCGTCCTGTGACTGACGACGTGGCCCTGCGGGTGGAGGCTGACGGCCCTTGACAGCACGGAGATGCTGCTCTCCCAGAACAGACGAGAGAAAGAGCCGCTTGCCCACTGTCCCCAATGCCTTTTCTGAGGCCAGCCTGGCGCTTCCTCCGCCCTCGGCCACCACCCACGCGGGGAGAGAGAGAGCCTTCTGACAGGGGCGGCCGCTTCTCTGAAAGGTCAGAAGAGACCGAATGGTGTGCTGTGCCTTTGGGCGGTGGGACTGGTGCCCTCCTGGTGGCCATGAGCACCACCATGGACATCACATGTGACTCCGGGCTGTGCCCCCAGGGCCCGGGGCAGACGTGGGTACCCCCGACCAGCCTCTCCTCCCACCACCGCCCCCTGCCTTCCTCATCAAGCTCCCAGTGCCCCCTCTGCCACAGGGCCTTTGCATGGGCTGTTCTTGAGACTGGCTCGTCGTCTTCCCAGCATCTCCACGGTTTCTCTCTCTCTCTCTCGAGTCTGTGTGTACCTGTCCCCCTTCAGGGAGGCCTTCTCACCTCCCGTCTCATGCAGCACTCCCTTCAGCAGCCCCCGACGGCAGGCAGATTTACGGTCTCCTGAAACATTACTTGCTCATTTCTCTGTCTAGAATGCAAGCTCCAAGCGTGCGGATCAGCCTGGAGCATCTCCAGAGGTGAGCGAGGCGTGCCACAAGGGCTCCGTGGGTACTCGCGGGGAGGGGTCAGGGGGCGGGGTGGGCCTCCCACGGTGGCTCACTCCGAGTGCAATGCAGTCTTGGGCGCCAGGGACTTTCATGGGTTTTTAGTTCTTGAATGATCTCTCACCCTTCTCTGAGCTGATTATCCAGTTAGAAAGAGCTAAACCAATCTCTTTTTGGCCATAACTTGAGGTAGTGATGCTACGCAGGGTCCAGAGTGAAGAGTGCATCTCCAGGATCAGGACCAGCACTCTTCCTGGGCCTTACCTGTAGGGGACCTCACCTGTAGGGGTCCTCACCTGTACAGAGGGTCCTCACCTGTAGGGATCCTCACCTGTAGGGGACCTCACCTGCAGGGGTCCTCACCTGTACAGAGGATCCTCACCTGCAGGGGACCTCACCTGTAGGGATCCTCACCTGTACAGAGGGTTCTAACCTGTAGGGATCCTCACCTGCAGGGGACCTCACCTGTAGGGGTCCTCACCTGCAGGGGTCCTCACCTGTAGGGATCCTCACCTTTTGTTGCTGTTCAGTCACTCAGTCATGTCTGACTCTTTGTGACCTCATGGACTGCAGCACGCCAGGCTTCCCTGCCCTTCACCATCTTCTAGAGCCTGCTCAAACTCATGTCCATCGAGTCGGTGATGCCATCCAACCATCTCATCCTCTGTTGTCCCCTGCTCCTCCTGCCTTCAATCTTTCCCAGCATCAGGGTCTTTGCATCAGGTGCAAAGTTGGCTCTTCGCATGAGGTGGCCAACGTACTGGAGCTTCAGCTTCAGCATCAGTCCTTCCAGTGAATATTCAGGACTGATTTCCTTTAGGATTGACCGGTTGGATCTCTTTGCAGTCCAAGGGACTCTCAGGAGTCTTCTCCAGCACCAAGTTCCAAGGCATTAATTCTTTGGTGCTCAGCCTTCTTTATGGTCCAGCTCTCACATGAGGACATGACTACTGGAAAACCATCTAGGTCACCTCTAGGGAGTCCTCATTTAAAAGGGGCCCCGTGGAACCTCGGGCGCCCAGGAACAGGGCTTTGGGGCTCTGCAGGCCTTACTTTATGGGCTTCCTCGTGGGAATCTTGTTTTCAGAAGGGGCTTGGTGGCCATGGTGTCTGGAACCCTTAGGCTTCAAGGGCGGTGGTGGTCTCTCCCCAGGGTGGGGCCCTTTCCCAGGATGGCCTCCCTGATGAAGCTCATACCTGTGGTCTGAGGCAGGAGGAGGGGAAAGAAGGTGGTATGTCCGGGTGAGTGTGTGAGTGTGTGTATGTGGATGTGAGTGCGCACACATATGAGCGAGTACATGCGTGTGTGAGTGGGCATCCGTGAATGCTCTGAATGTGTGTGTGGATGTGAGTGTGCAGAGCAGACACGGGGGGTGGGGGGGCATGTACCGAGGCTGCGGTGAGGGAGGCTGGGCGGGGTGGTCAGCTGGGGGCAGGTGGGGCGGGGGGGGGGGGGGGGCGAGTGGGGGGAGGAGGGTGGGCCGCGTGTGGCCCGAGGCCCAGGTCAGCGGAAGGGGCAAGGCCATGGGGGCCGGCGGGCGGGCTCCAGAGGGGCCCCTGTTCATCCATCCCATGGAGGGCGAGATTCTCCGGGAAAGTCAGGTGAGCTGTTAGGTGGAGGTGGTATGTGCACACGCGCGCGTGTGTGTGTGTACGTGTGTGTGTGTGGGGGGGAGTGTGGGAACTGGGGCAAAGTCAGGAGCAGGAGGGCTCATCTGAGGGCAAAGAAGCACCCGTCCCTGCCCTCCAGCCGCTCCAGCCCCGCCTGCTCTCAGCCCCTTCCCCGCAGAGGGAGGTGAGGGCTCTGCCTCTTGCAGTTGAGCGGCCCCCAAGGGGGCGTGTGGAGGCCTGCCTGGAGGCGGAGCGGGCGTCCACCCCTGTCCATGGGGCAAAGGGGGGGGGGGGGGGGGGGGGGGACCCGGAGTGGGGGGGGGGAGTGGGGGGGGGGGGGTGGCAGCTTATGCAGGAATAATGAGGGGAAAGAGGCTCTGATGGCAGAGCCCGGGTCTAATAAAGGGAAATTTATTCAGCACTTTCCAGAGGAGCCCCCGTGCCTGTTGGTCTTAAAACAAAAGCACCACGAGCCAGCCTGTGGTTTGCCCCCGAGGGATGCCAGGGGCGGGGGGGCCCGAGGGGGAGCGGGGGCCAGGAGGGATGCAGGGGGGGGGGGGGGGCCCTGGGGGGGGGGGGGGGGGGGGGGGGGGGGGGGTTGGGGGGTGGGGGGGGGGGTGGTGGGGGGGGGGGGGGGGGGGGGTTGGGTGGGGGGCAGCAGCCCGGAGGGGACACCAGGGGGGTGGGGGGGGGGGGTCGGGGGGGGGGGGGGGGGGGGGGGGGGGGGGTCGGGGGGGGGGGGGGGGGGGAGGGGGGGGGCAGGGGGGCGGGGGGGTGGGGGGGGGCCCGGGGGGGGGGGGGGGGGGGGGGGGGGGGGGTGGGGGGGGGGGGCTGGGGGATGGGGGCCAGGGGGGGGGGGGGGGGGGGGGGGGCCCAGGTGGGGGGCAGCAGCCCGGGGGGACGCAGGGGCTGGGGGGTGGGGGGGACACAGGGGCCGGGAGGGGGGCCGGGGGGGGGGGGGGGGGGCGGGGGGGGACGCAACTGCCATGCAGGTGCCTTCTGCAGGACCCCCGTCCTCGCACTGCTGCTTCCGGCTTTCCCTCCCTTATTTGGGTTGGCACGCTCGCCTCTTGATCGGTCTCCCACCCCTAGTTCCCCAGCGCCTCTCCACAAAGCCATGGGAATCACGCTTCCAGAGGCACATCCATCCCGGTCAGTCCTCTGCTCCAGCACCCTCCGTGGCCCCCTGTGGTTTTCAGGGTAAAGTCCTGCCACACGCCCACCCTGGGTCCGGTCCCTGGAGGTCCTGGCACCCCTCAGGGCTGTGTCTGGGCACCAGGGCCGGGCCTCCTGGGTCCCTGCGGCCTGGAGTGATGCTGAGCGGGCCCACAGTTCTCTGCAGGCTCTGCCCCCGCCCCGGGCGTACCAGCCCTGCACAGACTCGCCCACACAGTGGAGGCACTGGGAGCAGACCTGCTGAATGGAAGGAAATGCAGATCAGCCCCGTGGCCTCCCCTGGGAGATGAGAGACCAGCCTTGCTGGTCGCGAGGTCTGGACAGGATTTTCCTGCAATTTAGGCATCGAAGTGTCCACCTAAGGGAGTCAAGCTCTGGGTTCGGCCCCGGGATGGCCCCTCTGGGTGGAGCTCGGGGCAGCAGCCTCAGGACCCGCAGCCAGGCACCTCCCACCTGAAACTGGGGGCTCTGAGCTTCGCCAGGGGGCTTGTTTGTGTTCATAACCTTGGTGGGACTCAGAGAGGAGTGAGTGTCAGGGAAGGCCCTGGGGGAGGGAGCCCCGCCCGTGCTGCCAACGAGAAGAGGGCTGTGCTGCCTCTGGAGAGCTGCGGAGCTGCTGAGCGGCGCTGTTGTGTGTGTGTGTGTGCGCGTGTGTGTGCATGCGCGCGAGTGTGTACATGTGTGTGTGCGTGTGCGCGCGTGTACGTGTGCGTGTGCGCACGTGTACGTGTGTGTGCGTGTGCGCGTGTGTACGTGTGTGTGTGCGCGCGTGCGCGCGCGCGCACGTGTACGTGTGTGTGTGCACGTGTGTGCGCATGTGTGCGCGCGTGTGTGCGTGTGTGTGTGCATGCTCATGTGTGCACTCATGAGCAGGTTCTAATCTGTTTCCAAAACCCCAGCGAGCTCACGGGAGCATCAGTGAATATTTACTACCTTGCTTTTTTTTTTTTCCAAACAAAATATAATTTCGCTGTCTGGTTATTAAATCTATTTTTATTGCTACAAAAATGCCTCCCATCCATTGAGATGAGGGGCTCCTGGTGAAGACTGCGCTTTGGCTGCTGGCGTTCCTTCCTGTTTCGGGGGAGGGAGCCTCGGTTCGGGGCTCATGGCCACATTTCTGGGCCCTGATGGTCCCTTGTGTTCTCCCGGAGGCCTTAAGAGACGCAGATTCTCTAGCAGCTGCAGAGGCGTGATGGCGCCCGGGCTGAGCCACCCCGAAAGCCACTCCCTGAGCCAGGCCTGCCCGTGGCCAAGGAGTCAGTGGTTTCCCTTGGGAGCCCTCAGGCCAGGCGCAAAGACCCAGTGGCCCTCGGGGGCTCAGCTCTGTGGCTGGGCCGTCTACTATCAGGAATGAATGAATGAATGACTTTCCCGTCGGCGACCGTGAACCCCTGAGCGGGTGAGGGTCCGGGCCCCACCCACGCCCCACCCACCGTCGTGGGGTCAGGGCTAAGGAGGGAAGGGCCGTGAAGCAGGGAGGGGCTGCAGACGGCGGTGCCGGCTGGCTGGGGCCCGTCCCTGAGAGCTACCTCCCAGCATCAGGGAGGCCCTGAGCTGGCCCGTCGGTCCCATGTCTGACAGCCCTGGTCCCAGGCCCAGCTCTGCAGTGGAGGTCGGGTGGGCTGACGACCGGGCTGGTGGCAACGATCCACCTGGGACCTGGGATGTCGGGAGGGCTCAGTGTCCCGGGGGGACGGGGGGATGCGGGAACTGTTAGGAAAGCATCCATGACGAGCCCCTAAAGCACTGCTTTCCAACCACTGGGCCAGAACCTGGCCGGCTGCCCAAGGGGGCTGAGCGGGGCGGGGCCGGGGAGATCTGCTGCCTCTGTCTGCCCTGCCCGGCTCAGCCCGTGTGGGCAGACCTAGGGGGCTGGAAGGCTGTGCCCACCCGCCCCCGCCCCCATGCTCACAGCATGACAAAGGCGGTCCGCGGTTCATGTTCTGCGGATGCCAACTTGGGGAGTGTGCGGCTGGCTTTGTCCTTGAAGTCCTGGGGGCGGCAGTGAAGGGATCCCACCCCCAGCCTAGGCTAGGCCTCCAGATGGAGGCTCCGAAGAGCACAGGCGCCAGGCCTCTGTGTCAGGGTGGGGGCTGGGATGGCGTGGGGACCCACTGCTGGGGAACCTGGGTTGGTGGGTCACCTCTGCCATCTCCTAGCCTCCTGAGTGGGGCCCTGGACTCCCATCTGGGAGCCTGGGCTTCCTGGTGCCAAGGCGGGGACCACAGTGCCTGCGGCATGGACGTGAGAGGTAACAGTTTACTCAGGCAGAGGCCAGCTTGCGGAGGGCATTCATGCACGGCTCCATGACAAGCTGAGTCCCCAGCTGGACCTGGCATGGACCTGGGGCGGCCCTCGGATCTGGCGGGCGGCCCGAGGCTGCAGCCAGGGAACAGCAGGCTGGCTGCCACCCATGGCCCCAGAGGGGGCAAAGCACTTGGGGGCTCTGGAACATCCGACGGGCTGCCTCTCTCTCTGGTTTCTCTCTCTGAGACCTGGCCGGATTCTGTGAGCCTGAAGGCAGACTTCACGCTTTCTTATTCACAATCTCGGGGCCAGGGGGCTTCGTGTGTTTGTCCACTTGCTGATGTGATGATGTGATGGCCCCTGAGGACACTCTAGGAGTCACAGCAGGAGCGGGGAGTAGGCGCTGGACATGGCAGCCTCTGCCTAAGCAGACATCCCAGGTCCGTGGGACAGAGAGACCAGGGGCAAGACGGTTTAATGGCCCTGGTGGGAAGGGGGCTGTTGTCAGAGGTGTAAGTTAGAGCTGAGATGCGAGCCCAGCTGCGAATCGTTCTGGGCTGGGAGCTTGTCCAGCCAGATGGCGAAGCACGGCTCAGGTGTCGTCGGGGGCCTGGGTGAGGAAGCAAGGCATGCAAGCCGTCCACCCAGTTCCAGAGTCAGGCCACGTGGCTGGCTTCTCTGGGTCACAGCACGATGGCAGTTAAACCAGGCCGTGTGGCCCCGGACACGCTTCAATCTTTCTTTAAACTTCCCTCTAAACCCAGAGTGGCTCCTTGGTCCAGTGGTCTTTACTTGCCTTGCATCCTAAAGCTTGGAGGCAAAATCGACATTTGGGGATATTAATCAGCCCTTGGCTCGGCCGCCGGCCCTCTTCCTGTCCAGCTACATCCTGTGGCCGAGGGCACTGCCACCCGCCCAGGCGTCCGGGGCTGCTCATCCCGGTCATCCCTGGCAGGCCTGCCGTGTGACTGGGCTGTCCCAGTCGTTGTATCATATCGTGCTGGGCATCATAGCAAATCACCCTTCATATCACGTCATACATATCCCAGTGTGCACCGCCAGTCAGCTCCTTTAACGGCGTGGGCTCACCCACGTGGGAAAACCAAAGGCAAATCAAACATGCTTCTCCCTTTAGATACGGCCGTGTTGCGTCTGTTAATGCAAGAGGACAGTCCCCAAGAGGAGCGGGGGGACTTGGTGCACCTTCGGCTTTTTGAGGCAGGTCAGTCCCTACTACTGCACTGTCTTCCTAGCAGGGATGGAGGCTGCACTGACCCCATGACCTTGTGTGCCCACTCGGGGGCGGGGGACAAGGACTGGAGCTCCGCAAATTGTAAGCATGGCGGCTCTGGGCCCCTGGGAGGCAGGTTTCCCCCCTGGATCTGAGTCACCCTGGATCTTAGAGGAAGGGCTGGACGTGCAGGCTGAGGGCCAGGAGACACTCGGGGTGGGGTGGGATGGCTGGCGAAGCTGTCCTTCAACCCCTTAGGCAGGGCAGCCCACTGGGTTACCTGCGCACAGTCAGTGATGCGAATTCTAATCCTTAAGGCGGATCCACCAGCCACCACGTCAAAGTCCGGACCAGCCAACTCATAGCTTCCCTGAACAGCTAGATTTGATACAAGACTGTCCTACGTACCCAAGCAATAGCTCCGCTGTGGTCCCAGGAACCAGCATTGTGAAGGCAGAGAAAGAGGAGGCAGAGATGCAGACAGAAGCTGACATGGAGGATGTGAGTGGGGACGTGCCAGAAAACCAGATCTGCATTTGAGTTTTCAAAGCTTTAATCTAAAACATAGTCAGAAAAGTGTCAAAACATGAAAACCTCCCCAGCGGATCCTTTTTCTGCCGAGGAGAAGGTCTTTTTCAGACCTCAGCCAGGCATCCCAGCTTTTCACACGGCTCTGGGGTAACTCATGTCTGGCGTGGGGGTGGATGGCTGAGGGCTACAGACAGGATTTCGCTGTAAACTTCTCAGGTTTGACTGCAATGGTTCTGAATTTGTTTTTGAGGCGATGGCAGGTTTACAAGGGTTCGCAGCATTGCACGCGTCGGCTTTGACCAGCTGTACCAGGAAGGGAGTAATTTCTGTTGGTAGCTGACAACACCCGTGAATGATGATTTACAAGCCGGGGATTCAGGACTACGTCTCCGGAGAACAGACGGTAGCACAGTCAAGTGTTTTTACGGAAACCTGAGGTTCAGCCAAGAGCAGGCAGCCCTGGAGCGTGCGCTTTGCCCTTCAGAATCGGTACACTGGGGGAGCCTTTTCAGGTTACTGGAAAGGCGATTCAGCGTTTCCTGGCTTTTATCCCGGTTGAGCTCCATCAGCAGGCCCAGGGTTTAGACAACATCACCGTCAAACACACCCTCTCCCTCTGGCTAGGACTGCCAGGCTCAGCAACCGAGCAAAACCACGTAGGCTGCCCAGAAAGACCCGAATCTCAGAGAAGCAACAGCAAGGGGCTTTGCGGCCCGAGTGTACCCCAGGCGGCGTGCAGGGCACACTTGTGCTCAGAGCTGCTGGTTGTCTGTCTGAAACTTGGGTTTTACAGGGTGCTGTGTAACTCGTCTGGCAGGCCTACTCTAAGCCCACACCCACCCACACACGCACGGGACTGATCACACCAACTGCCCCCTCCTGGGCCCACCAGCCGGGCAGCCACGCCCCTGGCCCAGGCCTGGGAATGGGCCTCCGGGACAGGCACCCTGGAATCGGGGAAGAGCCTGTGTGCAGGTCGTGCCCCATGGGCCCAAGGACCAGCCTCGACCACCCCTGAAAGTCTCGAGGGGGAGCCGCGGCAGGGGCGCAGGGAGACGTGTGGATGGGGGAACCGTGGCCTGAGCTCCCTGAGCCATGGCACCTGCTTACTCAGGCTGCCCCCGGCCACCAATACCCCGAACCCCTGCATGCCTGGGGAGGTCGGCCTGGAGGGCCTGTCCCCCACTTGGGGCTGCTGCCCACGGAGACAGGCAGGCCCAACACTGCCCTTCTGGGTGGGGAAGGAGGCCGGAGAGACTGCAAAGGGGTGGCGAGTGGACCACAGGCCTGGGGGCGGCGGGCGCAAGGTGCCCGTCTGAGTGGGAGCTGCAGCAGAGGAGCGGGCCTGACCCCGGGCTCACCCGCGCATCCCCCTCTCTTCCCTGTCCCGTCCTGCTTCCCCAGGAGCCCCGAGCTTCAGACTCAGAGCATCTGGGATTCGTGGGCTCCCCCTGGCCACTGTACAAGCGATCCCAGACGCAGTGTCCTCACTGAGGCCCGTTTGCTGTTACAGCTCTGAGGGTCAGAAAGTCAAAATGGGCCTCGCTGGGCTGAAATCAAGGCTGGGCAGGGATTGCCCCGCAGCTCCGGGGGAGCGTCTGGTCCCCTGCGGCCGAATTCTTGGGCTGGGGGTCCCTCCGAGCCACAGGGGCCCGTGAAGTCCGTGTTGGGCTGTGTGGGCCGATGCCCTCGTCTCCTCTCCCCACGTGAGTGCGCTGTAATAACAGGGCCACTCTGGACAGTTCTGAGCACTGCCCTGCCCTGAGGATAGCCGATTAGCACCCAGGACATCGGTCAGCCGTTCGTTCCAGGACTGGGACGTGGACACGGTCGGGGCCCCTTTTCTTCCTTCCCTCTGCCTCCAGCAGGTCAGCATGGAACCTCTCAGAGCCTCAGTTTCCACTTCCGTAAAGTGGGGGAGAGAAACCCCGATAGGATCCTGGAGGTGATGGAAACAAGACAGGTAATTCTCCTAGCACCGCTCCCGAAGGCCGTGCTGCATTACAGCAGGGTGGGAGGAGGGCGCTCTGGCCTGGCTATGGCCAGGGTTCGACTTCCAGACACAGGGCAGCAAGCGTCACGAGGCAGAGACCACGCATCTGGACCTCACAGTGCTGGACATGGAACCCAGTGCTTAGTGGATAGAGCGAGTGAGTGAAGGAATACAGGGATGTCTTACGCACAGGACAGATGCTGGAAAGATGAAGGTTGGTGTTAGAGGGAGAGTGGACCATTTTGGGGTGGAAACAGATGAATCTGAAGATCCCAGAGCCCCCAGACCTGCCTGTGATCCCACCTCGCGGGAGGGGAGGGAGGGGCCACACCTAAAGGCCCACATTTCCTCTCCCCCAGCTGTGTCCCCTCCAGCCTTCAAAGCCCGTTTCCTTCCCCACAGGAGACACTTGGCTCTCCAGAGGGGCCACGTACCCAGCAGCCCCGGCTTGCTTGCTCCCCCACCCCCAGATGCTGCCAGGATCCGAATGTACCCCGGGAAGGCAGCGTCCCGCAATCCATGCCTCGGACCGCATTTGTCAGGGACGAAATGATCCAAGCGCCTTCACTGACCACCGGCCGCTCCCGTCAGGGCTCAGAAATCCTCTGTCCGGGGGCTTCCGAAGCACCGACTGGCTGCTCATCCTTCAGGGACGTGGAGCCGGCCTGAGTCCCTGTTGCACGAGCCGTGGACCAGCCCTGCTGGTCAGCAGTGGACCTGGCCTCCCCCTACTGCGACAAGGCCCCGCGGGGGCAGTGTAGTGGGACAGGATCCTGGTGTGAGCCTGCTGCTCTAGCCCTTGGATGAACAGCTGGCTTCCTGTGGCGACTGTATCCTGGTCTGGCAGCCCCGGGAGCAGGACTTCCGGCTAGCCCCCAGGGGCTTCACTGGGCTGGGCCAGCTGCTTCTCCTCACACGTAGAACCTTCCCCCTGGCTGGAGCCGGCTGATGTGCATGGGGCAGATGTCTGTGAGGCCTGGTGTGCAGTCCTGGGGAAGTGGGAGGGGTGTGGGTCCAGCCACTACCTTCCTCCCAGGCCCATCGACTCACCATTCCAGCAGCAAACACTTCCGTTCAGTCGCTCAGTCATGTCTGATTCTTTGTGACCCCACGGACTGCAGCATACCAGGTCTCCCTGTCCATCACTAACTCCCGGAGTTTACTCAAACTCATGTCCATCAAGTCGGTGATGCCATCAAACCATCTCATCCTCTGTCGTCCCCTTCTCCTCTTGCCTTCAATCTTTCCCAGCATCAGGATCTTTTTCAATGAGTTGGCTCTTCGCATCAGGCAGGCAAAGCGTTGGAGATTCAGCTTCAGCATCAGTCCTTCCAAAGAATATTCAGGGTTGATTTCCTTTAGGATTGACTGGTTTGATATCCTTGCAGTTCAAGGGACTCTCAAGAGTCTTCTCCAACACCACAATTTGAAAGCATCAATTCTTCACCACTCAGCCTTCTTTATGGTCCAGTTCTCATATCTGTACATGACTACTGGAAAGACCATAGCTTGGACTATCTGGACCTTTGTTGGCAAAGTGATGTCTCTGCTTTTTAATATACTGTCTAGGTTTGTAATAGCTTTTCTTCCAAGGAGTAAGTGTCTTAACCACCAGACCACAGAGGCTGACAATGACACTCCTGACATCAACAAGGAAGCAGGGTCTGTCCTTTGGGTCCCAAATGGGCACAGAAGTAGATTCTTCCCTAGAGCCTCGGGCAACCTGTGAAGGCCTGCCCACACCTTGATTCTGGCCTTGGGAGAACTTGCCGGAGGGACCAACCAGGCCCACTGGACCTCTGACCTCCAGAACTGAGGACAATACGTTCACGTTGTTATGAGGGGCTGATTTGTATTTTAGCAGCGATGATAATACGACCCACTGTTCTCTGGGGCCTAGCAATATTTTTAGGTATTTTATGGGTTCTTAGAACTTACTGGGGCCTTATAAGCTATACTGAGGCTGCCTAAAGTAGTTGGCCCCGTGGCAAGGCGGCATGCTGGGCAACAGAACAACATGAGCTCGAGGGTGATTACCTCGCTCACTCTCTATGTGGCCTCGGTGAGCTTCCAAATGGCCCTGCACCTCAGTTTCCCCATCTGTAAAATGGGGACAATCACAGCAACTGAGGATTCAGTATGGTGATACATGGGGCATGCTCAGCACAGGGCCTGGCCCCGGGGAACCTCAGTGGACAGCACTGGTTACAGCTCTCACGGCACCTCTGAGCAGTGGTTGTCCGGCCTGGTCACTTTCATGCTCAGGAAACTCGATCTCTCAGGAGATGGCCAAGGTAAAATCCTCCTGTGCCCACAAGGCATATGAGGGCTCTGGGATGGGTGTCAGGAGAGAAAGGGGCCGGCCTGGCTTTGGCTCAGGCTCCTGACATGTTGGGTTGGCCGGGGTCCTCTCTCCCTCTGGGGCCTCAGTTTCCCTGTCTGTGAAACGGGAGGGTTGGCACTAATCCCCCTCCTAGTTCTTAGACTTCATGATTCTGTGAATTCAGGTCAGAGCTACACTGTGGGTCTCATATGTAATTATTTTTTCTCGGGATTACACATTTTTGAATAAAAATGAAATAAGACCTTCAGAATAACTGATGAAATACTTTTTGACCTAACATTAACATGCCACATGGAAGGCAGGATAATGAATCAGGAAGATTAAAGATGTGGGGAGCCCAGGAGTATAAGCGCTGGGCCAGAGCGAGCCGGCGGGGGAGGGCGGCGTGGTTGTTTCCGTGTATATTTATTTGCTCTGACATTAGTGCATTAAGCTGTTGCATATGTAATTTCACATAAAACTCACAACGGTGGAATATTCCTCAGCTCACATAGGCCGCTCTCATCTCATCATCAGAGCCTCCCCAGTGACACTGGAGGGGCCCTGCCCCCCCAAACCCACCCCAAAGGATTGAGCCATAGCACCCACAGATTTGGGAGGAGGGGGCGGGCTGTGGGGCGTCTGGGAGGAGGGGGCAGGCTGTGGGGCGTCTCAGAGGGAGACTGGCGGGGTGGGAGGAAGGGAGCCAGGCGGAGGGAAGCGGGGCCACTCTGCGGCCCCCGGGCAGGCCCCGCACTGATGACCAGGGCACAGATCACGCGGGGCAGTGTGCTGGGCCCCTCGGGGGGCTGTGGGCTGGGCTGCGGTCTCCACCTCCACAGAATCAGGCCTCCGTCCCTCCGGCCAGGCCGGGCCCTCTTCTGACCTGGCCTCTGAGCAACCCCTGGGCTCTGGGCTGGAGCCCTTCCACCCCGGCTCTCTCCTCGGACCCCTGCGGCCACCCCGGCCAGGGTCGGGTGGCTACAGGTGAGCAAACTGGGTGAGAAATTCTGGGGCCCGCCCCAGGGCACACGGCCGGCCTTCGGTGGGGTCACTGAGCCCGAAGCCCCCGACTATGTTGCAGCCTTTCCCCCTCCTGTTCACACTCTCACTGGCTGCTGAGATTCTGGGCCTCTGCACCCCACCTCTGTTCACCTGCCTGCGTCCCTGAGGCAGAGGGCATCAGCTGTCAGCTCTCAGAAGGGGGCCCACTGGCACCCTGCTCCTCCAGATGTGATCCTGGAGCCAGCCGCCCCGCACCTCTGCCAGGATGGTGGCCCAGGCTCATCCCAGACCTTCCTCCAGTGAGCCCAGGAGGTACACGTGTGTGCACCCCAGCATCCCCGAGGCGCTGCCTGGAGGAGTTCCCCTATGGAAAGAGGGCCAGAGGGCTGGGGAAGCCCCACCCAGGCTGACAGACGCCCAGCACCAGCCCCGGCGCTTGGGGAAATGCTACTACCGGGCTGGTGCCCTAGGACCTCCGGCTCCAGATGGCATGCTCCTGGTTGAAGAGGCTCCTCCTTGAGGTGCGGGGGGCCGGCGGGCTGCGCTGTGTCCTCTCGAGGGTCTGGGAATGCGGAGGACAGAGAGAGGCCCTCCTGGTCTGCTGTCCCAGAGTCTTTCTACTCAGTCCTGAGTAGCCCATGCGGCCAGGGTCCTTGGGGTAAACTTGCCGTCTGCCCAGGAGCCCAGGGAAGGCCCAGGTGGGGGCTCTGGTTAGCTGGGCTTACGTGCCAAGCAGACTCCACGGGCAATAGGAGTGGGCCTGGAGGGCCCCTTATGGGATGTGCCTCCAGGCAGGGATGTGGAGACACAGATGTGCAGAGTGGGCAGGACGGGCTTGGCGGGCAGGGGGGAGGCAGAGGTGACCCCCCAGGGCCGAGGCCCCAGAGGGCCCAGGCAGGCTCCGCCCTGCTGCATTCAGAGCCTGCCTCGACTCGGGTGGGTGGCCAGCGCCCAGGACATGTCCCCTTCATCAGCAGATGGGGCCCAGGCCAGAGCACCGGTCCCGATCAGAGCGGGCTCAGCTTCCAAGCACCCCCCTCATGTGGCCTCGGGCAGTGATGGGGCCCCCGTCTGTAAAGGGGGTCAAGAGTGCCCGTCCTTGGGGCCCCCGCGTGGCCTCGGGCAGTGATGGGGCCCCTGCCTGTAAAGGGGGTCAAGGGTGCCCGCCCGGGGGTCCCCGCATGGCCTCGGGCAGTGATGGGGCCCCTGTCTGTAAAGGGGGTCAAGGGTGCTGCCCGGGGTCACAGGCTGCTGGCGGGCTCACTAACAGCAGGGGCACCACTGTGGTTAGAACTCCCATTGTTGTTACAGTCATGGGGCCAGTGTCTCAGGACTCAGCCCTCCCCCAGGGCATGGACTCTCCACCTCCCCTTGGCTGCGGGTGCTGGGTGGTCAGTGGAGAGGGGGTCCCGGAGGATGCGCAGCATGCCTGTGGCCAGAGCTGAGTAGCCCACACTAGTGCTTAGCGACCAGATGCTGCTGGGGGATCATGTGTCCATGTGTGTGCACGTGCACGTGCGTGTGCACGTGTGTGCACGTGCACGTGTGTGTGTGTGTGTGTGTGTGTGTGTAGCACTCTGCTCCCCTGTGGCTGCACATTTTATAAGCCTGTCACAGATGTAAAGAAACCTCCCGGCCTACTTTGTACGTTGACGACGTTAGGCTCGAGAAGCTGACGTGCTGGGTGCTGTTGTTGAGGCCGCCTTCTGGTCAGACACCAGCTGCCGGGAGCTCTTCTGCTCAAAGCCGGCCTGGCTTCCTCCCAGTCATCACGTGTGTGGACTCACGCCCATACACACGTGTACACGAGCTCGGGAGCCGAGGGCCTCCTGTCCCAGCTCCTTGGCTGGGTTTCCCCTTTGCTCACGTGTTTTCATTCACCAGGAAGATGGCTACGTCAGGGCACCATGTTTATACGCTGGAATACGATGCAGCAGGATCCCAACCTGACCTAGAAATGTCCTTGTGAACATGGAAGAATCACAAAGCTGTTACTGAGGACCAAACGGAGTTAGAGGAATACACGCCGCCCAGCACGATTCCTCTCTGTCTGTTTTTGGTTCCGAAGGCCCAATCCTTCCATCCCTGCCCCATCCCTCCGCCCCCTTGGCAACCACAGGTCTGTTCTCTATGTCTGTGAGTCGATCTGCGGTTCATAGATTTCTACAGTTTTCAAATGCACAAAACAAATCTCTACCCTGCGTCCTGATGCAAACACCTATAGGAACATTGTCGAGAAACCCCCTGGCAGGCCTGTCACCAAATTCTGGGTCACAGTTACATCTGTGGGGTGAGGGTCCCTCCCCACTTTTAAATTAAGCAAAAAAAGCAGTATCAGAGTCATTTAAGGTTTAATCACCGAGTCTGCAGTTTTCACAGAGCACCTGTCAGGCCTGCCTCCAAGCTGTTCACAGTCTGGTCAGGAGACGAAAGTAACCAGGCTGGGAATGCTGGCTGTAACCGCCTTCTCTCTCTCTCTTTCTTCATTAATAGGCTTATTTTTTTAGATCACTTTTAGGTTTACAGAAAGACCGAGCAGATAGCACAGAGGACAGAGCTCCCAGACACCCTCCTCCACCCACAATATCCCTGTCACTTTATCATTATGCTTACTTTTGCTTTGCTGGATGGAGCAGGAAGTGGCAGCCCACTCCAGTGTTCTCGGCTGGAAAACCCCAGGGACGGAGGAGGCTGGTGGGCTGCAGTCCGTGGGGTCACAAAGAGTCAGACACGACTGAGCAACTAACACACTTGCTTTGCTGGAACTTTTTAAGATTAACTTTTAGCTTTCAGAGCATTTTTAGATTCACAGCAAAACTGGGCAGAAGGTACAGAGGTTTCTTGCATACCCCTCCCCCACAGCTTCCCCGATACCAACATCCACCTGTTATTATCTTTTCACGTTGATTGATTGGCTGTGTCGGGGCTTAGCAGCAGCGCACGGGGCCTCGGCTGCGCCGTGTGGATCGTTCACTGGGGCACCTGGGCTCTCCAGTTGCTGTCTGTGGCCTTGGTTATTCTGTGGCCCCTGGGATCTTAGTTCCCCGACCAGGGATGGAACCTGCATCCCTGGCATTGTAAGGCAGATTCTTAACCACTGGACCACCAGGGAGGTCCCCATCCCCCATGACTGAGACACCGACATCCCCTAGAATCCACAGCTTACATTAGGGTCCACTCTTGGTGCCGGACTTTCCATGGGTTTAGACAAATACATAGTGACGTGTACCCACCATTACTGGGCTTCCCAGATGGCTCAGTGGTAAAGAATCCTCCTGCTAATGCTGGAGATGCAGGTTTGATTCCTGGGTCGGGAAGACCCCCTGGAGAAGGAAATGGCAACCCACTCCAGTGTTCTTGCCTGGAGAATCCCATGGACAGAGGAGCCTGGCAGGCTACATACAGTCCATGGGGTCGCAAAGAGTCGGACACGACTGAGAGTGAAAGCACGCCCGCACACCCAGCACTGCTGCCGGGAGCCCCTGTTCCTGCCTTTCACCATCGAGTCCCTGGATTCAGGCACGAGAGGTGTGGTCCGCACAGCCCAGCTCCTGGCAGTCTGATGGGGGGCTGGGACCGGAGGTGTCCCACGGAAGACTGTGGGGCAGCCAGGGGGCTGAGCAGGCAGGTACTGACCTTCTTGTAGGTATCTGGTGCAGTAAGATTGTGAGGTCAGGACAAAATCCTGTTCCCTGTAGAGGCTTTTGCTCCCTTTGGTCAAACATTGGAAGATATATTATGTGTCTTTTTTCCTTTCGCTCTCTTTTCCTTGGCTGTCCAGGAGCTCAAAGTTACACTTAGCTTGCAACTGCAGACTACTTCACGTCTTGGTTTTGCTATAGTCACAGTTTCTAACTCAGTTTTTATCTTTCCGTTAACCGTGCATTTGGTCTTTGGTGTTTTCACCACAAGGCATCTCACCTGATTACAGGAAGAGGTGGCTGCCTGTAAATCACAGGAAATGATGCAGGGCTGGACTGAGATCTGTGAGGACCAGGGGGGGAGGGAGGCATAGCCCTTGCTCTCAGTGACCCTACGGTGTGTGCAGAAATCAGATGTGTTCACAGGCAGGGTCAGAGCCCCCGACTGGACTGCCTGGACCAGACACGGGCAGGCAGCCTGCTCATCCAATCTGGAACCCACGCTGTTGGGACAATCAGTCACGCCTGACTGACCAAGCTAGGTTGACCACAGACCCCTTTCTGGAGCTCGGGGTCAGCAGCGGCTGGAGAGGAAGCCCCTGGCAGTGGGCCCTCCCCAGAGAGTCCGAACCGTAGTTCCTGCTCTTGAGACCCCTGGAGCTGCCCCGACATTCCAGAGCCCAGCTCCCTAGTGTTGACCGGAAGCTGTGAGCTGCCCGAGTGCTGCCAGAATACCCGTTGTCATCTGTTGCTGTGGGTTTAGGTTGCATGGCTTATGTTGGTCAATGTCAGCTTCTGCTGCTGGTATCCAAAGGGTTGTGCAGACAAAAGCTCAGCTGTCCTTGCTGGGCTCAGCAGGAGGGAGCAGAGATCACTTAGTGATGTCTGCCTTGCACCCGGCATGGGGAGAGATGGTTCCAGGGTCCAGTATCACAAGCTTGCTGCTGACCACCTCCCTTCCCTCTTTACTCCAGATGGCCTTCCTAGGAACCAAGTGAGCCCTTTAAGGAGGCCGGTTGCAATGCCTGTCTTTATAATTCATGACTAGTCTGCTGAATGTCCTTCCTGACGGCTCATCTATGTCTGTATCCAAGTACCACTCCACAATCAGCCTTCCGGACCTTGTCAACAGGACAGGCGGGAAGATGAATTCTCCCGCACTAATTGCCAGACAGGCCAGGGCTCTCTGGGTCACTCCTTTCTCTCAGCTCCCCCAGCACGGTGGGGAGGGTCCGTGGTTCTGGGGTAAGGCTTGGGGGAAGGCTGCCCTCCCTGGCACTGCAACTGGGCCCTGCAATGCCAGCCCCCCTTCCTCATTCCAAAGCACCCCTGCTCACCCCAGCCAGCAGAGCAGAGAGCCCGCCTTTGCCCTTGAAGACCGTGATGGCGACTCTGGCTGTACGGGAGCCTATTCCCTGGAATGATGAATGTCTCTTTCTGGTGGGGCACCTGGGCTTTCTGCACGGAAGCCAAGACACGTGTAAGGCCCTTTAAGGGCACTAATTTACATGGCAAGTACACAGATTACAGAATACCGTATTTCACTGGTTTTACAGCGGCTGGAGCCTGGGCCTCTGCAGACCTCGTGTCATTAATCTCGGGCTGGACGAGCCGGCAGATTGCATCTGCCCTCCCCTGACATGCCCCGCAGCCAGACGGAAGAGTGTCTCGTCTGGCTTTTTTCATTTTCCTCCTAACAGGTTCAATATTTTAACAAATCCAAGTGCCGGATAACTGGAGGTGGTTTCCAGGAGACGGGCCTCGCTCCCCGTACTTCTGCCACGGTAATTGATTTAGCGGCTCGTGAGTTCTGGGCTGCAGCCTCCGAGCCCTGCCTTGCTCCCCTCCTGGTGCTACGGGGCCTCTGAGCTCCTTTTATCGTGCTGACGTCTCCGGTGGTGCAGACCAGACGGTCAAGGGCCCAGGGGCTTCTGAGCCAAAGGAGACTGTGGCACAAGGCCACCCAGGGACCCAGCCAGCCCTTAGCAGTTACGGTCTCTTTGTGCCAGGCTTGGGGTGATGCTTAGCAGAGTACGGGAAGAACCGGACTCTGACTCCCTCCGGAGGTGGTGGGAATGGGTTACGGGGCGCTGGGCCGATATCCTGAAGGACGTGAACGGGGGTCTTCCAGGCCAGGGAGGAGGTGGTACCTGCTTTCCCCCATTTACCCATGAGGAGACGGGGGCTCGGGGAGCAGAGGCGGCCTGCCCACGGGGCGAGGCTACGAGGGGAGGGGCTGGGCCTTGGACCTCTGTGCCCGCTCACTGGCTCCTGGCTTTCCTTAGTCTGTAAGTCAGCTGGGCGGGCCAAAGAGGCCTCCTGGTGCTGTGGGGACCTTTGGAAAATGAAGAGGCAGCGAAGGAAGGAAGAGGGGAACTTTCTCAGAAGGAGGGTGCACAGCCGCTCGAGGCCAGTGGCTCCCAGGGACCAGCAAGGGTTTGATGAGCACAAGCGAGGTGGGCTCCTCATTGCCAGGAAGGACGGCTCCTCCGGGGGCTCCTCCCAGGATCGTGGCTGCCACCGCAGCCCACACTCGCCGACATCTGCCGCCAGCCCGCGCACCAGGAGGGGGCGGCCCTAACTCTCAGGGGCAGGACGTCCTTAACCAGCACCCTGGCCGTCGGGTCCCCCACTTCCAGAGTGGTGAGACAGCGAACTGAGTCTGAAAGGAGCAGAAAGCCCAGGGCGGTGAGGGCATCTTCACAGGGACGGGGTGGGCAGCGGGCAGGAAGCCTTCTGACCCGCAAGGAGGGTGGGAGGCTGGGACACGCACCGCTGTGCCCATTTCACAGACAGGGGCTGAGGCGGGGCGGGGCGGGGCGGACAAGTGAACCCCGAGGATCCCCCAGCGGACTCACAGCGGCAGAGGGCCGGCCTCCAGGGCCAGGGCGAGGCCGTCCCCAGCCTTCTATGGGAGGCGGCCCGGGCCGGCGGCCGTGTTGGCCCCGCACAGGGTCCCCGCTCCCTAGACTGCACTCTGGGAGAGCGAGGACTCCTGCTTTCTATTTGTTTTTGGTCTCTTGTTAGTCATTAACTAAAGAATTGCTTCCAGGCAACAAACAAGCAAGACTGTGTCCACAACATTTTGGGGGTGTTTTCCATCTCTTGTAGGGCTGAAACTATGACTCAGTATCCAAATGTCACACTTGGCTGGGAAACAGTTTCCATATGAATAAATATGAGAATCCGCACCCGCAAGACAAGTAGAAAAGGAATCTGTGCTGAGGAGATACAGAAAAGCAACACTGTTTACTTTCATGTTGGGTGAGAGTGTTTCTCTGAAATGTCGGGTTTTAATTCTGGCTACCGGCATTTCCTGGAGTCTGATAATAGCTGCGGGGCTCCACAGGTTTGTACCCTAACCTGGTCTCTGGGCTCAGGGAAGAGGCTCCACCTTGGGTGGGCTTGGCTGTGTGCCTTTCTCTGGCCAGTGAGACCGGCAGGGGTAAAGCTGCTCAGTTCCCGGAGGACCCCGAAGGGCCGGCATATCCTTTAGCCTCTTCTGGGATGAGGTGCAGACAGAGATGGAGCCTCCATCCCACGGGTCCCTGGGGTCGAGTAGGTGAATCTCACTCGCCGCATGCACGCAGCATGTCTGAGGGATGAAAGCTCTCTTTGTTAGGGATGAAAGCTCTCTTTGTTACTGTGGCAGAGCCTCCACTAGCCTGACTGATACAATGAATGCCTACAGATGCTTCTGGTTACAAGCCCTGGGAGACACTGGGTTGTGAAGTCCAGTAGGAGAGGAGGGTTTCTTAGGGTCTCGACAGAGTAGGTGAGAGTCTAGAGGAGGGGTTTCCACATTCCCTGAGTGCTGGGTGTGCCCTGGGGAGCACTGAATCCACCGCCCACAGGTCATCACCCTGGTCCTCCCCCCGGAGATGACCGTGACCATGGCCTGGGCCTCCCCCCGGAGATGACCTTGACCATGGCCTGGACCTCCCCCCAGAGATGACTGTGACCATGGCCACTTTACAGACAAGCAGGTGGGGTCACAGAGGAGAAAGGGCTTGCCCGGGGTCACCGTGGCGACACCACGACTGGCCTCCTAACCTTGGCCCCTGCAGGGCTCTGTCTCCTTAGGGTCCGTCACCAGGGCTGTTTCTGGTCTTATGGTGACGGTTCCCTTCCTGCAGGCCAGTAGTCAGGTGGGGCCTGATTTCGGATTCCACTCCAGGGCTGTCTGGGTGATAAAGATGACAGTGAGTCATCATCCAGAGGAAAATGAAGCAGTCCTAATATGACTGGTCACCCTCGCCGGGGTGAGCCAAGAGGCAGGGGTCAGAAGGGTGGGAGGAGGGACTCTACCCGTAGGCTCTGGGAAGACACAATACAAAGCGGCCTCCCTGGGCCCTGGACATGGCTGGTCGGGTGGTGGGCAGTGAGCTGCCACTGGGACATACTGACGACCGGGGGTGGGGGAAGGGAGGAGGAGGGAGCTGCAGACGGCACTGGCCACCTCCCCTGGCCCCTGCTTGTGTTCCCTGTTCCCTCTGGGGTCAGCTGTTTGCCCCGAATACACTAACCTGTGTCCAGCCTGGGACCCGTCCCCACAGGGCACCCGCAGGTCTGGGGGACGCTGAGAAAGGGCCCCAGCTCACGGGACCCTGACGGCCACCCAGTCCCGCCGGCCCTGAGATGACCTTCTTGCTGGGCCTGGCCCCTGCCAGGGGCTGTGTGGCCCTCATTACAGGGTGCAGAGCCCTCTAGCAGCCTCCAGGCGTGGCTGCTGGGCATTGGGAGAGGGAGCTGAGAAATCTCTGTGTCATGCGGTGCTAGGAGGGTGCAGCCTCCTCCTGGGGACTGCGTTTGCACAAATCTCACGGCCCAGGCAGTAGAGGGCTGCCTATGAGCTGTGCACCTGAGAGTGGTTTGCCTTGGATGTGCTGTTTATCTGACGCAGCAGGACTGAGAGCCATGATGACAAGCCAGGTGATGACCAAGGGCGCTGAGAGCCTCTGCCGCCCGGGCCAGCAGCTTGCAAAGTGCCCACCTGTGTCTGCAGAGGCCCAGGGAAGAGCAGCCTCCGCCCCCGTCCCCTGCCTCCGCTAGGCCACCGAGGGCGGGGTCAGAAGGAGTCCCCCGGTTCCCCAGGGGGCTCTCTTGGAGCGGCTTCTGGGAATGGAGGGGCGGGTCAGGCAGCTCAGGGACAGGAAGACAAGGAGGGTCGCAGCACATCCAGGGCAAAGGCAGGGACCCCAAGAGCACGGGGCCCCATGAGCAGACCCCGGGTCTGGGCACTAAATTCGCATCACCGAATGCCCTCCCCGTGACAACAGGAAGAGGCTGGTGGCCGGGCAGAAGCTTGCTCAGCTTCTGGGGCTCCGGCTGCTCTGACCAAGGGTCTGGCCATCCTGACCAGCCCAAGTCAGAGTGACCTCGGATAGTCCAGTCCCCATCGAGCCTGGTTTCCCCTGAAGCCCAGAGCTGGGCCGGCTCTCCCCCTCACCTCCTTCTCACTTGAAAGTGCTGTCACTTGAACAAGCACAGTGACACGCTGAGCTGCCCGGGGGGCCAGCGTCATGTGACGGCCCAGCCTGGCCCTTCTGTGAAGTCGCCTGGTGGGGGAGGAGGCTCGGGTGGAGCCCGCTGCCAGCTGCTTCGGGAACAGCAGTCAAGACCACCTCCTTAAGGAGGAGACGCTGGTCGCCGGGCAGCCTCCCAAGGCCGCTGGCTGGGGTTTGAGGATCCAGGCCGTGGGTCTCAACAGCTTTCCTCAAGGGTGCACGGGACCAGATGGCAGCTCAGCCTCTGCGGCTGCCTCATAGGGGGAAGGCTGGAACAGAGGGACAGGGCAAGATGAGTCTGTTCTTCCCTCTGGGGTGGGGAACCTTCAGCCAGCCTGCTGTGGTCAGTCCAGGTGGGCTGCACAGAGGGGGAGACAAGGAGAAGACGGCTTTGTACGCACACGTCCAGGCTGAAACAGTCGATGGGCTCGTCCTCTGTGCCAGGTGCTGGGACAGAGTGGCCACCAGGGCAGGCAATAGGCCTCCTGCTGGGGATTCACATGCTTAAGAGCTGAGACACTAACAAAAACCAGTAACAAATATATGCTGACATACAGAGCATGCTGCCTAAGTTGGAAAAGGAGGCGGGAATGCCAAGGGTGAGCTTGTGCGATCTCTCTTCTGACCTGGCCTTTCTCTCCATTACTATGGCTCAGCCTGGTCCCCAAGGAGCCAGGGGCAGCTTCTAAACCACGAGTTAGGTCACTTCACAGCACGAGGCCCCCATGATCCACAAGATTCCTAGGACCCCAGACTCAAACAGGCTGACGTCCCATCCAGGCTCTGCCCCACGGGCTGAGTGAGCTCAGGCAGCTGCCTACGTAGCCTGAGCCTCAGTTTGCTCACCTGTAAAATGGGGAGGTGATGTAAAACCAGCCTCCCAGATGGCCCCACTGACCCCACCTCCTGGTTTCCCCCTTGGCAGCCCTTACCATGCTGGCTCAAGCTGAGTCTGTGTGACCAACGGCGATCTGCAGAACGGGTGCTACATCATCTGAGATTAGGTTACAAAAGGCACGGCTGCTGTTCCTCAGACGGCTGTGCTCCTGTCTCTCTCAGACGCCAGGGCAGGCCAGCTGTCATTAACAGTCCTGCTGGAGAACTGGGGCCTCTTGCCAACAGCCTTGTGAGTGAGCCTGGGAGAGGCTCCTCCAGCCCCACGCAAACCTTCAGATGAGGCACTGCCAGTTGTCACCCTGACTGCCAGCTCCTGAGAGACCCTGAGCCCACCTGAGACCTCCCCATAGGCTGCAGAGATTGAGATGCCGAGTGCTCCTTGTCATCTCCTGCAGCCAAGCCGGTGGCCACTTGGCGCCCCCTTACAGTAGCTTCGGGTGAGTAATGCCCACCCACCGGATGGGGCAGCCATGGGAGTACACAAGGGTACGTGGGAGCCTAGCTCCCAGCTGGCCCAGTGCCTCGTGGCCCACTGCTGCTGCCTCCACGCCCTCATCACACTTGCTAACCCTTACCACCCAGGAACCCAAGGAGCCTCCCACTTGTTTGATCTAAGCTAGTCCTTGCCTCTCTTTTCCAGTGCAGCTCGGGAATGTGGGTGATTACCAGAGCAGACAGTGAGGTTTTATTAGGAGCCATAACTGGGATGCTTGTGTTTGGAGAAAGCTAGGGAGATTTACAAGTGGTGGCTGGTGGAGGCTGGTGCTCTGTGTCTGCACGCACTCCTCTCCTTCTGCCTCCAGAGAAGCTCAGCCCTTGAGTCTGCTCCCTTCAGAGCAGGAGGAGGCGGAAATTGAATTAGTCTGCACATCTCTGCTGCTGATGGTTTTACTCAGGGCCATTTTGCTTGCTCATTTTTAATCTCTTCCTTCCATTTTTAAACAGCTGGCAGCTAAGTGGAGCTCAAGTGCACATTCTGGGATCAGGTCCAGGCTCCTTGCCAGCCTGATCCCCTCTCTTGAGTGTCCCCTCCAGCCGGTGGGGAGGAGGGCTGCAGGCCTGTGGGGGGCTGAGGAGAGCAGGCTGCAGAAACTGGATCCTGGAGGGCAGATCCGGAGTGGGTGGGGGGGACCACGTGTGCCTCATGTTCTCTGTGACCATGTGCAGGCGGCATTCATTGCATTCTCTGAAGGTCCTGGGACCCCTGCCCCATAAGCTGAAGCACTCTGGTCAGAGCTATTGCTCAAAAGCTCAAGATTCACTCCGAAAACTGTGGGCGGGCCGCCTTCCCAGCGTCCCGAGGCGGTGGCGACAGCAAGGGCAGCCCTCAGCCCAGGGCCCGGCCCCTGTGAGGGCTCAAGAAATGCTCGCTATGACTATTTATAAGTGATAAAGGATGGGCCAGTGTCCCCCCAGAGCCGGGCCGCCGTTGAAGGAGGGACACTGACCAGCGAAGGGCTGCTGCCGCTGTCCAGGGAAGGGGGCGTGGACCAGGGAAGGTGTGGGCGTGGCGGGACCCACAGGGTGTGGGCGTGGCGCGGGCATGGCGCGTGCGTGTGTGGGCGTGGTGTGGGCGTGGCGTGGCGTGACCCACAGGCTGTGGGCGTGACCCACAGGCTGTGGGCGTGGCGTGGGCGTGGCAGGGTGGCAGGCGTGGCGCGGGCGGGGTTTTTTGTTGGAGGCCAGGCCCAGCACGGCGCGGTAGGGGCGGGGCAGGGCAGAGGAGCCACGGGGCTCCCTGGCTGGGCCCTCCTTTCCGTGGCGGCAGCATCTCAGCTGTCTTCTGTAGCCTGAGAAGGACGGAGGGGCCCAGGCGGGCAGAGAAGAGCGGGTCTAGGGGCAGCTGGGCTGGGGGAGGAGCCCTTGGCTCACACAGAGGACGGATCTCCGCAGCTGCTTGACCAGGAGAGTGGTCCCAGCGGTCGTGGCGGCAGTGGCAGTTCTTTAGCCAGAGTCTGAGGAAAGATTGGACCACAGGCTTGTCTAACTCAATGAAGCTAGGAGCCATGTCGTGTGGGGCCACCCAAGACGGACGGGTCACGGTGGAGAGTTCTGACAAAACATGGTCCCCTGGAGAAGGGAATGGCAAACCACTTCAGTATTCTTGCCTTGAGAACCCCATGAACAGTATGAAAAGGCAAAAAGATAGGACACTGAAAGATGAACTCCCCAGGTCGGTAGGTGCCCAATATGCTACTGGAGATCAGTGGAGAAATAACTCCAGAAAGAATGAAGGGATGGAGCGAAAACAATACCCAGTTGTGGACGTGACTGGTGATGGAAGTAAAGTCTGATGCTGTAAGAACAATATTACATTGGAACCTGGAATGTTAGGTCTGTGAATCAAGGTAAACTGGAAGTGGTCAAACAGGAGATGGCAAGAGTGAACATCGACATTTCAGTAATCAGTGAATTAAAATGGACCAGAATGGGTGGATTTAATTCAGAGGACCATTATATCTACTACTGTGGGCAAGAATCCCTTAAAAGAAACGGAGTAGGTCTCATAGTCAACAAGAGGACCCACTGGTCATAGCAAACACCCTCTTCCAACAACACAAGAGAAGACTCTACACGTGGACATCACCAGATGGTCAACACCGAAATCAGACTGATGATATTCTTTGCAGCCAAAGATGGAGAAGCTCTATACAGTCAGCAAAAACATGACCGGGAGCGCACTGTGGCTCAGATCATGAGCTGCTTATTGCCAAATTCAGACTTAAATTGAAGAAAGTAGGGAAAACCACTAGACCACTCAGATATGACCTAAATCAAAACCTTTATGATTATACAGTGGAAATGACACACAGATTCAAGGGATTAGATCTGACAGACAGAGTGCCTGAAGAACTATGGATGGAGGTTCTTGACACTGTACAGGAGACAGGGATCAAGACCATCCCCAAGAAAAAAAAATGCAAAAAGGCAAAATGGTTGTCTGAGGAGGCCTTACAAATAGCTGACAAAAGATGAGAAGCTAAAGGGAAAGGAGAAAAGGAAAGAAATACACATTTGAATGCAGAGTTCCAAAGAATAGCAAGGTGAGATAAGAAAGCCTTCCTCAGGGGTCAATGCAAAGAAATAGAGGAAAACAACAGAATGGGAAAGACTAGAGATCTCTTCAAGAAAATTAGAGATACCAAGGGAACATCTCATGCAAAGATGGGCTCGATAAAGGACATAAACGGTATGGACCTAAGAGAAGCAGAAGATATTAAGAAGAGGTGGCAAGAATACACAGAAGAACTATATGAAAAAGATCTTAATGACTCAGATAACCATAATGGTGTGACCACTCACCTAGAACCAGACATCCTGGAGTGAGAAGTCAAGTGGGCCTTAGAAAGCATCACCATGAACAAAACTAGTGGAGGTGATGGAATTCCAGCTGAGCTATTTCAAATCCTAAAAGAGTATGCTGTTAAAGTCCTACACTCAATATGCCTGCAAATTTGGAAAACTCAGCAGTGGCCACAGGACTGGAAAAGGTCAGTTTTCATTCCAATCTCAAAGAAAGGCAATGCCAAAGAATGCTCAAACTACCGCACAATTGCACTCATCTCACATGCTAGCAAAGTAATGCTCAAAATTCTCCAAGTGAGGCTTCAACAGTATATGAATTGAGAACTTCCAGATGTTCAAGCTGGATTTAGAAAAGGCAGAGGAACCAGAGATTAAATTGCCAACATTGGTTGGATCATAGGGAAAGCAAAAGAGTTCCAGAGAAACATCTACTCTTGCTTTACTGACTATGCCAAAGCCTTTGACTGTGTGTAACACAACAAAATGTGGGACATTCTTCAAGAGATGGGAATACCACACCACCTGACCTGCCTCTTGAGAAACCTGTAGGCAGGTCAGGAAGCAACAGTTAGACCTGGACATGGAACAACAGACTGGTTCCAAATCAGGAAAGGAGGGCTGTATTTTGTCACCTGATTATTTAACTCATATGCAGAGTACATCATGTGAAACGCCGGGCTGGATGGAGCACAAGCTGGAATCAAGATTGCCAGGAGAAATACCGATAACCTCCGATATGCAGATGCACCACCCTCATGGCAGAGAGTGAAGAAGAACTAAAGAGCCTCTTGATGAAAGTGAAAGAGGAGAGTGAAAAAGTTGGCTTAAAGCTCAACATTCAGAAAACTAAGATCATGGCATCTGGTCCCATCACTTCATGGCAAATAGATGCGGAAATAGTGGAAACAGTGGCTGACTTTATTTTTTTGGGATCCAAAATCACTACAGATGGTGACTGCAGCCATGAAATTGAAAGATGCTTACTCCTTGGAAGAAAAGTTATGACCAACCTAGACAGCATATTTAAAAGCAGAGACATTACTTTGCCAACAAAAGTCCGTCTACTCAAGGCTATGGTTTTTCCAGTGGTCATGTATGGATGTGAGAGTTGGACGGTGAAGAAAGCTGAGCGCCGAAGAATTGATGCTTTTGAACTGTGGTGTTGGAGAAGACTCTTGAGAGTCCCTTGGACTGCAAGGAGACCCAACCAGTCCATCCTAAAGGAGATCAGTCCTGAATATTCATTGGAAGGCCTGATGCTGAAGCTCCAATACTTTGGCCACCTGATGCAAAGAACTCACTTGAAAAGGCCCTGATGCTGGGAAGTTTGAAGGCAGGAGGACAAGGGGACGACAGAGGATGAGATGGTTGGATGGCGTCACTGACTTGATGGACATGAGTTTGAGTCAACTCCGGGAGTTGGTGATGGACAGGGAGGCCTTCTGAGATGCGGCAGTCCACAGGGTCGCAAGGAGTCGGACACCACTGAACAACTGAACTGAACTGAGGAAAAATTAAACCGAGGCGGTATTGATGAATGTCACTCAGAGGCTGTGAGCGGGTCGACACGGGTAGGCGGTCCCTTCTGTGCCCCAGGAAGGTACCTCCTAACGGGAAAGTGACGAGTAACCACCCGTATCAGTGTGTGGGGTGGGATGCATGTGCTCCAGGAGGCCTGCGCTGTGTGCAACAGGGGCAGTGGCCGGGCTCAGGGAGGATCCCCAGGAGGGAGCCGTGCATGGGTTTCTGAGGGGGGGGGGTTTCCCAGGAGCAGGTGGCAGGCAGGCGGGAGATGAACACCCACTTTTGGGCAGGGGTACACAGATGGGTGGGGGCGTGGTGCTGCAGAAGGGGGCCCTCGCAGGCTCACAGGCGATGCAGAGTGGCAGGGGGCCCCAGGCGGGGCATGAGGGCCTGAGCGGGCTCTGGCAGCGGCGTGGGCTGTGGGTGGAGCAGGAGGGCAGGGAAGCGTGACTCGTGGGAGATGGTGCGGGGGCTTGACACTGCCCGCAGCCCACTGCGCCCACTCACCAGCCGTCCCCTCTCCCACCTCCACCCCTGCCCGCGGCCCCTCGAGGCTCCCAGGCCTCCTGACTGTTGGTCATCCTTGCTTCTGCAGTTCGGGGTCCGTGTGAGGCGGTCCCTTCTTGCGCTGGGACTGTGGTCCTGGGACCCACTTCAGGAGCACTTGCCAGTGTTGACGTGCGCATAAAAGACCACAGAGCTTCTTCCAAGAAGGGGCTCCTGATGCACTGATCACAGAGTCCGCCTCAGGGCAGGGCATAGATGTGGAATGCATGCCTTTTTTTTTTTAAGTGATAGCACCAAATAAAAGCTGATTTGTTTGGGAAGCTGCATTCCTTGAATCAAAAGCTGATATGTCAGATAATAAGATTAAAGGTTGGCCTCCCACCTGGTTTGACTGACTCCAGGCTTGGAGACCAGTGAGCTGGGAGGGTCAGAGTGTCTGACTCCTGGAGTCCATAGCGGGTTGGCTTTCCCAGGGTGGTGGGTGGGCAGGACAGAAGCATCCATGCAACTCCCCCCTCCCAGGGGCCCCTGCATTTGTCACCAAGTTTTCACCTTTTACAAGATGGGAGTATTTTTAACCAACCTGTCAACACCCTTGTAATTAAAAAAATTTTTCACATTGAAAACTGACAAAATGCTACATCTGAGGAAGCGTAAAGGCTCCTTAACAGCGTGGAAGTTGGGGTGGGGTGCTTATCGGTGGGGAAGGGAAGATGCATTTTGAAAGGAGCCTCAGGGGAGGGCTCTGGAGGATGTGGCGGGGGACTCGGAGCAGACGTGGGGCTCAGTCCTGCGGCTCTGACATCCGAGGGGGCACTGGACTGACGTGACACAGGGGAGGTGATGCCCTCCGGGGCTGTTTAGGATACAGGGCCCGGCGACGGGGTGACAGCTGCCCCAGATCCGGACTCTGGATGGGGAGACGGCGGGGCGTGGTGCCACCGAGGCTCAGAGACACTGTTTCTTCAGGAACCCGGAGAGGGGTCACCCTGGCCTGAGAGCAGGCACCTGGGAATGTCTTCAAGGCTGGATTCCTTCCCTGGCTTCCTGTGTAGCCCACAAAAGGCCCTGACGCCAGCCCCAGGGGCACTGTTGGCCCTCCTGGGGCTCGCACTCCAGTCAAGGCACACCCGGACCACCTGACTCCCCGAGAGCGACCCCCACTCCAGGCGCCAAGCTGGCCCAGACCACTGACGGGTGGTGTGGACAGGTGTTCGCAGAGGGGCTTGGAGAGAAGAACAGTGCCGGGAATCGGAGCCTCAGAGGGGCTGGCGGGGCCGACGCTTGAGGGGTCTGACCACAGGTCTCACCCCCGAAAGGTGAGAAGAAATGGATAATCGGTGCCTGAGCTCAGCTTCCGCAGTCCTCAGGCTGCTCCTCACACCTTTCAGCCTAGTCTTCAGAACAGCCTCAGCGTTCAAGGGCGTCTCAAGGGCACAGAGCGCCATGCACACAGCAGGCTGTTCACAGACGCTTGCTGAGAGATTTCCCACTGTTGGCAAAGCCTGGTGAGCTTTCTGTTTAGATAAACCTGATCTGTGTGCCACCCACACCGCCCCCGCCAAGCTGGAGCATCTGTGCAGAATGACGGCCCCAGACCGTGCCATGACCTGGAGGCTCGGCTCACTCCCGCTGCCTTCGGGGAAAGATGTGACAGAGAACAACCAGCTGGCCAGGCAGGGAGCGAGGACATCTCACTTCTGCCCTCAGCTGGTCCGGTGACCCCAGTGGCCCTGTCTGAGTCACCAAAGCTGCCCGGAGCTCCCACAGCCCATCGTGAGACTCGAGAGCGTCTAGAACAAACAGCCCACCCAGGGCGATGCTAGCTTCTGGGCCGGAGGACCCGGCGGGCGCCTGTCGGGCTCTGCTGCAGCCTGGCTGGGGACGGCCTTCCTTCCTCAGAGTCTAGGCCCTTGTTCCTGAAACAGGACAGGCGGAGTGGCTCTGCGGTTTCTCCTGGGCTGCGAGTCCCAAAGGCGAGACCCCTGTCTGCCCACAGTCCCCGCCCGGCAAGCAGTAGGGCCCCGTGCGGGCGTTCGTGGCGGGGCGGGGACCTGTAAGCTTGGTGCTAGCCCCCACGCTGGGCCCTTTCCCACAGACGCCGCCCTGAGCCCAGCCACTCTCCAGGGCAGCCGTCCTCCAGACCACGGCCCGGCCTGGGGAAGAGAGAGATGGAAGGTCACCACCTCCACCTGGAAAGCCTGCTTGCGTCTCACTGGCTGGAACCGGTCAGTGACCCCACCCCCGTCCCACCTGGCGGCAGGACTGTGACAGGGGACCTGGTGAGCAGGAAGGGCCGTCTCGGCCTCGTAGGCTCCTTGTAGATGAGCAAATGCATGTGAGCTTGCTGGAAGCTGGGTGGGCGGCTGTCGGTGGGGTGGGGCCACGGCCAGGAAGGCAGAGTGGTTGCTTAAATGCTGCTTAATTCCCGGAGGGTGTCCTTTCAACACGTTAGATGCCGTATGACACTTCAGTGACATCGTCGTTGAGGACAGCGTTTGAAAGGCATTTCCGAGGGAGTGAGTCAGCACCCGTCGCTGGGCGTCCGGTTGGTCCCGGCCTCAGGGAGAGAGGCTGCCGCCCACCGGGTGATGGATTGCTCTGTGAGAGCGCGGCTGACCCCCGGGCAGGGGGCCAGGAATGAGGACCTAATGATGGATGACCCAAGGAGGCTGGTTTAATTTTCCGCCATCACCTGCCACTCTGCGGCCGGTGCCTGCATCATTGCCCAGGCTCTGTCCACCCATCAAGCGCACACGAGGCCAAACGTGCTTCTCATTTCATTGTGGGGGACCTGGGGCTGGGGGAGGGGGCGGGGGTGGGGGGCACCGCCCTTCTCAGAGCAGGATGGGCGATTGGCAAAGCCAGAAGAGCCGGTTAGAAGCCCCGGGTCTGGGCTGGTTGGTGTTTCAGGAAGAGCGGAAGCGCGTGTGCTGATTTATAATTAGGGGTGTGGGTGGTGCGTGCAGACCCTCCCCGCTGCTGGACACGCAGCCAGGACACACAGCAGCTCAACCAGGACGCTGCCCGGAACTGCCGGCGAGGCACCGCGGGCGAGGCCTCCCCTCGGGCCGGCCTGTGTTCCTCCCCGTTCTCGCTCCTAAAAAGGGCGCTGACTCCCCACCCCCCTGAGCCCTGGTGGCGGGCGGTGCTGCGTGTGTGTGTGTGTGTGTGTTCTGAAGCGCGGGCTGCTGGTTTCTCTTTGCTGGTCGAGAAGCAGCCAGGGGGAGCAGAAGGAAGTCCCATATGTCAGTGACGAAACTGTCTCATCACTGCTGGTGCCGGCGCATCCTCCCCCCGCCTTCTGCCTCGGGCGCCCCCTCCGAGGGCTTGGTCCATCCCAGGCAGGGCCGTCCTTGGCCTTTAAGGTCCTGCCGGGTCCCTCAGAGGGGTGCCAGCAAATTTGACGGCCGGATGATTCATCCCAGCCTGCCATGCTCCCCTTCTCGGAGGTGTCAATTGCTTGCTTTTAAAAATAGCTTTGTTGTTTTCTTATTATAAAACGAATCCATCGTTATTGCAAAAAAACAGTTCAGAAAATTTAGAAAGTTGAAGAAGACAGTCACTGCCCCCTCCCACTAGCAACCACCTGTGATTCCATCATTATTGCAAAAAACAACAAAAAAATCACAAAATTCAGAAAGTTGAGGAAGGGAGTGGCGATCACCCTGCTGACTAGTGGGCGGCCCGTTTCTAGGCACAAAGATGCGCGTGTAAACCAGCCGAGGCTGTGCGCTCCCGCTGTTGGAACCATGCCGCTCCCACTTCTGGGTTCTGGGGACGTGGTCCTCGTCCACGGATGCTGAGCCACGTGGCACGTTCCCGGCTACAGTGACCCACTGTTAACCCAGTTTCCAGTCTGGCTGGGTGGGACCTTGGGTGCAGCAGGGAACCCTCCCAGCCTCTGGTCCTTGTTAGGGAACCTGGGCTGATAACACCCCCACCTCTGAGTGCAGCTCCAGCCTCGGGGACGCGGGGTCTCGCCCAGACCTCGCAGCTCCTCTGGGCACCCCCTCCTGCATTCCCCCAGTGCTATGGCTCCTGGTACAAGCACCCACCAGCTGAGGGCGATGAGCCCTTTCAGTTCTCCTCCCGTGAACTCCACAGCAGCGGCCGGCCCTGGGGTCGGGTCTTTGCTGGCTGGGCTGATTTAGCGCTGAGGCAGTTGCCTAGAAGAGGAGCTGCTGGGTCCCTGGGTCCCTCTTCCTCCGATGTTGAGTATGTTCAGGAAGTAGGTCTGTGCGCGTCTGATGTTGCTTATAGAGAGCCTGACCTGGGGCCGGCATTTACACACAGGCCACGAGACACAAGGTGGAAGGGGCTGGTCAGAGGGGGCGCAGCAATCGGAGGCCCCCGCCTCTACTGGACATGCGGCCCTTCCTAAGCGGTCAGGCTGCACCCAGGTTCCTGGAGACTGGAGTCCAGCTTGGCCCGTTTCTAGGCTCAGGCGGGGGTGCTCAGCGGAGGACGGCATAGGGCCGACTCCGGAGCCCCAGCCTCCCCTCGCGGGCCCCCACCCGCCCACCGGGCCCCTCCCAGGGCGAGCGCGAGGCCAACTCCAGTGGGGCCTGCAGACCGAGTGGCGAACGCTGCGGTTCTCACAGGGGTCTCACGGCTCCCCGGGGAGTCTGTTCACTGCGCTTTTCGTCCCAGCCAGCTGATCACGGTGAACAAAGAACACCGGGGTGAAGCCTGGAGAAAACAGTGCCGGCTCCGGCCCATCAGGTCGTCTGTGCCTCCTAAGCGTCGTTGACCCGTTAGCCCCTAGCCTGGCACCTCCCTGAGTCGAGGGGAATGCTGAGCAGGGCCACCCACCGCCTGCCGTGAGCAAAGCCCAGAGCCTGCCCGGTGCTGGGGCTGCAGGCCGCTTGACCACCCCTGCCCTCCGCTCCAGGAGCAGCCGCTGCGGGCCCCGCGGGAGGGTGGCGCCTCAGGGCGGGGGCCTGGCCTTGCCCATCCCCATCCCTCTCGGGTCTGGCGTGGACTCAGTGGAGTCAAGGGAAGCCCAGGTATGACCATCAGTGTTCGCTGCCCATCACCCCTCTGTGCCAGCCTGGGTGTCCAGGGGTAGCCTTGCAATGAGCCATAAGGGTGCAGTGTCTGCTTCCTGGGCTGGCGTCCTCCCCCAGCGTAGAGCAGCTCTTCACAGTCATGTGAAGGGTCAGTGTGCAGACGACGTCTCCACGCGTGACACGGTTGTTCCTTCCCCACGGCCACCCAGACCCACTCAGACCCTCCCTGCAGCAGGTCAAGTGACGACAAGCTCGGTCATGGCCAGTTGGTCGAGAGCCCCTGTGACCCCAGCCCTGGGCCCACCAAGCCGGCTCGGTGGTCAGTGACCCTTCCACGCAGCCCTGGGACAGACCCCGGGGAAGGCGGGGTCAGCCCACCCCGGCCACACAAACCCTGCCGCTGGAGCAAGTTCATCCGGCCTCCCGCAGCCAGACCCCTGGAGCCTCGCCCTCCTCCTGCCCTCCTTGCACACCCTCTGACACGCCCACTGCACCAGCCAAACGCTGCCTGGCCCCTAGGCCCTCTCACTGGCCCAACCAGCTCTCACTCCGACCAGACTCAGGCAGCGAAGTCGTGCCCTGGGACGGCCAGCATCAGCCTGCTGTGTCCGGGGACCGTGCTGTTTCCCTGGCATTTGCTTTTATAACTAGACAACAGTCGTAGCTGTTACTTATCACATGCGCGTTATGGGCCCTGAATCCCAGTCTTGAATCCCGAGAAGAAAGTGGCAGGGAGCTTACCATTCGTGCTACTTAGGGTCGACATCCAGAGGGCTGTCCCCCCCAACACGCCGCCCCTACGAGTCCCGCAGCTGGAAGGGAGGAGTGGATCTGGTCTGTGACCGGCTCTCCCTGCCCTCCGAGGGAGGGGCAGGCATGGTGACCTTGAGCCTGGCCTGTGACCTTCCCCGGTGTGTGCTGAGGTGCCCAGCTGGGGGGCCTCTGGGGTGGGGGGGTCAGTGTGAGCTCGTAGGGGGTGGAGACCGAGGGGCAGCTGTGCCTCCAGACAAGCGGTGGCTCTGCCCAGATCCACCATGCCCACTGCTGGTTGCAAGGTCAGGGAGGGGAGGCGTGACCCTGAGACCCTTCTTCAGACAGTGATGCTGGACCCCGGCCGACCCTTCTTCCCAGACAGGAAGGCTGGGTCCTTAGGGAGACCTTCCTTCTGGCAGGACTCGTGGCCCTGACCCAGACACACAACCCCAGCTGCTCTCTGGAACCTTCTCTCCCAGACGGTCTTAAGAGCACTGAACCCCTCGATGTGTTGGGGGTGGACAGTCTGCAGCCCCCTGGGCTCCAGCCAGCTCCAGAGTCATTAGCATCGCAAAGTCCTGGGAAGCTCGACCCTGGAAGTTGGTACCGGAGACCGCGGGAGTGCCTCAGCCCAGGGCCAGCTGCTTCTCACCCCCAGGGTCTGTCTGGGCCAGATGGCCGGGAGCCGGGCTGTCCAAGGACACTCTCTCACCCCTCCCAGGAATAAGGACGTTGGTGGGGGGGCAGGTGAGAATGTGTCCCTGAGTTCCGCTGACCCCGAGGCCCCTTGCTGGCCAGGACAGGTGCTGTGACGGGGATGGGGGGGTGCAGCAGGAGGAGCCCCCGCTGAGGGCACTGGCCCGCCCTCCTTGTGTAGAACGGCATCAAGATGTTTTTTTCTTTGCTGAAAAAATAGCAGCCTCCTTTCCTGGGTGGGCTTGCACAGGCAGCGCCACCCTGGGGCACCAGCCACCATTTGGTCTCTGACAGGCCTCCTCCCCTGTGGCCCCGACAGCCACATGAAGCATCTTTGGTGGCTTCAGAAACGGAGGGTCGGGGGGTGTGAGCTCGTCCAGGCACGTGGGTTGGCAGTCGGGTTCCAGGTCGGGCTTGGTAGGGCTGGGGTCAGGGTCGCAGGGGCTGTCAATGGGCACCTGTCATCACTCACCTGCTGCAGGGACCCCTCTTCTGCTCCCGGGACAGCAATGCCCTGCAGACAGGAGCCCGAGGCACTCCTGCAGGACATGTGGTTGGGGGAAAAAAACAGCGTTCAGGCCACCACCGTCAGTGGGTCGTGAGCAGAGGAGGGATCAGGAGTGAAGAAGGGTCCAGCCCAGGAGCCGCCGAGAGCATCTGATGGGGGATTCAGGGCTTCCCCAGACTGAGACTTCCCCATGGTGCCAGGCACGGGGCGGGGGCTGTGTGCTAATGCCCAGCCCCGATGTCAGGAGATGCCCCTCTGGGTCTGGTCATTCAGCCCCCGAAGGCCCTGGGTCCTCACCGAGCCCTACCCTGTGCCCGGGATCGAGGAGGCTGAGAGGGACTCAGGAGACAGGGTCTTTGTCCCTGGGGGCTTCCTGCCCACCTGGAGGTGCCTGGCACAGGGGGGAGTCAGCAGCACGCAGTGATGTACAAGCAGCGCCCAGCACTCAGGACACGGGGTGGGGGGCAGCCGGCGCATGACCCCGAGCAGCGACATCCCTTGATCACATGGCATCCCGAGGACAAAAGCCGTCCCTGGTCAGCGCCTTGGGGCCAGGAGTCTGCAGATGGCTCACTTATGCTTTGCTTTGATAGTCCTCCGTGAAAGGCATGACAACAGCTGTCCACTCGTCTGGAATTGAAGAGGGCAGCTTGTCTTCCAGAAAGACAGGAGACAGAGAGAGACAGACAGACGCAGACAGACAGAGAAAGAGAGAGACAGACAGACAGACGCAGACAGACAGAGAAAGAGAGAGACAGACAGACAGAAGCAGAGAGACAGAGAAAGAGACAGACAGACGCAGACAGAGAAAGAGAGAGACAGACAGACGCAGACAGAGAAAGAGAGAGACAGACAGACGCAGACAGACAGACAGACGCAGACAGAGAAAGAGAGAGACAGACAGAAGCAGAGAGACAGAGAAAGAGACAGACAGACGCAGACAGAGAAAGAGAGAGACAGACAGACGCAGACAGAGAAAGAGAGAGACAGACAGACGCAGACAGAGAAAGAGAGAGACAGACAGACGCAGACAGAGAAAGAGAGAGACAGACAGACAGACGCAGACACAGTTGCAGAGGGGCCGAGTACTCATCTTACCGCCCCAGGAGGGCAGGGAGGGGCCAGGGTCTCTCGGACACTGTGCAGCTGAGCTGGGACCAGGCCCCCAGGTTCTCATGTCCACAGGGACACAGCCTACAGCCACAGCACGCTGGGGGGGGGGGGGTCCTGCTTCCCAGGGCTCGCGCTTTAGTGGAGAAACATATCAAACACCTACCGCACCATCAGCTGTCGCCGGGACGATCATTAAAGAAATTTTTTTCTTTTTTACATCACTGTATAGTTACAGAAAAATTGCACAAATAGTACAAGGTACTCTCGTACACAACGCGTTTTCTCTCTCCATCCGTGCACACTCACCCACTCACACACACGTGCACATCTCTACTATATTTTTCTGAACTATTTGACAGTAAGTTAGAACCACGGGGCTGGCCCTTTGCCCGCAATGCTTTTTTGTATGTTCGTTTTTTGTCTGGCAGCGCAGCAGGCAGGATCTTAGTTCCCTGACCAGGGGACGTGCGCTGGGAGCTCAGAGTCCTAAGCACCGGACCGCCAGGGCAGTCCCCCCGAATCAGCGCTGAGCAAGCTCAGCTCTCACATCATCACAGCGCAGCGACCACAGTCAGGAGGTACTTTTGAATGAGGCACAGGCCTTATTCGCGTCTGTCCACTTGGGGCCGTGTGCTCTGCGGAGGCCCACCCAGAAGTGGGGCCGCACCTTTCTCCGTGCATCCTAGGAGGCGGATGCCACCTTTTCAAGAAATTAACAACAACAACAAAATTCTCCTTGACGGCCGCCTCCGTATTTATCACACCCAGAGCCCTGGGGCGGCAAGGAGGTCCGACCAGCCCATCCTGAAGGAGGTCAGTCCTGGGTGTTCCCTGGAAGGACTGATGCTGAGGCTGAAGCTCCAATCCTTTGGCCACCTCATGCGAAGAGCTGACTCACTGGAAAAGACCCCGATGCTGGGAAAGATTGGGGGCAGGAGGAGAAGGGGACGACAGAGGATGAGATGGCTGGATGGCATCACCGACTCGATGGACATGAGCTTGAGCAAACTCCAGGAGACAGTGAAGGGCAGGGAGGCCTGACGTGCTGCAGTCTGTGGGGTCACAGAGTCGGACACGACTGAGTGACATCTCTTCTCTACCCCCTCCAGAAGGGATCAATCTCCATCTGGATCAGTTCCTTCTTCCCAAAGAACTTTCCTCAATATTTCTTACAGTGCAGGGGGTGAGTTCTCTGCTTACCTGTAAATATCCTTTTCCACTTTCATTTTGGAGGGTATTGTCCCTGGATGCACGATCTTGGATCGACACGTCCCCAGTCGCATACTTTCTGTCCCCATCGCTTGTAGGAAGTACTTTTGTTTCCTTGCAGGCAGTGGATCGCTTTGAAGAGTTTTCCTTAGTCTGTGGTTTTCAGTGATCTAACCACGGCGTGCCCAGGAGTCGTTTTGTTTCGTACTTCTCCTTGCAGTTGGCCGAGATGCTTGAATCTGTACGTTCTCTGTTCTTCACCAAGTTACGGGAAGTTCTGATCATTAGTCCTTCAGGTCCGTTGTTTCTGGCCCGTTCTCATAAAGAGACGAATGTTGTATCTCTTGATATTTCCGCACTGGTTGTGGAAGTGCTGTTCATTTTTTTCAGCACTTTTTCCGTCTCTTCGCCAGAGAGGGAAGTTTTACGGCTCTGTGTTTCAGTTCACGGCCCCTTCTCCTGCCATTTTCCATCTGTTATTAACTCCATCCAGCGAGTGTCACAGTTTAACACGTTAAGTTCTTCAGTCCTAGGACTTTCTCTTTATTCTCTTTCATACCTTACATTTGTTTATTGAGGTTCCCCCCATTCACTTTTAGTGAAATAATCTCTTTAGTACTCAAATATATTCACAGTAGCTGCTTTAAGTCTCTGTCTGCTGTTTCTAACACCGGGGTCTTTTCCAAGTCAGTCTCCACGAACTATTCCCCTCCCCCGTTTATGGGTCACGTCGCCTGGCTTATTCACGTCTCCCCATTTTTGCTGTGTGCTTCACATTGTTGATACTTTGAGAGTCTGGGTATTTTTGTCTTTCTAGAGAGAGTGTTGAGTTTTGTTCTGGCAAGCAGCTCATTTACTGGTTGATGAGCTGACTCGCAGACTTGGTTTTGAGTTTTATTAGATGGACTTACAGAGATTCTTTCCCAGAAAAGAATCTGGGAAAGATTGAAGGCGGGAGGAGAAGGGGATGACAGAGGATGAGATGGTTGGATGGCCTCACCGACCCGATGGACATGAGTTTGAGTAAACTCAGGGAGTTGGTGATGGACAGGGAGGCCTGGCGTGCTGCGGTCCATGGGGTTGCAAAGAGTCGGACACAACTCAGTGACTGAACTGAACTGAACAGAGATTCTTCCTCTAGGGTTGGCTTAGTTCTTCCCCTAAGGCGTAGCCTTTCCAGGCTGTCTAGTTGAACGCCTGGGAATTTCAGCAGACTTCCTCCGTTCCTGCTGGCTGTGTAGATCATCTCCCTGAATGTGCAGCCAAGCATTCAGAAGATATCATGGGACCCCGTGTGGGTTTCAGAAGCTCCTACTTGGACCACCTCTCTGCCCCTAACTCTAGCTGCCTTGCCAGCCTCAAATTCCAATCCCTGCATCCGCAGCTCAGCAAAACTAGGTTATCTGGCCGAGCAGTCAACCCACATCATCTGAGAAAGGAGGACTCCATGAACCGAGCCCAGGCGGGACCGCCTGGAGGCCCAGAAAGCGCCCCAGGTGGGGAGCTGGTGGCTGCGGGACTGGTGTCCTCTCCTCCTCTTAGGGTTCCAGTCTCACTGATGTCCAGTCAGGGAAACTTCACTGTCCTACTTGGTCCAGTTTTGTAGGTGTTGGCAGCAAGAGGGTAGATGACGCCCTCACGGCCAGAGGAGGAGGTCCTGCTCGATGAGTTTAAGTTACAGCTGTGGTCTGTGCTGCACAGGGGAGAAAGCGGAGTGCTTGCAAGGTGCAAATGAGTTGGAGGGACAGGAGGCGCTCCCTGAATAGGGCTGGAATCTGAAGGGTGTGTGTGTGTGTGTGCGGGCGCACTCTGCTTGCATGCACACGTGATGAGCAGAACCACCTTCTCAGTACAAGAACAGCATCTATGAAGCTTCCCGTGTCATAAAGGGCTTGGTCTGTTCCCGAAGCTGAAAGGAGGCCAGTGTGAGCGGCTCCAGGGCACCCCAAGTGCCACAGCCAGTGTGGGGGGGAGGCAGGGGACAGAGCCGCCCCCCACCAGCTACCGCACGCCCCCCAGCCTCGCCCACTTATTCCAGAGTGCCGCACACCTAGTGTCATTTCCTATGTGTGTGACATGGAAAAGGAGGCTGGGGACCCTGGGAACGAGCACAGGTGCAGGGAGGCATCTGAGAGCACACGGGAGCCCTGGAAGGCTGCGGGGTCCAAGCAGGTGTGTGCCTCTGGAGGCCGTGGGCTGAAGGGTCCTTGGGGGGCCCACACGAGGTGCGCTGGGTCGGGAAGCCGGGCTCCTTCTTCATGCCCATCCCCAGGGGGCTCCCAGGGGCTTCCCCCAGGCACTCACCTAGGCTTCCTGGCCCCAGGGTGGGCTGTTCCCTGAGTAATAGTTTTTCCAACAGAGAAACCCAAAGCGCTGGGTGTGAAGGTTCATGGCACTGTCTCCAGGCCTCAGAGGCACTTGGCCATCTGTGACCAAGGCGCCTGACCCCACAGGGGCACGTGGCCCTTCCCCTCCCAGAGGGGCCCCAATACTACAAAGCTGGTGCTTGGCAAGAAGTGATGGACATTCCAACGCCAGGTGCTGACTCCAGGGCAGGGGGGCCCAGGTCACAGGGAATCGGGGCCTTGCAGACCTTTGCTGGTCTGTCCGTGCGAGGCAGCCTGCCCTGGCCGGCTGGCCCCAGAGACAGCATCCCGTGGGCCGTCGGGGGTCCCCACCTCCGCGGGACTTGGGAAGGAGCACAGCCACGCGTGCCTGGAGTCAAGGGCTGGAGGAGGGCATGCTCACGGTGGAAACGTTCGATGGAAACTCACAGATCTTTCTGGGACTTGGATGGGGCCTCGGGCCCACTTCTGAGCCTTCATCCTCTGAGGCCAGGGAAGACCGGGATTAGACGACCCCAAGCTTCAGGCAGTTGTGGTGGTTTCTGCCGAAATGGAAGCTTCTGTGAGCAGGGTCTCAACACCCCCAGGCTGAGAGCCCCTGGGCCCCGGGGCTGGAGGAGGAGCTCCCATCCCAGACACAGGTGGGCACCGAGCTGTGGGCATAGGGGGAGGAGCGCCCACCCCAGACTCAGGTGGGCACTGAGCCGGGGGCACAGGGAGCCTGCCGCTGCTTTCAGCCAGTGAGGTCCAGTGGACAGTCTGTGCGTGGCTGCTGGGAAAGTCAAGCGCTGGCCGGGGCCTGAGTGGCAGCAAGCCATCAAAGAGAGCGAAAAAGCAGCTCCGGTCTGCACGCCGCGGGGAGCAGCCCCCCGGTGAGCCCAGACACGGGCTGTGCCCGCCGGGAGTGGGAACCTTGTCTCAGGTGAGCGCATGGCGTCCCGAGCCCTGCTGACAAACCAGCTCCCGACTGGCTCCAGGCCTGTGTGGACAGCGGCCTGCCCTGCCCTTGGGTCCTGGAAGCCAGTGCGGGGTCAGGGGCTCCTTGAGAGGGCGGAAGGCAGGGCGGGCACTCAGGACAGAAGCGTCCGCACCACGCTCTGGAAGGTGTAACGGGAGGCGGGGGGCACACCTCGTTACCAGGCCTCTCTCACCTGCACACAGGCTCTCGGGAGACGGCAGGTGAGAGCCCCTGACCTCCGGTGCCCGCGCCCGCGCCCGCTGGGATGGACTGGAGCACCTTCCCAGGGAGAGCTGGGCACGCCCGCACGCCCACCTCTCTGCCCGGAGTCTTCCCACCCAGACGAGGCTCCTGTCTGAGGCCCTGCCCAGCCCTCCAGGCGTGGTCCTCCCCGGACGCGGTGGCTCTTGGCTCCGCACCCCTGTGGCCGCGCCGCTATGCTGCATGTGGACCCAGACGCGCGGGCGCTGGGCCCCGGGGTGCCTCCCCAGGGTCAGGAGCTCTGTGAGTGGCAGCCCCCCAGGGCTGGACTGAAGAGGGTGCCTCTCAGGTCAGGATGGGCTCCTCCCGGGCCCACATGCACGTGGTCCTGCCTCCTCGGGGCCACTGGCTGCAGCCGGTGCTGCCCTGCCCGGGTCACGGGGTCACTCCTCACCTGTCGTGCTTCCTGAAAGCTGGTGTTTCAGGAGCTCAGGACATCCACGTGTCCGTCTGCAGTGGGCGCTAGTGTCCTGCAAAGCGGTGTTCAAGCCCTGAGCCCCGTGCCTGTGAACGCGGCCTTACTTAGGACAAGGTCTTTCTGGAAATAATTAAGACATCAGTTAAGAGGCCGTGAAGCTGGATTAGGGCGGGCCCTTCAGCTGGGCTTCCTGGTGGTTCAGTTGGTAAAGAATCCACCTGCAATGCGGGGGATCTGGGTTCGATCCCTGGGTCTGGAAGATCCCCTGAAGAAGGGAAAGTCTACCCTCTCCAGCATTCTTGGGCTTCCCTGGTGGCTAAAATGGTAAAGAATCCACCTGCAATGTGGGAGGCCTGTGTTTGATCCCTGGGTGGGGAAGATCCCCTGGAGAAGGGAAAGGCTACCCACTCCAGTATTCTGGCCTGGAGAATTCCATGGACTGTATAGTCCACCAGGTCGCAAAGAGTCGGACACGACTGAGCGACTTTCACTCATGCGTTCACACGGTGTGTCTGGTGTCCAGAGACAGACACGCGAAGCAGAGAACGCCGTGTGAGGGCCAGACACAGAGAAGGGACGGGGCAGGGCCTGGAGCCACATGGCTGCCAGCCAAGAAGCCCAAGGCCTGCTGGTGACAGGCAGGGTTGCAGGGGCCTGGAGGGAAGCCGGCTGCTAACCGAGATTCCAGACTTCCAGCCTCCAGCCCTGGGAGGGAGGGCATCTTTGCTGTTTAAGCCTCCTGGTTGTGGTCCTACATCCCCGGGGACCCGGGACATCATCACATGTGTATCCGGAGACCCGGCGGCCGCCCCAGCCTTGAAGACAGCCTGTTAGAAAACGGCCATGGTTCTTCAGACATGCTTTACTTTCACCGCCTTGGATGATCAGAGCCAAGCTTGCCTCCCGCTCTTGCCCCCGCCCAGCTCCTGCCCTCCTCAGGGGCAGCCGTGGAGCTGGGCTCCGGGCAGGGCTGGGAGACACCGCAGGGCTTTAGGGGACCGGCTTTTGTTAGCTGAGGACGGGGAAGGCTGCTCGGTGCCTGGTCTGACCTGGGAAAGGAGACATGAGAGAGAAAACGAGGCCTCAGGGGTGGTCAATCGGCATGGCCGGAGCCTCTGCGCTTGCTGCAGAGGGTCTCTGTGGGGCTTGGAGCACAGTCCTGGGGGCCTGGCGGGGGGACCCGCTGGGTGTGTGCCCTCCCCCCAGGAGCACCGGCGTCCCAGGGCTGCGGAGACGCAGGCGGTGTGTCTGGGGAGAGGGCCGCATCACAGGGTTCAGGCCCCAGCCGGGCAGCCTGAGTCCCAGGGCCTCAGGCGCGCTGCCTGACTGCTGAGAGTTGTTCCGCATCCGCAAATGGAATAATTTAAGTAGTAACAATCCTACTCTGGGTGACGGCGGTGTCTCCTGCAGGAGTGTGCCGCTTAGATTCATGTGTCCTTGTGGTGGGGCCACGGGACCCCGAGGTCTGCTTCGGCACCATCCTCGGCGGTCCGTGAGGGTGTTTCTGGATGAGACTAGCATTCGAGCTGATAGACTGAGTGAAGTGGGGACCCTCCCCAATGTGGGTGGCCTCATCCACCCGCTGAACACCCCCCACTGCTGAACACAGATGGAGGAAGGACCAAGGGCGCCCTGCCCGACTCCTGCGCTGGAGTGCCCCCTCACCTGCCTTTGAATTGGACCTGAACGGACGCTGTCAGCGTCCTGGTCTGACCACAGGTCTCAGGACTCAGCCTCTGTAGCTGTGTGAGCCAGCTCCTTGCGACAGATCTCTTTATGTGTGTGCATCTTCGGTCAGTCTTGCTTCTCTGACTCACTGAAAGGAGATGGTGGGGTCGGGGGGTGGGGCACTCGGCCAGAGGGTGGGGCAGTGAGCCCGCCTCCAGCAGGAGCAGCGGCTGCCCTGACTCCAGCAGGTCCTTCCCATCTCTGGTTGCCTAGCAACAAGATGGGCATCGTGGACACCTCCAGGGATGTTCTGAGGACGAACCAGCAGAGTCCAGGGACCAGCAAACCCAGAGCCAGCGTCGGCCTGTTTGTGGAAATAAAAGTTTTATCAGCAGAGGGCCACGCCCATTTGTTTACCTGGCGCGCCTTTCTGCTACCATGGCAGGGCCCATCGGGCGCTTCCCGAAAGAGCTTGCCACGCCCCCGCAACGATGTCATAGCCCCGTGAGCGGTCTCCCCGGCCGCGTCCTGCAGGCGGGAGTGGTTTGCTCGCTGGGCGCACACGGGCGCCGGGTTTCCCACTTCTAAGGGCCGCCCTGGGCTCACGTGGGGGTTTCCACGGCCCCCAGGGCCCGGTCCGGCCCTTTCTCATCAGCGCCCCTCCTGCGTCCTCCCGGGGGGCCTCGCTGCCCCCTCGGCGGACATGCCCCCCGGCAGAGGCGCTAGCTGTTAGTGAAGGTGAGTCTGTGTGGCCTGTCTCCCCCATCGCCCCCTCAGCGCCTGCAGCCCGGCCCCGGAGGCCTTCTGTGGCCCCTTCTCGCCCACCCCCCGCTGTTAACCCTGATGACGGTGCCGTGTGTTGCCCTGTTGCTCTGCGCCCGGCACACAGTTGGCACCTGCCGGTCACTGGCAGAGTGAAAGTGAACCCAGGAAACCAGAGGCCTCGGGGAGCGGCGTCCTGACGGGGGATCTCCCAGCCCCTCCAGCAGGGAGAACGCTGTAAGGGAAGCCCCGTAGTGTGAGGGGGCCAGCGGCTGCGGCCTGGGTCTTCTCCCACCCCGTGCGAAAGAGGATCTTGCGATGGAAACACACCCGATCGTTATTGAAACAAAGCAGATTCAGGACTGTTGGAATTTTGATACAAATAATAAAATCCCTTAAGTGTTCGACTTTCCAGCGGCTGCACTGGGACAGGAGCGTCAAAGCCCTTCTCGAGATGGAGAATGTCAGGAGCTGATTGATCAAAATGAAAGATGGCACGAGAAGAGGCCCCTGATCGAGAAATTCTCCTGATAAGCATTTCAGTGCCTTCCCAAATTGATTTTAGATACCAAGATCCCTGATAAAGTGGAAATTTACAATCTTGCTGCTGAAATTCCTTCTCCAGTCTATCATCGATTCAACAGATGGTGTTTCCTCAGGCTACCTTTAATAGCCCCAGAAATTAAATTAGTGGAAAATGGAGAGCTCCCATAATATTAAAAGTCATCCGTGGCTTCAGGAATCTGGTGAATTTCCATACACAGAGGCAGTTCCCTTTGACAAGAAGTGGAAAATGAACTTCTGCTGTAAAATGAAAATGCGGACCTGTCGCCTGCTTGGCTATTTGGCTTCACTGGTGGCTCAGTCGGTGAAGAATCTGCCTGCAGCACAGGAAACCCAGGTCCAATCCCTTTGTGGGGAAGATCCCCTGGAGGAGGGAATGGCAACCCACTCCAGCATTCTTGCCTGGAGAATCCCAAGGACAGAGGAGCCTGTCGGGCTACAGTCCTTGGGGCTGCAAAGAGTCGGACAACTAGCATTTTCAGCTTGGCTCTTTGGGCCAAACCCAGGGGCCAGGGCTGCGGCTGGGGTCCTGCCTGCCCCCATCAATTCAGGAGAGCTGGTGTGTTCCCGACTGTGAAGACGAAATGCTGGGTAGGTGAGGGTTGACCCAGGATCCCCAGCAGGCATGGTGTCACGCACTCCCGCCTGTCTGGAGTCGAGGAGAGGGTGTCACCTCTCTGCAGCCACACTGTGTGTCCGGCCCCAGACGCAGGGTGCGCTCCCCAGGGACGCACGGGCAGCCCCCGTGTGAGGCGAGGGTCAGGGCTCGGTGCGCTCAGTCCACAGCCTGGGAGGGACACACCCGAGCCCGTGTTTCTGGGACCCCAGACCCAGCCACCTCCCCCTGCCCAGGGCTGAGCCTCACGGGCCGGGGCCTCTTCCCGCCGGGGCCAGTGCCACCCTACAGGCCTCCCTCCCAGCACCCTCACGCTGGCCGTGAGCCTCAGAAGGCTCCCTGACGCTACCATCCATTCTCCTGCGTCTGCTCCCACCGTCTCGCTAAGCCACCTGCTGCTTGGAAACCCACCCCGTGAAACCCTCCCCAAGGGGTTTTTCAGGGACCTGGACCGAGGCAGGTCTTATAATCGCAGCCCCACACCCCAGTCGCCCTCGAGTGAACTCAGGAGTGCTGGGTGGAGCCCGACTCTGGTTCCTGGAAGAGTCAGGATGTGCCTTGAGGTGTGACTGACCAGCCTCGGGGCCGCTTGGGCTGCATCGGGGGTTCAGTTTAAAATCCATGAGAAGAAAGTGCGTCCTATTTCCTCTCTGCGGAGGGACTTGCTTCTGTTGATCACATTTGCGCTCCTGTTTTGTTCACCCAGCGGGCTGTGATTTCCTGCTGCCTCCCGCTTGGGATCTGAGCTAAGTCATCTTTAAAACGGGGCCGAGAGACCGCCCTCTGCCCCCCACCTCTGCAGGGGTTGCTCCCAGCCCAATAAACCCGGGTCCATGGTCACACACGGCGTGCGGAAATTCAAGGCGACACAAGCTACAATTTGGCCAACACTGGGGTCCCAACTGGCTGTGGTGTGAGAAGGGGAAGCTTTCTTCCTCTGCCTTTGACAGGAGGCGAAGCCCCCAGGCCCCCTTCCAGGCCTCTGGCCTCTCACGCCCTCTGCCCCAGGGAGGGGCCGATGTCCACCCTGCTGCCTGCCTGCCGGGCTCCTCTTGGCCTCGCTGGTGTTGGCAGGGAACCCTGGTTCTGTTGCATACTTATCTACTGCGGGGCAGAGCGGGGAGGCTGCGAGTCCCGAGGGGTCCGCTTGCGTGAGGAGGGGTCTTCCTGGAGCAGTGAGGGCCCCCTCTGAGGTCAAGGACTAGGAGGCTGCTCTCAGTTCCTCCCAGGCTCCGAAGCAGCGTTTCCAGCCACAGGAGTGGGGCTTCTAGGGTCATAGCCACCCAGCAATCTCACAGCATCTGAGACTTCAGAAGAGGTTCTGGGAAGTTGAACAGGGAACAGAGTATTTCTTGCACTTCCCCCAGATCATTTCTAAACACCACCTGTTTCTTCCATGGATTCCTTCCATGAGGCAGCACGGAGGAGCCGGGCAGCTGCACACAAGAGCCTTCTTCACCCATCTTCCCCTACACGTCGTGCTTGCAGCCGGCTCCATTCCCCCAAAGGCGCTGGTTTGGGTGTTTCTGTGGGGAGGACAGAGACAGGTATGCTTCTCAGCCGGGCCACGTGATCCCACCCCTGCCTGGTCAGTGGAAGGTGCCCGAGACCCAGTTCCCCAGTGTGCACACGCTGCACAGACGCTCCCCTCAGCCACGTGATCTGCTGGCCGGGGCCCGGACGATCTCTGGGCAGCAGTGGGAGCCTTGTTCTCAGCTGACCTCCTCCCCCATTTCCCTGCTGAGAAGTCGGGGAGCTGCCTGGCCTGCGACCGCTGCCAGCCCCTCGTCTGCCTGCCCTCCCCAAGGATGACTCTGGTGCCCAAACGCGACAGAACAGTGTGTGAATCAGGGTCTGAAGGCTGGCTCCAAGCAGACCCATGCCCCCCTGGCTTCTCCGTGATCACAGGCACACAGCTTAGCTCCCCCAAGCCTCAGTCCCCTCACCTGTAAAATGGCAAGTAGCTCCCAGGTCATGAGCGCACTGAGCAGATGCGTGGGTCTATTTCATCTTCTAACTGAGGCTCCCAGAGGCTTCTGAGCCCAGCCACAGAGCAAGGGCACCTTGTTCCTCTGCGTGTCTCTTGCCTCTGCCTTCTCCACGTGTTGGCTTTGACCTTGGGCTGGCTGTCCTCATAGTCACTGTGTAGCTGCCAGGAGCCGCGCCTTGTCCTTACATCCCTCTTCTCACCTACGATGACTGAGAGCACACCGCTTCCTACGATGGAGGAGCAGGAGTTCCGAGGGTGACCGTGATGGGCGGGGCCGTATTGAGGGGCCGGGGGCTGTGCCTGCTCACACTTCCGGCCCCCTTGGGTCCTTGCGTGCGGTCGGCCTGCTGTCTGGTGGGGCAGGAGGAGAAACAGTGGCTGAGGCCCTTGGTGCTCAGCCCTCAGTTGGCAGGCTCTGGACAGCACTTCTGCCATAGTTGATGGCATCAGCACCACGATCCTGGCTACACCCTCTCCCCTTCTCTTGCCGGTCTGTGCCCCAGGGGGTGAACCTGTGGCCTTGGCCTGAGTGGGAGACGGTGGCCTCAGGTGTACCCGAGGGCTCGGCCTTCTTGGTCTCTTGGGTCTTCACGGGTCTCTTGGTTGCAGAGACCCATGCAACAGGCGATGGGTGATTCTTCTCCTTCTTTGCCAATTAAAGCGTGTTAGTCGCTCAGTCATATCTGACCCTTTGTGACCCCATGGACTGTAGCCCACTGGGCTCCTGTGTCCATGGAATTCTCCAGGCAGGAATACTGGAGTGGGTTGCCATGGCTTCCTCCAGGGGATCTTCCCAGCCCAGAGATCGAACCCAGGTCTCCCACGTTGCAGGCAGATTCTTCACCATTGGGGCAGATAAAACCACTCATTTCCAAGTCTACATGCACACTCTTGTTCTTCTCTCTGTTGTCCACAGTGACCAGGGACAGCCTCGTGTCCACGGCTCACTCTTGCTTTGCTCTGGCCTCGGGTCTCCTGTTACGGGGGTAACAGTGAGAGTGAAGCCCGTGTTTCTCCCGGTTCTGCTTGGCGTCAAGACGTGACATTAACTGCACTCAGAGTGAGAGACTAGGGGGCTCAGAGCCTCCTGACGCCTCCCCAGGGTTCTGTGCCCCATACCCGTCAGCCCGGGAGCCACCGGCTTTGCGAGCAGCATTCTCCACACTCTGGGCCGCTCAGCAAAGCCTCCCAAATCTTGCCCTTCTCTGCGGGAGGGAAGCTGACGGGCGCTCCCCGGGGGCCTCCAGTTGGGGGTTTTTTTGTTTGTTAAGAATCCCTTTCTCCTGCACGCCGTTCTTCTGGGCTGGCTTAGGACCCACGCTTCTGTCAAGCCAGGCGAAGGTCTCCCCCGGCCGGGCTGCGGACACTGTGACTCACACGGAACATCCCCCGACTCCGACCGCGATGTCCCCCTGCTCCTGTGGCGGCTGGCGGAGAGACCCAGCCTCGGAGACGGGCTGTGGCTCCTGCGTCAGCCTCTGGGGCCCTGTCCAATCCTGCAGGGGCTGGGTCCTCGGCCCCCCAACCACACAGTGTGGGCTCCTGGCTGGTGACGGCAGTCTCGACGTGGATGCCCTCCCTGCGGGGGTGGCCCTGCCCAAGGGGGAGCCCCCAGCAGGCCGCGGCTTTGCTCGGGTCCCATGGAGACAGCAAGGGGCCGAGTGGGCCCACATCTCAGCCGTCTCTCCATGCACAGCCTTGCTCACTCACCGACCAGGGACACCTCCCAGAAAGCACGAGATTTTCCAGAGATGTGAATTTCGCTAAAAATAGCTCCCTTCCCCTCAGACCTTGGAGCCTGACTTCCCCATTGTGTGTTTCTAAGGCGCTGAGTGACGATCCTGCGGTTTCTGGGGCCCAGTGGGCCCGGGCTGCCCGGGGCTATGAGCGGGGGTGGGCACCCAGCTCCCAGAGACCACACAGAGCCCCGCGGGCGCGGCCGCCCCAGCGGGAGCGGGTTCCTGGGAAGGGCTGGGCGCCTGCCTCCCCGGGAAGGCTGTGTTGTGACATCCCTGAAGGGCCCACTAGCAGCCACGGGAAAACACTAATTAGCATGTCAGAGAGGGTTTAGCTCGTCAAGACTATTCATCCTTGAATCCCATCACCCGCCCAGGCGGCGGGCAGGATTCAAGCGGCGGCGGCCCTGTGGGAACGTGGCTGAGTGGCTGTGATGCAGGGCTCGGGGGGCGTCTGCCCCCCCACCCCCTGGTCAGTGCTGGGGGGCCTTTCTGAGGACACCCTTGCTGGGCTGGGCTGGGCTTGCTGGGGAGGGGTGAAGAATGAACGTGATGGAGGGGCTCCCCGACCCGCAGAGGGGGAGAGACTATCGTGTGCCGGCTGGCAGGCTCTCACCGTCCCTTGGTGGGCGTTCAAGAGCCACCTGGCAAGACATCAGAGCCCTGGGCTCGGGGGCACCAGGAACAGGGCCGTTGCCACCTGAGACCACGCCAGCTGAAGCCCAGTCCTGCCTCGAGTGGGCGCTCGCCAGCTTCACTGTGCACGCAGATGCCCGGGTGTTAAACGCGGTTCTGCTGGTCCACAGGCTCGCAGGACCGAGGGCGTCACTCAGGCCTCAGTCCGCTCGCCTGCAAAATAGCAGCCGCCATGCCCATCGCATCCGCGTCTGTGAGGGTTCGATGAGAATGGACGTCCAAGGCCCGGGGCACCGCGCAGGTGTTTAGGGGACGTTCCTGGCTGGGCCAGGGGGACTGGGGGCTCAGACAAGCACCCGTGGGAGGAAAGACAGCCCATCCAGGTGCTCCTCTGGCCCAGCGCTGACCGGGCACGTGGAACAGCTTCTCAGACGCTCCTCCTGGCAACGGGCATCGTCTCAGGTTCTGGCCCAGCAGCCTGAGGCTCAGGGGCCTCCGGGGCCGGGGTGGTGGGAGCTAGGCCAGCTCGCGTGCTGCGGAAGGGGGCCCGGGCGGCCCCCTCGTCTCCTTCTGCCGGAGTCTGCACACAGCCCAGCGGCACCCCTCCCGGCCCCCATGGCCCTGCGCACCCTACTGCTCCGGCCACCACCTGCGGGCTGGCTCTGGGGCCTCGCTCGGGCCAGGTGGATGGGCAGGGCTGGCGAGGATGTGAGGGGCCAAGCTCCAGAGGACGGACGGGTGGACACCTCTGAGGTCTCTGGGGGCCTGTGACCGGCCCTGGCCGGTGGCCGCTTGGGCCAAGTGCACTATGGCACCTGGGGAAAGAGCTCCTCCGGCCGAGGCTGGGGGGCCAGGGGCACGTGTGCAGACCCCCGATCTGGCCCCGCACCCCCTCTGTGTGCCATCCCATCAAGCCGAGTCTGAGTCCAGGGCCTGCAGCTCAGAGCTGGGGCCTCAGCCCCGGGCCTCTCCGCGGCTGCCTCCCTGACTTCCCACCCCGCCTGGGGTCCTTCCAGCCCCTGAACGGCTGTTCCCACTGGCCACGGAGGCAGAGAGGTGGGTATCCCAGTCCAGGCACTGAGGCAGGCAGGGAAGCTTCCGAGGCATTGCCAGACAAACGAGAGGCCTGGGCCTCCACCCCCCACTTCCCCCCCGAACAAATGAGCTGCCTCTCAGCGGCCCGAGGGACATCTGTCTCTCTCCCAGCCGCGCGGCCGCCAAGCTCTCGACACGCGAATCCGTCTCCATCTAGGGGCGCACACCTAGATTTATAGACCGCTGTGACACACCCCCTCCAGAGAACATCCGTTAGCAGCGATAAACACGGGCTCCCGCTTCAGAGACAAATGCCCCGGGTGTGGAATTCAAAGCCACGGCTGCAGAGTCACAGGCAGAGCTGGAGAGACGGCGGGACCCAGCACGTCCAAGCCCACCGGGTCTGGCCCAGCTCACCCAGCCCCATCTGTGGCTACTTAGCAACCGTGTTGGCCTGGCCACCCCTTGCCGGCTCAGAGGCCCTGGGCCAGGTGAAGAAGGTGGGAGTGGTCATGGGCGGAGGTAGCCGGAGCCTCGGGCCCCTCAGCGCCCGCCTTCTGGCTGGGAGCCTGGGGCTGAGGAGGAGGACGGCGGAAGTGCTTCTCAAGGCGTCCGCAGCCTTGCACAGCCAGGCAGGCAGAAAGTCAGCCCACAGGGCTCCCAGGGACGCCTGGGAGATGCCCTCTGCCCCTTCCCGCCTTGTGAGGCTGCTCACGGACCCTGCATGCCTTAGGGACTGAGGCATGAAGTCATGAACCCTGGTCTCTTCCTTGGGCTTTGCCGACCCTCTGGAGGGGCCCAGGCTCCGTGGCGCCCTGGGGGACATCAGCCTGGACCCCTTGGGGAGGCCCCCAGACGGAGGAGAGCAGCTGCGCCCTGGCTGCTCTGACCTGGGGGCCAGCAACCCAGGGGCCTCGCTCCACCCAACTTGGCCTCGCTGCCCCACGCCCACTGAGAGCCCCACGGGCACGCACCTCCTCCCAGCACCCCCACGGCGGCTAGGCGTCCAGGAGGCGCACCAGCCCCAGATTGAGGTCTGTCCGTCTCTCCCTAGCCTGTCCCTCTCCAGCCAAGCCCAGTGTTTGCACTTCTAACCACCCTTTCCTCACTGGCTTCGAGACCCTGTCTGACGTCAGCATCACCCTGGTTCACTGGCACGATCCTGACGAGGAGAGGTGGGTCTGCCTGAGGTGTGAGTGGGAGGCAAGGCCAGGGCGTGGACTCAGGACCGCTCTGCCCCCTTCCCAACCTGCACTCCCATCCCGGCTACAGCAGCAGTGGTGATGACCCTGAGGGGCTCCCGCCAGGCCTCCAGGCCACAGAGTAAAGCCATCACCAGGATGATGCTGGTAAGGCTGGGGGCACAAGGGCCATCAACCCAGGCTCTGGGGCCAGGGACACTGCCAAGTGCCACAGCCTCTCCTGATGGAGCCTGCAGCACAGGCTGCCAGAGGGCCCGCCCTTCCCGGGTCGACTCTCGAGGAGTCTGTCCGCGTCTAGCGGGTCTCTGTGTGCCGTTGTGTTGACGAGTGGGCTCCTGGGCTGGAGAGAGACCACCCTTCATCACCAGGATGTAAGGATGAGCTCCTTACAGACATCTGGATGCCCAGAGGACATCTGGAGAAAGTTACCACAGGCCTGGACCACTTCCTCAGTCCTCTCCCTCTCTTTTAAAAAAATATTTATTTGTTTGGCTGTGCTGGGTCTTAGTTGTAGCATGCAAGCTCTTAGCTGCAGCTTGTGGGACCTGGTTCCCTGACCAGGGATCGAACCCAGGCCCCCTGCATTGGGAGAGTGGAGTCTTGGCCGCTGGACCACCAGGGAAGTCCATCCTCAGTCCCCTCTCAGGCTCGAGGCCCAGGCTCTCAGAGGAGCTCTGTCTGTGGGCAGGACACCGCCAGCCTCCTGGCTGTCCCACGGCTCCGGTCTCCTGGATTAATGAGCAGCAGGAACGTGCGTTCCCAGAGCTCGCGAGGCGCCACCCCTCCTCACACCTGCTTCTTACACAGCTCTGCCCGCCTGGGTTTCGGAGTCAGAAACGATGGCCACGGCCCTTCCCCGCAGGCTTGGCAGGTGGCTGTCAGATGGCCCTGGGGGCCAGCAAAGAAGCTGTCCCATGCTCTGGCCCCAGGAGATCTCTTCTGCCCCACCAGCCTGCCCTGCCCGCCAAGCTGTGCTCCAGACGCACCAGAACACTATTGGGAGAAGCGCGTTTCTAGTTAAGTTGTGAGGGGGGTGTGTGTGTGTGTGTGTGTGTGTGTGTGTGTGTGTGTGTGTGTGTGTATGAAAGAACCTGGTTGGTTTTTTTTTCCTTCATTTTCCGATTACCACCTTGGGAGACAAAACCAAAAACTGCTGTAAGCCTATTATAGCAAGACAGGTATGATTTCAGACTGCACCCGCTGTGAGTTCTGTGTGTGCATCCTGGCTCCGCCGCCCATCGACTCTGCAGCCTAGAGCTGGGCCTTACGCTTCCTGAGCCTCAGCCTTCTGATCTGTGAAATGGGGACGTGGTAGCAGTGACTTCAGGGTAGTTGTGACAACTACATGAGATGAAGCGTGGGAGGCGCCCAGCACGGCCCTGGCGCGGGCTTGCGCTTCTGGAGCAGCTGTACTTGTGTTATTTTCGTGAGGGATCTCGTTAGACAGAGAGAGAAAGAGGGGAGGGAGGGGAGGAGTGGGGGAGGGAGGGAGCCAACACCTCTCCAACTTGGTGGCTCAGTGGTCAAGAACCCGCCTGCCAATGCAGGAGACTCAGGTTTGATCCCTGGGTGGGGGAAGTGCCCTGCAGGAGGAAATGGCTACTCACTCCAGTGTTCTTGCCTGGAGAACCCCATGGACAGAGGAGCCTGTGGGCTACAGTCCACGGGGTCGCAGAGTGAGACATGACTGGGCGCACACACAAGGAAGAGCCAAGCCCCCGCCCTCTGTCTCAAATCCTAGAATGGGCTTTAGGCAGGATCCGAGCTCTAATCCTCTCAGAGTCATGTCGTGAAGGTTGCATCCCTGAAGGTGGGAGCTGAGATCGGACGTCACAGAAGCTTCTAGCATTTGCTCCGAGAGGTCTCAGGCGACTCTTTGTGCCGCTGCTGCCCAAGGAGGCAAATTCCGGGCTGTGTCCGGGGTCTGGGGGCTGTGGGAGCCGCCCCAGTGACGGCCAGGCTGCCAGCGGGAGTCAGGGAGGCAGGCGGGGCCGAGAAGATGCTGGGTCGCCCAGTGTGTGCCCGGGAACCTGGGACGGGCACACCCCACTTCTCTCAGGGCTCCCGCTCGACTCTTTTAAAGCCAGTTTCCCTCCTCCCAGGCAGCTGCTGGCACTTGGTAATCTTCAAGGGATGAAGAGACTGATATTTTCCCAGACAGGCAGGGAAAGCCCCATCCGGGGAGTGGGTGGGAGACGCATGGGGTCTTGCAGGGACGTGGCCAACAGGTAAAGAGGCACAGGCTGGGACGGGCGGGATGGCGCAGCCCCGCCTCCAGTGCTGCCTGCAGACTCTGCACCCCGGGGCCAGCCTGCAGGACCCCGTCCCCGAGGGCCTGTCCAGGGACCACCAGGACCTCCCATGACAGTTAACACGGGAAGGAGTTGCCCGGAGTCGGGGCTCCTTAACAACTCAACACCACTTCACCAGGGTTAGACGCTGCCCTGCCAGCCCTCCTGGCCCGTGTCCTGTTGTGTCTCATGAGGGTGGAGCCAGCGCTGCAGCTTGCCTCCTCAGCACCCCCCTCCCCTCCCTCCTTAGAAACCGTTTGTTTGGCACAACCGCATGCTTAGCTGTAGATATTCCCAGCCACACGTCCCAGAGGTCAGGGTGGCCCTTGAGACCTGCTACCTATGCAAACTCAAGTCTGGCAGGTGGGGCTTCTGGAAAACTCACTGTTTTCTTGATCGTAGGAGGCTGATTCAGACACATACCTTTTGCCCTTTACCCTTCTCCTTCCTCCAGCCTAAAATGTGAATGAGGTCTGGGGCTGTGGCAGTCATTTTGTGACCAAGAGGCTGAGTGGGTCCCCGACATCACTGTGGGGAACGGATGGTAGACCTCAGGTGGTGCTTGTGGGAAAGAACCTTCCTGCAATGTAGGAGACACAGGAGATGAGGGTTCGATCTCTGGGTCGGGAAGATTCCCTGGAGGAGGAAATGGAACTCCACTCCAGCATTCTTGCCTGGAAAATCACATGGACATAAGAGCCTGGCGGGTTATAGTCTCAGTTCAATTCAGTCGCTCAGTCGTGTCCGACTCTTTGCGACCCCATGAACTGCAGCACGCCAGGTCTCCCTGTCCATCACCAACTCCTGGAGTTTATTCAAACTCATGTCCATTGAGTCGGTGATGCCATCCAGCCATCTCATCCTCTGTCATCCCCTTCTCCTCCTGCCCCCAATCTTTCCCAGCATCAGGGTCTTTACCAATGAGTCAACTCTTCGCATGAGGTAGCCAAAGTATTGGAGTCTCAGCTTCAACATCAGTCCTTCCAATGAACACCCAGGACTGATCTCCTTTAGGATGGACTGGTTGGATCTCCTTGCAGTCCAAGGGACTCTCAAGAGTCTTCTCCAACACCACAGTTCAAAAGCATCAATTCTTCGGTGCTCAGCTTTCTTCACCGTCCAACTCTCACATCCATACATGACTACTGGAAAAACCATAGCCTTGACTAGATGGACCTTTGTTGGCAAAGTAATGTCTCTGCTTTTTAATATGCTGTCTGGTTGGTCATAACGTTCCCTCCAAGGAGTAAGCGTCTTTTAATTTCATGGCTGCAATCACCATCAGCAGTGATTTTGGAGCCCCCCAAAATAAAGTCTGACACTGTTTCCACTGTTTCCCCATCTATTTCCCATGAAGTGATGGGACCAGATGCCATGATCTTAGTTTTCTGAATGTTGAGCTTTAAGCCAACGTTTTCACTTTCCTCTTTCACCTTCATCAAGAGGCTCTTTATTTTTGCTTTTATTTCCAATATTCTGGGGGGTGGGTCATGGAGGATCCTGCTGTGATTTATGTCGGAGGGTGTTTTGCCTATGTTTTCCTCTAGGAGTTTTGTAGTTTCTGGTCTTACGTTTAGATCTTTAATCCATTTTGAGTTTAGTTTTGTGTATGGTGTTAGGAAGTGTTCTAGTTTCATTCTTTTACAAGTGGTTGACCAGTTTTCCCAGCACCACTTGTTAAAGAGATTGTCTTTTCTCCATTGTATATTCTTGCCTCCTTTGTCGAAGATAAGGTGCCCATAGGTGCGTGGGTTTATCTCTGGGCTTTCTATTTTGTTCCATTGATCTATATTTCTATCCTTGTGCCAGTACCACACTGTCTTGATGACTGTGGCTTTGTAGTAGAGCTTGAAGTCAGGCAGGTTGATTCCTCCAGTTCCATTCTTCTTTCTCAAGATTGCTTTGGCTATTCGAGGTTTCTTATACTTCCATACAAATTGTGAAATGATTTGTTCTAGTTCTGTGAAAAATATCATTGGTAGTTTGATAGGGATTGCATTGAATCTATAGATTGCTTTGGGTAGTGTACTCATTTTCACTATATTAATTCTTCCAATCCATGAACGCGGTATATTTCTCCATCTGTTTGTGTCCTCTTTGATTTCTTTCATCAGTGGTTTATAGTTTTCTATATATAAGTCTTTTGTTTCTTTAGGTAGAAATATTCCTAAGTATTTTATTCTTTTTGTTGCAATGGTGAAATCCCACTGCTGGGCATACACACCGAGGAAACCAGAATTGAAAGAGACGCGTGTACCCCAATGTTCATCGCAGCACTGTTTACAATAGCCAGGACATGGAAGCAACCTAGATGTCCATCGGCAGATGAATGGATAAGGAAGCTGTGGTACATATACACAATGGAATATTACTCAGCCATTAAAAATAATACATTTGAATCGGTTCTATTGAGATGGATGAAACTGGAGCCCATTATACAGAGTGAAGTGAGCCAGAAAGAAAAGCACCAATACAGTATACTAATGCATGTATATGGAATTTGAAAGATGGTAATGGTAACCCTATATGTGAGACAGAATAAGAGACACAGATGCATAGAGCAGTCCTGTGGACTCTGGGGGAGAAGGGGAGGGTTGGACGTTCTGGGACAATAACATTGAAACATGTATATTGTCATATGTGAAGCGGAACACCATTCCATGTTCTATGCATGGGACGGGTGCTCAGGGATGGAGCGTTGGGATGACACTGAGGGATGGGAGGGGGAGGGAGGTGGGAGGAGGGTTCGGGAGGGGGAGCACATGTGAACCCATGGCTGATTCATGTCAATGTATGGCAAAAACTACTACAATATTGTAAAGTAATTAGCCCCCAACTAAAATAAATTAAAAAAAAAAAAGAACTAGAAAAAAAAAAAAAAAAGAGGCTCTTTAGTTCTTCTTCACTTTCTGCCATAAGGGTGGTGTCATCTGCATATCTGAGGTTATTGATATTTCTCCCGGCAATCTTGATTCCAGCTTGTGTTTCTTCCAGCCCAGCGTTTCTCATGATGTACTTTGCATATAAGTTAAATAAGCAGGGTGACAATATACAGCCTTGACGTACTCCTTTTCCTATTTGGAACCAGTCTGTTGTTCCATGTCCAGTTCTAACTGTTGCTTCCTGACCTGCATACAGGTTTCTCAAGAGGCAGGTCAGGTGGTCTGGTATTCCCATCTCTTTCAGAATTCTCCACAGTTTATTGTGATCCACACAGTCAAGGGTTACAGTCTAGGGGGCTGCAAAGACTCGGACGTGACTGAGCGACTGAACACACACACATGTGGGAGAGAATCTGAATTTGGATCAGTTGCTGCAGCCAGGCTTCTGCGATGTAGCTCAGTGTCAACCCCTCCTGATTCCCACCTCACTAAACTTTTAGTGAAGGAATCTATTGAAGCAAACTTTCTTGGTCTGTGTGTGATGAAGCCTTGGGAAATGAGTTAAGACTGAACTGTTCCTCCTGCCAGTTACTTGGGCTGGTTCTTCTTGTAGATGGAAGGATGAGACAGCCAGTTCAGCTCTGGGCGGTGGAGTTCAGTGTAGCCTGCAAGGGAACCCAGTCCCCTTCGTGGAAACAGCAGATTCGATGTTTGGCCTGGAAATTGAAGAGAAATCTCCGTATGTTCAGCTGGGAGCTGCCTGCATCAGGATCTCCTGGGGAGGCTGTTGGGGTCCTGGGCCCCCCAGACTCTCCTAGTTGGGACCCCTGGGGGCTGGAGGAGGCACCTGCTTTTAGAACAAGCCCCTCCCCCGCCAGCTGTGTCCTCGCCCCCCCGCAGAGTCAGAGCCCTTGAGCTGGCCCCATCTCTTCACTTATTTGGGGAAACGCTGCTCTGGGGCCCCCCTGAGCCTCCCCTCCGTGGGCGGGGCCCCTCCCAGCCCAGGGCGTCTCCTGTCTCGAGATTTCCCCAACCATCAAGGAAAGCACAAGCTCGGCCTGGAAGAAGCTGTCATCAACGACACTGAAGTGTGGCCACTGCAGTCCCGGCAACTCGCAGCTTCCGTCCCCCGGCCAGCCGCCGGTCCACACAGCCGTCCACCATCCATCCCCCGGCCAGCCGCCAGTCCACACAGCCGTCCACCTTCTGACCCACGGCCAGCCGCCGGTCCACACAGCCGTCCACTTTCCAACCCCTGGCCAGCTGCCGGTCCACAGCCGCCACTGCTGCCGGGCCCTGGAGCTCACTCGAAGCCCTGCTCCCTGTACCCTCCACTCTGGGTGTGCACGTCTGTGTCTGTATGAGCCAGCACACTCCCGGGGCCCTCCTCATGGGCAGGTGCACACGTGTGTGTGTGTGTGTGTGTGTGTCCACGCACACATGTACGAGACCCCCCCACCCCAGCCTTCCCCGGGCCTCCTCAGGGGCATGTGCACACGTGTTTTTGTGTGTGTCCATGCACACATGTACGAGACCCCCCGCCCCAGCCTTCGCCAGCCTCTCACCCAAGCAGCATGCTAGCTGTGAAGTCAGTTCAGGACACGCTTTCCTGGGCAGTCAGCAGAGTCACACCATGAACAGTCACTGCTTCTCTTCCAGGTGTTTAGCCGGGAGCCAGAAACGTCACGTCCCTCGTGTCTCAGGAGCCACTCAACAGCGCTGGGAGGCAGGGACTCGCTGTCCCGCCTTCAGAGGCTGAGAAGAGGCTCGGGCTGGTGGTGGGGCCTGCCTGCCTCCCAGCTGGTGGGCAGAGGGGCTGGGATTGAGCCGGGGGTCTCCTGACAGCCCCCCACACACCCCGGGGGCCTCTCATCGGCCCCTTTTCCTGAGAATGATAGAGGCGCACCTGAGCTGCCCGGGGCTCACAGCCAGGCGCTGCGGAGCCCGGGGGGCCTGGGTTTCTTGGGCTGCATTTTACACAGATGTTGCCCCCACCCCCAGACAGATATCTGGTGCACCCCCAGCCTGGAGCCTGGATTCACACTCTGGCTGTGCTTGGGCTGTGGTGTTACCCTGCCCGCAAGGCCAGTTTCTCAAGGCCACCGAGGAGCGGGGGACCGGGAACAGGAGAGGGCGAGCAGCAGGGCTGGCAGCTGGGGGCGGGCTGAGGCCCCACTGCTGATGACGGGGGTGTGCAGCCCCCCACACCGCACCCGGAGACGCCTCCCCGCGGCCGCCCCAGCCCCGTCATGGAGGAAGGGGCGGAACTGGGGCACCAGGAAGGCGTGGAGGCCAGCGGGGGCCCCCCCAGCCCCCTGCTCCCGAGGGACGGGTGGGAATTATCCAGAAGCGGGATCTGCCCCGAGGGGAACCACCACGTGGTGGTGCTGGCAGCCGTGTCCTCTGAGCGGGCGTGACCACACGTCAGCGGCTGCCCCCAAGCCCACGGGCAGAGCTGCCCTGGGGCTGCGCCTTCCAGGAGGCACGCGTGGAGGGATTTGCTAAGTGAGCAGATACCGAGCACCGGCCTGGCCCTCGGTGGGGACGGGTCCCTGCCCTCACGGCTCCCGGCTCCGGGGCTGCAGGCCTGGGGGGCACAGGCAGTCGTGGGGACATCTCTGCTGCCTGCCGTGGTGTCATCACCATGGCTCCCCATGTGTCTGCACTCCCTTGGCTCCGTGCTTGGCACTTCCCGGGTCTCTGTGGGTGGTGGGGCCACGTGACATCTTCTGACCAGTGAGCTCTGAGCAGGCCGGGATGTGGCACTTCCAGGCTGAGCATTCAGGACCCTCAGGGGCCAGCCTGTCCCCACGACGGTGGCTTGGCCAGAGCCTGGGGCTGACCGCGTGGCCACGCATGCACGCGGGCCCTACACCTTCCTTTGTTCAGTGACAGAGACTCTGACCGGCTCTCCTGGCTGATCCAGGCGCCGGGATCCTGACCCGTGGTCCCTCGTGAGGTTGGAGCAGTCTTGGAGGATGGGTTTGGGAACCCCAAACCTGCCACCTGTGGGAGAGGAGGGGGTGTTGAAGGCAGGGGCCTGGGGGGTCCCCCACCTTCACTGCCCGCCCGTGGGCGTGTGCTGATGCCGAGCGACTCCTGAGATGCGGGTTCTCTGCGACCCCGTCCCCTTCCACGTGCCCCTCTCAGGCCTGCCCCGGACGCTGGGCCCCCTCCCTGCTGGCAGAGCTGCTCAGTGCCCGGTCCGGGGCCAGGTGGCAAGTGCACGTGGGAGACGCGAGGCCGGCCCAGCCAGCCCAGGCGGCTGTCACCTGGCCAGAGGACCCGCTGGCGAGGGGCCCAGGGAAACGGGGGTAGTTCACAGCTCTGATTCATGGCCCCGTCCATCCCAGGCCCCGGGCAGGTCTCAGGCCTGGAGGCACAGCTGGCCTGGAGGCCAGTGTGGATGGGCTCCTCTCACCCCCAGAGCCGGCTTCTGCTCCCCGACGGAGGCGGAGGTGAGGGTGTCTGCTCCCGATGAATCTTCGTGAGAGAGCGCCCCGGCCTGATGTAATTAAGCCCGTGCATCTGGTTGCCATAGTGTTTCTGCCGGCGCTGTGCCCATCAGCTGCAGAAGTGGGTCACACATTCACCTCCTCCTCATTGGTGAACTTCTGTAAAATAAAGATAAATCCGATCCAAGCGTGCGCCCCGCTCGCGGCTGTGAACTCACCCCCCGACTGCTTCCCGCGCAGCCTTAATGAGCCGCCGGCCTGGACTAGGGGCCCTGCCCACCCGCGCGTCACCTCTGGGCGCTAGGTCGTCTCTTCTCCGAGGCCTGCGGGCGATCTCCGCAGCGGGGGAACCAGGTAGCAACCGCAGGCTGTCCTGGAGGGCCCAGGGAGCCAGCGCCCGGCCGCCCGAGTGGTCTGCGGGGCTGCCTTGCGATGAGTGGGCGCTGTGATGGGGAGGCGCGTCCCGCCTGTAAACACCCACGCTGGATTTTTGCCAGCCTGGGGCGGGGGACCCAGAAGGGTCCCCTGCTCTGTCGTCACACCTCGCCTGGGGTGGCCCGGAGCACAGCACCGGTGTTTACAGGATGCCTGCTTGCGCCAGACCCAGAGGACACAGCAATGACTGGGCAGGGCGCGGCCCTGGCAAAGCAGGGCGCGGGGCCTGGCAAAGCAGGGCGCGGCCCTGGCAAAGCAGGGCGCGGGGCCTGGTAAAGCAGGGCACGGCCCTGGCAAAGCAGGGCGCGGGGCCTGGCGGAGGCGCTAAAAATGGGAAGGAAAAGCACACCGTGGTACCTGGGGTGCTGCCCCCCGAAGCGGTGCCCTCCCCACCCGAGTCCGCGCCTGTGGCCTTACTCACAGGGTCTGTGGCCGTCATTGAGTGAAGGGCCTCTGGCTGAGGTCCCGCCATCAGGTGGGACCCAACCCCGTGACAAGTGCCCTTGGAAGAGGAGGCCGGGGGCCAGGAGGCCGTGCGAGGATGGAGCCTCCAGCCAGGGGGCCCGGGGGGCCCGCGGCTGGAAGGATCCTTCTGGGGAGCCCCCAGGGGAAGCGCGGCCCTGCCACGCCTTGGTCCTGGACTCGAGGGCCCCGGGCTGCAGAGAACACAGCGCTGCGGTCTGCAGTTGCCCAGTGTGGTGACGGGTCGTGGCGGCCCAGGACAGCCACCCACCCCAACGCACATCGGGTGTGCCTCCGAGGAGCTGGCCTGATGTCCGGGGCACCTCAGTGGGTCAGGAAGGGGCTGCCCAGAGCTGGGGGCCAGGGTCTGTGAGGCACACCGTTAAACTTCTCTCTTTTTGTGCATTTCTAGCACCTCTGACCCCCGTGGGAGCAAAGCGCCGGCCTGGGAGTCACGAGGCAGGTGCAGAGCATGAATCCAGGGAGGAGGTGATGGCACGGCCTGCCCGCTGGGGGCCCGGGGCGTGTGGAGTCTGCAGCAGGAGGCCCCAGGGGAAGCCCAGGCTCAGCCCTCTCCCAGGGGACCTGGGCAACACTCCGTGACAACATGGGGAGGCTGGGGGCCTGGGGGAGGCGGTGAGTGAGACCCTCCACCATGCTCCTGTGTAAAGTTTATCGTCCAATGTGTGGGGCTGGGGGTGAATAAACAGATGAAGGGTTGGGAAAGATCATGGCAGGAGCCACTGATAGAGAAGCAGCCGGTCACAGTGTATGGGATGGGGGGCGGGCTGCATGCAGTCTCCCAGGAGGGGACGTTAGGCTGGGATCTGATGACAGGAGAAGGCCCCTCTGAGATCTGGGGACGGAGATCCACCAGGGAGGGCATTCCAGGAGGAGGAGTTTCGCCCCCCGTCCCCAGGAGGGCACTCTGATGGACAAAGCCGGCAGGCAGGAGGGCGCGGGGCACAGCCGAGGTGCATCAGGGCGCGGGGCAGGGCCGAGGCGCGTCAGGGCACGGGGCAGGGCCGAGGCGCATCAGGGAGTGGGGCACAGCCGAGGTGCATCAGGGCGCAGGGCAGGGCCGAGGCGCACCAGGGAGCGGGGCAGGGCCGAGGCGCATCAGGGAGCGGGGCAGGGCCGAGGCGCACCAGGGGAGCGGGGCAGGGCCGAGGCGCATCAGGGCGCGGGGCAGGGCCGAGGCGTATCAGGGCGCAGGGCAGGGCCGAGGAGTATCAGGGAGTGGGGCAGGGCCGAGGTGCATCGAGTGTGCTAAGAAAGGTGGGGGGTTGCAGCCTGGTGCCTGGGGCCAAGGGCAGGGAGCAGAGGGAGGCAGTGGGGGACCACCGGCCGCATCACCTCAGGTCCAGGAGTGAAGGTGGAATTGGAGGGGGAGGATCCGCATGGATTTGGAGGCTGCTTTGGGAGCTGAGTGGACGCCACTTCACGTTGGCTGGAATCGGCAACGGGGACAGGACTCTCCACCCAGCACCTCCCGGGACGGTGGTCTGAGCAGCGGGGCGAGTGCGGTGGCCGGGGGGCTTTGGGGACGGAGACCTGTGAAGCGCAGACATCAGCGGGCAGCTAAGGTGAGGGTCTGCAGTGAGGGGGAAAGCTGGGATGGATGGGGTGGGTGGGCCCCGGAGGGGTCCGGCTCACGGTGGGGGCCCAGCAGACGCCAGCCAGTCTGCCTCCCGACTCCCCCAGCTGGAGGGGGTGTGGCAGGAGGGGAGGTAGGCAGGGGGCAGCCCTCAGCCTGGAACCAGGGAGGCTCCAGAGAGGACAGAGGCCTCTGGGTCAGCCTGTGGCTTGGGAACATGCCGGCTGGTCACGGGGGGCCAGCAGAGGCAGAGGCCCCCACCTAGCATCCCCGGGACCGCCCTCTGGGCCCTGGTTGGAGCCTGGGGACCTGACGTGGATGGGCCACACTGCCAGCCCTCCGGGGCCCTGCAACCGCCCTGCTCCCGGGACAGGAAGTTGCATCAGCCCGGGGTCCAGCTCCCACCTGCTGTTGCTCCCTGAGGCCGCAGCACGCTGCCTCCTGCAGGCACGTTTTTGCCGCTGGCTGCCTCCCGGCCCAGTAGCAGGAAGGTTGGATTCCCCGTGAGTGACCTTGGGGAGCCACGGGGCTGATGTGGCAATGTGGGCTGGAGAGTCTTCTGGAAACACACAGCACACCGCATCTCGGGGCTCCCTGTGTGCGTGGGGCTGGGGGGCTCCTGAGAGACCTCGTCCAGGGTGAACTGTCTGCTGTTGGCACACCTCCAGGCTGGCTCACTGGGGCCCGCCTGGCAGTGGGAGGCATGGGCAACCACCCCCCACCTCGAGTTGTGGGCCTCCCTTGATTCCTTGATCACCATACAGGGTCTCCCCTTTGGCTGGACTAAAGAGGCTTTTGCAGGTGCTTGGGCTGGGTCTGGTGGAGTGAAAAATGCCCCTGCACATGCCAGTCCATTCATGAGCTTCATCTGATGCCCTCTGGGTGCGCAAGGCTGTGCCAGACCAGACATGGGTGCTGAGGGGCGAGATGGACCCTGAGCGCCTTCGTGGGAGGCCAGGGAGTGAGTGTCTGTGGCATAGCTGGAGGGTGATTTGGGATGGACGGAGCAGGAGGAGTGAGTGTGATGTGGGAGCCAGCACAGGAGGCAGCTTGGCATGTGTTGGGTCATGTCCCCCAACTCTCTATGTGGTGTCCTCACCCCAGGACCCCAGAATGTGACCTCATCTGGAAATAGGGTCTTTGCAGCTATAACCACCTGGGACATCTCTCTTCATCCCCTTCCAGATTCCGGGCTCTGTGTGCGGGGCCTTGGCTGAGGCTGGCCCCAGCGGAGCTCAGCTTTGCAGAGCTGAGAGGGCGTCTGCCGGACAGCACAGTCCTCAGAGCTCCTGGTGACGAGACCTGGGACCTGAACTCGACATCGCCAAGGACCAGCCAAGGGACAGCAAGCAAGACACTGGCTCTCTGGTCCTCCGTTTTCTCTTCTGCAAAAGACTCCCTTTCCTCCAGGAGAGGATGGAGTCTAACGCACTGATGAGAGTGAAAACTCAGATGCAAAATTAGGTGTGTGTGTGTGACACATATACACACACACACACATATACACACATACACACACACGCATACACACTCACACATACACATACAAATATACACACACACAAACACACAAAAAACACATACACAAAACACACATAAACAAAACAACAAAAAAAAAAAAAACGTACAAACAAAAAATAAACAAACACACGCAACACACATACACACAAACAAAAAACATACATACATATACACACACAACGCATACACATAAAATAAAAAAAAAACACAAAAAAACAAAAACAAAAAACACACAAACAAAAATAAACACAACACACACACATCCACAAAAAACACACTCACACAACCAAAAATACATAAAACAAAACATACAACACATGCCAGGTCTGGCCACTTTAGGCCACATCCCTACACACTGCATCCTCCTCTGCCTGCAGGAGCTTTGATGGCAAAGCCTGGCAGACCAATCACCCCAGTCTTCAGTGGAGAAAACATTTCCTGGCCTCCCTCACACGACAGATAGTCTTGTGACTAAGTAACCACCAGTGGGACAAACGAATGTGTCCTATGTCACCTCTAGAAACAGTTTCTAAAAGGCAGTTTGGTAAGTATCCTGTAACTCCTTTCTTTGTGCCTCCTTTGTCCCATCCTCCATCCTGTTGACTGGAACAGAGATGTGATGGTTTGAGCTCAGGCTGCCATTTTGGGCCATGAAGACAAAGGCCACACCCTAGGGAAGGCAGACTGGACTGGAAAGGTCTGTGTCCTTGTAGCCGAGCTGCCAAACCATGCCTGGGTTGCCCAAGCATAGTCCTAATGGAGAGACTCTCCCTGTAGTTGCCAGAACAAAGGTCCAGCAATCAGAGCATGCTGTCAGGGGTGAGAATGGCTGGAGCCTGGGGAGGAGAGTGTGAGGGGCTGAGGCTGGGAGGCGGTCAGGGGCAGGCAGCAGGGTCTGGGGGTCCCTCCTGCCTCCTCTCTGCCAAAGCACCCGTCCTCAGGAGGGGATTCCATGCTCGTCACCTGCACCTGTCTGTGAGGTCAGCAGAAGTCCTGGGATGAGCCCCCCAAGCTGAAGGAGAGGCTCTGTCCCCTGGGGAAGGGCTCCAGACACCCCCAAGGTGAAGTCTTTGAGGTGGGGGTGCCTTCTTCCCTGAGCCCCATCGCTGGCAGGACCAGGGGAGCCCCAGCTGCAATGTCTGGGCAGAATCCTGGGCTCCAGGCTCCAGTGTAGCCCCTCAGGGGTTTACATGAGGTGCACCCCTCCTGATACACCTCCCTGCTAGCTGGGCTGTGCGGGGACCACTTTCCAGGCACAGAGGGGCTCTCAGGTCCCATGATGCTGTGGCTTGCCAGGCCCTCCCCCTGGGAGGTAGTGGAGGGCATCTCCTCTCATCCAGAGGAGGCCTGGTAGACAGGACCTGTGGGATCCGGGCTGGAGGTGGGGCTCGGGGTGGATCACTCCCTCTCCAAGCCCCTGGGTGCTGTACTGATGAGATCAGGGTGGGACGTGAGGCCTGGAAGACTGGGTGGGTCGAGGGAGCAGAGACCCAGCATCCCCGTCTCATCCTGTCGGCCGTGTGTCTGTTCCAGGTCCCCCTGCTGGATGGGGCTCTGGGAGGAGGGGCCTGACCCAGAACCCCCATCTCATCCTGTTGGCTGCGTGTCTGTTCCAGGTAGAGGGGCTCGGATCCTTCTGTGCTCATCTTCCCAGCAGTCTGTCCCAGATGAGTGCCCGCCAGAATTTGCTGAGGGAGCCGCTCAAAGTTGCCGCCATCTCCTTTGCTCAGATCTGGGCTCTAACCATCCCTGCTCGCCTCCTGCAACCTGGCCTCATCCGTGAACTCACTTCCTTCACTGGACACGTGTCCTCCTCCACTGGACTCCAGTGTCCTCCAACACACCCACCACGGTATGGCTCAGCCAGCTGCCCCCCGCCCCCCAGGCCGTGTCTAGGCCAGACTGAAAGCTCCGAGGGTCAGACTTGCCCAAAGGTGCCCCCGGCAGGGAGCAGATTCCTGGCTCAGACACGCTGCCTATGTGTGCTCTAGGGGAAGGAGGGCGGGGTGGCTGCAGGAGGAGGGGTGGTGCTGGAAATCCCAGTTCTGTCCCCCCTGGGCCCCCCAGGACTCGCCAGGCCCCCTGAGTTTTCTCCTCCTTCTTCCTCTTCCCCTGGGGGAGGGGGGTCCGGGCTCCTTCCTGCCGGGGGCCTCACAGCCTGTATCGAGAGGGGCTGCCCTGTGATCCCTGGCCCCTTCGGAGAGCTCGGCCAGGCCTGGGGTGGGGTGGGGGCTTGCCGTGGGGGTCACACTGCCCGGGGCGATTCACCGTTCTCCAGGAGCCGCTTGCTGCCGGTCACGGAGGGTTTTTTCCACCCCTCTGCGGGGGCCTCTTCCTTCCTGGCAGTAACTTAATTAGCTCGCTCTGTTTTCCAAACAGGCAGGCGTGACTCAGCGCTTTCTCACGGGTCTAAATTTGTCCCTAACCCCCAGGTGTCTTTCAGCCCAGTCCTGTGGGAAATTAGATCACGGGGTTAGAACAGGGATCAGTGGGTGATTTCCAGTGGCTTCTGGCTTCCTGGTCCCGCACGGTTGGGTCCCACCTGTCTCCTGGCCTGCTCTGAGCTGGGTGGGGCCTGCAGATGCCCGAGGGTCCTTCCCCCTCAGGAGCTCAGGCCCCAGGAGCTGCTGGAGTTCAAGAACAAGGCCGTCACCTCCGCTGATCCATCCTCAAAGGCTCAGGACTGAAAGGCCATCGGAGCTTTACTGGGGCTCCTTGGGGGGCGGGTGGGGGGTCAAGGGTCACCTTCTCTGCAGCCACGTGGGCTCGTGGGCCAGGCCACCGCCCCCCCACCTCTTTCTCCTCATTGTCTCTCCTTCCCTCAATGCTGGCCCCCATCTCCACCCCCCACAAGCACCCCTGTACCTCCCTCTGTGCCAGGCCGGTCCTGGAGTCTGGGGACACCGCCGTGGAGGGGTGGCCATGGCTCCAGCCCTTGTGGACCTTAGCAGGGGGGCATGGAGGAAACCAGCTGCCCGCTGGGGTGCTGGGGCCCGGGGGGAGGGGCTCTGGGGCCCGTGGGGAGGGGCTGGGTCCTCCCTCCCCACCCCTGACCCCTGCACTGGGGGTCCTCGCGCCGCGCGCCTCAGGTGGGCATCCCGGGGTGATGCAGCACAGGGTCTGCTAGGAGGACGAGGGACCCGGCACCCACACCCCCAGGGGCCCCTCCTCGCCCGCCTCCCTTGCGCTCCCCAGGGCTCACCCCCTTTCTCTCTGGAAGCAGCTGCCCCCCACCAGGTGAGGGAGCAGGTATGGCTCTGGCGTGTGCAGCCGGCGTCCCTTCCTGGGGAGCAGTCAGAGGTGGTGTCCGAGCCGGGGATGTTTCTGTGCCTCTGGACAGAGCCCCCCTTCCCTCTTCCACCCTTCACTGTCCACCTCTCTCTGCAACAGCCCCTGGACCTGAGTGGGCAGCGGGGACAAGCCAAAGGGGGCTGCACGAGCTTGCCAGAGCTGCCGTAACAATCCATGCAAACTCACTGCTTCAGTCACAGGACGCACGGGCCCTAAATGCAGGAGGCTCTCGGGGACAGTCCGCTGCTCGACCCCCCCAGCTCTGGAGGCGCCTGGGGTCCTCGGCTCGGCCCTTTCTCCAACTCTGGGCCGGCAGCACTTTCCTTCCTTGACCTTGGCCTCTGTCCTCATGCCTTCTCTCTGCTCTGATCTCCTTCCCCCTCCAGTAGGAACCAGCGATAGCACTGGGCCCACGAGCATCATCCAGTATCACGTCCCCCTTCTCAAAACCCTCCCCTCAGCCATGTCTGCAGAGTCCCTTTTCGTATGTGGGTCACCTATTCACAGGCCCTGGGATCAGGACGTGGGTCTCTATGGGGGGAGGGCTGACATTCTCTCCACCAGAGAGTCACCACCTGACCCCCATCACCCCAGCTCCATCTCGGCCTGGGAAAGGCGCCCCTGGGCCATGAACAACCCCCCGGCAGAGGCTCGGTGGGGTCTGATCCTCATTAGGGCCTGAGGCATGAGGCTGACCACCAGCGCCGATAAGCTGGAAGCATGGGGCTCCTTCATTACTGGCTGCAAAACCTAATTATGGACGTGGAATAAATTACGTGTTAACATGGAGATGAGTCCCCGCTTCTCCTGCCATCGTTAAGCAGCTAGATAATAAGGCCAGATGCTCGGAGACGGGGAGACAGGCTGCCGACGGCGGCGTCAGCACGGCCAGGCGGAGGCGAGTGAGGCAGAAGGTGCTTTTTCCCACTGGAGCCGGGCTCCGGGCCCATCGCCCCATCAGGCCTGTCCGGTTCGGCTCTCTGGCTCTTCCCGGGGGCCGCGGCTCTCACCAGGGCCTAGCTTCCTGCTGCCTTCCAGGCCTGGGCTCTGGGCCCTCTCCGGCTGGCTCCTCCTTTCCCTGGTCTGGGTTCCTGGATAAACAGAGCTGGAGTCTGCTGGCTTGTGCTCCTGCTCCGGGGGCCGTGGGGCGAGCCCCTCACAGCTTGTCCAGCAGGCCGGGCGGGGGGCGCCCCTGTCCTGGCTCCCGCTGGACCTCCTTTTGTCGGGATTTCAGGAGCTGCTGAACTTCCATTTTCTGCGGTGGAAACCAGAGTGGTGGTCTCAGGCTTCCTGCTTCACACCCTTGCCCCGTCGGCCCTGCGCCTGCCTCCTTGAGGACCCGGTGTGGCCCAGTGCCTGCTCACCACGCCTGGGGCGGCCCACTGCCCAGGGAGGTCCAGCCCTTGGCGGGGGACACCCTCGGATGGGGACTTGGAGCACGTCAGCGCGCTCGCCTGCACGTGGGGGACACGGAGGCACCTGGCTCAGGGGTGGAGGGCGCTGACCAAGGGAAGCCCACAGCCAGGGTCCGAGGACATTGCGCTCTGCCCACTGACAGCCCAGCACCCACCGTGGGCCTGGCCCCAGGCTAGCTGCCTGATGTCCTTAAGAAAGCCCGAGTCCTCTCTGGAGGGGCCACCTTTGACTGCTTACCCAGCGTGTGAGTGCTGGGCTGGAGTCAGCCACTCCCGGCCCCTCCTTTGGGGAAGAAGGGTGAAGGGTGGGTGGTCTGCTGAAGCCATTCAGGGGGGTTTGTGGCGTGCATGCAGACGGACTGCCCTAGTGACACACACGTGAGTGCGCGCGCGCACACACACACACACACACTCATGCTCATGGTGGCCGAGCTTGGCTCTGGCAGGGGTTGGGGTCCAGCCCCCACTGCCCTGCCAGCCTGGGCGGGCCTGTCCACTGTGGTGGAGCAGACAGGGACTCAGAGGCTTTCTGAAGCCAGTGCAGCATCTCCCAAGTGTGGTCTCGGGTCCGATTTTATTTCAGCAGCCGTGGCAAGGACTGGTCCCTGTCACCCCTGTTTCCTGCTTCCCCAGAACCCAGGAAACTACATCTCCCAGCATCCCCTGCACTGGGGCTGGGGCCTCGGACTGACCGTGGGCAGGGACAGACACAGGGCGTGTGTGCGCCTTCTCCTGCTGAGCAGACCCAGAGGCTCGAGGACGGTGATCCTGGCTCCCTGAGGCAAGGGAGGGAGAGAAGGGGGGAATCTGGGCCCATAGGCCAGTGGCCTTCCTCGTAAAGTAGCAGACAGATCAATACAGTCCGTCGGTCAGGAAGATGCCCTGGAGGAGGAAAGGGCACCCGACTTGCCTGGGAACCCCATGGACAGAGGAGCCAGGTGGGCTAGAGTCCGTGGGGTCGTGAGAGTCAGACACGACTGAACACAAGCACACACCGGTCTGTCCTCGGGTCAGAGGCACGGTCACCTCACATGAGGGGTCCCTCTCTGGGAAATAATCGTCTAGGAGGGGCGTGGCTTCCTCGAAGCTTGCAAGGCCAGTGCTTCCCAGTCCCTGGGGCTCAGCCACAGGGGGCTGTCGCCTCTGCCTTTTCAAGTCCCCACGTAGGCAAACCCACCTCCCCGCCCCTCCCCAGGCTCTGCCCTCTGGCAGCCTCGGGGACATCTGGGCTGATTTTCGTCCCAATTTAGAGCTCAACCATTTACATCCAGAAAGGAGACCAAGGCTCCAGTGCAGCTCATCTCCCTGATTTATAAAGTCAGCGGTTCGTGGAGCTCGCCGTGGCCAGTGTTTTATGTCGCCCTTTTATACACGCAATCCATTTTATGACTGAAGGAAGCGGCAGGAAAGTGCATACTTCTTCCCACGTCACAAATCGACAAGCCCAGCATCTCAGTCGATACAGTCCTATTCCGCTGACTTTGAAAACAGGCTGAAAGGTCATCTCGGGGGTGCGCTCTGGCGGCGGGGAGCCGGGCGGGGCCGCCTGGAGCCGCGATGCTGATGTTGTGGAAAGACGATCTGGCCCTGTACACCAACAGATGGTCCCAGGGTGCGGCTGCGCCGCTCGGAGGAGGACCAGTGCCGGAAAGCAGCCCCACCCAGACGGGCGCTGCAGCCTGCAGGCTCCCCCTTAATAAACCGACGGTGAGGCTGCCAGAGACTCAGATTTACAGCCGACGGGGGGCTGGGAGCGAGGCAGAGGTCACCGCCTTTGCACACGTCTCCCTGACACACCGCCTCTGCTTGCATGCGGCCAGCGCTGGGAAGCTCAGCACTGAGAAAGCTCCTCTGACACCAGCTGACACCCACGCCCCGAACCCCTCACTGAGCCCGCCCGCCGGTGAATCCACCTCTGAAGGCTGAAGCCGTTCTGTCCTTCCACACTCAGAAGGGAGGAGGGTCCTGAGACCGGAGGCGTCCAGCCCAGCCCCTGCCCGAGTCCCTGGGCTGTCAGCCAGGGCTGTCAGCTGCCTCCTTCAGGTCGACACCCCTCTCTCCTCTCCCCGTCCTGGCTCTGGGTCTCGGTTCCCTTCCGCACACCCGGTGTGACCCTTTCCCCCACTGGAAGCCTCCCTGGTCTCCACGATCCTGCAGTGAAGGCTTGGACCAGGGCCGGCCAGCCACAGCGTTGGGCGCACAGAGCAGGTGTCCGTGGATGAAGGGCCTTCCATCTTGGAGCTCAGAAAGGGAGTGAGGCTGAGAGAGACACGACCTTGCCCGGGCCCAGCGAGCCTGCCTGGGCTGGGGTGACCCGACCCTCCGCTCCAGGTCCCGGGCACAGCCCTGCCTCCCCTGCCCGGTGGCTTCAATGCCCGCACCACAGCTCTGCTCTCAGTTCCCACAGGCGGTGCCCCGACTTGGGGCAAACAGGAGCCATAGCAGCTGAGCTGGAGTGAGCGGCGGGTTGGGGTGGCCGTGCGGTGACGAGGCCGCGTTTCCCAAGGCCTCCGTCCCGGCGATTCTTTTGGAGGCACCCGGTGAGGTCAGGACTGGGCCGCGTGGGGGTGCGGGGGAGGGGTTGGAGACACAGTCCGGGGTCAGGGTGGGTACGCGTGTGGGGGGCTCAGGAGAGCGAACCGGAAATCCAACTGGATCCATTCCAAGGTGATCTCCTGGGCACCTGTGACATGCCGGCTCTGATGCAGGGCTCGGAGACCGGGCGGTGGGAACGTGCGATCAAACGGGGACCTGGGAGGCGGGCACCAGCCTGCAGAGCGGCACAGGCTGAACCCAAGGAAACAGCTTATGAGACTTGTTTTCCAGACAACCAGTTGCTTCTAATCAAATGGTGTTCCCCCAGCTCACCGCTAGGGCTTCCCTGGTGGCACAGCAGTAGAGAATCTGCCTGCAATGCAGGAGACATAGTTCGACCCCTGGGTGGGGAAGATCCTCTGGAGAGGGAAATGGCAACCCACTCCAGTACTCCTGCCTGGAGAAGTCCATGGACAGAGGAGCCTGGTGGGCTACAGTCCATGGGGTCGAAAAAGAGTCAGACACGTCCGAGTGACTCAACAACAACTCACCACTAACTTGGTCTTAGGATCAACCTTCAGAATCCTTCCAAATTGGGGTCTATTTTCTGCTTCTCTATCTGTACATGTTGCCTCGGTTGGTTCTTCGTTTCATTCCGTGGCTCCGAATAACTCACACCCTCCAAACTGCTTCTGGCTCTGACTGCTGGATGGCTGCACCGGGTGGGGGGTGGGGGGGTGGAGAGAGGGATGGAGCCCCCGCTGTCTCTCAAGGTCCCTGGGGGTCTGAGCGTTTACTGACTGAGCAGGACTGCAGGGGACATGACAAGCCTCCACAGCCCCTGGCGGAACTCAGGGCGTCCTGGGTCCGTCTCTTCCTTCCTGTGTTGTGGGGGCGTCCTGGGTCTGTCTCTTCCTTTGAGTTGGAGCCCAGCTTGGAGATCTGAGAAACAGAAAGAGGATGTGCCCAGACCCCTGTGTGAGAGTCTCAAAGAATCATCGCCAGATGGACGTCCCCAGGCCCCTGAGACCCTGCTCAGCTGGGTGGGTGCGCCCCGAGGGGTGCACCCCTCTCCTCGTTCCCAAGGGTTCAACACTCAATGTACACACGCTGGAGGTCGGGAAGGGTCGTCTCTGTTGGAGTGGAGGAACGACTCTGCCCAGATCTTGATTTGCAGCGCTGTCCCTTCCCGGATACTCACGTGTATTTGGAGCACAGCGATCAGTCACTCAGCACCTACTGTGTGCAGGGCTGGAGCTCGGCCCTGAGGATGCATGCAGGGGGACATCCCCACGCTCTTGTCTATGGAGGCAGGACAGACAGACACCACAGCCAGCGTCTGACGGACACACTCCAGCAGCGGGCTGACCGGCAGGTGGAGAAGCACTTGGCTGGGTGAGCATCGGGGCCAGCGTTCAGGTGGAAGGGACAGTCAGTGGGAGGGCACGAGGCTGCAGTCACATCGGGAGATGGCCGCCTGCAGACCATCTCGGGCCGCATCCGCTGGAACCTGTGCTCGGGCCATCGCTCCGCGGGCCGGACGGCTGCTCCACGAGCACAGCCTGGGGCACAGGGGGCAGCACACCACGCTGCCTGCAGGAGGTGCCCTGGCTGCTCCCATCTGAGTCCCCCAACCGGGACCACGGGGACTGCTGTGATGCCCAGCTCAGGTCACGAACTCAAGGGCCAGCCTAGAACCCTGTACCCTGGGCTCTGAGGATAGGCGGCCGGGCCAGCTGCCCCAGCGCCATGCCCCCTGGCCCCAGCCCTGGCCCCAGCCTCCATGTCCAGGGCCCTGGCTGCATGCCTCCCCAGGGCTGGCGGCTCAGATGTCTGTCGGGGTGACCAAAGGGTGGGCCCTGGGGGGTCGAGGTGTGGCCGCCCCCGGGCTGGAGCAGGGATGTGACCGGACCGCTCAGCCTCCAGCATCTATTCCTGTTCGCTGTCCCTGGCATCTCCCTTGGTGTGGTTCCTGTGTCCCTTTGGTTCCTTGGTGCAGATGGCTCCCGCGAGAGCCTGTGCCAGGGGCGAGCAGGGGGAGCTGGCGCTTGAGAGCGGGACGGTTCTCACCCAGCAAGCCGTCTTTCAGGTGACTTCAGTCCTGCATTTGTAGAACCACCGAGGGCTGGAAGAGTCTACTTAAGTTTGCCTGTTATTGCATTGCCACGGGTGGACCCAGTGTCCGAGATTCGGAGCCTCGTGACAGCTTCTGGAGCTGTCTCCGTCTCACCTCTGCAGTACCCAGAATGCCCTGAGGGCTGGGCGTCTGCATGGAGCTCGGCGGCAACTGAATTACAGGATCATCACCCAGGGCGCTCACACCAGCCTTCCAGGACTAGCCGGTGCTGATGGACAGAGGGCTAGAACCCAAGCTAGCACCCAAGCAGCTTCTCCTCTGGGCATCACGACTGAAGCTTCTTGATTTGCAGGCCCGGCCCAGAGCCGCTGAGCTGCAGGAAGGCTTGAAAGGAGCATCTGCTTTCTTGGCTCTTCCTGAGGAAACATCAGCTGCTCTGAATGTCCCGATGTCTTCTCTATCAGGACCTGCCGCTGCCAACATAGCCGCGACCCCAGCACCTGTGTAGGTGGGACGAACCTTGAGAGGAGAGCCTGTCCGGCTGTTTGCAGGAGGCGGTGGTGGGAGCCAGGAGCTGGACTGGGTGGCGACGCTGTGGGAAGGTGGGCACCTTCGCGGTCTCTGGTCCTGGGGCAACCTGGCTGTGGGCTGGGGCTGCTGCTGGCAAAGTCCATGCTGTTCAGGAGGGCCTTGAGGATCGCTGATGGGCGAAGGTGCTGGGGGTGGGGGGGGGGGGCTGGGGGGGGCAGGGAGGTGCTCCAGGAACAGCCTGAGGCTCAGTAAGCAAAAATGAAACAGCAAAGAACACGCCCAGCAACATCGTCTCGGCGGCTTTATTTTCCAGCCCGTATTGGGAAGGAAATCACTGTTTTTTTCAGTCACTGCTGGAGCCGCCTCTGCTGTCATGGTCCTCTCTCCGCGGGGCCGGACTGGGGAAATAAGAACCACCTCGAGGTAAGGGGGCAGCTTGCGTCCCCCCAGCAATCCTGGGGACTCGGGTCCGTCGGCGGAGAATGCATGCGATCCCACTGACCTTGCCAGATACGGCTCTCCGTTCGGCAGGACCCCGGGGCCCGATGCCCTTGCAGGTCAGCCACTGAGCAGCCGCACTCACCCGTCCAGGCGTTCACTGGTCTCCGTGAGCTCGACGCTTTCCAGGAGGAGCAAAGGCCTGAGGGACCATGGGATGAGGACGGAGGTTTCCTGCGGAGGGGGGCGGGGTTGAGAGGGCTGCAGGGCTCTTTGCCTCAAGGCGGGAGCCCCTGGTCTTCCGTTGTGATGCCTGGTGCTCCCCCCGGCCCCAGCGGAGGGTCACAGACAAGGGGGCGCCGTCTCGGGAGTCGGGTGGTGCCCCCTCCACACCCCGCCCCGCCCCGGACTGCAGCCCAGGTCCTGTGACGTCAAAGCCCAGCTGTGCTCTCCCTCCGGGCTGAGAGGCCTGGACCAGGGCAGGTGGGGTGCGTCTCCCGTGGAAGCAGTGACGTGAAAGTGGCAGTGAAAGTGTTAGTCGCTCAGTCGTGTCTGAGTCTTTGCAACCCCATGGACTGTAGCCCTCCAGGCTCCTCTGTCCAGGGGATTTTCCAGGCAAGAATCCTGGAGTGGGTTGCCATGCCCTTCTCTAGGGGTTCTTCCCAACCCAGGAATTGAACTCAGGTCTCCTGCACTGCAGGTGGATCTTTACCATCTGAGCCACAAAGTGGAGATGAAACCGTGAAGGAGCAGCCAAGGAGGCCTCACAGGCCGGCCTGCTGACCTGCAGCTGCTCTGAGATACTTGGAATTAGCCGGTGCGTGCGGGTGTGGACAGGTGGGTGGCAGCGGGGTAGGGGGCTCGCTGAGGAGAGGCCCCGCACCCTGCTCCAGCCTCCCCTAGCGAGGAGGAGCAGGGATGATGCCAGCCTCCACCTTCCTTGGCTGGGACCCCGCCTCCCTCCGCTGCCTTGCTGGGTGCCCGCTGCACTGACTCCCTGGCCCCCAGGGCTGGGCTGCGGGGTGAGCCCAGATCCTTGAGGGCACACCGTTCTGGCACCTTCTGCTGCCTGCTGTGTGATGAATAAGCTTCTAGTGAGTCACCAGCTGGAGGACAGGCCATGTGTGCCGACGGCCAGCAAGGGCAGGGAGAGAAGAGGGCGGGACCCAGCGCCCCAGTTTCCACCTCCGCTCATCCCCCTGGGGTGGGCAGCCAGACAGCTGAGCAGAGGCGCCACGTGGGGCGTAGGCTTTCCCAGGGACCTTCCGGAGGGGCGGACCTCACCTTGTGTCCAAGTCCCAGCAGCGTCTCCAGATAGAGACGTTCTGTTTAGAAGAACAAAGAAGAGCTTCACAGAGACGCAGCATCCCCGAACCGCTTTAATCTTTGCTGATCTGACAAAATCAGTGAAGGCAAAGAATCCCGCTCAGATTGGATAGTTGTCCCTGGGGTGAGCCTTCGCAAACACGGAGATTAGACGTCCTTGTACACAAACCTTCGGAAGAGCACTTTAAAAGGCAAGGGAATAAGTGTCTACGTCATAGAGTCAATGAATATTCACCTATAGGCAAATTTATGGAAATTTATGTAAATAGTAAAATTTCCAGTAACAGTATCAAACACAGATTCAGAAAGAGAAAAGCCAAGAAATGGGGCCTAAGTACCCGGGGCCCTCAGCCTAGGGTTCAGCGGGGGTTGGGGGGAAGTTGGGCCATTTAATAACTTGTGTTGGGACAGCTGGGAAGGCTTTTGGAAAAGGGTAAAAGTACGGATGTGAGAGTTGGATCATAAAGAAGGCAGAGTGCTGAAGAATTGATGCTTTTGAACTGTGGTGCTGTAGAAGACTCCTGAGAGTCGCTTTGACTACAAGGAAATCAAAGCAGTCCATCCTAAAGGAAATAAACCCTGAATATTCATTGGAAGGACTGATGCTGAAGCTCCAATACTTGGGCCACCTGATGCAAAGAGCCAACTCATTGGAAAAGACCCTGATGCTGGGAAAGATTGAAGGCGGGAGGAGAAGGGGTGGCAAAGGATGAGGTGGTTGGATGGCATCACTTATTCAATGGACATGACTTTGAGTGAACTGTGAGATGGTGGCAGACAGAGGAGCCTGGCGTGCCGCTGTCCATGGGGTCTCAAGGAGCAGGACACGACTCAGTGACTGAAGAACAACAAGCCCCGGACCCGGGGGGTGGCTTCCCTGGTGGCTCAGATGGTGAGGAATCCGCCCGCAATGCAGGAGACCCAGATTAGATCCCTGGGCCGGGAAGACCTCCTGGGGAAGAGAATGGCTGCCCACTCCAGTATTCTTACCTGGAGAATCCCATGGACAGAGAAGCCTGGTGGGTTACGGTCTGTGAGGTTGCAGAGTCAGACACGATTGAGTGATTGAACACTTTGACTTCCTTTTTGCAAAACTGGACCTGTCTTCACATAAACCCCGCAGGTGCCCACAGCAGAGGAAAGTGGGTCCATTCATTACGATGGCCTTACTGTGACTCAGAGAGAAAGGCATCAGAAGGAAAAGTGATAATTCCAACTACATTTACAAAAAACCCGCCATAACCCAAATCAAGGTTGACAAACCACATGATGTTTGCAACCCCTTGAAACACAAAGGCTGGCTTCCCGCACATACAAAGAGCTCCCAGCGTTTGTGTAGGAGAAAATTCTCAACAGCTGAGTAGAAAAGACGTGGGCAAAAGATATGAACTGAGAGTTCCCAGAGAAATTTTTTTTAATTTACTTATTTTAATTGGAGGCTAATTACTTTACAATATTGTAGTGGTTTTTGCCAAACATTGACACGAATCAGCCACGGGAGCACATGTGTTCCCCATCCTGAACCCCCCTCCCCCCTGAGAAACTTTGAACAATATTTATTGATTTATTTGGCTGTGCCGGGTCTTAGTCGTGGCACCTGGGATCTAGCTCCCCGACCAGGGATGGAACCTGGGCCCCCTGCACTGAGCATGGGTCTTGGCCCCTGGACCCCCAGGTAAATATTGCCAGTGGCCTTGAGACAAGTGAAAGATGCCACCCCGACTCTTCATAGGAGAAGTGAAAAGTCAAAGTGCTCGGAGACACCACGTCTTACCTCCCAGCCTGAAAGTCTCCGAAAGGTTTCCCAAGCGCCCCACGGGGAAACCTGTACTCTTGTGCTTTGCTAGGAGGAAGGCAAAGTGATGTGACCCCTGGGGAAGGGAATTCACCAACACCGGGCAGAACAGAAGCGTTTGCCCTCAGACCCTTTATTCCAAAGACACACGTCACACACGCTATGCGATGTGATTCTACACAGGGTCACTAGCAGTGAATGGTTCTTAAGAACAGACTCTGAGAAACAACCCACATACCCACCGTGGGGTGCTGGCCACACACGCCCGCAGCATCTGCATGATGGGATACACAGGTCAGTGAGGACAAGAGTCCACGTCCCTAATGTCACCTCCAGGGAGAAGTATGTGATGACAGCGAGAGGCAGAGTTATACACATGTGGGGCTTGCACACCAACACATGCCTCTCTGCGCTGTTGGGTTCAAAGGACCCTATATCTCATTCTTATAGGCTGTGAACATAATCTCTAACAGTGGATTTATTGAAGCCAAGCCCTGCTTACCAGAGACCCTTTAAAAAAAATGCGCCCACAGGAAATCAAACAGTGATGGTTCTCATGAGAACCACTCCTCAGTACCACAGACCTGGGCCACCAAGGAAGGCACAGCTTACCTGCCGGTGAGCAGACCGTCTCCTCAACACCTGGAAGGTGCGGCTCGGCCTGGGCCTGCTGACACGGCATCAGGCGGATCATCCAGAATCGCGCTCCTGGACCGGCGACTTGGCCTCACTCTTCAGGGGCCGGCAGCCCCCGGGTCACGCGTCTCTCAGGGGAAGGTGTCACGTGGTCCCAGGCCACACTGCACAGGTGTTTGGGTGAGGACTGGACCCCAGCCCCCTCCCATTCCAGCCTCTAGGGCCTGCCGCGGGGGTGGGGCCGGTTCATTTCCCTTGAGCCCGGAGAAACCACTTGGAGAAACTGCTCGCTGCCCGCGGGCCTGGCCCAGCTGTGACCCAAGCACCTCCCGCCTTCTCCAGGGACGCACAGGTTTCCTAATGGGCCCCGAGTTGGCCTGTGCTGTGCTGTGGCTGTGGGTGCCCTTCCGTGGGTCGGAAGCTCAGTCCTGAGCGACTGTATCTGAGGACGGGGAACCTGGCATCTCTCCTACACCTGGCGTGGGGTGTTAGCTGCAGACTGGCACTTGCCAGGAGCCTTGTCAGCGACTGAACAACGACAGGGCATTTGCCATCTGCTTGTGCTGCTGTGGCTGCTGACTTGCGAAGCCCCCCTGAAGGGAGTTCAGGGTGGCCGGGGGCGCTCTGTGCCCCAGGGACACTGGTGGAACAGGTCTGTAGGTGGGTGGATATTTTCAGGAACTAATCTCATAATCCCAATCCTCACATCTCCTCAGATCTAGAGAAGCACTAAATCCCTTCCTGGTGACACCAGCTCCTCGTGACGAATGAAAAGCTTTTGTAAAATAAGCGCTTGACTGCGTTGAACTCCCCTCGTCACCAAAGCCTTACCCACTGGCCTTGCCCACGGCCTCTGTGGAGCAGCCTCTCGGAGCTCTCTGAGCGCCTGTCTCCTGGGCTGCAGTGCCCGTGTTGCCCCCAGTAAAGCTTAACTTGCAAGTCTCACATTGTGCGTCTTGCTTAGTGGACAGAGGTCAGAGAGGTTCGGGGGAGCCAGTGTCAACATCGGCTTCTAAGCGGTGCCTGGGCCCAAACTTTACCACTTACAATCCGAAAATAGGGTTAGGTTAGGTGTTCCAGTTACAGACAATCACTACCCCCTACCCCGGCGTGTTCAGCTACCTGAAGCATCTTCACCTTCTTTTCCCTTCTCCTGGGTGGAGCCTGGCCTCTGTCTGCAGACCCCGAGCTTCCCCAAAAAAACACGTGATGCTTCCTTCCTGGTCTCTTGTGAGAGTTCGGCCCCCCTCATCGCATGCCCCCCCGGAAACTGCATGGGCATCGTAACTCCGGGAGCCAGAGGTGAATTCCATGGGCAGCTGTGTGGGGTCAGCCATCACAGGCCTCCCTCAGGAAGAACTCTGCAGAAACCAGGAATATTCTAGGCCCCTCCAGCTGCACCCAGGACCGGGCATCTCACGCTCTGGCCTCTGGTCCCTCCTGAGGAACTGCTGGGTTTTGATTCCGGGCCAAACTTTTAATAAAGAAAATTCATCTACAGATGTTCTGCCATCAGCCAATATATTCAGTTATTGGAACCCGGGAGATTTAGTGGCAAGCCAGTTGTTTTATTTGCTCTCTGGATGAAACCATTTTTCTTGCGTATTTAATATCCTGGAGGAATATTTTCCCCGGCAAATACTCAGAGGGAGACAGCAAATCCATTCTGAAGCCATCAGGTCGTTATTCTGTCTCCTGGTGACTCAGAGCAGATATTTGTACATTTGTTGTCTCCTGCATCATTAAGGAGAAATTAGAATGAGATTGGCCTGTAATTGCAGCTGTAATCACCTAACAATCCTGGCCTGATTGTCCCCGCGCAGACTCCCGCCGAGGAATAAAGTCAGTGGCCTCCTAGACCGTCTCACTGAAGTTGGGGTTTTTCTATGATGAGCCAGACCCAGGCTCCCTGGCAGAGGACGCTGCGCGGCTCCCCCAGAGGTAACTTGCAGGCATGAATGCAGAAGGGCCTCCCACTTCTAAACGTTTTAATTGCAGCTCGTCCTGTGGTGGTGGAGGACTTCCAGCTAATGAGGCTCTAATTAAGCTTAGGCATTTCTTACCCACCCCACCTCGTCAGGGGTCAGGGCATCTGGTGAAGGAAACCGAGTCACAACAACAAGAAAGCAAGAAAGGATTTTTTGGATTATTTTGTGTTGGGCTTGATGAATAAAAATCGCCCAAATCTCACAAACGTCAGATTTCATTTTCTTGGGCTCCAAAATCAATGCAGATAGTCTGCAGCCACAAAATTAAAAGACGCTTGCTCCTTGGAAGAAAAGATATGACAAAACTAGACAGCATATTAAAAAGCAGAGACATTACTTTGCCAGCAAAGGTCCATATACTCAAGGCTACGGTTTTTCCAGTATCATGTATGGATGTGAGAGCTGGACCATAAAGAAGGCTGAGTGCCCAAGAATTGATCCTTTCGAACTGTGGTGTTGGAGAAGGCTCTTGAGAGTCCCTTGGACTGCAAGGAGATCCAACCAGTCCATCCTGAAGGCAATCAACCCTGAATATTCAATGGAAGGACTGATGCTGAAGCTCCAATATTTTGGCCACCGGATGCGAAGAGCTGACTCACTGGAAAAGTCCCCGATGCTGGGAAAGACTGAAGGTGGGAGGAGAAGAGGACGACAGAGGATGAGATGGTTGGATGGCATCACTGACTTGATGGACATGAGTTTGCACAAGCTCCGGGAGATGGTGAAGGACAGGGAGGCCCCGCATGCTGCGGTCCGTGGGGTCGTGGGGAGTCAGATGCGACTTCGTGACTAACAACAGCAAACCTCACAGAATGTGTTGGGTGTGAGGGACTCGCAGACGCTGGGAGGAAGGGCAGCCCGGAGCACAGGACGAAGGAAGGACTTAAGCAGGAGAAGCAATGCCCCGTCTGGGGGATGGGGAGTGAGAAGCTTCTGGAAGGTGGACCCTTGAGCTGGGGAGGGGAGGACGGATGTAGGGGCACAGGTGAGGGTGTTGAGGCGTACCTGGAGGTGGAGACCTGCTGCGTGGGTCTCACGGGGGGCAGAGGGGGCCCGAGCCAGGCAGGAGGCAGGCCTGTCTGTCCACAGTGCAGTGTGTGGTCGGGAACCGAGGGCCCCGGGGTGCGCGGAGACTTGGTCTGCTGGGTGGGGGGGGCGAAGCGGCCCTCGCCCATTCAAGGCTCCGTCCCTCCCCAGGCTGCCCTGCTGGCCAGCACCCCCACCCCACCCCGCACCTTCCCTGGGTGCTCCAACTCCGTCTGGCCCCTCCCCGTGGTCCAGGGCCCACCCCATTTCTCATGGGGGCGCTGGCTGTGATCCAGGGAAACCCCCAGGAGACCCCGGCAGCAGGTGCACCCTGGCCAGTGGTCACGCCTTTCTTCCTCGGCGTGTCCCTCCCCAGCGGGCTGAGGCCTCCAGCAGCTGGCCTCTGCCCTCCGTCTCATCCCACATTCTCCCGACCGTGGGCCTGAGCCCAAGGGCATCACTGCGGCTGGCAGGAACTGGGCTCACGCCCCTGTGGTCTCCTTGCCCAACCGGCTCCCCATCTCATCTTGGCAGCTCCAGATCCCGAGGGGCCCCAGGGATGGAGCGGACGTTCTTGGACGCCCTCACGCCGACTCCGAGGGCATGTCAGCTCCTCCCCTCTCTGGTTCGGGTGCGGTGCCAGCTGGGCCCAGCTCGAGGCGGGCACTGGCTCCTCCCCAGGCCCACATCCCTGGCCTGCCGTCCACCCTGCCAAGGAGGCCAGCTGCCTCAAGCAGAGCAGAGGGTGGGGGCGGGGATGGAAGGCCACCCCCTGCCTTGACCTCTAGTGCTGAGGCTGGCCCCGAACTCTGTCTTGTGAGAGGGGAGTTACTTTGACCCGTGTCTTCTCTGGCCTTCTCAGGCGGTGCTAGTGGTCAAGAACCCGACTGCCAGTGCAGGAGACGTAAGAGACCTGGGTTCGATCCCTGGATCGGGAAGATCCCCTGGAGGAAGGCATGGCAACCCCCTCCAGTGTTCTTGCCTGGAGCATCCCAGGGAGGGAGGAGCTATAGTCCATGGGGTCGCAGAGTCAGACACGACTGAAGCGGCTTGGCACGCATGCAGCACATGCCTCCTCTGGCCACGTGAATCCCCAGGGCACTGCAGAACAGCCCTGTCCTGTGCAGACCTCAGGGTCCCCTCAGAAACAGGGCCCGACTTGGCAGCTACAGGCCCGGCCATGTGGCCTGGGCTCCCCCGATGCGTGAGGGTCTCTGTCTCAGGGAGCCCAGGTGGGGCTGGCCGCTCATCTCCTGGACCCCCCTGTCCTCCTTGCAAGCCAACTGGCCGGAGAGGGCCTGGCTTCACTTCGCCCACTTCTCAGCAGGGTCTTTGCAGATGCCCCCTGCCACGCTGGAAGTGGGTGCCTGGCCCAAGCTCCTTCTAGTGGCGGCTTGGAGGAGCCTGTCTGGATGGAGTGGGTGGACTCCCAGTGGGGCTGTCCTTGGGCTGAGACTCACCCGAGGGGTAGGGACCTCCAGGGTGATTCTCAAGTTCCGACCTTTGCGGGGCCAGATGCCTAGGGACCCCGTGGGGCTTGTGTCCCAACCGCGCCCTGACCTCCTCCCCTGCGGGGGACACTCGTACTGGGACACGGCCTCAAGGACCTGGAAGCCTTCGTCACTTTGAAAACCTTCCGAAGTGACAAATGAAGCGCAAACGTCTCCTAACATTTTTATTGTTCCTTAATCGGATAGTACAAAGCTTCCCTCTTCTTTACTTAAAAAATGTACTTTCCACACGCTGCTGCCCACAGGAGCACTTCTTTCCCTTTGGAAACCAGAGTTTCCCGAGAGGAGCCCTTCTCCGTGGTTACACTAAGATAATTTAACGAGAAGAGGGTATTTCCTTTAATGATTATCAACCTTGATCATCTCTACTAGGGCAAACACCGATGTGTGTTTTTTTATTTTTTTCTTTTGAGAAACAAAAAGCCATCCACTTATTAATCCAAACTACGGCATTGCATTTACAACATTCATGGCATCAACTAAAGAGATACGTCACCACCTCAAGGGAACAACAGATGGACACTGCACAATGGGGCTACGGGGTACGAGGGTCCGGACGCCGTGGCCTGCGCCTGTCTGCACGCACGCCGGCCGCCGCTCCGGGGGACTAGACGCGGGTCCACGGGCTACGGAGTCTCAGCACGGTTCCTCTAGGACACAACACACGGGTGAGGACGGCGGTGGTGATGAGATGCAGCTACACTAGCCTACGTCGCCCCTCCGTCGCCGAGCGCAGCCCGGGGCGGGGGTGGGGGCGCTTCAATGAGACACGACACTCACGTCCATCGAGCTGACCACGATCTACGGACAAGTCCATGCGATCCTAACAGTGGGTTGTTCTCGGTGAGAGCTGGCCAACAGCCATTGCCTTATGTCTTGAGTATATTGACCAGAAAGGGGGACCGGGGCGGGGGAACCGGGGAGCCCTGGGGCTGTAGCTCAGCCTCAATACGGGGGCTTCTTCCCACGTCGGGCACCCTCCGGCTGAAGCTTCAGAAATGCAGGGGCAACAACCCCCCATCATCCCCGCCCGAGACGCCGGAGTTCACGTTGCTGATGAGTTTTCAAAACGAGCCTTGTTCATCTCACCCACGTTAACTTGGCAGCTGTTCCACAGGAGTTTCCAGGCAGGTGAGGACGCGGAGCCTCGGCCCCCCGGGGCCGGGGGGACTACAGCTCGTCAGACCTGATGACGTGGAAGAGGGTGACGTTGTAGAGGATCTGGTGGCCGTTGTTCCAGGCGTACAGGGCGCGGTCCTTGGGGTTGTAGTCCAGCATGGAGATGTGCGAGTACTTGTTCTGGAAGGGGATGTCGATGTACTCGTACGTGGAGGCGTTGGTCTGGTAGGCGTAGTGCACCTTGGTGCCTCCCGAGTAGCCGTTGGTGACGTAGAGCGTCCCGCAGATGATGAAGGCCTCGCCGGCGCTGCGCTTGGGGTAGCTGGTGTTCCAGGTCTGCAGCACCTGCAGGGACACCGGGTCCAGCTTGCTGATGACGATGTTGCCGGCGTTCTGGTTGGTGGCGTAGACGGCCCACAGCCCGTTCTCGTCCACCATGAGGTCGATGTCCGAGTGGCCGCCCCAGGCGTAGTGGTACATGTTGTTGTAGCCCGCGTAGTCCAGGCTGCGCGTCTTGAGGATGGTCTCCGTCTTCAGGTCGAACCGGATGACGATGTGACTCTGGAACTTGTTGAAGTAGATGGAGCCGTTGTAGACCACCTGCCCCGTGCCGGACCAGGGGTGCGGGAGGCGGTGGGATGTGAAATTGTCCGTGGTCATGAACTCCAGCATGGACTTGTACTCGCGGACAAAGCGGTTGTTGTGGTAGCCGTCCATGTACCAGACCTGCGGGGGCAGAGGACCTGTCAGTGGTGGTGAAGGAGGGGGGCCCCCACCCCAGGAAGGCACCCCCCCCAGACTGGGGGCCTGGTGACTCGGAGCCCTGGGTGGGAGCTGGAAGGACCTGGAGCGAGCAGACTAAACAAGGTTACGACCCTCCTCCAAACCCATGGGGTCCTTTCCCGGGGGCCACCTCCCCATCAGGAAGGAAGCATCCAGTCTGGAGAAAGGACACTGTGCACGGACGTGGGACCCACAGCGGCTGTGGGCATGGCCGGCAGGCACCCTCTGCTCTTCCTGCCAAGTGGGTGGTGGCAGAACCCACTACAGGCCCCTGAGAGCATCCGTCTGGGTGCCCCTGGGCTGTGGGTCAGCGGGCCACCTGCCTCTCCCGCTCTCCCGGGCGAGGGCGCACGGCAGCTGTCTCCTCTCATCTGGGAAGTCTGGCCTCCGTCAGCGTGGGACACCGTCCTCCACAGGACGCTGGGCCGAGGGCACGGCCGCCTGGGCCCACATGAGGACGCGTGCCCACAGCACCGGCCAGTCGGTGAGGCTGACCACTATCAAGGTCGCCAGGAAGGGCGCTGCTGGGCACCCTGGGGGCACGTGCGTCAGGCCTCTCCCTCCGTGCCGGCCCTCACAGCGGGCCAGACTGACTCACCGGCCCGGCGGGGGGATGTCATTAACTTGGCAGAAGGGATGCTGCCCATATAATCACACCCAGTCCTGGGCAAGTGCCTTTCCCTGAGGAATCTGGGATTCCCTGGGCTCTGAGAGCGCAAACCAACCACGACAGCAAACCCGACGAGGCCCAAGTCAGGGGTTACAGAGGAAGAGCTCTCCCATGATTGCTTAAATGCCAGTTGACTCGAAAACTGTCTAGACTTTGTACAAAACGCTTTAGTCACTTTCAACCAATCTGGGAGCAAATTAGAAAGCAATGCAGTTAGTCAGAGGAAAATCTGCCAGGCTAATGCCATTCCCGGTGCATCTGTCTGGCAATAAGACAGCTGCTTTATCCGTCAAGGGCTCCTCTGGCTGCAGGAGAGATTAAGGATGTGGGAGCTTTCAGACGTGGTTTCACACACGCGTTAAAAATTAAAAACAGCAACAACAACACGATGCACCCTTGTTCCTGAGACACCCACTCGGTGCTTAGAGGCAGATGTGCCTTCTGGTTTAACAAGATTCCAGTAAACTAAGAACCGGGTCTCATCTGAGGCTGCTCATTGTCCCCGGCCTCTGTCAGAGCTGCCCTCAGTGCTGTGGGCAGAGCTGGGTGAAGTCAGCATGCAGTTTTTAAGGATTTTTAAACTATAAAGAAAGCTGAGCGCCGAAGAATTGATGCTTTTGCACTGTGGTGCTGGAGAAGACTCTTGAGCGTCCCTTGGACTGCAAGGAGATCCGACCAGTCCATCCTAAAGGAGATCAGTCCTGGGTGTTCACTGGAAGGACTGATGCTGAAGCTGAAACTCCAATACTCTGGCCACCTGATGCAAAGAGCTGACTCATTTGAAAAGACCCTGATGCTGGGAAAGATTGAGGGCAGGAGGAGAAGGGGACGACGGAGGATGAGATGGTTGGATGGCATCACCGACTCGATGGGCATGGGTTTGGGTAAACTTCGGGAGTTGGTGATGGACAGGGAGGCCTGGTGTGCTGCAGTCCATGGGGTCGCAAAGAGTCGGACACGACTGAGCGACTGAACTGACTGAAACTGCCCTTTCCTTCGATCAGTTGGCACATTGGACACAGGGCACAGCACTTGGCAAACGCAGTTGAGGGTGGGAGGGAAAATTAGCACAGGTGCTAGACGTTTGCCAACCAGCTCTCGGCCTGGAGGGCTGAAGGCACTGTGAGCCCCTCTGCAGAAAGAGAAGCTCATCACAGCCCCAAAGGCCCTGACGGCAGCAGGCGCCCCCCTCCAGTCCTCTGCGTTCACTCCGGTCTCACCTCAGATGCCTTGTCCTTCTCCGCCCGCCCCACATCCCCGCCCATCCTGTCCCCTCCAGGATGCGGCCCAGAACCGCTGAGGCCTGGAACCAGTGTCCTCCACTGGGCTGGGGCCCCTGGGAGCTCTCACACCCGGAACAACCATACAGACCTGGGGGTGGAGCCAGGCACGGGCTTGTTACAGCCTCCAGGTGATTCTAACATTCGGCAGGTCCCCGAGACCACCCCTTCCAAATGCCCAGTTTGGAGAGGCCCAGAGGGGAGGGTCTCACCCAGGGTCAAAGGTCAGTCCACCACACCCGCTGCCCGCCTTTGCTGGGCCACTTCCTCCCAGACTCCCGCCCCCAGGGTGAACCACTGCCGCCTGGCAGGATGGCTCGGGCAGCCCTGGGGGCTGAGAGCACTGGTGACCTCAGGGCCAGGCTCGATGAAGGCGGCAGCTCCCCGTGCGCCTGGTCCTGTGGGAAGGACGGTGGGGCCCGGGCTGAGGAGGGGAGAGCAGAGGGCACACACGGGGGTGAGAAGCCAGGACAGCCCCAGGCAAGGAGCACTCAGGGCAGCGCTGCTGACAGAAGGAAGGTCCCGGGCAACCGGGGAGAGGAGTCCCCCCATAGGTCTGAGGCCAGCGTGCCCCCTCCCCCAGAAGCTCCCCCATCCACGAGGGTCTTCTCACCAGAAAAGGGAAAACAAAGCAGCCCGCAGATTCTTCCCCGGTAAACACCACGCCTAGAGGGAGATACCACGCCTAGAGTGGGGGTGGCGACCAGCCCACTTCAGAGACACTTGCTCCTCGGAAGGAAAGCTCTGACCAACTAGACAGCACATTAAAAAGCAGAGACATCACTCTGCCTAGGAAGGTCCGTCTAATCAAAGCTATGGTTTTGCCAATAGTTATGTATGGATGTGAGAGTTCGGCCATAAAGAAAGCTGAGAGCTGAAGAATTGATGCTTTTGAACTGTAGTGTTGGAGAAGACTCTAGAGTCCCTTGGACCGCAAGGAGATCAAACCAGTCAATCCTAAAGGAGATCAACACTGAATATTCACTGGAAGGACTGATGCTGAAAGAGAAGCTCCAATCCTTTAGCCACCTGATGCGAAGAGCTGACTCATTGGAAAAGACTCCGATGCCAGGAAAGATTGAAGGCAGGAGGAGAAGCGGGTGACAGAGGACGAGATGGTTGGATGGCATCACCGACTCAATGGACATGAGTTTGAGCAAGCTCCAGGAGATAGTGAAGGACAGGGAAGCCTGGCATGCTGCAGTCCATGGGGTCACAAAGAGTCAGACATGACTTAGTGACTGAACAACAACTTTTTTAGTTTTGATACTTAATTCCCATCAGACTGGTTGGTGTATAATTGTTTTGGTAATTAACGATAAGCACAATATCTTTTGGCATTTTAAACTGTTTTGAATTATTTCTATAACATTAACTTTTCAAGTAATTGTTTTGTTCCCATATCTTAATTTTAAGTATTTTGAGATCAAGAATGATGTGTATTTTCTTTCAGTTTCACTGATCATGATCAATAAATTGACTGATAAATGAAATACCTTCCTAAAATGTACAAAGGTGGTATTCAGATGGACGGCAAGAGATCACACGGAAAGTTTGTAGGAGGGTACTAACCTGTTTGCATTTTTCTCTACATTTAGAGCCACAAAAAAATAAAAGGTCATGAAACTCACTGGCTGTGACCATAGCCGAAAAAATAAAAAGAAGTGTGTGGGCCGGTCACTGCTGAGAAAATGGCTGCTTCTGGGCTGGGTGGAGGACCACCAGGGCCCAGCACCCAACCGGCGCCTAGTGAGTGAGCTAACCTGGTTTTAACAGCTCAGCACAAAGGCAGGCAGACAGGAAAGTCCCCTCGAGGGCTCCTGGACAGGGGTCCCAAGGCAATTCCCCACCTCCACTGTTAGCCACAAGCCCTCTTATCTCATCCCTGTGGCCTCCCGCACTGAAGCTGACTAGATTTATTTTTTTGGAGCGAGTTATTGGTCTCCTGTGTGTGTGTTTGCGTGTGTGTATGTGTGTGTGATCAAAATCAGACAGAGAAGGAAAAGATCAAAACACAACACAACAGTGTCCTCCAGATCAATGGCCAGACCTGGGGACGTGTCGCTGTGAGCTGGCGGCTGTGCTGAGCTTACGGCTTGAGGCAGGGCTGCCAACTGCCCAGAATTATGGAGGGGCCCCCAGGGTTCCCTGCCAGCAAGCTGGTCCCCTCCTCAAGGAGTCGGCTTCCACAAAGGCCGCCCTCCCACCTTCCCGCTTGCCCTCCATCCATCACCAGGGCCCCCCTTCCTGGAGAGTAATCAAACTCATCAAGCAGAAAAGAGATATCTAATTTCCAAAAGCCTCCCTCACCACATCGATGGTTTTGGGAACTGATGTCTTCACGATAAGGGGGTTTCTAGGAGCCCGGATACTTGGTACCCGAGAAAAGATAATTTGACAAGCGCTCACTACAAAAAGAGCCGACTCATGGGAAAAGACCTTGATTGCTGGGAAAGACTGAAGGCAGGAGGAGAAGGAGACGACAGAGGGTGAGATGGTTGGATGGCATCACCGACTCAATGGACATGAATTTGAACAAACTCCGGGAGATAGTGGAGGACAGAGGAGCCTGGCGTGTTGTAGTCCATGGGGTCGAGAGAGCCGGACACGACTGAGCGACTGAACACCACCACAAAAAATAAAGCTGACGTTGACCTGGGGACCAAGAGGCACATCCGTGGTGTCAGCTGGGGTGGAATCCTCCAGACTGGGGTTCGTCCTCTGCAGCACCAAGGTCATTGGTTCTGACTCGTGGATCCCAACAAGTCTGCTGGATCACAGGGTGTGTGTGACCCAGCAGGAGGTGGGGAGAGGGCAGTGGAGGGGAGGGTAAGTTGGGAGACAGCCTGAACCTCAGAGGTTAATAAATGGTCAATAAAGCCACTAACCATCCTTTCCTGAGACCTTGGGCAACTCGTGAGGCTTCTGGCCCTGGTTTTCCCATCAGCAAAGGGGAGACAAATGATCTCCGGCTAGAGGGCAGCTGTGGCACTCAGCGAGGCCAGGCATGGAGCTCAGCTGAAGGCTGGGCACAATTGTCTCTGCGTCCAGGAAACCAATGCTTCCTCTCGTATTCCAACATGTACACACGACGTGCTCTGCCAGCCCCTGGCACACAGGACCTGCTTTCAGGGTCTGCCACCGTCAGCTTGTTTTCACGTCGGCATTACTGATATTTTCACCCACATCTGTGGCAAGAGCACCCTCCTAACCAAACTCAGAACCCAAGTGGCATTTTCGGGGAGGTGGAGGAGGGGAAGATGAAATTGAAGAATAGGGTAACATGCGGCCAATTAAATCGTTCACTGGTAATTAACTGGTAATTCATTGGCCAATTAAGCTGTTAGAAAACATCCGAGCACCAGCTCCCTCTCATGACTCTGAAAATGAAAACGAACATCACCCCCAGAATCCCAACCCGGATGTTTCCCAGGTTTGCAGCCTGTAGCCGGCCCTGCCCCCCAGAGCCCCACGCCTTTGCCCCCAGGGATGAAGTGTGGGAAGGGGCTTCTGGGAAGTGGGTGGGGAAGGTAGAGGTTGTTGCATAAAGAAGATGCGCAGGCCGCTGGGAAGCCGGAAATGGTCCCTCAGGCGTCTCCTCTAGAAGGAGAGGACTGTGCCAGAGGCACCGTGCAGAATCCGGACTGAAACAGAAGCCATCACGCCCTCTAAAGGGGGCACGGCCGGGGAGGTACAGCCTCTAAAGGGGGCGGAGCCGGAGAGGTACAGCCTCTGAAGGGGGCGGGGCCGGGGAGGTACAGCCTCTGAAGGGGGCGGAGCCGGGGAGGTACAGCTTCTGAAGGGGGCGGGGCCGGGGAGGTACAGCCTCCGAAGGGGGCGGGGCCGGGGAGATACAGCCTCCGAAGGGGGCGGGGGCGGGGAGATACAGCCTCCAAGGGGGCGGGGTCGGGAGGTACAGCGTCTGAAGTGGGCGGGGCCGGGGAGGTACAGCCTCTGAAGGGGGCGGGGCCGGGAAGGTACAGCCTCCGAAGGGGCGGGGCCGGGGAGGTACAGCGTCTGAAGTGGGCGGGGCCGGGGAGGTACAGCGTCTAAAGGGGGCGGGGCCGGGAAGGTACAGCCGCTGAAGGAGTCTCAAGATTCCTTCCCTTTAAGAATCCTCCAGACCAGGCTCAGAGGAACTCACATTTCTAACCTCCTTTCTCAGTCTGCCGGCAAAGACTTGAGTTTTTTTTTAAGTAAGTGCCTATTTTCTAAACGTCCTTTAGGCAAGGAGCTGGATGAGAGAGGCCCCGGGCTGTTGGACGGTTCACTCTGGGTGTCAGCGGTCAGGCTAGTGGGCCACCAAAGGACAGGGAAGCCACAACGCCTCCCCTGCTCCGAGAACCAGAGCCCTGGGCGTGCCGAAGCTCCCTTCCGTGTAAGGCCCCCACAGGCTGCGGTCAGGGTCGCCATCCGGGCTGAGCCGGCCGGCGCCACCCTCCCAGCCAGCCCTCTGCTCCCCACACCCCGAAGGGACTCCAACCACAGAGCTCGGCTCCCCCCCACCCCGCGCCCCCCGCATCCTCATCAAGACAGATGTGGTGCTTGCTCGCCTCTTTCCTTTTATGAGGTTTTTACCCAGGGGGAAGAGTCTAGAAAAAAAAGGAGCATGGCTTTTTTCCTAAATCAAAAGAGAACATGAGTTTCCATCAGCCATGAAAGGAATGGCAAATGAAACACAAATGGGAAGTCATTAAAACAAGAAGGCCTGACCACTCTCTTCTCGAGAGTGGGGGCAGGGCTGAGAGTGTGGGAGATTTCAGCACAGAGAGCCCCCCTCAGCTCCCAGGGGCAGAGCCGCACCTGGGGAGGGGGTCGCAGGCCTCCCCGCCCCACGCCGTCACTGCCACGGTCATCCTCACACAGGACCCGCCTTGCAGTTTTTGACTCGGGATTAGCACAGGGACCTCAGCAAGGGACCCGGGCCACTTCCCAAAGCCCCCGGAATCCCCGCCCCCTTACCAAGGGGCACCAAACTTCGCTCATCCACAGACCCCACAGACCCTCCCAGACCCAAGCCCGATGGAGGAGACACTTACCCTGTTATCACCTTCTGGGGCCAGGGGGTCGGTCATCCAGGAACCAAACCTGGAGCCGGAGGTCTTGATGGTCACGGGGTCACTTATGCCGGTCAGCTTGCCACACGCTGGAAGAGAGGGCCCAGTGCAGGAGGGTGAGTGCTTCGGCCCGACCCCCACACCGTCCCTCCCTCAGCTGCGACCGGGTGCACCTTCCTGCTCTTCCCAGGACACCCCCCCAAAGGGCAGAGAGGCCATCCCCTCCCTAAGTCAGAGAGCAACTGAGGCCAGGGCGGGCAGGGAGAGGGAGGCGCAGCCCCCCAGGCCTTGGGCGGGGGTGGGATGCCAGAACTACATCTCTGGGCGGGGGTCGGCCTTGCTCAGGCGCTGTCTTCTCCTCCAGGAAGCGGGGGCAGCAGCAGCCGGACCTCCTAAGGCTGTTGGAGAAAGTCTACCCAAGCCCGGGTGCCAAATGGAAGGTGCCGGACAGCCAGAACCAGACTGGGAGAAGGCTGCTCCTTCCCGCTGGAGGGCCCGTGAGCTTCCCCGGGCTCCCTACTGCCTGGAGGAGGCGCCCAGGGGCAAGGGGGCTGGAGTGTGAAGGCAAGGACGAGCATGACGCATGAGGGTGATGGCGCCCTGGGTGTGCCCTCGGCGCCCTCCCCTCACACAGATGGAGGCTGGAGGCTGACCGGCCGGCTGGGACGTCCTCGGGGCCACACTGCCACTCAGGCAGGGCTGAGCTGAAAGCCTGCACTCCCAGGCGTCCAGCAGAAATCCCCCTCCTGCCACCAGGACGCCAACCTGCATACATGGCCCTGAAGTCTTCAGGAAAACGTGAACTCAGCCGGCCTCACAAGGACAGAAGGTTCCTGAGCCACAGAAGCCCAGTGGCCCCTGGATGCAGGCAGCGGCAGGCGCTGCCCGTGGGGTCGTTCCCATCTGCAATAGCCTCCCTTTCCTCCAGACTTGGCCTGAGTGTGTCCCCGGCTCTGCCCGCTCTGCTACACTGCCGCCGTATTAGCAGAGGCACAGGTTGGTCTGCCAAGTTCAGAGAACAGCTGCACATCTTCAGAAGATCGCCTGTGACTTAACCCAGGGGACTGTGGTTTAGCCGGGGGTCGTCCCACCAGGCGAGGTGGGCCCAGCCTCGGAAGCTGGCCCCAGGGAGAGGCCCATGCCCACCGCTGCAGTGTCTAGGGTGCCTCCCACGCTCTCCCCAAACGTAAAGTGGGGTGAGTACATCCATAAGCATCACTGAACAAGACTGGAGAGATGGCCCTCGCCCCCCGCCAGCACTCCCGTCCGTCCCTGTGTTGCCCTGACAGCTTGCATCCAGGCATTGCAGAGGCTGTGGGCAGGGATCAGGGGCCGACTGCAAGCAGAAGAAACGCGGCTTTACCCCCAAATTCCGTCAAGTCACGCGGCCCCGCTCCCCAGGCTGCTGCCTATGGCCCAGATTTGAGAAAGGAACTCAACTATTTTTACTTGTCCATCCCTTCCCAGGATCTATTTTGCCTGTTCCCCTTTCAGGAGGAATTCCAAATTTTCCTTTTTAAACACTGTCCCCTCAGGGCCCCGGCCCTCGCTGGTGAGGCAGGGAGGCGAGTCTGCAGTCAGGCGGGGGTCACTGCAGAGAGCAAGTCGGCCCAGCCCTGTCCACACCCCATCTTCGGAGGACAGATGGACGTCACATCCAGGTTAGCCCATGTCTACAGCGCCCAGAAGCGAGGAGGAAGTAACTGGGCCCTTGGAAGTCTCGAGAGAGAGAGTGCTCTTCCCTGAGAGCCCCGCAGGTCTGGAGTCCTCCCCACTGCTGAGCCGGGACAGTGGTCCTATCGGCCCCTGGAAGAAGTCTCAAGGCACCATGACCGACCCCAGGGCGTCACGGTTCTGCCTCGGGTGGGACGCCCGCTGGCACTCATCACAGCACACCGCCCAGCGAGATGTCCGTCTCACCAACGCTCTGCCCCACCTTCACCAGCCACACCCGGCCTGGGATGCGCTCCCCCAAGGGGACGGACTCCCCCAAAGGGGACGGACTCCCCCGAAGGGGGTGGACAGCCATCCTCTACAACACACTCAGAGGGCGAGGACGGCGGGTGGGCTCCCAGCACAGCTTGGCCGCTGGCCCAGTTCTCCGCATCCCCACGACTGTGCCTGGGCCGATCCCTCCAGTGGGAGAGCCAGACCCACCCCGCACCTTCTTCTGCGGTTACCTACACTGATGCTGCTGCAGGGCCCGCCTCCTTCTGGACCGTACCCATCCTGCCTCCTGAGCCATGTGGGGCCCGCACACCCCTGGGCGTAGACCTGGGCGTCTGGGTCTCACCGGCCCGACAGGACACCCCGGGATGCCCGTCCCCCACAAGGCTCAGCCTGGAGCTGTCCAAAATGAATGAATGAATGAATCGCCTCTCAGGAACTGAGAGGGGTAACTCTGCACCTGCCAGAGCACCCCCTCCACCCCCTGCTTTGCCACGTGACCTGGCAGAGGGACTGCGTGGGGGGGTGGGTAAAGGTGGGTCACTTCTGAGTGCGCCCTTCTTACCTGTCAGGAGGACACCCACCTCAGAGGCGGGCGTGGGATGAGCACAGTAACCAGTGTGAGCTCCTAGAAGGATGCCCGTCATGAGTTATGTGCCAGGGAAGGCTGTGGCCACAGATTCACCCTGAGACGGTGGCCAAGCCCAGGCCGGGGGCTGCCCTGCATGGTCCCGCTGGGTCCAGTCCCCCGTGGCTGCGGAGAGGGGGAGCCGGCGGTGGGGGCGTCTGCGGCAGCGCCAGCCCCGCCCTGCCCTGGGCCGAGGTCTCCCCCGGCCCCTCGGAGGGAGCCTTGCAGTCACCGGTCGGCCGGGGGGCCCGCTTGCCCAGAGCCTGGCTACGGGCTGGCTCTGCTCTCCTCCGGGGCCGCAGGCCGCCCGCCCTGCTTGAGTCACGGAGTTATTTTTGGTTCTCCGGCCAGACTGGTTCTGCCAAGACCTGGGGAACTGACAGGATCTAAAAAAGGCCCACGGCAGAGCCGCGAGGCCGTCTTGGCACATTCAGTTCACGGAAGTGTCCCTCACCTGTCAGGAATGCTCGGGCTTCGGGCTTCGGGCGGGGGGCAGGGAGGGGAAGGGGGGCAGGCTCGGGAAGCCAGGCAGGGGCAGCAGGCGTGTCTCAGAGGAGGCCGGTGCAGGGGGCACAGCACCCCCAGCTGGGGCCCCTGAGAGCCCAGGATGGTCTCGGGGGCCCTGGCCACAGCAGCCCCTCTGCTGAAACCCTCGGACGCCTGCTCTTCCTAGAAGGAGGTCACTTCTGAACAAGCACGCGGTCTCTGAGGGGAGCCTGGGCACATGCCCACCCAGGAATCTGGCCAGATGCCAGATTGAGGGGCTGATGGCCGCACGACAGGTGGACCGGTCCCCAGACCACCCATCGGGTCCGTCTCCCCTGGTCCCAGCTTTTATCCCATCCAGACCGGGAAGAGTGGAGCTGGAAGAGCTGGCCATGCTGGGCACTCAGACAGACAGGTCCCTGCGCACGGGCCGCCTGGGCGGGGCCGCCTCCCTGCACACGAGCCCCGAGGGGCCGCCCGTCTCCCCTCCACACCTGGCAGGGCTGGGGCGCTGGGAGCCCCCTCTCCACAGGCAATCCTGAGCACCCCCCGGAAGGAACCCAGTGGGGGGTGGACACCGGCCTGCATGGACCCCGCTGAGGTCACTGCCGTGAGAAGCACTGGAACTTAGGTTCCCTCCATCCTCGCCACTCTAGTCAGTCCGCTGCAGACGGAGACACCCTGAAGTCCTCTCTCCAAGCCGAACGTGAATCCATGTGTAGTCATTTATACACTGTCCCTGGCTCCGTCCAGGCCCCTGGGGAGGAGGTGAGGGCCCCTCTCTCTGTCTCCTTGACCTTTCTGACAGAGACCTTGAGCACTGGAGGCCCGGCACGGGTGGTCTGACTGGGGGAAGCCCTAAACTCAGCTAGTTCCTCTCTTATTTTGGGCTGCCCAGGTGGCGCTAGTGGTAAAGAGCCCCCCTGCCAATGCAGGAGACGTAAGAGACACGGGTTTCACCCCTGGGTGGGGAAGATACCCTGGAGGAGGGCATGGCAACCCACTCCAGCGTTCTTGCCTGGAGAATCCCATGGACAGAGGAGCCTGCAGGCTGCAGTCCATGGGGTCACGGGGTCACAATCAGTTGGACACGACTGAGTGCACACACACGCACTCTTATCTTACAGACAGGAAAACTCTGGCGCTAACGGGACATGTGGGTGAGTATGAGTGGCTGGATCTCAAGTCTTTGGCCGCAGCTGGTTTGCGGCATCTGACTGCAGGCCATCGGCGGGGCGGGCGGTGAAAGCTCGGGGGCGGGGCTGCCGGGCAGTCCTGCCTCCCCTGCCTGGGAACCAGAAGACTCCTGAGAGACGCCGAGCCCAGGGTCCAGTTCCTGAAGTTAGAGTTGCAGATTCAAGTTCTGGCTGGGCCATCAGGAAAAACATGCAATCCCACCAAGAGAAGGATTGAAAAATGGAAAGAGAAAGCCAATGGCGCCAGCAGCCCTTTTTTTTTCTCTCCCCTGTGCACCTTCTGGGCTCAGAATTGTCAGCAACGTCGATGTGAAAAGGAGAGACCTAATTAAGAGGACTTTGGGGAAAGTGTAGGGAGATCCTTGTCCCCAGTCTCACAGCAGGAGGGTCACCGAGATGCTCTTCACTAGAGCAAGGGGCCTGCAGGCAGAATGAGACCCGGGACCAAAGGGCGAGGTGGGGGGGTGCGGGGTGGGCAGGCAGCCGGGGAAGAACGGCTGGCTCCTGAGACGCTGTGTCTCCAGGAGTCCTGCCCGCCCAGGAGGGCATCGTGTGGGCAGCTGGCTTCCTTGTGCTATGCTCATTGGCTGCCTCCCAGCAAGGAAAACAGCCTGCTAAGATGGTACCTACTTGTACCTATCTGTACCTAAAGTAAAGACTAAATGAAGTAGCCACAGGGTATTAGTTGGGGTTTAAGTTGCTGAGCTTGAATGAAAACCTAGCATGTGGGAGAAGCAGCAGCTACATCTATGACCTGGGGTCTGTCCATCCACCTGCCTCCCTGTCTACCGTCTGTCTACCTGCCAACCACATTTACCACCTCGTCACCTGCCTGTGTGTGCTACCACCACCGCCTCCGTGCTGGGCACGGTGCACAGTCCGCGATGTGAGCTCATACGGTGACCCCAGGGCACAGGGTCTCCTCTGCTTTCATTTTACAGATGAAGAGGAGGTTGAAACCGGAAGTGGTCAGTGCCCTGGCTGAGCCACACGGCCACCGAGTGGCCTTTACTACCTTAGGACACCACCAGGCGGGGTCCTCGGTTTGACGCCCTCCTGAATCACCTACCAAGTGCTGGTTAAAGGCGGGTCCCCACCCCCACTCCCACCGCCACCAGGCCCATCTCAGGGTCAAGGTCTTTCTGAAGAAGGAATTCAGCACAGAAGCGGCTGCACTCAGCGGTGGAGTGCAGGGCCCCGGGGACCTCTTCGTCCCCTCCTCACTCCCAAGAGGGCCATTTCAGCGGCCCGAGGGCGGCCACGTGAGAGCCCCAAGATCTCCAGCCTGAAAATGAATTCACTGAGCTTCTAAAAATAGGCCGAGTTTGGAGGGGAGGCTGCTCGCCTGGGCCGGGCAGCCTTCTCCTGGAAAGGCTCCTAGCGTCTCATCAGCTCTAACTTCTCTCTCTGAATTTCCACCTCGCTGCTCGATCCGTTAATCGGAAAATGTGGAGGTTTAATCTTGGTTTCTCACTGGTCTACGTGGTCTGTCTACCAGGGAATAAAAACAGTGCTGTGCGGAAATGAATAATGAGAGAGAGCCCTCAGGGGGAGCGTTTGGAGGGTCTGGAGAGAGGGGCGGGAGCATAGCGTCTCTGCAGGTAGGAATCAAAGACAGCGTCTGCCAGTAGTCATCATGCAGCCCGTAACCATCGATAAGCCCGACACCCAGTAACATGTCAAACATTCCTGCTGACTCCTGGATGCTGAAATAGGAAGGGCGGGTGGAGACCGTCCAGCCCAGACCAATCCTGAAACTGTCCCAGGTCACCCAGCCCCGGACATACCAGGACTTGGGCACCAGGCAGCACAGGTGAAAAACCACAGCACAGAATCCCTCACGTGACGCAGACAAGTGTACACATCAAAACAGATTCCTTCTAAGGCTCCAACATCACTCGCCATCCTTGCTGGGCCTGGGGGACTTTACTAGGGCGCCTAGAACAGCGTTAAAAATAACCTATACATGGGAACCTGTTCAAACAAAAGGTTGGCTGACTCTGTCTCCTTGCCCTTTGAACATTCTGTCTCCCATCTAATAGCACTGGGGATTTTTTTTTTAAGTACTTGTTCTTTTGGGATGTTTTAAGTTTAAAATAAAGCATCTGTAGTGTGCGGAGGGTGGGGGATAAAAAGAATCAAGTGAAAACACCAGATAAAACCTAAGGAAACCTGTGCATAAAGCAGGATTACCCCAAGTTACTCTAAAAAGTAAACAATAAGAAAAGGAACAAGCTCTGCCTAAGAAAACAGTGAGTGAGAAGGGCCAGCCGATCTTTCCTGAGCAAACCTAAAAATGGAATTGGGATTGAAAATGTGCTATTTCAACGTGGACTCCAACGTGGACATGTTAAGATTTGCTTAATTAACCAGAGGGTTGATAAGGTGATGGGAATCCACCACAGATGAGACTCGGGAGGAGCCCAGGGGCCGCCTGCTCCCAGCCCCACCCCTCCGGGTGCTAGGGGGGCTCCCTTCTTGTTATGAATGGCGAGCCTTCTGCCTTGATGGAATTTTCTGCATGGTTCCGTTTCTTAGGGAGCTGTGTCAGCCCTCTCCTGAAAGCTGTAGCGGATGAGATGCGCTTCCAGCTCTATGAAACTCGTGTCTTAAAAAGCCACCCAACACACAGGGACACAAGTGCACAGGCACGCGTGCACACACACACACTCTTCAGATGGTATGTAACAACTAAAATCAGTTTTCCAGATGTGCAACTCAGTGGGGTCTGTGAGCTGGCCTCTGCACGGATTGGACAGGGCCCTAGGACAGGTGCGGCCTACACTCGTCAGCTACCTGTCCAGGCTACCCTACCCAGGAGCCCTAATCCAGCCATCGCTCCGGAAGCCAGGCGGGCGCTGTCCAGTTCAGCACCACTCCCTGAGCCTGAGTGAGCCAGCGGGAGGTGGGCGGTGCAGTGCCCCACCCGCAGGGTTCTGGGCCTACCTAGTTTTTGCATGCATGCACGGAGCCTTTCTTCAAGATTGGACACTCTGCTCTGGAGTTCATCGTAGTCATAGGCGCCAATTTCCTCTTGCAGCTCGTTAAGCACTGCCGTCAGATTCTGGACCTCCTCCTTAAACTGCAATACCAATTTGGCATCGGCCTTGTACTCCTCCAACACAGGTATCAAAGGCCTAAGTTCATCCATTTTCGCTTTTATCGCCTGCAAGGTTAAAATAAGCTGGGTTCAGTGCGATGCGTGCAAAAACTTCTAACACCCTGCCTTGGCCTGGCTTCTCCCTAGGTGAGGGAAAATGTCCACACTCCCGCTTTCTTTATAGATTGATTTATTCTGGTCCACAGGAGTTAGAAGAGTATATTAAACAGTCTTCAGAACACCAACATATTTGGGAAAGGTCTTTATTGTCAGTTTAGAATGCAACATCTTAAGGTTACATGCTTTAAGTCACATACACAAAGTATCTCTTTTTTTGTTTGTTTTTGTTTTTTCAAAAAATGCATTGACAAGGGTTCAAACTGTTCATGAAATGCATCTACCGTCACATGCAAAAGAGATCCTGGTTGTGTTCAGGTTCCTTAGGGGCATGGTGCTAAGTAACGGGAAATAATAGTAAAAATGCAGGGTGCAAAAAAGCTCTCTGGCCCTCTGTCATGGTTACATGGGAGTGGACTGCTTCTTCAGTCTGCAGCATTGAAAAAACTCTTTTAAGTTAGCCCTGCAAGCAAGAAAATGAAAACTGTTGAAGAACTAGCTTACTAGCCTGCCTGAAACAGATATTAACAAACAAATATTTTCACCGTCACTTAAAAAAAAATCACACTTCAAGGCTAGAGTCAGTCCAGACAAAGTGCTTTCACAGTCAATTAGGTACCCTCACAGCAACTGCCGCTGCAAGCGTCCAAGGCCATTAACGTGTGGTCAGAAGCAAGGTAGCCTGACTTCCCCCCCGGAGCCACAGGATTCGAGATCTGGGAACTAGGAGAGCGTGCTTGCAAAGAGGAGCTAGCCCATGGATGCTGAAGACATCCCTAGAGGAATCTGAGTCTACCCCTGGGAAGAGAGTGCTGGCCTTATGAGGAGAGACACAAGCTCTTTTGGGTCAGGCTGGTCAAAATCTCTTTCTGAGATAATTCACGGTGACATCTCAGAAGCAAGGACAGGTCCACCTGAGTCCAGCAAGAGAAATCAGCTCATTTCTCCTCAACAGGATCAAGCTGCCATTATTCTATTTATCATACAGATTTATAACTTCATTAGCTTGCCATTTCGTCTATATAATGTGTGGCTTTTACAAGCGAATTAGTTCTTGCTGCATGCAGGCAGAGCATCAGAGGAAAACATTAGCATAAAAAGGCCGGAAGACCCAGAGCACAGCAGTTTGCAGTCCAGCCCGGGCTGTGTAACTTGACCTGTTCATTTACGTCTGGGCTGGGTTTCTAATTAACATGCATGCATGCCTTAATTAAGGTGCAGAGCGTTTGTCAATTTAATGATTTTGAAGCTGAGTAAACTCTAGGTGTATATGTACATATCTGTACATATGTATATACAATTTTAGGTCAAACCAAGTCTGGCTTTAACAGTGGAGTTATGTGGAGAAAAGAAAGACTAACCGGGAGGTGAGAAAGATGCTGGTGTCTCTCTGCCTTCCCTGCAAATCTACAGCGTGCCTTGTTGCCGCTAAATTAGGTCAGATGTGAAGAACTGCCCTGAGCAATCCCTGCTCAGAAATGGCTCTCATCAATTACGCTAATCCCTGGCTAATGTGATTCACCCGCAGCAGCTGTGGGTCTGGAAGGACCAGTCACGTCCCATCCCAGCTAATCTGCGACTTGGCTGGAGAAGCTGGGGCCTGGGGTCCTGGCCTCAGAAGCTAATAGGTGTGAAAACCGCACCTCAGCTCTGCCCCTTTCAAGGTGAATTTCTGCCAAACCAGGGCAAGGGCAGGTGGCTTCTCTACTTCCAAGGAAGGCTGCCACTGGCAAGAAAAAGAGCAATTCTTGCTGGGCTCCTCCCTGGCTTCAAATTGCTCTTCTGGAGGGAGAGTGGGAGCAGGAGGGGGAATCACAGTCTCAGGGGATGGGAGGGGGGGAAGGGGGGGAGGGGATGAGGGGAGGAGGAGAGGGGGGAGGGGGGGGGGGAGGGAGGGGGGGAGGGGGGGGAGGGAGAGGGGGGAGGGAGGAGGAGGGGGGAGGGAGGGAAGGGGGAGGTGGGAGGGGTGAGAGGGGGAGGAGGAGTTTGGGAGGGGATGGAGAGGGGGAGGGGGATCGAGAGGGGGAGAGGGAGGGGAGGAGGAGGGGGAGGGGAGGAAGAGGGGAGGGGAGGAGGAAAGGGGAGGGGGAGGGGAGAGGGGAGGGGGAGGGGAGGGGAGGATAAATGGGTGAGGGAGAGGAAAGGGGAGGGGAAGGGAAGGGGAGAGGAGGAAAGGGTGAGGGGAGGGGAGGGGAGGGGAGGGGAGAGGGAGGGGAGGAGAGGAGGGAGGGGAGAAAAGGAGAGGGAGGGGAGAGGGAGGGAAGAGAATGGGAGGGGAGGGGAGGGGGGAGGGAAGGGGAGGGGAGGAAAAGGGGGGAGGGGAGGGGAGGGGAGGGGTTGTGAGTGTCTTCGTGAAGGAGGGGAGGGGAGGGGAGGAGAGGGGAGAAGATTGGTCTTTTAGGGGAGGATCTGTTCTTTTCTTTTCTTTTTTTGGCCCCTTTTCGTTCTTTCCCGTTTCCTGTTCTTAGGAAGAGGGGAGGGGAGGGGAGGGGAGGAGAGGGGAGGGGAGGGGAGGGAGGGGGGGAAAGGGGAGGGGAGGGAGGGGAGGAAAGGGGAGGGGAGGGGAGGAAAAGGGGAGGGGAGGAGGAGGAGGGAGGGAGGAGCAGGGAGCTGGGCCGCACACACGTACCTTGAACTGCCTGGCCAGGTGCTGCCTGTGGCTCTCCTCCACCTGCCTGAACTTGGACTCCAGTCCTTTCATCTGGTTCTCCATCTTCTCCACGTACTGCAGGTCCCTCTGGGTCCGCCGGTCCAGGACCTCAATGGATTGAGACATGTTCTGCACCTGTCAAAAAGGCAACGCACAGCTTCAGGGAAGGCGCTCGCGGCAGGTGCCCGGAGATCACATTTGCCTCTTAACACACGACAGCGCTGGGAGCCAGAGGCGGGCTGTGCGCGCCTTCACTAGTTTGTCACCAGTGTCAGGGGTCATTACGAGCAAGAACCCCTGAACAGAGCAAAGAGTCTGGTCAACATTTCCCCTGCCATCTTCCAGGACTCGTTCTTACAACCAGGGTGCAGGGTCAAAGCTCCAGGCATATGGCTTTGGGTGGCTTTTCTTTTGGGGGGGACAGGCGATTGCTTCTATTCTGTGGGATGAAATCCATCAGGCACAAATGCCAACAAACACGAACAGCGTGGCTGGGCTCCTCTACCTCCAGGTACAGATCTCTCCCCCTAAACCTCACTGGTGTCTCGCTGAGAGGGCTGAGGGCACAAGTGCAGTGCTCGGGGAGCAGGGCACGGGCTCCCTACTTCCGCATCTCACACACCATCCATCATACCCCACGGTGTCATAGGCGGATGACTGCTCTGCAAACACGCACATTCAGAATATACAGTCAGGAATCAATCACCCAGCAAATGAAGAATCGCTGTTCTACATCTTTACAGGCAGATCTGAATTGAGTCTAGCCTCAAGATGAAACTTTAATATTCAACAGGGTTCCAGAGAGCTTAAAAGAAAAACAGTTTTAGTGCAGCTACCTGCCAGTACATTGTATTTTCAGGAAACTGGCTTGCCCTTCTGTGCCCATGCATTCAGGGTGGCGGGGAGGAGGAAAGAGGTGCACAGTTCCTGTCTGGGTCATTTTCTCAGAATTGAATCCAATCACTAGCGGGAAGATAACTCCATAATTGCAAATCTTCATTTCTGATATATATATATTTTGCTGAATCTGCAGGAACCCTCCCTTTTTGGAACAGAATCGTTTTGGGCGCGAGGCTCAGCTTTGCCTGCTCATTAAAAGAAGAGATGATAGTGCAGTGCCCCCACCAAATACAGTAAAAGACCAAGAGGCTTCTCAGTAGGAAAAACTGATGCTGCTCGGTTTGGCGCTGAAAACCGCCTGGTTCTATGGTTTGTTACTTGAGAGTAATACACACGAATTCGGTTTAAAATTTCAGGTTTATAATATACAGCATGTAGATGACTATGACTCCCTCTGACCCTTTCTCTTTAGATGCTTCAGGGGAAACTGAAATATATTTGTTCTATTACCTCAGGTCTTCCTGTCCCCCATCCCCACACAACGGTTTATTCTGTCTCTTTGAGTAACTGTGGACTTCTGAGAAACTCTGTATTTCATTTATCCTTCCAGGCCCAGCCTAAATGCCACCTCCTCCAGGGAGGCTTCCTTGATGTGCCAAGTCAGAAGTGGCCACACACCACCTGGAAACACCATCACCTTGTTGGCACCAGGCCTGCATAGCAGCCACCCACGTCCCTGTCTCAACCGCCAGGAGGGAGGTGGAAGGGCCTCGTTCACACCTGTTACCAGCACACAGGGTCCAGCCCCTGAGGCACAGCCATAGCGGGAGGAAGGAGCAAAAACGGCAGCTGCAGTCAAGACCCCTGCTCCCCCTCCCTCTCCTAGGGGGATTCCTGAAGCCACAGCAGAACCCACGAGGCTGCTGACCAGACTCTGCTGCACAGAAACGGCTGGGCCCTTGCTGGCTTCAGCCTGGTCTTCTCAGGGGGCCACACACAGCCCTCCGGGCTGTTCAAATGCCAGAGAAGGATGCATTAATGAATTTGTGTATGTTAGTCGCTCAGTCACGTCTGACTCTTTGCGACCCCACGGACTATAGCCTGCCAGGCTCCTCTGTCCATGGAATTCCCCAGGCAAGAATACTGGAGTGGATTGCCATTCCCTTCTTGAGAGGATCTTCCCAATCCAGGGATCGAACCCTGGTCTCCTGCATCACAGGCAGATTCTTTACTGTTTGAGCTACAGGGAAGTCCTGTTTGAATGAATTTAAATAGTTTTAAATCAAATTTTAAATTTAGGAAACACATTTTAAAGATGCCAAGCTACTCATCTGCCCTGTGGAGCGCCCCCCGCCCCAGTCCTTCCCAGGCTGGGCGAGCGCCTCCCTTTCCCTCCAATCTGAGCAGATAAGCAAGCCCCAGGCGGCAGTCAGGCCCCTGGGTCTCAGACCACAGCCCGGAGGCCCCTCCGCTGAGCTCGTCCATCCTCCTCCCCGTAGGATGTGTCCCCGAAGCCGAGGGAGGCGCTCAGGGTCCCACAGCTGCCAACGGCACAGGGCACCCCTCCCCCGCCCCACCGAAGCTGGCCACAGGTGCTGAGATGGGCAGGGCGGCAACAGCCAGAGGGGTGGGCACCCCTGGCCTGGAGGAGACCTCGGTCACTAGTGTTCATGGGACGTTTTCTAGGTCTCAGGCACTGTGCTACGGATCTCATCTGATCTTTACAAAACCCTGGGGGGTAGGTGCTATTTCAAGTCCCATTCTACAGAGGCGACCAAGGCTCAGAGAAGTTAAGTGACTTGGCAACTGTCACACAGCAGACAGCCACCCTGTAAGGCCTGGACGGACTCCAGAGCCCACCTTTTCAAATTCTGGGCCTTGAGCTTCTTCACAGAGAACAGAGTCTGAGGCTCTAATTCGGGGGTGGGGGGCAGGGGGCTGCGATCAGGAGACACTGGGGCCAGGCTCCTCCGAGACTGCAGGCCTCAGCAAGGCAGCAGCAAGGCTCCCCTTTCGGAAGCTCCTGGGGTGGGTTTTAACAGGAGCCCGGGCTGGAGCAACCGGCAAGCTGGGACCCCAGCCCCAGGGAGAGAACAGATGCTCAGAAGGAAAGAGGGGAGGGGGTGGGGGCGGGGAGCAGGGGATGGGAGGCCCCTCCCCCACCACTGAGGCCGGCTTCTGCCCCAGAGCACAATGCCCTCCAGGGTGTAAAATCGGGCTCTAAATTTTTAAGCAGTTGTGCTGGGGCGCACTTGGGCAGGAAGGCGCCCCCGAGGCCGGGGTTCCCAGGGGCTCTTGGTGCTTTCTGGAGCCGAGCAGGCCTCCCAGGGCTCCAGGGCCGCCCAGCCAGCCCCCGAGGCCCCTCCAGGCTCCACTCTCTCCTCTACAATCATGAATAATTAAAGGCCTAATTAGGCTCTGGTCTAGTTTGCTGGTAATAAATGTTTGTGAAACCTGTTACATGCATTTTTCTTTAATTCTTTCACAGTGATTTACTGGGGTGGCTGAAGATGGCAGAGCAAAGCATATGGGGTCCTCGAGGGGAGCCAGGCAGGCGGCTCCTCCAGGCCCTTCTGCCCCGGGGCGGGGGATGAGGCCTCTCCCCAGCCCCTTCCAGAGGGCAGAGCTCCAGGAAGCCCCCACCCTGCCCTCCTGATTTCCAGAGAGGGCCTGCTTTGCTGGAACCTGTGTGAGGGTCTGTGGATGTGCTGGGCCTACACTGAACTGGACAGACTGGGCGGGCTGCCTCCAATACCCCCTAGGAGGGCCCGCCCCTCAGGGCAGCCCCTCCGCGCCCCTCAGGGTGGGCCCCCCTCATGCCCCTCAGGTCGGGCCCCCTCGTGCCCCACAGGGCAGCCCTCCTGTGTCCTTGTGAGGTGCACATGTGACCGTGTGTACACGCATTTGTGTGTGTGCGTGTGGGGTATACGTGCATATGAGCGTGTTTATAAGTATCTGTGTGCATTTCCATGTGGTGTGAATACTTGTGTACATGAGTATTTGTGTGCTTTTGAGTGTGTGTGCGTGTGCTAAGGTATGTGTATGCATGTGAGGTGTGTGTGGTGTCTGTGTGTATTTGTCTGCAGTTGTACACGTATGTGTATGTGTGCTGTGTGCACGTGCACACGTGAGCACGCGTGTGCTGAGGGAGGGGTCCCGAGGTGCCACACGCCGTCTCTCTGTGGAGGGTGGGGATGGAGCAGAAGGGCTCCCCTCTCTCTCCCGCCCCCAGGATCCCAGGCGCTCAGGCTCTGAGACCCTAGGGCTCCCAAGCAGACGGTCCCGGGAGGCGGGACGGCCGTGATCCGGGGTACCAGCCTCTGTGGGAGGCAGGGGGCGCCAGGGCAGGGGGGGCTGGCTGGGTTTCAGAGCTGGCGCCCCTGCTTGCCGGCTGTCTGCCTTGGGATAGTCAGCCTGCCACCCCGGACCCAGATTCCACGTCTTGAAATGGGGTGAAAATCTCACCAGCTTCATTGGCTCTTGTGAGGAGCAACTGAGACAGCAGATGAAACCCTCACGTGCTGTTCCCAGGTGGGTCACAAAGGTGATGACTTAATCCGCTTTGGCAGCGGGAAGGCATCCACAGGAGTGAACACCCGGCCTGGCCGTCACTCAGTCCAACCACCCAGAAGCAGGGAAAAGCCCCCACCGCGGCCCTGCTCCCGGGAGCACGGGAGCGCCCCAGGTGAGGCTCAGGGATAGCGCTGGCCCTCTGGACCACAGGCTGTGGGCGTGAGCCCCAGACGGCGGTGTGGGAGGGAGGCCCGCATGCCCCTTGCTCCGCCCGTGTGGCTCCGGGTGGGTGGAGAGACTCCCCTCACTCCTGGCAGCCTGGGGGAGTCTCCTCCTTCCCTCCCTCCCTCCATTTCATCCATTCACCAATATTCCCAGCGGGCCGTGCAGGGGGAGAGCGAGGCCTCAGAGCTGGGACGCACCCTGCAGGCTTGCCACGCCTTGCTGCCAGCGCGGGGGTGTGCGCGCGCGCGCACACACACACACACACACACAGAGCCACGCACCCCCATAGACTCACCTTCTCCAGTAGCTGCCTCAGCTGTTTTGTGCGGGCATCCCGTGAACACATGGTCTGCTGGGGGGCGACCACTGTGCAGATACACCTGCCCTCGCTGTCCTGGGCGGAGCTGTACACCTGCCAGCTCTCCTCAGGGTTGGTGGGCAGCACCTGGGGGGGCGGGGGCGGGGGAGAGAAAGTGAGGCCACGGAGCAGCGCACAGGGCATGACCGTCCACGTCCAGCCCCCAGGAAAGGGCAGAAGGAAAGTGGTCCAAAGACAGCTGCTGACCGTGGGCGGGGCACACCGGGGAGGAACACAGACCGTCTCCCATCAGGATCCCCAGGGCTGGAAGGGAGTCTAACCGGCACGACTCTTTAAAACATATTTTTTAATTCAAGGATTTTTTAAACTTAGGGGATGTTTAGAGTTTTGGCGTCTGACCCAGCTGACAGGTTCGGTGGAAGGGAGGGGTGAGCAGAGGCTGCGAGCTGGGTGAGGAGCAAGGAAAGGAAGCAAGCGGCTGGTTGACTCACAGCCGCACGTAATTCAGAAATAAGATCTCCTCCCGTAAGGCGAGCAGGGGCGGTTGGCGCAGTCGCGCTCCGCTGCTCCCCGAAGCTGGGGAGGAACAGCCAGGATCCAGCTGCCTGTTAGCCTGGAGCTGGGATGACCCCAGGCCCGGGCTGCGTCTGCTGCCCGCCTGGCGAAGGCGCCTGAGGGGACGCTGGGCTTCCACCCCCCGCAGGCTGCCGCCCACCAGCCATTTGGCAGATGTCGGCAAGTTGCTGGTAACACGCTGTGCAGGGGTCACACCCAGCCTCAGCCCCGAGGTGTGCCCCAGCGCCGTCACGACACCGGAGCTGCACACGGCTGCTGACATGGGGACATGGTGTCACCTTGCAGCCCAGCTCAGGTGGTCCCGACCGCCAGGTACCCGGGGCAGACTCTACCGTCTGAAAACTGTCCCCTGAGCACACAGCCTGCAGCTGCCCGGCGGCCGCAGGTCACCTCCCTGCTATTTTTAGCGTGGGGATGGGGAGAAGTTGGGTGGAGAGAGTCCAGGGTACAAACATTGCATTTCATTCATTTCCAGCCCCAGGGGCATAGGACCCGAGGCAGGAGCAAGTCATCCGGAAGGAAAGGGCTGCATGCAGTCCTCGGAAGGGCAGGTGAGGTGAACGGGTGCCGGCGTCAGAAGGGGTCACCGGGAGACCCCCCTGAGCACGGCGCCCTTCACCGCCGAAGGAAGGGAGCAGGAGAGGAGCGCGTGTCCTTCACCTCTCCTTTCGGCGGAGAGGGAGCCGGCCTGGGGCGCGCCCCCTCCTCCGCCCGCCGCGCTCCCGCCACCACCTGAGTCCGCCGAGCCCAGGGGCGGCCGCCGCTCGCCCCCACCCCCAGGGCGCCGGGAAGGGGCGAGAAGGCTTGGGGAGGCAGGGCGGGAGGGGGCGCGGACGGCGAGGCGCGAGTCCCGCGGCTGCGCACCCCCCACCCCCGGGGGCCCCGACCTGCCCCTTTGCACCCTCCGCCGCGGGGACCCGGGGGGAAAGGCGCCTCGGGACTCCGAGGGCAGGAGCTCCCGGCCCGGCCGCCCGGCCGCCCGGGCCCCACTCCGGCCGGTCCAGTCCGGCTTTTGCCGAGTGGGGCGGGCTCAGCTCCGAGCCCAGACTGGACCCGGCCGGACCGGGGCCACCGCGTCTCCCCCTGACTCGCTGAGTGACCTTGGACCAGTCCTCAAGACCCCTGCCTCAGTTTCCAAACCTTGTCAACAAGGGACGTATTAGTTGAATGGGGACTCCAAGCCTCTGAGTCCCCGGCAGGCTCCCGGCGCCCCCGAGGGGACCGGACCGAGGCGGGAAGCGCCACACAGAGGGGCCCGCGACTGGCCGAGTGGCCGAGGCTGGCGGCGCGGGGAGCAGGGTCGCCACCGTGGCGCGCGGGAGCCGCGCGTGCCCTTGCCCCTGCGCCCTGCTCCCCGCGCGGCGCCCGCTCGCCCGGGGCTGGGGACCGGGAGGGAGCGGGGAGAGGCCCTGGCAGGGCGGGCGGCGGGCGCACTTACGCCGGTGCTGCGGTCGAGCGTCCCGCCGCTGGCCGCCGAGAGCTTGGTGGTGTTGAGGCCCACCAGCGAGGGCAGCGTCTGGGACATCCAGTTGGTGATCATGGCCATGGTGCTGAGCACAACCCCGATCTTGAGCAGCGGCACCGACATCGCGCCGGGAACGCCTCCTGCGCCCGCGCGGCGCCGGCGCCGGCTCCGCGCCCCGGGCAGCCTTCAGGCGGCGGGCACCGCGGCGGGCAGGGGCGCCCGGCCGTGTCCCCGCGCCCCCTCCGCCCGCCGCCGCCCGCCCGCCGCCGCCGCCGCCGCCGCCCCGCGCGCCCCGGCCATGGCCGCGCCGCCCCCCGGGCGCCCGGGAGAGTGGCCGCCCCGCCGCTGCTCGCCGTCCGCTGCCGCCCGCCCGCCGCCGGGAAGGGCCGCCGGCTCGGGCTCCGGCTCCGGCTCTGAGCGCCGCGCGGGCTGCGCGCGGGGGCCGCGGCCAGGAGGCGGGGACACGGCCGGGCGGCGGCCGACGCAATCTGCCCAGGAAACGGGTGGATTTTTCCTCTCCGCTCCGGCTCCCCGCCGCCCCCTGGCTGCTGGCAGCGAGGTCTGCAGAGCCCCGTCGACCGCGAGGCAAGACAGACCACCGCCCCGCAAGTCATCAAAATCCGCCCTCGAAGCCGGTGGCGGCCCCGGCGCATGGGCTGGGCGCGCCGCCGCTCTTCCCCTCAAGGCTGCCGGCCAGTGAGGCCCAGGCACCGCTCTGAGACCCCACCCGCCCACCCACCCAGCCAGGTCTCTCTTAGGCCGGCTGCTGGGGACCTGCTAGGTGGTGGCTCCAGGCCCCCTCCAGCCCGCAGCCCCCCGAAGCCCAGCAGAAACCCAGACAGCCGAACTCTCGGCCGGCTCCAAACGCCGCTGGTGGTGGGGATCTCCAGCCCCGGTGCTGGGGGAGGGGGCCAGGGAAGCAGAGAGGCCCCTCTGGGAGCCCAGGGCAGCTGGGACCCAGCAGGCCCGTGCCGGCAGCCTGGGCACCGCCCAGTGCGGGCTCCCGGGTCAGGCTGTGAGGGGTGTGGGCACACGGAAGCCGGGCAGGAGCTGGGTGTGGGTTAGGTGCTCAGGCCTCCGCTAAAGCGGCCCCACCCGGGATGAGGGTGGTCCAGGTGGTGGCGCCCCGGTCCAGGACCTGGTGGCCAGGGGCGCATGTCCTCACTGGTTCCTCCTCAGGATTGTGGGGTGGGGGAGTTGGTGCCTAGGCAGAGGGGCCGGGCAGGCTGGCACAAGTCCCCAGCCCTTGGCAACATCCGTGCCAGGACACGTGTAAGTCCCCTCTGGAGCACAGGCGTGACTGGGTCACACATCTTAACAGGGCTTTAGAGTTTGCAGGCGGCTTCTGATGAGAAGAAAGGCACTCCCCCAGGCCCCCCAGCTAAGCTTCCCTGCCGCGTGGGGAGGACAGCGCCCCGTGCCGCTCTGTCTGCGTGGAAATCGATCTCCCTTCCGGGCGGGCCAGAAGGGCGGACAGAGGCGGGAAGGGGCTGGCTTCCCGGGCTCCACTCTCTGCTCCCAGGGACAGAGGACTCTAAGAGCTAGGACGGCCCTGGCCTGAGTTTGGGTGGGAGACCCACAAGCCGAGGGGGCGCCTTGGGCTTGTTTTTCTGCTTAAAGCCGGGATCTGAGGCAGGCAGAGAATTTCAAGAGTTGGGGAAGGGCGCCATCTCCCAGTGCCAGCGGGTACTGCAGGCTCTGCGAGTGGCCAGGCTGCCAGTGCTGCCCGCCATGCCCGCCTCCTTTCTCTTTCAGTGAACGTTCAACACGGATTTAGGGCCGCGAGCTGTGCCGACCCAAATCATTCACACCCCGCTTCCCGCTGCAGGAGGACACGCACCCCTGCTTTGTGGGGACCGCTGCTGATCCCACCCGACGCTGGTGTCTGCAAAACCCTGATGCAAGCCGTCTAGAAGCAGCAGATTCTTACCACCTCCTGTGTGCACGATGTGGGGTGCAGCAAGCTGCAGACCCCAGATCAGAGCCGGGACATGGGGTGCAGCCCGCTGTAACCCCGAGTTCAGAAACAACGCCGGCATGGCGGAGCAGAGTCCCAGCACCGAGCAGGAACAAAAACCTCCCGACAACCAGCCAACCGACCAAGACAGGCAGCTCAGAGTCGTCGCTCCGTGTTCAGGTTCTGGGCCATACAGCCTGGGTGTGGGCAGCCTGGGTTCTCTGCCCCTGACTAGTTGTGAGACCTCAGCCAAGGTAATTAGCCCTCCTGTGCCTCAGTTTCCCCATCTGTGAAGGGGATAATAGCCGGGTGTGCGAGGATTTAGTGAGTCAGCGCAGGAGCAGACGGGGCAGCCAGGAGGGGTGCCCACCCCTCATCATGCCCGCTTTGCAGGAGACCCAAGGCGCTTGGAGGGGACCCTCAGTGGAGCAACTGACGCTTGGGCCTGGAACCGAGCTGGGATTTGACGCCCCCAGACACCTCCAACGCGTCTCCTAAGAGCTGCTTTTGGCTAAAGACCACCCACAAGAGATGCCGTTGGTACAGACATACGAATACGGAGGAAGTACTGCTGGATGTGAAAACAACTCCCAGAGCTGTTCTAGGAAGGTGAGCGCCAAACGTGCAGACAGAGAATTAAAAAAAAAACCAACAAAAAAACCTCTTCTGATCTTGAAGAACTTCTGATCTGATCTCACGGCAGCAGTGTCCCAGGGGATTCACAGTGGGCACTCTAAATCAGAAGACAGCCAGCCTGGCTGGGCTGTTCAGCGGAGGAAATGAAATCCAGGTCATTTGCACCGATAGAGCCAAGTCCTGCTCCCAAGACCTGCTGGGACTAGACCCCCCCAGGGTTGAGGGGCCAGCCCCGAGCCCTTCCGGCCTGGGAGTCTCCCAGATGCACCAGAGGGCAGGCAGTTGGGGCCAGCCTGGAGACTTGAAACCACCTTATCATATTTCTCCGGAGCTTGCAGTCCTGAAGGGGAGCCGGAAAGCGTTTATGGCATCCCCATAAGGCATGGCTGACAAGAGTCCTTTAAAAAGCTTTGGGTTACTCACACCTGCTTGTGAAATGTGGGCTGCACCTTGGAATTCCTACAGCTCCCTGGGAACTAAGCTGATCCCCCAGAGCTCAGAGCATTGAGAGGATGGGAGGAACGCTGACTCACACCCACCGGACGCCCTTAAATCCTGGCCATCATCTCAGTACCGGTGTCCCCGCCTCCCCTCCCAGATGGAGTGTGTGCGGTGGACACAGCCGGCTCCCCCGCTGGGACCCTGTATCCCTGCTGCTCTGACCCGCACCTGTGCTTCTGTAACCTGCAACGTGTGGCTCTAACCACAGGGAGGTTCAAGGCAGGTCACTTCCATCTAATCCCCCGCCCAAGTCCCCCCCACTGTCCGGGCTGTGATTCAGTAGGAGAGACGACCGCTTTTAATGCATTTGGAAAGGGTCATGTGAGAAGCCTCAGCAAGAGTAATTTGATTTAGAAGCTACACAGCATTTCCAAAAGCACAGTGTGGCTTGTTGAAGGATGGAGGCATGTGGACTAAAGGCTCCATGGCACTGGCCAACACCGAGGGTTCTTTACAAGGAACTGAAACCCCAGTTTCCACACGGCTTTCCTTGAAGCCAGGGCTCACTTACATTCGCAGCCCTCAGTAGCCATCTTTGGACTCATAGAGCAGGTACCGTGCCCGAGACACCCTTCCACGAGGCGAGTGATTCACAGAACCCTCACTGATGCACTCGGGATGGTGCCAAGGTGGCCTGGCTTTACAGAGGAGGCGTTTGGGGCTTAGAAAGATGACAAGACCTGCCCAAGGTCACGTGAGGAGCCCCTCTCCCAGGGCCAGGCTCAAAGACACGGTCCACCTCCGCCCCTCAGATGTCACGGTGTTTGGGGCCGTCTGAGAGCACCAGCTGGGTGGCTGGTGAACAGTGGACATTTCCTGCTTACGGTTCTGGAGCTGGGTGTCCGAGATCAAGGGCTGCGTGGTCACGGTCCAGTACGGGCCCGCCTCCCTGTGTCCTCACGCGGCGGGAGGGGTGAGGGGCTCTCTGGAGCTTTGTTGGGAGGGGCCGACCCCATTCAGGAGGGCAGAGCCACGCCTGAAGTCCCCGTCTCCTCGGGCCATCACCTCCAGGGGTGAGCATCTCAACATATGCAATTTGTGGGGGGGACACAAGCATTCAGACCGTAGCCCGAGCCACATGAGATCTCTCGAGGTGCAGGAGTAGCGTGGCTACATGGCCACAGGTACCTGCCAACTCCGCCATTCCTTGGGCACGATGCCCTGCCGTTCCTGCCAGCGCGTGGCTGGGCTCCGGTCAGCTAAGCCCGGGGGAGGGCGGGGAGCTCTCCTCCCCTCTCCCCGATCCCTGCGGGGCCTGCGGGCTGGCTCATCTGTCGCGCACCTCCCCGGCCCGGGCTCTGTCCTCACGCCAGCCAGTCCCAGCCTTGACCTTGGTGGGCTCTGTTTAGAGGCACCAGCAGGCAGGGAAACAAGGATCCCCAGGCCTCCGGGCTCTGCAAGCAGGGACCGGCATTACATAACCCTGGACGCGCCCTCCCGCCTCCAAGGCTGTCCTCCTCCTGAGGGGCGGATGGGCAGATGGGGTCCTGCGTTGCAGACAGATTCCCCGCCCCCCACAGCCTCAGGGCAAGGGCGCGTCCGGGGAGGCACCTCTGATCACCTCCCTTCCACGGACAGGAAACAGGCCCATGGGGCTCGCGGGGACTTACGGGGCCAGGGCCAGGGCCAGCCTCCCGCGCTCCAAGGCAGACCCCAGAGGACAGAGTGTGCAGGCCTTTCTGCTGTTTAAGAACATCCGTATTTCCGTCCAGCTATCTGCGTATGGCTGCGGGTGGGGGCGCGGATGAGGGGGAGAGAGAAGCGGAAAGAGACCGAGAGGAAGGGGGGGGACAGCGGGGGTCGCGGAGCCTCTCTCTCGTCCAGCTTGCCTTCCTCCTGCCTTCCTCGGAGCTCTGGGGCGGGGGGACCTGGCCTTCTGCTGGTGGAGCCACCCTCCCAGCAGCCGTGGGAGACCACCACGGGAGATCACCACGGGAGATCACCACGGACCGTCCTTCCTCTGCTGCCTGCTCAAGCCTTCGTTCCCTCTCTACCGTCAGGACACACTGCCTTCAGACCCCAAGACGGGGTGGGGGGTAGGGGGGGTGTGGAGGGGGGGCCGGCCACCTCCCCGAGGGCGAGCGCCCTGCCACTGCGGGGCTGTCCCGGGAGGCGGTCCCGGCTGCCGCCCCGGCCCTGCCGCCCTGTCCGCCTGCAGAGCCAGCCGCCCCATCCACCCTGGGCCACCCACAGCCTCTGCTCCCTCCTGGGAAAGTCCCACGCTCCTTACAGACCCGTCGCCTCAGACCGTCGCGTCCAGACGGGGACGGGGAGCCACGGCCCACCCTGTCTGAGGCTCCCCCCCGGCAGAAGTGGGGCCCGGTCCCAGGAGAGGCCCCGTGAGGGATGGGGGTTGCTCAGAGGGTGCCCGGGCTTGGGGCTGGGCTCTGGGGCTGCAGATGCCTCCGGGTCCTCCTTCCCAGGTAAGGGGTCCCGTCACACCTAGTGGAGGGCAGTCTGGCTTCTACTGAGTAAGTAACTGACCCTGGAGTGAATTAGAAGGTGATGTCATTGTGAAGACACCTAAGGCAACTCTGGGGTCCGGCTGGGAACTCAGGAAACACCCCGGAATGTAACACTCGCTCGGAGCAGAGGACTCCCTGCAGGCAGATTCCAGAGGCTTCCATGTGCGGCCACTCCCGGGAGCACATGCTCCGCTCCCCACCCATCAGCAGCATCTCAACCTGACCACAGCCCCTGCCTGTGGAGCCCAGACTGGGCCTCAGAAACCTCAGCCCCTCTGCTGGCGGCTGGAGCTGACCTGAGAAATCCCTCGAGCTGTTTACGGGGGGACTCAGCCTGTGCCCCCTCCCCAGGGGCCACACGCCACTGACTGCACCCATGCAGAGTCGCCCGGCGAGACCTGGGGGCTGCCCGGGGCGGGGCGCACGCCCACCCATCGCAGAGCGGAAGTGTTTGCAATCCTGAGTGCGCCTTTCTCGGGGTCCCGCCGTGCTGTCAGATTTATAACCAGCACTAGTAGTGAAGAGTAAAGTCTCTATGATATTTACGGACACACCTCTGTTCTTTCTTTGACCTTCAGTCCCTCAAAGCATCATGTGAAGCCAGTGGGGGTGACCTTCTTGCCAGAGCCCCCCGTGAGGGCTGTGTGCACCTGGGGACATCTGGGCTGGGAGGTTTAAGCTCCTGGAGGGCGTCTTGCGTGCTCACTATGCTACGTGGACCGAACACCTGAACGAGCATCTCCAAGGTGAGAGTTCCCCCGAGACAGAGCCTGGGGCTTTGGCACCTTCCCTCCTCTGCCCTGGACTGCTCGGTCGAGATGCTTCTTACTCAACCCCCTCTTACTGAGGGTCTGCTTTTAAATACCGTGGTCTGAACGTCAGGAACATGCAGGCCAAGTCCCCATTGCTGAGACCTGGGCAAGGAGATGGGGAAGCCCACATCTTCTAAACGTTGCTGTTGCCCACTGTCACCTGGCATTTGTCCTGGGGTTTAACTGGGTGCAGGAGAAGGGGGGGCCCTGTTAGCAAGGAGGAGCCCCCTTCCTTCGGCTGTGCTGTGAAAGTGAAAAGTGAAAGCCGCTCAGTCGTGTCCGACTCTTTATGACCACATGGACTCATCCATGGGATTCTCCAGGCCAGAATACTGGAGTGGGTACCCTTTCCCTTCTCCAGGGGATCTTCCCAACCAAGGGATCAAACCCAGGTCTCCCGCATTGCGGGTGGATTGTTTGCCAGCGGAGCCACATGGGAAGTGCTGTCTTCCCCCCAAATTACAAATCATGCCAAATGTAACAAATGGCGTAACCGGGTGTGGGGGTCGGTTCGGAGATTCAGAGGGGACGTCGGCTAAGAAGGGCCGTGTCCTATTTCTTACTTCCTGGAGCTCAGTCACCGAGCAGATGCTCGCAGAGTCGGGTCGAGCACAGCTCCCTGCGTGAACCCTCCCTTTCGGCGGGAGAGAGCTGAGGGACGGACGGACCATTGCTCCCTCGAAGGCGCCCTCCACCTCCCGGGATGAAGGGCTTGCCGGCTCTCTGCAGCTCGGCGGGAAGCAGCCAACCCCCGAGGGACCCCTTCACAAAGCTCCAGGCCCAGCGTGGGCTGAGCGCTGGGCCACACAGTTAGAGACCCGGCTCTCAAACCCTCTTCCAAAGGCCACGCGAGCTGGCGTGGTGGCACCCGGGGCCCCTTCCTTACTGGTTCTCAGCGATGCCATCTCTCTGCTCTTTTTCTCTCCCAACAAGAACACGAGCTCGGGTGTCAGGCAGACCTGGGCTGCACCCAGGGTCTATCACCTACTCGCTGGGCCACTGGGCAGGTGAATTACCACCCGCCACCCGCGCCTCGGGCTCCTTGTCTGGAGACTGAGGACAGTAGCCCGGGGTGCTGAGGCGGCTTCTATCTGACCCAGATTAAGCTCCCGCGGTGGGGAGGGGCTGACACTCGGGGACACAGAAATATTAACCCTCATGACTGGTTTCCTCCCTAGCGCCTTCAGCTCCTGGCCAAGTTTCTGATGTGTAATAATCTGACAAAGTGAAGACGGTGCATCTCCCTGGTGCATTTTCTCCCCCGTTATCTGAGCTGCTGTGGGGGGACCTCAGGCTGCTGCTCTGGGGGCGAAGAGTGTCTGCGGGGCGCCCCCCAGAACTGAGAACGGCTCCCATCCCCACAGCCCCACCCACAGCGGCTTGCATCTAATTCGGTTTAGCCAGTAATTAGTTTTGTATGACTTTGCACCCGGTGTTAATACTGATCACAGGGCCTGATAACTGGTAATAAATGCAACCCAAGGCAGAACATCACCTTTCTCCCCACTGGGAAGGCTGGAGTCGGTGGGCCGAGAGGCACGTTGCTTTCAGAGAGGAAGCAGCGGCCTCACGACGGGGATTTATAGCCCCGCCCCGGGTGTCAGAGGGCATCCCGGGGCCTTCCTGCCCAGAAACGGGGACACCTCCCCGGGCGGCCTCTGGCCAGCCCCTGAGGCAGCAGCCAAGCTCGCTGCAGAGACGGAGTCCACTCCACGCATTCTGAACTGCAGAGACGGAGTCCACTCCACGCATTCTGAACTGCCTGGTAGAGGGAACGACCCCAGCCGTCCTGAACCCCCTACTACCTGGACCACTAACACCCCAGCACAAGTGGACCAAAGAGCTGGGGGAGGTGAGGGCCCGGGGCAGATGGACAGGACGTCAGTGGGATCGCTGAGCCCTGGCTCCGATTCAAGCAGGTGACAGAATTCATGCTTCTGTCTGAATGGATGCTTTATTCTTGTTCAGTTTGTTTAGGGCGGTGGGTTGGGGTCTTCACTCTGGCTGAATCTGAGGGGCCGACAACAGGTTTGAAGAGAGAGGATCCTGAGGGGTCAGCTCCATGCCAGCCCCGCTGTGACACCTGCCTGTTGGCTCACAGCACCCATCACCCACTCCACCCCCAGGGACCACTCACACCTCTTCTCAGAGGCTGAGACCTGCACACAGCTCCCCAAGCTCCGGACAAGCATCACCAGTCACTCGATAAAGCCTGAGGGCCCCCGATGGCCCGGGGAGAGCTGACACGCGGGGGTGCCCTGTGCTCCTTCACAGCTGGAACCCCACCCAGGGGGCCGGGGCTGGGGTCGTGTCATTCAGAAAGGCCACGCCCAGCCTGGGGACTAATGAAAAAGGATCCCCTTCACCCCTGAGGCAGAGCTAATCCCTCAGTGGTCCTCTGCTCAGCTCTGAGGTTCTGGGCCCTTCTGCATGCTGTGGCCTCTCTGTGCAGCCCCCCTCCTGCCCACCTGTTCCTCCCCATCTTCAGGCCCCAGCTCGGCAGGTGCAAACAGCACCCCTGCTCCAAAGCACTCTCAGCTCCCTCCACTCCGATCCCAGAGTCCTCGAGCCTCTCGAACAAGCCGGCGTGCCAGCACCTCAGGTCTCCCTGTGTGCTAGGTGGCCAGGCCTGGACTCAGCATCGCCAGCCCAGCTGTGCTGGAGTCAAGCCTGACCAGCTGGTGTCTGAGAGCTGCACTGGCCAGAAAGGAGGACAGGACCGGAGTGGGGGCATCTTCGAACCTCACCAGGCTTCATGCTCTTCCTTTTAAAAGGGTGGACGTTCAGGCTGAAGCTCAGGGCCCTTCTCAAGGTCACCAGAGAGTGGCTGGTGGGGCTGGGAGGGGAGGGGCAGCTGGGCCCGGGGTCACTGTCAAGAGCTGCCCTCCCCTTTCGGGCATCTCACACGGGGAGCCACGTGCTTATTGCAAGGGGAGGTGAGCTGGGCTGGGGTGGGCAGGGCGCCGATAGCCCGAGTGGTGCCCTGCCTCCGCCAAGACGCAGATCCAGCTTTGCGTTCTGCTGGGGAGCTCTGGAGGTGCTTCTCAAGGAGCAGGAAATGCCAGCCCCTTCCTAGAAAAGTACAGTAGAAGACCCAGTCAAGCGTCCTTCCGTCTGGGGACAGAGTTCGTCTGGGCCCAAGGGCCCGGCGCGCAGTAGGCCATCCGTCACTAGCTGGCGTCTGACTGAGTGGCTCATCATAAGCGTGCTTTTGGGAGAACAGATGGCCCGGCCATGCACGCTCCCCCCGCCCCCCACCCATCTGCCTGGATCCTTCAAGCAGCGCCCGTGAAGCACAGGTGAAACCCACACGGTTCTGACTTGCTCCCATTCGGGCAGGTCCTAATCCATAAACACGGCGGCCCTGGAACCTCGCATCCACGTTCTTCGGAAGGGCCCTGAGATGGAGGGTGCGGCCGTGGGGGCAGCTTACTTGAGGCGGGAGAGGAAGAGGGTGGGAGGAGACGGACCCCACCCAGGCCAGTCACCACTGCCCTGCCCTCCTCCGGAAGTCCAGAAGTGATTCACTCATCACAGGTGGAGGGACCATCACTCCTGACACCAGGCAGTGTGCCTTCCCAGAGTTGGATCCCTTTGGGATCAAGAAAGCAAGGGTCTTGGGTAGGGGTATCCCCGAGTAGCTCTCAGATTCACAGCAGCCCTGTACCTACACCCACCCCCAAACCCAGTCTCCACCTTAGAGGTCTAACAAAGGAGAGAGGCACCTGGCCTGACCCCAAAGAAGCCCACCTGGGTGGGACCAGGGCAGTGGGGTCTCTGGAGCGGGTGGCCAAGCCAGCCACCCTCCGACCCCTTCACAGACGTGGACCAACCGGTCTCTGCCCGTTGGGCCTCGGATCTAAAATCCCACTACCATTAGGGATACTAGGCTTCCGATGGACGATTCTGACAGCACAGACTCAGAGGCAGGCCAGGAGGGTAGGGCCTTGCCTCTCGGCTGTGTTGAGGGAGGCATTCCCTTGAGGGATCCTACAGCTCAGCTTTGCAAAGAGGAAGCTTCCAAAGAAAGCAACATCATTTCCCTTCCTGCCCAGCGTGGCCTCCGGGAGCTGACCAGGGTCCTGAAGCGGATGGTGTGGCTGCAGGCATGCGTGCAGGGGCTGGCCACACTCGCATGCCCAGCACCGACAGCGTGGACGGGCCAGGGCTCTCGCCACCCAGACAAAGCTTCCAACCCAAGCTAGACCAAAAGTTTCTCCCAAGAATAGGGGATCTTTAAAAAGACTGAGAAGTGAAGCTCTGGAGGAGGGCTGGGAATGGAGACTCAGGGAGCCTGGAGGTGAGCAGGCCAGTAGCGCTTGGAGGGCCCGGGGTGGTCGCTTGCAAGGCTACGAGACCAGCCATCTCTTCCCTGAGATGTCTAAATCAGGCACATGCTTCCTGGCTCCTTTCTGCCGTGTATGCTTGTGTCTGTGGAGTGGAGCGTGTGTGAGCGTGGGCGCGGGCATTCACACAGTGTCCACTCGCAGAGCCTGAGTCTGCCCCTCGGCCAGCCCTTCCCCGCAGCCAAGAAAACTCTCCCGGAGACCGGGCAGACCCTCTCCAGGGGGCCCGGCCAATTGCCTGCGTGGCAGTGGGACGACAGACCCTCCCTCGGCTGGGGCTGGGGCCGCAGGCACTTCCCGCAGAGCCAGGGAGCCGGCAAGCACTTCCCGGGGAAAACAAGGGATGCTGATTCCAGAGCCTTCTCTCCTGTGATCCACCTCTCACCCTCTCTTCTCTCTTTTGTTTCCTCTTTTATTCTGGGAGGGAGGGAGGCGCAGAGGGAGGAGGGAAGAGAGGAGGGTTGGGGGCAGCTGGTGCCTGTGGCCAAGCTCCTGGCAGCACACCCCCCGCCCCCGACCTCCCGGACTCGCGGCTGCAAAGGGCATCTCCCGGCTCAGACCGTGGCACAGTGGCGCCGTGGAAAGGGCATTTTAATGTCACTCTGAGCGGCCTGGCTCCCGATGCTGGCAGCTTCTTGCCAACACCCTGGTGCCAAAGCGACACCCCAGCCCGGCGCTCCAGACCCACCAGCTCTCAAATGCATTTTAAAATGGAGAATACCAGCCGGAGCCAGGATCTCTATTGATACGTTGTTCAGGGATGGTGAGTCTACTTAAAATGCCCAGCGGTCCCCACACACGCTTGCCACTCACTTCATGCCGCGCATGTGGCCACAACCTCCCCCCGCCCCAAACCTCCACATGGAGCCCACAATGCACCCCAGCCTCAGACACGGCGGCTTGCCCTCCCCGGTCCGGTCTCCCCCGCACCATGCCCACCGCCAGCTCGGGAGCCCCAAGGGCAGCAACTGTAGCCAGAGGCAGGGATGCAGGGGCGGGAGCTGGGTCGCATCCACCTCCGAGCGCGCCGGCGGCTCGGACCGCCTGCTCCGTCTTCCTCCCGGGTGACAACAGCCGCCAAACGGCCCCTCCGCTGCCCTTTGAACTTCTCGGCAGGGAGTGGCAGCCAGGGCGTCCAGGAGGAAGGGCTCAGGGCTGAGGGTCCTGGGGGACACAGCGGCAGTCGGGGGTCAGCCCGCACCCCTTCCTGCACCCCAGGTGAAGCTAGTCCCCTCCCCAGCCCCACGGCCGCGCGCCCGGGGCCGGGGTGAGGGGGGCGCCCGGCTGCGCGGAGCGGCTCCCCGACTTTGCCGGGCCCCGGGCCGGGCGGGCGCCTCGCACGCAGGGAGGAAAATGGCGTTGAGTGCACGTACTTGGGTGAGTTCGGTGCCCATCAGGATGAGGAACAGGAGGCCGAGGAGCTTCCGGGCCGGTGGCATGTCTCGCGGCCGCCTCCGACGTCCTGGCGTGCGGGGAGCCCTGGGTGCTCGGCGGCCGGCGGCTGCGCGGACGCGGACGCGCTCCGGCTCTGCGGGCTCCGCGGCGGCGCCCGGCCGTGTCCCCGCGCCTTCAGCACCCGGAGCGGGCGGCGCGCGGGGTCTGCTGCGCGGAGCCTCGCTCTGCCTCTCCGGCGCGTCGGGCGGCTCCGCGGTCTCCGGGCGGGGCGGGCCGCCCCTCCGCGCCTCCTCGGCCCCTCCTCCTGGCGGCCCCGCGCCCGCGGAGCTCGGGCGCGCGGCCGGGCGGCCCGGGCGCCAAAAGTTTGCGGGGAAGGGGCGGGGGCGGCGAGGCGCAGGGGCCCCGCGCCACGCTCACGCGCGGGGGTGGGGAGGGCGGCGGCGGGGAGGCCGGGACAGGATGTGACATCAAGCAGGCGGGGGAAATTTAACTGGGAGGGAAAACTCCACCCTGGCTGGCCGGGGCGGAGTGGCTGCAGGCCCCTGTCCTCTGGATCCGGGCCCCCCTGGACTCAAAGCGTGGACCCGAAGCGGGGAGGGCCGCAGGCCCGGGATGGAAAGGCGGGCCATCTCCCGGAGGTGTCCTTGGGGGCCACGCTTGTGTGATAAAGTGAGGCTCCGAGCCGGGAGGGGTGACGGGGGAGAGTTGAGGGGGATGGGCTCAGAGCTAGAAAGTGGGTCTTCGGTACTGGCAGCCCTTCTTCTTGTCCTTCTGGGGTGCCTAGCAAGACAGCAAAGAGGGAACAGATGGCACCTGCGGGGCTTGTGCCCCAGGGAGGCCTCTTGGGTGAGGGTCTGTCCTTGTGTTCGTGGTTCATATGCATACATGGGGGCGGGCGTGCACAGCCGTGGGCGTCTGCGCTGGGTGTGTGCACGTGTGTTCAGATGGAAACAGACCCAACTCTGCCTACCCAGGATGCCTTCGCTGAACCAGGAGCCTACCAGGAGCCTAGGAGAGCTCGGTGGGCCTCCAGACCCCCGAGCCTGGCCTGCTGTCTTAGCCAGAGGCCCGGACTTCACCCTCCAGCTGTGAGGAGATGCGCTTTCTTCCTTGCCCCTCTCTGCGTCAGCCCCACACTCTCCTTTCGCAGGCACTCCCAGCCCAGGTCCAAGCCTTAGACCCGACAGTCTCCGTTATATGCTCCATTTGAGAGGAGAAGTCCCTAAGCACCACTGTTTTCTGAGAAGCTACGCTGCTAATAGGTACTAAGAAACCTCCCTCATCTCTTTCTCAGTGTTTTTTCTTCAGACAGTAAACTCTGTGAAGGAAATATCTAACAGCCGATAATCACAGAATGCAGAGCGTCAAGGGGCGGAGTGGTCCAGGCCTCTTACATCACAGATGGGGAAGCTGGAGCCTGGGGGCGTAACTCACACGGGATCACCAGAGTGGGAAGCCCCAGAGCAAGGCTGCTGCTGTTTTTCAATTGCCCAGTTGTGTCCGACTCTTTGCGACCCCAGGCACTGCAACACGCCAGGCTTCCCTGTCCTTCACTATCTCTCCAGTTGGCTGAAACTCAAGTCCATTGAGTCAGTGATGCCATCTAACATCTCATCCTCTGCCGCCCCCTTCTCCTTTGGCCTTCAATCTTTCCCAGCATCAGGGTCTTCTCCAATGAGTTGATTCTTCACATCAGGTGGCCAAAGTATTGGAGCTTCAGCTTCAGCATCAGTCCTTGCAAAGAGTACTCAAGGTTGATTTCCTTTAGGATTGACTGGTTTGATCCTGCAGTCCACAGGACTCTTTAAGAGTCTTCTCCAGCACCACAATTTGAAAGCATCCGTTCCTTGGTGCTCAGCGCTCTTTATGGTCCAACTCTCACATCCATACCTGACTCCTGGAAAAACCACAGCTTTGACTATACGGGCCTTTGTCTGCAAGGTGATGCTGCAAATCAAGGCGTCCGTGCGTGCTATGTAGCTTCCCTTGCGTCTGACTCTTTGTGATGCCATGGACTGCAGCCCACCAGGGTTCTCTGTCCATGGAATTCTCTAAGCAAGAATACTGGAGTGGAAATATATATTTTACTATATTCAACTTTTACAGTTAAAATGATAATGTGATATACCAAAACCATCGGATTGTATACTCTAAGTAGGTGAATTGTGTGGTTTGTGAATTATATCTTAAGAAAGTTGTTTTAAAAAGTTACACAGACTCATTATTTTTATTGCTTGCAAAGTTAACATACAAAGAAGAACGTAGCGGGAGAGACAGAAGCCCGCTGCCCGGAACAGGCGGTGCTGGGGCCAGGTGGCGGTGATGCAGACGTTTCCTGTGCATGCAGAGGAAGCACCAGGAAGAAATGTCAGGTCTTGTCCCCTAAAACCAAATCTGACTTCTGGCCATGGGGGTCGCCCTTCTGTGCCCACCCGTTCTGCAGCGGCATCGATGAGGCGGCCCCTACATGCCAGCTGCGAACAGTGAGGGAGCTGCGGCCTCAGGAAATGCCCAGGACGTGCCAGGCGCACAGGCTGGAGGCAGAGAACAGATGAGCACAGCTGATGTCACCCCCATGCGCTTTGCGACTTGGAAATCCTAGCTTGTCCTTGAATCTGACAGAGGCTGGGAAGACGAAGTCAAACTGAAACGTTGCTAACTAAAAGCTCGTTTATCTTCACGGCATGAGCTACAGTCTCCTGGAAGAACCCTGTGATATGGAGGAAGGAAGCGTCTCTGCACGTCAGGGCTTAGCTTGCATCGTCAGGGTTTATCATATTCTTATTCACTCCTGCCAACCAAGTCCCCTTACAGTCGGGCCTTGTCCTGGTCCAGTGCCCACCCTGGTGCCCCCAGCAATCCCTTCTCAGTTCTCTGCTCCCGACCACTGCTTAGGGGTTGGCCAAAGTCGGGGTGCAAGGTGGCTACGGCCCGGGGCACGGCCACAGCTCTCTGCTGACCAGTTTAGATTCCAGTCTTCTCGCCTAGCGACTTTCCCGCCTGGCCGACCGTGAAGCCCCCAGGGCAGTGGCTCCAGGTCGCATCAGGCTGGGGGCTCTGTCTGTGTGTCTGGCAGCCAGAGCAGCCTCTTGCCCCTTCGTGCCAGCCCTGAGCCCCTTCAGCTGGTACAGTGGGTCCCGGGCACCCCCCTCCTGCCATCCATCCTGATGGAACTCGGGCCTGAGCTCAGAAGGAACCGACTTCCTGCCGAGACTCCTCAGGATGCTGCCAAATCGATGGGCCTCGTGCTCCTTTAAGACAGGCCTCCTCCCTCCGCCAGCCTCCTTAGAAGGTGACAGAGTGGTTGCCTAGGCAACGGCACTGCCTCTCCCCTCTCCTCTGCAAATTTCCTAGCAAGTGGGGCCCAGCCCACGCGAGCTGTCCGGCCTCCGTGCTCAGGGCTATGGGTTGCCGCTGCCCCTTCTTCCAGGCACAGCGCCCAGACCCCCCCAGACCTCCGCCCTCCCTTCTCAGCCTCCCTGGGCGCCCACTGTCCTTGTTGAACTGACCCTCATGGATGGCAGGTGTTGACCCAGACCCACTGTGTGACAGGCCTGGCCAGACAGGGCTGGTCTCCAGCTGCAGGGACCAGTCGGGCACTCACTGCTCATGGGCTCAGCCCTCGGACCGGGCGGGCGGCTGCTAATCTTGGGAGGTCGTCTGGGCAGGAGAGGTGCCCGGGCCTGGATGCGGGGCAGTGTCACGGCGGAAGTGGGGAGCATGCAGCTGACCCCTTTCTCATCCCTATGGCGTGCCCAGCTGTGACGTCGTCTCTCAGGAAGCCCCGGGCCTTGTGGGAGGTGACGGTGACTCTGCTGGTGACCGTCCAGGAGCTGGTGGCACTAAGACCCCTTTGGCTGCAACCCCTGCTGCGCCCCCGCCCCCGCCTCCCCTCCCCTCTGTCCACTGGGCTTCCGGAACCTTCCTTGGAGCCACTCTCGGCCCTCAGCCCCTGGCCGTCCCCACCCTGCCTGCTCCAGGACAGCTCCTGTGACCGCTCGGACAGTTCCTGTGGATCCGTGACCTCCCCCCAAGGGCCCTGCCTCGGCCTCTCCCCAGGTTGGGCTCTCCCAGCTGCTCTCACGGGCGTGGTCCCCTCCTCACATGCCCTGCCCTGAGCATGGGGCTCCCACCGGGCGGTCCACGTCCTAGGGACGGGGCCTGCTCCGTCGGGGAGGCTCTGCCCCCAGCACCGCACTTTCCCCGCCATTCCCACAGGCCCCAAAGGGCAGCCGTGTGCTCCCTGGTCACTAAGGGCGCCCTTTCCCTTTCTTCCCTCCCGCATCACCCCACCTCTCGGTCCCCTTCACGGAAACAGGCTCTTCGCTCACTGTGTCCACGGCTCTCCTCCTGGTCTCTCCTGGCCCCCTGCTCAGACCCCCAAACCCAGCTGCTGAACAAGGGCCTTCATCTCACATGGAGACGTCGGCGGCACCCCGGTGTGGTTGGTGCCCCTCCTCCCTGGAGCCCGCCCTCCCTCTGGACCCGCCGCCCCCTCCCCGTGGCCCTCACCGTCTTCCTGCCTCCCGAAGGCCTCTGCCGGGTGCTTCCTCCAGGCCACAGCATCGACCACACGTCTGTGACGCCCTCCGTTTGCAGCCGGTGCAGACTTCCCTGAACCCCGGACTGGGAGCCGACTCCCAGCCGGAAAGCTCCCCGGCCGTTTAGTCACAGCGGCCCTGACACAGCTCCGTGGCCCCGAGCATCCCAGCCGAGCCGTCCCTGTTCCCGTGAGCAGCAGCCGTCCCCGCTCCCGCCGCTCAGAGTAACTCTCCAGGAGTGATGCCGGCCTCGCTCCAGAGGCTCCAGGGTCCTTCCTGGCTTTCAGGTGCTGGCGGTCGGCCGCCTGTGCTCCTTGGCTTGTGGCCTCATCGTCTCCGAGGCCCGCATCCTCAAGCTCTCCGCTCCGTCTTCACCTCCCCTTCCCCTCTGTGGCTGCGAATCTCCCCCGGCTCCCTCCTTCAGGGACTCGTGAGATTGCATCGAGGGCCGCCTGGACGACCCAGAATGGTCTCCCCACGGGGACATCCTTGCTTTGATACCAGTTCCAAAGACACCTTTTCCGTATGAAGTAACGTTGGCAGGGATGGTTAGGCCGTGGACGTCTTTTGCACTGTCGTTGTTCAGCCTAGAGCAGGGACAGAAAACAAGCGAATGAAAAGCTGGGCAAATACTGCCTGTGGTGGGTGCTGTGGGGGTAAGGGCCAGGAGGCTCTGGGGAGGGCATCTGGGAGGGAGGTGGCCTCTGAGGAGCACGTGGGGTGGGGGACAGCATCCCGTGGTGGCCTTGTGGGAGGGAGAGACGTCCGAGGGAGCGAGGACTGGAGAGGGACCGCAGGGGTGGGAGCTGGCAGGACCGTGCCAGCCACAGGGGTGCTTTTAGAGTCTGTTCCCATGATGGGGTGACCAGGCTTGGGAGAAGGGAGGTGACCAGGTCTGGTGCATTTTGGGAGCTCTGCCTCCCTGCGGAGAAGGGAGGTGGGTGGGGGTCAAAGTGGGACCCCAGGAGGCTGTTTCCCTGGGCTGGCTGAAGGATTGCATGAGCGATGACTGGGCTTGGCTGAAGGGGACGTGTAAGGTGTGGATGGAGGGTTTTGTTCTGAGAGTGGGGACCGGACCTGCTGACCGCTGGGTGTGGGGCTGGGGAGTCAAGGGTGGTTTAGAAGCTGGCTTGGGGCTCTGGGTGGGAAGTGGGCTTTCCCCGCAGGGGAGATGCGGAGAGAAGGGGATGGGGGAGTCAGGGGCTCTGGGTGAGAGGCCTGGGAGGAGATGCTGGGTGTGGGGCACGCTGAGTGGGAGGCTGGGGTCGGCTGCCCCGGGGTCTGATGGGCTCTGCAAGCAGAGTGGTCAGAGGAGACAGGGCTGCCAGGACAGGCAGCGGGAGCCGGTGTGAAGCCAGATGGGCAGGCCCCTCCCCAAGGTCAGGGCACACCGCGCGCTTCCGCTGTGGGGTTGGGTCCAACACAGTGCCCCTGCTTCTCACCTGACCGTCCTGCCCAGCTCCCCAGCCTGGGCCTGGCTGGCTCCCGTGGAGGGGTTCGCATCCTGGTAGCCCACCCTGTGCCCAGCTTTCCTCCTGGTCAGAGGGAGGGACGGTGCAGTTGTTAAAGCTGCTGTGCTTCAAGGTGCTGGGGCCGCATGCATTGAAGTGTGTTTTCACTGTATCTATATCAGTCCTGAATATTCACTGGAAGCTGAAACTCCAATCCTTTGGCCACCTGATGTGAAGAGCTGACTCATTTGAAAAGACCCTAATGCTGGGAAAGACTGAAGGCGGGAGGAAAAGGGGACAACAGAGGATGAGATGGTTGGATGGCATCACCGACTCAATGGACAATGAGTTTGGGTGAACTCCAGGAGTTGGTGATGGACAGGGAAGCCTGGCGTGCTGCGGTTCATGGGGTCACAAAGAGTCGGACACGACAGCGACTGAACTGAACTGAGATGATGTTTAAGCCGCGCTCCTTCCACCTTTTCAGCGAGGACACCGAGTCCACAGACGCCCAGTGTGGCCCCAGGTGCCCGCAGAGCCGCCCGGCATGGCTCAGCCTCCTGGCCCTCTCAGCCCCCACACTGCCCTGCTGGGATCAGGTCAGCACCACCCTGCACCCGCTCCGAGCACTGGAGACCTCCTTCCCAACTCCACCCTTGCGTCCAGGAGCCATCAGGGGACACCAGGAGGCCCCAGAGCTGCCGCTTGCCAAGCAGTGAGCCCAGGCCTGACCGGGCGACACGCTGTTTTCTGTATTCTGCTGTGGCCTCATCTCACACGTGGGGAGACTGAGGCAGGAAACGGGGGTTTACTGCCTCAAACCCAGGACTGTCAGGATCCCGAGTTCACCCCCCCTGCCTGGCTGCCCTGCATCCACGTCTGTAGACACACTCTCAGACACTCTCGAATCTGCAGCTTCACCCGATTGTCTGGCTCTCCCGGGTGCAATCTGAGAACAAAGACGGCAAAGGAAGCAAAACGCCAGCGAAGCTCGTGGTTTAGAGAAAAGGCAAAATGCAATAAGGCGCGTCCGCTTCCGTGGGCTGTCCCGCCAGTGTTTTGTCAGCAGCGACAACAAAATTGGAGACAGCCTGAGATTCTGTACCCGATCTGCTGTTTAGGGACGATCTCCCCAAGGGAACTTCTGGGCCATCGCGATGCATGGAGACCAAGCGGGTAACTAACTGCTTGACCTCTGGGACCACTTCCAAAAGCCTTTGTTTCTTGTAAGAAAGCAGGGCTGCCAGAAGCCGTGGGGGGAATTGAGGCAGAACGGGGAGCTTTCGGGGTTTCCGAGGCACTGGCCCCAGCGCGCGGCTCATCAGGGGCTTCCCGGGGCCGTCTGTCTCCTGAGGGACGGATGCACGGCAGCAGCGTCACCTCTCCTCGTGGGGCTCGCCCAGAGGGCACAGGCTTGGAGAAGTGGGGAACGGGCCCCGAGGTGAGGGTCGCTGGTCCGTGCTCCTGTGCGGACAGTGCAAGCGACTATCTCAACCCCAAGGACAGAGTGGATCGCTTCTTTTCAGGTCTGCAGGCGCTGACTTCTCTGTTTCCATCTGCAATGACTAGACCCTCCAGGAAATGGTGCAGAGGGGCCACGAGAGCAGGAATCCTTGCCTCATTCCCAATCTTACGGGGAAAACCTTTGCCACCATTAAGTATGACGCTAACTTAGATTTCACATACCCACCCTGTATTGCTCTATCTGAGGTCTCTGAGACTTTTGCTATGATTGGATCTTTAATTTTGTCAAATGCTTTTTTCCTGTATCTGTTACAATGATCCTGTGAGCGTTGTTCTTTATTCTGTGAATATGGTAAATTACATTGATTGATTTTTGAGTACTAAACCATCCTTGTATTTTGAGATAAACCCTACTTAATTGTAATGCATTGTCCGTTTTAAATGTTGCTAGATTTCCCTAGTTGCTTATATTTTGTTAAGGACTTTCTTGTCCACAATCAGAAGAAATATTGGTTCACAGTGTTTTTTTCTTTGCAATGCCGTTGTCTGTTTTACTTTCAGAATCAGGCCCCTAAAGCAAGTTGAGAAGTTTCCCCTCTTCTTCTGTTATCTGAAAGGATTAGTGTAAATTTGATGTCACGTCTTTTTGAAAGTTTCATAGAATTCACCAGTGAAAACTTCAGGGCCTAGAACTTTCCTGCTGGGAAGGTTTGTTTGTTTTTATTTTAAAAAACTACTTTAGGACATGACTATAGAAATATTCGAATTTCCTCCTCCATCGAGTGTAGATCTGGGTAAGCAGTGTTTCTGGAGGAGTTTGTCCTTTTAGCCAAAGTTGTCGGATTTGTCAGCACGAATACACTCACGACATTCCTTTTTTGCAATATGCGTTTATCCTGTGTATTTGGCTGCGCCTGGCCTCGGTGGCACCATCACCGCGGGTGAACTCTTAGCTGGGGCACTTGGGGTCTAGTTCCCTGACAGGGATCAAACCTGGACCCCCGGAACTGGGGCTGCGGAGTGTTAGCCGCTGGACCCCCAGGGAAGCCACGACGTCCTTTTATTAATTGTTAGTGTCATTCAATTTATTAGCATAAAGTTACTCATCCCGTCTTCTCGTTGCCTTTCTAAGATCTGAAATAGCAACTATCCTTTGAGTCCTGACATTGATGATTTGTGCTTTCTCTCTCATTTTAGGGGTTCGTCACTGGAGTTTTGTCAGTTGTTTGATCTTTTTGAAGAATCAGCTTCTGGTTATGTTAATTGCCTCTGTTTTTTGCTGGTTTCTTGCTTCCTTGATCTCTTTCCTTATCTTTACCTTTTCTCCCTTTCGTTCCCTCTGGGTTGGTTTTGCTCTTCCTTCAGTTCGAGGTAGACCCTTGGGTCACTGCCTGTAGTCTTCATTCCTCTCTGTTACAAGCCATTTAAAGCTGCCCATTTTCCTCAAAGCACTGTTTTAACTGCAGCCCCTAAACTGTCATAAGCTGGCTTTCCTTTATCATTCAGTGTGAAGTGTTTTCTCCTCTCATTGTGATTTCTTCCCTGAGCATGGATTATTTAGATGTTGTTGACATCCGTATGCTTGGGAGTTTCTTAGATCTCTTACTCTTTCTTGATTTCGAGTTCAATTTAACAATGATCAGGAAGGAATTCCCCGGTGACTAAGTGGTAAAGAATCTGCCTGCCAAGGCAGGAGACGTGGGTTTCATCCCTGGGTCGGAAAGGCTCCCTGGAGAAGGAAATGGAAATCCACGCCAGTATTCTTGCCTGGGAAATCCCATGGACAGGGAGCCTCGTGGGTACAGTCCACGGGGTCGCAAGAGCCAGACGTGACTTAGCGACTGCGCAACAGCAGCAACGGTCAGGAAACGTGCTCTGACTGACAGCAGTTCTCTGACACCTCGTTTACTCGGTGTGCAGCTCAGAATACTGTCTGTCTCGGTAAGCAGACCGCGTGCACTTAGGAAGGAAACATGCATTTTTCTTTGTTGGGCCAAGTGTTTGATACATATCAACGCTGTCACGGTGACAGATGGTGTTGCTCAGGTCTTCCAAGTTTGCATTGATTTTTTTCCCTCCAGCTCTTCTATCAGTTGTTGGCAGAGGAGCATTAAAACGTTTTACTACAGCCATGGAATGGTACTTCTCCTGCAGCTCTGTAGGTGTTGGTTTCACGCATTGCGAGGCTGTTATTAGATAGACACACATTCGCGACTGTTCTGTCTTCCTGAGGAACTGGCCCTTCTATCTTTATGGTAAAGACACCCGTCCCTCCCTTGTCCGGCATCCTTTGTCCTGGTGTCTGTTTTACCCGACGTGAATAAAGCTACTGCCGCTTCTTACTTGTCTCCTGCGCGTGGGATACGTTTTCATCTGTTTACTTTCAACGTGTTTTTGTCTTTTTAAAAGTGCTTCTCTTATCGACAGTATAGAGTCGGGTGGGTCTTGTTTTTCAAAAACACCCATTCCGATACTTCTCATTAGAGTACTTATTCCATTAATATTCATGTGCGCTGTTTTATATTTTTCTGTTTTTCCTCTTTGTTTGTCACTGTGTTCATTCTTCACTTTCTTTGGGATTATTTCTCTATTTTAAAAATCATCCCATTATAGTTAACCTTTGGGCTTTGAGTTGTACGTCGTGCATTGTTACTTTAGTGATTGTTTAGGGATTATGATATAAACTCCCTAATTTTTCACTGTCTATGTGGGTTAATATTGTGCCACTTTACGACACTATAGATCCATCCACACTCTCATGCTTTGTGGTATTGTTGTAAATGTGTTACTTCGCATGGTCTATAAACCCCAAAGACAGTGTCTGTTTTCCCTTGAACCAGTCACATATATTTTAAAGAAATTAAGGGGAAAATAGTCACTTGTGAGAGTTGGACCATAAAGAAGGCAGAGCGCTAAAGGATTGACGCCTTCAAATTGTGGTGTTGGATAAGCCTCTTGAGAGAGCCTTAGATGGTGAGGAGATCAAACCCATCAATCTTAAAGGAGATCGACACTTAACACTCATTGGAAGGACCGATGCTGAAGCTCCAGTATTTTGGTCATCTGATGCGAACAGCCGGCTCTTTGGAAAAGTCTCTGATGCTGGGAAAGATGGAGGGCAGAAGGGGAAGAGGGCATCAGAGGACGAGATGGCTGGACGGCACCACCAATGCATGGACATGAACTTGGGCAAACTGCGGGAGACGGTGAGGGACAGAGAGGCCTGGCATGCTGCAGTCCACGGAGTCGTAAAGAGTCAGACACGACCGGGCAGCTGAACAGCAACAGTCACTTTCTGCTGACTGACTGACCAGTACTTGCCGTTTCTGATGGGCTTCATCCATCCCCAAAGGTTCACAGTTCCACCCGGTATCGTTACGATCTGCCCGAGGAGCTCCCCCCAGCACTGCTTGTGGTTTAGCATCTGGAGAAGGGGGCTCTTTGCTGTCTTGTAACGAACCATGTCTGTATTCTTCACTGTTGAAGCCACTCTGATCGGATGTAAACATCTTGGCTGAGGGGATTTTCTTTAAGGATGCCTTCTAAGATGCCGTTTATTTCCTTAGTGGTTTTTCTCTCCCTTCTCCGGGTTGGGAGATTTCTATCATTCCATGTTCAGATTTGCTGATTCTTTCATCTGCTACCTCCAAGCTGTTAATTAAGCCCATCTGGAAACATTTGTAATGCATGGCGCTCTATTTTTCAGTTCTAAAATTTCCACTAGATTTTTTTACATTTTCTGTTTCTCTGCCTGGTTTTCTGTCTATTTATTGTGATGGCATTTCCCTCCCCCCATGGACATAGTTAAAAATGATTGCCCTTGCCCACTGATGCCACGTTTGGTCCATCTCTGGATCTTTTCCTTGTAAATATATCAAATTTTCCTGACTTTTCATCATTGAATGCCTTTGGAAACTGTAAGTGCTTTGTTCTGAGGCTTGGGATTCTGTTGTATGGCTCTGAGGGGTGGTATTTTAAGACCATTTACTTGGTTAGACCCAAACTATGGACTCTGTCACACCTGTGGACGACTAAGCCTGAATCCCAGTTCACCTGCTCTTCATCTGCTCCGTGGGTGTGTTTCAGGGTCCAGTCAGGGTCCCAGTTGAGCCTTTGCTGAGGAGGTGGGCTCCCCTTCTTGGGCGTTCTTTCCTGGGTCACTCTCACTCTTGCCTGGGCTCCTTCCTGAGGTCCCTACCGGGAGGACAGTGGATTTTCCCATCAGAGTGCCAGCTGCTTGGCCCCGGCCTGCGGCCCCAGCTGCGGAAACCTGGACCCCCGCCGCGCTCGCTGCCCCCCGCCTGTGTTCGCCCGCTTACATGCGCTCCTCAGAGCTTTCAGCCAATTGTTTTGTATTTTGTCCACCATTTATAGTTGCTTTTTGCTAGAGGCCTGGCTTATTAGGAGTGTCTCTCTCCTGGAAATGAAGCTCTGGAAGCCAGTTCTGACTTTTAGAATCATTTACCAACCAGAAGACCAAAGAAAGAGAGCCTGTTTTATTTTGAAATGCAGCCAGTCCCTTTACAGCCACCAGGTCTACCTTTGTCTTTTCTTTCTCCTCTGGCATTTCATTGCGGGCCTCCAGAAGAAGCTAGGTAGTGCTTTGAATATTCTGTCTGGAGACACCTAAGGTAACTCACTGAGTTCAGAAAGTGTAATTCTAATTTTCCACGAAACCATGGGCAGCAGAAGTGCCAAGCTTTCTGTCCAGCATAACAAGGCTCAAAGCCGCCAAGGGCAGTCACTGACTTTCCCAAAACTCTCACTGTCAGCCTCCTCCTGCTCCTTTAGATGTCCACTAATGCTGCCACATACCTTTCGTCTTGACCACGAGTCTCCTCCAAGCTTTCCTAGCTTCTTTCTGCCTGGTGTCTAAGCCAGCGTCCTCTGTTCTAGGTTTTGGCCATGGAAGCCCCTCCACCGCACACTCTGGCACTCCACTGCCTGTCACGCTTCACGACTCTCTCCAGACCCAGTGCTTAAGCAGTGACAGTTCTTGGCTTTGCTCACAAGTCTGCGCTTCCCGCAAGGCTCAGAAGGGACAGCTCTCTGCTGCTGTGGACAGCAGCAGCTTTGGTGGCTTGAAGGCTGGCGATGACTTGAGTTCTGGGGGCTGGGCTCACCTGCAGCCTTGTCACTGGCCGTCAGGGGGGCCGCAGCTGGGGCTGCTGCCCGGAGACTCTGCACGTGGCCAGTCCAGGGGCTGGCCGGTCCGATACGGCGGCTGGGGCCGAGGGAGGCCATGCGTGAGGACGATGTGGAAGGAAGTGTGTGCCCTCTCTGTGGCCGGGGGTCACTTCCTCTGTTGGTGGAGGCGGCACAAAGTCGGCCCAGGTCCAGGGAGCGGGGACTCGAGCTTGGCCGCAAGATGAGAGGAGGGCCGCCGTCACGGTGTAGAAAGGGCGTGGGAGACGGATACAGAGGACTGGCCGCGTTTGGGAAGATGCAGCCTGCCGCGGGGAGTGTCTGCTGAATGAGTGAATGTGAACACTTATTAATGAATAAGAGACTCTCTTGTCTTCTGCTTTAAGGGCTCCGAATGGACTGAAACCATTACTTTTCTAAGCACCTATTCTGTTGGCTGCATTGTTTTGGGAACCGTTTAAGGTACAATAATGGCCGTTGTTATGATATAAAATAGGGTTTACACAGTAATGATCACGTGCCGGGCCCTCTCAAGGGCTTTATGGATATTAATCCATCTCATCTCCCATCTGCCCTCGTTTCTCACACAGGCAAGCGCACACCCCAGGATGAAGCCTGGAGATCGTGCCTGGATGAGAGAGCGCCACGCGGACTGGGACGCCTGTTTCTCCCGCCCCCGTCTGGCCCACCAGCGCCTTCCTCCTCGCTGCCCTGACGACTGCTCCCCTGGGCGATCTGCGCACCCTGGGCGTGACGGACTCAGTGTAGTTGACTGGTCCAGCGTTACAGTGGGAGCTGGTGCTGGGGAAGAGGTGTCAGGGGGCCAGGGCCGTCTAAAGCTTAGGAGCTGAGGCGAGGGGCACAGGACAGCCGAGCAGGGGTCAGTGGGCAGCAGAGCCAGGGCTCTGAGCGGTCACCTGGCCGACTATCCGGTGAGTCCCTCCAGCTCTGGACTCTGCTGTGGTTCAGGACGACAGAGCCCGGCTCTTTGCACATGTACTGTGAGTCAGGGGTCAGCCTCCATGTCCAGCCCCGGCTCCTGAGTCTCCTGCCTTGGAACAAATGGAAGGTGGCCCCGTCCTCTACAAGGCATTGGCTTCTGGGGTCTGGGCGCCCCCCGCCTGGCAGATCTTGCCTGCCTCATGCCCGGCTCTGCAGCCGCTGCGCCCTGGGGAGGGTTTCCGGCTTCCTGATCACAGGCAGTTTTCACCTGGTTTTCTCACCCTGGCCCACAAACCAGCAGTAAAGGAGGTCGTGGACGGCAAGGCAGCATGGGGGCGAGCCTCCAGGGCTGGCAGTGCCTGCCACAGGCCACGGGGCCCCAGGAGGATGCTTCTTCCCACTGGGATGTCATGGACAACGTGAGGAGATGTTTTTGGACAGAACTGACGTTGTCCCTGGAAATGAATGAATGAGCACAAAATCCCCCCGTGGACCCTCACGAGGGGAAGGCGAGCTGAGCCAAGATGAAGATGGAGACAGAGGTGGGGACAGGGGCGGGAGGCACAGAACTCCAGTCTGCAGACGGTGCTGCGGACCGGCTTTCAGACGCTCGCCTCCCAGCACGCAGGGTCCAAGGCCTTATTCAGGGAGGGGCAGTGGGTTTGTGTAACACATTGTTCTGTCGCAGAGGAAAAGGATCGATTGAACCGCTCAATTCTCTCAGCAGGGGCCGGGCCATCGGTCCGCATTTGCTGAACAGGGAGGATTTGTTCTTTAAACAGACGGCGCTCTGCACGAGGCCCTCCCCACTGGCCAGGGGCTGCCGGAGGAGACATGGGCGTCCTGAGTCTTGAGGTCAGCGGGATCTTCTCCCCGACCTTTCCCGGGGCACCGTTCTCCTCCGGCAGCCTCCAGCCCACCAAGCAACAGAAGAAAATAGGCCCATTAATTACCCATCCAGGCAAATTGGGGAACATTCCATACTTAGTCCAGTTCCCAGTGAAACTGGTTTTAGGGCTCAGCACGGGGTCCAGGGCCTGGAGACGCGAGTCGGCTGTTCCTCGGGAGGAGAACGAAGGTGGTGAAGCAGGCTCAGTCTGGCTCATTGGCGTCTGCGTCTCTCAGGGTGGATCTGCCTCTGGGATCTGGGACCGGGAGTCCAGACCGCAGGACGGAGTGACCTCCCTCGGGGCCCAGAGGTGCTCCTAGCCAAGCAGACCCTGCTCTGCGTTTCATGGAGCTTTCGGGTCACGTGGGGGCCTGGAGTGTGGGGCAGGCAGGCTGCGAGGGGAGCTGGCCTCCAGGGTCGTGCAGGAGCCCGCCTGGCCAGGGAGCCCAGAGACCCCCTCCGGACAGAGAAGCTCAGTGCCCTCTCCCTCTCCCCTGACCTCTGAGGCATCCTCTGAAGCCAGGGGCAGGGGAAGCTCTTGGGGCGGGGCGCACCCCTGTCTCCCACTCCGGCTTGTCCCTTTGGCCCACCCAGTGCACATGTGGGCGGGTCTCATCTGAGAAGCAATAGGGATGGTCCCTCACACCACCCTTTCACCCAGGGTCCAGGCGACCTTGACCCCAGGATGCAGGTGGCTAGAGCCCAGCCCAGCAGAAGCTCTGGGAAAGCCCAGGGACCCAGAATCCAAAAAAGCAGCTTTGTGTTTACACAGCGCGGGGCATTCAGCTTGTTGTGGCCGCCCTGGATGACAGCTGACAGATGCTGAATGGCGCCTGTATCCTTGGCTCTCAGCTCAGCGGGCAGGCGGCAGCCCCCAACACACAGCCCCAGGCCCTCCATCCCCTCTCACCCACCCTCCCCACCGCCCGGGGCCTGGGCAGCCTCCGTGCCTGCAGGCCTGATCCTGGTGCCGCACCCTCCCCACCACACACAGCGATGGCTGCGTCTCTGCCACGCGCACGTGCTCCAGTGGTGAGAAACCGAAGCCGACACTGTCTAGTCCCCACTGCTGACCCCACTCCATTTCTCTGCCCCTTTTACCCCCAACCAATTCCAAAGAGCGTCTGACCCCAGCTGCCTCCCTGCCTCCCCCGCCCTTCACCCAGCAGGCCCCATCCCTACGGTCAGTTCCAGCTGGCATCTCACTCCATTTGGCGGCATTTAGAACTGCCCATGGCCAGCTCATGCAAAGAACTGACTGCTTAGAGAAGACCCTGATGCTGGGAAAGATTGAGGGCAGGAGGAGAAGGGGACGACAGAGGATGAGATGGCTGGATGGCATCACCGACTCGATGGACATGGGTTTGGGTGGACTCCGGGAGTTGCTGATGGACAGGGAGGCCTGGCGCGCTGCAGTCCGTGGGGTCGCAAAGAGTCGGACACGACTGAGCAACTGAACTGAACTGAACTGGACTGCTGGCCGCTCTGAATGCCCTGCCTTCTCTGCCTCCTGGGGCTCTCCAGGAGGGTTCTCCCGGCCTTTTCTGTTTCTCTTTCTCGCCCGTCCTGTCCTCTGCCCGAGCATCTCTGTGTCTTTGCCTCGTCTCCAGGCCTTCAACACCACAAGGTCATGCTCACCACCCCCGGGCTTGCCTCCCCAGGTGGCCCGTCCAGCTCCACCTCCTGACCTGGCCTCTCAGGGGCCGTGCTCATCCCCAGCTATTCAGGCTCAAGCCACAGCCTTGTTCGCGCTGTGTCCCTTCGGGCACACCCTGCGTCTCTGCCATCGTGGTGTACTGAGACGCACGGCTCTGTGGCTCCACAGCCCACATGGCCATGTGGACAGACAGCTCCGCAAAGGGCCGGGGGAGGCGGGTGTTGGGGCCCATGTAGCCTCCAGGGCCTTGCACTCAGCTTGCTGCTCTATTGGTGCGGTTTGGGGGTTCTGCATGGTTTTTGAGAGTACCTCCCTGCATTTCTACTGGCCCTGGGTCCTCCAAGCTAGGTAGATGCACCCACGTGCCTGCAGAGATGTGACCTCCTCCCTCCTGACTCATTCCTGGCCTCCTGCTGCCTGGCCCTGTCCCATCCAGGCCCTGTGCAGTGGTCAGGTGGTCCTGTCTGCCCAGCCCGCCCCCTGCTTCTCCCGCCGCCGCTGAGGGAAAGTGCTGGGCTGCCCCAAGCTTCGCTCCGCTGCTCCCTCTGCCAGGAGTGCCCTCCCCCCGCCTAAAGTGAAAGTGCTAGTCTCTCAGTCATGTCTGACGCGGGGATGGGACCTGGGTCTCCCGCACTGCAGCAGGGTCTCTACATCTGAGCCCCCAGGGAAGCCCCCTCCCAGCCCTGTGCTCCCATCAAATGTCCCCTCCTCAATGATGCTCACTTAAGAGTTACGCTTGTCCTCCCAGTGGTCCCTGACTTCCCATCCGAGGGACAGCATCTGACATCAGTCACAACATCTGACATCAGTGACAATCTGATGTGCCCACTGGGCTGGAAAACGGTCCCCGAGCTGCCTACGTCCGAATCTCTGGAACAGTGAGTGCCACCTCTTATGGCAAAAAGGACTTTGTGGATGCAGGAAGGATCTTGAGAGGGGAGACAGTGTGAGCACAGTGGTCTCCTAGGAGGAGTCGGGTCGATGTGAGAGGGTGGCAGACTTTGAAGGCTGCACCAGACCCTGCAAAGCCTGGGAGTGACTCTCCCTGGAGCCTCCGCAGAGACCCAGCCCTGCCCACACCTGGGCCTTAGCCTGATGAGACGGACCACAGACTTCTGCCCTCCAGGGCCGTAAGAGAACAAACGTGTGCTTATAAGCCACCGACGCAGAGGTAATTGTTACAGCAGGAAACTGGCAGATCGTGTACTTTACTTGTCTGTTTACTGTCTTTTATCCACGGCAGAGCAAACTTAGTAAAGACAGCAGCTCTTCTCTGTCTTGTTCCTGGTTATGTGCCTGGTGACTAGAAGGCTTGGCTCATGCCTGTCTGTCATTCAAAGTAGAAATGGAAGTGTCCCTTAACCACATGAAGAGATGCTCAGCCACATTTACTATCCGAGCGAGAGAAGCCAATGACAAGGGTAAGGAGACACCCTTTCCCAGTCGCCGGGTTGAACGGTTCTGAAAGTGGGGCCGCCTGCTCTCCTGGTGGGACTGTGGGCGAGCTGGCACCCTCATCAGTTGCTAGCAGGAATGTGTTAGGGTTTTAATGGTGTGCCCCAAACAGAAACTGAAGTCCTGGCTCCTGATCCCTGGGGCTGTGTCCCCAGTGGGGCCTTCACAGAGGTGGTCAAGATGAGATCCTTAGGGCAGCCGCAGCCCTACATGACTGTTGTCCTTTTAAGAAGAGGAAAGAGACCCCGGGAAGCAGTTGCCAGGTGATGATGGAGGCAGAGATTGGAGTCTCATGTCTACAAGCAAAGGAGCGCCAAGGGTCACTGGCAATGCCAGAATATGGAAGAGATAAGGCAAGATTCTCCCCCACACATTTCAGAGAGTGTAGGGCCCTGCCCACACCGTGATGGCATCATTCTAGCTACAGAATTGCGAGAGAAGATGGCACTTGTTGTCTTAAGCTGCCCAGTTTGTGGTACTTTCTTACAGCCGCCCCAGGAAACAGGGCAAAACAATACAATCCCTGGGGAGGGAAATCTGGAAAATGCAATAAAAGTCCACTAGTGAGAAAATAAAATGCTGTCGGCACCGAACTGCCAGTTAAGGAAAAGGAAATACAATGCAGAACATGCCCTTAAAAATAAATCGAGGTGTCCCTTCACTGCGACCCGGCAGGATCACGGGGACGTGTCAGAAGCGAAGAAGACAGGTGTAGAAAAAACGGTGTGCGGAGGCCTCCTTTAACCTAAGAGAAGGGGCTGTGAATACAGGTGACACACGCAAACACACACACCATTACCGTTACATTGTATAACGTGGACGGGTGAGTTTTAAAAGCTGGTGAAATGGTTGTTTCCTGCGAAGGGGGCTTGGAGCAGGGAGGGGCTGGTGGAGGGCAGCTGGTCTTCCCTGCCTGTGCCCTGCCGTGAGTTCTTTCAGGAAACCTGAGAACTCGGTGTGCATCTAGCGAGCTGTATCTGGGTCCCCTTCTGGATGAAAAAAAGGCAAAGCGATCAAACTCTTTCTGGCTTCTCTGCTGTCAGTGAGACTACTGACATCGTTATTCTGAAAATATTCGATGCGTGTATCAGAGAAGCAGTCGGACGAGCAATTAAGATGAAGATGATCAATGCAAGAGAAAAAAACCACAGTCAGCGAAGCAAATTACGTAAAAACCCATGACGTCGTGGTGTGTCTTCTCGTGTGTGTGTGTGAAAAGGCCTGGAGGCAATGACCACGTCTTGCACCCAGCTTGTGATCCCTGTGGACCCTCTTTGGGTCTTTAGGACCCTCTTTAGGACTCAGGGTTCTTTGGAGAAAGGGCTGGTCCCGTGTGGGGGCCAGAACCATGCAAACTGACCCTGGGGCATCTCGTGAGGCCACAAGCAAGTGATGCATCAAGACAACTGGGCTTCTGCTCAAAGGGCCGTTCGTCACACTGAGAAAAAGACCATTTTTAACTGCAGCTGTCCTTTCTTTATCAATCCTCTGCATGAGGCACCTTTGTCCACCCACCCTCCATGGCTGCGCCGCCTTGACTCTGTGAGCGACCCTGAGCAGGGACTGAAGCTGCTTGCTGCCCTTGGGGAAGCCGCCTGGGAGAGAGATGCTGGCCCAGCGGCGAGAGGAGATTCAGTGCGGTTTCCTGTGAGCTGGGAGAAGCACCTCAGCCAGCAGAGCCCATCCTGGGGGGCTGGAAAAGCTTCCAGAGGAAAGACGTGGGACCCTCGGGCATCAGGGTGAACACGCTGTCTCAGCTCAGTGGTGAAAGAAAGGGACCCAGGCGTTTCCACGGCTGCACATGCGGGCAGATTTTTTGAAGGAATTGCTTATGAATAATGAATGCCGACTTTTCCAGTTTTACGCGATGAAAAAATTTCTTAGTCTGTCCTCTTTTACCATCCTGTTCGTTGGAGTGGGCTACAGGCTTTTAACGGCATGCGTATCGTAGCTCCCTGGTGGGTGCATTTTTTATTACACTTAAGGGGAGGGGCTGTGGCACAAACAAAAGGCAATGGCTTCCAACGCTCTTCATCTTGAGAGAAAGGACGCCTGCCAGCACCGCACACACGCCTCCGCTGCTCACCTGTGGGTCTGCACGGCCCCTGTGTGCTTCCTGCACAAAACAAGGTGCCAGGCAAAATCTGGTGACCCCTGAATAGCCGTGTAACCTGAGAAAAATACCATCTGGAAATGCTGGAGTCTTGGCTGGAGTATTGCGTACCCGGGTGAAGGGTCAGCCTTATTCTGAGTGAGTTTTCATGGAAATCCAACCCAAGGCGAGCATGGCTGAGCTAGGCAGAAGACGCGGTCTTATCTTTCTAAATGAAAGGTTAGCCTGAGCCCTAGGCACCTTTAGGACTGGCTCCCGAGGGTAGGACCTTGAGACAAAAGCCTGCAGGCTCACCCTGGAATGTGACGGCAGTCCCCCGTCTTGGGGGCTCCCAGGACCCTCCCATGAGCCACGCACTTGGCTTCTGTCTTGGACCTGTCACCTCCAAGGTGATGGAGTTCACAGAGGCTTTTCATCTGCCCGCCCGCCGTCTGTTCCGCTGGAAGAAGCACACCTGGGAGAACTGGGCTCTGGGCAGCAAGGAGCCAGCCCCGAATGTGAGAATCCACTGGGATGTGGAAGCTCTGTGACCCGGGGAGCCTGGAGGACGTGGTCCGCATGACTCTGCCTCGACTGAGCCTGTGCGTCTGGAGGCTGCTGTCTGGCTCGGCCGTGGCCAGCGGCTCCCACACGTTGACCTGGGCGCGTCCGGGATGGGTGCGCCCAGTGCCCGCCCAGGACCTGAGACGCGCACCCCGCAGGGCCCCCGGGCCCTGCCCTTCTCTTCCGGCTGCCACTCGGGGGGGGGGGGACGGGCCCCACCCGGGGGGACGGAGCCGTGGAACAGGCTCGGCGGGTCGGGAGAGGTGCTCAGGGAGCTCTCACACCCTCAAGGGACTTCCCGGAAACATCCGACCTTAGCTCTGGGTTGTGAGTCTCAGGGGAGCTGCTACTGTTCTCCACGGGGTCCGAGCCTGCAGGTGGGGCGCTCCTGGGCTGTGGCCTTTTGGTGGCGGGGGCGGCTCCATCTGCGTGTGTCCCTGCTTTCCCCCAGGGATCCTGGGAGAGGGTGAGTATAGCAGCTTCTGGAGATTTATCCCGAGAAAGCTACAAATGCTGCCATCTGACCACAGTCCCCTGTGACCTGTCCTCAGAGAGGAGGGGTGGGTGGGGGCGGCTGGATGGCCCCATGGCATCTCCTCGCGAGCCCCAGAGGACCATGCTTCTCTGCTTCTGAGAGTAAAACCCTAGGATCAAAGTGGTGATGCATCTGCCTACACATAGAAGTCACTCATGTAAGGTCTGAGCTACTTCTAACCACCAGGCCCTGCAGGGGTGGAGATGGGCCAGGCCGGGACCCTCAGCTCGCACGGGGGCTGTGTCCTCTCCTCGTGCATTTTCCAGGGGCCACGTCCATGGGACCACGGAGCTGGTTCTGGGGCAGCTCGGGTCAGATCTTCTCCGGTTCACCCTTGAGAACACGGTGAAGACTGTGTCAGCTGCAGAGGCCATGGGGAAGGAGGACCAAGACCCGAGACATTCAGAGGGACGCGGTGTGCGCGGATCAGACGCAGGGCGTGTGGGACTCGGGACCCACAGGTGCCCGTTGGAGGTCGGTTTTGTGCAAACTGAAAATTGATTCCTGAGAGATGGATGAAGTTGTTTTGAAAGCAAAGCATTTTTAAAAGGACACTGGGTGTGGAGGCTCCCACTGAGTCAATGATGGGACAATCTGGGCATGAAAGTAACAACTGCCGCAGATTGAAACGCGTTAAGTGCGCTGAAACCTCAGGAGCTCAGCTTTTGCTGAGAAAACCCATGCTGGCGGCCGGGAGGACTCAGAGTGAATCCCAGGGACGGTCAAACGCCCCTCTTCCCTTCCCCGTGGAGGCCTCTTGGTGGGAAGCTCTTCCTTCCTTGGGGGGGGGTCCCCAGCTCAGTAACTCAGGGCAGGGGTGAGGGCGGTCCCTGTATAAACCCCCGTGAAGTGGCAAAGGGACAGAAGCCCCACTGGTCAGCGCAGCTGGGACCCTCGAGAGAATCTGTAAGGACAGGTGAGGCCCCCTGAGCAGGGACACTGAGGCCTTGTGTGCACCCCCCCCTTCCAGCGTGGTGGGGTGCCCACTCCCCAAGAGCAGAGCTTTGTATAAAGTGGGACTGGCTGTGTGCTGAGAAATGCTGCACCCAGGTCACGGGTGCATGGACGTTCAACAGACTGTTTCTATTTGACACGTTTGAAAAATTCCATAATGAAAGTCTTCTTTCATTAAAATTTGGAATGAATAAATATGAGTCTTGAATGAATGACCTTACCACCTTCTCACATTTCTTCTTCTGCTCCGCCTGGCCTTGGGTGGGGGTCTGGCTTCCCCTCCTACCGTGCCCGGTGCCCCAGGTGGGATCCGACACCGACCCTGAGCTGAGCACCCAGAGGCCAGCCTCCGCCCCTGCCCCTTCCCCCAGGCCGGCAGAGAACTCCAGCCCTCCCCTCTCTGGCAGCTCTGACTCAGGCGGGCGGGCTGAGTTCACGTCCCAGCCACGGATTGTTTCTTGACCTTGAGCCACGATGCTGCCTGAAGGTCACCTGCTCATCGCTCAGAACCACCTGGTGAGTTAAGTCTTAGGAAGCGCCTGGAACGGTGCCTGGAGCAGAGTGGGCGCTCGGAGGATTAACCACTGAGACCTCACAGAGGCCACACGAGAGTGCACGTGTGCGTGCGTACGTGTACATGCACGTGCATGTGTGCACACATGTGAGTGTGCATATGTGCCCGCATGCGTGTGCACATACATGTGTGTGTGTGCATATGCGTGTGCCTGTAGCTCTGGCTGCCATCCCCCCCTGCTGATTCCTTGCTTTCCCAGACCAGCTGCCTGGTGCCATCTGCTCAGTGTGGTCTGGGGTGGGATGGAACCTTTGAGGTTTACATGAATGATGTTGAGGCCCACGTTTAGGTTAGAATCTCAGAACCTTGAGAGCCAGCCGGGATCCTAGGGCCACCAGACCCCTCCTCCAACCCCCCTGGCTGGCATCCCCTCTGCAGAGTCCTTCCTGACCCCAGTGGGCCTTCCTGACGAGGGGGCACAGCATCGCACAGCCCCAGGGTCCACAAGGGACCCGACGTGGAATTTGAAGGGCATCCTTGTCCAAGCCTGAAGCCCACAGTCAGGGCCGCAGAAGACTGGCCGGCTCTGAAGGGTGTGCGAGTCCAAGTCCTGGGATTTGAGAAGACCAGACACACCCTAGGGGTGTGTGCACGCGTGTGCATGTGTGTGTGTACAGGCACATGTGTGTGGGCATGAGCATCTGCCTAGTTTGTGGTGTATCACACAAATGTGCCTGTGTATAAGCCTGTCATGCCTGAGTGTGTACGTGGGCATGAATGTGTGTGTACACCTCCCAGGAGGAGAGGACAGTGCTGGACGCCCCCCAGCCACAGGTCCTCACTTCCCAGTAGTGCCGGCTCCCACGCTGGATCAGCTAGACGTTCCCTGGTCCTTTCACTCCGTCCTTTCCCTGTGGTCAGTGGGACAGGCTCCCAGGTGACGAAAGCACGGGATGAACACACCAAACTCTTGGGCAGAGAGGGGCCCCTGGAAACCCCCACTGGCTGAGGAAGCCTGTGACGGCACCTAGGCCAAGGGTTAGGCCGCCCGAGGCAGGTGCCCCAGTGGTCATGCCAAAGGCAAACTTGCCCACATGCAGGGAATGGGGCGCACGGGGCTTTGGGCACAACCCGCTCTAGAGGCAGGTAATGTCTCGTCTTCCCTCAGACAGTGTGTCTCCCTCCGCCTACTGCGTCTGAGCAGGGCCAGGCGGCCAGCAGGGCTGATGAATGTCCGCCAGGCAAATGGAAGCCGGGTGGTTTGTAAATCAGGGTCGACTAATTCATTTATTGATCAAAGAGCTGTCTCTTACTTTTCCTCCCACCAAAGACCCTCCCTCCCCTTGTCCTAAAAAGTCAGCCCAGGGCCCCCTGGGGGAAAGTGAGCTCCACTCTGCCAGCAGGCCCCTGCCCACCTGTGGTGGGCTCCCCCGGCCTCTGGCCCTGCAGTTCTAGCCTGGCTTTGCGATGGTCTGGCTCCGGCTGCCCAAAGCCCCAGAGGTGGATTTGCTCCCTTTTCTGCAAAGCAGAGCCTCTGCTCTCTGCACCCCTCCTTCCCAGTGTTCTTGAGGGTCCTCCTGGAACCCCTTTTAACAACCGAGCCTTCCCCAGGAGGCATCACCAGCCACGCCACGTGGTGACCGCTGGTTAGTTCCGCACACAGGCTGCCTCTCATTCACTCATTTCCCGTTCACCCATCCATCGTTCGTCCACTCACTCACAGATGTGTTTGACGAGATTGAGGGCATCCTTGATGAGAAATGAGCTGTCACCTCCAGACCAGAGTGGGGCCTGGCTTGGGGTGCACCAGCCACACGACACGGAGCACAAAACAGCCCTCCATCCCAAATTTCCTCATCCTTACATGGGGATCATCGCAAAATAGAAAGTTATTATTTTCCCATTTTTGAGGAGTAAAAGAATCACTGTGATAATGCCTAAAATGCTAACACAGACATGTGGGTAACTATTATCCAAAAAAAGCAGCAAACAACGCGTTTCAGGCAGCACGTGGAGAAGAGATCGCTGGCGCCCTGTGCAGATGTAACGGTGCAGCTGCTGGGGAGAAAGCATGGGGCTTCCTCAGAAAACAAGGAATAAAACCACCATGCGATCCTGGAAGCTCACTTCTGAGTTGCAGCAGGGTCTTGAGTGAATATTTGCACACCCGTGTCTACAGCAGCCTTATTCACAGCCGCTAAAAGGTGAAAGCAACCCAAGGGTCCATCGAGGGATGAGCTGGTGAACGAGATGTGGTCCATGCATACGCTGGGATACACTCAGCCGTAAAAGGGGAGGAAACCCCGAGCCAGATCAGACCGTGGATGGGCCCTGAGCCATTGTGCTGAGTGAAATAAGTCAGCCTCAGAAAAACAAAGATTGTAGGATCCACGCGTATGAAGAACCCAGAAGAGGCAGATCCATAGAGACAGGAAGTAGGTGGTGGGGGGGGGGGGCTGGGGGAGGGGACTGGGGCTAGTGTCTCGTGGGACAGAGTGTCAGTGTGGGGACAGGAGACGACGGTGGTGACGGCTGCACAGCAGTGTGAATGGCCTGATGCCCCGAGCTGTGCGCTTAAGCACAGCCACGATGGGGTTCACGTCCGTTAGGTGTCTTTTACAACAAAGTGCAGGCGGTCTGGTGGAGGGTGGATCTCAGCGAGTGAGATCTCGGAACATTCTTACCAGAAGTGGAGACTGGACTTGTGCCCGGAGGAAGCTCCTGCAAGCCGCGGAGCGGGCCCTGAAGGACCGTGAGGTGAGGAGCGAGGTGGGGGTGACGGGTCGGGCATTTATCTGATGACCTTGGAAAGTTCCTCCCTCCCTGGGCCTCAGTTTCCTTGTCTGAAAAGTGGGGTAAGCAGGGTACCCACCCAAACCAGGCGAGGATTCGGGGAGTCCACACGTGTAAGGACCAGACCGGCCGTCACTCGCGGCAGCGGCGAGAAGGAAGGGGGTCAGCCCTGCAGGGCAGCCCCGGGCCGGCCACCAGGAGTAGAGAGAGCACGCGTGAGCCTGCAGGACCTCATCCTTGGGGGAGCACCTGGGTTCCCGCCGAAACCACTCGGAGAAACAAACGCGTGGTTACTGGCACCTTTGTTTCACACAAATGAAGATTCTAATGTGTTAATAACCCAGTTCCCCAGTAAACCATCCTTTTTCACAGGGATCTTGCTCTTTTCTGGCCAGATTTCTCCCCAAAATGTCCTGCTGCCTTCACCTTCCTTGTCAATAGCTCAGCAACCCCAGCCTGCCTGCCGTGTGCCCAGGGTGGTCTGAGGATGGGGGAGGAACCTCCGAGCTGCAAGGGGAGGCTGCCCCAGGCAAGCTGACCTGGCACCCCCCGCGGTCCCCTGTGCTTTTGCCCCTGGTCCTGAGAGGCGTCCCCCCCATTGCGGGGTCTGTGTGTGCGGGCGGGGTGTGGGTCGTGCTCACAGGCCACCACTGCCCTTCTGTGCCATTTCCAAAGGGCAGTCACCTCCCAGGAGTCTGCTCCTGGCAGGAGGGTTTCGGAGAAGGGAGTCAGGGACGCAGTCTTCTAGAAGCTTCTGGAAGGGCAGTTAAGGTGATGAGAGCTGGGCCTGGCTCTCTGCACAGGGAGGGAAACTGGCTCCAGGGGCCCCAGTGAGTGACAGGCACCAGTCTTTGGAGTAAAAGCACAGCAAAGTGGAGAGATATGGGGAGCACAAGGGATCCGGGGGGTCTGGAGCACCACCTGCCTGCACCCTGGGGTGGAGTCTGGGTCATTGACCCGTCCCTGGTGGGTCCTGAGGAGAGGTGGGGGCAAAGGCGATCGCTTGCAGGGAGTCAGACTTGGCAGAGGAAGTGTCTACGCACACGGAAATGCGCCCACATCCAGCCACAGGCATAAGCACATGTGTGTGCACACACTCACACACACCCATTGGCAAGGTGGGGGCGGAGTGCGGCTGGGGGTGCGGCCGATTTGAGGTCAGGAGCAGCGGAGTGGAATCTGAGGCTCAGCAGCCTCAGGGCTCAGGCTCTGCCCCCGCCCAGATGCCACAGAAGCCTGGGAGGAGGGGTGAGAAGGTTCCAGAATGCCCCACCCGCTCCGAGTCATCGCGCAGCCCTCTTGGGGCGGATCAAGGCCCGTTTTGTGGACGCACATGCCCCAGGGGCTCCGTGTAGGTCTGGGAGAGGCGGCTCTCGGGGCTCTGGGGCCCACAGCCCCTCGTCACTGGGTACCCAGGGCATTTCCACTTTTTCGCTGTTGCGTGGATGCTGTCAGGCTGTGTGCCAGGTGGGGGGGCACACCCGGGTGACCTGCTGGGCCGGGGGCAGGGCTGCGGGGTGGCCTGGGCTCCTCGGGAGTGGGCTCAGCACCTCTCCTCCAGGACTGTTTCTGCAGGAGGGCAGCTAGGCAGGAAGCCTCCTCCCCCTCCCGAGACGGTCCCCAATGGGAGGTGGCCCCGAAGCGGGGTCAGGTGGGCCTGGCCTCCCACCTCCCTCAGCCCTCCCTGGCCCCCCACGTGCTGCCCTGTCCCGAGAGCTGGGGAGGCCACGGGGGCCCCCGGCCTGTGCACCCACACGGACAGAGGCACAGATCCGAGATCCCTCTGGCTGAGCACCGAAGAATGGATGTTTTTGCACTGTGGTGTTGGAGAAGACTCTTGAGAGTCCCTTGGACTGACAGGAGATCCAACAAGTCCATCCTAAAGGAGATCAGTCCTGGGTGTTCATTGGAAGGACTGATGTTGAAGCTGAAACTCCAATACTTTGGCCACCTGATGTGAAGAGCTGACTCATTGGAAAAGACCCTAATGCTGGGAAGGATTGAGGGCGGGAGGAAAAGGGGACGACAGAGGATGAGATGGCTGGATGGCATCACCGACTCGATGGACATGGGTTTGGGTGGACTCAGGGAGTTGGTGATGGGCAGGGAGGCCTGGCGTGCTGCTGTTCATGGGGTCGCAAAGAGTCGGACATGACTGAGCCATTGAACTGAACTGACTGACCACCTCTAATCTCTTCTCATCCCTGTAATTTTGCCTTTTGCAGAATTTTGCATCAAATTAATTATAGAAATCATTTTGCATGAAAAGGACCCCTGTGGACAGTGATCTCTGGGTCCCTGCAGCTCCCAGCACACGGCTGGTTGCAGAGCAGACACCTGCTCTTGGCAGGCAAAACACCCAGCTGGGACCTGACCCCCGAGCTGGTGCTTCTCAGCGTGTGACCTGAGGCCTCCAGCGTCACCATCTGCCTGTGGAATGCTGGTTCCCAGGTCTCGTCAGCGTCTCCAAACGAGAACCTCTAGAAGAGGAGTTTTGAGGACAACAAGTTGAGTTTACAGTCTTGGGGTTTGAGGACCACTCTGACTGTCTGTGCCGAGTCATGTGGGAGGGGCCCAGGGCACAGACACGCTGTCCCAACAGAGACCCCAGGACTGACGCCCTGCCCTCACCTCCAGGCCCGCAGCCCTGGTTCCCGTGGAATCTGGGCGAACGTCCCAGAATCTGCAGCTCCGCCTGCTTCCTGCCTTTGCTCCCACGACTGGGTGGTTCTCCTTCTGCTCCGAGCAGAGGCCACCCAGCACCCCGAGCCTCCCGGGGTCCCCTCCCGGAAACGGTTGTCCCGCTTCATCCTTAGAGCCTGCCTCTCCCTCCCAGGACCTGCCGTAGCCCGGCCCCACCTCGTGTGTGAACCTCTCTTGGGCCCTCTGCCAGGGCAGCGGGCGCAAAGATGAGACTGTCCGTTTGTCAGATGTCCTGGGAACAAGTGCCCTTCACAGGTCTTTAAATGGTGCAGGCCCGGCCCTGGTGGGGAAGGTGGCCACAAACCGCCCCCTTGCTTCCTGGAGCATGTAGGTCACTATTTCCATTTCAAGGCTGCAGCCATCAGCCTGCCTGCCCTTAAGTGAGGGGTGTGGCCGGCAGATCCCAGGCCCCAACCACGCCAGCCAGCGGAGGGCTTCCCTTTGCATCATGGACAAGGGGCCCCTGTTAGCCAGGGCGCCAGGAAGCTGCTCAAGCAGAAGGGAGGGGCAGGCCTGGGCCAGGCTCCCTGCTCTGCCCCGGGAGGGGGTTGGGGGACCCACTCTGGGGGCCGAGGGGCGGGGGTGGGCCAGAGGGCAGGGGCAGCCCAATTGTGGGCTCTTAGACTCCCCCCAGCCACCGTGCCAGGCGGGGCTGCAGGCCTCAAGCTGCTCAGCGTCCTCGTGATTATGAAAGTCATGCGTCGAGGAAACACGGGCCCAGTAGAAGATGAAGCAAAGGCTGGTCATCCCACAGCAGAGAGCATCATGGGAGCCGCCGTGGATGGAGCTGGGCACCGTTGCCTGGTCCTCCCCAGACTGTGCCAGTTCCCCTGAACCCTGTGACCGGTGCCACTGGGAGACTGGAGCTGGAGGGCGGGCACCGCGTCTATGCCCCGTGGGGAGCCTGTGCCGCAGCCTGTGACCACAGCCCTTCACCCGGCCTGCCTTCCTCTGCCTCCCGGAGTGGCTGCCTCCAGAGCTCTGTCCCGGGCCTGTTCTACCGTGTGTGTGTGTTTGTGTGTGTGTGTGTGTGTGTGTGTGTATGTATATGTGTGCATATGTATGTGTGTATACAGGTATATGTGTATGTATGTGTATAGGTATGTGCATATATGTATACGTGGATGTGTGTATGTGTATATATGTGTATGTGTGTATATGTATGTGTGTGTATGTATGTATTTGTATATGTGTATGTATGTGTATATGTGTATGTATGTGGATGTGTATATGTGTATGTGGCTGTGCCCTGGAGCTGTGCTCTGGGTGGGGGGGAGGGGTCCAACCACAGCCTGGCTTCTTCTGGGGCAGCGAGGGTGGTGGGGAGGAAGAGGAGGCAGGTGCCAAGACCACTCTGCCCCGGGCAGCCCTCGGACGCCTCAGCCCTGGGCAGGGCAGGGAGGTCCTGCCCCCAGAAAGAAGGAGTCTTCAGGCAACAGTGCCCTGGGGGCTGGGTTTCAGAGCCCTGGGGAGCCCAAGGCCTGGAGGTGACGGGGAGCTGGACGGGAGGTCAGAGCATCTGTGGTTCTGTCTCCCCTGCCCCTCGGTTCCCTCAAACTTGAAAATGGGCAAGCTGGTTTCCAAGAGGCTGTCTAAGAAACACCACTAGAAAGGGAGTCTCCAGGGACCAGGGCCACTGGGACCCCTGCCTTCAACTCACTTGCTGTTGCTGTTCAGTCACTGAGTCGTGTCCGACTCTTTGCGACCCTATGGACTGCAGCACGCCAAACTTCCTTGTCCTTCACCATAGAGCTTGCTCAAACTCACGTCCATTGAGTTGATGATGCCATCCAACCGTCTCATCCTCTGTCATCCCCTTCTCCTCTCGCCTTCAATCTTTCCCAGCATCAGGGTCTTTTCAAATGAGTCATATTAACATAAGGTGGCCAAAGGATTGGGGCTTCGGCTCCACCTCCTTCTTTGGGGTGTTGCAGGAAGTGGTGGGGGCAGATCATGAAACACAGGCTGAGCAGCAGCAGTCAGAGGCATGGGAGGCCAGCCCTGGAAGCCAAGCGAGGCGCTGGAAGCCAGGGTTCTGGGAGGGGAGCGGAGTTCAGGCCTGGGCCCTGGTGCTGAGCAGATCGTCCCAGCAAGGGACCCCAAAGCCAGGGCCACAGTCGGGGCTCAGCGAAGGCCTGACCCGCCTCCTCTTTGCAATGGAGGCCCTGCCGCCTCCCCTGCCGTCTGCAGCTTTCTCTAGGGTGAGGTGAAGATGACGGATGTGGAAGGGCTTCTGTTAGCCATAAAGCACCCTACAACGCGCGCTAATCCTGTTATTATTGCTGTAACTATTGTTATTCCAAGTGCGCAAAGATGATGGACGGCCTGCGGGGGGGGGGGGTCCAGTCTGCCAAGAAATCCTCATATTTCAGGACAAAAATGCTTTGAAATCTGAGGAGGAAAGAGGCTTAGAACCAAAGGCATTTGATTATCATCGCATTTGAGTCTACACACATAAGACCTGACTTCGTTCAGAAAACTCACCACGAAAAATTAAGTTGAGATTTTCCCCCCATCCCTTGCTGAGTTCACCGGCTCTGGGCTTAAGAGATGAAAAGTACAGACTCCAATCAGGAAGAGGCCTTCTGGAAGTTCTGGTTCAGCAGGCAGCCAGCGAGCACCCCTCCCTCCTCCCACCAACAGCCTGGAGATTAGAGAAGGGAAGTCGAATTGTTATTCAATGCCCTTCCCAGCCCAGTTCCCACACGTGGCTCATTGGCATCCCTGCCAAGGTTGGCTGGAAGGTCAGATCCCTGTGGCCCTGTGGCTGCAGATGCCTGGAACCCAGGTCAGCGATTGCAGAGGTTGAAGAGTCTGCAGTTCCTGCCGGGGGCGGCAGGGCCAGGCTGGGGGGCTGAGTCCCGGGCCCCCAGCTCACTGACCCCGCACGGCAGAGACCACCCATGACTGCCTGCCCTCCCTGCAGGGCGAGCTGCTGGCTCTAGTGAGTGAATGAGCCAAGGTACCTGTGGGCAGCCAGCTGTGGATCCTCAGACGGTGGCCTGGGCCATAAGAAACCCCTCCAGCAGGAACTAGTCATCAGCGTCTCCCACCTGCAGGGAACTGGGCAAGCGGAGCATGTTGCTGAATCAGGCAGCGCGCTCATCGCCCACCACAACCTCCAAAGTTCCTCGGCCCCTTAGGCCGCGGGCGTGGCTCCAAGTCCTGGGGCTGGCCTCTGCTCTTTGTCCTTCTGGCGGACCACACAGTCAGTCTTCAGCTCCTCCAGGCCTCCAAGGGAAGCGGGAAGCTCTTTATGCAACATGGCAGGTGACCCAAGGCCAGGGGCACAGTGACTGGCCAGGGCAGGACACAGGGCCACCCCAGACACCCACCAGGAGGCTCAGCGAGCTCCCGTCAACCCCACTGAGGCCATCGACTCAGGGCGCCTGGACCCTGGGACAGGGAGCAGAGCTTTGTCAGGACCCCTTTGGACGGCAGACACCGCCCCAGGGCTGGGCGTGCAGGAGGCTGGCTTCCCAAGACATTTCTGGGTCTTACTGGAGGAGCCGGCCTCCTAATCAGGTGTGCGTGACATCCTCTTCTCACATGTCCCAGGACGAGGCTCTGCTGAGGTCTCACCATTCCCAAGCAGGCGGGTGGGACCAGCGTGGCCGGGCAGAGTCCCCATCAGCAGCCTCACCTGCAGCTGGGAGGCCCCAGGCCATCAGAGCAGGAGAGACTTCCGCCCAGACCCCACGAGGCTCCTCCTCGGAGCTCTGGCTGCTACCGCAAAGGACCACAGGTGGGCGGCCAAAACAGGTGAGACTCATTCTCTCCCAGGTCCCCCTCATCAGGGTGCTGGCAGGACCTCGCTCCCCCCGGAGGCCCTAGGCGGGGAACCTCCCGGCCCTTCCCAGCTCCTGGAGGCTTCAGGCATCCCCGGGCTTATGGCTGAATCACCGCAGTCAGTGTCTGCCTCTGTCTTTATGAGGCTTCCCTTCCACCTGGGTCAGATGTCCGTCTGGGTCCGTCGTTCGAGGGCCCTTGTGACAACATCGGGCCCCTGGATAACCCAGGGTCTCCCTCCCATGTTAGCGTCCTTCATTACGTCTGCAAACACTCTGCTTCCACGTGCCTTCACACTTCCTGAAAGCTTCGCCTCTCATCCTTGGGGCGTTTGTGCTGTGGAGCCTTGGAGGCCCTGGGGCTCTGGACAAGGACGCAGCTCCACACCTCTGGGCACAGCGCTGCCCACTGGGGCCACCTTTACACCTGCTGCCCAGTCCCAGGCCCGCTGTGCACCATGCCTGCCCACGCCACTCTCGAGCCCCACCAGACTCCCAGGACGTGGAATCCAACTCTGGTCCCGGGAGGGCGAGGAGGAGGGATCCTCACACATGCAAGGTGGCCAGCACAACCTCACGGACGCTTGCTGGCAGACACAGGGCCTCGATCGGCCAGCATCTCTGACTCCTTTCCTCTGTAGGGTCCCTGAGCTGGCATGATCTCACACATCACTTAAGGATCGAGTCCATTTCCACAGCTGCCCTGAGCTTTATTTTCCTGCTTCTTGGGAGTCTGCTCGCGGTTCACTGAGACACCCCACCTGGGACATTTAACCAGATGCAGAGCCCGAGGTGAAAACTCAACAAATGGCAGGCAGTATCAGCTGTCTTTGCCTTTTTATGTTGTTCATGGTGTTCTTGCTGCAAGAGTACTGGAGTGGTTTGCCATTCCCTGCTCCAGTGGGCCACCTGAATATTCACTGGAGGGACTGACGCTGAAGCTGAAGCTCTAATACTTTGGCCACCTGATGGGAACAGGCGACTCATTGGAAAAGACCCTGATGCTGGGAAAGATTGAAGGCAAAAGGAGAAGACAGTGCCGAGGACGAGATAGTTGGATGGCATCACTGACATAGTGGACACGAACTCGGGCAAACTCCGGGAGACAGTGAGGGACAGGGAGGCTTGGCATGCTGTAGTCCATGGGGTCGCAGAGTCAGCCATGATTTAGTGACTGAACGACAACAGACCCGTTGTCTTGCGCACTGTTTCACTGGCTGTGATGTATTATCACTGTCATCGTTATCACTGGCCCATCCTATCAAACGAGGGGCCGCTTTCTGGCGCCCGGAGAGCAGGGTGAGGCTCCTCCAAGACCAGGATGCGCTGGAGAAAAGGTTCCTGAACCTCCCAGGCGGCCAGAGCCAGGCCGGGAGAGGTGGGTGGACATCCAGAATACCTGCCACGTGTGACCTTCAGGTGAACAACCAAGAGCCTAGGTACCGAGTACTTGGTCACGCTTGGATTTCTGTTCCCCTGAAATTTAATTTTGGGAGAATGCTGGCGCCGTTCAGGGGAAGCGGCTGTCAGCCGAGGGTCTTGTGTGTCTCATGTGCCGGGTGGGCATCTAACCCACCTGTTTTTTTTTAAAAAACGTCTTTACTGACATACATTCACAGACTCGCAATGCATCCATTTCTAGTGTACAATGTTTTTAGTGTATTTGCAGATAAACACAATCATCACTGTGGTCATTTTCAGGAAATTTTATCAACTCAGAAAGGAGCCCTGTTCCCACCCCTCCGTCCTAAGCAAGTGTCACTCGGCTTTGTGTCCCAGTGGAATTCCGTCTCCTGGGCGTTTCACAGGAATGGACTTGTGTGAGGCATGGTCTTCCATAACGGGCTTCTTCACTTCCGTGCCTTCCAGGTTCATCCACGCTGTCCCACGTGCCAGGGCCTCACACCTTGTCATGCTAATAAAACCCTTCGTGTGGATGAGCCACATCTGTTTATCCAGCCATCGGAGGTGGCGGCAAGGGCTGGCTCCTCGACCTCAGCCTGCTGCCTGCCCTTGGCACGCCCAGCCCAGCTTTAGCAAAGAACTCTGATGAAAACCAAAGAGCATCCTCCCCTCCCCCAACACTGGTACCCGATCCAGGTCCCCTCCTCCATCCTGGAGTCAGCCTTTAGCAGGAATGCTGACATGCCAGGTGAGCAGGATTCCCACCTGGCTCCCCAGTCAGCTCCTCTCAGCGACCTCCACCCACTGACCCCCCTCCTGCCTCCCCCTGCCTGGGGGTCCATCCCGGCCGTCTTGCTCTGCTCAGAGCTGAGCTCATTCCTGCCCCACGGTCTCTCTCACCTGCTACAGTGACTTGAGTCAGGTCTGTCTTGCCGTTTTTAACCTGTGCTGCTGCAGACGCCCTGTTTACAGCAGACATCCTCTCTGTCCCATCTCTAGGCCGTGTTCCCACCTGCTGCGCTAGCATTTGAGTACAGGATTCGGTGTGGACATATGTTCCCGTTTTTCTTAGGTAGTTGCGTAGGAGTGGAATTTCTGGGTCCTATGGCTGAAATTCCGATGTCACAGAACATCCTGTATTTCATCTGGCAACCCCGGGCCCCGCCCGGGCACGTGTCTTATGGTGGGGGCAGGGCGACCCCTTCCCGCTGCGCCCTCGTGCGCTGAGGGTTAGGGTTCCGGTCCCCCGGGACTGGAAAGAAGCCAACGCCAGGGATCGCAAGTCACGGCTCTGGGTCACGGGCTGCCAGTCTGCACATGGGTCGTCCCGCGGCCTCTGCCGCCGCCTGCCTCATCTCTGGGCCAGGTGGCCAGTGTGAGCGTGAGATCTCGGCCAGGTCCTGGGGTCCCAGGGGCCCTGGAGGACCCAGGCAATGCCTGCAAACTGGAGGGGAGATGTGCTTTCAGACGCCCACCCGGGGCCCCCAGCCCCAGCGTGATCAGGCAAGTAGAAACAGGACAAGTTTCTCAGGCACCTTTATCGGGGGGTCTGCCCCAGGCGGCCAGCACACAGCTCCCCAGACAGGCTTCAGCACTCTGCCTGTCCAGAGAGGGGACGCCCAGCCAGGCGCGGGCAGGGCTGGCTCCTCCCGGCCTGCTCCCTCCCCGCCTCCCACTCAGCCTCCATCTGTCTCCGCACCTCTCTGGTCTCCCTTTGTGTCCATGTCTCTTCTCATAAGGACACCAGCCAGCTGGGTTTAGCCTGCCCTAAAAACCTCATTTTAACTTAGCCACCTCTTTTGACTTTATCTCCGAGTCCAGCTACACGCTGAGATCCCGGGGTTAGGACCTCAATACGGGAATCTGGGGACGCAGTCCGTCCTGTGCCTTTGTGCTTGGTCACTTCAGTCGTGTCGGACTCTTTGCGGCCCCACGAGGCTCCTCTGTCCAAGGGATCCTCCAGGCAAGAATGCTGGAGCGGGCTGCCATGGCCCCTCAGTTCATCCTGGAGCACGAACCAAACCTGGAAGCGGTGCTGGGTTTCTCCCTGGGGATGGGCTGCTTTCCTGGAAGGGAGAGGACTCTGGTAAAGACCCATTGACGCACAGGAGGAAGATGAGGAGAGAGACTGGAAGAGGGAAGAAGGAAGACAGGACAGCAGCCCACGGGGGTGGACACGGGTGAGCCAGGCCTCGGGGTTCTTGAGGGCAAGGGCGGCCGGCCTGCCTCCCAGCTACGGACCCAGCTCCAGGCCCCCCGGCGAGGCGGCTGTAAGGGGCCCTGGTTCTAAATCAAGACTGTATCGAGGGCAGCCCAGCTCTTTCTCTAATTAAGGCTGTAGGGAAACAGAAAGCTTCCCTGTAATTCAGCCCCGGCCCCTTCTTTGTCATCTTAATTAAGGTTAGGGCTACTGTGGCTTAGACGGCTGCCACCGTTAGCACTAAATCAAATGCTGTTTTAGGATATGGGCCGCTTGAGAGTGAGGAATGGCGGGGCTGAGAAATAAATATTTGAAAAGGGCAGAGAAGCTGTGAAATTGCCTGCCTCAGCCTCATTAGCGTGGACCCAGGCTCCGTTTGTCTGAAGCCCTCGCTCTGCAGGATCCCGCTGTGGAGCCAGCCCAGGCCGAGGCTCCCACAGAGGTCAGTGCCCAGGGGTGCCGAGGGCAGGCTGGGCAGCCACAGCCCCTGGGGGGAGCGGGGGTGGCCGCCAGGTGGAGAAGCCGCCATAAGCGGGCCTGTGGGCCCTCCAGTTCTGACGCCCGGGTTTTTCATTGCTAGTTCCTTCTTGGGAGAGGGTCATAAGCCCTTCCTCGGGGGCACTGAAGGGGGTGGTCCCCAGGTGAACACCAGATCCTCATGACTAGATGGTAGGTGATGAACGCCTTGCACATGGCATTTCAGGAGAGTCTCAGCCCCGGGGAGAGGCCCCTTGCCTGGTGAGTCTACAGGAAGCCCTAATAAGAAAGTAGGTCCCTCGTGGAAAAATAAAAGTCATTGTCAGCGGTGAAAACTGAGCGAATCCCAACTCAGCCAGGTGGTCAAGGTCAGTGTCAGCAGAGATGAAGGTGATGAGTTGTGTTGACAGCAGGTACCCTTGATGAGATGGGGAACCTCACCTCTGTGGCCTTTCTCCCCAAAGCCACCACTCAGGTGGAAACTGGAGACGGAGGAATCTGGACCAGTAACCCTAGGAATATTGCCCCAAAGCCACTGATGTGAAAACATCAGACCAGTCCCAGCTGAGGGGCAATCTACAAAATTCCCGCCCAGCCCTCCTTAACTTCCCAAGGTTATGACCGAAGACAGTGAAAGTCTGAGGAAACGTGTCAGCCCAGAGGAACCCATGCAGACATGACAGCTAACAGCCCTGTGGGTCCCTCGGGGTCCTGGGACAGAGGAGGACATTAGGGAGACACTAGTGAGACCAGAACCAAGTTAGACGTCCAGTTAGGGGCGGCTCGGTGGAGGAGACAACTCTCCCAGCCAGAACCAACTGCTCATTATATACATATATTTTTTTGATTGAAGTACAGTTGATGTATAATATTATATAAGTTGGGCTTCCCAGGTGGCTTTAGTGGTAAAGAACTGCAGGAGACATAAGAGACTTGGGTTAGATCCCTGGGTCGGGAAAATTCCCTGGAGGAGGGCATGGAAACCCACTCCAGTATTCTTGCCTGGAGAATCCCCATGGCCAGAGGAGCCTGGCGGGCTACAGTCCGCGGGGTCACAGAGTTGTACATGACTGAAGCGACTAAGCGCAGCGTAGCACATTATATAAGTGACAGATGCACGGTATAGTGATTCGCAATTTTTCGAGGTTATACTTCACTTGTACTTATTATACGATATTGGCTGTATTCCTCGTACTGTGCACTGTACCTTATAGCTGCTTTTACATGTGAGTCTGCACCACTTAATCCCCCACCTTGTATCCCCCCCCTTCATGTAACCACTAGTTCTTCTTTGTTTCTCAGTCCGATTCTCTTTTGCTATTTGTTGTTGTTCAGTCACTGAGTTGTGTCCGACTCTTTGCGACCCCATGAACTGCAGCACACCAGGCGTCGCCGCCAAACTGTGTCCCAGGATTTGCTCAAATTCATGTCCATCGAGTCGGTGATGCCATCCAAGCATCTCATCCTCTGTCACCCCCTTCTCCTCCCACCTTCAATCTTTCCCAGCATCAGGGTCTTTTCTAATGAGTCGGTTCTTCGCATCAGGTGGCCAAAGTATAGGAGCTTCAGCTTTAGCATCAGTCTTTCCAATATTCAGGGCTGATTTCCTTTAGGATGGACTGGTTTGATCCCCATGCAGTCCAAGGGACTCTTAGGAGATTCTCCGACGCCACAGTTCAAAACATCCACTCTTCAGTGCTCAGCCTTCTTCATGGTCCAACTCACATCCATACATGACTACTAGAAAAACCATAGCTTTGAGTATACGGTCCTTTGTCACCAAAGTGGTGTTTCTGCTTTTTAAAGCACTGTCTGGGTTTGTCACGGTTTACCTTCCAAGGAACAAGCGTCTTTCAGTCTCACGGCCGCAGTCACTGTCTGCGGCGAGTTTGTTTGTTTTGCTGCTGTTGCATTCGCTAGTTTGTCGTATCTTTAGGTTCCACGCATCAGTAACGTCACACAGAACTTGTCTTTCTCTGTCTGACTTAACCTTCCAAGTCCATTCATGTAGCTGCAAGTGGCAAAATTTCGTTCTTTTTTGAATGACTGAGCAGTATTCCCTTGTGTGTGTGTATCTCCTTCATACGTTCACCTGTTGATGGACACTTAGGTTGCTTCCACATCTTGGTGAGTATAAATAATGCTGCTGTGAACATTGGGGTGCATGTGCTTTTTTCAAACAATGTGCTATCGGAAAGAGAAATTAAGGAAACAATCCCATTCATTATCATATCAAAAAAATAGAACACCTAGGAAGAAACCTACCTAAGGAGGTAAAAGATCTGCACTAGGGAGACTGTGAGACACAGATGAGAAAAACCTGAAAATGGCACAAACACATGGGAAGGTAGACTTTGTTCTTGCAATGGAAGAACTGGTATTTTTAAAATGCATACCATCCAAGGCAATTTACAGACTCAATGCTGCTGCTGCTGCTGCTGCTAAGTCGCTTCAGTCGTGTCCGACTCTGTGCGACCCCATAGACGGCAGCCCACCAGGCTCCCCCGTCCCTGGGATTCTCCAGGCAAGAACACTGGAGTGGGGTGCCATTGCCTTCTCTGCAGATTCAATGCAATCCTTATCATAATACCAGTGGGATCTTTCACAGAACTAGAACAAATAAGGTAAGAAAGTTTGTATGAAAACACAAAAGACCCCCAAGAGCCAAAACAATCTTGAGAAAGAAGAACAGAGGTAGAGGAATCATGGTTCCTGACTTCAGACTACACCACAAAGCTACAGTAATCAAAACAGTGTGGTACTGTAACAAAAACAGGTTCAATGGAACAGGATAGAAAGCCCAGAAATAAACTCACACACCTGCGGTCAGTTAATCTAAGACAAAAGAGGCAATAATATTCAATAGAGAAAAGACAGTCTCTTCAAAAAATGTTGCTGGAAAAAGCAGACGGTTACATGTAGAAGAACAAAGCTAGAGTATTCTTTAATGCCTTACACAAAAATAAGGTCAAAATGGATTAAAGGTCTGATTGTAAGATCTGATACTATAAACTCCTAGAGGAAAACAAAGGCGTAACACCTTTTGACTTTAATCACTGAGTTGTTTTTTTTGAACCACCTCCTAGAGTAATGGAAAAAAAAGCAAAAATAAACACATGAGACCTAATTAAACTTAAAACCTTTTGCACAGCAAAGGAAACCAACAATGAAGGGAAAGGCAGCCGACTGGATGGGAGAAAATATTTGCAAATAACATGACCCACAAGGGGTTCATATCCAAAATATATAAACAGCTTTTACAGCTCAACATCAAAATAAATAAATAGATGAATAAACAAGTCAATTAAAAATCGACAGAAGACCCGAGTAGACATTTCTCCAAGGAGGACGTGCAGATGGCCAATAGGCACATGAAAAGACCCTCAGCGTGGCTAATCATCAGGGAGATGCAAATCAAAGCCACGGCTGTCGGAACGGCCCTCACCAGAGAGAACACGGACAATGCACGTGGGTGAGGACGTGGAGAAAAGGGAACCGCTGTGCGCTGTTGGTGGGAATGGAAACTGGCCCAGCCGCTGTGGGAAACAGGAGGTTCCGGAGAAAATTCAGAACAGAGCGACCTCGTGATCCAGCGGTCCCACTCCGGGGCACGTGCTAGTCCCTCCTCATCGTCCTCCACAGGTAAAGGGGACCCGGTCAGCGCTCCCACAGCCCCTGACATAGCTCTGCGGCTGGCCTTGGAAGGTGTCATTTACTATCCCCAGCGTTTTGATGGTTTTTAAGGGCAGGCTTCACTTTCTGGCCGTGATCAGCTCCTCGTCACATCCTGGGTGTTTTGTCAGTTGCATGCGTGGGACCGCTCGTCGGCCAGGTGAGTGCAGATGTGCTCTCTGAGCTGCTGCAAGGGCTCTGCGTGGGCTGGTCTGATTTCCACAGGAATGCCCTGAGACAGGTACTGCTGTCCTCATTTGGGGGGGGGCTGTGCACACACAGGGTCACCCAGCGGCCTGACGGGAATGGTGGGGGACCCACACGTGTGACCGACAAACACCCGGGATGCGACGAGGAGCAAATCACTGCCGGGAAGTGCAGCCTGCCTTTAAAACTAGGAAAACAGTGGGGATGATAAATGACACCTTTAGATGCCAGCTGCACCACTTATGTCAGTGGCTTTGGGAGCGTTTACCGGGTCCCTTTAACAACAGGTACTGCTGTTCCTGGCCCCATGGAGCTGAGGCCAGGCTAGTGGACTGCCCCAGGGGGAGCTGTGGGAGCCCCACCTGGGCATGGGTTTACCTTGAGGCCAAGACCTGCAGATGGAAAGGCCACCAGGAGTGAATGGGAGAAGCCAGGTCCTCAGCAGCCAGAGAAGTGGGAGGGAAAGAAGACGCAAGCCCACGCACCAAAGGTACAGATTCTGGGGCCACCCAGCCCTTCTGAACCAGAGTCTGAGGCCCAGGAATCTGCATGTTTAGGGGGCTCCCGAGGTATCCTCACACTGGTCGACACCGAGCTGTGGGCACGCCACGTGGATTCCACCCCAGTCTGATGTCCAGTTTCAGGGCCTTAGGTGGACATTGCTCTCCCATGTCTGTCCACCTGCCTGCCCCATGGGCTCCTCTAGCCACAGGGCCGTCACTGCCTGCACAAGGCAGGCAGGACCTCTGGCTGCGTTGGATGGACGTGTGCCTTGCCCCGGAGAGATCCTGGAGTCCCCTGCCCAGAGAGACCACCCCCCACAGCCCTGCCCTTTCGTCCCTCCAGGGGAACTTGCCGTGGCTCCTTCTTTCAGTCGCCCACATCTGTTGGACGCACCAGATACTGGCAGGGCATTTGGATCCTGGGGACCCCGGCTAGGACCACCCCTGATGAGGCTGCCTGGAAGTGCCACCTGCCTTGGGGCTCTCGCAGACGCAGGGCCGCCCTCCTCCACATTCCCTTTGGGCCTCTTGGTAACCATGTGTGTGCACAGACCCCCCCGCATCCCCGCACAGACGGAGTGAGGGGGCCAGGGGGTGGGACCTGCCGGCTGAAGGGCTGCAGGCAGAAGCTGGGCATCTCCTGCAGAGCCCGGTCCTCCGGATGCGGGCCGAGCTCTTGGCTGACCTCTCCACGCTGAGCAGACACCAAAGCGGGGGGACCTTCACCTGGAAGAGCTGTGTCTGCAGTCAGTGACCCCAGAGGAGGGACCACGGTCGAGGCTGCCCAGACAGATGAGCCTGCCCGCGCCCCGTGGCTGCTGAGACGAATTAGTACAAGCTGGGGGCTTCACACGACAGAAACCTCTCCTCTCGCGCTCTGGAGAACGGAAGTCCCAAGTCAAGGGGTCGGCAAGGGTGGGTTCCCCGGAGGCCCCAGGGAGCTGCCCCCTGCCTCCGCCAGCGTCCAGCTGTGGGCGCGTTGCTCAGTGCCCCTCTCCGTCACCACGTGGCATCCTTCCTCTGCGGTCTCTTCTCGTCCCATGGCCTCCTCCTCTGTCCCCTCTTCTTACAAGGACACCAGGGACGTTGGATCAGGGTCCACCCTGCTGTAGAGTGAGCTTGCTGTAACTAATTACATCTCTAAGGAGCCTGTTTGCAAATAAGACTGTGTTCTGAGGTGCTGGGCGCCGGGGGTCCACATGTGAATTTGGGCGGGGAGGGTACAATTGCTCACGATGCTGGGGGGCGGTCGGCTTTGAATTTCTTTCCTGCTGAAATACCTACCAGCACTTTATCAAAGGTAATTCATCTCTTTTCTTCTCCTCCCTCTTGGCAACGCAGCATGGGCAGATTCTAATCTCCTTTGTTAGCACCCCGGTTCTGTGGTTCTGGCTCACCTCTGGGCTGGGGGAGGGGAACCCTGCCCTGCTCGCTGGTCAGCCCCCCCAACCTTGGACCCCTCAGCCTCCCAGCAGTCACCGCATCCCCTCCACGGCAGCCTGCCTTTGTCACTGTCCTGGCACGACACAGCCGGTCAAAGCCATGGAGCCCAGGCTCTCTGTGCACCGGAGGATATTTTCAGCCAAGAGAAAAAAAATCTTTGGGAGAAGGAATTTTTAAGATCTCAGAGAAAAATAATAATTGCAGACTGCACTGTTATTAAGTCTATTTTTGGAGAACTTTTCGGGCTGTTCCTCCCACTCTAACTATCAGTTGTGAAAAGTGATGTGTGTTTTCACCTGCAGAGCTCAAACCCAGCAAGATTCCTGGTCTGATTTATCTATTCAGGGCAAGCGGATCTTCAGTGTCAGCTTTGCTTGCCGTTACCTGCACCTCGGCATAGAAAGACCATGAAGTCCTGAAGTCAGAGGTGGAGTTAAATCCACGCTGAGGGTGCCAGCTGCCATCGCCCTGAGTGCTGGACTGCCCAGGGAGATCATGGCTGCCAGGCCAGGAAGGGGGCATCGTGGGACCAGACCCCCGCAGTGAGGGCATCCATCTGGGTTTGGGCGGCCTGGAGGGAGGGTCACCTTAGCTGGCACGGCCCACAGCCAGCAGGAGGCCCAGGGAGACTCATGCCCCTTACCATCTCTCTGCGGCCCCTGAGGAGGAAGGGCCGGGCGGTCTGTGGGCGTGTGTGTGGCCATGGTCACTGTGGACCAGCCTCGGCCGTCCACCTGCATCCGTGCTCCCGCCCTGGCCTCACGCTGGAAGCCCCTGGAGCGTGGGGTCACCTAATAGCGTGGCCCTGGGCTGGGGTCCCAAGCCGGAAGTGGTGGGATGACATGCTGCACTCCCGGACGGTCCTGCTGGTATCTCAGACCCGCCCTGTTCAGAGCATTTCTCCTGAGTGCCGCCCTCTCAGACTCCTGTGATCCAGAGGACGACGCCCCTGCACCGGGCCCAAAAGACAGAAAGCAGGGGGTCACCTTTCCCTCTGGCCCCGCTGGGCCCCCACCCCACAGGGCAGAGCCGGCTTCTCCACCCTGAGACTGGGCCTTCTCCCGGCCCCCCACGTGCGGGTCCCGCTAAGACTCTGACATCTCCCTCTCCCCGCCACCTGGACGCTTTTCAGGACTCAGCGTAGAAGCCCCTTCCCAGGGGAAGCCCCCCGATGCTCTCAGGATGAGTCAAACTCCAGCCTACCCCTGTCTGGCTCCCGAGGGTCAGGGGCCCAGAAGAGAAGTCTCCCGGCACCTGGCAGGCGTGGGGAGGGGGGGCACAGGGAGTTACTGAAGGGTCAGGGGATGGGTGAGATCTGGTAAAGCTTTGATCCCAGAAATCCGGGGGCTGCCCTGGGTCTCGGGGTCTAGGGCAGGGCGGAGACTCGGGCAGGACCGAGGACAGCCTCAGGCTGAGCACCTCCACTGGCCGTGTCTGCGTCCTCAGCTCCCGAGCCGTCTGGGCCCTCCGCTGGAACTGTCTGCAGGGCCAGTGAGCTCTCCAAAGCCTTCTCTGCTGGCTTCCCAGGACACATACAAACCCACAAACAAATCAGTTTGCAACGGCTTCTTGGTGTTTGCTTTGCAGGGTTAATGACTTTATCCGTCATCTCAGAGCAAAGCTGGACCGACCACAGGGAAGGGGGCCTGGAATCGTCCCCAAAAGGCCAGACCAAGCAGGGATGGAGATCTGGCCTGACCATGAAAGGGGCCTCGAAACGGGACAGCGCAGGGCAGGGGCCGGGGAGTGTAGTTTCCCTGTCGCTGTGTGTCCTGTCTGCGCTGGCGGAGGCCTGAGGGACACACGGGAGGTAGCAGCCCCCCGCCAGCCTCCAGAAACCCTGGGGGCTTCCACGAGGGTCCTTAAGCTCTTTTCTGCCAGCAGTGCTCAAACTCTGCACCAGAACCTCACAGCATTCGTGAAGGAGAAAAACACACCCAACTTCCCTCCCAGGCAGGGTCCCCAAATAGAAGTACAAATTAAAATACAGAATGCCCAGTTAAATTTGAATTTCAGATAAACAATGAATATTATATTTAGTATAAATGTGTCCCATAACATTTAAGATAAACTTACACTAAAAAGTTAAAGTTATTTATCTGATCAAAAATAATCAAAGTAAATTAGGAATCCTGTATTTTATCTGTCTGAACACTTCCCTCAGGCATCCAGCGTGTTCCCTGGCACATCCCAGAGGCCGCCTCCACGGAGTTCTCGGACCTCCCAGCACTGCTTGGAGAGAAACCTCTGCCCTCTCTAGACACGCTGTTCAGGTTGTTCATAGCTGCTCTGTTCTGCAGACTTCTGACCTTTCAAGAGGCAAACAGCCAGCTGGTGGCAGACAAAGGCCTGCAGCCAGGTCTCCTGCCTGTCTGTTCACTCATCTATCCACTGTCCATCTGTCCATCCCCCTTCATCCCCCGTCCATCTTTCCTTCATTTATCCATCCATCCATTCACCTTCCCAACACTCCACCGCTCAACCATCCATCCTTCTATCCATCCGTCCATCCATCCAACCATTCTCCCTCACATCCATCCGCTATCCACTCAGTCATCCAGCCAGCCAGCCAGCTAACCAGCACACATTTATTCAGAGCAAACTAGGCTCTGGGGCCTCGTGTAGCTGCTGGGAAACAGAAACAACAAGACGGAGTGTATGTGTGCGGTGGGCTTCATGGTCCATGAGAAACCGGCAAGTGTGTTAGGATTAGTGCTCTAACCCAGGGGTCGTGGAGTACCCTGGGCATCCCGGGGCAGGGAGGCATTGTCCTGAAAGTGATCCTGGGGCTGTGTCTTACGGGAGACCAGGGTGTTTGCTAAGAAAGAAGCCGGGCAGGCGCTCCAGGGAGCAGCAGCAGCAGGCGTGGAGCCGTGCACCATTTCCCGCACACCGACCGACTTTGCTGCAGCCTCAGACCCAGACTTCTCCTTTAGCACTACTGACATTTTTGGACAAACCGATTCTCCGCTTAGCTTCATCCATGGCCTCTACCCACTGGATGCCTGCAGAAACTGTGACAACCACAAATACCTCCAAGCACTGCCCGACGTCCCTTGGGGGCCAAAGTTGCCCCAAATACCTCCAAGCACTGCCCGACGTCCCTTGGGGGCCAAAGTTGCCCCCAGTTGAGATGCTCTGTGTTAGAGGCTAGAGAGGCAAAGAGTAAAACATGTGCATCTTTCTAAAGGAGCTCATGGTCTTTCCAGGACCTCGGTGGCACAGAAGTTGGTGGGGACGGGATGAAAAGAAAACCTGCTGCGACAAACCCTCGATTATAATAGCATCTGAGAGTCTCTAAACCACAAGCAAAGGCCTGGAAAGTGTGAAACTATTCGGGCAGGGTTAACAGTATGAGGTAGATTGCTACTCTTAAATATGTATCAATAATATATGTGTGTGTGTGTGTATATAAATGGTCAATAGCATATTGAATTGTTTTACACTGTTTACCCAGCATAATTTGCACTCGGTCTGTATTTGATTAAATGACACCATCTCCATGTACGAGTTACATAAGTAAGTAGAAAAATCACTTACAGTCCAACGCCCCGTGAAAAATTAGTCTCTGCTCGACCCCGCGCGGCCATTCTGAGTCGAGCCGTGTGGCTCACTGAATGTCGGGTGGGGGCGGGGGTGTCATCTGAGATGCTTGGCCAACTCCTTTTCTCCATCTTAATAAGCTAGAATCTTCAAGAATGTTCCTCGAGTGTGTGAATTCAAAACTATAGTTGATGGTTTTTTAATCAAGTAAATCTTGCAGAAGTTTCAAAACAACAAATTATTTACTATGCTGCCAGACCGGAAGCTTCTCTTGGGAAATCATTTCCTTGGTTGTAATGTTACCAGAGTTTGAAAGCAAATCCGCTGCGCTGGGGGCTGGCACACCCCCGAGGGCTCTAGTTTCCCCCTCTGGAGGGCCTCTGCAAAGAGAAGGGCTGACCTGACTGTTTCCCTCTGAGCCTCGGCCTGGCTCTCAGACCAGGACACCCTCCGGGCTGGCCCTGTGCCCTGCCGTCCACGCACACCTCTCCGGTGAGCTCCGGATACGCACCCCCCCATTCAGCGGAGCCCACAGCAGGGCCCCCCCCGGGCCAGGCAGGGGGGTAGAATGCAGAGAGAAACCATGCTGGTCCTCTTTCCAGGAGCTTTTCTAGAGCCTTCAGGAGATGCCACCACTGCCTCCAGCATCAGCTCACTTTGCTCCCCACCCCCATAGTAGTGGCCTGTGGCTGCCATGACAGAGGACCACAACTGGGCGACTTACGACAACAGAAATTTATTCTCTCCCAGTCCTGGAGGCCAGACGTCTGAGAGCAAGGGAGGGTCCTTCCCACCTCCCTCAGCTCCCGGAGGCCAGGCCCCTTGGCTGTGGGTGCATCACTCCTGTCTCTGCTCCGTCCCCTTCTCTCCTCTCCTCCCTGAGTCTCCCTGCTACGTCACTTATAAGGACACTCGCCTTTGGGTTTAGGACCCACTGGGGTGATCCTCAGTGATTTCATTTGAGATTCTTCAGTTCAGTTCACTTCAGTTCAGTTGCTCAGTCGTGTCCGACTCTTTGCGACCCCATGAATTGCAGCACGCCAGGCCTCTCTGTCCATCACCAATTCCCGGAGTCTACCCAAACCCATGTCCAATGAGTCGGTGATGCCATCCAACCATCTCATCCTCTGTCGTCCCCTTTTCCTCCTGCCCCCAATCCTACCCAGCATTAGGGTCTTTTCCAATGAGTCAACCCTTCGCATGAAGTGGCCAAAGCTTAGTGATATCCATAAAAATTCCGGGACTGCCACCTATAAGGTTTCATTCACAGGTCCCAGGAGGCACCATTCACCCAGGACACCCTCCCCTTCAACAGAGGGCCTTGCTCCAGATCAAAGGCTTTGTTGGGGTCTTTCCGTCCTCAGTTCCCAGGGTCTCAAGTGTTGCATCCTGTCCCTGCTGGACAGTCAGCTCCTTCCCCCACCACATTCTACTTATATGTGGGTGCTCCAACATGCCCCAAAGGGGCATCACTGAACTTGAGACAGATGCTTTCTCAACTCCTGGATTCACTGGCCAGTACTGCCTCCCATCCTCTGTATCCTCAGGAGTGGCCATCGGATTGGAAGTTTGTAGTGGTGATGAGCTTTTCCCAGGCAGGGTCATAACATTCTCCCAGTTAGAACCTCTCTGACTTTATTAGGGGCTTCCCTGGTGGCTCAGATGGTAAAGAATCCACCTGCAGTGTGGGAGACCTGGGTTTGATCCCTGGGTTGGGAAGATCTCCTAGAGAAGGAAATGGTGACCCACTCCAGTATTCTTGTCTGGAGAATTCCATGGGCAGAGGAGCCTGGTGCGCTACAGTGACTCAGTGACTCAGTGACTATCTTTTCTTTCTTGCTTTTATTCCTTCCCAGCACCTCCCCCGGCCCAGTGCACCCTCCGTGTGCACATCCCCTTCCAGCACGTTGACTTTGGAAGCCAAGGGTAAGGGTGACAGGAGGGAAGGTACCTATGCCCCTGAGTCTCCACCCAGAGAAGGCTGCCTCCCGACAGGACGCCGCGTGGGGCTTGGGTATCACGGTGGAACTAACACCCTGTCGGGGACCCATGCCAGCCCTGAACGTCTATCAAAGTTGTTCAAGCTTCTGGGGTTGCGGGCTGGGTGCCAGAGATTTCCTTCCAAAAGGTAGTTTGAATTGTTGACCTAAAACAATAAAAATCCAGTTATTTTATCAGCAGAAAGGAATCATTCAGGACAGGCAAAGATTTTCAATTTGGGACGCGCAGCCCACGGCAAACCACGTGCAAGTTTGGCAAAGGAAAGAAAACTTAGACGAGCCGGGGAAGTGGGAGGGGCTGTTCTAAACAAAGAGTCCATTGGGGGAAACTGGGAGTTGGAAGTGTGGTGGCTTTTCATTGGCTGAGCTGTTGCCAGGCGGGGAGAAAATCTTCCTTTCCCTGCTGGGTAGCCAGTAGTCACTTTCTTCCTGTTGGAGACTCACGGTGGGTCTCTGCCGTTAGGATCTGTGTCTACACTGAGTGGTGTGTGCATGAGAGCTCCATTTCAGTGAGGTTTCCCTCTATTAATTTTCCATTTCAGTGAGGTTTCCCTCTATTAATTTTCCATTTCAGTGAGGTTTCCCTCTATTAATTTTCACAGATCATGCTGTTCTTTCACTTTAAAAATCTGGTGATGCTGAGGAGCCGTCACAAAAACAACGTCGATGACATGGCAGACACGCTCGTTGTAAAGTTCAGTGAAAAAAGCAAGGTGTCTTAAAAGAATAAAGGAATTCTGTGTAAAAGGACTCTGTGAGGGCAGAAGACTAGGTGGAAGGCATGTTGTCCAGTTGCTCAGTCATGTCTGACCCTTTGCAAACCCAGGGACGGCAGCAGGCCAGGCTTCGCTGTCCTCCACCATCTCCTGGAGTTTGCTCAGACTCTTGTCCATCGAGTCGGTGATGCCATCCAACCATCTCATCCTCTGTCATCCTCCTTCCCTCCTGCCTTCAGTCTTTCCCAGCATCAGGGTCTTTTCCAATGAGTCAGCTCTTGACACCAGGTTGCTAAACTATTGGAGCTTCAGCTTCAGCAACAGTCCTTTCAATGAATATTCAGGGTTGATTTCCTTTGGGATTGACTGGTTTGATCTCCTTGCAGTCCAAGGGACTCTCAAGAATCTTTTCCAACACCACAACTTGAAAGAATCGATTCTTCAGCACTCAGCTTCTTTATGGGTGGAATGTAAGCAGTGGCCACCATGCTTTCCATGCTCTTTCCTGCTACGTTTTGGTGTTTTGTGTTATTTCCTATTGCTGCTGTGAGCAATCATTGTAAGTGCAGCGGCTTAAACCAATGCAGATCCATTCTTTCAATGTCTGGAGGTCAGAAGTCTAAAATCAAGGTGTCAGCAGGGCTGGTTCCTCAGAGAGGCTAAAGAGGAGGATCTGTTTCCTGTCTTTTTCCAGCTTTTGCCAGGATTCACAGGTTCTGGGATTCACAGGTTTGGAGGATTAGGACACTGCCATCTTTGGGGGCCATTATTCAGTCTACCAGCGTATTTTCCGATTTTCCCATAATTAATACGTATTATCTTAAAATGCACAAAAATATTTAACGCGTGTGTGTAGCAGACCTGGTGATGCCTTAGCGGTGTTGGGCTTGTGTATTTATTTACAGTCAAAAGTGCTGAGCAAGGCATCCAAAGTCCCCCTAGTCAGGCTCGCTCTTCCACTTCAGCTCCAGGACCGCTCATCCCCCATCTCTCCAGAACCTTCTCTGCCTTGCTCTCCTAATTTTTGCATCTCCTAATCTTTCAGCCCACCTTGGGGACACATCCCACCTTGATCCTCCTCTCTCCTCCTGCCAGCACTCTTGCCTGGACCACCAGGAAGAGCTGTGCTCCCCTGCCCAGCCCCCAAAGCCGAGCCCAACAGAACTGCAGGCAGAGCTGTGAAAGCAGAGCCCAGGTCACTCCACGCCTGCTCCTGCCTCCCACCCTCCCTGTTCTTGACCCGGAAAGTGCCCGCAGACTCCACACCCCCACTGACACCACCTCCCCTGGGCAGCTCCCCCAGGCTCTAGCAGATGAGTTTGTCCCCCCGCTTGCATCTCGCAGCTCCCCACTCTGAGCACCTGGGAGTCAAGCTCAGGCAGAGTGGCACAGGCAGGCGGGGCTCTCACCGCCCAGAGTGGCACAGGCAGGCGGGGCTCTCACCGCCCAGAGTGGCACAGGCAGGCCGGGCTCTCACCGGCTGCGGAGCCCTCTCCTGTCTTAAACGTGTTGTTCAGATCCACCAGTGGCTACAACTCGGTTTCCATCTCCTCCACTGTTCACACTGACCTTGAGAAGTCCCCCAGGACCGCCCCGTGACCTCCCCAACCACAGGTCTCTGCCTCAGCTTTTCTGGATCACCCCCTTCCTGAAGCAGGCTCCTGGTTTCCCTTACACTTTGCAGGCTCCCCCTCATCGTCTCGATGTGGCTCCCCCCACTCCCTGCCCCTCTCGACCCTCTGGCCGCAGGTGAGCAAATGCAGCCTCCAGCTTCTGGACACCATCCGTAGACTGGTGACTCCGTGTGTGTGTGTGTGTGTGCGCGTGTGCTCAGTCATGTCTGACTCTTTGTGACCCCGTGGACTGTAGCCCATCAGGCTCCTCTGTCCATGGGATTTTCCAGGCAAGAATACTGGAGGGGGTCGCCCTTTCCTTCTGCGTGTTGGTTCCAGACGTTGCCGAGGCGCTCCGGCTCGGCTGTCCTCTGCAGCCCACTCCCCAAGTGGTCTCCACCTGGAGACGGCCCCACCGCGGGCCCCGTCCAGTCAGCTCCTCCCCACCCACATCGTTGCATCTCCTAATCCTTCAGCCCACCTCTGGGACACCTCCCACCTTGATCCTTCTCTCTCCAGCTGCCAGCGCTCTTCCCTGGACCACCAGGAAGAGCTGTGCTCCCTCGCCCAGCCCCGCAGAATGGCAGGTGGAGCTCCGGAAGAGGGCCCAGGCCACTGCACGCCTGCTCTGCCTGCACCCTCCCCTGATGGCGCAAAGCCCCCACTCCCACCCCCTCTTCGGGGGCCCTGCCACCCACAGTCACCCTCCAGCCAGCCACGTTTCCATGTCAGCCCGACACGCCGTCCCCCGGGCTCTGAGCACTCTGGAAACAACTGCTTTATCCCGTCAGTGTCTCTTTCCCGGCCCACCCTCCCGCCTCCACCCTCCCACCCCCCACCTTTTCCATGCCATTGCCCAGAGCATCCTGTTTATTCGCCACAGTCTCTCCCACTTGGCACAAAGGGGGGAATGCAGTAAATACACATGATACTTCAGAGTCAGTTAGGAAAAGACAGAGCTGAGATGCAAAGTGGTGAATGTCCCAGGACAAGGCCTCCAGGAGACCCTCTGAACCCAGGCTTAAGACATCCATCTGTCTGGAGGTGGCTCCGCCCTGGCCACGTTCCCCCAGCCCTGCGGGGAAGACACCTGGGCAATCTCCCCTCACCCCACTGCTTATCTGCTCCCCAAAGCTGCTGAGGAAAGAACGGCCTTTGATTTGCTAAAAAATGATTGATTTGACTCAGTTTGAAGCAGCATGAGCCATTTTAATTAGCAACGTCTAATACTGGTAGAAACGGTTTCTGCAAATGTTAGCAGCCCCATTTTTTGTCTCTCCAAAGTCACTGCAGTGAAGAGACAGATGCAGTCCAGCCAGAGCCCTGGAGTGACCCTGCGGAGAGCCTGGCCCGTGGTGAGTTACACAGACCCTGGCGGTCTTGAGGGATTGTCCTGGGGTACGGCCCGCCCCACATTAGGCCTCCAGGAAAACACCACTTTGACGGCCGCTGGGGACACCTGGCTTTGTCAGTGCCGTTCAATGCCTGTGGGCATCTCGCGTGCCTGGCACTGGGTCCTCTTGGCCTGGACTTCAATCAGCACGTGCAACAGCCCTGGGACCCTGGCAGCGTCCCCTCACATCTGTGAGCTGCGGATGGATGTGAAGGGCCAGGGTCCTCCCTGGTGAGTGGCCAGGTGGGGTGCCCACCCCTCCTCTGGGGCTGGTCCCGAAGCACTGTGGGACTGGACATCGGCCATGCCTGGTCTAACAGAGTCCCTGTAGTTTGCTTGGCCTTCTGCTCAGCTCTGACCGACACCCACGCAGGGCCTTGGCTGGGCCTGGACTCGTGGTTGGTTGTGTCCTTACTGTTGGCCTCATGCCCCATGAGGGCAGGACCCCATCCCTTGGCACAGTGCCTGGGACTCAGGGGGCATCTGTAAAATAAATGAACAAGAAGATTAATTCACAGGGTGATGTTAAGGATTGAGTCTGATACCAACCAGGGTTCTTGGCCTTCCCCAATCAATAGAAATCGATCAGAGGCCAGACAAGAAATTCAGGCAAGGCTTTATGGGGCCCCTGCTGCAGTAGAGGCAAGCAAGAACATACAGCTCCCCTTGCTTGCTCACTGAGGGAGTTGAGCTGGTTCCTTACCGGGGTGAGTAAGGGTGTGTCCAGGGTTTGGCCCCGAGGGGTGGTTAGGAGGCTTGCCCACCCCTTAGGTGGTGTTGAATGCAGGGGCCATGCGCAGTATACCCTGCTTTTTTGGCTGCTGGTTTTTCAGAAGTGGCTGTGGGGTTTTTGGTCTTTTTGTAGCTTGTCCATAATTTGCCCAAACTGCACACGTGCGTGTGCTTGCTGTTACTTTTAGTCCCTTACAGTCTCTTTGTGTTTTGTTTCTGGAGGAGACGTGTGTCCAGGTGCAAGCGCTGCAGCAAAGGGTCCCAGGCCCCAGCCTGTCCCAGGTCGAAGCTTCTAGAGCCTGGCTTCCCCCTTGATGCCTGACAGCTACTCAGTAAGCGTTGGTGTAAGGAGAAGGAAGGAGGGAGGGAGGGGTGTTCTTTTCAGACGCCGTGTCACACTCACCAGAGTTGCATCACACCAGGTCCGCTTAACCCCACCGAGGACACCGGTGCTGCAAACCTTGGGCCACGCCTGGTTCCTAGGAACAGCTAAGGCACTGCGCGGTGACAAGTGGCCTTTCCTCCGAAGCCACACTCCAAGCTCTGAAAGGAGGTCTTTAAGGGCCAAGCTCTGGAGCAGACCACACCTTCTACTGCAGTCTCTCAATCCCCTCTACCCTTCGTGGTCCATGGTCCTGCATGAGTCTCCCTGGATGAGAGGGTGCCCTGAGGCCGAAATGCTTCCTTCCCAGGGCGGGCCCGCAGCCCAGACTCCCAGACACACCACCCGAAACCACCTGCCCTTGGCTGAGCTGGGCTGCGTCCAGCCCTCTTGCTGCCCCAGGGCCAGGGAGGGTCTGGATTGGGGGGAGGCACTGAGCATATAGACCCCCGGGAAGGCCGGGATTTATACAGATTACTCTTTGATGGCTTCCCAGGTGGTGTTAGTGGTAAAGAACCCCCTGCAGTGCAGAAGACCAGAGGTCGATCCCTGGGTCTGGAAGATCCCCTGGAGGAGGGCCTGGCACTCCACTCCAGTATTCTTGCCTGGAGAGTCCCATGGACAGAGGAGCATGGCGGGCTACAGTCTATGGGGTCACAAAAGAGTCGGACACGACTGAGCGGCTGAGCGCGCACACACACGCTCCCTGAAACAGGCTGGAGATTCAGGTTCTTCTCCAACAAGCCTGGGAGGCGATCAAGGGAAATAGGAACTGAATCCAAGGTGGAAATGAGACCCCCCCTCCACTGTGTGTCTGCCAGGACTAGGGGCATCCGCTGTTCCTTGCTGGAAAACAGAGGACGCTTCTTTCCAAGCTGATCACAACCTGCGATCAGGCCCAGGCAACTCAGCTTTCCAAGAATCCGCCAGGCAAAGCCTTCCCAGGCACTGACTGCAGTTTTCCAAGCTCTCTCATCTCTGTTCTCTCATAAAAGGAAAAAAAAGCCACTGTTTGTTGAGCACTTGGTGTGTGCGTGCCAACCGCCGAGCAGAGAGACTTAGAAGAGCTGGTCTCGTCCAGCTCTGCCGTGGGTGAGGCCTCGTTGACTGCGCCTGTGAGGAGACCGAGGTGCGGAGAGGCTAATCCACCTGCCCAGGGCTCCCCCGGTGGCTCAGACGGTAAAGAATCTGCCTGTCAATGCAGGAGACCTGGGTTCGATCCCTGGGTCAGGAAGATTAAGATCCCCTGGAGAAGGGCATGGCAACCCACTCCTGTATTCCTGCCTGGAGAATCCCGTGGACAAAAGAGTCCGGCAGGCTGCAGTCCATGGGGTCTCAAAGAGTCGGACACAACTGACCAACTAGCACAACAACACAGGGTCACACAACAAAGAGGCCGAGATGCCAGCCAAATCTCGCTGCTCCCCAAACCACGCCCTTTGGCCTCTGCCCAAGGCTCCTGACCGCCTGCCTGACAAATGACCCAGGGCTCAGTTTTCCTGCAAGAAGAATCACATTGCTGTGCAGGGGCAATGACAGCTGGGCGTTGGTGATGTGGGTAGCAGGCACGCTTTATGGCCTGGTATTTCTGAAGATGTTCATGCAGAAAAGTGAAAAATGAGTAATGAACTCTAAAGGTGCCCAGGTCATGCCCAGAGCTGAGGACCACATCCCCCAGGCCTGGGACCTCAGTGTCCAGAGTCTTCAAAACTTTAGCTAAAATGGCAAAGGGACAGTTAAAGCCAACCTTTGCTGCAAAGGGAACTTAATCTGTACTTTTTCTCATCTTCTCCTCGGCTTTAGGGCTCAGATGGGTGGGGGGGCAGCAGGCAGGCCCGAGTCCTGCCTGATCCACAAATCGACAGCTTGGGGGTCTGCACTCCTGGACGCACTGCACTGTTTCATCCTTAGAGGCACCAGGATGGGTGGGGCTCCCGGAAATGCTTACCTGTGCTCCAGAGACAGCCAGGTGGGCACCCGGCAGAGCCGGGGGTCAGGATTCCACAGCGAGAAGCTCCGAGGAAGCTGGGGTCCCAGGAGGCCCCGGCCCTTTCACAGCATGCTTGGCAAGGTGGTGGGGGCCTGCCGCCCACAGACAGTGTACCTTGGGCGGGAGACAGCGCCTCTGTGCCCCGGCTGTCTCATCAGTGAAACCAGGGTGTCCTGAGGGTGAGATCACATAACAGATGGTCTGACACACAGTAAAGTGAGTCACTCAGTCCTGTCGACTCTTTTCAACCCCGTGGACTGTAGCCTCCAGGCCTCTCTGTCCATGGGATTCTCCAAGCAAGAATACTGGAGTGGGTAGCCATGCCCTTCTCCAGGGGATCTTCCCAACCCAGGAGCTGAAGCTGGGTCTCCTGCACTGCAGGCAGACTCTTTACCGTCTGAGCCACCTAAACACTCGGTAAAAGCAGTTGCTCTGAGCGTGACCTGGCTGCGTGGGCCTGAGCAGGATGGGGGCAGGGTGAGCCTGAGCAGGGTGGGGGCAGGGGAGTCTGTGCAGCACTTTTCTAGAACTCTCTGGAGACGCTCGCTTGGCTGACGCCCACATACAGAGCAACAAGCCCACCCATGAGGAGACCCTCCCCCACCCTCCCCAAGGTCCCTGGGGAAGGCCCACGTGGGGAGGCAGCGTGGCCCCACGGGTGGGTCTCGCTCCTGCCCCGTAGCCAGGTTCTCCCAGTACACAGCTCCAGGGTTCCAGGGAGAGGCTGAGGAAATGGGGCTGCTCCCTCTTCTTGGGAGCCTGGACTCTCACCTGGAGATACCAGGTGACAGTTCAAGACGTGTCCAAGGCCATGTCAGGCCCAGAGAGCGATGCCCACACCCCAGGTCCTGCAAGAGGCACAGATGGAGGCTGAGTCGGCATGTGCCCCGGGAAGTGGAGCCAGGAGTCTAGTGGAGGACCCAGCCAGCACGTAGCTGCTCCCCTCGGACGCCCGCAGTCCCGGCCCGGAGGCAGACGCTGCCCACTCCCCACTGGGGGAAACGGTGACTACCTCGTCCCCCTCATCACTGGAGCCCAGGCTCTGCAGAGGGTGATCTGGAACCTGTGTGTGTCCCTGGATGAAGCCTGGAAGGTGCAGCGTGCACGCGCCACTTAGTTCAACTCCAAATCCCCGGCTGCCAGGCCACAGGGGGTAGGTACATTTTTAGAAATCAGAACGTTGATAAAAATAGGCAGTTGGTGGGTCCTGATGGCAGAGGATGTTCCAGGCTCTTCAGCAGGTGCTTTGGGCAGAGGGAGGTCCCTCCTTACGATGCTCTTGCGTGAAGTGCAAAGGGACAAAGCAGTCATGTCCCTGGGGAGAAAGTCTTTCTCCGAGTACCCCCTTCCCCAGCCTCAACACTCTGACGTTCCAGAGCAGAGCCACCCGTCAGAGGCCCCTCATGCCCAGCAGGACTGGCGACAACTGCTGAGTGATGCAGGGAGGGGAGGGGCGGGGGCTTGGGGGAGGAGCGGAGGCCGCCCCTGCTCTGCTTGGCCGTCTCATCACCAAGCTCAAGGGCGAAAATCCTTTGTGACATTCAAGGCTGTTTCTGTGCTGAAAGCAAAAACACACTGCCGGGGCTTAATAAGCCTCTTTAATTAAGCTGTAAGTCTTAAAATTAAATTACTGTGAAATCCATACATCCCTTTGAACAAGTGTGAACGAGGGCGGCAGCCGAGTCCCTGGGCTGGCTGGTGGGAGCCGCCCTCCGCGCCCCCCCCCCCCCCCGGCTCCTCTGAGTGGACCTCATGGCGCTGCCAGCCCGGGGCGCTGCCAGCCTGGGGGCCTCAACCAGGAAAGCTCTGCTGTCTGCAGTGGGAGCTGAGCAAGGCGGTGGGCGGACACTGGCCACGCCCCAGGGCTGGCTCCGCGGCTTGGCGGGGCAGGTCCTCTTACCCGCCCAGCACAGGAGAAACTCAGGGCAGTCCAGTAAGGCTGCACAGTTGAGCCCCAGGTCCGATCCAGGCTAGGCAACGCCTCCGTCCGCTTCCCACACTTGTGCCAAGACCACTGTTCCTCCAACCTGGAGCCTGCGCTGACCTCCATGACTAGATCAAAACCCTACTGGAGGAACTTCCCTGGTGGTCCAGTGGCTAACACTTCACCTTCCAATGCAGGGAGAGTGGGTTTGATCCGTGATCAGGAAGCTAAGATCTCATGTGTTTCATGGAGAAGAAAACCAGAACATAAACAACAGAACCAATTACTGTAACATGTTCGATAAAGACTTTAAAATGGTCCACATAAAAAAAATCTTAAAGAAAGCTACTGGAAATGATAAGTGATTCTTCGTTCCCCAGTTCTGCTCAGTATGTAACCTCTGTTCCCAGCTCTGAAACCACCCAGCCCGCTGGTGACCTGGGAAGGTGGCCGCTGCAGCAGTGCTCCCTACAGATTAGCTAGGGACACAGCCGTGCCAGCTGGAACTGTGGGCAGAGGGCAGAAGGGCCGAGTCCCCAGCTCACAAGCAGACTGGCACCAAGTTCCAGGGGAAGGAGATGGCCCCACTGCTCCCCAGGTTCTGAGCAGGTGGTCAGGGCACCTGAGTGGATCCCCGGGGATCCGCAGTGGCAGCTGGAAAAGCCAGCTGCCCGGGCTCCTGGAGGTCAGAGTCCTGGGGGTGCAGTCCCTCCTGCTGGGGAGATGAGGGCTACCAGCTCCAGGGCAGTCGGGGTCGAGTGTAGACCCTCCCAGTGGGATAAGGGCTTGGCCCCATCTCAGCCAGCCCATGACTGTTTAGCTGAAACCAGAGCCTGGAGCCAAATCACAGAAAACCTGAATTTCCAGGTTGAAAAGCTATGTCTTTACGTTGTGTGCAGTCGGCCCAGACACTGTGAGGTCTGCTGCTGCTGCTGCTGCTAAGTCGCTTTAGTCGTGTCCAACTCTGTGCGACCCCATAGACGACAGCCCACCAGGCTCCTTTGTCCCTGGGATTCTCCAGGCAAGAATATTGGAGTGGGTTGCCATTTCCTTCTCCAGTGCATGAAAGTGAAAAGTGAAAGTGAGGTCCGCAGGGAGCACCATTGCCGCCCGACACTGACCGTCAGTATTCTGGGCTTTGGCGGGAGCAGGGTGGAGAGAGCTGAGTGCGGCACCTGCAACAGCTGATGGATGCTTGCGGTCAAGGGCAGGATCAGTACCAGGCTGTGCAGGCCTCCCGGGCAGCGAGGGAGGGAGAGACAAGCAGACCTCAGGCTCTCTCCCTGCAGCCCCACCATGCACCTGCTGCCCCGCTCTGTTCTCCGGCGACCTTTCTAGTGTGGGGATCGCTGCACCACGGGGCAGCCCCTCTCTCCTGATGAGAGAACTGGGGCCCTCCAGAGACTCCCCCTGTTCCCAGTCAGAGGGCTCTCTGCCCAGTGTTCTTCCTCTGATATAGGAAAGGATAGCCTCACTCGATCATTTCTTTCCTAACATTTTGCAAGTGCTCTGCCAGCAAGGGGCTGTGTTCACTGAAGCTGTTCAGGCATAATTTGATTAAGATGTTGAAACACCATCCCAGAAGCAAGCTCCGGAATAATCCATATGGACAGCTGGTAGAAACACGAGCTGGGGCCTGTCACACCCAGGAAGCTAGAAGCAAAGCAGAAGGACACTGCCTTCTTCCCACCGCATGGTCGAATTCCTTGCACGCTGACCTCACGTGCAAAGGCACTGTGGTTAGCTGTGCTTCGCCACTGAGGATGGTGATCCCTGAATGCCTATAACAAAAACGTGTCCAACTCTCCCATTTCACAGCTGGGGTGTCCGTATTACTCATAAGCAAGGTGAGTGAGAGCAGACAGCTACTGGCTGAGTTCCGGCTGTGCGTGAATTCTGTATCCTGGGTTAGTCACGGTCTGATTATGGAGACAAAGCACGTGCCCATTAAACAACACCAAGGACAACACAGATGAGAGGGACTCAACCGGCAAACAGTGGGGTTCTCTTTAGGAAGCAGAGAAGTGTGGAGAAGGAGACACATGAGCATGTGGAGGGGAGTGTGACAGGACTTTCTCGGGAGGGGTGGTTTCACACCAGGCTTTGAATCAGCCAGTTTTACGTGCCCAAGGTTCTGTGGGTCAGCAGTCTGGACTGGCCTCACCTGGGTGACTTCTGAGCTGCAGACATCTGGCAGCTGGTGGTCCTGCACGGTCCCAGACGGCCTCACCCACACGCTGGCTGGTGGGGACTGGCCGTCGGCCGGGCCTCCCTCCCCTCTGAGCCTGGGCTCCTTTATGCGTCCTCTCAGGGCAGTGAGTTGAGGGTGAGACCCCGCCACCACTATCCCGGTACCCGTTTACTTGTCCGCCACCGCCTATTGGCTGGTCGCCGCAGGCCTAGAGGTCAGCCCTGGTGCAAAGGGCGGGAAAACAGCTCCACAAAGAGCGGCAGAGTCACGATGGAAAGGGGCCTGGGCTCAGGGATGGCAGGAATTGTGTCCTGCTGTGCAAACAATTGAACATCCTTGGGGAAACCTCAGTGTTACAAACCACTAGCCTCAGATGGAACTTTCCTGTGACTCCGGGCTTCCCAGGAGGCTCAATGGTAAAGAATCCATCTGCCAGTTCAAGAGATGCAGGAGACATGGGTTTAATCTGTGAAGGTCCCCTGAAGGAGGAAATGGCAACCCAATCCAGTATTCTTGTCTGGGAAATCCCATGGACAGAGGAGCCTGGCAGGCTACAGTTCATGGGGTAACAGACTCGAGTACAGCAGCGTGAATATCTACAGGAAGATGATACCCCTTCTGTGCCATAAAGAGTCACAGGCTAGCAGGTCTTAGTAAATGGCCGGTTGACACGTGGTCCCAGGAGAGTTTGAGTGGGAAGCAGATGGCATCCAGAATCACACCTAGGATGTCACTAGTAGGTGCCAAAGGGCATGAGCAATCCCCAGAGGTGACTTGAAGAGCTGTCTGGTGTCTGATTCAGCATGGAAGGACCTTCATGCCTACCTGTCTCCAGCATAACGTTTGTGGAGTAAATGAACAAGAGGAGGAAGTAAAGTAAGGTCTCGTTGGCACTCACACAAGTACCCCTGCTGCTTATGGAGCACTTTAGGTACGTGATTGTCTTGACCCATCACAGCATCTTTCTATGCAATTATTATTATCTTCTTGTCAAACACCTTGTCAAGGGCTCCTTCTCCAACCTGTGATATTCCAACAGGTAACCCTTTCTTGTGCACTCCTCATCCCCCGAGGAGAGAGTTTTCAGGGGTTTAACACTTGAGCAGATCTGGGTGAACACACTTAAAGCTTGAATCGCATGCAGCAGCGATGCCCAGCCTTATTGCTCCCTCATTCCATCTTCTCCTCACTCAATCCCAGGACAAACAGCCAGAGGCCCTTCTGTTCCCAATCAAGGTGGACTCCAAGGACTGCAGGACCCAGTGGTGGACACAGAGATGCACCAGCTAGACCCCCTTCAGGATGGCCTGGCTGCCCCGCTTTGGGGAGAGGTCAGCACATAATCTCCAGCCATCAGCTCCCTTGCAGTTCTATCAGTTTCTGCCTTGTGTGTTTTTGAAACTGTTATTAGGTGCATAAATGTTTAAGATTTTTATGCCCCCTTATGAATTGACGCCATTATCATTATGAAAAGCCTTTCTTCATCCTGGTGATATTTTGCTCTGAAATATTCTTTGTCTTGTAGCCAAACCAGCTTTGTTTTGATCAGTGTTTGCATAATGTATCTTTTCTGAAGTGTTTTCTTTTAGCCCACTTCTGCCTTTAGAGTAATACGGATTTCTTATAATTCAGATGATACCTAGATCTTGCTATTTACCTAATCTTTTAGTAATTGCCTTTTAATTGGTGGGTTTTGGGTCTTTTACATTTAATGCAACTATTGATAGATTGGTTTTCAATCTACCATCTTGATATTTTTTCATCTTATGCCTCTATTTTTGGTCCTCTTTTTGAGTTTTTTAAAGAATCAACTGTGATTTTAAAGAAAATTTTATTAAACTCCTGTGTTGGCGAATTAGCTATAAACTCTTGCTGGGATGTTTTATTGATTGTTTTGGCATTTATAGTACACATATTAAGCTTATCAGTGTCTTGTTCAGTAGAGAAGTCCTGCCCAACTCTTTGTGACCCCATGGACTGCCGCATGCCAGGCTTCCCCGTCTTTCACTTTCTCCTGGAGTTTGCTCAAACTCATATCCATTGAGTCAATGATGGCATCCAGTCATCTCATCCTCTGTCACCCCCTTCTCCTCCTGCCCTCAGTCTTTCCCAGCATCAGGGTCTTTTCCAATGAGTAGGCTTTTCGAATCAGGTGGCCAAAGTATTGGAGCTTTAGCTTTAGCATCAGTCCTTCCAACAAATATTCAGGGTTGATTACCTTTAGGACTGACTGGTTTGATTTCCTTATTGTCCAAGGGACTCCCCAGAGTCTTCTCTAGCACTGCAGTTCAAAAGCATCAATTCTTTGATGCTCAGCTTTCTTTATGGGCCAGTTCTTACATCCATACATGACTACTGGAAAAACCATAGCTTTGACTATAGGCACCTTGGTCAGCAAAGTGATGTCTCTGCTTTTTAAACACTGTCTAGATTTGTCATAGCTTTTCTTCCAAGGAGCAAGTGTCTTTTAATTTCATGGCTACAATCACCATCCACAGTGATTTGGAAGCCCAAGAAAATAAAATCTGCCACTGTTTCCATTTTTTTCCTCCATCTATTTGCAATGATGTTACGTTGGAGAACTGTGTTCTCCAACTGTGGTGTTGGAGAAGATTCTTGAGAGTCCTTGGACTGAAAGGAGATCAGACCAGTCAATCCCAAAGGAAATCAGTACTGAATATTCATTGGAAGGACTGATGCTGAAGCTGAAGCTCTAATACTTTGGCCACTTGATGTGAAGAACTGATTCATTGGAAAAGACCGTGATGCTGGGGAAGATTGAAGGCAGGAGGAGAAGGGGACGACAGAGGACGAGATGGTTGGATGGCATCACCCACTCAATGGACATGAGTTTGAGCGAGCTCCGGGAGTTGGTGATGGACAGGGAGGCCTGGCGTGCTGCAGTCCACGGGGTCGCAGAGTTGGACACAACTAAGTGACTGAACTGACGTGCCATGAAGTGATGGGACTGGATGCCATGATCTTCGTTTTTTGAATGCTGAGTTTTAAGCCAGGTTAAACTCTTTTCTCTCCGTTAAGAGCTTCAGCTCCGTGTTTATCACGCTCTGTTATTTTTTTCAGTCATTTTTTTTAACCTATGCTTTATTTTGTGAAGTTCCTATTGCTCTGTCTTAAATTTCACTAATTGTTTACTCTTCCTTCTTCAATATCAACTCTGTCATTAATTCTATCTAATGTATAAGTCACCTTAGACATTGTAGTTTTCGTCTCTAGAAGTTTGATTTGGGTATTTTTATATCTTCCATGTCTGTGTTTAATATGTTTACTCTCCTGTAACATTTTGAATGTATGGAATTCAGTTAGACTGACTATGTACTACTTACTCACTAATTCTATTATCTGTGTCATTTCTCGGTCACTTTTAATTGATTGATTTTCCTCCTTAGTATAGGTTGTATTTTCTTGTTTTTTGCATGTCTTGGAAGTTTTGGTTAGATGCTAGATATCGTGAATTTTGTCTTGTTGATAATAAGATTATATACAATCTTATACATATTTTTGAGCTTACTCTGGAATGTTAAGTTCCTTGGAAACATTTTATCTTTTTGGTGAGCTTTCTCAGACAAAAACACAGCAACATTTCTGTTCAGCTCAGCCGCTCAGTCGTGTCCGACTCTGTGCGACCCCATGGACTGCAGCACGCCAGGCCTCCCTGTCCATCACCAACTCCTGGAGTTTCCTCAAAGTCATGTCCATCGAGTCGGTGACGCCATCCAACCATCTCATCCTCTGTCGTCCCCTTCTTCCTCCCGCCCCCAATCCTTCCCAGCATCAGGGTCTTTTCTAATGAGTCGGTTCTTCACATCAGGTGGCCAAAGTATTGGAGGAGCAACATTTAGTCGAGTGCTATTTTTTCTCAATACTCTTTCGAGTGTGCCACTTGATGCCCTGGGACTCTCGATGTGAAAACAGACATGCTTCCTAGTCCTGCATGAGTTCCCAGGACCGTTCCCCACAACCCCCTTGGGTGCTTTCACCTCCAGCCTCAGGTATTTTCCTCACTTACTTGCCCTGATTTGCTGAAAACTTGTGGGTCCCCCTGCTGATGTCTAAGGTTCTCTGCAGCTCTGTCCCCTGAAGACGCCTCCCTGAACCTTGAGCTGCAGCTCCCCCACTGTGAGTGACCTTGGCATCTCCCGAGTTCCCTTCTTGCCTACATCCTGGACGTTCTCCATGGGCGGCAGCAGGAACCGTCACAGGACTTACTTCCTGTGCTTCACACCTTTCGGGGCACACTTTTCTGTCGTGTTTTGTCTGATGTCCAAAGTCTCTGGAGCTGTTGTTTGATGTTTTGCTCAGTATTTTTGTTGTCGTTTTCAGGTTGGGTTTTTGGTGGTCTTTCAAGACGGGGAATAGTTTGGTTTCTGTCACTTTATCTTGGCACGAAGCTATGTTAATTTTTAATATTGCTCCTGCCAAGAGAAGGTTTTGCTCGACACATTCATTCACCCAGCGTTTATTCACTGAATGTAAGTATGCTGGGCAGAGGATCACACAGGGGGAGATGAAGCAGTAAATAGACAGGATGGCTGCCCTCGGAAGTGAGAGAGACATTGAATGAGTCCCACAATTAGCTGTTTAATTATACAGCTGTGATCCCCGAGGGTTATACAAGCTGACAGTGTCCAAGCAGATGTGATCAAGTCAATGTGATCATTCATGAAATGTACATTTTTAGATAATGAGTTATGATTAATTTCCTCTGCAGACTTAGCGAGAACAGAAGTGGGTCCAAATGGCCGCTGGATTTACCAGCTGGGAAGTGAGGGGAGTCCTAGTAGAGGGGTGTGGGGAGAGGGAGGGAGGAGGGGCCTCCGGAACACCTGCGGCTCCCGCCCCTGTGCCCCAGGGAGATACCATCTCCCTGCATCTTGTCTCTGCAGCTGCTTGTGTCCACTGTCCGACGGCGGCAGTGCTTACTCAGCTCCCAGGTGCCCAGCTGGCGTGAGTGGCTGAGGGATGGAGAACAAGGGAGTGGCTCGGCGTTTCACGGGGGAGGGAAGTACGGAAGTGCTGATAAGGAAGCTGCAGGGCGGTGGGCATTTAGGAAACGGGGGAGGAGGCGATGGGCTCACGGGCCACATCAGACTGTGTGCGTGGGTGGTTGCGGTGATGGTTACGGGGGGAGAGAGACAGAGGGTGGAGGGGGCACTCTAGCCAGTGCAGTGCAGGAAGGTGGGCACGATGGGGGAGGAAGAGGGGGCAGCACTCCCTTCTGAGGAACACGAAGCAGGCCTCCAGACCTTCCACCGCTGGGGTCTGCTGGGCCCACCGTCTCCCTGGAGCTGAGTGCTGTCCCTCAGGAGGGCCCAGGACCTTTGCAGGGAGAAGACCATTTCTGCTGTGCCAAACCGTGCCAGACGGCTTTGCATCGGGGCTACTGGGGTCCAGGGACAGCGCCAGGACATGAAGATGCCCCAGCACACACATGCAGTCAGGACCACGTCTTTGTCCTTCCCGCCCTCCTACAGAGCCCAGATGCTCAGCCAGACACAGATGAGCCCTGTGGCCTCGCCTTCTTCACCCTGACCTTTCAGATGGGAAACGGCTCAGAAGGGGGGAGTCAGGAAGCTTCAACTGATGTTGTATCAATATAAGAAGGTAAAGGTGTGTTGATAGCTGGCCTTCAACACCCAAATCCCCTGAAGTCTGGTCCCTGTGTGGGGGAAATTGATAAGGTGGCGCCGGTCAAGCTCTCTCACCCTATTTTCTCATGCCCTCTCGCCCCATGTTCTGTAAACAATGACTTTGCAAGTTTATGTAGCAGCTAAGATCACTTACAGCACTGTGCCTGCACATCACACAGAGTTCACTTGGTCACAGGCTACTTCGTGCAGTATGCCTGTGTGGGCACCAACAGTGAAGGCTTTGCTGCTGTGCTGGGGCCACACTGTTGTGGCATCATGATTACATCTATATGAGGTTATCTTAGAGCTGCTGCATCAGCCAAGAGAGAGGCTGGTATGGCAGCCATGCCAGGCAGGAGCAAATAGACGTGTTTGCATTCCTGCCACTTCTTGAGTCTTCTTCTAGCCTCTTAGCTAGAGCCTTGCCTCCCCTGGGTTCAGTGAACAGTGTGGGCAGTGGAGCAGTGTGAGCAGTGAGGACAGTGTGAACTGTGTGGACAGTGTGAGTGGTGTGGACACTGTGAGCAGTGTGAATGGTGTGAATGCTATAAGCAGTGTGAACAATGTGAACTGTGTGGACAATGTGAGTGGTATGAGCAGTGTGAATGGTGTGAGCGGTATGGGCAGTGTGAATTCTGTGAACTGTGTGGACAGTGTGGACAATGTGAGTGGTATGAGCACTGTGAATGGTGTGAGTGGTGTGAACAATGTGGGCAGTGTGAGCAGTGTGGACAGTGTGAACTGTGTGGACAGTGTGAGTGGTGTGGCACAATGTGAGCAGTGTGAATGGTCTGAATGGTGTGAACGGTATGAGCACTGTGAATGGTGTGAGCAGTGTGGGCAGTGTGAACTGTGTGAACAGTGTGAGTGGTGTGGACAATGTGAGTGGTATGAGCAGTGTGAATGGTGTAAGCAATGTGAATGGTGTTAGTGGTGTGAATGGTGTGAGCAGTGTGTACAGTGTGAGCAGTGTGAGAAAGGTGAACAGTGTGGGCAGTGTGAGCAGTGTGGACAGTGTGAACTCTGTGGACAGTGTGAGTGTTGTGGACAATGTGAGCGGTGTGAATGTTGTGAATGGTGTGAATGTTATGAGCAGTGTGAACTGTGTGAACAGCAAGACAATCGGCGTCATGAACAGCATCAGCAATACACTGTGTCTCCCCACCTCGCCTGTGTATCTAGAGTGGTCCTGAGGCTGGACCTCTATCTGGGGTAGGTAGCCCATTCCGATGACCACACTGGGTTGGCGGCAGGGGCTGGGCTCACGAGCTTTTCCTTCCCTGGCAGCTGTGACACTTTGCACCAAAGTTCCTTGTCAAGCACCCACCCTGTCACTTGGCCCTGGCAGAGCTCTTTGCTATTTATTATTCACACCAAGAAGGTCTTAGGAGAGGCTGGGTACTCATCGACCGGGAAGCACAATTATTGTTTCATTAAAGATGGATTACATGTGGCTGGTCATTATAATAATGACTCTGCTGACACCGCTAATTGGATGATAAACGATTCCACCCTTGCTCCTCTGGGTCAATACCAGAGCTTCTCCGAGAAACCCTGCCAGCCCTTCTCCTCCACCTGAGGGTCACAAGAGAGTCATGGAAGGGCGGGCAGCACTCAGGCTACACATGAGGTCAGCTTGGGGGTCTAAGGTGCCAGGCTGGACGTTTCCAGCCTAATCCATGGGCGTACCCATGGCTGCCAAGAACTCATTCGACCTTAACTGTCTCCATAGGGAACTTAATCTTAGTTTAATGAGACAGATGCTGTGTGTGGTTTAATGACACTTTATCATTAGAAGCAGACTGATGGAGGTTGAAAGCATGAGCCCTACCAGGTGCGGTGATGCCACTGTCCTGTTAGAGTTCAGTCAGCACCCCAGGCTGTCGAAGCATTCACTCATTCATTCATTCATCCTTTCATTCACAATTCACAGGCGGTCAGTGGATGGATGTAGGGAGCAGACACAGCTTGCACCCTCCCTGGCTCTCGATCATGAGGGAAAAGAGGACAAGGAACTGAGAACAGCCGTGCAGGGAGACCCTGGCCCGATGGAGAGCCCAGGTGCTGTGAGCAGTGGGCGGGGGTAGGGGCAGATCTTGCTCTGGAACCCAGGGTGTTGCAGGAGAAGTGTTTATGGGGAAGGTGGCACATCACCTCCCTCCCCTCCCACCTCTGCCTCCTTGAGGGTGAGAGTCTTTAGATGGAGCTCATCAGGAAGCGGGCAGGAGAGAAGGTCGGCAGTCCCAGGAAGTGGCAACTCCCGGGGGTTGGAGAGGCCCTTAGGCGGGGGTTTTGCAGGAAAGCTGGGGGGGGAAGCCAGCATGCAGGGGAGGGTTCAGGCTCCCAGAGCTCCAGACCCTGAGCTGTCAGAGGGAGTGGGGAATTCCAGCCAGGACTGTAAATGTTGGAAGGAGGTGCTCCAGGCCCAGGAGGCTCCCCGGGAGTTCCCTTCAGCTTCCCCGGGGGCCTTGCTCCCAGCAACCCACTGCACAGTCCTCATTTGCCTTCAGTACAGAAGAGCATCTGATTTGTTACGATTGACAAGTAGAAGCTGGTAAACGCATGGCCCACTTTCCACCCATTGGGCCGGCAGGATTCTAAGTGGTCCCATGCAGCATCAGCAAACAGCAGTGAGCTCCAGGGCGGCCTTACATCTGAGCTGCGGCAGGAGGTGGGCGGTAGGGGCGGGGGCCTCCGCACACGGCAGGGCGCTGCTCTGAAGTTAGGGCCGCATCCCTCGTCTGCTCTGGGGACACCGGCAAGTGTGGGGACAAGTCTGGCCACTGCGTTTTGCTGAAATTCAGGCATCATTTCCAGCTTCTAACCAGTGAGTTCTTGCCCCCAAACAACTTGCTCCTTTGGAAGTACACTTTTGAGATTGAATAAGAGTGAAGGTATGGAACAGAGAATTGTCCCAATTGTGTCTCTCTCTCCTCCTCTTTTTTTGTGGAGAAGGAAGCAGAATTTAGCGCTGTGAAAAATTAAAATATTGAGAAGGCAGAAAAGAGAAAAAATAATTTTTTCTTTCCAGCACCCCTTCCTGCCTTGATTGATCAAATGATGGGAGAATCTGAGCAGCCTGAGGCTGAGGCTGCGAACCGAGGGGGTGTGAGTGTCCAGCAGGCAGGCCGCGCGCCCCCCACTCTGGTCCGCATCTTCCGAGCTGTCAGCAGCTGCCCACGCCAGGCCGCCTCCTGCTCACAGACACACTTTTATAAATGGAAGGAGCTGTTCTCTTTCTCCTCGTGGGGGCGAAATCCTGAGATGAGCGTGGGAGCCTGGAGGCAATCATGTTTCCCCAGCAGGGATGAGCTGGGAGAGACGCACAGGGCCAGGTTGTTCATTCAAGGTCAGGGGCAGAGTCGGCAAAGCTGAGGAGCGCTGTAGCCCCTTTTAAAATTGATGACGATGCGGGCCTCATGTAGAGGGCCTCTGGAGCTGCCTGGGGCGTGGCTGGAAGCCCCGTCCCCCGCCGGCTCCGAGCACGGCGGCCCTGCTGCTTTGCCCTCCCCTCCTCCTGTCCGCAGGCAGCTCCGAGGCCGGCTGTGCCCATCACAGGCTTCTAGTCCAGGGGCCCGAGACTCAGAATGTCCATCAGCTGCCCAGCGCCTACCGCCACCCCCACCCTGCCACCAGGAGGCTTGGTCACGGGCTGCACGACTGTACCTTCCTCCCAAGGTGACTGGTCTCCCTGGGCTGAGCTGCCCTTCACCGTGACCCCTGTCCTCCGCATCCAGGGCTGGGAAGCCCCTGGGGGCATCTTTATTGCTTTCCCGTTGGTGTGTCTGGCTCCCTAGCCGTCTCTTGGACCATCCCTCACAGGGCATCTCCAGAGCCCACAGGTCTGCCCACAGCATCCCATCACAGAGGACAAAATGGATCAGGATGTGAAAGGGTGGCCCGGTCCCCCGGGCAGTGACCGGCCCTGAGCCCAGTGCCGCTGCCCACCTAGTCCTGAGCCCTCAGGGCCGTGACGGTTAAGCACGGGGCAGGCAGAGCAGGCTCCAGGCCACCAGGAGTCCGTCTGGGGCTTCTCTCCGCCTCCTCCTCCCTCCAACCAACCCCAGAGCAAGGCCATGGATCAGGCAAGGCGTGGCCACCCTCATGCATGAAAGGCCCACAAGGGAACTGAGTCTGGCCCCGCTGTGGCCTTAGACCACTAAGTACCTGCTCAGCCCATCCCGGAGCATGGGGACCAGCCCTGAGTGGTCTTTCCAGGAAGGTCCATTAGCAGGTGGGGACCCTCCAGGGATGGAGCCGAAACCCTCCAGCTCTGTTAATCACGTTTTCGAAGTTCCCAGTCCATTTGTACTAGTTCTTCCCACCAAGCAGTGAGCCTGTTTCTACCCACTAAAGACTCCGGGGAAACAGTGTCTGCATCCCGGGAGTCAGCGGGGGAGGGGAGGGGGAGGGGGCGGTGTGGGCGAGCCCGTGCCTGGGGAGGCTGCCCGGCCCCTCAGAGGGCGCCCCGGGAGCAGCACTCGCTGTCACGCCCCCGACTCTCTCCCCGCTCACGTGGAGTCTTGCATAGCCCACTTGCTTTTAGATACTTTGTGTGTGTGCTCAGTCGTGTCCGACTCTTTGCAACCCCATGGACTGTAGCCCACCAGGTTCCTCTGTCCATGCAGTTCTCCAGGCAAGAATACTGGAGTGGGTTTCCAATTCCTTCTCCCAAGGATCTTCCCCACCCAGGGATCAAACCCAGGTCTCCTGCATTGGCAGGTGGATTCTTTACCACTGCACCATCTGAGAAGTCTTATGTACTTTATTCCCCCATTTCAAAGGTCACACAAATTAATCCTACAAACTTTTCTCCGCGTTCCTCTACCTGTCCCGCAAGGCTGTGTTGAGGGCTCTCAGCACGCTTGCTGCAGACGTGGCTTGGCATTCCAAGAATCGATGGATGTGATGTGACTGAGGGCCTTGGAGGAGGATGGCTGAGGCGTTGGGGGCACCCTGGGGAGGACAGAGAGGCAGGTCTGGGGCCACCGTTCTGTCCCGAGAGGCCCTGAGAAACTGTGGTTGAGGTCAGCTACTGCAGGCAGGCCCCCCTGGCCTCAGCTGACTTCCTGAGTCCAGCCAGGGCGCCGTCAGACTCGGCTCTGAGTGGCTGCAGCGGCGAGAGAGCAGAAGGCAGGCTCAGAGGCTTAGCCTTCTGTTTTGCAAAGATGGTGTGTTAGTCGGGTAACAAATTACCCCCAAACGGAGAGGCTTAATTGACAGACGTCTCTCATCTCACAGTGTCAGTAGGTCAGGAACTCAAGAGCCGCCCAGATGAGAGCTCTGCCTCCTGTTTCTCTCGAGTCTGCCATCAAAGCGTCTGTGGGGCAGCCCCACAGGAAGGCCGGACCAGGGCTGCAGAAGCCCCTGCAAGATGCACACCGTACGGAGTGGGCATCTCTGAGGGCTGTTTAGGAGAACTCACTGCACGGCCGCCGCCTTCTCCAGGCAGACGGTCCAGGAGAGGAAGCCGGGAGGAGGTCTCAGGAGTCACTCCCAGCCGTGTCTTCCACACTGGTTAGAAACCGTCGCTAGGACCCGCCCACAGCCCCAGGGAGGCAAAACAAGCTGTCTCTTGAAGGGATACTTGCCAAAGGAGTTGTAGACATCTTTGTCAACTTTGGTGGAAATTTTTCCACATTTCTCTATGCTTATGTATACCGATGGGTCTAAAACCTTGAATTGTCAGGATCTGGATGAATTGGATGAATCTGTATTGAATCCTGGTCTTGTCATTCAACCAACATCTGTGAATACCAACGCGTGTCACTATTTTTCTGGACTCTGTAGTATTTCACATGGCGTGATGTCAAGGTAAGTGTTATGGGATAATGGGTGTTGGCCGAATGCCTGGAGCCACCATTAAATGTGGTGGCTCATTGTTCAGTGGCCATTCAAGCTGCAGTCAAAGTTTAACCACTTTAGACAGACTTCAGGTGAGCATGGTGTCAGAGACGGCTTGCGCTTTACCTGGTTCTCTTCTTCCAGGGCACATGCAGCCTCGTTCTCCAGGCGTCCTGGGCTTGGGGGTGACCAGGTGCAGGATGAGCCCAGAGACACAGGGTGAGGGTGGGGGTGGGGAAGTGTGCCCGCAGCCCGCATTCTCCCTCTCTCTGCTTGTAAGGCAGGGGGCCTGGATCCCCGAGGGACTGCGTGGATTTTCTGTTGGGAGAAGCCCCTGGAATTTGGGAACGTCTGGGGGAGCCCACCACGGCCTTGTGCCCTGTCCAGTGACCCCTGGAGATGTCCTCCAGGGGCTGGGTGCTGGGTCAAAGGTTAAACGCTGACACGCGGCATTGCCGCCCGCCACGAGCGGCGCTCACCCTCCTGGGTCCTCTCTGTGGCCTGGCCGCCAGCACTGCCGGCTCCGTCGCGAGGCCGGGTGGCCACTGGCTGTGCTCCCTGGGGCTCGGAACTTACACTGCTCTCAGGTCTCGGTGCCACCCCCCCGTCCTGGATGGTGGACTGCCCGAGTGGACAGACTGGCTCAGCCTGGCATCCGTCCAGGAATGTGGTTTTGAGGAAACAGATATTCAGAGCCCCCGCCCGTGTGCGTCCTGGAGGGGTGGGTGCCCGGGGCTGCAGGGCAGGGCGTCTGGGCTGGCTCTGACCTTGCGGCGGTATCGCACGCTCCATGCTGGTGTCCACTGATGGACATGAGAAGCTCCTGAGGGCGGCTTTTGTCTTGGCCCAGCTGAGCACAGAGCAGGCACAGGTGAAGTTCACGTGAATGAGTGAAAACCAGAAGGTCTGGGGGAAATGTGAGGGTCCGAGCTGTTTCCCCTGAAGATGATGTGTCGCAGCCCTGACCCAGGACCTCAGAAAGTGACTGTGTTAGGGGACAAGGTCTGTGCAGAGGAGCTCGCATCACCATGAGGCCTTTAGGGTGGGGGCCTAATCCAGTATGTTGCTATTTAGTCAGTAAGGTGTGTCTGACCCTTTTGCGATTGCGTGGACTCTAGCCCACTGGGCCCCTCTGGCCATAGGATTTTTCAGCATGACCTGTGTCCTTATAAAATGGGCGCATGTGGACACAGACAGGCACAGAGAGGCGTTCACCTGGGGGCACGGGGACAGGGCGGCCTCAGAGGGAGCCAGCCCTGCCGACACCCTGGTCTTGGACACCCCACCTCAAGCACGTGCATTTTGAGCCGCCGGGTCTATGGCACAGCGGCTGAGCCAAGCGACATGGGGGCTGTGTGGAAAGTGCTGGCTGGCAGCCTGGCTGAAGGGGGGCTACCCCTCCAAGCAGGCTGGGGACACGTGTCCCCAAGGTCTGAGGAGGTGTCTGTCACCAGTCCCAGTAAATACGCCTCTGGGGGCCGCCCCCCGCCCCATGCTCAGCGCCCCGTCACGCTGTGTGACCTCCCCAGCTGCAGCTCCAGACCCACGATTCCTATTTCGTTCCTAAAACCTGCTGATTCGTCCTCATTACCTGCTCCGGGTCTCACTGTCGGTGGTTTTATCTCCACTCCTCTGGCTTGTCAGCACGTTTCATTTCCACGGCAGGAACTGGGTCTTGAACGGCCAATTATTCCCCATTTGGAACCGTTCTGTTCAGCACAAAGAACCTCACACGGAAGGTTCTCCATTTTATTTCAGGCAACTCAGAGAGCAGTTGTGCCCCTTGATGGGTTACCGGGGGGAGCAGCAAGCAGGCGTGAGTGTGAGTGTGAGTGTGTGTCCCCTGTCCTCAGGGCTCTCTCTCCTGTCCACTGTCACGGTTACCGTCACACTTCGGAGCTAAAGACACCAGCTTGTGGGCTGAGTCGGAGCCCAGACGCCTCTGCAGGCCTGAGTGTGAGTGCCCTGACTTCCCTGGGCCTCGGTTTCCCCTCCATGTACGGGACTCATGGGGACCACATCTTAGGTGCAGAAAGTGATGGCACAGGGCCCAGGTGACAGGGTCCAGGGTCCAAGAGTGCTGTCATGATCAGCCCCGGCTGGCTTGCTCCTCCCGATAAGCCCGTGAGGTCGGTAGAAGATATGTAGCTAATGAACCCATTTTACAGAGGAGAGAAGTAAGGTTCAGAAACACCGAGGGCTGCGGTGCCTAGCTGGGACTCAAATGCAGGCTTCTGATTTCAAACGTGCTTCCTCGAAGGGCAGGCAGGACAAGTCCTCTGCCTCAGGGGTTGGAGGTGCCCGGCTGGTAAGCGCTGCCCCAAAAGCCAGGCGCCTAATACAAGCACGAATTTGTGTGGGAGATATTTTCTTCCTGGCCTTTCAAATGACCACGGCTAATAGTCAACTTAATGCTCTGAGCAAGTTACAGAAGAGATTCTTTAAGGGCATTTATTTGCCTCTGTGGCCTTTAAAAAGCATAATTAAAGTTTATGTCTCTGGCTGGGAGGGCGGACCTCCTGTTTGTCATAAAGTCACGGCTAGAGGGGTCAAGAGGAGGGGCGCCTGGGGCCCTGATGATTGTCAGGCTTCCGGGGAGGGGTTCTGTGCCAGGGGAGCCCCGTGGACGAGACCTCGCAGCAAATCCGTCTGTGTTCTGTGCGGCCCCGGCTGCTGCAGGGGGTGCGCCCTGCACGCTCCCACATCCTGGGGCCGAGCCCGCCTTGTGGGGGTCAGGGTTGAGCGGCAGGGGCCGGGTGAGGGCCCTTGGGGGCGTAGCTGTGGGGACACCTGCCCTGCTGGCCGCTTGAGTAGGACCCAGGCCTCAGGCCCCCAGAGCGGCCGGGGCTGCCCTTGTGATGATGCCTGGAAAGACTTCCATCCACCTCCCCGTCCTGAGAGGGGGTCCATCAACACTGCTGGGCACATCACAGGCCTCTGTCTGCTTCCCTGAACAATTTGAGGTTTATTGGGGTGCAACTGGTATCCCAATACACGCACGTTTAAATGTATACATCTTTTTTCCCCTGTGCCATTAAAAATTTCATTTTATATTTTTAGATTTTATTGGACTATAGTTGATTCACAATGTTGCGTTAGTTTCGGGGCATAGCTTAGTGATTCAGGTATACATATAAACACCCATTCTCTTTCAGATACTTTTCATGTCCAGGTTATTACAGAACACTGAGCAGAGCTCCCTGTGCTATGCAGTAGGCCGTTGCTGGTTGGCAAACACAGACGGCTTTGCTGCGAGGTCTTGTCTGTGGGGCTCCCCTGGTACAGAGCCCGTCTCGGGAAGCCTGACAATCAGCAGGTTCCCAGGCCGGAGGAGCCGTGTGGGGAGTGCCCGCCTTCTGGACAGCTCTAACCATGACCTTATGATTGTCGCTCTTCTGTGTAGTCGTGGGTGTATATTAATGACACCTTGCTGAGTTTGGACGTAGGCACATACTCATGATACCTTCACAACCCAGGTGCTAACCGTACCCATCACCTCCCAAAACTTCCTTGTGATCTTCTGTTCCCCTTGTAAGAACACAACCTGAGATCCGTCCTTTGCACATATTTTAAAGTGCGTGGTTCCCTCTTGGGAGGTTGGTACCATCTTGACAGCAAAGCCCTGGAACTCACCTTGCGCCCAGAGGGACTGCATCCATGGGCCTCGTTTCCATTGGCTCCAGCAGGAGCGCAGCTGCTGTGAAATGGACAAGGGCTGACGGAGCCCCTCCTGTGAGCTGAGCACCTGGGACGTGGAGAAGACCCAACCCCGCATCCTGCCCTCGGGTGCGGACAGCCTGGCCAGGAAGGTCAGAGTGCCGTGCATGGCCTTAATCACTCACTGCGTGTGTTCACTTACTGGTGCCGAGGTGGAGGGAGGTGAGAGAGCCCAGGTCGGGCAGCCTGTGTGTGTGCTGGTCGGAGGGGAGATGCTGGGGGTCTGTGGGCCCAGCGGGGGCTGAGAGGTGAGCCTCTGGGGTGGAGATTTGGGGGCTGTGGCCCAGGTGAGCACGGCACCATCAGGAGACCAGAGCCTGCATCGTCCACACGGGGTTCCAGGGTGCCATGACTTTGGGCTTTTTCAAAGCCCCAGGAGTCCTCTCTGAGAAGCTCGGTCCGCATCTTTGTCAGTAAGTGCTCATGACTGTGGGCATCTCACGTGTGCTTCGGAGAGAGCTCAGAGAACCGGGAGGTCCAGGCCCCGGTCCCGGGCCGGCCTCCAGCTTCTGATCACAGCTGCCCTTGGCCTCAGCTGCCCTCTGTGGGAGCCGGGAGGTTGGGGAAGTTAGTCTCCAGGGTGGGCCACCTGGAAGGCTCTATGGTTTGATGGCACAGGGTTATTTAGACAGAAAAGGGCGGCTCGGCTGTGAGATCCTGGGTGCTTGGTGTGGTGTGGGGGCCGATGGCCCAGGGACCACCCCCTTCCCTGGAGCTGGGCGGGGGCCTGCTGGCTGCCTGTCCGTAGCTCTCTGTCCTGGGGAGCCAGGGAGGCCCTCAAAATGCTCCATGCACCTTCAGGCAGCTAGCCCCTGTACGGCTGTGTGCTTGCCCAGAAAAGCCGCCACACCTACCATCCGAGGCCCGGGGCAGATGCGGGAACTGTGGCCACCGTGCCCGGCGCCCAGGAGCAGAGACCTGCACCATCCTCCCGGCTGAGCCTCTCAACGTGTCCTTTCATCCAAGCAGCTCTGACAGAAGCCATCGATGTTTCTGCAAAGCAGCTGGGCTGTGTCGCCATCCCTCTGGGGACGAAGGTCAAGGCGCCCTTGTCTGTTCAGCGCGGCTCTGCAGAAAGGGCCTAATTACTAATTAAAAGCCGGGTTGGATCCCTGGTCCTGCAGCTACACAGGTCTTAATTACGCCTTTCCCCGCGCATCCCAGACAGCAGGGCCTGGGAGGGGACGGTTGTTGGTTCTTAATTGGCTTCATGTGAGCAGCCTGAGCGGTCCCTCTCCTCAACCCTGGGAGCGTTTCCTGCCCTCCTCCCGGGCCGCGTCCAGAAACGGGCGTCAGGGCCTCTTCCTCCCTTGTGCTTCTCACTTCTTCCCAAGGAAGCGGCTTTGACTGGACAGCCTGGCTCAGGCCTGCCTGCAGGGCACACGCTCCTTCCCAGGGTCCTGCCAGCTGTCTTTGCCGGGTATCTGCCCTGCTGCCCTTGGGCCATCTGCCTCAGAATTGCCCTTGCCAGTCACACAGCTGGTCCCCAGACCCCTCACAGTCATCCCCAGAGAATGAGGGTCTCAGAGGCTCAGAAAAGGGGGTTTTTCAGGCTCTGGTGTGAGCAGTGAAGCAGGCACGTTCCCTTCCGGGTCGGCTGGAGAGAGGGTGGCGAGCTCTGCCCACACCATGTCCCCACTCTTGGGGCTGAGAAGTGGAGTGTTTCCTGCCGTATCAGTAAACAAGGATGTCATGGCCATGAGCGACTGCAGCCCTCCAATGTGAGCCCTAAGGGCGCGCAGGAAGGAGAACCCCTGCCATCTGCCAGGTATCAGATTGCAGCCACTCCCAGCGGTGCGCCCCAAGAAGCTCAAGGTGTGGAAAAACAGGAGGCTGGCCCCATAGCTGAGACGCACATGAAAGAAATGGTTCCAGTGAGCCCAGACTCCTGCATCTTACCAAACGTAGAGACGTGCTAAGGCCCTAACTTGAAATATCTGGCTTTCTTTAATTAACAATAATTTTTTGATGTTCAGACGATCTGTCGTTTGTTGCAAACCTTCTGTATAACCTGGTTCCTCCCCTTCCCTCCTCTGAGCAGTTCTCTCAGGGTCATTTGAGTTGCTGCCTCCTGGGCTTAAGTCCTAGAAGTTCCCACCGAATCAAATGGAACTCTCAACCTTCAGGTTGCGTGTATTTTTTCTTTTTTTTCAGTCGACAGGACGGTTCCAGGCTTGCGCCAGCCTGGCCCTCTCTACCTCTCCACGTCCCTTCCAGCTGCCAGCATGCAGGCCTGGGGTGACACATGCCCACCTTCAGGCCCTACCAGGGCCCTGCCTCGGGGACCATCTTGTTGACACCCATCAAAGGGGCCCTCCCTCCCATGAAGCCTTGCCCTCTGGACTGTGTCCACCTCTTTGCTGCCCGTGAAGTGGACTCACGCCCTAGATGAGGCAGCGTGCTTCATCCTCCCTGTGGACTTGACTCCATCACGCAGCTGCCCTGTGTGTCTTGCTCACGGTCGGCATTTGCCATCTCAGCGCCAGATCTGTAATGGCTCAAGGAAAGGATGAAGGATGCAGGGAACCCTGGCCGGATTCCTGACAACCGGGTGGAGGCCGGAGGGGTGGCTGGTGCTGCACTGGGTCAGGGTAAGCGGCCACAGCCTCCACCCAGAGCCGGAGCTGCTCCCAAGGGGGAGACTTCCTGAGAAGACCCCTGCCAAGTGGAGCTGGAAGGCAGGTGGCTGTGGGTCAGATCTCTTCTGTGGACCCAGCCTCAGATCCCCAGGGGTAGCCTGGGGCTGGGGCTCAGGCTCCATCCGTCTGGAAGGCCCCGGGGCAGCAACAGGGCTCTAGAAATGCAATTACCCACCTCTAAGGCATCTGCCTTCTTGAGATGCTCAAAGCACCACAACTAAAGTGGAAAACAGCGACAGTTCAACCCACGGCAATGTTAACAGCTCAGACACTTCGGGAGTGGAGGCTTGGGTCACGCATCAGGCACGGAGCCTCAACAGCGGGGAGGAGGGCGGAGGCTGAGAGCAGGTGGGGAGGCAGTTAGGAGCACTCCCTTGGCTGTATAACCAGGTATTTTGCTCATCCAGACACGCACGTGTCACACTCACAGTCACCGAATGCTCTCATGACTCCCGGCTCCCGTGTCCCCACTGCTAACCCAAGTCGTGTCGGCAGCAGTTGCTTGTCTGTCTCAGTTATGTATTCACAGCTTTACATAAACTCTCTTCTCGAGTACAGGCTCACCAGTGACTCACTGCTAAGGAATGCATAAACTGTGGCACAAGAGCTGGGCCATCATGTCTGAGACTCCACTTATAAGAAGACACAGGCTCCACCTTCTTGGGCTTCCCTGGTGGCTCAGACAGTAAAGAATCTGCCTGCAATGCAGGAGACCTGGGTTCGATCCTTTGGAGCCTTAGCTCCAAGGGATGCAACCTGCCCTTCTGAGAAGCTCGTGTGTCGAGAACCTGACCACTCAGCCAACAGCCATGCGGGTGAGCATGTGAGTGTAACCAAGCGAGGCCCTCCGGATCTTCCCAAGACACACTCCTCTCCCGTATCCTCCGCTGCAGCTCCTCCAAAGTGCCCAGCTAATAGCATCCGATGCACACATCTGAGCTGTTTTACAGATGCTAAAGCCACCACAAAATGGAAGGACTTAACGACTTGATGTCCACGAGCACACAGCCCCCAGACGTAGTGGTGCCCGAGGACCGATGATGTGAACCCCTGAGACACTCCCTGTTACATCCTCATCAATAATGGAGAACTGTGCTGGGGCCGGCCAGACACCCTAGGGCCTGTCCCTCACAAGGCCTTTAAGAAGGCTTTGCTGAAACCCCCCTGGGAGTTCAGGTTTTAGAGCGCGTGCCACCTGCTCTCCTTGCCTGGGGCCTTGACAGTAGAGGCTGCCCTTTCCTTCACCAGAGCCTGCTGTCAGGAGGCCCTCCCCAGTCCAGGCTCCAGCCCAGCACTTGCGGGCCCCGACTGCAGCTCTAGGTGACTTGGGTAGAGGCCCCTGGCTAAGACACCCCAGAGTCCTGCCCTCAGGGGTATCGCCGAAGCCTTCAAATTTCAGGAAATGTGTCACACAGCCCCCACGTGATAGACAGATAACACTCTCAGTTCTGAAGTCACAGGGGACAGAAGGGGAGCGTGACTCAGCGGGAGGAGGGGAACAGCCCCGCAGGTGAGGAAAGGGCTCTGCGCTCGCTTTGGGCAAGCTTTATTGCGTTTTCAGTTTTACGGAGGTCGTCAGCATCATGTCAGGCATAAGGCTGGATCCTGCTGTTTAGTGCCACATCCAAACACTGAGACTGTTTAGATGAGCTTGGTAGGGGTATCAGGTTGACATTGTGGACGTGGTGGATTCCTGCCATGTTGCCTGCCTAATTTACTGCCCTCTCCTGCACAGCCCTGGGCTGGCTTGGTCTCCAAGGGCAGTCGTGGCCTTGGAGGAAGGCCGGCCGGGGCAGCGCTGGGCACAGCCTGTCTCTTCTCTGTGGCCAGCACCTGCCGACCCCTCCCCGGGCTCTGACTCCTGGGCCATGTGTGTGTTTAGCTCCTGACAAAGTCTCCAGCATCTCCCCAGGGCGCCTAGCCTTGAAGCTGGAGGCCGTGGCAGTGAGGCTACCCTTGAGGGTCCACGCATCCCAGAGGTTTCCCGGTGTCCCGCTTCCTCACCGGACAGCCACCTCTACCCTGGCAGGCTGCCCGCTGACCTCAGGCGCCACCGGCAGATGCAGAAGAGAGCCTCGTGTTGACTGCGTTGTCAGCTCCCATGATTGCATCAGGGCAAAGTCCTGTGATAAATCCTTTAACTACCTCTCCTGGTGGTCCTGCGTCTCTGATCAGAGCCTCATCCTGACCTCATTCCTGAACAGTGAAGCCCTGTCCCCCAGCCCTAAAGGAGAAGAAAGGGCCTCTCTGTAGTGTGTTGCTGTCACCAGGAAGATGGTGACAATGTCTGAGGCCAGCCAGAGTTTGCACTGAAAGAATCACTCAGGGACACCACATGGCATTCACAGACATTGGTTCTGCCCCTTAGAATAAGCCCCCTGAGCCCGGGCACGAGACGCTGTGTGGTTGTTCTGCTCGTCAAATCAAGATGGCAAGGGCTGGGCTTGCACAGAGCACACTCGTGTGCAGGCACACACACGCACACACACATGCACACAGGCACACGGACACACACAGACACACAGGCACATGGACAGAGACACACACACACAGCCGGACACACAAGCGTGCACGCACACACACACACACACACACACACGCACACATGCACACAGACACACACAGACACACACAGCCGGACATTCAAGCCACGCACATAAAGATACAGAAGCTCACTTCAGCCCCATTTTACGTTTGAAACAAAGGCCGGGACAAACGGCCCCTGAAAGGGGTCCTAGTGGACTTGACATTGCTGTTGATTTTTTTGAGGCTTTAGGAGGAGAAAAGGGTCTCAGAGAATATTATTCTTGCTGCCGTTGGCAGGCAGTGAAGGTGAGGCTGGAATGGTGAGGGTCTGTATTGGGCGGTGTGTGCCGCGCACTGGCGCCTGAGTCTTTGCGGGCGTGGGTCTTTCCTCACGGGGCTCACAGTGAGAGCAGCACCTCCTGGGGGCCCACTGGGTTGCCTCCACTGCCTCCCAGCTTCCTGCCCGGGGGACGGATGGATGCTCTGCAGCACAGAGGCACCGATGTCGCTGGCTCAGGCGGCTCCTTCCATGGCGCCGGCCACATGGAGATGAGGGCAGCTGGCCCAGAACCACGTGGTGGCCTCGTCTGTCTGGACATGGCCTTCGCGCTGCAGTGGCCGCTGGCCCAGAGGGACAGGGAGGCTGCAGTACTGCACTGCGGCCAAAGCCGTGGAGAGAGCACAGGCCCAGGGTCCAGAATGTCCCAGGGTGGCGAGGATCATTCTGCAGGTGGCACAACCCTCATCAGTCTGCCGCCCACGTGCACCCAGGAGACCCCGTCAGAGTCCAGAGTCAACTTCCATTCATCGTTTATCAGTGTACGTGCACCTTCAATATCATGCTCCACTGAAGCCCTATAATTAACTGTACAGTGTGAAACCAGAGGCTTGTTGAAAGGCCAGCAGGACAGAGAGAAATACATGTTTATGCCACCTGATGAGAAGAGCCGGCTCACTGGGAAAGACCGCGATGCTGGGGAAGATTGAGGGTAAGAGGAGAAGGGGACGACAGAGGGTGAGACGGCTGGATGGCATCGCTGACTGGATGGACATGGGTTTGAGCAAGCTCCGGGAGATGGTGGAGGACAGGGAAGCCTGGCATGGTGCAGTCCTTGGGGTCGCAGAGGAGGCCACGACTGAGCGACTGAACAAAGCGAGGGTTAGGCAACCGTGTTTAATCCATGCCTTCTTCTGACACCGTCTCTTTCAGGTTACGGAGGTCAGATCTTGGACCATGGCTCTCAGCCCTCAGCTCTGGTGTCCACCGGCCTTTGCTCCAGTGAAGATCCCACTCCAGCCTCCGGCCAAGGGGCACATCAGAGTGTGGACAAGACAGCATGGACTCTCCTTCCTTTCTTACTGTGTCAGCTGCTCTTCCCAAGGTCAGCATCCAGGGCAGGCTAAGGCGTGGACATGGCAGGTCCCTAATGATGCAAGTCCCCTGGCCACCCTCACTCAGCCGGGGTCAGCCAGCCCTGCCCGGCCCAGATGACTAGAGGAGAAAGTGCTGAGTCCAAAGATGGGGATGCTGGATGCGAGTCTCTGAACCCACACGGCTTAAGTGTGAGAGGCGCTTCTGTCTGTCTCCTTCCTCCTGTTTCCCCAATGCCTGGCATGTGACTGGAGTGTAATAGACATGCACTGGACAAACGAACCTGTGTGAGGTTTAGTGAAAAACTCCCCCTGAGCCAGTGTTGCTCCTGGATTCTGTTCTCCCGACACTTGACGGCGGTTCCGTCAGAACGCACGCTCCGCCTTTTTCATCCGCCCACCCAACAGCGCACTCCTGAAGGGTCTGTGACAGCCGCAGGTCCAAAAGGAGGGGGCGCCGGAGGGCCCGCTGTTGGCTTTTGCGTGGTGGGCCTTGGATCCTCAAGGAAAAGCCCAGTGAGTAGACGAGGTGCTCCTGCCTTGAGGGCTCAGGCGCTGTGCACTCAGGTAGGTCCCGAGGTTCCAGCTTCAGCTGAAGGGCTGAGAGCGGTGTACGAAGCAGCCGGAGGGCTCCTGTTTGAAATCTTGAGGAAGTCAGGACAGAGCAGAGTGGTGGGTGACCGTGAGGAGGCGGAGGAAGAAGGGGGGGTTCTGCAGACCGGTGGTTGCTGGAAGAGTTGTTGACAGAGCAAAAGAAGACTGTGTTTTGGCACCATTTAAAAATAGCCATGGGCTTCCCAGGTGGTGCTGGTGGTGAAGAACTGGCATGCCAATGCAGGAGACAAAAGAGATGGGGTCTGATCGCTGGGTCAGGAAGACCCCCTGGAGGAGGGCATGGCAACCCACTCCAGTATTCTTGCCTGGAGAATCCCAAGGACAGAGGAGCCTGGTGGGCTACAGCCCACGGGGTCACAAACAGTTGGACATGACTGGGGTGACTTGGCACGTGAAAATGAGCACAGTGCCTGCTGAGAACATGGTATTTAAGGCAGAAGAACAGGATGCTTTTCCCCTAAAATAAAGAACACGACAAGGATGTCCACTCTCACCACTTCTATCCAATGTGGTACTGAAGCTTCTAGCCAAAGCAATTAGGTAAAAGAAAGAAAGACAGAAAAGGCAAAGAGGAAAGGGAAAACTTTCTCTTTTTGCAGATGATATGATCTTGCACATAGAAAATCTCAAGTAACCCACTGCGAAAAAGACTCATAGAACTAATAAAGAGTTCAGCAATGTTGCAGAATATAAGATCAATATACAAAAATCAATCTATTTCCATATATTTGTAATGAACAGCCAGAAGTGAAAATAAGAAAATAATTCCATTTAGAATAGTAGTAAAAGGAATAAAATATATAGGGATAAATATAGGATGTCTAGGGGTAAATCACTTCATGGCAAATAGATGGGGAAAAAATGCAAAGAGTGAAAGACTTTATTTCTTGGGCTCCAAAATCCCTGGGGACGGTGACTGCAGCCATGAGATTAAAAGCACTTGCTCCTTGGAAGGAAAGCTGTGACAAACGTAGACAGTGTATGAAAAAGCAGAGACACTACTTTGCCAACAAAAGTCTGTCTAGTCAAAGCTATGGTATTTCCAGTAGTCATGTACAGATGTGAGAGTTGGACCATACAGAAAGCTGAGCGCCGAAGAATTGAACGGTGGGGTTGGAGAAGACTCTTGAGAGTCCCTTGGACAGCAAAGAGATCAAACCAGTCAATCCTGAAGGAAATCAACCCTGAATATTCATTGGAAGGACTGATGCTGAAGCTGAAGCTCCAATCCTTTGGCCACCTGATGCAAAGAGCCAACTCATTGGAAAAGACCCTGATGCTGGGAAAGATAGAAGGCAGGAGGAGAAGGGGATAATAGAGAAGATGGTTGAATGGCATTGCCAATTCAATGGGCATGAGTTCGAGCAAGCTCCAGGAGATGCTGAAGGACAGGGAAGCCTGGCGAGCTGCAGTCCGTGGGGTCGCAGATAGTTAGACACAACTGAGTGACTGAACAACAACAAATTTAGGAAAAGAAGTGCAAGACTTTTACGTTGAAAACTGCAAAACATTGTTGACAGAAGGCAAAACCGAATAAATGCGACGATGCTCCGAGGTCTTGACATGAAAGGCTCACTGTTGCTCCAGCGGCAACACACCTCAAGTTTATCTATAGATTTGGTACAGTTTCTATTGAAATCTTAGATGGCTTTGTGTGTGTGAAAGCAGATAATGTGATCCTAAGACTCATGTGAAATGCAGCGAATCTAGAGTAGCCAGAATAATCCTTAAAAAGAAGAATCAAGTTTCGAGACTCACCCGTCCTAGTTTGGAAACATACCGTAAAGCTACAGTAAAGACAGCGTGGTTCTGGCATAAGGACAGACGGAGAGATCAATGGAATGGAACCGAGAGGCTGGAGACAAACCCTCACTTGTGTGGTCAACTGTCTATAAGGGTTCCAAGGCAGTTCAATGGGAAAGAACAGTCTTTTCAACAAATGGTCCTGGGTATCCACATGCCCGCACAGAAATTATCTACACATTAAAAACTATCTCAAGATGTACTGAGACCTAAATGTCTACGAAACTCTTGCAAGAAAACACAGGCGTGCATCTTTGTCAGCTCAGACCAGGCAAGAGTCTCTTTGAAATGACATCAAAAGCATAAGGAGCCGGAGGAAAGTACAGAATTTGGACTTCAAATTAAAAACTTTTCTACATCAAAGGACCTGAGAAAGTGAAAAGACAACTGACAGAGTGGGAGAAAATATTTGCAAATCATAACCTCCGACAAGAGGCTTGTATCGAGAATATATAAATAACTCTTACTCCTTAATAATAGTAAAAAAGAAATAATCCAATTTTTTTCAGGGCAAAGGACATTTCTCTAAGTGACATATACAAACGGCCAATCAACACATGAAAAGAAACTCAGTGTTACCCGCTGTTGGGAACATGCAAGTCACCTCCCCAGAGCAGTACCTCGTGACCCCACAGGTCCACTCCCGGAGGCACACCCAGCGGAGGCGAAAACGTGGCCCAGAAAACAGGTCGGCTTTTCATCCTCGGGGATCCCTGGTGGCTCAGACGGTAAAGCGTCTGCCTGCAATGGGGGAGATCTGGGTTTGATCCCTGGGTCGGGAAGATCCCCTGGAGAAGGAAATGGCGACCCACTCTAGTACTCTTGCCTAGAAAATTTCATGGATGGAGGAGCCTGGCGGGCTACAGTCCATGGGGTCGCAAAGAGTCGGACAGGACAGAGCGACTTCACTCTAACTTTCACTTTTTATCCCTGACCGATGCCCACCCCGCCCCGTCTCATTCCCCCGTGAAGCAGCGCACAGTCAAGCGTCTGGTGGGTCTGTGCAGACACGAAGGGTCCCATGGCCTCAGCAGAGCCATGGACTCTGGGGTTGGGGTGGAGGGTGGGGCTTCCACACAGGGTCAGAGTCGGGGGCAAGTTGCTCAAGATCCCATATTGAGATGCGAGACTGGCCAATGAATTCTTTCTACCCAAGACACCCGTGGCCTCTGCTTCCTCCAGAAACGGTGGTGTTCCCCCCTCCATGAGCCGCAGCAGCAGCCCTGGGAAGAAACACCACTTCCCAGGATCTGGGTGAGGCTGCTGGGGGTGCTGTTGGGTCCGATCCCAGGCAGACTGTGGTCACAAACACGTTTTTGGAGAACTGACTCCAGGAATTTCTTTTCTGCCTCAGTTCTGCCCTGTGTCAAAGGACCAGCTTGGACCACACGACCTCTGAGCTCTGAGGATAAGCTCTACTCCTGTAAGACTGCCGGGAGAAAGCATCAGCGAGAAGCCCTGGTCAGAAGGACGCGCCCCCCACCTGCACACTCAGAATGCCCCTCACTCGGCCCGGCCCCGGCTCTGGCCTGGCTCCTGTCCTGGCCGCCTTCACCCTTCACGGATGGAGCAGAGCCCCGGGCCACAGTCTGTGTCAGGGGGTGGGGCGCACAAGAGATTTCATTTACCCCTCGTTCCAAGACCTGGGGGCAAAATAATAGCACTTCTGTCTTGAGCACCGGGAGAATATGATCCACAGCCTCCAGCTTTCCCAACAATTTGAATGCCAAGCAGGACGTGCTGTATTTATAGCAGTGCGCCCCAATTGGAGAGGAAGGTATTTGAGGGCAAAACAGCACTTTCTTTTAAACTGCTCCCCTCGAAAACGGCCAGGCTGTCAGCATTCCGAGGGAGGCTGCATGCGGGCTGGAAATGCAGGTGCCAGAGGAAAAATAAGAACAGAGTCACGCGCACAAGGCCCTTGATGACGGCCGCGCGTGGCAGGGCGGGGGCTGGGCGGCTCTCCTTTGCTGTAAGGTAGCGCGGGCATTGAGCCCCGCAGGCCCGCCCTGGCAAGGCTAGAGAAGCAAGCAGATGCCCCGGCACCCACAGGGGCTGCGTCCATCGGGCACCTGGGGGCTGGCGCGGGCACGGCCGACTCGGTTTCCCTGCTCCTGGGACGAGAATCAGCACTTCTCTCCCCGGGGCTGATATGATTAATGAACGGCAGAGGAGAGCTTTGAAGATGAAAAATACCCTTGCCAGCCTGGGGATTAATCATCGTACAATGCGTGCTCCTGACTGCGCGGCGACTTAATTACCTGGAGTGGACAAAATGGTTTTCCTCCTGCTCCTCTCCAGAGAGACGGCTCCAGCAGCGGGGCTCGCAATACAGACTCTCAGCAGAGAATCAAAGCTCTCTCTGCAGCCGCACAAAAGCTCCAGGAAGCTTTTCAGACGACGCGGCCTCAGATGGAGATGGGCCTCGAAGGTTCCGAGAGGGTAGACCGGCGAAAGGCAGGAATGGCTCTTCGTGTGTGATGGGAACAGGGTTGAACTGGCGTCCCCCTGGGCCGGCTGAAAGTGTCCTGGCCCCTCAGAGAGCCTGTCCCAGATTGGGGGGTGGGCTGTCAGCCTGGCCTCCAGCTGGAGTTTGGAGGCAGACCCTCGTCACGGGAGAGGCTTGGGGGCAGGACATTGGCCCTACTGACCTCACCTGAGGCCATAACCACTGGGCACCCGCTCTCTCCTTTCTGGGGGCTTTTCGTGGGGAGAGGCAAGTGGAGCCTTTTGAACAGTGAAGTGTTGCTCACGAGTGAGCAGATGCTGCCACGTGATCTGTGGATAGAAAGGGTCCATGGCAAGTGGACATCCTTAACCTGCTAACACTTCCAGGGAAACCCTCCAAAGTGTCCGTGTCCTCTAGTTTATTGAAAAGGGGCATTTGAACTTGTCAGATCAGATGGGACTTGAGAATGTGAGACCCAGGGAAGCAAGAGGCCTCTCAACGGCAGAGCACATAACCTGGCTCCAACGCAGGGTCCAGGAGCCCTGCAGAGACCCCATTTCTGGCGAAGATGGGCAAATATTCTCTCCTGACAGAGCCTCAGTTTTGCTACCCGCAAAGTGGGGCTAATAGCAGGGCCCTCCTGAAAGGTGAGCAGTGCCCTCTGCAGGGAGCTTCCAAGGTGCTCCTACCGCCTCCTCCCCTGCCTGTGACAAAGCCCAGTACCCAGTTCCACCCTCTGTGAGCAGGACAAGGCCCCGCATCCTGAGAAGCTGCTAGGACCTCCCTGAGTCTGTGCAGACAGACCTCTGGTAGCTGGAGGAGCCCAGGGTCTGGATCTGCAGCTGGGGAGAGGGACCGGGGGAGCCTGGGCTGACCGGGACGAGAACCTCTGCTCGTTCTTGTCTGGTTCCGAATCCGACCGCATCCATCACTGTCAGCTCCAGGGGAGCAGGGCGGCCCCGCTCCTCCCGACAGCAGAGAGCACAGAGGGACCACACCCACCCCAGACCGGCTGTCTTCAGAAGAGGGGGCCCGACGAGATTTCAGAATCCCCAGCGTGCCCTGCGGAGTGTTCTCCTCCAGCCCGAGGGGTTGGGTGCACTAAGTTGCTCAGTCGTGTCCAACTCTGTGACCCCATGGACTGTAGCCCACCAGGCTCCTCTGTGCATGGGATTCCCCAGGCGAGAATACTGGAGTGGGTTGCCAGGCCCTCCTCCAGGAGATCTTCCTGACCCAGGGACTGAATCCACGTCTGTTACATCTCCTGCATTGGCAGATGGGTTCTTTACCACTAGCGCCACCTGGAAGCCTGAGGGGTTGGGGGAGGCAGAGATTTAATCAGTCTCCTCCCCAGTTCAACCGTCTAGTTGTGGTGGATGTATGTTCAAAAGGAAGGGGAATGCAAAAGCTCCCAGGAATGTTCCGCTGATCAGTCTCTACAAGACCATGTAAATTATTTTAATCAGGTAATTTTGGGGGTCCTTCCAGCTGAGCTAAACCAGAGAGATTTGATTAGAGGAAGCAGAACTAACTTGAAATCTGAGACTCACAGAGGAGAGCCCCTGAAGGATGCTAGTGACAGCCGGGCATCAGGGGACAGCAGCTGTGTCCTGGGCTCCGGTCAGCAGCGTGACCAGGTGACCCGAGGCCCCATGCCATTGCTGTCATCAGCGAGCTCACAGGGTCCAGGGCTGCCCACACGTCCTCTCCTGCTGTCTGTGCAGGTCATGGGGTGACCGGGGGCTGCTCAGGCCTTGGTCCTCTTGCTTGAAGGAAACTTAAAATATCTAGATGTCTGGGTTGCCCTGCAACTCAGGACTCCCTCCATTGGGGTTGTTATTAATATGACAGCGTTGCTGATTTTTCTTCAGAGGGGCTTGTAGTAGGAAGTGGGGACACTGTTGTGTCTGATACCCAAGGCTGACTGACCCCAAGTGTTTCCTGAGCAGCTCCAGGTTGGCAACTCTTGAAAAAGGAACCTGCCTCCCTGGGAGGCTGGGGATCAGTGGAGGTCCCCGAACTGTGGTTCTGGTTTAACCAAGAGGTACCCTAGGGCCTGACAAGCTGCCAAAGGAAAAATCACAAGATGCACCCTGACCTGGTTTCAGTTCTTATTTGTCATCCCTTCTGAAACAATTTGTGGGGGAGTTGCCCAAATGAAATGTTTGCAAAACAGGTTGTGACTCGCCCATGGAACTCGCTAATTGAGTTTGGAAATTTTTGGGTGGATTCCTGAGGTTAGAGTGACCTGCCATCTGGCTTGCCCGGGACCGAAGGGTTTCTGGGACGTGGAGCTTTCACTGCTGAAGTGAGGACAGTCCTAGGCAGATGGAACCAGTTGGTGAAGGTCCCCTATGGTGGCTGTCTGTGCCCAGAAGCTCCATCATGTTGACTGGCCAGTGGCCAGCCAATCAGAGGCTTCCCTGGGACTCTTCATGTGTAGTTGCTGGGTCATGCTCTCTCTCTTGCCTCCAGCTCACAGACCAGGATGGTGGTGACTTATCTGCCACTGAGCTCACGTTCTCTCTGTCTCTGGAGAAGGAAAAGGGCCAGGCAGAGACCCACGTGGGTGCATCTGTGCTCCTGGGAGGCTGACAGTCCACCCGCCTGCCCTCGGCCATCTCTTGTCACGGAGAGGGCCAGGATAAGGGGTGCTGGGAGGGTGGAAGGTAGCGTGGTGTGTCCAGGCCTGAGGCCGGGCCCCGTGTTCCACTCCACTGGGCAGAGAACTTGCTACCCACGGTGACTGCTCGGGAAGAAGGAGCTGAGAAGAAGGTATTTACATGCAATAAATGTTGAATTGCTCCCAGTGCTTCTCTGTGGCACTGTGTGTCTGGGATTAATTTTACCCATTCCACCCACATCTCGATACCCTTCAGCAAGGTTAAGCCTGTCCTAATGCAGGTTTAAAAATTAAATCCAGTGCAATGAACAAATGTCGTGGGCAGCCTCAGACTATTCGTTTATGCAGAGTAAATATGTTTGCACAACGGCTCTGGGAACAGAGCTCCAGCACGGGTAACGTGCGCGCTCAACACGGCTTCGTCTCCCTGCGTTTCATGCATTATATATGACGGTCCCCATCCAGCTCTCTAGCCTTCGAGTCAAGAGCAAAGCAGATTGTGTTCTGGTCCCCGGAAACAAGGAGCCAGGCAAGGATTTGGGATTTTAAGAATTAGTTTAACTTGGATGAGAACTGACTCCTGGGTTTTTCTTGTCAATTCACAAGCTTTAAAAATGCATGCAAGAAGTAAGCAACAGCCACAAACAAAACAAAATAGCTCCTGCTTCTAGGCTGGTTTTCTCCGGGTTTCCGGAAGGCGAAAATGACCTCCATCTCTTGCAAATCAGGAGGAGGACGCTGTGAGACCTGCGTTCCCCACAGTGTCCTTGGGCCTGCAGACTCGATTAAGACGTTAAACAGCACACGGGCAAGCCGGGTCTCCCGGGGAGCTGCCTCTGCTGGTGTCCTCAGCCTGGTGCAAACGCCTCCAATCCTGGGATGCCGAAGGCTCTGTGGGAACGATCTGCCTCCTGAGATATAAATTCCAATTTACTCTGACACAAATGATTACCCTGCGAACACTGGTCATCCGTCTTCAGGCGCCGGGGGATGCTCTGGCTGGAATCATTGTCTCCTGGAAATTAAAACGGCCCGAGGGTGAGGATTACTTCCTGCCAGAGCCAGGGCATCCTGCCTCCCCTGCCCCAACCTCTGGGCCCTGGGAGTGGGCGGCAGAGCTCCTGGGTCACTGGAGAAGGAACTGTGTAGAAAGGCTGGCGGTGGCGGGGGTGGGGGGGTTGGAAGAAGAGGCCTCTGTGTGGAACAGAAGGCCAGGGTCTCTCCCCTGATGGCCCACTGGGCAGAAGGGTTCCCCTGTGGGGAGGGGTCTCCAGGGTTGGCTCCCGCCACCTAGGACTCCCCATCTAGGTCTGCAGGGTCGGCCTCCCACTCCAAGGACCCGTGTGCCAGCATCTCTCGTCCACCCCCACTTTCCCCGCAGAACTCTCTTTCTTTAACAGCTTTATTGAGAGCTAAGTCACATTGCATAAATGCACCCTTTTTAACTGCACATTCAGTGCTTTCTGTGCATCTGCAGAGCTGTGAACCTTCACTGCATTCTAGTTTTAGAGGGCAGTGAACGTTCTATATTTGAGAACATTCTAGAACATTTTTATCATCTCCAAAGAAAGCTCGTATCCCTTTGCTTTCACCCCCTGCACCCCTCCCCTTCCCCCTGCAACCCCTGGCCTGTCTGCATGGGCTCGCCTCTTCTGGACATTTTGAAGTAGTGCAGTCGGGCAGCCTGTGGTCTCGTGACCAGCTTCTCCACTCAGCATCATCTGAAGGCTCAGTCAGCGCCTCATCGGTGTTTCTGCTCTAATAACATCCTGTTATAGGACGGCCGTATGTGCGTGCGGCTAAGTCGCTTCAGTCGTGTCCGACTCTGTGTGACCCCATGACCTGTAGCCCACCAGGCTCCTAGACCACAGTTTACTTATTTAAAGTAAACCAATGGGCATTTGGGCAGCATCCACCTTCTGGCCACTGTGAGCAGGGCTGCTGTGGACAGGAGGGTCGTGTTCTCGTGTGGAGGTCTGTCGTCACTTCCCCTGGGGACAAACCTGGGAGTGGAATGGCCGGTGGTGAGGTGGCCCCGAGTCCCGGGAGCTTCCCCAGCAGCTGTCCTGCTTTCCGTCCTGGCCTCCTGAGCAACCCTGTTGCAAGTGGCTTTACACCCCATGGAGACACACCCTTGCGGGCTGGTCCCAGTTCCTGCAGAATTTGGGATCTTTCACCGCCCCCACACTGCCCCAAGCAGAGTCCAGGTACAGGAGCTGGGGGAGTCCTGCCTGCTCCCTGAGGTTCAAGCCGTGAAAGTACAGCTGGCAGCGGGCCGGGTTCTGCCAGGGTCCAGGGACACTGGTCTCAGGCTGCAGCTGGCCGGGGGTGCGGGCAGGGGGGTGGGTTCTGGCTTCAGCAGAGAAGGGTCAGAAAGCAGGTCCAGCCCAAACGCCCCCTGGAAAACAGGGAAACTGAGGCTCCAAGAGAGGGAGGTGCCCCTGAGGCTATAGACCAGCCTGAAGCTGCAGAGGGAACTGCTTCCTGCCATCCTTTCCCAACCCCGGCTGCCCGGGACACACCGCAGGAGGACTAGAGGGGGGGGGGTTCATCTAGCAGAGGGCAGCCAGCCATCTTCTAGATTTATTTGCCATCGGGGTCTTACCTTTCATACTTGGTAGGTCTCCACCCTTGCTGCCCCAGGAAGAGAAAGGAGGTGATGGCCACTGAGGCTGGATGACGGCAGCACCCTACCCTGAGTCTCTGAGCACGTGTTGCATTTCCCCAGCCAGAGCCGAACCCTCGTAGGGCAGGAGCCCCCACCTGTGTCCTGGCACATGGGGCTGACAGAGTATGTGCCCTGGTGCCCAGCAGGGCCCACGGGACTCTGCCGGAGAGAAGAGAGATCGGCTCTTTTTGCATGCATGCATGAGTGTGAAATGGGTACATATATGTGTGATGTGTGTGCATTGGTATATATGAGTGTGTAGTGCATGTGTGTGCATGGGTATATATGTGTGTGATGTGTGTGTGGGTACACAAGTGTGGGTGTGTGCATGGGTATATATGAGCAGCTGTGTGTGCATGCATGCTTGTGTGTATGGAAGTGTGTGTGTGTGTGTGTGTGTGTGTGTGTGTGTGTGTGTGTGTGTGTGTGTGTGTCTGAGAGACAGAGAGAGAGAATAAGTTCTCATTCTAGAAAAAAAGGAAACTGGTTTTTCTCAGCTCGATTTTTAGAGAATTATCATAGTTTTTCCTCATCAAATCATCTCTCTAGAAAAAAGCCAATACATTCAGCAGGTATATCAGGTATGTCTATTGCACATATTGAACAGACATATTGAACTGACACAAATAACGTCTGTTTTTACCAGTAATGATCAATTAGAAAATACGATTTTTTTCCGAAGGTGTCATCCACAGGATAGGAACAGAAACCATAAGGAATCTAGGAATTCACCGAACCCGAATGTGAAACTCTGACATGACCTGCATGTGTAGAAAGACTCCAGGCCCTCTGATGGGAAGATCTAAGGTTATAAAGATGCCAGCTGTCTTCAAATTAACCCACAAATCCAATGCGATCCCAATCAAAAAATTTCTTACAGAACTCAGACGTGATCTAAGATTTATGTGGATATATTAAGGTCCACAAAGAGCTTCACCAGCTTCATAAAAGAAGAGTGGAGTGTGGACTGTCCTGTGAGATGTAGGACATCCTGCAAAAGCAAAGACATGAAGCCCACATGGTCCTGACACTGAGCGGTGGACTGGATTTCAAAGTTCAGGGGTGGAGCCCACCGACCACATGTGGGATCTTCATTCATTACAAAGGTAGCCCCACAAATCCAGTGGGAAAGAACAGAGTTCCAGACAGTTCCAGACACTGGCCTGTGAGATGGAGCATAATGAATCCCCATGTGTGTGTGTGTGGTGTGTGTGTGTGGGGGGTGTTACCTAGAAACTGGGAGGACCACAGGGAATGAAGAGCCAGATGGGAGAAGCAGAAAAATAAAGTTAGAAAATGAGATGCAGGAGATTATCTTTGGGACTTCGGGGGAGGGAGAGACTTCATAAATAAAACTTTAAAAGCAAGAATGGGAAGTGCCAAAGACTCCAAGAGCAAAGCTAACGGGGGGCCGGTGGGACGGGAGCAGATGCCCGTACCGTCGGAAACCAACGTGTGACTCACGTCTGGAAAGCGCAATGAGAAGGCAGCGACCTCAGGGCGACGGGAGAGCGGGTTATGCAAGAGGAAAGCTGGGAGCCCCAGCGCAGGCGAGCTCCGAGGACCCAGGCAGCCGTCAGAAGGCTGAGGCACGCAGAGGAGAGGGCTCCACGGGGGCACGTCCATCCTGAAGGACAGTCCCTCAGGTAGCCGCATTCAGGCTCCGCAGACCACAGGGCCTGGAAGCCCACTTGGTGTGAACACAGGGGCCCGGGAGGCTGCAGGGAACATCAGTGGCGGAGGAGGGTGGGCTTTGAGGCCATCCGGGAGACCACCCAGGAAACACGGGCAGGTCCAAAGTGATGAAGACTTGGCAGTTGAAAGCAGCGGGCTGAATGTAGATAAATGCGCCAAGACGCGTGTCCCTGAAAGTCACAGGCCCCCACACGTGCACACACACGCAAGGCCCACGCGGCCGAGTGGAGAAAGCAGCATTCAGAATGAGCTCCAGTAAGGGCCATTTACCTGCGTGAAAAACAGGCACCCGTGAATACCCTTTCTGGGAACAGCGTCCAAGTCAGAAAATGTCCCTGCTGACAGCTGAGGAAGAGGAGGTGAGGGAGGGGCCCTGGGACAGGTCTGGTGCGGGCAGCCGGCCTAGACATCAGGTCATCGTCAGGGTTGGTGACAGTGAACAGGTGGGGATTCCAAAATTACGGGTCCCGGGGAGACTCCCGACCCGCAGGGGACGTTTGGCAGAAACGTCTGCTGGCATTTCTGGTTGTCGTGAGTTGGGGCGGGGATGCTACTGGCATCTAGCAGGCACTGGACGCTTCCCTTGGCTAGAGCGGTCTGGGCCACAATGTCACGAGCACCGGGGCTGAGCGAGCCTGCTGTGGGGGAGTCATTTACGGGGGAGAAGGGACGTTTCAGGCCGATGACGGGTGGGGAAGAGAAAGCTTCCTTCTGGCAGTTGACAGCCTTGCACAGCGTCAACCCCTGCCCCCCACCCCAGCTTTTCAAGGATGTGCCAGGAGGGACCCTGGGGGCTCTCCCCTTTGGGGACCCCCGGCACTTCTGCCTCACTGGGCCCCTTCCTCACAGAAAATCATTAGAAATTGTGTTTTACTACGACGGAGGTTCAAAGTTGAAAATAACCTCGGCCATATTTTATCTACTTTCTTCCTCTGATCTTAAAAGACATCAAGAACATTTTTGTGGACCCTCTAGAGGCTGTCATGGGCTTCCCTGGTGGCTCAGTGGTAAAAGAATCCTCCTGCAATGCAGGAGCCACAAAAGACGCCGGTTTGATCCCTGGGTGGGGAAGATCTCCTGGAGGAGGGCATGGCAACCCACTCCAGTATCCTTGCCTGGAGAATCCCATGGACAGAGGAGCCTGGTGGGCTACAGTCCATGGGGTCATAATGAGTCGGACACGACGGAGCAGCTGAGTGTGCATGCACAGAAGTTTCCAGGGACTGTAGCCACTCTTGGACCAGTGGGGGCTGCATGCCTGGGGAGCCCTGCCCCCCGAGGGGGCTGCCTTCTGGTCCCAGGTCCGGTCGGTGTGCACAGCAGAGACGGGTCCCCAGGACACGGCTCCCAGCATGCTCGACGGGGCGGTCAGGACCCAGCCCAGCTGCCAAGAGGCAGGGGCAGGGAAGAAGCCAGAGGTGGGGAGGAGGTTACAACACCAGCCAGAGGGCTCCTCCTCCCAGGTTGTGAAATGCCCACCGGAAACAGGGGCTTGGCACAGGCTAGGGTGGCTGGGGGGGGGAGGATGGGGGGCAGGTGGCCAGCCCTGGAGGGCGCCCCAGAAGCAGGCATAGAGGCTGCCGGGAGGAAGTCAAGGCCAGGGGAAGGGTAGGCGATGACCTCCCCACAGTCACTGACCCCATGGCTCCGACTTCTTATCCTCACTCTGAGGGGTCCTCAAATCCACCCTGCTCTCCCAAGTCGCATGACAAGGAAGACTCAGAGAGGTCAAGTGACAGGCTCAAGGTCACACTGCCTGGGTCAGGAGAACCCGGGCCTGGGGGTGCTGCCTGGGGCATCCTTCAGGGCAAGCCCTGCTTTCTACTGTTCCCCAGATAGAAAGCCATAGGCAGTTGGAGAGGGTTCCTTCCCTGGGCTCCTGGACGGTGGGCTGGACTTGGAAGGCAGCCTCTCCCCCGTTGAGGGGCTCCAGATGTAGACGGTCTTCACAGCCAAAGGAAGGTGCCTCAGGGGGATATCAGGGGGACCCCGCCAGGTCCAGCCGGCACGCGACCCCTTTCCTGAGGCCCTCCAAACACGAGTCCTTGCAGGAGCAGGAAGAAAGGGAACCAGCGGAGGGACAGGGGACGTCCTACCCTGGGGGACACTCCCTACTCCTGGGAGGGAGGAGGCCGGGACTGGTGGCCTGAAGCAGCCAGCTCTCTGCGGGTTGGGGGGGGCTACGCCTGTGCTCCCAGGGGCCCTGATGTTCCTGGTCTTGTTGTTGTTCCGACGCTCAGTCGTGTCTGACTCTTTACAACCCCATGGACTATACTATCCGCTCCCTGTCCTTCACTATCTCTCGGAGTTTGCTCATTCATTGAGTCAGTGATGCCATCCAACCATCTCATCCTCTGTCACCCCCTTCTCCTCCTGCCCTCAGTCTTCCCAGGATCAGGGTCTTTTCCGGTGAGTCAGTTCTTTGCATCAGGTGGCCAAAGTATTGGAGCTTTAGCTTTAGCATTGGTCCTTCCAGTGAATATTCTGGGTTGGTTTCCTTTAGGATTGACTGGTTTGATCTCCTTGCAGTCCAACGGACTCTCAAGAGCCTTCTCCAGCACTACAGTTCAAAAGCATCAATTCTTTGGTGCTCAGCTTTCTTTACAGTCCAACTCTCACATCCATACATGATTACTGGAAAAATCATAGCTTTGACTACACAGACCTTTGTTGGCAAAGTAATGTCTCTGCTTTTTAATACGTTGTCTACGGACTCCCCTAAGAAAGTTGAAGGCCGCAAATGCCATGTTACTCACCGAAGCATTTCCCCCAAAGATTCCCCCACTTATCCACAGAAATCAATAGTTTGAGCAGAACCCTGTCGATTAAAAAACCTCACTTTGCCGTGTCTACCAGTCAACAATGACATGTCCCCCTGCCCTAGGCCCCGCTGGAGGACCCACCCTAACCCAGGCTTCAAAATCGCAGTCAGTCGGACCTGCCCTTCCTGCTCTGGAGCTCTGGTGGATGGTGTGGCCTTTACCCTGAGTCAGGACCTGGGCGGGGGGGATTTGGAGCATCACTGGGCGGGCTCACATCTCTCCTGAATCCACAGAGTCATGTGCAAAGGCCCCAGGGGAGCCCTGATGCGCAACCCCTGGTGCTGGGGTGGAGGGATTTGTGCGGGAGCCCCGGCTCTGAACCAGCTTCCCTCAGAGGCAGTGAAACAGCCCCTGTGTGCTGACAGCCAGCCTCCCAGGGGCCAGGCAGGACAAGGGGCCCTTGAGAATCTCCGCGCTTGCTGGGGACCACTGCGCCGCGGCAGGAAGTGATACAGATCACCTGTGGCCACTGCACGCTCCATTTCATTGTATTTAAACTTCCTTTTTGAAGTGGACAATAACGCTTCCTCAGCAGAGTGCCTGAAACAAAGGGTGTCAGAAGCAGCTGGAGAACAGGGCCAGCCCCCGAGTCCCTTTCCAGCACCGAGGACCCCTCCTGAGGGGCTGCCACCCTGGCTGGGGACACCTAGCCCTCCTCTGCACAGTCCACTCAGCGCACCTCATCCCAACACGGCTCTGTGGAGTGGCCCGCTTTTGAATTTTACAAACAAAGGCAATCAAACAAGGTCTCTTTCCTGATGCCACTTCCCCCGCGATGCTGTGCTTGTGAACTTCCCGATGGCTTTGTAGGAGGCAGGAACTCATCTGTGTGACTCTCTGCAGGTTCCTCCGATTTGAACACACGTCGGGCCAGGGATCTCTCCTGCTCTGGATGGACACTTGTTTGCTGTGGTTTGGGGCGGGACATCGTTCTACCCGCGTCCTCTGCCTGTGGGGGGTGCAGGGCCGAGCTCCAGGTTGCAGGTCATCGAGCAGGGGCAGGCGTGCATTTCCCTGATCATTAATAAAGTCGCGGGTCTCATCTTTTTTCTATCGGCCATTGAAATGTCTCTTTTGAGGGCTGTCTGTGTAGGTCACTTACCTACTTTGCACAGGAGCATCGATTTACGGCAATTCCTTATTTATTCTGGACACAACAGTTTGCCACTCCTGTGTGTGGCCGATACCTCCTCTCCACCCCCTGGCAGCTTTTCACTCTCTCGGGGGTGTCATTTGAGAACCCAGTATTCTTAAGTTCAACATCAGTTTTCAGACTTGTCCATTCCTTAGTGCTTTTCGTTCCTGCATGAGATGTCACCAAAGTGATCTGATATCTTGTGATGTGGCCCAAGACTACCGTTTCATCTTTCACGTTTGGGTCTGATTCTGCCAGCGTAGCTCTTTTTCTGCCACATGGAAAGGGTCAAGTTTACTTTCTGGTTTTCCCATGTGAATGCCCAGTAGCTCACAGTGCTGATTGGAAGTTTATTCAAGGAGAAGGGGGCTGGGGGAGGGGTGGAGTAGGAGGCTGGGGTTAGCAGATGTAAGCTGCTGGACACGTGTGTGCTAAGTCACCTCAGTCGTGTATGACCCTTTGTGACCCATGGACTGTAGCCCGCCAGGCTCCTCTGTCCATGAGCTTCTCCAGGTAAGAACACTGGAGTGGGTTGCCGTGCCCTCCTCCAGGGGATCTTCCCCATCCAGGGATCAAAACTGCGTCTCTTACATCTCCTGTGTTGGCAGGCAGGTTCTTTACCATGAGTGCCACCTGGGAAGCCCAAGCTATTAGGTATAGGATGGATAAACAACAAGTTCCCACCGTATAGTGCAGAGAACTATGTTCAACACCCTGTGATAAGCCATAATGGAAAGAAGATTACAAAGAATATATATATGTGTGTGTGTACAAAACCAAATCCCTGCAGCACAATAGAATTAACACAACACAGTAAATCAACTATTCTTCAATTAAAAAAAGTTCGTCCCTTCCCGGTCGGCTCTGTAGAGCTGCCTCTGTCGTGCGTCAAGTTTCTGTCTCCGCCTGAATCTGTTTCTAGACCCTTTATTCAGTTCTGATGGTTCGATCTGGATCCTGGAGCTGGCACCACACTGTCCCAGTGACTTTATCTTCACAACAATTACCGGCACCAACTAGGGCAAGTCATCCTTCCTGGTCCAGCCCAAGACGTCCTAATTATTGGCCTTTTAAACAAATTTCAAATTCACCTTGTCAAGTGTCCGAATAAAAGGGGCATTTAACTGATAATGCAGTGAGTCTATGGATCGACTCTAGAGAAACTAACATGTTTATAATGTTGAGACTCTGAATCCATGAACAGAGGATATTCCTTCAGTTGTTCTCCTTAAACATCTCTCATCACATCTGATCTTTCTACATGGAGGACTAGTGTGTATTTTGCCAGAATTATTCAGTTATTTGAGTTCGCTGTCACTATTGCAAATGTTTAAAATTTCTTTTTGTAATTCATTGTTTAACTTTTAGGAACATAATTGATTTTTGCTAAGCTCACTCATTGTAAAAATTTCAGATTCCCTGAATTTTCTACAAAAGTAATAGTACTCTTGTACTTGCCTTTCCAGCTCGTATACGTTTGATTTATTTTTTTCTGCCTTACTACTCCGGTGGTGACACTATGCTGACCAGAAGTGGTGATGTATGAGCAACCTGGCTTGTTTTCAGTCTGAGGCCGCCTTTCAATTTTCACCACTAACTGCGATGTCTTTGCAGTAACTGTGGCTTCTGGAGACCTGCTTTTACACTGTGCTGTTTCTGTTTGTTCTTGTACACGCTGTCTTTCGTCCTCATGAGCCTGGTTCTCTTTTACTGCATTCTAAGATTTAATTTGAAAGATACATATATTTGAAGAAATCATTTAAGTCTCGGGGTGATACTATTCTTCTGAGAAGATCTGTGTTGGTTTCAGCCTGGAGCAAGCAGGCAGCAGTGATGTAGGAAGACCTCACTAGAGTTTCAGATCCCAGGTGGCTCAAGTGGTAAAGAACCTGCCCGCCAGTGCAGGAGCCATTGCACTGGGTTCGATCCTTGGGTTGGGAAGATCCCCTGGAGAAGGGAAAGGCTACCCATTCCTGCCTGGAGAGTGCCACGGACAGAGGAGCCTGGTAGGCTACAGTCCATGGGGTCACAAAGCATCGGACACGACTGAGGGACTAACACTTTCACTTCTGTTTGTCTTTCTGAGGACAGACGGCCCCAATACCTGCTCTGTCATTGCCAGGAATCGGATGACCTTGACTGACCCCACTTTCAGGTGTCTGAACTCGACAGAGTCGTGCGTTCGTTACCTTCTTAGGTCCACACACTCGTAGGGCATTGAGGTGATACCTGACTGTGCGGTCCACACCCCACCTGCAGTCGCCCTATCAACAGTGAGGAGAAGAGGAGGCTCCCGGCTGCAGGGAGGGGCTTGCTGGCAGACGGGGTAGCGAGACCAACACTGGCCGCCCTCGCCCTGTCCTAAGACTGGGTGAACAGCCCTGAACTAGCTCCTCTCCAACAAACAAAGCTCAGATCTGCAGCTGGCTGAGCGATGACTGAGGCAAGGTGACCTCTTTTGTCCTCTATCTCAGTGGGCTGGAGCCACTGCCCAACACTGTGCGGACTGTGGTGTCATCCCAGAGCCCGCAGAGATGGACGCTAGGTCCTTAGGTTTGGCCATCCTGTGCCTCTTTCCTAGTTAGAGACTAAGTGCAGTTAAGATGCCAGCTCACACACGCTGACTGGAGAAATATCACTCCACGAAGGAGTTTCATCCCCAGCTCCTACCCTCTGGCACCATCCTGCTCTCCTTAGTGACCCTCTACATGTCTACAGAAGCCCTTCCCGGAACACCCACCGCCTGTCCTGGTTCGGACAGACTCAAGGAAATGTCTAGCTCTCACCAGCAGAGAGGCTTCAGTTCCCCCACCTGTGAAACTCAGATCGTAGTATCTTCCTAATGGGGCTGGTGTGAGTAGCATTTGGCACCTAGGAAGCGCTCAGGATTACTTTTTCTCTTCCCCTGTGTTAGGTGCTCAGTCATTAGAACAGTCTGGAAGTCAGGTGAGGGAGGGAGGGGTCTTACTCCTCCTCATACCCCAGTCAAAGCCTCAGGGTGGTGTCTGGGCAGAGCTGGGTGATAAGGAGGGGGTATGGGGATGGAGCTTTCCTTAAGCCACAAAGAAGGCAGACCGCTTCCAGTGCAGAGGTCCTGGGAGCTCTCTCAACTGGGAATAGGGTATCCTGCCAGCAGAAGTGAGCCCAATTCAGCGGGCAGCCTGGTGGGGCCCAGAGGGAAGGAAACACCCTTTGCCATCCTCTGGCACTTCCTGTGGATGTAAGCAAAGAGGCGGGAGGAAGTGGGCATCCCCCTGGAGTGGAGAAACTGCAGGCCCAGGCAAGGGCTGGCTTCCACCGCACGCAAAAGTGCAGTCACGGACTGGAGGACATGGAGCTGAGAGGCATGGCCGGGGCCCCAAGTCCCCAAGTCTTACAAATATTTATTGTTGTCATGTAGTGGAGGTAGCCACTGTTTATGAGGCTCTTTTCAAATGCCGTGAAGTATGCCAAGAATCTAACAATCTGCATTATCTGATCTAATCCTCTCCACAGCCCTATTTCTGTCCCCGTTTGGATGCCCAGAGCTCAGAGGGGTTGACTGGCTTGCCCAAAGTCACACAGCGTGGAGGTGGGGGGCTGGGAATTGGGCAAGGTGGATTCCAGGGCCAGGTCTCTGCCTGGCAGGCCTCCCCACCTGACCAGTGCCCACCAGAGGCGGGAAGCTCACTGCCAGGCTGACCCTTCATCTGAGGCCAGTGACACGGGCTGGAGCCAAGGGGCCAGGTCACCTTGTGACAGATACTCTTGGCTCGGACGGCCTGTCGCTGGCCCTGCGATGAGCGCCCTGACCCCAACTCCGTGTTTCTCTGCAGAGGTAAAGCTGGTGGGTCTGGAGGGCTCCGACAAGCTGTCCATCCTCCGAGGCTGCCCGGGGCTGCCCGGAGCCCCAGGGCCCAAGGGAGAGGAAGGCGTCGGTGGACTGAAGGGTATGTGCTCCGGCTCGGGGACGGGGGTCACTGAGCACCGGCTCTTCTCAAATTGGAGCCCAAGCAGGGCAGTGCCCCCGGGGGGTCTCAGTTTGGGAGTTTGGGTCATGAGTTCTGCCCAGAGGCCACCCCGGTGCCCCACCAGCCCCTGCTGTCCCCTGAGGGGGGCACTGGTCTCAGCTATTCTCAGCTCACGTCTGGGAGTGTTTTCACGGCGCGTGTGCTTCCCGGCCCTTGATCCGGACTGGCTCTACCGGGACCATCGGCAGGGGCTCTGCACCTCAAGTACCTGCTGTGCTCACCTGGAAAATGGGGCCCAGATTTTCCTCCCTGTGCCTCCAGGAGGAACCCGGGGCTCCAAGCAGCCCAGCATCTCCAGGGAGGGAGGAGCTGGGTCTCCACCCAATGTGAGGGCCCCCGAGCACTCCACACATCCCTGCCCACGTGGCGATCCCCCCTTACAAGGTTTGGGGCCCTCAAAAGGGGTCCAAGATGCGTTTCTGCTGCGGGGAGCCTGGGGGGAGGGCATGTCTGGGGTTGCCCGCCAGGGGGTGTGTTTACTCGGCCCAAAGCGGAAGCGGCCCCACCCCTCTGTCCCACCCCCACACCCCACACCCCACTCCCCAGGGTGGTGAGCCTGTTGGTAGACTCCTGCTCTTACCTTTGCTGAGCCTGGGGCTGCCTCTCCTGACCCTCCCATCAGTGCCTGGGAGGAGGGGAAGGGGCCCTAGGTGGTCTTAGCCTCCTGCCAAAGTTAATAATGCAGACCTGGGCCTCATTATTTCTTGGGCTCCAAAATCACTGCAGATGGTGACTGTGGCCATGAAATTAAAAGATGCTTGCTCCTTGGAAGAAAAACTATGACAAACCTAGACAGTATATTAAAAAGCAGACATCACTTTGCCGACAAAGGTCCGTCTGGTCAAAGCTATGGTTTTTCCAGTGATCATGTATGGATGTGAGAGTTGGACCATAAGGAAGGCTGAGTGCTGAAGAATTGATGCTTTCAAACTGTGGTGCTGGAGAAGACTCTTGAGAGTCCCTTGGACTGCAAGGAGATCCAACCAGTCCATCCTAAAGGAGATCAGTCCTGAATATTCTTTGGAAGGACTGATGCTGAAGCTGAAGCTCCAATACTTTGGCCACCTAATGTGAAGAGTCAACTCATTGGAAAAGACCTTGATGCTGGGAAAGATTGAAGGCAGGAGAAGGGCATGACCCAGGATGAGATGGCTGGGTGGCATCACCGACTCAATGGACATGAGTTTGAGCAAGCTCCAAGAGTTGGTGATGGACAGGGAGGCCTGGCGTGCTGCAGTCCATGGGGTTGAAAAGAGTTGGACACGACTGAGCAACTGAACTGAACTGAACTGGGGCCTCAGGCTGCTGACCTCTCCCCTCTGGAAGTGGAGTCAGAACCTCCCCAGAAGGATACGTAATTGTGTCTGACCTCCCTGCATCTGGGTGTGCCTAGTCGTTCAGATGGTAAAGAATCTGTCTGCCATGCAGGAGAGCCGGGTTTGACCCCTGGAAAGGCAACCCACTCCAGTATTCTTGCTTGGAGAATTCCATGGACAAGGAGGCTGGTGGGCTACAGTCTGTGGAGTTCCAAAGAGTTGGACACGACTGAGCAACTAACGCTGTCCCCTGCCCGCGGCTCACGTCTCCAGGTGCACCTGTGTGATCGTCTCTGAGGATGTGCTCCTGTCCCAGCCCCTGACTAGACTATAGAGCTCTGTGCGGCAGGCATGGACCTGGGCCTGCTACACAGAGGTCTACAGGAGCTGGAAGCTGGCGGCACCCCGGGGTGCCGGCCGTCTGCACCGGGGCCACGGGTGCTTTGTCCCCACTGTCTCTGCTGTCGCCCTTGGGCTGAGTCCCGGGGGCCGGCGGTGCTGATGATACTGGGGCCGGGATGGGAGGGTCAGGACTTGACTCCTCAGTGCAGAGAGTGCTCAAGTAGTGTGCCTCGGATGGCCTTTCCCTCAATGGCGTGTCTTTGGGATTTACAGGAGAACGAGGTTCGCCCGGAGTCCCTGGGAAGGCAGGGCCGGCTGGACCCAAAGGAAGCACAGGTGATGAGGAGCTGCGACCCCTCAGCAGGACCCTGGGGCCTGTCTACAGAGACGGGAGAGACGGACGGAGAGGGGCAGGGAGGTGGAGAGAGAGCCGGGCGAGGGGCAGAGCGGGAGGGCGGCGGGAGACAGAGACACGCCTATCTTACTGCCTGTGTCCTGAGAGCCTCGAGGCGGCGCGGGAACCGGTCCAGGGTCCTGGGTCCCCAGCAGCCCACCCGCTCCGCCAAGAGAAAGCCATGTGAGCCACAGAGAAAGGTGAGCCCCTCCCCTCCCCGGGGCACCCAGCAGGCTTTTCAGCCAGAGGCCTGGGTCACAGGAGTTGCCCCTGGGCCCAGGAGACCGTCTGGGGGAGGAGCTCAGACCACACCCCTGGCCCCACCTGTCTAGCGCATGGGTGGGGGTGGAGGGGCGGTCCTGGCGGTTGGAGACTGGAGGAGCCAGCGGCTGCCAGTCTTGCCCCTGGGAGACTGGCAACACTGATTTATTGCATGACTGTGGACACTGCTTTTTTTTATTTTGTCTGATTTATGCCCATTTATTTAAAAATTTCTAAAAGTAAGAAAAGGTAAAACACCAAGACACAGTCAGGCTTTCCAGGTGGCGCTAGTGGTAAAGAATCCGCCTGCCAACACAGGATATGGAAGAGATATGAGTTTGATCCCTGGGTCGGGAAGATCCCCTGGAGGAGGGCATGGCAACCCACTCTAGTACTCTTGCCTGGAGAATGCCCATGGACAGAGGACCCTGGTGGGCTACAGTGCGTGGGATCGCAAGGAGTTGAGCGCTCACAAGACACGGTCACAAACTTTGACTACAAACACGAAATGCACTGGTTGGGGCCCAGGCATGCCCCAAACAACCCCTAGGACTTTCCACGACCAGAGGCTCTGATGGAGACACTGGTGGTGGAAAGTGATGGGCCTGGAGGAGCTGACCCTCACTGCCAGGAGCCTCGAAGCCCAGGAGAGGAGGCCGGTCCAGCGGTCCAGCCAGTTCCCCAAGCGACAGCGCTGGCTACCTGCCCCCAGGCAGGCGAGCCCGTGCAGCTGAGTCTAGGAACCGCGGCCGAGGGCTGGGGGCTGCCTGTCCTGGGAGAGCTGGGTCACGGTTTCCATTCTTGGTGCCGTGTTCCTGGAGCAGAGGGGCTGTTTCCAGATGTGTGGCACACGTGTCCTCTCTCCCACAACAGGAGAGCCGGGGCAGCCTCATTCCTGTGCCACTGGTGACTGTGCACACGCCGGCCCCCGACCCCTGGACCTCAGCCAGGACCTGCTCATGGGGGGGGCGTTTGACCAGAAGGCCAGCATAGCAGACTCCTGTTTTGGCATCCAGACCTGAAACACTCTCTGCGCATCTCTCGCTGCCCAGTTACTCGAGTGATGGGCAGCTATTGCCTGAATGACATGCACAGCAGTCTTCCACAGCAGTCTTCCTGGGGGGCTTATGGCTTTCCCTGGAAGGTGGGGTGCCCGGACCAAGGCGGGACAGCTCCGGGAGGCGGGGTGGCCTCCGTCTGTCCCGGGCTTCATTGCCACCCTCCCCCAGGCAGATGTCCCCTCCTCCCCGCCCCCTACTGCCCCTGCCCAGCTGAGGCTCCTGACCTGGCGTCCCCCTCCCCATTTCCCCTCCCAGGACCTCGGACCTGCAAGGAGCTGCTCACCAGGGGACACTTTCTGAGCGGCTGGCACACCGTCTACCTGCCCGACTGCCGGCCCCTGACCGTGCTGTGTGACATGGACACGGACGGCGGGGGATGGACCGTGAGCTGGCGGGGGTCCCGGAGATGGCCATGTGGCCCGTGGGCAGTGGTGGGCATGCCTGGGAGGCCCCTCTGGTGGGACACCAGTCTTTAGAAGCCTTTGTGAGACTGTGTAGCCCCAGGCTCAGGCTGACCCCGTCCTGTCACTGAGGTTGGGAGAAGCAGAAGTATCAGGGCAGGGGCAAGGATGCCTGTAACTCTGGGCCATGGGCTGAGGCCCAGAAGTGCCCGTCCCTCTCTAGCCATGTGACTTTGGGCTTGTTGCCTACCCTCTCTGAGCCTCCATGCTCTCCTTGGCCACATGTAGGTGCCCCCCCAACGGTCCCTGGAGTCTCTGATGAGACCCGCGTCCTGGGCCCCAGCCTGCAAAGCTCTGGGCGCTACCAGCTGTGCTCACTGGTGGCAGGCTGCCCCACGGGGGTCGGCAGCAGGGGCCTGTCTCCCAGCGCCCCCCACCCGCCCATGCACAGGTTTTCCAGAGAAGGAGGGACGGCTCCGTGGACTTCTTCCGGACCTGGGCCGCATACAAGCAGGGCTTCGGCAGTCAGCTGGGTGAGTTCTGGCTGGGGAATGACAACATCCACACCCTGACCGCCCAGGGTAGGGCCACGGCAGGGGCTCTGTGGTTTCGGGGGCTGCAGCCCACAGCTCCTGATCCTAGCTCTGGGCCGGAGACCTCGCCCCCCCGCGTGCTCCCCTCTGACAGCAGGATGGTCACGCCTGTGCCAGCCTGGGGCGCGGTGCTCTTAGAGTCTCTGGGAGTCAGAATTGGGGGGGGGGGAGTTATTGGGGGAAGGCGTCTTCTGGTCTCAGGACCAGTCAGACCTTAGAACCTGAGAGGAGGAAGAGGGCAGGAGGCTGTCTGGACTGGGGTGGCCCTCCTCTCTCTTCCAGCCGTTGGTCCTCCCTTGAAACTGGCTCTGAGGCCCACAGAGGAAGGCCCACCCTTCCTTCTCCCGGTCACTGCACCTGGTGGTCCCAACATGGTCCTCCTCCGCCCACTTCTCTGTTTCATAGAATCAGCCTCACGGGTGGTCCTGAGTTCAACTCTAAACGTGTGAATCCTATTCTAAATTCTTCCACTACCTCAGGGCAACCTTGAAGGTGCTCACTCATGTGCCTGAAATTCTTGCAAAAGAAATGAATACAGATACACTTTCCTGCCCTGGCATTCACAGTGGTTCGCAGGAGAACTTAGGGTTTCCAGTAGAGTGAGGCTTCATTCCATCCAAGGAACACCAGCCGTGGGATTTTGGGCAAAGCTGATGGAGCAGAAGGGGAGCTGTCGGAAGACAGGGAACCTTCCCCGGAACCTCACATCCGCCAGCCTCTCACACTTTCCCCGCTGAATTTTCCCCGGATGCCAAGTTCAGACATCCCTCCAGAATTCATCCGAATTCCCACCTCCTTTGCCTGGAGGCGGAGGGTCCCTTCTGCTGAGACCCGAACACCTTCCAACAGGAACCAGTGAGCTCCGAGTAGACCTCATGGACTTTGAGGGCAACCGTCGATTTGCCAAGTACCAGTCATTCAAGGTGGCAGGTGAAGCTGAGAAGTACAAGCTGGTCCTGGGAGCCTTTGTGGAGGGCAGTGCAGGTCAGGGTCCGCACGGGGCATGGTGGGGGCTGGGGCTTGAGCTCGGGGTTGGGGAAGCAGAGAAGCCGCTGCGTGTCCTGGCTCTGTCTCCCTGCAAGAGCCTGGGCTGGGGGCTCCCCTCTCAGGGTCCGGCTTCTCCATCTGTGACTGCAGACAAGAAGGTGCCCGAGTTTCTGTGTAACATGGGGGCCCGCGATGCACTGAGCTCACTGACCCTGTCCCTGCTGACACCGGGAAGAGGACGGTCATCTCATACGAGGCCGTAGAGCCCTGTTCCCAAGCGGCTCCACAGAACACCAACCCTGTGGGATGTTTTTTGCCAGAAAGACCCCCTGGTCACAGACTGTGGGAAGGCATTTCCTATGGCACATCCTGGAAATTCCAGGGTGCATTTGTGTTCAGGAAAGGTGCTAGGTGTCTGTTGGATTGTGTTGAAGCAGAGCTCCAGAGAGCAAGGCCCTCCAGGATGCCGGAGGGGATGGCTAACGGGAGCCTTCAAGTGCCTGTTTGACACACATGGCCTCCTCTGAGCCGCCAAGGAAGGGCCAGGGCAGGGACCCTTGGCCTCATGGTGTAGGTGAGGGCCAGGCAGGCATGGGGGGCGTGGATACTGCGGGGGCCAGAGGGGGGCTGCACGCTCGGGGCTGAAGCTGGAGCCACGGCCCTGGTGAGGCGGTGCTGAACTCCTGGGATGACCAGGGCAAGCCAGTGGGAGGGGGCGGGTCCCAGGAGAGAGGTGCGGGCTTGGGGAAGAGAGGGCCCTGAGGTCCTGGGGGTCTCTGGGGAGCCAGGAGGAAACAGGTGAGGCTGGAGGGAGGCTGGCGCCTGGTGCAGAGCTCTGGGACCAGGAGGCGCCCTCTGCCCCACGGCCGAGGTGGGCTCTCAGCCCCCTGGGGGTCTCTGGAGGGAGGTGTGCTGGGCGGGCAGCGGGGCCCCCCGACGGCGGCTCCCTCCAGGACCAGCGACACTGCACTCCGCCCACTCCCCTCCTTGAGCAGGTGATTCCCTGACGGACCACAGAAATCACGTCTTCTCCACCAAAGACCGCAACAGCGATGAGAGTGCCTCCAACTGCGCCGAGCAGTTCCAGGGGGGCTGGTGGTACCACAGCTGTCACTCGTCCAACCTGAATGGCCGCTACCTCCGGGGGCCGCACACGAGCTACGCCAACGGCGTCAACTGGAAGTCGTGGGGGTGGTACAACTACAGCTACAAGCTGTCGGAGATGAAGCTCCGGCTCACCTCGCCGGGCAGATGCCTCCGCGAGCTTTGCTCCGTCCCCGGCGAAGGCCAGGCCCCCACGCGGCCCCCGCCGCCCCTCTGCGTCCGCTCGCGAGGCCCGCAGGGTCCAGCCCCTCCTGTCGGCGTCTGCACTCTGAGCCCCACAGCCTCGCCAGCAGCACCATGGTTTTAAAGAGTTTGCTTTCTGACAGATACTTTTTCCTGCTGGTTTTCATTTGCGTCCTTGAGCTTTTCTGAGCGTTTCTCCCACAGCCGGTCTGCAGCAGGGGCTTCTGACCAGGCCGAGCCAGGGGGAGGTCGGGCCCCCCGTAGCACATGCAAACACCAATGTCCCCCGAGCATCAGCCGCAGCCTCAAGCTCCCGCCGGTAACAGAGGGGGCGGTCCCCTCCCTCCACCAAAGGCTCCAGCCTCCTCCCGCCTCACTCCCAACATTACACGCTTTTAAACAGGTCACTCTGAGACTGGAACACTCTTGTTAAAAGGAGGGCAGTTTGCTATAAACAGGGACTTTCTGCTTCCAGTCAGCGCAGTGGGTGCTCCGGGCCAGCTTCCCCTGAGAGCCGCTGAAACGCCAAACTCAGGTCCGCACGGGGCAGGGGCCGCGTCTGCCCAGCAGGGCGAGGGCAGCTGGGCACCCACGTGCAAAACCCCGAGGGCAGGAGCCTCACTCCGCACAAGCCTCGGTCCCTGGACCATCACAGACCTCAGTGTGCGAAGCTCAACAGCCTGATGGGAGACAGTGGAGAGTTTTCTGTCTCTCAGGCAGGGAGACGTCTCTTAACAGAGACTCCAGAGGGGCGGGGTGGAAAGGGAAAGGTTGATGGGGTCAGCCGCATTCAATCAAGAGCCTCTGTTTATTAAAGGGCTACGTAGGAAACGGAAGGAGACTCACCGAGGGACAGAACTCCCTTGTAAGACGTGTGTGTGCATGCTGTCTTGTCCAGCTCTTTGCGACCCCGTGGACTGTAGCCTGCCAGGCTCCTCTGTCCATGGGATTCCCCAGGCAAGGATATTGGAGTGGGTTGCCATACTTTCCTCCCGGGGATCTTCCCAACCCAGGGATCGAACCCAGGTCTCCTGCATCTCTGGCATTGGCAGGCAGGTCCTTTACCACTGGGCTACCAGGGATGCCCTTTGTAACACATAGGCTGCTAATTTTCTACTGCTGCCGCAACTCTTTACCAACACCTCAGTGGCTTAAAGCACGAGGGAAATGTGTTATCACAGGGCTGTGCAGGCTAGAAGTCTGGTGTGGGTATGACGGCACTAGAAGCAAGTTGTCTTGAGTGCTGGTTCCTTCTCTATGCTCCAGGGAGAGTCTGTTTTCTCGCCAGTTCCAGCTTACAGAGGCTCCTGGGCCTCCTTGGCTCGGGTCCCTCCCCCGTCTTCAGAGCAGCAGGTGCACAGCCCCCTGGCCCTGCTTCCAGGGGTCGCCGTCCCTCTGGGTGTGGCAGGGAAAGCCCCTCTGCTCTGAAGGACTCATGGCATCCGACGGGGCCCCCCTGGGTATTGCAGCCTCTCTCCGTCTCCAGACCCTTCGTTTAGGCACCTCTGCCAAGCCACTATCACTTTGTAAGGTGGCGTACGTCGAGTCCGGAGATCAGGGCAGGAGCTCTTTAGCAGGGGGAGCACTATTCTGCCTACCACAACCCATTAAAAAAAACAGCACGGTCTCACACCCAGAGTACTTGAAGAACTCCTTCCTGTTGCTTGGTCGCTAAGTCATGTCTGACTCTTTGCGACCCCATAGACTGTAGCCCGCCAGGCTCCTCTATGCATGGAATTCTCCAGGCAAGAGTACCGGAGTAGGTAACCATTCCCTTCTCCAGGGGATCTTCTCAACCCTACGACTGAACCCAGGCCTCCTGTGTTGCAGGCAGATTCTTTACTGCTGAGTCACCACGGAAGCCCAAAGAACTTCTACCAATTAACAGAATTTTAATCGCTTAATAAGAAGGGTTAAGATATTTGAACAGACACTTCATAAAAAATGATACCCACAGGACCAATACACTTATAAAAAGCTTCTCTATTTTGTTGCAAATTATAACCAAGATGAGATGGTGTTCCACACTCATCAGGACTGATAAAATTTGAAAACCTGACCACACCAAGTGGTGGTGATGTGGCGGGGTTGGGGGGATGGTGTATACTGCAGGTAGCAGCGTGAACTGACGCCACCAACTGGGAAAACAGTTATGTGTTAATTATTAGGCAGAAGACACACGTGCCCATAACTGGCAATTCCACTGCCTGACGTGGAAACGACCATCGTGTGCCTCAGGAACCACGGCCAGGAGAATCTATGACCACCTGCCCCGACGTGAGAGCTGGACCACAAAGAGGGCTGAGCGCTGAAGAATGGATGCTTTTGAACTGTGGTGTTGGACAAGACTCTGGAGAGTCCCTTGGACTGCAAGGAGATCCAACCAGTCCATCCTAAAGGAGATCAGTCCTGGGTGTTCATTGGAAGGACTGATGCTGAAGCTGAAACTCCAATACTTTGGCCACCTGATGCGAAGAGCTGACTCATTGGAAAAGATGCTGATGCTGGGAAAGATTGAGGGCGGGAGGAGAAGGGGGCAACAGAGGATGAAATGGTTGGTTGGCATCACCGACTCAATGGACATGAGTTTGAGTAAACTCTGGGAGTTGGTGATGGGCAGGGAGGCCTGGCGTGCTGCAGTCTGTGGGGTTGCAAAGAGTCAGACACGACTGAGCGACTGAACAACAACAGCTTAGGTGGTAAACGTATACCAGGCAGACAAGAGGGTGTTTGTACTTGGGTGGGATGGGGTGGTGGCGGGACCCTGAGGGCTTTTGGGATTCTGAGCGATGATGACAAGCCCATGGTCCACACGGTAACAAAAGCAACCAGACCTCACGTTTCCTGTTACAGACTTTTGTGTACACATTTACTTCACAATTTTATAACTTCACAATTTTTTTTTATTAAGAAAGTGCACACCGTAGATCTAGGGAGGCGGGCACCCAGCGCGTCTTTTCCTGATGTCCACGGTCACGGACTCGGTGACGGAGGAGAGGTCCCTGCGGCCCACCCAGGGCTGGCCGGACCCCACGAGGAGCTGACCAAAACCTCTCATCAGAAGTAAAGCCTGCTAGCTAAAACTGCACATTTATTCCTTGATAGGTAAGCATCTTGTAAACCCAGGAAGACTTGTAAGTCTAGAAGAGATTAATATACCAAAAGCCATAAAATTCAGACTTTCATATTAATAAATCTGATAGCTTTGAAATCTCATGGTCTCTTAAGGTTTAAAGAACCTGGTCTATTGTAAAGAAAGCCTCATAAATCCAGAGTTAAATATGTAATTATCCAGTTGACTTAGCCTTGTAATGCTATCTAGAAATCTTAGTACGTTTATTCACAGTACTGGAATATGTAAGAAACTCTGGGTTCATTGCATTTGTAAGTGAAATCATTAGATTTCTAAAAATTAATTAGTACTAAGAAGGTTTTGTCCGCTAGGCAATTGAAATGCCTAAGAAGAAATTGAATATATTACCCTTATTATCACAATTCAAAGTTTTGAAGGTTTAATGAACTAGATTTGTAGTATTCAAAGATCCTTAAAAGTGACTGTTAAGATTTGCAGGTCTTACAAATGGAAAAGTGAGATGCGTATGTCGAATGTGAAAGATTAGGCAAAGTTTTTGAATATGTAGCTTTCAGAAATCAAATGTTACTTTAGAAAAGCCGAGTCTTTCCTAAACATAAGTGCCTATCATCAGACTCAAATCCTCAAAACTCAGTGATGGTTAGGACAGCTCTGCCCTGGCACCTGTCCGGGGAGGCAGAGGGTATGTATTTAAGCAACCCCCCAGGTCTGTCCCCAGCACCCGCTCCTGAGCAGCAGAGGGGAAGACCCCACCGCACGCTGTCAGTGTGCGGGGTCGCTCTCCCAGGCTTTCCTCATCACCTCTCTCTTACTAGTGAATACTTTTATTGCCCGATTTTCCCCTCTTCCAGCTTGTGCTGGGGACACTTTCCCTACTCGTGGGGTGTTCGTGTCTGAGGAGCCCCGTCCACCCCTGTCCTCTCCCACTGACCAGGAGGGTCTTTCGGCCCCGGGAAGCTCACTGCCCCTCCGGCTTCCACGTCCCCCTTGTCCTGCACACACTTTAGGTCCTTATTGAACACCCTGCCAGACGTTGCCCTTATGCAGTTGCATAGCCTTTATCCCTCCTGACATTTTGTTGCCGAAACTCAGCCTCTATTCACTGGTGCCAGACAGAGACGTGGAGATGCAGTTTGGGGTGAAGCGGAAAAGAGCAGCTTCAAGTGCTTTGCCAGGCAAAGGGGGCCACGCTGAAGGCCAAGTGACCACCCCGGAGGGCGTCAGTTCAGTCACTCAGTCGTGTCTGACTTATTGTGACCCCATGGACCGCAGCACGCCAGGCCTCCCTGTCCATCACCAACTCCCAGAGCTTACTCAAACTCATGTCTCTTGAGTCGGTGATGCCATCCAACCATCTCATCCTCTGTCGTCCCCTTCTCAGAATTAGCTGTCTAATGGATGTGTATGGATGTGAGAGTTGGACCATAAAGAAAGCTGAGTGCCAAAGAGTTGATTCTTTCAGACTGTGGTGTTGGAGAAGACTTGAGAGTCCCTTGGACTGCAAGGAGATCCAACCAGTCAATCCTAAAGGAAGTCAACCCTGAATATTCATTGGAAGGACTGATGCTGAAGCTGAAGCTCCAATCCTTTGGCCGCCTGATATGAAGAGCCGACTCATTGGAAAAGACCCTGATGCTGGGAAGATTGAAGGTAGGAGAAGGGGACGACAGAGGATGAGATGGTTGGATGGCATCACTGACTCGATGGACATGAGCTTGAGGAAACTCCCGGAGTTGGTGAAGGACAGGGAGGCCTGGCGTGCTGCCGTCCGTGGGGTCGTGAAGAGTCAGACACGACTGAGCGACTGAACACCACCGCCACATCTTATCCATCCATCTGCTGATGGGCATTCAGGTTGTTTTCATGTCTGAATCTGTATTTTAAGTGCCTCCCCAGATGGCTCTGAGGAACAGCTGGGCTTGGAACCCAATAATATGCTATCTTCAAGGCTACATGCACTTGTGGATGATCTCAGGGCAAGCGAATGAAAGCCCCAGGCCCCCGGCCCATCAGAGCAGATCTTGTGTGGAAGGAGACAGTGGTGCCGCAGGAGGTCAGAGTGGAGCTAATTCAGGGGAGGACACTTCTGTCTGAGTCACACAAGTTATCAGCCGAGCAAGCAGGAGACACCCCGGCCGCTCACGACAGCCGTGCTTGTCAGACCCAGAAAGCCCTGCTCAGTTACGTGGCCGCCGCCCCGAGAGCCTCACAGCCTGCCGGGCGAGCACGTGCTTCTGTTTTGTTTTCTGAAGACGGCTGTGTCCTGAGCTCCTCTGTCCAGGCCACCAGTCGATGGGGCCTCTCCGAGGGTGGTGGGCACACAGCGTGGACATCCTGCGGCCCCGGGCACCCGGCCCTTGGTGGAGGAGCTCTCCTGAGAAGCAGGGCCAAACGCACAGGCAGGGGCACGCCTGAGGTCAGACAGCCGCTCCGGCCTCGCTGCAAAGTGGATGAGGGGGCAGCGAGGTTCCCTGCCCACAGGGCGCCGGGCCAGGAGCGAGCGGGGTCCACCGGGGGCGGCAGAGGCGCTGGTCCTCGCTGCGCCTGAAAGCTGGACCGGAGCAGCTGCGCCTCGCCTCCCTCCCCAAAATCTGACGATTTCTATTTCAACCCCAGTTAAAATCTGGGACACCCCTCTTGCAGGCGCAGCACTCTGGGAGGGCTGTGCTCACGCCCTTGGGACAGATGGACATCTCCAGATGGTTCCGGGCTCTCCAGCCTTCCCGGCTGGGACTTGTGCCACATATTGGAGTGGGGAGGGGGCGGCGGGGGTGGGGGGGGCTTGCAGCCTCCTGCGAGGCTCCAGGAATCAGATAATTGGCCGCCCCCCACCCCCATATGGTTGATTAGTCACTCTGACAATGACAACCAAGCTGAGTAGCTCCAGGGTGGCAGAAGAGAAGGATAGGAAATTGCTGGAGGAAGGTCGGCTCAGAGCCCAGAGCTGGATTTAGGACAAGGGCACGGTTACGGGTTCCCCTCTCGCCTCCTTGCTCTCCGTCCCTGCCCCGGGCCACCTCTGTGTAAAGGTAAGTCAATGACAGCTGTCCGTTTAGCACACAACTTCAGACCTCAGTCCCGTGATGCCGTACAAAGTTGTCATGGTCCCACAGGGCATGGGGGGCTGGTGAACCCTGCGGTGATCCAGACCCCCCACCCTCTTCCCAGATCCCGGCTCCTCCGTCCTGAGACACGTCCGGTTCCTTCCTTGCTCCTTCGCCTCCACGCCTCCCCGTATCTGCCATCTTAATGGCAGTTTGCTCGGAGCTCCCAGGCTTGGGCAGGAAAGATCTTACTCCAAAAATAAAAAATACTTCACTGCTCTTTGGAACTCAAGGGCTTTGAAAAAGTTCCATGCCAGTTCATTGGAAGGACTGATGTTGAAGCTGAAACTCCAATACTTTGGCCACCTCATGCGAAGGGTTGACTCATTGGAAAAGACCCTAATGCTGGGAAGGACTGGGGGCAGGAGGAGAAGGGGACGACAGAGGATGAGATGGTTGGATGGCATCACCGACTCGACGGACATGGGTTTGGGTGGAGTCCGGGAGTTGGTGATGGACAGAGAGGCCTGGCGTGCTGCAATTCATGGGGTCAAAAAGAGTCGGACACGACTGAGCGACTGAACTGAAGTGAACTGATGTTCAGGTATTTTCTGACTTGGTAAGACCTCAGCTTGCCAGGCTCTTCATTTTCTTTTCCCTGCTGGCAGATGGCTCAGTCCTTCCCTAAGCTCTTCTCTCTCTTCTCTGCAATGCCTCCTCAGACCGCCAAGGCAGAGAAGCACGCAAGTTCTGGATTTGCATGGTCTTTCCTTGGAGCCCCAGAAGCCGCTCCGCGGAACCGCCTTCCGAGTTATCAGAAGCAGCGCTCATGTCGAACACCAGTTTCCACCTTCCTCCCCGCCCCTCTCTCCGACGCCGCTCTTCCCGTGTGACTCCTGTCCGAGAGGGCTGCGCTGACAGCAGCTGTGACAAGCAGGGCAGGCACACAGATGGCGGAGGGGCGTGGGCTTCCCCGCCAGAGACCAGGGGCTCTCAGGGGCCTCTCGGGCCGGAGGCTGCACAGCCTCCCTTGACAGCCCACGGGTAGGTAGTTTTATAAACGCGGCAAGTCCAGCCAGGCCGGGCAGGCAGCGAGGCGGGATGGACTCAGAGAGTCAGGCTGGGCCCGGGTGAGAGAAACACAGGACCCCCTCTGCGTGCACCCCCGAGTGAGTCTTTACCACACTTGTGCGGTGCCCCCCACTAGACCAGGCGCTCCTTCCGAGGGGCGTAGACTCGCCCACCCAGCAAAGAGGGCTTTGCGGACACTGCTGAGGGATGGTGGTGGGGGAGGGCTGGCTTCTGTCTTTGTTTGCTAAGCTAGGAGGGCCGTTCCAGTGAGGAAAATGGGCTTCCCAGGTGGCTCAGATGGTAGAGAATCGGCCTGCAATGGAGAAGACATGGGTTTGATCCCTGGGATGGGAAGATCCCCTGGAGGAGGAAATGGTAACCCACTCCAGGATTCTTGCCTGGGACATCCCATGGACAGAGGAGCCTGGCGGGCTACAGTCCATCGGGTCACAAAGAGTCAGACACGACTCAGCGACTAACCAAACATAGTGAAAAAAGAGAAGGCCACCCCGGCCTTGAGGAAAGGGGGCCCAGGCTTGAAGGTTTTCCTCTGTTGCTGAAGACTGGGATGCAGTTTGCTTGTTTTACAATTTTTTGATGTGGACCATTTTAAAAATCTCTTTTGAATTTGTCACAGCACTGTTTCTGTTTTAGGTTTTGGTTTTTTCGCCCCGAGGCATGTGAGATCCTGGCTCCCAGACTCCCTGCGTTGGAAGGCGAGGTCTTAACCACGGCACCACCAGGGAAGTCCCACGGGCTGCAGTTTGAATGTCCACGGAGCCTCCCCTCATGGTGACCAACCCTCCTGGTTTGTCCAGCTCTGAGGGGTTTTCCAGGATGTGGGATGTTCAGTGCTAAAACCGGGAGGACCCAGGGTGACCTAGACAAGGTGGCCACCCCACTCTTCCTGACCAGAGTCTCCGGGGAGAGGATGGAAGCCTAGGGCATAACTCTGGGTGCAGCGGGGAGGGAGAGGGGCCTGTGAGCCCCAGGGTCCAGGGCAGCGCACCTCCTCCCGGGGGGGCATGCTCCCCCAGGCCCTTCTGCTCCGGGCAGGCCGTCCTCCTTTCCCCCAAGAGTCTGGTGAGTCTGGTTCCCAGCTGTCACTCCCATCCTAGTGATGCCTCCTCCATGGCCGCTTTCAAGTGCAAAACTGACCCCAGGGCGCAGGTGTGCGGAGAGGAGCACGGCTCCCTACCCTGGTTCTGGACACCACGCTGTCCTTAATGTAGCCTGAACAGCGCCCCGCTTCCGGGGGCAGCGTTGTGCTCCACCTGGGCCCAGCCAAGCCTGAAGCTGACCAGACGACCTTTCCAAGTCCCTTTCTTGTAAACTGTTCTTAAGGTGTGGAACCAATGGAAAAGCTTGTAACCGCATGGTGAAGGAAACGGGAAGGGGGGGCCCGCTGAGACTGTCAGGCTGGTTTCAGGCTTTGGGGCCAGTCTCAGCTCCAAAGTTCAGCATTACTGGCGGGAGGGGTGATGTTCCTCAGACCAGGAGAGAGACGGGGAGCCCGTTCCTCCAGTGGGTTCTGATGACGGAGAAGGCGGACAGGCTGGCTGCAGTGCTGACCTCACAAGCCAGGCACCTGTGAGCAGCAGGCGATGGAGAGCTGGCACAGGAGGAGACAGGCAGATGGCCGGGCCACGGAGGGCGGCCCTGGAAGCAGGAAGAGGCTGCCAGGAGGAGGTCAGGCCAGCGGGGAGGCTGGGTGATGACGTCCTCACGGTCACTGACCCCAGTGTGTGCTCAGTCGCTCAGTCGAGTCTGACTCTTGGCGACCCCGTAGACTGTAGCCCGCCAGGCTTGAATACGGAGTGGGTTGTCATTTTCTCCTCTAAGAGATCTTCCCAACCCTTGAATCAAACTGGCATCTCTTGCATCTCCTGCATTGGCAGGCGAACTGTTTACCACTGAGCCCCCTGGGAAGCCCCAGTGACCCCAGGTTTCCCACTTATTATCCTCAATCCAGGGGTCCGCAAGTCACATGACAAAGAAGACTCAGAGAGGGCACATGACTTGCCCCAGGTTACACGCCTGAGCCTGGCAGAGCCCGGGGAGCCCAGGGCTGCGTGGGTGTAGAACCCTTGCCTGTCACCAGCTGAAACAGAAACTCACCTGAGTCTGAGATCAGCCGCCCTCTCTGGGACCCTGAAGGGAAACCCAGGGGAGGGGGGCGCCCCGTCCCCAGGAGGCATGCTCACCTCCTCTCGGGCTGGGGGTTCTCTTGGGGGATGGGGGCCAGCCTCGCTCACCTGGCTAGGGAGGCCCACCCTCCTCCTGCAGCCGGACTTCCGGACGGGCTGCCAGGGCCGTCCAGACTAGCGGTGTCTCAGTGGCGCTCCCCTCTCTAGGGGTCTTCAGGGATCACCAGAGCCAGTCCCCACCAGGCTGGACCTGTGCCCGCCCCACCCCAGAGGTCACGGCCACAGTGAAGAAGCTGGGCCTGTGCACAGGACACCCTCACCCCCCTGCACCTAGACCTCTGCCTCTGTCTCCCCCAGCACAGACCCGGGCCCTCGGAGGAGCAGGAGCGGAGGGCAGGGCCTGGCACAGGCTCGGGCTCCAGGCCGGCCCCAAAGCCCTGCTCCTGGAAGGCAGCCCTGGTGCCCTGGGGGAAACAGGACCGGCGACTTCCCCCTTGGGGACCCTGGCTCTTCAGATGCCCACCACGGCCCCCATGTGGATGGACACACACATGTGTGCAAGGCGGATGCACATACAGTGTGGGTGAATTCGTTACTACGTGAAGTTAGTTCCCACGCCCCCTTGCTCACCCAAATACCTTTGGTCTCATTTTCACAAGTACTTTAAAAAATAAAGTCTTCTCAAGTCCCCAGAGCAAAAGAGTATTTATAAATAAATTATAACAAGGCTCATATTATTTATAAAAATTATTTTTTTAAACTCTCAGCCCATCTTTCAACTAAGCAGATTTAAAACCTAGCACTTTAAAATTTTCTTGCTTGTCAAGTAAAGAATGTTTCTTGTTGAATAGTTTTATTTTTGCCTTCCACAATCATAACTTGACACTTAAGAAATTATTTTTTTGTCAAGAGGGATTGCTCAAGATTCAATTTCACGATACTAATTATAACATCCGTAAAGGAGGGTCCTTTCCAGGAGAATCTTAGTTCTAGGACTGAGAGGCCAAGTGCGTGCTTGGTCGTTAAGTTGTGTCTAACTCTCACGATCCCGTGGACGACTGTAGCCCGCCAGGCTCCTCTGTCCATGGGGTTTTCCAGGCAAGAACGCTGGAGTGAGTAGCCATTTCCGTCTCCAGGGATCTTCCCACCTTGGGGACTGACCCCGGGTCTCCTGCATCTTCTGCAGCGGCAGGTGGATCCTTCACCACTGAGCCACCTGGGAAGCCTGAGAGGCCGAGACACGGGGTCAGATCCTGGCATTGCCCTTTCCAGCTGAGCCGGTGGGCATTGCTCCACCGCTGAAGGCTCAGTCCCTTCAGCAGACGCTACTGGCATGTCAGGGTGGAGGGTGTGGAGGAGAGTCCTCAACCCCCGATCTTGGTCCTGACTGTGGCTCCCGGGGGAGCAGGCGAGGGCTTAGCTGCCCTGGAGGATGGTGCATCAAAGCCTGGGGCTGGCGAGTGAAGAGTTGCGTTCTGTGCTCCCAGGCAGAGTCCACACCCAGCAGGAACTGCCCTCCTGCCCAGACGTTAAGGAGCCAAGTCTCCAAGCAAAGAAAGAGGTGATGGGGGATGATGTTATGGGAGCAGAACTCCTGATGTCACGTTGAATCACTGCTTTTACAGTTTGTCAGGTTTTGTCTTGGGGATCAGTTGGGCCCCTGGGGAGTGGGTGTGGGCCTGTCCTCTGGCCCGGGGGAAGGAGGGCCACCCCCGCTGAGGCCACCCCCAGGCCGGCCCCTCTCCATGCTGCTCCGGCTCATCTCAGGCCCTCGGGCGGCACAAGGAGTCACGCTGGTGGGCGTGCTTCCGGGAGCAGCGGCTCAGATCTCAGGACGTGCTGCGTTCTCCAAGGTTCTGTGTGGTTCTTAGACCAGCTAGGAGCCATCTAAGGGACCTCAGGGAGCAAGGGGGTAGTAACCACCTGGGACCTTTCTGGATTCTCTCTGAGTGGATGACGCAGCCAGAACCGATGGGGACACAGCCAGGTGAGGGTTATGGACCGGCCAGTGCCAGGACCAGCTGGCCACCGAGCACTTTTCCCGGTATGGGGGCCGGGAGCCTGGGCGGCCTGGACCTGCAGGGACGGCTGGGCTGGGGGGCTGGGCTGGGGGGCTGGGCCCGCACAGGTCACTCACCTCTGAGCCCGGGTCGGAGGACACTCTCTCAAAGGGCCGAGCGTGAAGACTGTAGGACGTGTGGCCACCTGGCTTGGCCTCCAGCCCTCTGCCGGGCCTGGAGGCAGCGCGGCCAGCAGCGGGGGCAGTGAGACCGGGCCAGCGCACGTTCCCACGGGGCCCCGCTCCACGACTCTGGTCTCTGAGCCCTGGAAACACCCTCAGCCCAGAGGACGCCTGGCCGGACAGGACCGTGAGGAAAGCGTCCCGGGTCTGCCTGCCGTCGGGGAAGCACGTGTCCTCATTGCGAACACGTGACTGGTGAGGCCTGGGGTGGCGCTTACTCTTATCCTCGGGGCGGGCAGAGGGCTGGAAGTCGCGGTGGCTCAGAGTGCGAGGCTCCGGCCCAGCGGACAGGAAGCGGCTCTCCCGCTCCCGTGAGGACAGTGCGGCGGACCCCGCGTCCCCTCCGGGAGAGGGCTCTGGACTAGCCGGCCCCAGCCGTGCGTGTGGAGAGAGCCGCTCCCAGGGGCCCCGGCCGGTGGGCGCTGCCCTCGTGGCCCGCACCATCAACTCCGACACCGTGGCGAAGTCCTTGCACGCTTTCCCCCACCGCCAGTTGACGCCGTCGGCAAGGCTCTCACGGGTCCCCCGGGGAGCATCCACTCAGGTTCCACAGGTGAGAGTCATCCTACCAGCCCCCCCGGGGACCGCACCACACAGGTTCCAGATGTTTGTCGTTCTCTTGTCGTTGGCGGAGAAGGTGCTATTGTTGTGAGTCAGGGAATCACCTGCCCAGAAGGAGCAGCAGCCCGACCGGCGCCCAGGATTAGGAGGCCCAGATGCTGGTCCCGGCCAGGGCGGCCCTGTCCAGGCATGCGTGCTGTGCCCTGCGCGGCACCAAGGGGTGCCGCTCGCGTGAGCCCAGACAAGCGTGCCTCTGCTGATGCGGTGGTCTGGGTGTCCCCTCGTCCGGTCTGCTCCCCCCCAGCTAACAGGCGGCCTCGCGCTTGGGGGAAGGTGGCCCTCACCGCCCAAGAACGCTCGTTCCTCAAGGAAGGGCTCCAGTAACAAGAACGGGAACTGAACCTTCAGGGAAATGGGCTCAGTTGTCATCCTTCCCCGTCTTCACCAACAGTAGTAGTTGATAATAAACCACAGCTTGTTGGACCTTGTCCTGAGTCACGCCAGCCTCGTGGGTACACCCAGCTGTGCACGGTGTCACATTACTGCGGGGATGAAGAGACCGGTGAGGTGCGTCCCCACCAACGTCACACGGAAGAAGCAGACCCAGGACCCTCAGCAGGTTCTCCCTGCTTCCCCAGGCCCAAGCTGCAGCCCTGGGCGCCGCCGAGCCTCGTGCGGACTCTCACCCACACAGAGGCTCCCAGGACCAGCTTGTACTTCTCTCCCCTGGGCCCTGTGGCTCCGGGCAGCCCCAGGCATCCTCGGAGAATGGAAAACTCGTTGGAGCCCTCCAGACCCCCAGCTTCACCTCTGCAGAGGGCACAGAGAGCTGTAAATTCTCGTCCTGGGCCTGAGGGCCCTGTGGGGCCGGCGACAGGCCGCCTGAGCCAAGAGGATCCACCGAACACTTTGGCTGAGTGTGTGTCGACCTCTGGTCTCCTCTCCCGGGATGAGTCAAGAGTCAGTCTTCCCTGTCGGTGGAGCCCACCCCCACCAGGAGGGGCTGGCAACTGAGTTCCTCCGGGAGGCTCAGAGGGAGCGCCCCTGTATTTCCTGGTTTTCAAGCGCCTCTTGAGAGCCCCTTGGATGGCAAGGAGATCAAACCATTCAATCCTAAAGGAAATCAACTCTGAATTTTCACTGGAAGGACTGATGCTGCAGCTGAAGTTCCAATACTTTGGCCACCTGATGTGAAAATCCGACCCACTGGAAGAGATCCTGATGCTGGGAAAGATTGAGGGCAAGAGGAGAAGGGGGCGACAGAGGACTGGATGGTTGGATGCCATCGCCGACTCCATGGACACGAGTTTGAGTAAACTCCAAGAGGACAGGGGATCCTGGTTCCCTGAAGTCCATGGGGTCACAAAGAGTCAGGCACAATGGAGCAACAGCAAGCTCAATGCATCCACCGCTCAGAACAACCGATGCGCCGAAGTGGCAGGTCGTCGGGGGTGTGCGCTGCTGCTGGGATGTAAGCTTTCAAGAGCAGGAGACGCCAGACTCCATCCATCGTGGGGTGGGCGTGGCGGGAGAGGCGGCCTGCCTGGGGATGTGCAGACCAAACAGGAGGGAGAGACCGCCGGGCTGGGGCCGGAAGGAGGCCTCTTGGCACCCGTGCCGTGTGGGCGGGGATTGCCCGCAGGCTGGGGCCGAACTTCTCACCGGGCACAGATGGGGCAAGAGGTGGTGTCCACAGTGTTAACATTTTAGAGTAAAGAGACTGACATCGGGCTTTCCTGGTGGCTCAGCAGTTAAGAATCTGCCTGCTAACGTCGGGGACACCAGTTCGATCCTTGGTCCAGGAAGATCCCACCTGCCGTGGAGCAACTGAGGCTGTGTGCCACGATTGCCGAGCCTGCCAGCGGCAACGGCTGAAGCCTGTGTGCCTGGAGCCTGCGCTCCGTAACCAGAGCGGCCACCGCCACGAGAAGCCCGCACAGCAAGGAGAGAGGCGTCCCCGCCGCGGCCACTAGAGAAGGGCACCAGCCAACGGAGCCCCCGCTCAGACGCAAGTGCACGTAAACAAATGAATCTTAAAAAGAGAAATTCAGGCCCCATTTGATGTTTGGAGTACCAGCTTTCTGAACATCGCTCAGTCGTGTCCGACTCTGTGACCCCAGGGACTATAAAGCCCATGGAGTTCTCCAGGCCAGGATACTGGAGTGGGAAGCCTTTCCCTTCTCCAGGGGATCGTCCCAACCCAGGGATTGAACCCAGGTCTCCTGCATTGCAGGCAGATTCTTTACCAGCTGACCTATAAGGGAGGCCCATCAGGGAAGTACCAGCTTTAGTTAAGAGGATCTGGTCTGTTAAAATAACAACCTGATAATCCAGCTGAAAAAGTGACCTTGAGTAACGGAACGAGTTAGTGATTTCATGGGGAAATAGTGCTGGTTTGTTTATTGTTTATAGTTGAGAGTTAAGAGGCCCCTAAATTCATCACATTCATATGTGTACATTAGCACATCTCTAAAAACTAGCTTCTTCTAGGAAGGTTTCGTTAAAGACAGACAACTGAAGCGCAAGTGCACAGATGTGAAGATGTTCATTTTGAAAATGCAATTAGAATGTTGAAAGCTGTTAACTGAGTCAGTCAGTGGAACAGGAATCACTCACAGGTCCCGTAAAGGAAGAAATTCAAATGTGCCTTTTTACATATAGAATGAGGTTGATACGTCCAACTGAAAAGCTGAAGGAATGGCTGGGCTCTAAAGTGTATAATTTTAGTAAATTGAACAAATTGCATTTGAATTAATTGAAAAAGACAGTCACACACGGAGTAATCTTCTCTGTGCCAGAAAGGAGACAAGAGTCAGCGATGGTGCATCAGAGAGGAGAGAGACCCATGGCGAGGATCAGGCCCGGCTCCACTGGGGTGCCTTGGAGAGCATCTCTTGGGAGGGATGGAAAACTGAGATGCAGAGAAGGAGAGACACTGCTTCGGGGCACAGAGCCTGCTAGTGGGGAGCCGGGACTAGAACTCTGCTCCCGCAAGGTCCGTGGGATGCTGGCCACCCGCCCTCCCTCCCCCTTCCTGACTCTCCCACCCCGCCTTCCGACTTCTGCACACATCCCCGCCCCCATAGTGAGGGTGTGCAAACCTGTGCTTGGGCTCCTGCTGCAGGGCACGTTTTCCTGCTCAGCCCTCATCTCTAACAGTCCCCGCACAGGAATTAGACATTCTCAGCAATCCTGCGAGGTTCCCCACTGGAGCTGAAAGGCTGCTCACGCCACAAGCAAAGGATCAACCCAGGATGATGGTCAAAAAACAAAGTCCCATCAGTGGCCGCCTTGCACAAGGGCGAGTCCTGCTCCGGAATTTCAGAACGCGCTGCTGCTGCTGCATAAGCACGCCCTGGGCCAGCACACTGGGATTCTACTTCCTGTTTGACTGGCCTCCCCAGCGAGAGGAAGGACTGATGCTGAAGCTCCAATCCTTTGGCCACCTGATGCAAAGAGCTGACTCATTGGAAACGACCCTGATGCTGGGAAAGATTGAGGGTGGGAGGCGAAGGGGACGACAGAGGATGAGGTGGTTGGATGGTATCACCGACTCAATGGACATGGGTTTGGGTGGACTCTGGGAGTTGGTGATGGACAGGGAGGCCTGGCGTGCTGCAGTCCATGGGGTCGCAGAGTCAGACACGACTGAACAACAGCCAGCAGGAGAGGCAGGGGTATTTAGTGAACACCTGCTGTGTGCCGGGTGCTGGTCTGGGCCCCATGACACAGAGGGGGGCTGAGCAGCCCCGCACACTTGGAGCCTGCACTACTGGGGAGACAGAAAAACCAAGCAGACAAGCAGCTCCATCATACTAACGCGAGGTGAGCTCTGATGGAACCCGAGAGCCGCGTGCCCCACCAAGGACACACCACGTGAAGAACTTCCTTCCACGTTCCTGGCTACGTGATCTGCTTGGCAACAAATCAGCTTTCTTTCTGTTTTTAAAATAGTTTGTGCAGCTTAGTTGATTTACAGTGGTGTGTCCATGTCTGGTGTACAGCAAGGTGATTCAGTCTTTCATTGTAGGTTATTAAGACATTGATATCGCTCCTTGTGATTTCCAGTAGGACCTTGTTGCTCACCTATTTCACATGTAATCCCCAGCTCCCAATTTATCCCTCCCACTTCCCCTTTGGTGACCATAAGTTTGTCCTCTGTGTCTGTGAGTCTCTTTCTGTTTTGTAAATAAGTTCACTTGTGTAATTTCTTAGATTTCACCTATAAGTGACATCAAATTTGTCTTTATCCAGCCTACCTATTTAAGTGATAATCTCTGGGTCCATCCGTGTTGCAGCAAATGGCATTTTTTCATTCTTTTTAATGGCTGAGTGATATTTCACTGATATACGTCCCACATCTTCTTTATCCATTCACCAACTGTCGATGGACGTTCAAGTTACTGATCTGTCTCGGCTGCAGTGAACACTGAAGTGCATGCCTCTTTTTTGGATCATGGTTTCCTCCAGATATATGCCCAGGAGTGGGATTGCTGGATCCTACGGCAGTTCTATTCCTAGTTTTTAGGGAACTTTCATCCTGTTCTCCATAGTGGTTGCACAGATTTACTTTTCCACCAGCGTGTAGGAGGTTCCCTTTTTCCCACACCCTCTCCAGCATTTATTGTTTGTAGATTTTTAAATGATGGCCATTCTGACTGGTGTGAGGGGATACCTCACTGTAGTTTTGATTTTTCTGATAATTAGCAACAGTGAACACTTTTTTTTAACACGCCCGTCAGTCATCTGTATGTCTTCTTTATCCAATGAATATTGTATTTCATATACCGCAATTTTTATTTCTAATATTTACGGTTTTTCGTGCTTTAGTTTTCTTACCTTTCTGGAAACGTCCCGTTTCTTTACTCATTGTATCCAGCTTTTCTCATGTATTATTTAACACTTGTATTATTTATACACAATAAACACATGTATTATTTATCCTACTTATTTCTAAGTCCTTGTCTGTGAATTTGGAGGCACCTATTCATTCATTTCCATCCACTTTCCCCGCTTGACTATGGGTCATGTTTTCCTTTCTCATGTGTCGAGTGAGTCTTGATTCTGAACCACATGGATACTGAGTCCCAGAGTCTGCATTCTGGGCTCCCCAGAAGCAAACGGCTTGGTGCCAGCGGGCAGGTGGGCGGGTGGGCCTGGGGGTCTTGGCTCGAGGTTTGTTAGGGTGGCTCTGCTTCGCCCTGAACCCCAGGACGCACTGCAGGCCAGGGATGCTCTGCTTCTACTTGAGCGTTGGCTGCCTGCGGAAAGCCTGAGGTGTTCATCAAATCCACCCAAAACGATGGGGATTGAACTCAAACTGCCTCCAGACCCTGGGCAGTGCTGATGCCTCCACTCAGCTGCGTGGGCCCCTCAGCAGCCGCCTGCCCAGCAGTGCGTCTTGACCATCTCCCCCCACGCACGTTCAGCTTGACCATCAGCAGGGACAGGGCAGGGTTTGCAGCAGTCCTGGGGGCTTTCGCAACATGGCTTTCTATGTTTAGGAGGTTCCACCCCTCTGCCCAGCTGGTAGCCTGGACTTTTACCCAAGTCCCCCGCCCAGTGAGACAGCCTCTGCTTGAGAGATACTACCCTGCACCCCATGGACCAGGGGGCCCTCAGGAGGAGGTCGGGGGACTGTCGGTCGTAGCCCACGTCCAGTTCCTGTCTGCTTTTTTGTTCCCCTCCGTTGCCTTCTAATAGCTGTATTTTCACAGACAGCTCTAGACTTTATTGGCAGGAGGGTTAGTACAACAAAAGCCATCTTCCACCAATCAGACCCAAGATGTCTGGGGGGCAAGTTGTTTTAAGTTCTTTGTCCCTTAATGCCTCTCAGGAAAGGTGACATTTGAGCAGGGAGCTGAGAGGCATGGGTGGGATACGAGGTGTTCCAGGTGAGAGTCTTACGGCAAGAGGACAAGATCCTGGTGGGTTTGAGAAAAAGCCAGAGGCCAGGTGCCGGGAAAGTAATCGTTGGTAGCAGACGGAGCAGGAAGGCCGACATCATCCCTGCAGCACCGCGATGTCGGCACCCGGCACAGCCTCCTTCACTAATGCTCTTTCCTCCGCTGGACCGAAGCACCTTCTCCCCGGTCTCTGTGCCTGCCAGGTCTCCCTCCACACCGCAGTGTGGGGTCCACGTCTCTACAGAGCAGCCCTGATCTCATCCGTCTCCTGCTGCCCAAACCTGTCCCTGAACGCCTGATCCTGGCCCCCCGCCAAGCATTCAGAGCCTCCATCCCATCCGAGCCAGGCCCGCATCCCCATCGTCTCTCTTCTGGCCAACATGGGGATGCTCTCCGCACCACACCGGCGGGTGCGTTGCTTCTCACAGTGACCGTGAGCTGGGCACCTGCAGACCTCTGCTTGTCAGATTGTCTCACTCTCTTCTGCCTGAGCCCCCGTCACATCATCTCAGAGGGAGCGTGAAGATGACCAGGGTGAGACAAACACAGTGCGACGCAGACGTCCCCATCTGCGGCCACGCCATCAGGGCTGCAGGCAGGAGAGGAGGACCCCTGCTCCCTTGACAAATGGTCAAAGAGGTGCAGCTGACAGGACACCATCCTTGTCACCTCCACCCACCAGAGGGGCCCTGCACACATTCCGCCTCTGCAGGCTCCGTCTTTCTGCACCAAATGCCACTCGGACTCAAGGCGTCAAGCTGATTTCCGCCAAAGGATCGCTAATAAGAAGAAACACCTCTGAAGGCGTAAAGACTTGTATTTTAAAGAGATGCATTTTATACAGAAGGAACACATTTCTCTAAGGGGAATTTTAGCATCAGGGGAGTTGGGGGTGGAGGGGGTCTGGGTATATGTTTCAGCCTTTGTAAAATCCAGTAAAACCCAGTTCGCAGGAGGCACCTGCCTTTCCGGTAGCCAGGCTGCGTGGGGGATGAGACTAGATAAGCTACCAATGCTAATTCCTGTGTGTTCCAAGTAGCAGCAGGATGCCTGGGGAATTTTCGGAATTACAAGTCTTCGGCACCCTCCAGAGCTGCTGAAACACGTGGGGGAGGGAGGGACAGGGACCTGTTTTAACAAACCTTCCAGCTGACCCAGGTGCAGGCCTCGGCCAGCACTGTCCAGGGACGTCCAGGCCCTGACCCCTGACTGCGCCGGCTTTCCCGGGCGAGGAAGCTCGGCACCCCGCCCCTTCCCATGACAACCCTCTCTTCCTCGACCCCAGAGCCCACCGTTTTCACAGGTCTCACCTCTCCCAAGACGGGGAGCAAAGTCCCGGTGAGACGCCTCCACTCAGTCCTTCGAAAGACCCAGTCCGAGTGTCGCCGGCTGCAGGGGGGGGTGCCCTGGTGCGGCGGGGAGCGGTACTCAAGTGAGTCCAGCTTCCCTGCTCCCATCCTTGAGGATGCACAGTGCTCGCCGGGCTCTGGGCCCCGGCCACAGCAGCACCTGTGGGCTCTCAGCCTCCGGCCCAGCCTGCAGCACGTGCTTCCATGAGTCAGGTCTCCGGGGGAGGGAAGAGGCAGAGAGAAGTGGGGGACTCTACAGGGCCTCGCCCCAGAAGCGTCTCACTCAGGACACTACCATCTTTTAAAATATTTTGCATAATTAATTATTTTTTGGCCGTGTTCTGCCCTCGATGCTTGCACAGGCCTTCCCTGGTTCTGGTGAGCCAGGGCTTCTCTTGTTGCAGACGACGCCTCTGGGCGCCTGGGCATCAGTAGTTGCAGAGCACAGCCTCAGTGGCTCCGTGGCATGGGAGGTCTTCCCAGATCAGGGATTGAACCCGTGTCTCCTGTGTTGGCAGGTGGATTCTTTGCCACTGAGCTGCCAGGGAAGCCCTCTCAGTCTCATCTTTAACCGTGGATGCTGAGAAATAGTTGCCTTTTCGGGTCCTGGAAACCCTCAAATCTGCAGACTCCGTTTCCCTTCATGCCAAGTGCAGCTGAGAGCAAGCACCCTGCGTTGTCGCCATGGTTCCGACCTTTTCCCAAGGCACACGCTCGTGAGCGGCCTGCAAACTCTCACAGGTCACAGAGAGCAATCTGACCACACATTCTGCCCCTGGAGTATGGGGCGCCTTCCATCCTCCGACGGCAGTTCCTGACTCCACCGCCCTGCAGCGGGACCTGCCAACTCACACTGGTGGAAAGGAAGTGCCCACTCCCGGGTTCAATTTCCCATCTGCTCTGGGATTGTCCAGGCCGGCGGATCTCAAACCCAGGCAAGCACCAGACCCCCTACTGACCGGGTCACAACGCAGATGACGGGGCCCCCCAGGTTGTTTTGTTCCACAGGTCTGCCGCAGGGCCTGGGAATCTGAATTCCTAACAAGGGGCTGATGCTCTTGCCGATGGTCCACGGACCCAGTGGCGTTGACAGTAACGACAATCTCGACAGCCACGGCTGAGACCAACAGCTGCTCGTGTCTCGCTCATGCTGCAAGTTCCCGGTCGTCTGGCTGGGGACGCCCTCCGGGAACATGCTCGCTGGAGATGCAGTCGCCCCAGGAACATGGCTGCTGAGATGCAAGAGGGAGCCAACATGACTGCAAGAGCCACACACTGCTTCCTCTCAGGGTCACTGGCCGTCACGAGCCAGGGGCCAGGCAGCATCGTCTTTCGCTGTTTGGCTGGACGGCAGAAGCGGGAGCCTGGGGACGTGCCTCCCCTGCAGGGAAGTCAAGGTCTGAGTGACCGAGGATCGCGGAAACTCCCCCAGGAGCCTAGAGGGCTGGCGTCTGGCCACAGCCCAGGGCCCCTCAGGGCACAGCTCCATCTCCGCAATGCCCACCACCGCTTCTTCTGAGGAAGAGCTCCCTTGGCGGATGGTCTGGCCCATGCCTTTCTTCCACTTCCTGTGACCATGGCCAGGGTTTTGAGAGCTTCTACTGTCTTGAGATTGGGGTCACACATTGGTTTAATGCAGGGGAAGGCCCTGGTCATACTTAAGAAGACAGTCGATCACATCTGTTTACCGTGGAGACAGTAATCTTGATTTATTGAAAAACTATTACAATTATTCCTCTGTTACACAGGTTTAAAATATTTTAAAATACCCTTTCCTGGGCATTACAGTTGAAATGTATGAACATGTCTATTGGGTTTTCGGGAAATGTACAATATGTCGCTTGACATTCTATTTTAAAGGGCCTAATGTCCTAGAATATTTACCAAAGGTTTTCTTTTGACCGTTTTCAGTTTCTCTTCATCAACGTCTGTCCAATTATATAGATAAGGGGGAAAAAAAATTACACCAAAAGAATTTCTGCAAATATAAGAAGTAATTTTATTGCAATATATCATAGCTAAGTGGTCTGGGAAGAATAGGACATGTTTTGACTCAGTACAAATTACAACAGCTTTGAAGGGACCAATGGAGGAAAAGATTGACAGGATAAAAGGAGAACTTGGTGGGATGAGAAATCAAAATGGAATCACATGACCTAGACAAAACCCACAGGGCGCCCCGCGGCGACGATCCAATACGGCTTTTCTTTTGAAGAGATGAAGGACGGGGTCGTTGGCAGATGCTGGCATCCTGGGTTCAGAAGAATCTCGAAGCCAGACTTTTCTTTGGTGAGAGCAAGACTCAATTTCTGGGGGATTTGGGAAGTCCTCGTGGGGGTGTGTTGTTACTCCTGGGTCGCTCTGCGGTGGTCTCCTAAGCGGGACCCATGGTCCGAGGGGGTAGGGTGGGCGGAGAACAGCGCCAGAGCCGGGACCTGTCTCAGCACCTCCCAGGGGGCCACGCAGGGCCCCAGGGCCCGTCTCGCTCTCCCATCCTGGCAGGAAAGAGCATTGCACGAGGGCAGCTTTTCACAGTAAAGGAATCGCCTTTCCTTGCCAGCCCAGCAAGTCCTCGCCCTCGCTCGGTGAGGAGGACCAGTACCGGACGGAGCCTGGCTGGCCCGAGCACCCAAGCAGCTGAGACCCACGCCCAACACATGTGCAGACGGAAATCCAAATCGCTTTCACGGGGGTAAGGCAGAGCTGGCGGCCCCGGCGGGACTCACGGGGTTCATTGCACATTTGTCTGTCTGCCGAGGCCACCCCAGAGGCAGCCCCGCGGAGGGCCACGTGCTGCCTCCATTCAGTTCTTGCAAAAAAAAAACAATGCAGAAATTAGCACCACAAACATTCGGCAACTGAGCACAATCTGCCTTCGTTAGGCTGCGGATCACTCAGGAGGCGTCTGCGTGCTGCGCGTGCGTGTCTTCGGATCACGGACGCACAGCCTAAGAGTGGTACCCGGCCTGGAGCGGCTCCGCTGCTGTCTGGGAGGAGGGCAGGGCTACGGGAGGGCAGGGGGCCCGCGTTTATCTTAATGTCCGTGGCAAAAACCTCGGTGGTGGAGGCGAGAGCCCAGAGGGAGAGAGGGGGATGAGGCGCAGCAGGCGACCCCCGTGTCACCTTCAGGGAGATCCCAACAGATAGCACCACGAAAGAGGAGTGTAAAAACAAGCACCAATTTTCATTTAATTATCATCGACAGAAAATGTGGTTTCCCTGCCCTGGACATTCTCCCATCAGGCTCTGCAGGAGGAAACATGGAAAAAGGAAGCAATTAAAATTAATTTAAGCCTGCATTTTCCTCTAAGTGCACGTGGAGAAGGCAGAGTATAAAATCCTTTTTTCTTTTTCTCCCTGTTTTAAAAAAGAAAATCCAGAGCTAATCAAAGACTTGTCTGAAAGGGGCCCTGGCACCTGCTTTGCCAATGGTGGGGTGAATGCTCGCTGCCTTTGGCAAATTTCCAATTCATCACATGTCCTGGTGAGGGTGGGGGTGTGGACTGCCTCCCAGCACGCACGCCCGGGCCGTTTTTCCAACTCTCCCGGTGGGACTGCAGCGGGGTTCACAGGCATGATTGAAAGTCAGGGACACTGAACATGTATGACGATACAATACAAATATTTACTTAAAACTCACAAAAACAAAAGCACCTTTAATCCATTGGAGAGGCACATGCAGGATGACATTTGGCCTGTGAATGGATCTTGTTAAAAACGGAGGCTCTGGAGGGTGGGGTGACCTTTACAAGGCTGGCCTTGGAACAATGTTTGAAGGTCAGGGGGAAATACACATCTTCAAGTTGAATTTTTTTTTTTTTTAAATGAGTGATCTCCAAATACTGCAGCCCTACACCTCTCCGAGAAGACCATCCAAGGGCTTGGGGGCAAGACCCGTGGGCCCCACTCCCTTGAACGGGGCTGCCGGAAGCGGGCGGCTGCGGGGCGTCTAGGTCATGTGATTCGGCTCCAGGGTGGGGATGCGGACGCGGCCCTTTCCCTCTGCTCTCTCGGGGTGCGGGGCGGGCCCGGTGCGGTGGGGAGGGGCGAGGGGCCCTCACTGTCCGGGACGCCCGCAGGCGGCGCGCTGAGGTCACGAGGTTGCTCTTGGGGCCGGGCTCGCGGCTCCTAGCCCAGGAAGCAAGCCGGCCCCACTTCAAATCCGAATTTCTGTGACGCTTCACCGAAGTCGTTGAACATGATATCGACGATGGGCACCTGCTCCACCTTGGGGGTGTCGATCTCCAGAACCGTCTTCTGATACCCTTTCTTCGTCTGCGGAGGGGGAGAGGGGGATGGGTCGGCCAGGGCCCCGAGGCGAACCAACGGTCCATGCCCGCCACGCCTCCCTAGCTCCGAAACCCACCCCCAGCAGGATGGCGGCCATGGGAGCAGGCGGCTCACACCAGCTCATCCATCTGGCCCCACGACTTGGGAGCGGGACACAGTGTAGGGAGGCTGTGCTGAGGGTCCTCAGCCCACCGGGACCCACGCTTCCATCCCCGCCAGCTGGGACCCGCCCATAGAGCCACAGGGATCTGCCCCAGGGCAGTCCAGCCAGGAAGAGTCAGCCCTCCCCAGCCCCACCCACCCGCCTCACTCCCGTGAGCATCTGAGTTCCCGCCCAGCACCACCCTGGGGGACGTGAACCCCAGGGGTACAGAACTGCCCCAGGAGTGCTGGCTCTCGCCCACCCCCGGCCACGTCCCCCAGAATACAGGGGGTGAAGGTGAGAGTCCATGCGGGATGGAGAGCCAGCCACCCCCAACCCTGAGCACAGGACCCCTGTCAGGGAGGCGCTGGGCCCGCCCCCGGCAACTCCCCCTAGATGGGGGTCCGGGATCAGCGCAGACACGCCCTGCCGGCCTGTTCTGGACCAGTGGTCTTCTCTGCCTCACCTGAGAACAGGCACAGCCTCAGCTGGATCTGGTCCCAGGGAGGCTCTCCCTCCCCCATCCAGTCCCCCACGAGGGGTGACCAGTCCAGGGAGAAGGCAGCACCTCCCGGGCCTCGTCCCTCTCCAGCAGGATGGCGTGGGCACGACCCTCTCAGGGAGCCCATAACCATCACCTGGGTGACCACGTAAAGCCCCTGGAGTCCCATGTGGCCCTGGCAAGGTGGTCAGTGAGTCCAACTGCTAGGAGATGGCCTCCGCTCTCTGGGTGGCAGGCTTCAGAATGGCCCCGGCCCCTGACCTCCCACTGGATCACTCCTCGGGGAGAGCCCGCGTGGTGAGGACAGCCTCAGGAGGGACTTTCACGTGGCAGTCGCTCAGCAACCTCAGGCACCCTCAGGAACTGTGTGCGGCCCCAGATCCAATGGGGAAGCCTTATCCCCTAGGTGACTGTGTTGGGAGGCCATTAGGTCATGGGGATGGGGCCTCATGAATGGGATTCGTGTCCTTTTAAGAAGCAGCTGCAATGCTAGCTCTTAACCCTGAGTGAGGCCATGGGGAGATGGGGTGGCCGTCTGCAGCCCGGGGGAGGCCCCTACCAGCCCAGAGAGCTGGCATTGGCTCAGACGTGAGCCTCCAGCACTGGGAGAATGACTGTGTACTGTTGATAAGCCACTGGTCAGCAGTGACCTGTGACAGCTGCTCAAACAGACCAGGACAGACGCTGGGCCAGAGCCAGCCCGCTAAGCTACCCCCAGATTCATCACCCTCCAAAACTAAATCAGGTGACTAATACCCGCTATTTTAGGTGCTAAATCTGGGGGGTAATTTGTTACAAGCAATAGATGACCACCATAGTCGCTGTGGCTCACTTTTCTCCACTGGAGGGCGGATACCCGTGCTCCGTGGATGTGGGCAGGATGGGCGAGGCCTCACGGAACAGGGTTCCCAGCCGGGCCTCCATGAAGGCGCTTCTGGATTGAGCCTGGGAGTGACCTGCTCTGAGTTTCCTTCAGAGTCTCTGCGACCCGTGGACTTGCCTCCCCTTGGCCCTGCCTTCACAGGAAGGGAGCACCCTCAGCGGGCCAGGCTGGGATTGCCTTAATGCCAGGATCAACACTTCAGAGTCAAGGTGCATCCTCCTGGGAGCCTGTTAGTACCGCTGGCTTCAGCTCGTCCCGGACACAGAATTCAGGAGGCCGAGAGCGGGTGCGGCATCTACATGGTTTAGATGCATCTCGGGCAATTCTGACACGCGTGGGTCATGGTCAGCCTCTGAGCAACACTGAAGGACCTGTCCAGCGGCCAGGAGCTCAAGGGCACAGATGCCGTGAGCTTCCAGCAAATGGGCCGAGGCCCAGCCTTGGGGGGAATGGCCAGCCCTCCACTGCCAGGGAAGGGGTTAGGGACCGCAGCCTTGTGGGTGCTGGGAGGGACTGGGGGGCAGCAGGGCTGGACTCGGGGCCCCCAGGGAGGATGCCACCCACGCCTCTTCAGGCGGGGAGCCCTGGGAGGAAGCTGAGCCCTTTCCCTCCCTTGGCTGGTCCAGCGAGGTGGGTTTCGAGTCCACCCCTCCCTCTGCCCCAGCTCTGCCCCTGGTCCGACCACCATCCAGCAGGGGCTCGAGGGGACGGCCGCCCTGGCCTCCGATGGGTGTCTGCTGCCATGGGGAGCCGTGCGGCCTCGAGCTTCCCCTGCCAGCGAGCCGGGCAGCCCGGTCTTCCTCTCCTCCACGGGGAGGGGGACAAATAGGCCTCGGTGGGGCCAGCGCCCGCCTCCTCCTCCCACCAGGGACGGCAGCGTGTGCGAGCTGCCAGGAGCTTCCTCCCGGATGGATGGGCCCCAGCGCTGCAGTTATCAGAGCGCTCGGAGGGGCGTCCGTGCGCACGGGGCTCCGTCACTCCGTCACTCCCAGGGCATAAACAACCATCACGGGCTGGCAACGGCCCCCCGGGGTGCGCAGAGCTGCACGGACCGCGGGATTTATGTGGCGGGGCTCCTCGGCCTCCTGCCCAGTGATTCGAGCCTCTGCACTCAGCGGCCCGCTCATCAGCTGCACAGCCACCCCCAGCCAGCGTCCGAATCTCAGCTATCTTCGGTCCTTACTACAATGTGGACCAAGCGGGCCTCCAGGGAGGCAGGCCTCCCTGCCCCCAGCCTGCGTGCCTTGAGCCTCCTGCACGAGTACCTGGGAGGGCTGTGACCTTTCAAGTCACGGCTGCACTTCCGGTGGGCGGTGGCGTGGGGTGAGCCGAGCACTGACCGCTCCGGGCCTCCCCGCGTCCCCTCCCCTGCCTGCCCGCTGAGCCCGTTTTTCCATCGGCTGCATTACTCTCTTTAGACACGACCTCTCCACCTTCTCAAAGACAGACTCTTTCCAGGAGTAAAAACGTCAAGTGCCAAATGCAGATATTTCCATGATGCCAAGTCTTGCTTCTGCATTGGAGGTGCCCGGAGGCCTGGCACGGAGCGTGGCAATGACTGCCAGGGTTCCTGGGGCCGCAGCAGCCGACTGGGTCTGTGTTTTTCTCAGGGAGCAGCTCAGGTTCTGGCTCTCAAGTGGGTCTCGGTGTCGGGGCGCCTGGGTGGGCTTCGGTGGGCAGAGACAAGGAGCTGGATCCTTCTGGCCTTCTGTGTGACTCGGAAACGGTGACTGTCCACCCTGAAGGATGGTGGCCCTCTGCCGGGCACTCTTGTCCCCAGATGTGCACATGGCAATGCCACCTGCCCTTCCACCCCACATACATTTTCCCAGCATCCTTTCAGAGAACGGCCCCTCTTCTGGAAAACCAGTCTCCGCCCTTTACCAGGTGACGTGTGTGGGCCAACCAGAGTGTTTCCTTTTCTGCCAGGGGAGCCGGGAAGCTCAGCCCCACTCCAGGCTCTGCCCCGGGGCTGACTCGCATTTCTCCTCCTCCTGACTGCCCCCTCCTCCACCACCCTCCTCCACCTGACTGCCTCACGCTCGGGAGCCCGAGCTGCCTAAAAATAGGAACAGCGGTGATTCTGGGCTCACAGCAGCTGAGCGCGGCTCTGAGCTCTCCTCCGGCGCGTTCCTCCCGGAGCAGCCCCGTGAATCAGTGCTATTCTTGTCTTCTTTGCAGGAGGCAGACACGAGACAGGATTTTAGTTGGTGCCTCACGACCTCTGGAAGCAGCTTGGGGTTTGCATCAGGAACATGAGCAGATGCTGGACGACCAGGGCTTCCGGAGCTTTGGGTCCTTTTCCCCAGGGCACCCTGCATCCCCTGACCTCAGGGAGGGACCAGCTCTGCACAGGCCACGGTCAGGTCCAAAGGACTGACCCACACCAGGGCCAGGGGCCAGGGCATCAGGGAGGGGATGCTGCCCCACTGGGCATCCTGGCCCCATGCCTGCCCTGCGCACACTCACCTCGAATCCCTAAGGAGCCCCAGGGATCCTTTTGTGGGAAGGATCTAACTAGATCCTTTTGTGGGAAGAAGGACCGGAGCTCCCACAGCTGAAAGGCCCAGGCCGGTCCCAGCAGGGCAGGCAGAGGAGGAGGCAAGATGTGAGTCTGTTTCCACCTGAGTCCTGCTCTCAGCAGTGGGTCAGCACCTGCTTTCCTGCCAGCTCTCTGGGATCATCCTAGACACTCCAGGCTGGCCAAGTGGCCAGACCACCTCGACAGGCCGTAGGGAGAACCCTCAGATCCCACAGGACCCGACAGCATGGGACGGGAATGCAAAGGCAGGAGCACTGGCTGCTCACAAGCACACAGAGGCAGCTTGGTGCCTGGGATGCCTGCCCCTGGCTGGGGATGCTTGTGACCAGCTCTGACACATGCCCTGGCCGCTCTGTTCAACAAGAGGGTGGGAGCCAAGTGTAAAACCTCAGGAATCAAGAAGAACCAGAAGGGATTGCAGATGGTTTACTCTACGTGGAAATTCACGGCCCTGACTGGGACTGGGGCCCACGAATGAGGGAAGGGCTTCCCGACCACAAGACAGGAGGCTGGCGCCTTCCAGAGGAGGGTATCCACAGAGGCCGGCAGCACGCAGTGAGCCCCAGACACCCAGCGGGGCGGAACCTACACTAGCCATGTCCCCTGAGCGAGCCGGGCTGGGCAGGGACCTCGGGCAGGGTCTCTGGAAGCAGGTGGTGAGAGGCCAGGGGTCGGATGTCAGAGGCGACAGTAAGACCAGCAGGACGATGATTCCTGGTGACCCCCCGACCTCCAGCCTTGGACAGGCCACACGGGAGACCCATCTGAGGGTTTCAGCAGGACTGGGCCCCATGCATGGCTGCGCTAAACATCTCCAGGATCCCAGGACAGAAGGACACAGCTCAGTTCTAGGGGCTGACTCACACTCTGGGGGGCACATGAAGGGGTGCAGGGGGGCAAGCACAAGGTCCAAGGAGTGAAGGCAGCCCAGCCCTGGCCGGCCTCTCAGTCCTGAGCAGAGCATCCTTCCCAGAGGGCGGCACAGGGTCCAGGAAGGGGACCCAGTGTGGGCTGGGGGTGTCACAAGAGTGGGCAATGCCACTGCCCGCTGTCCGCAGACACCCTCCAGATGGCCACGTTCTCAGGGGCTCAGCCTCAGCTCTGGCCATTCCCAAAAAGTGGAGGCGTCTCAACTTCCGAATCGGACCAAGAGCACTTCACGGCACCCCAGGCTCTCGGTCAGGGACCCGGGCTCGGCCTCTCCAACTCCAGCACCTTGGGAAGGTCCCACTGCAGGCTACGGAATTCCACATCCGCCAGCCACGGTCAGCACTCACTGCACCCAGCGCCCAGCGCCCAGCTGGTGCCCGGGAAATTCGTGTCGAGCAAACGACCGCACCACGTGAGACGCCGCCCCGCCCCGCCCCGCCCCGCCTGGGCACAGACGACACTCACGGCGCAGCCATCCACCAGGGCACGGATATGGGGGCTGTTGTCGTATGACATCTCCTCGTCGTTGGAGCCCAGGAAGCGCATGGCCTTGTCGTAGCTGCCCGTGGAGGCATCCTGCCAGGCCACCGACTGATAGCAGTTGTAGGTGATGTTCTGGTGGGCGGAGGCGCTGAGCAGCCGCAGGAAGGTCATCTGGACCACGCCCACAGGGTTGCCCTCGGCGTCCACGTAGGAGAGCTGCAGAGAGACAGGGAGGGGCTCAGCAGGGTGGGGACACGCGGCCGCACAAGGCCCCTTGTCCACACGGCCGGGCTTGGGAGCTTCAGCCCCGAGCTGTCTCCTCTGGAGTGTGGGCCATGCCACGGGCCCCATCTCGAAACGAGCCACACACTGGGCCCCCACATGCTGCGCTGGCCTGGGGGGTTCCCTGGAGCACAGTGAACCTCACCTCACTTCCTTCGAGGACCCAAGTAACCCACCCACTCCTTGCCTGGTTGGTCCCTACTCTGCCTCTGAGGCCCAACTCATATGCTTCCTCTTCCAGGAAGCCTGCCTGGGTTAGATGTCCTCGCCCAGTGTGGCCTGGCTCAGTGTCCATCTTTCCTACTGGCTGTAGGGCCCTCCACACCAGCATCCTGTATTGGGGGCCCCTGGGACCTGGTCTATGAACCTCCCTGGACCAAGAGTACCCTGGGGACAGGAGGCTGGCACACACATTCCTGCCTCTATGCTCCGAAGTCAGCATAAGGAAGGTGCTCATTAGATGATGCTGACCACTGGCTTGTCACTGTGATGTACAAAGACCTGACTGGGGCTGTGAGAACTGGATATGGAAAGGGCGGGAAGCCTCAGAGAGGAGTGGGCTGGTTGGGCATGAGGTATGGGGTGCTTGGCCAGCAGACAGGAAGACCAGCCTGTGAGAGGGTCACAGGCCTTATGGCCAAGAGCCAGAGGCCTGGAGGGACTGGGCACTTCCCTGCAGCACAGGGGGGAGGCCTCTGCTGCCCTCTCCCTGGGCGTGGACCCAAGGGAGAGCGCAGCGGGTGGTGCTTGGCCTAGGGGTCAGGGGGTCAGCCTTGCCCACGTGAGCGGGCAGCCTGAAATCACCCGTCTTCTGTTCCCCATGACAGGGTTGGTCAGAGCCAAGTGTAAAACCTCAGGAACCAAGAAGAGCCAGAGGGGTGCACTACGGCAGATGGTTTAGTCTACCCCCGTGGAAATCCATGGAATGGCCCCCAAACACCCGCGCTGATCACACGAGGGGGACCTGAAGTCGCTACTGTCCACGTATATAGAGATCTCTGTGTAAGGACGGCTGATGGCGGGGAGCCAGGCCCGGCCTCCTGCCCCTCCCCACCCGGGCGGGAAGAGCACAGAGTGGCTGGCCAGCTCCCCACGTGGCCGCCAGACGCCGAATTCCAGCCGGACCTTGAGAAGAGGGAGGGGATACCAACCGCACTCTGGGGCGTCGGGCGCTCCTCCTGGAGGGAAGGTGACTGACTGGAGGCAGGAGGCATGCGCAGAGAGAGGCGGGGGCAGTGCTGGACGCAGAAGGACCTGAAGGCCCGGAGCCAGGCAGGGGTGAGGCCCAGGCTCCACCCACCCAGAGCCCCACGTTGGCATCTCAGAGCCCTGGCGTGAGCCCCTCCCCTCCTGGGGAAAGTGCAGCGTCCCCTTCATGTCGCCCAGGGCAGCCGGCCCAGAAAAGCGTCTATTTCTTCAGGGGGGGACCTGCATTTACGCCTTGTGACGTCCACTGTGATGGTCACAGGCAGCTCGAAATGATGCGGCCGAAAGATGCAGGAGACGCACTGACGTCCCTGGGACCGTCCACCCACCTCCATCCCAGGTCAAACAGGACGCAAGGAGGAGGCAGGCTCGGGCTGGTGGCTGCGAGTGGGTGCTCTGTGCCCTCGTCTGCGGAACCAGGTGGTGGGCCTGGGGGGCGAGGGCCCCTGTCTGGAGAAGCCCACCAGCACGGCTGCAGAAGGGACCTTGCTCCGGCCCCTCCTCCTCCTGACCCCTGCGCCCACCCACCACCATCTGCTGGGCTCAAGTGCCCCGGGCACTGCCCTCCCAAGGGGGCACCCACTTCAGGTCCTTCTGCGTGCCAGCGGCTCTGTCCTGAGGACAGCTCCAAGGCAGCGAGGGGAGGAGAGTCAGCAGGAGGGAGGGGGCGAGGTGCCCGGGTGTCCGCACAGAGACAGGAAGTCTGCGACAAGGCAAGGCGAGCGCAGACCTTGTGTCTAGGAAGAGCTTCGGTGACCAGGGCTCAAGGACACGGGGCGTGAGCTGTTAATAGTGAGCACGCAGCACCTCGGGGTCTAGGATCAGGGTCCTCAGGGTGGACCGCTGGAAGGCCCTGCTCTGAGTCCTGGGGGAGAGCGGCCCTGGCCCCTGGGGAGCCGACCAAGGGCAGAGGGTCAGGCCCACGCTGTGGACCCGAGAGCTGCTTCTGAGAAACAAGGACGTCCTTCAAGGGCAGCCGGGTGGACCTTGGCGGAGGAGGGGACGCAGGAAGCGAGGGACTCTGGTGGCACCTGCAGCGTGGCCACGCCTGGAACCTGGGCCTTCAGCTCATCAGGAAGGGGGCACAGAACTCTGCACTGGGCTCCAGAAACGGGCCTGAGTCAAAGCCCCGGAATGTTCTGGGAAAATGCCCTATTGGGCAGAAGCAGTCACAGCCCCAGGGAATCGAGTGTGACTGGCCTCAGCCTCTCAACCCCTGGAGGACCACCCTGTCCAGTCCTTTCGGGGGACACCAGCTTCCTGCACCTCCAGACAGACTGTTTAAGACTGGATCCCCAGAAGTTAGCACGGGGGCCAGCACAGCCCATGGGACACGACGGAGGAGCCCACGGCCCCTCGCCCCCAGCCGAGGCGGGACAGGGCATGGGGCACGAGTCCTGAGGTGCTGGACGGCTTAATGGTCCAGGGCCCACTTCATCTGAGCTGCCCGCTAGGACTGAGCGAAATACACCCTCCATGCCTGGGATCTGTGGGCTCGGTCCCTGGCAGCACCCGGCGTGGGGCTCTGAAAGCCAGCCTCACGCCCTCCACCTGATCAGACAGCTGTCCGGCTGCCCTCGGCTAGAGTGGACCCCCGTCGGCGTAGCAGGAGGGGCCGGCCTGAGCCTGGCGGTCACGGCGGCGGAGCAGTTTGGCCAAAGGGCGAGAGCAGGTGCGGCACTGGGGGTCTGTCCCATGCAGAGCCGAGCCAGGCCAGCCGCAAGCAGGCAGCCCCGGGGCCACTTACCAGCGACCCTCGCTTGTACTGACTGTACCAGGTGGAGGGCTGCTCTTTGGGCCAGCGGGCCATTTTACTCTGCAAGATACGAAACGGGCGGGTTTAAACCACACCGCACACACGTCGGAGGCCGTCTTACCAGTTTGCCACGCTTGAATTCACTGAACCAGGAACCCGGGTTTTCTTTGGGCCAAGAAGTGATTCTGGCCTAAACATCGAGGGGGGAGGTGGGGAAGGAGAGAAACAGAAACGAGAGCGTTACTTCTGCCTCCTCAAGAGGCGCTCCCGCGTCCTGCGGGCGCCCCGTCTCCCTGCCGAGCAGAGAAGCCGCGATGCCGGCTCTGCGGGTGCCCCGTCTCCCCTGGAGCTGGCGCTCGCTCCGGGACAGGCCTGTGACCGCCGCGGGGACTGGCCCTGGTGCTTTCCAGGAGTCAGCACCGGCTCCACGGGCAGGATCAGGGTCTGTATCTGATCACTTCCGTGTGTCCAGCACCGAGTACAGAGCCTTGCGCTTGGCGACTGCAGAGACGCTCCTGGAGTGAATGAATGAATGAATGGGTGGGCGCACGGCTGCTCCCGCATCTCACCCGGGTGAGGACAGTAAAGACATTAGGGCCAGTTACTGCTGATGGGCTGAGGGCGCCCCGTGGGCATCCTCTCGTCTGATCCCCTGGTCTAGAGGCATGGCTTCATCTCCAAGGCCTCCCCCTGGGAACAGAGCGGGCAGGAGAGCCTCCCAGGGTCCAGCCAGGGGTGAGGTGCACGCGTGTGTTTCCTGCCTGTGATGTGTACATTGCTGGCATGTGTGGTGCGTGTGCTGAGTGTGTGGTGGGACATCCTCTCCGGTGAGAGTGCCCCTGAGTTCCCAGCATTCCCCCGGGTCCTCTGCCTGTGCCCCGGGTCCTGGTCCCCATCCCCAGCTCCTTTCCTGAACTGACCTCATCCGGGGGAGCCTGAGAAGTCGCCCCAGGGGAAGGCCAGCACATCTAGCCCGCCTCCCATCCCTCAGGACTCTGCCCCTGGTTCCGAACCTGCCGCTCTCAGCACTGTGCTCAGCTAGCGCGAGGACCGCGGGCTCTCGGAGCAGGAGCAGGGCTGCAGGCAGGGGAGGGCCTCACCCAGACCTCTCCTCCCCACCCCACCCCCTGCTGCCAAGGGGGCTCTGCAGCCCGGGTGACTGGGCACAACGTCTCCACCCGCCCAAGGCTCCCAGCCCGTGGGCCCATGGAGGTCAGCACACAAGCAGAGGAAGAGCAAGGGGCCGCAGGGGTCACTCAGCTCCCCAAGCCCACCGTCCGCCCGGCTCCACCACCAGGGAAGGCTCCTGGGCTTCCCCTGGTTCCCTGGCAGTGAGGCTGTCTGCAGAGGACAGACAGCAACACAAGGATGTGAAATGGCATCTTTGCACCTGAATTTCCTCCGGGGCCTCTGTCAGAGGCAGGGCCGGGGTCTGGGTTTCCTTGGGACCCACAGGGGTCTTGCTGCCGGGAGTGCATTTCCCCAGGATTTAAAATCCCCTGTCGGGGGAGCGTTGAGCATAAGCCAGGGGCCCTGCAGTGTCCCGGTCAGCGCAGGGCCTGCTCCTGTGGCCCCGGGGGTGCCAGCACTCCCCGCGGGGACAGTGAACTGCAGGGACTGGCACCGCGGTGGCTCCGCTCGAGGGAAGTGGCTCTGGGCGCCGAGCACACGGGTGTCTGACTCCTACCGGGCGCGACCCTGGACCTGCGTGGCTCCAGGAACCTCCCGCCCTCTTCTTGCAGCAGGGATGGGGAGCCGTCTGGGTGGGACGTCACAGAGGAGGGTGCCCAGGAGGTGCAGAGGGCACCGCGGTCAAAGACTGCACCTTCTTCCGAGCTAGAGACCTCACCCTCCTTCCTCACCTGTCCTGGGCCAAAGAGCACCCGGCCTCCAATGCGTGCTTGAGATAAAGTGACACACGCTAGCCACACACGCCTGTCCCTGCATGCCATCCACCTGCCACCCACACGCCATCCACATGCCACCCACATGCCATCCACACATCACGTACACGCCACCCACACACCATCCACATGTCACCCACACGCCACCCACATGCCATCCACACGCCATCCACACATCATCCACATGTCACCCACAAGCCATCCACACGCCACATGCCACCCACACGCCACCCACACGCCATCCACACATCACCCACACACCATCCACCTGCCACCCACATGCCATCCACCTCCCACCCGCACGCCATCCACATGCCTCCACATGCCATCCACACATCACCCACATACCATCCACATGCCACCCGCACGCCATCCACATGCCTCCACATGCCATCCACACATCACCCACATACCATCCACATGCCACCCACATGCCATCCACACGCCACTCACACCACCTACATGCCATCCACACATCACCCACACCCTCCACCTGCCACCCACATGCCATCCACATGCCACTCACACACCACCCACATGCCATCCACACATCACCTGCATGCTACCTGCTGCCATCCACCTGCCACCCATATGTCACCCACATGCCACCCACATATCATGCACACACCACCCACATGCCATTCACATGTCAACGACATGCCACCCCCACACCATCCACGCACCATCCACACACCAGTCCACTCACTATCCACACACACTGGTTTACACCTGTCCACACACACAGAGACGCCACCACAGAAGTGAGGCCTCTAAAAGACCACAGGTGACTCAGGTTGACACCTTCCAAAATCTCCATGCATCAGAACCTCATTAAACAGACTATAAAGGAACGCAGTGCACTACGGAGCCAACACCCTAGAAGCTGCCACTAAGAATCTCAGCAAACGCCGCCTTCTACAAGATGTATTTGGGTCACTTGACCTCAAAAGTCCTTCCATGGGCTTCGGGTTGGTCTGAGGTCAGGATTACAGAGTCATTTTGGGAAGGATCTGACCAACCAGTGGTGGAAATCCTAGCTCCGGGGGTAGTCGGGGGAAGATACCCATGAGCCAGCCACCCCTCAACCTTCCACAAACGAGACTGCACCAAGCCTGTCTCATTGCTAGAAGTTTCTTCTTAAAGAAAATTCTGGTCTGTTTCTGGAGAAGAAACCTTAATTTTGGAACTGGTTTTCATTCCTGAAACTGTGTGCACGTGACACTCCAGGAGCCCCGTCCCAGCCCCACCGGGAGAGGAGGTGATGGGGGCGGGTACTCACCCCCTCGGACTTCTTGTCGGGGAAGACGCACGTCGACCCCCCGGCCGTGAAGTTGCAGTAGACCTTGAAGGAGTCCCGGGAGCAGCCTTGGTTTGGATCCACCCAGTATTCACCTGGATCACAGGGTCAGGGTCAAATGTCAGGGTGGAGGTCAGGGTCTGGGTCAGAGTTGGGGTCTGGGTCAGGGTAGGGTCTGGGCCAGAGTTGGGGTCTGGATCAGGGTCAGGGTCAGGATTAGGGTCGGGGTCAGGGTTAGGGTCCGGGTTGGGATCAGGGTCAGGGTCAAGGTCAGGGTGTGGGTTAGTGTTGGGATTTGGGTCTGGGTTAGGGTCAGGGTCAGGGTTAGGGTCAGGGTCGGGATCAGGGTCTCGGTCAGGGTCCAGGTCAGGGTCGGGGTCAGGGTCGGGGTTAGGGTCTGGGTCGGGATCAGGGTCAAGGTCGGGGTCAGGGTCAGGGTCGGGGTCGGGGTCAGGATCGGGGTCAGGGTCAGGGTTAGGATCGGGGTCAGGGTCAGGTTCAGGGTCGGGATTAGGGTCAGGGTCAGGGTCCAGGTCGGGATCAAGGTCTGGGTCAGGGTCCGGTCGGGGTCTGGGTCAGGGTCAGGGTCAGGGTCAGGGTGTGGGTCAGGGTTGGGATTTGGGTCAGGGTCAGGGTTGGGGTCAGGGTCTGGGTCAGAGTTGGGGTCTGGGTCAGGGCCAGGGTTAGGGTTGGTGTCAGGGTCGGGATCAGGGTCGGGGTTAGGGTCCGGGTTGGGATCAGGGTCAGGGTCCGGGTCAGGGTTAGGGTTAGGGTCAGGGTCGGGGTCAGGGTTGGGGTCAGGGTCAGGGTTAGGGTCTGGGTCGGGATCAGGGTCTGGGTCAGGGTTGGGGTCAGGGTTGGGGTTAGGGTCAGGGCTAGGGTCCGGGTCAGGATCAGGGTCAGGATCAAGGTCTGGGTCAGGGTTGGGGTTGGAGTCAGGGTCAGGGCTAGGCTAGGGGTCTGGGTCAGAGTCTGGGTCATGGTTGGGGTCAGGGTCAGGTTAGGCTCAGGGTCTGGCTTGGGGTCTGGATCTGGGTCAGGGTCTGGGTCAGGGTTGGGGTCAGGGTCTGGGTCTGGGTCGGGGTCAGGGTTGTGATCGGGGTCAGGGTCAGGGTTGTGGTCAGGGTCAGGGTCAGGGAGGCGGATTGTGAGAGCTGCCCCCTGGATGGTACAGAAGTGGTTGCCACCGGGTGGTCCAGTAGTCACGGCGCCCGGCCCGCCCTTGCGCCACAGCACGGCCCCTTCTGGGCTTCCCTAGTGGCCTCCCACTGTCCCTGGTGGGCCCATGGAGCCACGGGGACAGACTGGTGCCCAGGAGCACAGCTGGAGCATGAGGCCCACGGGGCCCAGCTCCAGGGATCCAGGAGGGTGGCTCTGCCCGCTGGGCTGGTGGGTGGCTGGGAGGCCGGTGGTGCTCCGGGAAGCCTCCTGGAAGCTCACGCACTTGGGATTGGAGTCAACAGGACGGGACGGGTGTGACTTTATGGTGATTCTGGGGTCTCAGCGGCGCTTCCCCTGGTGTGAATTTATGGTGATTCTGGGATCTCAGCGGCGCTTCCCCTGGTGTGAATTTATGGTAATTCTGGGGCCTCAGCGGCGCTTCCCCAGATACAACAGCGAACACCAGCACGAGGACTCGTACTGACACGGACCGCAGCTGTGGCCAGAGTGCCTCGGCCGTGCCTGTCCTGACGGGGCCGTTTTTCCCCCATTTACAGATGTGGAGCGCCGGCCCCGGGCAGAGCAGATGGCCTGCCCGACAGTGACTGAGCTTAGACTAGACCCTGCTCCGTGCGCCCCCAGGCCCGCGGCCGCCCTACCGTCGGGGAAGTCGGGGTGGCAGAGCTGGAGGTCCTTGCAGGTGCGCGCGGGGTTCTGCGGTGTGCCCAGCGGCCGCTTCATCTGCTCAATCTCCAGCTTCAGGGAGTTGAGAGAGCCGAAGATCTCCTCCATGCCGTCCGCATAGTCCATGTACTGCTCGCCCTCCGCGTCGTCCATCAGCTGGCTGGCGTCAATGTTCCGCCGGGTCCTGGACGCCTGGATCGGCAGGGGCTGGATGACCTCGCCCGGGGGGCCCTGGGTGCGGAAAGGGGCAGCGGTGGGTGGGGAAGGCAAGGCCCACAGCCAGGGCTGCAGCTGCAGGCGCCAGTCCATCTTAGCACAGTCTTCTTCCCTTTTCTATGTCTCTGGAACATTCCACACGATCCTGCGGGGCCTTGCCTAGTGCTGCCTGACCCCCACCCAACACACGCATGCGTGCACACACACACATGCATATGCGTGCATACACACCTGTTCACACAGAGGTATGCGGGTGCACACACACACACACACACACACACACACACACACACGTGTGTGTGTGTGCTCACCCTTCATCTCTCCCCAACCAGACTTCGGAGGGTGAGGAGCCCTGGGCTGACCTGTGTCCAGGGACAGGCCCCGCCCCACCGCACGTCACACACGGTTCAGAATGTTTTGGGATCGAACCACACGAACATGCTTCCCATGATTCCCTCAGCATTAGGGGACTCCCCCCAACTCCCGAGTCCTCAAGGGCTACTCACCGGTGGGCCAGGGGGTCCTGGCTGGCCTGCCTCACCCTTCGGGCCAGTTGGACCCTGGGGAGAAAGAAAACAGAATCAGCCATGGTCACTGAGGCCTGATGGGACCTGTACACCTGGAGGTCTAGAACGATCCCTGGGGACACACGGAGAGGGCAGGGGGGCCTATCGAATGTGCTGGGCGCCCCCCAGCCCCAGATGTGAGAATCAGACACCCCGAGGGGGAGCCTGGGGGACAGAGCCCTTCCCTGTGCGGCAGGGAGCCTTGGTCTGTGGTGACTCAGGCTGGAGGAGAGCGCAGGGCAGCTCCGCACCAGAGGAGGGGTGTCAACCAACAGCCCCAAGAGTCAAGAGGGATGGGGGACCCCGGGAGGTTCTCAGCCCACAGCCTGCACCCCCTCCAACCCCGGGCTCAGGGGCTGGTTAGGACGATGCCACTTACCGAGGAGCCCTTAGCACCTTTTGGACCAGGAGGGCCCTGTGGAGAGGGGCAGGGCGTCAGCGGGGAGTCCCCTTCCCCCCAGGCTCCCGGCTGTGACCCGCACCCCAGCAGATCCGCCTCCCTTCTGCCCTCCTCCTCCGCCCAGGGGCCCTTCCAGGAGTCTGAGCTTGTATCTGCTTCACAGGGAGGCAGGTGGGGGGGCGCTCACCCACAGGGAGGCCAAGGGTCCTGTGGGCCCCAGCCCAGCCCCCCAACCCTCCTCGGCAGGGAAATCGTAGCTCAGGCTGCCGAAATGAGAAGCAACAGGGGCATGCAGGCCTCGGAGGCCCTGACGTGGAGCCCCCAGCCCCTCCCGACAGCCTGCCACGGAGGCCAGTGGCAGAGAAGCCGGGGCCATCTTGGGCCACATGGACCCAGGTCCGGGTGGGGCTCAGAGGCCGACTGGTTTTGGGTGAGAAGCCACTCAAGGCTCGGGGATGTGTCTTGGGTCTCCCAGCTGCAGGGGGAGGCCCCAGGCTGGTGCCTGGAAGCCAGGACCCCCAGCTCCTCATGTCTGAGCCAGGCTGGTGCTGCTCATGAAGATAGCGAGGGCCAGGAGGGACCAGCCGCTGTCCTCATTGTCCCCGTTCCACGTGCCCTAAAAAGCCTGGAGATAGAGGCTCGCCCCCAGCTCCCGCACCTGAAATCAGGGCCCAGCGACCTACTTCCTGGTTTCCATCGCTCAAAACTCGGATCAGAGTCAATGAGCAGACAAACCCAGGGGCCCCCAGACCCAACCCTGGGACCACACAGCTTCCCCGTGGCCACTCCCACCCTGCTCCCCCAGAACAACCCAGGGAACCACGCGCCCCTCCAGATACGCACCGGCAGGCCAGGGGGACCTGGGGGGCCAATGGGGCCGGAAGGACCGGTGATACCCTGAAAGGAGCAGAAACGCACTCGTCATCGCTCGCATCTGCAGGGAGCCTGTCCTGCAGCCTCGTCCCCCGTTCTCACTGGCCTCTTCCCCCCACTCGGATGCGTGTGAGCAAAGCCCTCACTCCCTGAAGAGTCTGAATGCCTGCCATGAAGCCTGGCACCCCGGGGGCTGCTGCCCGGTTGGCCTGGAAGGGCCCCAGGGGAGCCTGAGCGTGAACCTCCCTGTAACGTTCTCGTGTGAACCACCCCCGCCAGGCCCCCTCTGGCTGCTTCCTGCTCCCGCTGGGGGTCCGCCCTGAGCATGAGCCCTGGGCAGGTGGCGGCGAGTGTCCTGGGGCCCTGTCTCTTCCGTCTGTCCATCCAGCCTCCCAGAGGCTTCCCCACACTGGAGCTTGCATCCTCTGACGGACCCTCTCTCCTGGTCTAGGTGCCATGGGAGACACGGGGGTGACGCAGGGGACGTCATCTGCCCCCGGGCTCCTCCCTCCAGCTCTGCCTCAGGCACCCTGCCCTGTCCCAGGTCAGGTGCCAGCCAAGGTGGGCATGGCTCAGGGGCACGTGTGAGCCACCACACCTGGCTTGGGTAGCGGGGATTCACAGGCTGCAGTGAGGCCCCATGGCCTTGCTATGGGGACGGGAAAGGCAGGCCTGCCAGGCTCCCCCACTCCACACACAGCCTCCCGTTCCCCGGCCAAGGGATCCACTGCCAGAATCTCCCAGGTGCAGGGTAGGCCAGCCTCGCAGGCTGTTTTCCTGGCTGTGGTTTCCTGGAGGCTGGTTTCCTGGAGGCTGGTTCCCAGGCATGTCCAGGGTCAGGCGCGCATATCCGGGATCAAGGGGGAGCCAGGATGCAGCTGAATGTCGCCAATGACTCCTGGACGCTCAGCTGGGACAGAGGGTCTTTCCGAGTGTGGCGGGGGCAATGACCTTCACTGCTGAGGCCAGCAGGACCGTGAGGGCTGCTCAGGGCCTGGGCTGGGCTCCAGTTCTGCCCCTGTCCCCTATGCGCCCGGGTGAGCCCGGCCCCTCAGCTGTTCCCGTCCTGACCCCGTGGACAGGGGATGTCTTTCCGGCTCTAACGAGCCTCGGGTCTTTGGACACAGAACTGTTCCACGCACCTGTTCTCCCTTAGGGCCCGAGGAGCCCTGAGGGCCAGGGAGACCGCGGTCACCCTTTTCTCCCTGTTCGCCCGGAGGTCCGATGAGCCCGATCAAGCCTGGGTGACCCTGTGGGAATGAAAGGGGCATTTGCAGTGGCAACGCCTCGCGTCCGGCCACGTGGGCCAGCCAGACGCGGCAGCGCCGCCTTGCCTCTGGGCCCGAAGCTCCCGCAGTGGAAACGTGCCCCGGGCAGGCCCCGACAGCGGGCAGCAGCCGGGTCTCCAAGCCACACGGATCTGTTTCCTTTGTGCCCCACCCCGAGCAGGTGACGCACGCGGGGACAAGCCAGACCTTGTTGAGTCTGAGGCACAGGCTCTCAGAGGGCCTTCAACCACACGGGCGCCTGCTGCCCACTCACCTTTTCCCCTTTGGGTCCAGAGTCTCCTTTGAGGCCGGGGAGTCCTGGGGGGCCCTGCAGGGGAGGCGGGGGGCTCAGAGTTCTCGTCCCCAACCCCGCCCTCCACCACCTCCGCCGGGGGCCCTGGGGCGTGTCCTGACTCACCATGGGTCCCGGGGGGCCATCGGGGCCTGGGGCTCCAGGGAGACCTTGTTCGCCCTGAAACACAGTCAACCCTGCCTGTGAGCCCCGCCTTGGCCGTCCCCATGCCCCTCCCTCAGCAGCCGCCACCCCCCAGGCTCCCCACCCCGGGGTCACTCACCACCGGGCCGGGGATCCCTCGCAGGCCATCGGGCCCTGGCTTTCCGGGGGCCCCCTGGGGGCCAATGGGGCCAGTCTTCCCAGGAGGGCCTTCCAAGCCAGCTTCTCCCTGCAGGGAGGACAGAGTGGGGTGCCGACAATTGAGGCTGCAGTCACCCCCACCCGGAACCACCGCTCAGAAACCCCGAGGAGACTTGGCGAGAACCCTGCAGGCCCCGACACCCAGGGGCTGCCCCCAACCTTCCTCCCTGTAGAGGCCGCCCAGCCCCATCTTGCACCCATGATGTCCTCAGTCAACCAGGCTCCAGCTGCCCAGCCACCACCGCCACCACAGCGGTTATGGCCAGCTCGGAGCTCACGGTGGACACGGCTGCATGTCCTGGGCAGACGGGGGCTGGACGAGCTCCACCATCTCAGTTGACACCAGGGTACCACCACTGCAGGAGGAGGCACCCAGGCCCCACCCAGAGCTCCTGGGGAGGGTGGCGGCGAGGGCTCTGGGTGCCGGGCTGCACCCTAACCTCACCGCACGGCACCCCACCCTCTCCTCTGCCCCACAGTGGGCACTGTTACTGTCTCTGCTTTGCAGGTGAGGCAGCCAGGCCTGGCCAGGTCAACGCCAGGCCCGAAGGCACCCAGCACGGGCCTCCCCTCCCCCAGGCTGGCGGGGCACATGACCTGCAGTGCCGGGTCAGGGACCCCTAGGCTGGAGGCACAGCCCACCTCCCTCTGCAGAGGACAGGCTCTCCCGCCCAGGTCTGCGTGGAGCCTGCCCCTCTGAACCCCGCCAGCCCCTCTCTGCGTGTTCAGCGTCCAGTCCCTCTCCCCTCCGACCCCAAGGGGCCACCATGCCCTAGACACACCCTGGAAGGTCTACGCGAGGTCATGGTCATGGTCACGGCTGCAGCTGGGCTGAAAAGCACCTACCTTGGCTCCTTTCTCCCCCTGCCTGCCTTCGGGGCCTGCGGGGCCAGGCGGACCCTGGAGGGAGCAAGAGGGCAATGCATGACAATGGGCTCCTAGAAGCTGACAGGGCAGCTGAGTGCGGTGGGGCACAGGCCTGGGCAGGGGCATGGGGCTGCTCTCAGGCCTTTAGAACGAGGCCCGGGGCCTCTGGTTCCAGAAAAGGCCAGCGGGTTGGGCTGGGGGCAGGCTCTCCGATGACCTCCCCTTCCTGCACACTCAGAGCAGCCGCGGTCACTGCAGCCCCAGCAAAGGATGGTTCCATCTGCTGGATGACTCAGTTTGCTTGCTCTGACTTTTCCAAAGGTCTGACCCGGGGGAAAGGGGCTTTTTCAGCTTTGTGGGTGTGTTTTTTCTCCCACGACAGCCATCACTGAAGGTGTCTGCAATCGGCTCATCCTGAAAGGAGCGAGGCATCGACCCGGCAGCTCTGAGATCGGATGCCTTGGCAGCAAGCCGAGCAGGGAGTGAGCTTCAAAGAGAAGCCTGTTCCTCCTCCCCAGGGCTGCCCAGGGCCCCAGGGCCCGTGGAGGCCAGGGAGGGGCAGGCTTCGTGCAGGGGCACCCAGCAGCGTCACGTACCCTTTTTCCTGGAGGCCCAGATGGGCCTGGTTCACCCGTAGGGCCTGGTGATCCCTGGGATGGGAGAGAACAAAGTGTTTAAAAATCAAGGATGTTAGCCTAAGACCCGGCGGGGCTGGGTGGGTCCGAGGCTCAGAAAACGCAGAGTTTTCAGTCAGTCCTCAGCCAGCCCTGAAACTGCCCATCTCATCTTCTGCAGAATCAGCCCTGAGTGGGGGTGGTCCCGGACTGCCCTGCTCTGACCTCGGGCTGAGGTAGTGTGGGGGCCCACCCCACCTGCGGCTCTGTTGCATCTGGGGAAGGTTCCCAGCAAGCTGGCCGGCACCCCTTCTGCAGAGACGGACCCTGGATTACTGGCCAGGAAGTGGTAGAAGGGCAGACGTCTCTCCAGGGCCCTAAGCCAGTGTCCCTAGGCGGGCTGGAAGCAATGCTTCGGAAACGCGACACAAGATGAGAGGCACGTCCAGTGTGAGCTCAGCTCCAGAGGCTCCCACGGGAAAAGCTCTCTGAGGAGCACGTCCGACCCCACCTGGCAGAAACAGGGATCCTGACGATGCTGGGTGGGCTTCTGGGGGGGGCGCGGACACCGGGCTTCGTGTGCAGAGCCGCTGTCGGTCCTGGGGGTGCATTTCCCCTTCTGGGAGGAGGGTCCCCAGCTCACAAGGGTCCTCCGAGGACCCTTGGCTGGGTCACTACTCTAAGCCGACTGGGCGAAATGAACAGAGTGAGCCGCAGGGCCCGACACGTCCCCGAGAAGCTGCGTCAGGGGCCCCAGAGGCCCTGGGTGGACTCACCGTTTGCCCGGGTTCACCATCGTCTCCTTTGTCACCAGGGGGACCGTCTTGACCCTGAGGGACCAAAAGCAGGTTCCTTCTGCGCCCTGGATACACCCGAGTTCAGGCACCAGGACCCACTGTTCCCTGGTCCCAACCCTGAAACCCAGCTCCACCCAGGGGTGCCCACCCAGGGCGCTCAGAGGGGAAACGCTTTTCCCTGCGTACTCGTCAGAACGGGGGTGAGCGCCGTGCCCCGAGCAGAGGCAGAACAGAAAGAACCGGAAGGGGAAAGACGCGCCTGGAAGCGGGTCACGGGCTCTGAGGACCCCCGGCTCTGCACCCTCGAGCACCTACCGCAGGGCCAGGTTCTCCGGGGGGACCAGGATCTCCGGGAAAACCGACGGGGCCCTGAAACGGAGCGAGAGAAGCGTCAGCCACCCTCCCAGAGCACGCCGGCCTCACGCGGCTGCGTCCACATGGCCCGCCCACGCCTCCCGCCACCCTGGCACCTCGGGGCCCCCAGAGCAGGAGGCTGCCCCTGCCACGGCTGCTCCTGGGGCCACGGCCGACCCTGATCCTGGACCCTGAACTCTAGGACTCGCTGCTCTGCAGACCCCCCTGACGCAAAGTGAGGCAGACTGTGGTGGGGCAGGGCGGGCGGCACGGAGCCCGTTCCGTCCAGAAGGCTGCCCGGTCCATGGCCTCCAAGGTGCACCCCCTCCCAGTCCTTCTCTCCTCCACTGTTCTAGTTCAGGACCCAGGGGGCCACCCCAGACCCGCGGGGGTCAGGCAGCTTCCGCGCCCCCCGGGCCCGGGAGTGAGGAGGACCCTGCTGAGAGCCCTAGCGTCCCCTGGTACTCACGGGGCTGCCTTTGGGACCGTCGTCTCCAGGAGGGCCCTTGGGCCCGGGGGGTCCGGCGGCACCGGAGGGGCCTGACTCACCCTTCTCGCCCCTTTCGCCTTTGGGTCCCTGTGGGGAGAGGTGGGGAGCGTGTTTCCAAAGCCGGCCTCGCGGCGGCCCCAGGCACAAAGCTGGCCTGCAGCCCGCCCCGCGCTGGCACCACGTGGAGTGGGAGCACCCTGAACGAGGCCAGGCCACAGGCCCTGAGGGGTCAGCTGCCTCCCGCCCCTGGCAAGTCCCTGCGAGTCCGGCCCCGCGGGCACTGCAAGGGGTCTCGGGGCCCCTCTGGCGTCCCGGGGCCTCTGACGCCGAGGCTCGGCTTCTAGGTGACTAGGGCAAGGCTGCCTCCTGATGAGACAGCAGGCGGCGTGGACCTCCAGGGGCTGCAGGCGGCGTGGACCTCCAGGAGCTGCAGGCACCCAGGCTGCCCTCTGCACCGGAACCCTCAGGTGGAGGGAGCCCAGCACACCTGCGCCCATCAGCCGCTCCCTGGGCCAGAGAGCTGCCCCTGGCGGGCCTCGAGAGAGCACGCTCTGACCTGCGGAGGCTGCAATGTCCCAGGTCTGGGCTCACAGGCGACAACATGGGGCCCTGGCTTGTGGAAGCCCGTGACAGAGCCCGGAACACCATGGACAGAGGGGCAGCTCACGCTCAACTGTCCTGGGTGTTCATCACTAACATCAATGTGCACACACGTACACATATACACATACATGGTCACACGCACATATACATGCAGTCACACACACACATGCACACACACACATGCACACTCACGGTCACACACACGTGTGCACACACACGCACACGCACGCTCACACACACACGTGCACACACATATACACGCACAGTCACACACATACATGCACACACACATGGTCACACACATGCACACACAAACACACACTCACACACACTCACACACATGCATATACTCACACACATGCATATACACTCACACACACGCACACTCACACACATGCACATTCACACATATGCACACACGCGCACTCACACACATGCATGTACTCACACATACACACACACGCACACTCACACACACACATACACATGCACGCACACAGACACACATACACATGAATGCTCACACACACATATGCAGATACACACACATGCGTGCTCACACAGACACACACATGCACACTCACACACACGCACACAATGTGCACACACGCACACATGCATGCTCACACGTACATACACATGCATGCTCACACACACAGACTCATACACACATGCATGCTCACACACACACATGCACACTCATGCAAACACACACATGCAGTCACACGCATATACATGCATAGTCACACATACACACACACGCACACTCGCACACACATACATGCACAGTCACACACATGCTCACACACACATGCATGCTCACACACACACAGACTCATACACACATGCATGCTCACACAGACACACACATGCACACTCACACACACATGCAGTCACACACATATACATGCACAATCACACACACTCATTCACACACACATACACACACATACACACTCATACAGACATACATACACATGCACACTCACACACACATGCATGCTCACACACATACATGCATGCTCATATACACACATACACATGCATGCTCTCACACATGCACGCTCATACACACAAACACACATACACTCACTCCCCACCACACTCCCTCTTTTTTCCAGCAATCCTGCGATGGAAGCACAAGAAGAGACATGACTCCCATTTCAAGGATGGGAAAACTGAGGTATGGTGGGACCCTCCAACCTGGCACCCATCCGCGCCACGCCCCACCCCTCCCCAGAGCCCACTCACTCACCGGGGGGCCCCCTTCACCGGGAAGGCCAGGCTCTCCTGCTTCGCCGGGTTCACCCTAAGGAGGAAACGCAAAGTGACTACAGCAGCGATGAGAGCAGAGGTCCCGGAGCCAGGCGTTCATCAAGTCGTCCCTGACATTGGGCTGGGGTGGGGTGGGGGACGGGGCTGAGACGGTCACTGTCTTCTTGAGAGCTCCCAGGACTGGAGGAGACACAGGTGAGGAATCTAGGGACACAGTGGTGACAGTGACACGCAAGCGTGTGACACACGTGGATGGGGCCTGCAGAGAACGTGGGGTGTCAGAGATGGCTCTCCCCATGAAAGGATGCTCCTGGGAGTTCCGGAGGACGGTTGGGATAGGCCAGTGAGCGGGGGACAGTGGGCGGAGGCGGATGGAGAACAGCACAGCGTCCTGGGTCTGCCGGCTGGAGGGACAGAGCCGGGGGGATGCCGCGGGCAGGAGGGGGACGCGCCCCGCGGCAGGGGGAGGACGCGGCCCCCTAGAGGCTGCCCGCCATCACAGCTGGGCTCAGCAGGCATGCTCCTCTGTGACTCTCTTATCATAAATAGGGAGCAGCAACGGGACACTGGTTTCAACTCAATGGCCAGATGTCAGCAGAAAGTTCTGGAATGTGTGCAGGGAATGCAAATGGAAGGGCATGTGTCCACCTCCTTCCTTTTATCCCAAGAAGCTGGGGTCAGTGCTTTAAAATAGTGCGAACTCCTGGGCCCAGCTGGAGTCAGACTCTGGTACCGTCTTGCCCACCGCACACCCGCGTGTAAGGCATGTACACACGTGTGCACACACATACACCCACTGTGCTCAGGCATCATCTCCAGGGCCTGCTGCACGCACGTGTGTAAGGCATGTACACACGTGTGCACACACACACCCCCAATGTGCTTAGGCATCATTTCCAAGGCCTGCCACACGCACATGTGTAAGGCATATTGTAAGGCATGTACACACGTGTGCACGCACACACACCCACTGTGCTCAGGCGTCATCTCCAGGGCCCAGGCCCTGGCATGAACCAGATCAGATGACGAGGACCCGGGGCCGTGAGCTGACAGGACTTGAGGGAAATGGGAGCTGAGAAGGGAGCAACTGCACACGTCCAGGACAGACAACCACAGCTGTCAGAGCCAATCTCGGGGCGGCGGCGGCCTTTGCTGGGGGTTGCGTTGTCTGGAAATCCCGCACAGGCTGCCCTGGGTGGAGGGCGGGGCTCCCAGATCCACCGCACGGTCTTCCAGGTTTGGCGATGCGTGTGGCATGGACAGCCCAGCAGTGCACCTGCATGCCTCCACATGCACAGTGGACACACACGCACGCACGCTCACACACACACTCACACGCCAGGACAGTCATGGGGCGTGAGTCACCTTCTCTCCCACGGCTCCGGGATTGCCTATTCCGCCGGGGGGTCCTTGCGGCCCGTCCGCACCTGGAGCTCCGGAGGGTCCTCGGGGGCCAGGGGGACCTGGCGGGCCCTGGAGGAGGGGAGTCATTGAGCCCAGAGGAAAGGCAGGCCTCCCCCTAAACCCCAGCTCCGCCGCGGCCCACACCCCGTGAGCGGCCCCACTCACCATCTGACCCACGTCACCCGTCTCCCCCTTCTCTCCGGGAGGTCCCGGCAGACCCTGAGAACAGGAGGTCGTCAGACACTCGTCAGTGGGCATGGATCCAGCGCCCCCCCAACCTCCGTGCCTCCCAGTTGAGTGCCCCAAAAGCCTCAGGGATGCGCACTTCAGCTACGCATGAGGACGGCTCCGAGATCCCCGTCTCAGAACTAGCCCGAGGAGAGAATCAGAGAAGTGGGCCAGGATTTATGGACAAGGTGCTTATTGCGAGTGTCCCATAAAACAGTAAACCTAATGAGCCACCAGCAGGGAGCTGCCGGAATCAATTATGTCACCACCATATGCTGGGACACAAGGCAGTGACTAAGAGTCATGTTTTCTAAAATAAATAAAAAGTGACATGTTCAAAGAATATTTAATGGCATTTGACGTGACTTGTAATATAACAGGAAGCGGGAAAGCCTGGTCCGAATGTTCTATACATGCAGAATGACTCAAGACTTTGAGAAAACCAAAATGTGTGTGTGTGTGTATGTGTGTGTGTGTATTTGCACACGGGCGTTTAGAAAGTGTGCGCCGCCTTGCACTCAGGACCCATTCTGGTTCTCTTTTCTAACAATCTATCAGGAGTTTCCAACATTTCTACAATGAGCAGGAAAACAAACGTCACGGGGTGAGAGAAGTGAACGTGGAAGTGTCTGGATTTCTGCGAATTCACAGCTCTTCAGGTGTGTGCAGGAGGCCCTGCAGCTCTCCTTAGTAGCCCCATTTTTAAAAATCTATTTCGGACTATAGTTGCTTTGCAACGTCACGTTAGATTCGACTGTACAGCCAAGTGAGTCAGCTCCATGCACACACACCCCCCCTCTTTTTCTGACTTACTTCCCATTTAGGTCACACAGAGCTTTGATCAGGGTCCCCTGAGCTACGCAGTAGGTTCTCGTTAGTCACCTGTTTCACACACGCTATGGATGGTGTATGTACGTCAAGGAGGGAGGGAGCAGGAGGGGAGGGCAGGGGAAGGGGTGTGAGGGCGGGGGAGGCACAGCACAGATGCGGGAAGTCAACCCAGCCATTGTGCCAGCTCTGATGTTACCTGCAGCCCCACGGGGCCCGGGGGCCCGGGGAAACCTCTTGGACCTTCGTCGCCTTTCTGCCCAAACAGGCCCTGCTGGCCGCGAGGTCCCAGCTCGCCGTCAGCTCCCTGCGGGGAGATGGATGAGCGTGCTGAGGACCTGAACTGGACCACATCAGCCTGAGGGGTCGGCTTCTCCAAGGGCCGTTAGCCGCGGATACTCACGGAGGGGCCTGGCTGTCCGATGGGGCCTTGAGGTCCTGTAGGCCCTGGGGGACCCTGTGGGGAAGAGACAGAGGTGGTGGCCTCCTGAGTTGCCGCTGAGGCCGCTGGGCGCGGGGCCCGGCAGCCCAGGTCATCCAGGCCCTGCCCACGCGGGGCCCACCCCGGCCAGGCTGCGGCTCTGGAAGGCGAGAGGCCCGGGGTCCAGCCCTGAGCGTGTGCGGTTGGGGGCGGCGGGGCGTCCGTGCTGATGGTGCCAGAGGGCCCTGTGCACCCCCTCAGCCCCCATCACACACCCGCAACACAGGCTGCGGAGACCCCCGTTCAGAAATGAGACCTGAGGTCAGAGGGCTCACGCATGGCTGACCAAGGGCCTGACCTCGAGGGCCATGCCTGGCGCCCGCCGCCGCCCCCAGGGCGCCCCCAAGTGCATGCCACTGCGGGCACAGAGAGCGCGGGGGAGAGGCCGCGCTGTGAGGGAGTCTGCCCCGTCCCGGCCAGCAGGGACGCGGTCACACCTGGGTCACAGTCACACCTGGGTCACGCACAGCTCCCTGCCCGCCTGGGGCCACACACGCTGGCAAAGACGCCTGCAGCACAGGCCTCCCTCCACGGCCCCCGGGAGAAGCCGCAGCCACGTGACAGCGCTTGTGCAAGAACGCACTGATACTTCTCAGCAGAATTTTCTTTTTTGGGGGAAAATTAAGAGGCATTTGGTCAGGGTGCTGCCACTGCCGGAATATCCCGCAGCCCTCGGCGCTGGGGGGCGGTGACTGTGTCCCTGGGACCAAGAACCTCGAGGACAAAAACGCTCCGTTTGGCTTATTTCACAAAGCCTGTGAGGGCTTCCTGTTCATGTGGTAATAAGGGATTCACTTACAGACGTGTGTTACAAACATACATACACGTCTAACACATACCTGTGCACGCACACACGTGTGCACAGGCGCAAACACAAGATTTCAACAGGGCTTCCCATCAGTCGCGGGTGTGAATGTTGTTATCTCGTTGTTGGTGAGGAGCCGCTCAGCCGTGCCTGACTCTGCGACCGCATGGGCTGTAGCCCAGCAGGCTGCTCCGCCCATGGGATTCTCCAGGCAAGGCGACTGGAGTGGGTACCTGTTCCCTCCTCCAGGGGGTCTTCCCGACCCGAACCTGTGGCTCCTGCTGCGTGTCCTGCATCGCAGGCAGATTCTTTACCACTGAGCTACCAGGGAAGCCCTGTTACCTGGTAAGGGCGGTTAATGTCAGTGAGGACAGCGCGCCAGGCCAAGCACGTGGCCCCGCCCGAGGCTCACACGGCCCCTTACCTGTTCACCTTTGTCTCCCTTGCTCCCCTTCTGTCCCGACTCCCCAATCTCTCCCTGTGGGAAAATGGGAAAGACCCGTCAGACGGTCCAATGACCGCTTGACATTCTCTGCTCCCCGCAATTAATTTTTCTGAGAGTAAGAACCATCTCCTCTCCAGGAGGACCTTTAACTTTCCTAAGATGAAACATTTCCATATATTAATTTGATTTTCTCTTTAATAAGAGAGCTGGAAGAGATAAGACCTTGATTTTACGCTTTGTCGGACTGTAGTAGATTTGAAAGTGTGGCAAAAAATCATAATGGAAATATTTACTTCGTCAAATCAGATGACAGGACAGGGTAATAAAGACAACTCAATTACTATGCTCCCAGAACTATTAAAACCCCTCAGTGCTTCTGCTATGCCAGGCTGTCTCCCACCTCGAGAGGCCAGGCATCAACACTGCAGAGGTGATAAAGTCGGAAATGTCACCGGAGAGTTCTCACAAATGGGAAGCTAAACCAGAGAGCTGAATTCCTCTGATTTCATTAAATGGAGGAGACAATGCTACAGTAACAGCATCCGATAATAAAGCATATCCCTAATGAAAGGGGGCCTTGATGATTCAAGTGGAGACATCTAAAAATAGATACTGAGTAAAACCTCATTAAACTAGGCTCCACAGATCTGGAATCTGAACTGATTTAGAGCACTTCTCCTTGCCCTGGCTGCTGCAGCAAATGTCTTTGACAACATCAGAACTGCACGGTCTGCGTCCCCTGGAGCATGTCAGAGATCTCATTCATTACCGCTTTCTGGGAGCTGTTCCAAACCATCCGCTGATGCCAAAAACACCGGCTGGGCAGCATGGGGGCCCTCTGTCACCAGAGCCTCTACAGTACCTGCGTCCCTTGGTTTAAAAGGACCCCTGTCCAGCTCTGACCTGCAGACACCGGCCAACCTGGGCCATGCAGGGTCCCAAGACATGGGTGGGGGCTTCTCCAGATTCTTCTTACCTTGTCTCCGTCTTCTCCAGGGGGGCCCACAGGGCCAGCGGGACCGGGAAGCCCCACGGGACCCTGGAGACCGTCTCGGCCAGCTGGGCCTTGTGGACCTTTCTCGCCCTAGAGAGGAGAGGAGATCACTGTTCAAAGGCAGCTTCATCGTGGGAACACCCTGCCAGCAGCTCATCCCCTGGCGAGAGGCCCACAGGTGGGAAGCGGGCGGTTCCTGGGGAGGGACCATCCCCCAGGTCCTCATGGATCTGCCAGACGCGTCAGGGATGGCTCCGAGTCCAGTCCTGTATCACTGTTCCCTGTGCACCACCGTGGTTAACCCTCGTCCATCCTGGGAAGGGCTACTCTTTCACAGATGGGGAACGGAGGCTCGTTCGTAAGCAGTGGAGCCGGGATTCAAACCAGGGCAACCGGATTCCCAGGTCTATGTGCGGGATCGCCCAAGCCAGTGGCCAGGGGGTCTGAACTCCGGCTTCGGCCAACTTGCTCACTCTCCCAATTTTCTACAAATACCACCCCTCACGCCCCCAGAGCAGGGGCACGAGCACCGGCACACTCACACGCACACACCCACTCACACACACCCACCTTCCTTTCCTCACAGTTTTCGTTCACTTTCCTAACTGCCCCCTTGGTTATCCCAAAGGATCCTTACTGAGCTCGTGCTCTGTTTTACCAGCCACGTGCTACCCCGTGAGCGGCTGGCACCTTCTCATCCAAACCGGGATCCCCGCCTCCCGACAGAACCAGGAATGGAACCAGGAGGGGACGCGGACGGGGAAGTGAGCGGTCTCACGGCCACTGTCGGGTCTCACCGTGCCCGCACCCCCTCCTGCACCCTCTTCCCTGTCCTGCTGCACATTCATGCCCTGCTCCTCGACTGAGATCCCCCGTGAAGGCTCTTCCTCAGTTAAGCCAGAACATGCCCAGGCAGACCGTGGCTTGGGTGGAATCTTCCTGCCGACACGACGCCTGACCTTTGCGTGGCCTTTTCTCCTCAGGCGGCTGTGCTGGGAACACGACCAGCTTTTCGCGGACGGTGCAACCCTGGGAGGTTTCTGCTCAAGCCCCGACTCTCTTGAAACAACGAACCCAGGCCATGTCCACCCGGGTCTGTGTCGGCTCTACGTGCTCTGAGCGCCCGAGGCATAGGGCTCGGGCAGAATCCAGGGGCATCTGCATTCTGCGGGCCTCGGGGGACGGGCCAGATGCCTCGGAACTGCCGACGACACACTGGACAGGTCGGCCAGGCCCCCACGTATCCAGCACGGTTCCCGTGCGGACTTTGTGGCCGGGAAGGCAACCTGGGCCCACTTTCTACCCCTGAGCCGTGGGAAACCCATGAGGAAAACCGCCCTCGCTAACAGAAATTAATGCTCCCAGGTGTCTGGACTCAACGGGGCATCATCCAGGGAGCCTGTCCCCCTGGAACTCAGACTTCCGGGTGACATTCGGAATTTGGAAGGGAGATTTGAGCTGGAATCTGTCTCCATGGTTAACTGAATGTGAGGGCAGGTGGGCGCTGCAAAATCATGAGGCACACGTCAAATGTGGCTGGGGTGAGGGTTCATCTGGGCAGGAAGGGGCGTTTGGGGAGACACTGGGGAGAGGGGCTGGCGGTCAGCTTCCCAGGGCACGTCTGTCTAGATAGGAAGGGTCTCTAACCCCCTTCATGAAAGCCGAGACTCCAGACTGGCCCCCGCCCCGAGCTCTCACAAAGCCTCCGGGCGGGGCCAACACACCCGGGTTCATCAGGTGTGAACGGTCGGCTGTCGGGGGTCTGGGAAGGTGTTGCTTATCTTCCCACCAGGTCACCTGTCCCTTCTCTTCTCCACTCCTGCCCCCAGACCAACACAGCAAGCACCATCCCAAATATCCACCTTTCCCCTACACTGACCAGCCGTGGGCCCAGGCTGGGGTGGGGGCCTCATCCTCTTGGCCCAAGGCCACATTTGGATAGAGTCTCCACACGCCCCCACCCCTGGCCCTGTCCTGAATGTCCCAGGGCATAGACGCACAGGCGTGACCAGTGAGCCTGGCCCGGACACTCCCTGAGCACCCCTCCGGTGCAGACCACTCTGGGGAAGCATCCGGCCACCCTTGGACCTCAAGCGTGACAGCCGGGCACACACTGCGAACTTCACCAGCCACCCCCCCCCCCCCCAGACCCCAGGGAAACGCCCAGGAGGGCAGGGACCGAGCTCCTCGGGGGCAGTACTTACAGGAGTGCCTTTCTCCCCAGCTGGCCCGGGGGGCCCCTGGGGCCCGGGTCTCCCTGGAATTCCGATGGGCCCGGCAGCACCGGCCGGACCTCTCTCCCCTGGAGATCCCTGGGCGAAGTAAGAAAGTGGTTTATTTCAAAGGCTCTCCAACTGCGTGGGTACGACTTCCTAAAGCCCCACCCCATCATACCACACACCCCCTCACTCCAGAGCCCGCCATAGCTCCCCAGGGCCCCGAGTGAGCACAGATTATTGGGTCTAGCGCTTGAGGCTGCTTCTGACCCCCTCCCATAATTCCAAGTCCCGCAGAGTGTCTGAGGACACCTCCTCCGTAAGGGGCCCGGAGGGGCCTCTTCTGGGACCCTGGCACCTACTTGGCCCTGTGGGCTCTGCCTGCCCCCGGGGCGCTCACTGGCCGCCCGGCTCCTCCATGCTGTCGGTTTTATGGGGGAGGCTCTGGCCCCGGGCCAGGACTGACAGGTGGGCACCTGGACTAGTTCCAGGGGTTCAGCACTGAGTGACCCCGGTTCCCCGGGAGGCACCCTGTTCCCGACCTTTATCAGAAGGAAGATGACTTTTTACCTCACTTCCACCTGACTTCCCCATCGTCTCCCTCAAATGGCCCCTAACTCGGGGGGAAGTGGGTGTCATTCATGGTCCACCCTCAAACCCAGCCAGGGGCCGGGGCTGCTCCTGAAGTCCCCCACATGAGCAGATGAGTGGGGGCTGTCGGATGGGCCCTGTTTTTAGAGGGAAGTGAAGCAGATGTCACTTTCCCATAAAGAGTCAGACAAGAGCGGGGGTGCGTGGGCACAGCCTCACGTGGCCCCTGAGTCCCCAGACGGCAGCCCAGGGTCTCGAAGGTCTGAATCTATAGGCCTCGTGTAGCTGAATCTCATGGCTGGGAGGGGCTGCTTAAGGAAACAGACAGCGCAGCTCTAGGGGATGGGCCTCCCGCCGGTGCTGGATCACCTCTGCCCTGAGCGGCCTTGGGCGTGTGGACGGCCCGGCTCGAGGCCCTGGAGCTGCGTGTACCTGTCCGGGCTGCTCCAGGCCTGGACCCGCGCTGAGCACCTTCACGGGCTTGGGGGGCCCACTCAGGCCTCGTCCACACTCCCGGCCCTCCAAGTTCCCTCATTCAGCACGGCCCCTCCCTGGACCTTCGTCACGGGCTGGCAGCTCAGGCATGCTCGCCACATGCATCCCAAGTCCACCTCCTCCACCACAGCCTTCCCAGGACCCCCGGGGACCACCAGGGCCGGTGTGTGTGCTCCCCGGCCCTCGGGACACCTGCTCTCCTGCAGAGCAGGCTTGGAGGGAGAGGGTGGGAGAGGCTTTGTGCTGGGCCAGTACACTCACCGCGGGGCCTGGCGGGCCGGGGGGGCCTTCACTGCCTTTCAGTCCAAGCGCCCCCTGCAAAGCAGCAAGGTGTGAGCACGGCACCGTGGGGAGAAGCCTCCCTGGGCGGGGGACATCCAACCCATCCCCTGGTAGACCCGTCACTCACCACTGGACCAGGAAGTCCTCGGTCTCCAGGGAAGCCTCGCAGTCCGGGGGGACCGTCTTTCCCAGGAATGCCGGCGGGGCCTGGGTCACCCTGGAATCAGAGCCACAGGTCAGTTTCGAGCAATGCCCACGGCCGAGGTGGACGGGGAGCTGGGCGGGGCCTGGTCTTCTATCCACTCGGGACCTGGGCTAGAGGGGGGCTTCCTGCGGTCATGGCTTTAACAGGAACCTCTGGGTCTTGACTTGATTCACTGGTTGACGGGTCTGGGCACTGGAGCACGGCTCAAGCTCACACCTGGGAGCCTGCGCGGCCAGCTGGCCCCCGCGTGTGGTGTGGGCACCGACTCTGTCTGGGACTCCAGTCACGATCTGTGGAGTCCTGCTCCCCACCACATCCTTTGGGGCCACAGCGACCCAAGCAGGGGCTGAGGGTCCTCACGCCTGTCTTTCCCGTGTATCTGGGGATCCTCGAAAAACTGGCTCAGGTGAAGAACTCCACGGCCAAAGCATTGGAAGTTTTGCCCAAAATGGACTTGCTGCTCAAGACACTTGTCTCAAGCCTGAACCACGTTTTCTGAAAGGATTCTCTGTCTGACCAGTACCTTCCCTGAAGTTCACTAAGGCTGTGACGTCTTCCAGGACTTTCTCTGGGGTCCAACATGGGAGTGTAGGGATGTCCTTTCCAAACCCAGCCAGCTCTCTTTATTGCTGAATGGCTGTCTCTACTGTTATACACACACATATACCTACAAGCACACACACACATACAGAAGCACGTATATATGTACTCCATCATATATGCCTGCATACGTACATACGTGTGTGTGACCTCTTCACTCTTTGATTACTTCAAGTTTACTTTCCTGTATGTGGTCGTGCAAAGGGCTGGAGAACCTATCTTTCCTGAGCCCCTCACTGAAAAGCTGAAAGGGGAGGGCTGTTCGTTTTTATGCAAAAACACAGGAAGTTACGACCACCAGCTTGGGGCACCCAGTCTGGGGATGGATTTTTTTTTATCATTCATTCTTTCACTGATGCTTTCAAATTGTGGCGCTGGAGAGGACTCTTGAGAGTCCCTTGGACAGCAAGGAGATCAAAGGAGTCAATCCTAAAGGAAATCAACTCTGAATATTCACTGGAAGGACTGATACAGAAGCTGAAACTGCAACACTTTGGCCTGATGCAAAGAACCGACTCATCGGAAAAGACCCTGATGCTGGGAAAGATTGAAGGCAAAAGGAGAAGGGGGTGGCAGAGGATGAGATGGTTAGATAGCATCACCAATTCAATGGACAGGAGTTTGAGCAAATTTCGAGAGGTAGTGGAGGACAGGAAAGCCTGGTGTGCTGCAGTCCATGGGGTCGCGAGGAGTCAGACACGACTTAGCGACTGAATGACAACTTTCACGTCTTAAAGTGGAGAGTTTTTTAAAGGCTCACTTTCCACTAACTTCAGTCTAGACACATGAAGTGTCCGAATTCTGTCCATTTCTGGGAATGGGTGGGCAGCCACTCCAGGTGCCCTGGGGAAGAGGTGGTTTGCAGCCCCCATCATCTCTGTCTGAGCAGCTGATCAGCTCAGGCCCTCCTTCAAAGTGAGCAGAGAGGAGCTGAGTCCCTGGTCTGAGCGGGTGCACTGGCATGAAGAGCAGCTGCTTGAGAATCACCCATTCATCAGAGAAAAGCAACAGAAAGACACAGACCAAGGGCCCAAACCGTCCCCAGGAGAGTCCGCCCGGGACGCAGGTCCCAGCCACTCACCTTCGCCCCTTCTTTCCCGGCCAGGCCTGGGAGCCCCTGTTCACCGGGGGGGCCCGGGGGCCCAGGGTGGCCACGCTCGCCCATGGGACCAGTTTCTCCGGTGGGACCCTGCAGGGAAAAAGTGTGTCAGCCAGGAAACATGTTCCAGGGACACGCAAGAAAGTAACCTTCTCTTTCTCAACCTAAGGACAGCCTGGTTGCAGAGGCGAAGGGCCACTGCAAGCCCACCAGACTGCCACCTTCCTTTGAAGGTCTCCTTCTGGTAAAAACCCAGAAAGATCAAAGTGCATCAGCTGCTGCCCGGCCCTCACTGTGGTCCTGCGTGTCGTCTCCGAGGAAGCCGGCAGGGCCCGTGTTTCCTGGGCCTCAGGGGCGAACCCCCGTGAGGGGAAGTGCAGGGGCGCACCCTCGATTCCCGGGTCAGTATCTTATTTACCTCCACGTCAGGTGTGGACTTTCTGGGAAGCAAGGTGACTGCGCCCTGATCTGCGGCCCTGAGCCTGCAAGCCCATTCTCGCACAGATCCAAGGTTAGAACGGCAGCCCTGGGCATTGGATCCGGGGTGGGGAGTCGGGCTGCATGGACACCAAGGGCTGGGCTGCCCAGAGGGTGGAAGCTGGACTTCACGAGCCTGCCTGGTCTGCCCACAGGGCTGGCAGCCGGCTCTGCCCGCTCGGTTTGCGTCACGCGATCACTCCCCCTCTCTGCACCTGCTCTGCTGCCCCTCTGAACAGGCATTCTAGGCCTTGTGACTCCCCCCAGGCTGAACCCGCGCCCTGAGGATGCGGGGATCTTCCACCGCAAGCGTGACCGTCTCTCCTGAGCGGTGGGGACCCGGGATGACCAGAGATGCCAGTGGGCGCTGTGTCTCACCTGAGGGCCGACCACACCCGGGGGGCCTGGAGGGCCGGTCTTGCCTTGGAAACCCTGCAAAGAGAGAGTCAGCCCGCTGAGACGGCTGAAGCGGCCGACAGAAGGTCACCCCCAACCCCCACCCCACCCCACAACAGTGGACGTCCCAGACCTCATTCAAAAGGGCCATTTCTCTTGTTCCACTTTGCACAAATTTAGGAAGGTCAGGAAACCAGAGAGGTTAGTTTCACTAGCCGTTTCCATCACCCTGATGAGAAATAGACTCTATAACCGTTCATCTTTCTCACATCACTAAGCGTCCATTTTCTGAGCAGACTTGGTGTCACAGCCACTGGAAACCAGACTCGGGAGCCACCTCTGGGCTGTCTCTCGTTAGTGACTTTGCGGGGACTGTCCCGCTGGTGTTGCCAAGGCCTCTGGGGCAGGACAAGCGGTTTTATACTGCACTGATTGAAATCCGGACGCAGCGGGGAACTGCCGCTTCCACGGTGCGGCTGCTGGGAGGTATTCTTAGCTCGACTCAACAGGAATCTCTCATTTCTGCCCCGCACGCTGGCACGGACCCGGCCGCCTGTCTGTTCTGCACACGCTCTCCTCCAGAGGTGAAGCTGACGGCAGAGCACCGCGGGTTTAATTTCCAGCACATCCGTGGAGCTTGGCACGTGTGGACAAGATGCCATCTGCAGGTGCCACGTGACGCTGGGGGAGATGTGCAGATGCTACGCCCGGGAGGCTTTCAGCAGAAACTCTACAGCATCCAGAGAGGCAAGCAGCTCATTTAAGGCCACAGCAAGAGCCACAGGGCTGACAGGCAAGCGCCTCTGACCCACCGCACAACGGCCAGTGAGCGTGCAGCTGACGGACACTTGACGCTCAGCCGCTGGGCCGAGCAGACCCAGAGCAGAGGCAGCTTCAGGCAGAGTCTGGGAGGGCTCCCTCTTTAGGCCCAGCTGAGCTGCACACGCCGGACTGACATGGCCATGGCCAAAGCAGTGTTCCCCATAGGCGGCCGTTGTGCACTCAGTCGTGTCCAATTCTTGGTGACCCCATGGACTGTAGCCCACCAGTCTCCTCTGTCCATGGAATTTTCCAGAAAGAGTACTGGAGTGGGTAGCCATTTCCTACTCCAGAGGATCTTCCCAATCTTGTGCCTCCTGCCTCGGCAGGCGGATGCTTTACCACCAAGCCAGCTGTGAAGTCCCCATACTACACCTGGTCTTAGCTGAAAGGCCAGCAGCCTTTACAGGGCCAGAAACAAGGCACGCTGGACAGATCGAAAGCATCTCCCCTGCTTGCGGGGTTGGGCAGCAGCGCCCACATGGCGGTAAGGAAGGCCTGCCGTGTGGTCCGCTGGGGGCACACCCACGCCGGCTGAGGCCAGGGCCCGTCCCCAGCCCCTTGTGACCAGCGGACTCTGGGCTTGCGTTTAGGAGACACCATGACCTCTCGAGTTTCCAGCTCTCTACAGAAAGCACAGGTCGACACCCCAGGGGGGGCCTTTCTGGAGGGCGTCTGGACTGACCCTTGGAGGACGTGACACCCCAGGGGGGCCCTTTCTGGAGGGCGTCTGGACTGACCCTGGAGGACGCGACACCCCAGGGGGGACCTTTCTGGAGGGCGTCTGGACTGACCCCTGGAGGACGTGACACCCCAGGGGGGACCTTTCTGGAGGGCGTCTGGACTGACCCTGGAGGACGCGACACCCCAGGGGGGACCTTTCTGGAGGGCATCTGGACTGACCCTGGAGGACGCAACACCCCAGGGGGGACCTTTCTGGAGGGCGTCTGGACTGACCCTGGAGGACGCGACACCCCAGGCAGGTCCAGATGCAGGTGCCCCTGAGTCTCTGGGGGCAGCCAGGCGTGGCAGGGGGAGCCAGGAAGAACCTGTCCTACTTTCCCAGCAAAACAAGCAGCTTAATTACTCTGCCAGCCTCTTCCCAGAACAAGGCAGAGGGGAACGCGCACACCATAAGATGAAAAGCCTCCGTCAAGCCTCCTCAGGAAAGCATTAGAGAAAAATCTGCAAAGCTGGGGGTGTTTTAATTTTTCTCCATAAACAAAAGAGCAAAGTAAACTGTTTATCGGCCACTGAGCATCAGGCAGAACACCAGGGCGGTACATTTAGAGGATGCTTCATTACCACGAGCCAAAAAGGGACAAGGGGATGCTTTTAAGTGGCACCAAGAACGTATTAAGTGTGCTGTTAAAGATCACACTTCACGAGGGGACGGCTTCTCCTGGAGGGTCCGTCAGAGATCTCTGACCACGAGGACGCCGGACACAGACACAAGGGGGCCTTCCCTGGGCCACCGTCCACCACTATGGTGACCAGGAGGTCACCGGGCGCTGCGAACCCCAACTGTCCAGAGCGGGGAGCCCCAAGCTCACAGGTGTGCCCACGCCCTTCCCAGGGACAGGCCGGAGGGGGGGACACAGCATGAAGCTCAGTTGAATCCCTCGTGGCTCCTGGGACCAGGAAGTGATCCCAATGCCTTTTCTAGAAGTAAAAAACATGGATGTCCATTAAGTCCAGCTGTCGAAGACTGTCGTGGGCACTGCTACAGGTCATGGCAAGGCCAAGGTGAGCCTGTGACAGCAGAGACGCTGGCCCTGAGCACAGCCAAGAGTCCAAACTCCAACCCGACCGGCCATCTGTCCCCCTTCCTGAAAAGGGGACTTGGGAGGAGCCGTCTGGCTCCCTGCCGTCCCCTGAGGCCAGAAGGGCCAGGACGGACATAAAGTAACTGGACAAGCTGGACACGGAGGACCTTCCTGAGGAGGGTCCAGTTCAGACGCATGTGGTGTGCGCTGGGCCGCGCTCCGGCCCTCCCGGAGGAGGCGGAAGCCGCTCCTCTGGTTTCGCTGGTGTCACGATGGTGTCACGTGTGACCTTGGGCCAGGCCGGCCAGGACGGCTTGAGGCCGACACCCGCCCTCGCACACAGAGGCCAAGGGGCCGCTTGGAGGCCATGGAGCTCCCTCCAGACAGGCCGCATCCCGTGGCCACAGGAGCCAGCCGGCCCTCGGGGGGCTTCCCGAGGCTGAACCTGAGCCCTGCCCAAGCCGACCAGCAGTGAAGGCTGGGCGCGGCGCCCACATCCCCGGCACTGCCCACACTCACCGTCTCGCCTCTCTGTCCGGGGTGTCCTGGGAGCCCGTCCTTGCCTGGAGGCCCCTGCAGAAAGCAAAGGAAGGAAGCTTCATCTCATTCCGAGACGCACACACATCTTCAGGGCTTTGTGCCACCCCAGGCGACAAAAGCTACCATTTCATTTCCAAGGCGATGACGGCAAAGTCACAGTGACAAGTACTTCTGGGAGCCCAGGGTCTGGGTACCGCCCCCTTGAACCCTCAGAACCACCCTGAGGGTCCCTGCCGTCGCCCACAGGGAGATGCCAAGGCATCAGCAGCACCCTGAGGCCCGGCCGCAGGAGGCACTGGGCCCAGGTCCGTGTGGCGCAGAGGTCGAGCTCCTTCCTACCCCCGTGCCCACACGAGTCCCGATAGGCAGCACCTCCCACGATGAGGGGCTTATCCTTCTCAGAGGAAATACATTGTTATCTGCTGCGAGCTAGGGTGTGCCTCTCCCCACCAGCACCAGAAAACACAGGCGGAGGTCCCAACCCCCGGAAGCTGCGACCCTGGCCTCACTTGGGAACTGGATCTCTGCAGACGGGATCAGGTCGAGGTGAGGCCTGGCTGCGTTAGGCTGGGCCCTCATCCAGGGACCAGCGGGTAGAGACAGAGAACGTGAGACAGAGGAAAAGAGAGGAGAAGGCCAGGCGAAGATGCAGATGGAGGGGGGTGAGGGTCCACAAGCCCAGGGGGGCCGGGGGCTGGGAGAGGCTTCAAGGGCAGAAACCGGATCCCGAGCCCAGGAGTTCGGGCTCTGGCCTCCGGACGGGGAGAGAACATGTTTCTGTGGTTTTGAGGGACAGGGTTTGTGGCCATTTGTGGTGACAGTGCCACCACCCTGACTCACGGCCGACTGGACAGTCGTGATGGTCTGATGAGAGAGGGGTCCACGCGCCCCAAAGCTGCCCCTCCAGCTAGAGCTCCTGGGCCGGCCTCCCTCCCCCGAGCCCGCTGCCTGGAGGCCGGAACCCTGGGGAAGGACCAGCGTCTCTGGGAAACCCTGGGCCGGCCCCACAGGGAAAATGCGGTACTCACCGGGGGGCCCTTTGGTCCAGGGAACCCCGTGGGTCCTTGGGGTCCGTTGGGTCCCTGGGGACAGACAACAGCCGGTATGAGGACAGACATTCCCCAGCCCGGCAACCCCAGCATCGGATCTCTGAGCACAGACACCATTACCCCTGCTCCCCATGACTTTTGAAAAACTCTTTCCAGTCCTGCCCTCGCAGATGCGAAAAGGAAGTCCAGTCACACAAGAAGGCCCCTCGGGGCAGCGTGGGGCCCAGGACTGAGTCTCCTGACATCTCAGCCACCGCCCCCTCCAAGCCCCAAGGCCAGGGCCAGGGGGGTGGGGTCGCCATCTCCAACCACAGTAGACTTCACTCCCGGGGAAGGCCACCCCAGAGCCACCTCTGGATTTTAGGAACCACCCTACTTCGCCAGGGTCGAAGGCCGGCCATGCTCTGCCCCGCCCACCCAGGAGGACGTGCTGGCAGGCAGCTCTCCTGCAGACGCTCCCGGGCTGTTACTGGACGCATGCAGGTGCTTACCCGTTCACCTGGAGGGCCGGCCGGGCCGTCGCCTCCAGAGTTGCCCTGGGAAGGGAAGGAGAGCAGGAAAAGCTTATTATTATTATTTCGGTCACTACTATTTTTGATGAAAAGACTGGCCCATGACGTCATCACAGGTGCAGAATCACCTAGCAGCCCTGTGCCCTCTGGAGTCACCCCTCCGGATTCTCTGTACAGAGCAGAGTGCGTGAGCCTCGGGCGGTCCCTCGGCTCTGCACACACGCCTGGCACTGAGCCGACCTTGCTGGGGCTGAGACCCTCCCAGGAAGGAGAACGCGCTGCTGCTCTGGGACAAAGGCCAGGCTCCCACCAGGGGGTGTGGCCAAAATGGGAAGACGGGACACAGGCTCCGTCCCAGGGCCCACCCAACACCAGGCAACAGCTGAACGTGAAGTCAGCCTCCTGGGAGCATGACTGGGCCCAGAGCTCGTCACGGAGGGACTCGGGTAGCCCCCGGGCCAGCTCTTCCCCTACCTGGCTCTCTGGCCAGCTCTCTGCCTGGCTCGCCACCTCGGCCAGCTGCGGGCCCATCTCCTTAGCAGCAAAGCTCACTGGCTCACAGCCCGTGGCCTGCACAGGGCCGGACAGGATGGGCCTGCTGCCTGGCCGAGGTCTGCTTCATGCCGATTGGAGGAGTTGGTGTCAAGGCCCCAGGGTGGGAGAAGAGGCCTTAGAGGCGGGCCTGGGCTCTCGCAGGGGCAGAAAGAACTTTCTTTAGAATCTCGGCAAGATGTCTCTTCCAAAGCCCTCTCGGAGAAGAGAAACGGGGCTTCCCTGTCAGAGCTGGGGGGCGCTGGTCCAAAGCCTGGCTGGGCCTCCCCCCACGCTGCGGGGGCCCCAGGTGGCCTCTGTGATTCGACCTCACCTAACTCAACCAGCTCCTTCCTAAATACCCAAGAAACCTTCTTCATTCTTTCAGTTTTTGCAGTGGGGAAGGCCGTGGGGCCCCCTCTGTGGGGGTGGACAGCATCAAGAACCGGGGTCAGGCGGGGGCCGCCGAGGAGAGCGCACACACACCTTGGGGCCAGGCTTCCCAGTGACGCCCCGCGGGCCTCTCTCACCGCGTGGGCCCTGCACAAACGGAAGAGAAGACAGGTGGGCCCCCACGCCGAGTGCGCGACGCCTTCATCCCCGCTCCCACCAGGCAGGCGCCCCACCACCGCGCCCAGTCCGGAGGCCGCCCTCCGCCCAGGGTTACCGTCGGGCCTCGCTGCCCCCGTGGTCCCGGCTTCCCAGGGGTGCCCTGCAATCAGAGGAGAAGGGTGTCGGTCAGTCATGCGGCACGCCTGCCACTGCCTGAGTGATGGGGATACCACTGGAAGTCAAGCTAGAAAGGCCCATCCCCTTATCTTGGCTTTAAAGGAAGACGTGTCAGGGTGGCAGGACGCACCGCTCGGGCAATGCACATGGCTTCACGCGTCTGCACGAGGGCCTTCTGAAACCCTGGCTCCCTCTGCCGCCTGAGGGATGTTTACCTCGCTTCTCTGGTTTCCTCCCCTCAGAACATCCACTCCCCCCCTCTCCTTCCCCCCCCCCCCGCAAGCTTCCCTCTTTATCTCTCGCAGCAGTGAGCTGGGGGGGAATCATTATTACAAGAGGAGAAAGTCAACCCCTTTCATACATAATTTACTTCCGCTACAGTTAAGGATATTAGCCATTAAATTTTCAACAGGCTCTGCAGACAAACAAACTTGCAATTTAATATATAAATCATAATCCAAGAGTCATTTGCTTCTCTTCTAATAGAATTTAGACTCCTTCTCTCTGCTGTTGTTTTGCCTTTTCCAAACCACAGAAAACAAATGCACTGCAATTTCTTTCCCCAAAGCGAAGACGTAATAGCTGTGAGTGTGGTTCACCCACAGTGCGTGCGAGTGACGGATGGTCCAGGCCCTGTGTCCCCACTGCTTCTCCATATTCATTTTCTGGAACTTTTTTTTTCCCGGTTTCTAACGACAAAGCCCAAGCTGGACCTGCGTTGCTAAGGGCCACCTGATACATTTCCTCTCACCATCTTTCACTCATTTGCTGCCAGAATCAAAACTGCTTTCCAGAGCCTCCCGTCTTGAAAGGAATTTAATAAAACCACTTATGATGATGAGGTAATTACGATGCTTTTAAACAATGCACGCTGGCCTCGCTGCTTTCATTAGGCGGCGGTATCTCTTGGCTTCAAATAAATATTTGCCGACGAAAATTCAAACATCTGCTTTCTTCAACCGATGGGCTCCCGCCAGCGAGACACCGTGGCCCACCCCTGGGTGACTTCCTGGCATCTGTGGGGGAGTCCAGCTGGCACGTCAGCTCATGCCAAGCCTTCATCCAACAGCATGACCTGGATCAGGGTTCTGATCTTGCAGCCTGACCAGCTCTTGGTTCCAACCTAAACAAACTGCCCCAGCCTCAGCCACGGAGTCCGTCGGCCTCCCAGGCGGCAGCAGGCTTCCCAGGTTTCCTCGTAAACGAAGCCAGAGTCTACATCCCGGTGACAGAGGCCGCTGGACAGAAGACGCCCCACCCACAGCCTCCTCAGCGAATCTCCCGTGAGCACCTGTCCATGTGGCCTTGGGGTCATCTCAGAACTGGCCTTGCTAGAGTTGAGATGCCCTAAGCTGGCGATGGAAGCTTCTGGTTGCTGGTGGCATTGCTAAGGGGCTGGCTCTTCCCAAGCTGGTCTGGCAGGGACCCCGCCTTGGCCCGGGGTGCAGGCCAGTGACAGGAACAAGCCATCAATTGGTCACGTGACAGCCAGCTGTACATGGAACTCCCAGGCAGTGGTCCACCGACCCTGCCAGCCCCTCCGGAGAGGCCAGGATGAGGCGGACGGACGAACACCCGCCGGCTCTCAGGCACACGGGAGCACATGCGTGTCAGCACAGACACCACCTGTCATGTCCAGTGTCCCAGCCCCCAGAAGCATCTGTGTGACGACCTGCATAAATCCTGAAGTAGACAGTTTCCTTGAGGTGTCCAGGCTTCAGGCCCCGGGAACCAAGTAGGAATCTCAGACCAAGAGTGAGTCCCTGGTCCCAGGCCCCTCTGCTTTCCAACCACCCATTTTCAGTGATGACCTCGGTGACCCGCGTGCTGATGCCCCGGAACAACGGCCTGTGGTGGCCAGGGGCGTCCAGGCACCTGCCCAGCCTTCTCAGTTCGGGGGTGGAGCAGCTGAGGAGTGGGAGAGGGGAGCAGGGCTTGGGGCAAAGTGCCAGCCCCAGGACCACGGCCAGGCCTCCGCCGCGTCCCCAGCCCGGGTCCTCCATGCAAAGGGGCGGTGGTCACATCACAGGCCCGTTAGCCGTTGTGACCCCTCCCGGGGATTCTCTCGGACACGTGGTGTGGAAGGCCCTGTTCTCCAGCACCGGGGCTGCTGCTCTGTGGCTCCGAGGTTCCTCTGCTTTCACAGACCCTGGACTACTTTCCGCGAGTGACCGCCTTTCTCCAAGATGCTGGTCAGACTGTCCCCACCAGGAAGAACGAGACAGATAGGTAGGTAGGTAGGTGGGTGATAGACACACAGACAGATGTAACTACAGATACAGACACGGACATGAAACAGACACGGTATAAACATTCAGATACAGACGGGTGTGTAGGCGCGTCTAGATCCTGACACACACACACAGATCATGGTCTCCCTGTGGCAAGCTGATGACTTGCACTCAGGAAGCCCCGTTTTCTCTTTCACGTCTAGATCCCGACACACACACACAGATCATGGTCTCCCTGTGGCAAGCTGATGACTTGCACTCAGGAAGCCCCGTTTTCTCTTTCCTGAATCTGGCAAACACGTCCATTCACGTGGACTTTCGATGGCTTTAGGTCCTTCCCCCCATGCTTGCAAGAGATTGCACTGTGTCAGCTCAAAGACAGTAACGGTAGTTGGAGTGAGCACTCAGCAGGGGCAGCCCGTCCATCTGGACAGGGAGGACCATCCCAGGCCTGCTCTGCACACCCCACACCCCTGTGGACAAGGCCGCTCAGAGTCCAAAAGCCCAAGAGGACCTTTCGATCCCGTTCAGCCGGGAGTGGTGCTCCGGCTGCCTTGTGTGACGCCCCTAAGCCGGTTTCAGGGTGGTTCCCGCTGGAGGGCCTGGGCTGGCGGGGCTGGGGGGATGGCCCCCAGTCTGGGCCCTCGGATCACCCTCACCCTCGATGACAACGGAGGGAAGCCAGGCCCGCTGCTCCCCGGAGGGTGTCCAGTGATGGCGGCAGCCCAGGAAGAGGAGGGGGCCACGCCTGGACCCTGGATGAGGGACGCAGTGGGATGCCAGCACAGGGCAAGGGCCTTTCCTCGCCTTTTAAAGCGAGTTGCTTGGGCTGCAAGAGAGGAGTCTGGGTTTCGCCAGTGACCCGAGAGCTGCTGCAATCATGGCGACTGTGAGAAAGCGCTGTGTCCTCCACACGCCTCCCTCTCTGGCCGGCGGCCTGGTCTACCGCACCCCCGCCCGGCCCAGCATCCCGACAGTCACCAGCGTTTAGTGTAAAGACTTAAGGTCAGTTGTTCCGGAAAGCAGTTCTGGCAGCAAAGTGGGTGAGAAATAAACAGGGTGTGCTGGAGAACAGACTCGCTAAACACCAAGGCAGCGGGACAAACTGCCTGGGCAGAGGCCAGACGGTCCTTACCCTGCCGCCCTTTTCTCCGTTGGCGCCAGGAAATCCAGGAAATCCAATAGAACCCTGGAAGAGAGTCCACGAGGGAAGAGGCTTGAGAACCCGACCAGGGACAAGCTGTGTGCCCGTGCCAGCCGGAGGGCGAGCCTGCCGGGGTTCTCAGCCCCAGACCAGACTCCCCACCACCATCCACCACTCGCCACCCAGCCAACCACCCATCTATGCACCATCCATCCATCCATCCATCGATCCACCCATCCACCCATCTAGCCACCATCCATCCATCCACCATCCATCCATCCATCATCCACCATCCATCCATCCATCATCCACCATCCATCCACCATCCATCCACCCACCTACCCACGCACCATCCAATCCATCCATCCATCCATCACCCCTCCACCACCTGCCCATCCATCCATCCATCCACCCATCTAGCCACCATCCATCCATCCACCATCCATCCATCCATCATCCACCATCCATCCACCCATCTACCCACCTACCATCCATCCACCATCTATCCATCATCCACCATTCATCCATCCACCCATCTACCCACCAATCCATCCACCACTCGCCACCCAGCCAACCACCCATCTACGCACCATCCATCCATCCATCCATCACCCCTCCACCACCCGCCCATCCAACCACCATCCATCCATCCATCATCCCACCTACTCACGCACCATCCATCCATCCATCCATCGACCCACCATCCACCATCCATCCACCCATCTACCCACCCACCATCCATCCACCATCCATCCATCATCCACCATCCATCCATCCACCCACCATCCACCATCCATCCACCCATCTACCCACCCACCATCCATCCACCATCCATCCATCATCATCCACCCATCCATCCATCCACATCCACCCATCTACCCACCTACCATCCATCCACCATCTATCCATCATCCACCATCCATCCATCCACCCATCTACCCACCTACCATCCATCCACCATCCATCCATCATCCACCATCCATCCATCCACCCATCTACCCACCCATCCATCCACCACTCACCACCCAGACACCCACCCATCTACCCACCATCCATCCATCCATCCATCATCCACCATCCACCATCCATCCATCCACCCATCTACCCACCCATCCATCCACCACTCACCACCCAGCCAACCACCCATCTATGCACCATCCATCCATCCATCCATCACCCCTCCACCACCCGCCCATCCAACCACCATCCATCCATCCATCATCCACCATCCATCCATCTACCCACCTACCCACGCATCATCCATCCATCCATCCATCGACCCACCATCCACCATCCATCCACCCATCTACCCACCCACCATCCATCCACCATCCATCCATCCATCCACCATCCACCCATCTACCTACCTACCATCCATCCACCATCCATCCATCATCCACCATCCATCCATCCACCCACCATCCACCATCCATCCACCATCCATCCATCCATCCACCATCCACCCATCTACCCATCTACCATCCATCCACCATCCATCCATCATCCACCATCCATCCATCCACCCATCTACCCACCCATCCATCCACCACTCGCCACCCAGACACCCACCCATCTACCCACCATCCATCCATCCATCCATCCACCATCCACCATACATCCAGCCATCCATCCATCCATCTACCCACCTAACCACCCACCATCCATCCATCCATCCCACCAATCATCCATCATCCATCCATCCATCCAACCACCCACTCACCCACCCACCGTCCATCCATCCATCCCACCATCCAGCAAACCACCCATCCACCTACCCACACACCACCCACCAACTCAGTATTTCCTGAGCATCTCACAGACTCCAAATCTAAAAATCAGAACTGAATTTTAACCATGCCTCCCCTTCCTCCCTCTTTCCACACCCTCCTCTCACACACCCATGTCTGCACAACACTGGTGTTTTGGAAGAAAAGAGCGTGTACCACCCAGGTTCGCTGGGGGCGATGTGTGAGTCTCACATTTGTGACATTTGTCTTTTGCGCCTTGTTGTCATGTTTTATCTCCTCAGAACACCTCTAAATAAAGCATGGCAGCTTATACAGTCAAAAATGAATGCGAATTTATGCATCAACCATGGCTTCGCATGGCTCTTTTAATTCTAGAACTTTACAAGGTGCACGCAGGCAGGTAAGCACTTAAGAGCTTTGGTTGGACAAACGTCCAAACACCGTGTGAGCTCCCAGTGACACCGTGTAAAGCATTTCCTGAGTCTGTCTCTACTTTCCACCTGACTTAAAACCCTGACCAGAATGTGCTTAGCCCAGGACAAGTTTACTGATGCCCAAGGGGCTTAGCTTGGCCAACCCACCTGTGTGCCTGCCTGCTGATACAAAGAGGAGACTGGACTGAGCTTCGTGGCAGGAAAACCAGGGGTGCTGGCTTCACAGCTCTCAGCTCAGGAGAGGGGTCACTGCCCCAGGACCGTCCAGACTGCCCACGCAGCTTCAAGGTTCTCCCTCTGCCTTTACAAAAAGCTGCCTGAACTTGATCTATACCCCCCATCTCGTCTCTCTCAAACTCCTCCTCTCTTTCCCTTCCTCCCCCAAATGGACATGCGTTTCAGGAGAGAAAACGTGTCCATCAGGGTCTCTCCATACAAACACAGTGGCCAGCACTGCGGCTGGTGGGCACATCGCTAACAGACATGAAGCAAGACTACTTCATGGCAGATGATTCCCCCCGAGTGGTGGCTGTGGGCTCACCCGCCCAGGGGGACCTTGCGTTCCCCAGGGAGGACTGCTGTGGGCACTGCCATCAGCCGCGTGGGTACACCTAGGGCTGCAGCCTGGCCCGCGGGCCCTGCCTCTGCTAACAAGGACGGCGTCCAGAGGCTTGAAGCCGGAGGAGGGCAGGACGCACAGACACAAACCCGATAGACCCATGAGTTCTCTTTTGCTGTTAATTGCATCTCTAGCGCAGGCAGCTGGCAATTTTTTAAGGAAGAGCCATGAATAATAAAAGGTGAGACAGAAAAAATGGTTTAAGTGATTTGCAAAGCCTCAAGGAGCTGTTTCACATAACATAAAACATGATTTCCTATAAGAAAGTTTTCGTCTTTCTTTTACACTCAGTTATGAGCAAATAACCTCTGAATTTCCAGGGAGAATTAACTGTGAGGGAGGCACACAACTCTGGGTGTGGAGAATCCGGTGCACGAAGTCCCTGAGAGGCCAGAGGGGCGGAGGACTCGGAGGTGCAGCCCGGGATCTGCTGGGCGGTCGCCTCTCTAAAGGCTCACCTAGTTCTCCAGGGCCCTCCTTCTGACTTAGCCAAGTCACTGCAGAAGGCTGTGAGTGGGCCAGAGCCGGGACACAGCCACCGTGACCTGCTTTGTCCCAGCAGCTATGCAGGGGGGACAGGTGGGTGATGGCGTGCAGGGTGGGGAGACGCCCGTGTTCAGACCTCACCAGGTTGTACGTTACCTTTGGCCCCTGTCTTCCTGGGTAGCCTGGCAGTCCGGGGACTCCGAGTTTGCCCTGTGCAGAGAAAGCAGGTGCGTCATGAGCCGGCCGGCCCTCCTCGGAACAGAGAGGGAGCCAGCGTGCGTCTAGAGCAGGTGCGGTCTCCACGGCCCCCAGAGAGAGCCTGCCTGTCCTCCTGGGGTGGCGTCTCCCCCAGAATCCCTGCCTGGTTTGGAGCACGGCCCCTAGCGCAGGAGTGGACACCCCTGCTGAAGCCAATGGGTGGAGGCTGATGCCCCGCACACGGGAAAAGCACTGTCTGTGGAATTTTGCTCAATCCTTCTGTCGAAGCGTCCCAGCCTTGGGGCCAGACATGGCGGGATGTTTGGGCTACTTGTGAGCCGGTTCCTGTGCGGGGGCTGGGGTAGGGGGTGGGGGAGCGAAATGAGGTGGGTGGCCCCCCACAGGTGTAAGAACAGCTGTCAGGAGCCCCCACTCCCAACCCTGAGCTTGCCGGGCTCAGCCCCTGGCCGAGCCAGAGGAGGGAACACTCCCAGGAGCAGGTGCGGTGGACCAGCAGGCCGGCATCACGTCAGGACGCACACTGGCCCTGCCTGGGACTCTGCCTGCCCGACCTGCCACCTGGACGCCCCGGGCCATCGGGAGAGCTGGTGCCCGGGAAGCGGCCCGGCTCCCGCGTCACGTACCTTCTCCCCAGGGGGTCCCAGAGGACCGGGGTCGCCATTCGGACCTCCTCGACCCTTGGGGCCTTCTGGACCATCCTCCCCTCTGGGACCAGGCGGGCCGATCTCCCCCTGCAGGCCAGAAGGAGGAGGTGAGGGAGTCGCCCGCAGACTGCAGTCCGCAGGGCTCCCCCCACCGTCTGGGAGTGAGGGGTGGGTGGCAAGCATCGCTGGGCCGGCTCAAGCAGACAGAGCCCCGTCCTGGTCCCAGGAGACCAGGCGCTGCTGAGCGGCCGCAGCCCCTCGGCGCCCACTCTCAGGCCCAAGGCCTCCTCTTCCCAGTGACCTTCAGTCGAGCAGCTCCTGGCTGAACTAGGAGCTCTGAGCTGCTATTTCCCCACCGGGCAGGGGGCGGGTGGGGGGAGCTGCTTTCTTCTCCTGAAGCCCCGGGAGGTGCCGGAAGGACCCAGGAGCCCAGTCGGACTGCAGCCTGAGGGTCAGCGCACACGGGAGACCCACAGGCTGTGTCCAGAGACGGAGGAGCCGAAACGCCGGCTCACCAGCTCTGCCACGTACAGGCGGGGAGGCCCGAGCCACACCAGGAAGGGGCCTTGGGGGCCGAGCGAGGGAGGAAGTGGGGGCCCGGCCCGGCCGCGGAGTGCCCGCCTGGCCTCATTGTCTGCGTGGGGCCCTCCTCTGATCCCCGGTGTCCAGGAGCAGCTGCAGGACAGCTGTGCAACCCCCCCCGAAACGTGCTTCGTGGGAATAAAGCCGGCTAACAGCTCCCTTGTTCCTCGGCTCCAAGCTCTCTGCAGGGCGAGGATGCTCTGTCCCTAAGAAGCGCTTTGCTCATTCAACCCGAGAATCCTTCCCATGTTTACTGAGCCCTCAGGAAATTAGGAAATGCCAAGCGTCGGCAGAAATTCCTCTCCGGGAGAAATTAGGATGGAAGAGGACCCCCCTGGCCCCCCATCCATCCTCAGCCAGAGGCGAGCCCAGGGCACAGCGTGTGACTGGGGTTCGGCTCTGGAAAATGTGCGCCTCACGTTGTTGGAAAGGAAGATAAGGGGGCTCTCGCCAGCCAGACAGCGAGAGGCCCCTCCGGTGTGGGGAGCCATCACCGTGGAGAAAATTCTAGAAGGGCTGTCTTTGGTAGCGACATCACTGGGACAGGACTGTGAAATGAACGCCTCTCTTTCCTTCCCCTCCTTCTGACGGAGGCCCGGTCCCCATCTGCCTGTCCAGCACGGGACAAAGCGCCAAGCCACAGGCCCTGTGGTTCTGGGGGGTTCTGGAACGGCACCCGCGGGCCCGCTCTGTGGGGGACAATCAGGGCGGCTGGCCACACGGCAGCCCCGTTCCCGCTGACAGTGTCTGTCCAGGTGTGGATGCAGCAGCTGCCTTGGCGGGCGCCTCCGGGGGTGCAGGCGTCCGCTCTCTCTGGACTTATTGGGGGGTCTCCAGAGTGTCCCACAGCCACAGGCAGCTGGCCTGCCAGCCCAACCCCACCAGCATCACCTGTGTCACCCACCCTTCTATGGAGACACCTTCACTGGTTTCTGTGGGCACCTGCAGCGTGGCACCCCCCAGCCTGCCTGCACCCCAGCCAGCTCCCCTGGAGCCAAGACAAATCAGTGACTAAAATCCAGCCAAGCTGTTGCAGCCTCTGACAGCCCAGCCCGAGGTCCAGAACACGGGGACTATGGGGGTGTCTGGAGAGCAGCTGAAGAGGTGGTTGGGGGCCCAGAAGCTCGAAGGGCTGGTCAGGGAGCCCAGGCCCTGGTTGGGGTGCGGACTTGCTGGTGACACCTCAGCAGCCTCTGGGGAGTCAGAAAGGGTGAGCTGGGCTATTTCTGTGACCCCTTCTCTCTCCCGGACACCTGTTACACTCCATGATTCAAAAGAATTGCTCTGCAAACCAGGGTCGCTGTTGCTCAGTTGCCCAGTCGTGTCTGACTCTTTGTGACCCTGTGGACTGCAGCACTGGCCAGGGTACTGGCCAGCAAGAAAAAGTCCCCACTGACCCCCTGATGGATCCAGGGCGGGGGGGGCCAGGTGACCCCACAAGCGGGGTTGGCCCAGGTGTCGGCTGCCCAGCTCCACGCTGCGAGCCAGGGAGGAGCTGGCCACTGCTGGTGGCCAGGAGCCTTCATGGAGGCCTCACCTCCGTCCCGGGAGGCTGCCCTGGGGCCCCTCCCTGCCCCTGAGACTCACCCGATCGCCCTTGATGCCCATGTCCCCTTTGAAGCCCGGGAAGCCGTCTTCACCCTGCACAGGAACCAGAGAGAGCCTCAGTCTGGGGGAGAGAACCCCCGCCCGGCTCCCCCCACCCCAGGGCCTCTGGGCCCCACAGCACAGCCGACGCGCTGGGTCAGGACTCTGAGCGTCCAGCCCCAGCCCTTGGGAGCTGTGTCCCCGTTAACCCCTTGCCTTCTGCGGTTCTGGCCGGCTTCAGTGGCCCCCCGGGCTGGGTCTGTTGGCACTCCTTTCTTAGACTTTGTCTCGTGTGCGCATGACCGCAGGCCCAGTAGCGGGTGACAGGGGCATTTGAGGAGGGGGAGACCAACAGAAGACCCCCAAGGGGGGCGGGGCCGCTACTGATGGCCTCGCAGGAAGGCCAGGAGGCGCTCTCTGCCAGGGACGGACGCCGTCTGCCTGCCAGGCCAGGTTACGAAGGGGCAGGTGGTCAGCGGCCCTGGGTTACCGGGTCCCAAGCTTCACGGGGAGCTGCACACAGCAGTGCTATCAGTGAACTGGGGGCTCACACGTCAGTGGCCTGTGGTCACTCTGGTCCCCAGGATGGCCTTCCCTGGCCCCTGCGGGAGGCAGGGACACTCACCTTCTCGCCCTTGGTGCCCTTCAGACCTCGGATGCCATCCGCTCCCTGTGCAGAGAGAGAGGGAAGGGGAGCCCAGGCTGAAGGCGGGCTGACCCCCAACACTCAGGAAGCTGAGCGCCCCCACGGACAGTCCTCAGTATCCCCGTCTCAGGGGAGAGAGTGGTCCGGGCATGTGGGGTGCCCCTCCACCCCTGCTGTCTTCCAGAAACACCCCGTCTGGCTTCAGGAGCAGGGGTACCTGAGCTCTGAGCCTGGGCTCCAGAGTCAGGCAGACAGTTCAGCCCCCCCTCTGTAGCCTCTGACGAGGCCCCAGACTTCTGTTCACTTGGAAAGTCGGGGTGACGACAGCCCTCACCCCGTCCCTGCTGGGAAGCCCCAGGATCTGTGCCTGGCACACAGCAGATGCTCAATAAACAGAGTTGTGTTCCATCTGATGGTCTTCATTCTCTATTACTATTAATACATGATCATAATTATAACAGCATTTAATAGCATTAATTACTACTTAGTGACACCAACCACCCTGTCCCTCTCATTGTATCGGCTGAGGACACGGCTCATCCTCGTCCTGAGCCAAGAACTGTCAGGGCAGGACCAGCCCGAGCCTGCAGGACCAGGTGAAATGGCTCCATCCCGGGGAACGGACTTGAGACCGGACCTCCCGCTGGGATCCAGCTGAGCCTGCGGCCAGACCCTTGGGCTGCCGGCTGCCCTCTTGTGGCAAGAACTCCGCTCAGACCCGGCAGCTCTGAGCCTGCTCGCGGAGGTCCTGGAGGGCTGAGAAGAGCTGCGGAGGCCGGAGGGCCAGGTCAGACGGACGCAGAGAGTGCAGAGCGGGCTCGGCCTGCACCCCAGGCCCCATCGGCCCCGGCCGTGGTCTGCTCCCGGACAGAGGGGAGGCCGGGGACCCTGAAACCCCGATTTCAGGGGGGGGCTCTGGCACCTGCTCTCCAGCACCTTGTCCAGCAGGCCAGGTGAGCTTCCCTCCCCACGCCCATCCAGAAAGAACAAGGGGAGACAGAATTGGCCCGATCCCTGCCAGACCTGAAGTTCTACGGCCTCATGACCCGTCCAGGGCCTGGGAATGGGGCCAGGGAGACAGAAGACCAGGGCTTCCCGGCCTGAAAGCTGCTGCCTCGGGGTCTGGATGGTTCTTTGTTGCGAGACTGCCCGGGCACGTAGCGGGTGGAGCAGCCTCCCAGACCTCTGCCTTGCAGCAGCCCCTGAAGTAGCCCCTCCAAGCTGTGGCGGTCAGAAACATCTCAAGGTGTGCCGGGGGGAGACTCCACCCCAGGTGAGTCCCCTGGACCAGAACACCCACCACGGCCCTGTTGGCCCAGGGTTCGGGAAGGGAGAGCCAAAGTCACAGAAGAGTGGAGAGGCAGGACCCTCGGGGTCACCGTCTGTGAGGGCACAGAGGTGCACAGGGCTTCCCAAGCCTGGAGTGAATTCGCACTGGGGGGCTTCTGCCAGCCCCCCGAGTCCCGCGGGGGGCTCAGCGAGGGGCCATGTGATCTCACAGTCAAGCCCAAACAGACTCCTGAGAAAGGAGTAAGTCGGGGGGCAACCAGGGGGTGCATAAAGGTCGGTGAGGTCAAAGAGCTCAGAGAGGCCCCTTTCGAGGAAACAGTGTCTGGCCTTGCTCTCCCTCCCACCCTCCGCTCGCCCATCTAGCGGGACAGCTCGTATCTCAGATGAATTCTAATCGGGCCAACAAGATAAGAGCATTTTCCGTGAGCATCTTGGAGCAGACACCTTCCGGCTCACAGCAGCAGCGCCTCATGGCTGGCTGTGGATGGTGGCTGGCACAGGCTCTTTGGGCAACCGGAATTTGTAAAATAAACACGCTCAGAGCTCACACAATCAGCACGGCTGCTAGATCGCCGCCCTTGTAAACTGATCAGGCAGCGCGTGGGGCGAGGGCCTGCTTCAGAGAGAGACGCCGCCCGTCCAAGGTTCCCAACCTGGGGCATCTCTCTGCCCCTGACCTTGGAACACCTCGACTCAGGGAAATGGAAGTTGGGGCCCCTTGGGGTCAGGATGGGGCACTTGATTAGGGATAAGCGAGTCTAGGATGAGTCCTGACTCCCACGTGGATTTGAGGAGAGTTGTGGGGAGGTCCCTAAAAAATGAAACCTTGGGTTCTCCTTCCTCCACCCCACAGGGCCGGCGTGCACTCTGAAATGCAAAAACGCTCGAAAGCATAAGGGAGCGTGAACGACACGGGTGGGGACTCCAGAGCTCACGGGCGTGTTCACGCGAGCCCGCCAAGATAAACAAGATGTGTTCTACACGTACATACACATAATCCTTCACATCAAATGACAGTTGCTCTGAAGGAAAGAGCCACCCTTAGCCTTCCTGTGGGTGGGAAGCCTGAGACTGAAGACGCGGCAGCAACGCCGCCCGAGAAGGAAGGTGTCTCGGTGCACACGCCTGGGGGCACCGGTCTGCCGGGTACACGTTCAGGGAGCAGCATCACTGAAGACTGGACTGCAGAGTGCAAAGCAAACGCTTGACTCGGGGCGAGCAGACAGCCAGTGTCTGGGGCACCGGGGCTCCGCACGTGTTTAATGAGTTTCCAGGAGTCTTTCCAAGGGTGTGAATGGATGGTCTCCCACGGACACGCTCCCAACAGCAAGGTCTGCCCAGACGTTACTGATGGGGACAGACTCTGTCTCCATGTGCGAACGGCCCAGAAGAAAACGTCCCAAGCGTCCCAGGAAAGGGCCCCCAGCTCATTGCTTGGGCGCAGGACAGCTGCCCTGAGGGACTCCAAGACCAGCAGGCCACTTAACAGGCTAAGTAAAAGAGCAAGAGGAGAAGGGTGCCCCGCGTCCTGGAGAAGGCCACCGCCGAGCTGCCCACGCTGCCCTAGACGCCCTGGGGGGCAGGCCCTGCTCCGTGGGAGCCCCTCCTGGCCCTGGGGCCCCTCCATCACGCGCGCTCAGGCCCACATGCGGGGAGCCGATCGCCCAGACCAGGGCTGCCCCCGTGCGGGCGGGCGGGAGGTCACCGCACAGGATCCCTGACACGGGCCCCACGGACCTCCAGGAAAACCCCAGGCTGAGATGCTCACCTTGACTCCGCGAGGACCCGGGTAGCCGATTGGACCCTGGGGGCCGGGCGGACCCTGAAACCAGACGGGAGAGTGTGTTAGCCCCACCTCGGGTGGATGACACGGGTTCACTCCAAGCCACCCATGGGTCCTTCTACCACAAGCCAGAAAGCGGGCCTGCCCCCAGCACACTGCCCTCTTGCCGCTAGCAGAGCGGACGGGTGTCTCAGGCCGGGCCTGCGGGAGGAGATGCGCGGGCACTGCGCCCAGCTCCATGGGGCAGGGGGGCCTGCAGGGGGTCTTCTCGGGATGGATGAGAGCAGGGTGGAGGTCCCAAATCAGAGGGGGCCCAGTCCTGCCCATCCTGAGGGAGACGCTGGAGGGGCCGGGGTGCAGCCAGTACCCACCTGCCCTCCCTTCTCTCCTGGGGGGCCTTCTTTGCCAGGGTGCCCCTGTCGGGAAAGAGAAGGCTGGCATTAGTCGGTGGCCACTGGGAACAGCGGTCTCCAGTGTAAGGGTCAGAGCCCGGGTCCCTCCTGCTTCTCCCCACCACGCCTCGGTCAGCCCGCCCTTTGGCCCCGACCCTTGGTGGCTTCCCTGTTAACACGGAATGATGCTGGGGCGCGGCAAGGGCAGGGGACGCACCTCAAACCCACAGACGGGCCCCAGCCCAACGGCGCGCCGGGCCCCCGACTCAGCCCGCGCCCAGCCTGCGGTGGGCGGGGACAGTGACAGCAAAGCCGTGTGTCCGAGATCATGCAGCACAACCATGCCGGTGGCCAAGCCGGGGCAGGGACGTGGGGCCAGACCTCCCAGGTTCCCCGGCACCCCAGGTGGCACTGACAGGGAGGGAAGCTGGGGGCAGGGGGAGAATCCCCCCAGAGACGCAGGGCCGGGGCCCCAGGAACTGCTCACGGCCCCGTGCTCACGGCCCCCTCTACCCTGACACCATCAATCTCAGGAACTTCACCTTCTCTGACTTTCAGACCCAAGCTGGTTACTAAGTTCAGTGCCTCTGAGCTCAGGAGCCAAACACGGATGATAAAAACAGAAGCTGAGTGTTCACTGTCGAGAAACAGGATCCTGACCCCAAGGACGCCAGGAAAGAGAAGCCACGTGGCGTGGGGTGAGGATGCTGGCAGGGCAGGCGGGGCAGCCTGATTCTAATCCCGGTAACCCCCGAGCTGCTGTGTGACCTTAGGGGAGTCGCTTGCCCTCTCTGGGCGTCCTCTTTCGAGGGTGTATGATGAGAGAGTGGGTTGACTGCTTTCCGCTCGATCCTTCCAAAGTTCTAGGACTCTACTTGTGGAACACAGCGGCGTTGTGGGGACCCGGATCTCACCCATTTGAACACACCATTTGTGTGTGTTCTTTTTAATTTGTGATCATCGTGAACTGGATTTGATGTCACTGCAGACAGCCTGTGGTGGTGGCCACACGACGGGGAGAATGCGGAAGTTCCTTTGTCGGGGGGCGGTACCCCCGGGAGCCCGCGAGGTCAATCAGGCACTGGCTGGACCACGCCTGCGGCCTGGGCCTGGAGGGGACACACTGCTCGCCCTCCACCTTCACGAGACGAGGCTCACAGCCTGCGTCCCAGGCCGGCAGGGCTGCACCTAAACGTGCCCAGGACGGTGTCCTGCCCCGGGGTCGCCGGAGAAAGGGGAGGCCTTCTCCCCCTGCCACGTGGGCTCTTCCTGGGCTTTTCGTACTGTTTCCATCAAACCTAGAATTTCTCCGTGAAGGAACGGAGGTCACAGGCAGCTGTGGGTGGTGAAGGCCAGGCCCTGGACACAAACACCTACGCACCCCACATCTCGGGAGCGAGCCGACCCTCCACCAGGCGATGACCTTATTTACATGGCGGCCGTAAGGACAGACCTGGGGACCTGCCGAGTGGTCCAGGGGTTAAGAATCTGCCTTGCCATTCAGGGGACTCGAGTTCAACACCTGGTCAGGGAACTAAGATCCCACATGTCTTGGGGCAACTAAGCTTGCATGTCACAACTGACATGCGTCACAACTGACCTGATACAGTCAAAAAAATGTTAAAAAAACCCAGAATAGACCTGATCACAGTATTTTGGAACAGATAAAGTAGAAGGACCGATCATTGCCATCACCACTGTGTTTTGGGGGTACTGGGGTTTTTGGGGGGTATGCCGCACAGCATTCAGGATCTCTGTTCCCCAACCGGAGATTGAACCCATGTTCCCGCAGTGGGAGCACTAAGTCCTAAGCCCTGAACCACCAGGGAAGTCCCCACCGTGATTACTGCCGTTGGAACGGAGGCCAGGCCTCTGAGCCGTGTTCCCAGGATGAGAGCCACTCTGTGAGGGGCGCAGCGTGCTCCCGTATTTTGAGCGTTTGCAAAAGGAAACCCACTCAGGTCAGAGGGGCCGGCTTCCCGCCGTGAGAGGCTGGCCATCTCTACCCTCTTCTGCTCGCCGACCTCCCCAGAATCCTGTAACCAGCAGGATTTTATAGGAAAAGTAATAAAGCTTAAATTATGTACGTTTGATATTTTCTGATTAAAAAAGTAATATATGTTCACTGTAGACAAATGGAAAAATAATAAAGCTTATTTGTATTTGATATTTTTCTGATTAAAAAAGTAATATATGTTCATTGTAGATAATTAGGCAAGTGGAAGAGAAAATTAAAGCCCTTCATAACCTCACCACGCACAGCAACGGCGGCCAAGGGTGTGATGCAGTGCAGCTTGTCTATTTGCCGTGAGCGTTTGCATGCAAAATTGGCATCAAGATAAATTTTTAATTTAGTGTTATATCAGGAGTGTCTTCTCCTGTCACAGAATGCTCGCTGCAATTTGATTCTTCCTGCCTCTGTAATGTTCCCATGAGCCTGTGATTCCTTCTCCAACCCCTGTCGTGTGTGCCTGGAATGACTTCTCGATGAATCCAGAGCACATCTGCCCTGAAACCTCTCACACTCCTCAGCGGCTCTGAAATCTACCTTCCTTCCGTTCTTAAACCACACCAGACCAACACAGAGGGGGAGAGGAGCAAATCTTCTCTTTAAGGCTGCAACCATGTCCTCTGTGAGGAGAGGCTTCACACCCTTTGTCTCCTCCTGGTTCACCTGTGACAGGGGCTCCGTGTCCCCCGGCCTGCAGCGCCGATGTTTCCCTTTTTATCTTTCGCTTTGAGCATCGTCACTGTTGACCTGGCACAACCACACCCACCTCGTCCTCACACACATATTTCAAAGTGTGGCCATTGATCGGGGGAAGAGAAACGGGGAACCCAGGAGAGGTGGCCTCCTGACTCCCCGGGCCGGGTGCCCCTTAAAGGCCCCTCTTTCCCCACAGCGTCCAAAAGGAAACTGGTGACCCTTCAAGGACTCTAGTTGTTGGAGTTTCAATTCAGAGAGGGGGACTCCAGGTAAGATCAGGGAATCGGGGGCCATGCAGCCTCCCCCTTCCCGACACGACGCGTGCTAAGTCATGTCTAGCTCTTGTGACCCCACGGACATAGCCTGCCAGGCTCCTCTGTCCATGGGATCTCCAGGCAAGAAGACTGGAGTGGGCTGCTGAGCCCTCCTCCAGGGGATCTTCCCAGCCCAGGGGCTGAACCCGTGCCTCTTACGTCTCCTGCACTGGCAGGCGGGTTCTTTACCCCTGAGCCACCTGGGAAGCCCCGACACAATGTGCCGTGGGAAATGCCCAAGGGCACCCGATACTGCCGACAAAGGACGAGCAGTGACCGGAAGGATGTACGTCCACCCGCTCCCAGGGTTCAGCCCACGAGGATGGGATCGGGGTGGCTTTAATTTCGTCATGTTATTTCTTTTGCTAATTTTCCAGAAGAAGGTATTTTATCATCAGAAAACTCAATTAGCTGTCGATGTACGTGAAAGCAGATGTCGCAGATAAAAGCCATGTTGCAGAAGATTCATCTCTTCGTACCAAACTCAGGTCAGAGACTGAGCCCCCTCCCCAAAGCAGCTCAAGCAGGAATGAATGAGACTGTGATCTGTTGGTTCAGATAAAGCGTGTGATGGGTGACTCACTGGACCAAAGGATTTTCAGAGAGAAAACAGGAAGACCCCGCCCCACGCCCACCAATCACCACTCGATGGTTGACGGGCTGAAAGTCTCACTTCCTTTCTAATGGCGTTATTAACAGAACAAAATAACTGTGTCTGAAATAATTAATTTCGCTAATCATTCTCTAAAGCATGCTCTCTGCTCGGCATCAATTAGATACGCTAAAAATAACCGAGAAACAAAGAGCCCGTTGGCAGCTCACGCGGAGGCCGGGGGTGCGGACAGGCTGGCGCAGACAGGCCCGCGCCCGCGTGTGTCACTGTCCCGCCCCCTCCCTCGCAGCTTGGCCGCGGACGGGTTTGTCCCTCACTCCCTCTTTCTAGGCGGCAGCTACTTAGCTCCACAGCTGCGTGCGCACACGCTGCTTCCCTGTGCGTGATCGCTAAAAATACACCCGCGCTGGCAACACCCGCGAGGGCTCAGAGCCCAGCCCCGCTGTCGTTACAGCTGGAAGTGCGGGGCCGGGCGCGTGAGCGGCGGACACTCCGACGCGTGCAGTTACCAGCGCGTGATGGAAAGCATCTCCAAAACCCAGTAATTCCTAATCAGATGGGTCTTCATCGAAGGAGCTGGAAGAGGCAATGTGGGCCAGGCACGTAGCCAGCTCCAGCTGGGGAGGGGCCGTCTGCCTGCGTTCCCAGCCCCCACCCCTGGGTGGACACAGGCAGGGAGGTGTGAAGGTTGAGGGAGCCAGGGTACTCACCGGGGGTCCGTCAGCACCAGGCATCCCTGGGAGGCCGGGTTTGCCCAGGGGACCCTAAAACAAACCAGAGACTTCATGAGCCGATGCCCCGGGATGCCCTTGGCTGCCCATCCCCCAAAGTCACTCTTCAACATATCTGCTCAAAAACCATTTGCTTAAGAAGGATGCTCAGAGGTGCCACTCCCACGGGCTCCACCCAAAGACGGCGGACCTTCTGCTGTGTCCAGGGCCTTCGGGTTTGGCTACTGGACAAGACCACCGCCCAGTGGAGACAGGAGCGGGGGCTGTGACGCCCTGAGAACAGCCCCCCGGAGAACGTCCTGGCGGATGCCAACCCGGTGTTGGCTTTACTGGACGCCTGGGGCTGAGCCACAGCCAGGCCAGGGTCCAGGCTGTCTCCCCAGCACGTGGGCTCAGGGTGCCCAGGATGTGTTTGGAGTTGGCAAATTTAGCAAAAAGAAACAAAACAAGGCAAACAGCAACGAAACAATGGCCTGTGTGCCAAGTCACGGCGGTCACGTCTGACTCTGTGATCTTGTGGACTAGAGCCCACCAGGCTCCTCTGTCCACGGGATTCTCCAGGCAAGAGCACTGGAGTGGGCTGCCAGGCCCTCCTCCAGGGGATCTTCCTGATCCAGGGATCGAACCCAGGTCTCTTCTGCCTCCTGCATTGGCAGGAGGGTTCTTGACCACTAGCGCCATCTAGGCGCTATAACTGAGATGCCCAGTTAAATGGATTTCGGACAACAGAGTTCAAATTAAGTTGAGCATCTGGTATCTGTTTTTCTTCCTGAATCGCAACCTTCTATCAACACACAACTAAAGAAGGGAGGCAGGCGGGAGGGACACGGGTCCGCAGCAGAGCTGGTGACCAGCCCTCCAGGGCCTGGACACTGGCAGGCACCGTGCCTCCCGGGCTGGGGTGCGCCCCAGCGGCAGGCGCAGCTACACCCAGCGCAGCCCACCTACCTTTTCTCCTGGAGGCCCGATTGCACCCTGGGGCCCTGGGAGACCCTGAAAGGGAAAGAGCGAGCTGGAAAGGTCAGAAATTTCTCAACTCAGAACCCCTCCCCGCCGTCGTCCCCCATCATCCCCAGCCCCGTCCCAGGTCACCCCCAGGCCGCAGGCCCTGCTGGCCGACCGGCAGCGTGGGGCGGCGCTCAGCAGCCACTCAGGCCCGGGTACTGTCCCGCAGCTCCCGCTGCCCACGAGCCCGCCCCGCTCACTCACCTGGGCACCTGGGTTGCCCTGCTGTCCCGGGGGGCCGGGCTCTCCCTGGGGACCCTACAGAAAACACAAGCAGGCGCTGAAGGGGCTGCGGACACGGTGCGCTCTCGAGCCCAGGCGGGAAGCCAGACCCGGGGCCCCCGCTGCTGTAGGCGAGGGCACGGCCACCCAGGAGGGACCTGAGACAGGAGCCACCAGCAGAAAGACTCTGTTCAGCTGAAAATCCCCAGGTCACCAAGTCAGCTAAAGTCTCCCCTTACAGGAGACCCACACGATGCGTCTCTCTCCATGGGTGCTGTCACGGCCCCTGCCCTCGACCAGCTCGGCCAGTGGATGAGGATGCCATTTCCCTATGTCTCCCTTCCCCGGCATGGTCGGCTCGGGACGGGGCAGGGCCTCAGCCCGTCCTCTCCTGCTGGAGGCCCGCCCCCTCCCGTCCCAGCCCCCTCTGTCGGGGTGGCCTGAGTCCCCCTCCCACACCCTGTGTGGCTGCAACCGCCGTGAGGCAGTGGTCGGGGCCGGACCCCCAGACTTACCACATTGCCTTTTGGGCCTGGTTGACCGTCCATTCCCGTCACACCCTGGGTGGCATTGAAACAGAAAAAATCAACAAAGTTCAATAGGCATAGCCCACTCAACACGGTTTGGTCCCTGCCCATGAGGTCAGAGGATGGCTCGTCCTTTGTGGGAGGGGACAGGCTTGACCCCTAATAAACGCTGAGATTGGCTACAGGTTAATGGGGCTGCCGGGTTCATTGAGTGGGGCACCCTGAGTTCTCGGACAGCTGGGCGGGGGGCCCGGCCCCGGGAAGCCGCCCCCGGACAGAGCCTTGCCAGACCACGGGCTGCTCCTCCCTCGAGGGCTGTCCGAGAGGGTCAGCCAGCACATGCAGGGAGGAAACGGGTGTCCTGGGGAAGGAGGGAGTGAGCCAGCCCGCCTTCACCTGCAGGCTCACACCCGTCGGCCCATTACCCCCACGGCTCACACGAGCGCTGGGCCGGGCGCACAGCAGTCAGCGTGGGGGGCTGCCCACAGGACCACGCGGGCCACAGCTGGGGGCAGGGATGGGGCAGACATGAAGGGCACTTACGGGAGGTCCAGGAGGGCCTGGGGGCCCCTTCGGCCCCAGCAGACCTCGCGGCCCCTGCAGGAGGGAACAGCAAAGAGGGTCAGACTTGGCCCGGAATCCCAGCCCCCTAACCTGTCCCCCCACTCAGCCCCCCACTTTCCGGCATCTCTGCTGCCCAGGGATCGTGGCCGACACCCCTCCTCGCCCGCTACCCCTGCTCACCCCACCCCGGCTCTCGGCCTGGGCCCTGGGGACCAGGGGCGAGGAAGGGCCAGGACTGGTCGGGGCTCAGTTCCCATCCCCGGCTGGGTGGGCACAGCCCCACGCCCTCGGGAGGGTCACACTGCAGTCACTACCCTTGTGGCCGGCCCCTCTCCGCCCCCAGCACTGGCCGGCGCGTGATTTCAAGGGCCCTTAATTCTGACAGAACCTTCTCAGACGCAGCAGGAGAGACACCCTCCCTGCGTTCATCGCCACTTAAATGTTCTTCGCGGTTTTAATGCCCGGTCACATAAACGTTTTCAGGAGTTAATAAGCCAGAAGGCATCGCCTGGACCCGGCTTAGAGGAGAGAGGTGTTGACGAAGCCTCTTTGGAGGCTAAGCAGACACCTGGGGGCTGATTCAGTCCCAGCGAGCGGGCACGCGCCGACCCCGGGGACCCTCCACGCGGTGTCTGCAGTATTTCCCCTTGACTAACATCGCCAGATGCGTACGACCGCGTTGACGCGGGTAACGGAAACAAGAGGCTTGAAAAGTCACGGTGAGAAGAAAGCTGTCAAGGTCCTTTGTCACCAAGGCAACTGCTCTGGTCTTGAACAGAGTCAGTTTAGCAGAAAGAGCTTTCAGGGGCCCAGGCAGGGGCACGGGGCTGGGGTCCCTTCACGTGGAGGTGTAGCCGTCAGAGAGCATGAGGGCCCTGGGACCCCCCGGGACACCATCCACCACTGTGGACCCTGGACACCCACCATCGTGGACCCCGGACACCCACCATCATGGACACCGGACACCCCCTCACCCACCCCCCTCACGGACCCCGGACAGCCCCCTCACAGACCCTGGACACCTGCCCTCATGGACCCTGGACACCTCCCCTCATGGATCCCAGACAACCTCCTCACGGACCCTGAACACCCACCATCATGGACCCTGGACACTCACCATCGTGGACCCCAGACACCCCCCTCACCCACCCCCCCACGGACCCCGGACACCCACCATCGTGGACCCCAGACACCCACCATCGTGGACACTGGACACCCACCATCGTGGACCCCGGACACCCACCATTGTGGACCCCAGACACACCCCTCACCCACCCCCCTCACGGACCCCGGACAGCCCCCTCACGGACCCTGGACACCTGCCCTCATGGACCCTGGACACCTCCCCTCATGGATCCCAGACAACCTCCTCACGGACCCTGGACACCCACCATCGTTGACCCCAGACACCCACCATCGTGGACCCCGGACACCCACCATCATGGACCCCGGACACCCACCATCATGGACCCTGGACACCCACCATCGTGGAGCCCGGGCACCCCCCTAACGCACCCTGCGCCCTGCAGTTCTGTCCCTGACTCGGGCTCAGACCGACTCCTCAGCGTTGTCCTGTTCACCTCCCCGTGTGCCCCCCAATCTGTTCCCAGGTGTCCCTGGATTTGTCTGTCTCAAGACTGAGCCCTCTCTGATCTAGACCCTGAGTCGGTACCAGAACATCAACGAGAAACACAGAATCCCACCGGCCCGTGGACTTACAGGCTCCCCAGGCAGCCCTCTGGGCCCAACTTCTCCATCGTCACCCTGCGGGGGGAAGAGAGGCAGAGGTTAGGGGCAAGCCATGCAGCCTGGGCCCCAGAGAGAGGCCCTTCCCTCATCTCTGCAGGAGTCTCGGGCCTGGGGCTGCTTCAGCAATCCCAGAGCTACCACTAGTCCTTGCGTCAGCAGGAGGCCCGGCCCATCCTCCTCCCAGAGGGCGAAAGGTGAGGTCAGGGCTCACAGACCACAGTCCCAGGGAGGGGAAAGCCAGGCAGAAAACGTCATTGGTCACCTGCCAGGTAGAGAGAGAGATGAGAGATACACTCCCTGGCAGAAACCAGACAGGGACAGGGAGATGATGGATGATAGATACAGATTTAAAGAAAGGCAGACAGATGGACAGATAGACGCATAGACAGATGAGAGAGAAACAGATATGAGACGGGTGATTAACAAATGATACATGGATGGACATATACATAGATACGCAGACGATGACAGATAGAAAATTTAAAGATAGATGGTAAATAGGTAACAGATGATGATGGTCGATGGATAGAAAGCCCAGACCCCCAGCGTCCCTCCCTGCTTGGTCCACACACGCCCATCAGTCTGCCCCTGCCTCCACGGCAAGGACAGTCACTTTTGGGGCTCTCTCTGCCTCTCTCCCTCCCCAGACCCTGCGCTCCACCCCTTGCAGCCTCTGTCTGCCCCTCGCTCAGATGCTGAGCTCATCAGCTCCCCCAGGACGTCTTTCCAGAGATCACGCCCTGGGCCAGAGATCACGCCCTGGGGCAACTGGTCAGAGCGCTCAGGACGCCCACATCCGTCAGCGTCAAGGTCCAAGAGTGCGTCTACCGGAAGGAAGTCGGGTGCCGCCCAGTGACGGCCCTCCCCCACACAGTGCCCACCGCCGCCAGTGCCCGCAGTCTTCAGAGGAGACGGGCAGCCGGTGTGCCCGACACGCAGCTGGATACATACCCTTTCTCCGTCTTCTCCCGGAGGTCCCGGCGGGCCGGACGGGCCAGGGTCGCCCTAGGAAGGCAAGCAGAGTCAGCACCAGCCCCCCGGGGGGATGCGCACGGCTGTCTCAACCCCCCGTTTCATCTTTCTCTGCTTCTGAGGCTGAAAATCCCACCCCTCTCCCAGGCCTTTCCCAGAGTCACAGAGGACCCGTCGGAAAACACGGTGCCTCCTGGCACGTCGGGGGGCGTGGCTGGCTGGCGGGACGCTCCCCCAGGGCTTGGAGTCCTGAAGGCAGGTCAGCTAGAGCGGCACCGAAGACCCGCGGGCGCCCCAGGACCACCTCTGTGTGAAGCAGGCTGCACCCCAGCCCCACGCTGCCCCCTGAAAGGGGCACCGCTCTGCACTGTGAGGGTCAGCGCTGGCCCACCCGACACCCTGCAGCCTCAGGCCCTGCACACCATCGGAGCTCAGCCCAGCCTGGGTCCCCGGGAGCGGTGGGGAGCGTGGGTGCTGCAGCTCTGGCTAAAGCGCCACAGCCGCCTCCCAAGGCAGCACAGGCACGATGGGTGACCCGTGTGACAAAACCAACACGTGTGTGGGCTCGCGTGTGTGCACACGTATGTGCCGTACACACATGCATGTGCCTGCGTGTCCAGGATGTGCCGAAACATCAAAGAAGAATCGACAGCATCAGAGAAAGCAGGTGGGGAGGAACCGTCCACGGAGCCGCCGGGAGCGTCGGCTGGGGACGCCTGAGTCGCGTCAGACGAGCCGGGCCGCAGCCCCCACCCCGACCGCCATCCACGGGGGAGGCCTCATGGGGCTCACCCGTGTCCTGGTGTCGCCCCTTTAATGGTGCGGAAAGTTCCGGCCGGCCCCCGAAAGGGCAGCTGTCGAGTTTCCTGCCGGTGTGGAGGTCCCTGAGCAGAGTGGGTTTCCCGCTGCCTGGTCCCCTTGAGGGACGGACCCCACTGGCCCTTTCGCCGTCAGCGGCGGGGGAGAAACGGGCCCCCTATGGGCTGACCTCGCCTCCCCAGGACATCACATCCACGGCCCCACCCCCACGAGGCCCAATTGGCGACCACTCTGGGATCAAGGGCCCAGCCCCCCAGGACGGCTAAGGCTGTCCCGAAGGGCCCTCAATAGGACCTCTCCCCACGGCCCCCGGACAGCAAACACTTACCCTGTGGCCCTTCTCCCCCGGCAGCCCCGCCAGGCCATCAAAGCCGCGGTCACCCTGCAGGGAGGAGAGAGGGCAGCTCAGCCCAGCCCCCACGGCGCCCCGGCGGGCCCTGGGCTGTGGTTCACACAGCATCTGCACACCCAGGGCCCCAGGCACCCCCAGCACACCAGCCACAGCCCTGGGCCCATATTCCCATCTCTCTCCCCAAAACCCCAACCAACGCCACACAAGGACAAATGGCTTCTGTCCCAGAGCCACGGACAGTGAGACCTGTGCACGGAGGCACTGAGACTGTCCCAGAGCCACGGACGGTGAGACCTGTGCATGGAGGCACTGAGACTGTCCCAGAGCCACGGACGGTGAGACCTGTGCACGGAGGCACTGAGACTGTCCCAGAGCCACAGACGGTGAGACCTGTCCCCGGAGGCACTGAGACCTCAGACGCTGAGGGCTGCAAAGCCCGTGTGTGTGCATGCACATGCGGTCACGCGCCTGCCGTCTGCCTGTGCCTCTCACCGAGACATGCCGTAGGTGCGCCTTCTTGTGTGGTGGACGGCTCAGCACCGCCCTTGGGCCCTGGGGCACCCCAGCTCCCTGGCCAGCCCTCCTCCCGCCACCCAGGGGGCCTCCTGGAGCCCAGCTGCCCGCCTCGTATGTGTTGCAAAGCACACAATGGAAGGCTAGTTCAGCCTTGAAAGCTTTCGCTGTTGAAACAAGACGGTAGCCTACTGGGACAGACTCAGGAAGCTTGTCCTCATTTGTCCCGAAAGGTCCCTGAGACCAGGAGGGCTCCAGGTTCACTCAGGACTCACAGGGGGCACCCAGGGGCCCACCCACACCAGCTATGGGGTGGGCAAGGGCAGTGCCCCTGAGAACAGCTGCTGTCCCCACTGTGGGCCCCTTGTACAGCCCTGGACAAACTCCTGCAGGGCGAGAAGGATGGGTACCCAGAACAGGGGCAGTCCACCTCAGATTTGGGGGCATAGGGACGGGCCCGCCGCACCACGGTGGCCAGGGGTAGGGGGCTGCCCTGGGCTGCAGCCTCCTCCGCTGGGGCAGAGTCTGTCCTCAGACACACCTGAGCCCCCCGCGTGCAACGTCCACTTGCTCCCTGCAACCCCGAGGAGCTCGGACTCCGCAACCTGGGCGAGAGGACTTCCTGCCCTTGGACTTGAGGGACCCAGGAAATTCACCCCGCCGAGCCCTGTCTTCTTGTCCACGTGCCAGAGGGGCTGATCCAAACTGACCCTTCCTGCCCCCGGATGAGCGCAAACGCCCCGTCATCACCATGTTCGCACAGTTGATGACAGAGGTGATGCCGACCGCGCGGGCACCAGGGGGCGGTGCGGGCACCTACCTTGGGGCCAGTCTGTCCAGGCATCCCTCTTGCTCCATCACTGCCGGCTCGGCCCTGGAACAGAGCAGGGCAAACTGTCAGCACAAAGGAGCGGCCAGCGTGCGGAGGACTCTGAGGAGGGGCTCCCTGTGACGTCAGACAGAGGGTCCCACAGCCCCCGGAACAGGCTGGCCCAGAGGAGCCAGACCAGGAGTCCCGGCTTGCTGTTCACAGGTTCTAGGCTTCCCAAGCCTTACCGTCCTGAACCTCGGAGCAGGCACAACACAACAAACCACCTAAGTGTCTACCATGAACCGCTGAACTCCAGCAGAGGTTAGAAATCTAAAGGGTGGCCCTTTCAGAATCGGCCGTGCACCCCTCTGCCTGTCGGGCCAACTCGAGACAGCCATGCCCTCGGCCACTCACTCTGTAACTTCCCTTCCAGCTACGATTAACTCCTGGGACAGAGGCCCGGGAACACTGAGGAATGGCTCATTTTTTGCCTCGAGTGCTTTGCAACTAGAGCAGGAACTGGCAGACCAGTGGTCAATGTTCCTTGCAGAGGTTCATCAACACAAGAAGCGAGTGTTCCTTTCACTCAGCAGAAACATTCAGCTGATGGAAAGAGCCGCTAGTGAGAGTCTGATGTGGGTTAATTAGATTTCCCGAGCTCGTCACTGATTTATGTCGGGTTAGAAAGGCACGCGCCCTCTGTCAGTCCCCACGGTCACGCGCAGGCAAAGCAGTCCCCTCCGCTAACATGCCATCCCCAGAGAATCCCTGCGGCTGGGGACAGAGGGGCGGTGCGGGGGAGTCTGAGAAGCCCCCCGGCCATTTCCCCCCCAACAAAACCGAAGCGATTTCTGGAGAAACGAGGCTGCCCCGAAGAGGGAAGGACCACTGATCGCTCTGTCTTTTACATACTTGCTCCCAAAGAACCTGGGAAACTGCTTTAATTCAAACTGTGGGTTAACAGGGAGCTCAGCTCGGGGCTCTGTGATGACCTAGGGCTTGGGCCGGGGGACTGGGACGGAGACTCAAGACGGAGGGGCTACGTGTGTTCTTAGGGCAGATTCACGTCCCTGTACAGCGAAAACTAACACAACGGTGCGAAGCAATCACGCTCCAATTTAAAAGAACACGTTAAACTGTTCGGACGCTCAGGACGGAGGCTAGGGGCAGGGGAGCTCGCTGCCGTGGGACGCGACCCAGCCAGCCCTGGACACAGACGTGCCCTCTGAAGGCAGGGGAGCCTGGCCAGCGAGACGCAGCGTCACCACGGCAAACGCGGCACCGACTCCCGCCGAGAAACACTCACCCTTCTCCCAGGCTTTCCTGCCGGGCCAGGCGGGCCCTGCACACCCCGCGGACCCTGTCCGGGATCAGAGAGCAAAGGTCAGTAGCGCGTCCGCTTCTCGGAGGACAAAGCCAAGCCTGGTCCCCATGCTCGTCCACCCAGCCACCCAGCTGCCAGCACGCGGCGTCACCCGGACAGGGCGCAGGGTTCGTGGCCCTGAGTGAGGGCAGGACAGAGAGTAGCCCGCGGCCCCGCTCCAGACCCCACGGCCGCTCCGCATCGGAGAGGGCAGCTCCCCCCACTGCCTCGACCAGACGCAGCGACAGGGCTCCATCTTCCCGGAGAGAAGGCCCCGGGTTACCTACCTGAGGCCCCAGGTCTCCCGGCTCGCCCTTCAGACCTCCGCTCCCGGGAGGGCCCTGGGGAGACACGTCTGGTTAGAGGGCGCCCGGCACAGGTGCAGGCTGTAGGGGTGGCTGGGAAGGACTGGGGGGCGGAGAGGACCCGGGGTTGCCCCCTGGGCAGGGCCCGCAGAGCGCAGCCTGCCGCCTTGGACACACCCCGAGGGACGAGCAGTCCTTTTCCTGGTTTGCACCTCGTCCCGGGTGTGAGGGAAACCCAGGACGGGGCCGTGGGTGAGACCCCTGAGCTCAGCACACGCTCGCTTCGCTCCAGGATGAATCTGACCTCCGTCCGTCACAGCCCGCAGCCCAGGGCTGTGTGTGGACATCCTTGTGCACTGCAGGGCAAGATCGCCAGATGCCGCGAGGGCACCAAACACCCCAGGGCCAGGGGCCAAGCCCACACCCTCCCGAGGAACAGAGAGAGGGCCCTGTGGGCCTCAATGCCCCAGCTCCTTGCAAATACAAGGGCCACACACCCCCCCTGGAGACGCCTCTCACTGGCCCTGGGGTGCCTGGCACACATGGCCCAAGGAGTCGGGTGGGAATCAGGGTCCGCCTCACGCTGAAGTGGTCTGGAGGGTAAACAGTGGTCTGGAAGGTAAACAGCCTCAAAAGAAAGAGGCTTGGAGCCCCCGGGGTGGTGAGGCAGATTCGTGGCCACTACAAGTGCAAGGGCTTTCCTGCCCCGAGGGCAGCCCAGGCCTCTGGTGCCCAGGGCGCCCCCCTGCCCGCAAGATGCCAGTGATATAAAGTGAGCTCTGACCCAGTGAGCTGGGAGCCTGATGGGCAGGGGCCAGCAAGGGGCACCCACCCCCACACCCCCAAGACGACTTACCATGGGACCTGGTCTCCCAGTGAGACCCATCGGGCCAGCAGGCCCCCTCAGCGCCAGCTGCAAGGCAAAACGGGACATGCTGATAAACAGCTGGTTTACCCGTCCTGACAGGTGGGAAGGGGCCACTGTGAGAGGCCCAGGAGAGGAGCCTCGGGGCGGGAGGTCACAGGGACCCCTGGACCCACCTTCTCCGATCCTCTGGGCTCCCAGAGACAAGCACCAACGGGGCAGCAGCCAGGTGGGTGCCCGGAGCCTCGGGCTGACCCTTTCCTTCTCCCCATATGCCCCGCCCTCAGCCCTGCACCCTCACAGGGGGCGTGAAACGCGGCTGCCTGCGGGGCTGGGAAGGCATGTGTTGTGCACGAGCTGAATCACTCATTCCCCGAGAGGCACTTCCAGCGCCCGGGGGTAACATCAGGGAGCCTTCAGGGGTGAATGAAGTCCTTGCCCCACTCTGGAGCCCGTCAATTAAAATGCAGTTCACTCAGGCTCGTTTGCCATGAGGGCGGCAAGTCCAGTGGGGCCTCTCAGGTGACAGCAGAGCCTCGGGGGGGGCTGGCCGGGCAGCTTCCAGCCCTGGGCCTCCACCTGCTTATTACACCACCCGACCGCCTGCACGGGGCTGCCCAGTCTCCGCCCGCCAAATCCAGCCCTGGGGATTCCCCACCCCTGGAATCCATGGCATCTCTCCTGAGACCCCAGAGCCCTGTGCCAACGCCCATGCTGAGAGGCACACAGGCCCAGGGAGAAACAGACGTCAGTCCAGACCAGCCCTCCACATTCGCCCTCCCGGCCTGGGCTCCCTGAGAGGGAGGTGGTCCGGCTCCTCTGCAGACCCCCAAGGTCAGGAGCAGGTCGCGTTCAAGGAGCGACCGGGTGGCTTGGGGGTTCGAGGGAGAGGGCAGGTGTGCAGTGATGGAGGTGGATGCCACACAGCTTCTTGCAGACCTGAGCTCTGCTCCTGCCCTGGACGCCATCAGAGGTGGAGACCCCGACTTCGGTGTCCGCCCTGCAGGGCCGGAGCTATCTCCATAGGACGGCTGACCCAGGCGGGAGCCCGTCTGTGGTCAGGGGAAGCAGCGCAGGGTCCCACCCTCCTCACTCTGAGCCCCGAGCCCGCCCACCCCAGCACCGCCCCCACAGGCATACTCACAGGCAGCATAAGCATGGTTCCAGGAGGGCCGGGCAGCCCATCAGCGCCAGGAAGGCCTGGGCGTCCAGGTGGACCCTGTGGACAGAGGGCAGGAGAGTGGGTCAGGGCCCGGGAAGGAGCTGGCCTGGGACGACGTGAGGGGACGGAGCCAGGGCCAGCAGGAAGCGCACTGTGAAAGCGCAGAAGAACGCAGGAACCCGGGCACCGGCTGTGCAGACCCTGACCCCGGAGGAGGGCAATGCAGGAACCCGGGCACCGGCCGTGCAGACCCTGACCCCGGAGGAGGGCAATGCAGGAACCCGGGCACCGGCTGTGCAGACCCCGACCCCGGAGGAGGGGGCTTCACCGCGGGCTGAGGACGCGGAGAGCTGGGCCTGAGAGGGCCGAGGGAAAGAGGAGGAAAGCCCGGAGTCTGCGATCCAGAGCGGCAGAGGCCACCCCGCAGAAGGCGGGCAGGGGTGAGGTGTCGGGGCTTCCATGGCCCCAGAAACGTCCCTGCCAGGCGCCCGCCCTGGGCTGGGCAGCCCGGGGACCCCAGTGCTGACGGCTGAGAGGCCAGCTCATCCCCGGGCCAGGGGGGCCCCTCCCCACACCCCCTCGGCTCTGCGGGTGGGGCAGATGCCGGACGGGCCGAGCCCGCTCCTTTGGAGGGACACAAGGGGCCGGTGTTCCCGGGGGGCCGGGAGGGGACACAAGGCCTCCTGAGCACTTCGAGGCCCCACCTCTGCACAGACACCACCTCAGGGCTCGCCCGGCTGGTCCCCGATACCCCCAGCCCCCGGCAGAGTCTCTGACTGATTCTGGCCCAGGTCAGGCCTAGGTGAATGCAACACGGATGCCTGCGTGCTTCATCACTTCAGTTGCGTCCGACTCTTTGTGACCCCATGGAGTGTATGTAGCCTGCCAGGCTCCTCTATCCATGGGATTCTCCAGGCAAGAATACTGGAGTGGGGTGCCATTTCCTCCTCCAGGGGAGCTTCCCCACCCAGGGATCGAACCCTCGTCTCTGATGTCTCCTGTATTGGCCGATGGGTTCTTTACCACTAGCGCCACCTGGAAAGACCCTTGCAACGGGAATAACACAGCTTCTTGTCAAAAAAGTGCTTTTATGGCTCAGCTTTTCACGGAGGCAGACAGACGCCCAAGCAGCTTGCCGTGGGCAAGGTTCGCGTGCAGACAAGTGCAGCTCGCCCCCGCAGTGAGAGAGACCGCCACCGGCCCACGGCGGGGGGTGCTGCTGGAGCCCTGAACCTGGTGGGCACGCACGAGCGCAGCGCGACGCTCCCGGGGCAGACACAACTGACCCCCGAGCCCCGGCCCAGAGGACCGAGCACGGGGGTCCGCCCCAGATGGACTGAGATGGGCCTGCCTGGCCCAGGCCGGACCTCCAAACCCCCCCTCTTTCGAGGTTGTTTTACTCCAGAGCCGATCCCTGCTCTGGTGGAATGTGGTTCTACACGGATGCCTGCAAAGCGGAGCGTGAACGCTCCCTCTTGTTCCTCCAGGAGTAGCCGGGGATAAAAGCCTGTAGGTGCCCAGGGAGGCCGGAAGCACACGCAGCGAACACACGATCCGTATCACGCCTGTGAATCCAGGGGCCGAGCGGCGGGGAGGCGGCTCTCCTTTTAAGGAGATGCTCTTGCGCACGTGTCTGGCAGTCTGCGCCTTCCCCCTGCCGCACGTGGAGGCCTATTTGTGAGCTCGGCCTCACTCCTTCCAATGGCCTCGGAGGTTCCCACACTCACGGGCTCATCAGGGATTGAATCTGTCCTCCTCTGACGTGTGTTTGGGTCCAGTTTTCATTAGGACACAGGCTTTTGTGATGAAGCTTCAGGCTTCTTTCTTTCATCATTTTTTTTTTGGCTGAGCCACGGGGCAAGTGGAATCTTAGTTTCCCACCCAGGGATGGAACCTGAGCCCCAGAAGTGAGAGCGTGGAATCCCAACCACTGGACCGCCAGGGGAAATGCGAACCATCTTTCTTAGGTAGGTTCTCAGAAGCAGGACTGCTGGGTCAAAGGCTTTCTGCAGCACCCCTGCCCCGATTTTTTACTGCTGACAGGCACAGCTAGATGGTCCTTGCCATTTTCAAAAAAAACCAATTCCCAGAAGATAAAATTTACTTAAAAAAGAAAAACCCAGGGTGTGTTTTGCCAGTCAGACTTCCTCTTGGAAATTCTATCCTGACAGCTGCTCACCACTGAGCTTTCTGCCTCTGAGTCGAACCCAAAGCAAACCCCCAACTCAGAGCTTAGAGTCCGTGTGTCCCAGGGATGAGATGCCATCCATGTAGTGTCCACGCCCATGTAGTGCGGGCTCACACGTGTGTGAGTGTGTGTGTGTGTGCACGCTGGAAACCAGGAAGCACATTGGGGCAGCCCCTCATCCACTAAGACACTCCTCCTGCTCTTTCTAAGCTGTGGGGGTGAAAATTCAACCTCAGGGCCCCAAAGTTACTTCACCCTTGTGCTGACATTATCAGCTACATTGAAGACAATGCCCAGGAGTATGTGGGCAGACAGACAAAAATCTGGAAACCCTGTGAGAGAGAGAAGGTTTGCGTGTGGGAGAAAACCCCCCCTGTTTTAAGGGATCCTCCTGACACCTTAAAATCTGATGTGAGTCCCGTGCAACCCCGCGCCTGTACTCTCTGTATTCACTGCTGTTCAAAAAAGCTGTCAGCCAAACTCTGCCAGGCCCTGGGGTCTGTGACTCAAAGACTCTGCCCCCCAAGCCAAAATAGGGGTCTGCTCCCAGCTGCGCTGCCACCCTGCACTGGACTCGAGCTGAGGACAGGGCCGCTCTGTCCACGGCCTGTGCCGGACGCAGGGCACGCCCCAGCCACCAGGCTCGGGGCAACGTAAGAAGAGCCGCCAGGCCTTTGCGTGTCTTTTGATCCATGCCCTGAGCTGGCCAGGCAGACGCTGTAAAGCGCTGGTGCTGCGGGGCAGGTCACACGCAGACCAGATAAAGACACGAGGGCCCTTCCAGGTCAACAGAGGGCTTTCCCGAGGCCGTCCTGGCATCGCGCCGGCGCAGACAAGAGGGAACAGAGAGCTCAGACACTTTGAAAGCGGCTGCAGGCTCCAGCCCCGCTGGTCCCAGAGCCCGGGACTCAGCAGCAGGCGGAATGGGGCTCATCTCCGGCTGCAGAGCCCAGCTGCAGCCCACAGCAAAGAGAGGCAGCGGTGCTGGGCAGGGACTGCCGGAGACCAGGCGGGTCTTCACGCTGAGACACCTCTGCTTTCGCTCTTCAGAAAGGCCCGGAAAAGGGGAGGGGCCGCAGCAGCCCTTAGGTCCTCGGTATCAGGGTGTTCGCTCAGGTCTGCTCCAGCCTGTGCAGTCGCAGTTTGCGGGAGGCCAGAGGCGTTCTCAGTGGTCACTTCCTGATCTAGATCTCAACACTGGCTATCCCTGCGGCTGGGGCCAGAGCCTGGGGGGAGGCCCCATCCCTCCCCTAAGGACCCCCACCCCACCGCCCACCTTGGTCATGCCCTGTAGCAGGAGGGGAGCGGAAAGTCCCGGACGAGCTTGCTGACATCATCTGAGCCCAGGAAGCCAGACAGGCCCAGAGACAGACACTGGGGGTCTCTGCTCCCAGCCCCCCTCAGGAGGATCCCCACCCCGTGGGCTCTCTAATACGATAAAGGGTCCTTCCGCTTCCAGGGGATCCAAGGGTTAACAAGGAGACTCAGGTGGCCCCAGCGCCATGCTAGTGACCCCTCATGACAGCGTGGCAGGGCGGCGACCAGGTCACAGAGAGGACGCAGCCCCACCACGCCCAGGGAAGGCCCGCATCACCACGGCTTGCGGCCTCACAGAGACATCGGGCTGTGCAGAACAGGTGACTAACCAGGTGTCCCGGGTTGGATGGCTCCATGAAAGACGTCCTGGGCACACAGGGGTGCTGGGGGCACCAAGCCCCACAGCCAGCCCCCAGGAGGCGGGAGACAGTACAGCAACCTGCGCTATGGTCACCCACAGTCACTCGCCACGGCCTCTGCAGAGCTGGAAGCTTCCTACGGGTCTCAGTGGACACTGCATCTTGGCCAAGTGGCAGGGACCCGGGCTGTGCCCAGTCCCCAGACCTGAGCGTAAATTGAGCCAGCATGCCCAGAGCCCATGCTCTGCAACAGAGAAGCCTACCACAGCTAGAGTAGACTCTGCTCTCCACGACTAGAGAGAAGCTTGCACCGCCAGGAAGGCCCAGCACAGCCGAAAATACGTCAATAAATGAGTAACATTGTCTTTAAAAAAGGAAGAGCAGCAGAGTCCCAGGATCGGGGCAGGCGGGGCTGGGGGGCAAGGACCGTCCAGACTCCCCAGCAAGCAGCTCTCACATGCAGACGGGCGTGTGAGGCCAAGCAGGTGATGGCGATCAGAACATGCCATCCCAAAACATGCCACTTCAACTGAGAATTCACAGATGCAGGGAAAGTCCCCTGCCTTCCCCTGGTCAGCTTAAAAGCAGGACACACACCTCGCTTTGCGAAGGTGGTGTGAATTCTCCAGCACCCCCGCCTGAACCAGGATGACAGGAAGCGGGGGACAACCCTTGTCACTCCAGATGGACAGCAGGCACTCAGGCGAGTCTGCATAAACAGACCTTCCTGAACCGTCCTTACCTTCTGTGAGTTTCTGCCCGCTCCCATCATGCACTTTGTAACCACTTCTCCACAATGTATTGCTTTTTGTTAAAATGGTATATAAGTTCCCAAGTATAACCACTTTTTGGGTTTTCACTTCTATATGAAGCCCTCTGTACGTGTGAAATTAAAAATATTAATGAGATGATTTATCTTTTCTCCCGTTAAGGTCTTTGTTCAGTTTAATTTGCAGGCCCCACGGACAGAACCTAAGAGGGTAAAGCTTTCTCCTGTCCTCCACAGGGATCCTGCAGTCACCCTACCGGCAGGTGGCAGCACGGGGTCCTGACTCTGCACCCAGCGTTCTTCCACAGCTAAAGAGCAGACAACCAGGAGATCCGGGCATTGAGAGGATGCTGGGCTGTGAGCAGGGATGATCCTTGGAAGGGAACTGGGCCCCGAGGGGGGACAGTGCTCAGCTCCTGGAATCAGCCCATCCCCCTGGGAAGGGGCCTGGGAGGGCCAGATGGTTTCCGGTTTGCCTTCCAACTCCAAGAACAGCAAGCTGAAGAGCAGGTGATCTCTCTGCCTACCCCACCCTGGTCCCCGTCTCCTGGACCCAGCCTCGAACTCCAGAGAGCTCAGCTCTAAAAGCCCCAGCTTCCCCAGGTGCCTCCGCCCCGCCAAGTGTTTCAGGAGCATTTAGATCCTCAGCACCAGACCAGGACCCAGCACCATGGACATTCGGTGAACGTGCCAGGTGGACAGGCGGACACTTGAGGCAACGCCGAGGCTGATGGGGGCGTGGTCTGTGCTATCCGTGGCCCCGGTGGATGGCGTCCCATCCCATGTCATAGACAGACATCTGCTCTTGCTGATGTCTGAATTTAGTCCCACCCCTGGGTCCATCCGAGGATGGCTCTGTGAGGGGACACGGCTGTCACCCCGTCTCACACAGAGCTGTGGAACGAGCTGGGTTAGAAACAGCAGACCTGGGTCCTGGGTGAGACGGATGGGCCCCTCACTTGCTTGTCTGGGCTGAAAGCTGTAGCCGAGGAGGAAGCGGCATGGACGCGTGGGAAGGCCAGGCATGTCTCCGGCCCCCAAAGCCACAGGCTCAGGGAAGCACGTGGCGAGAGTCCCATCTGGCGCCTGGTCTGACCCGGCTGCCCTCTCAGGCCATGGGGCCCCCTGCTCCATCTGCGGGCGGCACCTCACCCCGCCCGGAGCATCAACCCAAAGCCCCGGTGCCCGACAGCCAAACACCCCCTCGGAAGCAGACCCCAGCCAGCGTCCTCCCAGAACCGTGAGGCCCTTCCTCTGCCCCGGGCCGTGTGCCAGGCGCCTCTTAGGGGCACACACGCTCCCAGGGCCTCTAATCTACAGCCGCACCCGGTTATTAGCTCTGAGTCTGGCCGCGCTCACATCCGTATCCATTAGACCAGCAGGAAAAACAAGAAGGAAAAAGTCAAGGTGGACGAGAAGCCTCAGGGCCGCAGTACCCCCAAATCCCCATGGGGTGTCAGCGTGAAATCTCAGCGTCCTGGGCTCAGCCTGCCTCTCCCCTGCAGCCACCCAGGGTGGCCAGGGACGGTCCCTCTGACCCAGAGCAAGTTCTCCAGCGTCTGCCACTTGATTGCTCAGCAGGAAGCTGGAGTGAGGGGGAGGACAGCGCGCGCCCAGGGGAGCCCCAGGCGGCCCGAGTCGCTACACTAACTCTGCTGCGTGGCCAGCACCGTGCACCGCCCTCCCCCGGAGCCCCCAGGGGCTCACGACACAGCTTCTGGCAGGTGTGGCCTGTCCCCAGCTCGGGGCCAGGCGATGGCCAACCCCTAAACGTCAGAAGACAGCGGGCGCAGTAAGGGGTGGCCTGAGAGGTGACCGGGTCGGGGCAGTTTGGGGAAGGATGTCGATGTGTCGGGGTCACTTGCGCGTGTAAGGACAAGGCCGGCCCCCACGTGGCTGGGGGACGCCCGGACGAGGCCACAGAGCCCGTGACTCCAGGAACTGCCCTGCACTTACCCTTTCTCCAGGGTCACCCACTTGGCCTGTGGGACCCATTGTTCCTGGAGGTCCTGGGAGACCCTAGAATTAAACATGAAATCAGGCAGAGTTAAAGATGCAGCCACAGGGCGGTGCCCGCCTGCCAGCAGAGGGCGGGGGTGGGTGTGGGGAGCGGGGCGAGTGGCCATCCCAGGGCGTCCGCCCCTGATTTCCATCTAGGAGCGTTAAGGGGCCTCTCTGCACCCCTGAGAACCCCCCCACAAGTCACGGGAAATGAAACAGGACACTCACCGCGGGGCCTTCGGGACCGGGCGGCCCCTCCAGGAGCATCCCCTGGAAGAGACAGGGAGAGCGTATGAGCTGCTAGGACGGCCTCCCCCCATTCCCGAGACACGGGCCCGGCCTCCCGACCCCAGCCCCGAGGACGGCTTCCAGGCCAGGTGGCCCGCAGGATGGAGGCCCAGGCCTGCGGTCCACACCCTCCGTCCAGGGGTGGGTCTGGAGCGGCAGCCTCTGCCGTGGGCTGTGGCGGGGCCACAATGACCGAGCCCTGAGTGCCTCCAGCCTGACGGCAGCCAGCAGGCTTCCCCCAAGGGCGGCTTCCAGAGGACGGAGGGGCACTAGCCCCCGGGCGCAGCACCCAGGCAGGCCCCAACAACAGCGGCCAAGGGGGCTCAGGGAGGACAAGAGGAAGGGGGGCCGCAGGCCAAGGCCCCTTAGGGCTGACCATTCAGACAGGCCGTGCTGGGAACCCAGCCCCCTCCCTGCTCCAGTGGGAAACAGGGCCCGGCCCACTGGACACTCGGAACCCCTCCTCCTCCAGCCCCTCCCCCGGCCGAGCCTAGGTCCACGTGGCCTCCGGGCCCCAGGCCTCACTGTCTTTCCCCACACATGGGGACAAGGCCTCCTTCCCCCGTCCATCTGGGCAGCAGAGGGGAGAGCGGGCCTCAGGTCTCTGCAGACAGAGCTCCCGCCCTTGGGCCTCAGCTCCAGCCCCCTGCCCAGTGTGGGCCTCCTCTCTGCCCCTGACCGCTCAGCACCACGATCAGGTGGGCCCCAGGGTCCTCAGTGCCCTGCGCCCACGGCAGGGGTCTGAGGCAATGCACAGCCTCCCGGGGAGGGGAGGACCTCCAGCCCCTGCAGGGGGCTTGTGTGCTGAGAACACTGTAGGGGATGGGGTCTGCGGTCTTAGGACAGGGGCTTCTATCCAGCCTTGCTGGGCAGGCTTCAGCCGCACGAAGGGCCTGTGGCCACTGTGGACCCCTCCTCCCCGTGAAGTCCTGGTGGCTGAGACAGGGATGAGAAGGCTGCACATGCTGGCCCAGGGGCAGCCCTGCTTCCTGCTGCCCGGAAGAAAGCAAGCTCGGGCCGCTTGTCTGGGGCTGACCAGTGCCGCCTCCCAAACCCTGGGCTTTCCTTTGAAAGTGAACCTGGAGCTGCTTCCTAGGAGTAAGTGGACGTGCCCTGGACATGCACCTCGGCGGCGTTGGACACCAGGCCCCTGCAGAGCAAGCCCCTCATCCTCCCTGCCGGGGCTCCCCGGACACCAGGAGGACGCACCCTGTGTTTACACAGATGCGCGCTCAGGGCTGTGTGCACACGAGATGTGCGCACAGAGTTCCTCCGGACTGCCTCATCACTCTTGGCTTCCCTGTCTCCTCTGCCAGAGGCAGTGGAGGAGGCTCAGAACTGAGCCAGGATTAAGAGGGAGACGGCCCTGGCTGCCGCACCGTGGACACGGTGCTGCCTCTGTTCTCAGGGAGCCGGGCCCCGGCGGGCGGGCCCTCATGGGAGGGTCGCCTGGGCAGGGCTGGGGGCCGCTGGATGGTGAGCCCGGCGGAGGGGCACCTGCGCTTTCCCAAGAGTGGGGAAGGGACCCGCGGCCAGCTCCCCACCGAGGAGCACTCCTGAGACACAAAGAAGGGGTCCTCCTGCAGAGGCCCCAGTCCACACCCACCAGGGCAGGGGTCTCAGCCTTAGCGGAGCTCCACACAACTCTTCAGGGAGGTCCGTTCATCTGCTAAGCAGCAGAGCCCAGAAAACCTTCCTTAAACCACAGAGGAGGCTGGACGTGCCTGCGACGGGCCTTCACCAGGTGATTCAGGCCACTGGACGGGGAGACACCCAGTCCCTGAGGACCCAGCGCAGCCTGGAGCACCAGGTCTTGTTGACCAGAATCCGCCCCGCTGGGGGACCCCTGTCCTTTCAAGGAGCCACTGGCGATGCTGACCCGTGACAGCGGGTACCGGATCTGAGTGGTGACCTCCATGGGCTGGGGTGTGTCAAGACCACGTCTGCCGTCTCCCAGGGCTCGGCCCTCTGTTTATGGGGAGCTAAGACTTGAGGACCAGCTCCCGCGGGGCTGCAGCCACTGGACAGCTCCAGGTCCCCACTCGGCCTGCTAACCCCTCTGCCCTCCTGGGTGGGGGGCTCTCTCCCTCCCAGAGCCGAGTCTCTCTCGAGCTGGATTGGATGCACGGTGATGTGCCTGGATCTTGGGCGTGTGGCACCAAGGGTCCTGACCCATTTGAATCTCGGCAGACACTCCCCCAGTCGAGGTCCAGAACCTTCTCCTGCCCAGGGATTTTTCAAAGCAGCATGCGGCATCTGCGAGGTCACGTGGCTCCTCACGGTGGCCCGGGCACAGAGGTGCAGGGGTCCCCTCGGTCCCCTGGGAGCAGAGTAGGGTCCCCATCCTACCTAACCTACCACAAGCCCCCAAGACACGACCCCTGACCCCGCCGGTCCCGGAGAGAGAATAAGAAAGCATCTTACTGGCTCGATGATGGCGGGTTCTCCTTTTTGACCTTTCTCACCCCGAGGCCCTCCGATCTGGGGTTCATGAGACGCAGGGAGAGGAGGCGGGAGGAGGAAGAAGGCACAGATTACACCAAATCTGTACGGCTGGTGAGGCAGGGGGTCCCCACCCAAGGCCCAGGGAGGCGCCCTCTGCCCAGGGAGGTGCTCACCCCTTCGTAGATGGTGTCCTGGTTAGCAGGCATGCCCGGCCCGATCTCCGAGGGGGAGATGGTGGGGTCGTAGTACGGGTCATAGTAGCTCTCGTCCAGGTTCTTGATGGTTTCTTCCGTGAACTCTCCCTCTAGGTCGTCCATCCCCTCCTCTGGAGGCGGGGCCGGCTGGGGGGAGGGCAGCGAGGGTCAGCGGAAGGATGCCAGGTAACGGGCAGACACAGGCCCCTGGCTGGGGGCTTGAAGGACCGCGGCCTCCCCAGTCACAGAACACGGGGAGCCTGGGGGCTCACTTACTGGGAGGTAATGTCTGCCTCTCATAAAGGGGAAGCTCTCCCAAAACCCCTACGACCCCGTGGCAAACCAGAGATGCACAGGGTCAGCCATGCCGCTCCAGACTGCCCCGTGCACTTGGGGAACCCCGGCCATCAGGGGCTCTGCCCCAGGCCCAGGGCCTTGGGGTAAGCTGTCCGTAACTCCACGCCTGCTGGCAGAGGGGCCTGCACCCACCACAGCCCCGTGTGTGTGCTCTCTGGCATCCAGAACTCGGCAGCACACAGCGGCTATTTCCAAGCGTCCACTATGTGCCCTGGCTGCGCCAAACTCCTCTTCAACCTGGAAACAAGGCAGTGACCCCAAGGGGTGGGCCTCACGGGCGCCAGGTTGTAAGTGAGATCACTGATTTCTTTCGAGACAGGGACATCACCACCCAAGGTCAGTCACCGGCCGAGATTGCAAGTCGGGTCATGTCTCGTCTGCTCGTCCGACCCCCAGCTCACGGGCCTGTCCCCTCCCAGGCCACAGACGGGAGCATGGCTGCAAATACGTGTGACCTCCTCCATCTCCACCTGAACCCTGAGAGACCTGGAGGCCGGGGTCCGTTCTACCCATTCTGCTGACGAAACTGACAACAGAGATCCACCCAGCAAGTCGGTGATTCTAAACTCGTGGGGCCCCGGGCAGCATTTAACACGCCAGGCTGCCAAGCTCCAGGTGTGCTGGGGAGGAGGGCAGGGCAGCCGCCCCGGGACCACAAGGTGAGGGGCAGAGAAGGAGGAGCCCGGGGTCCAGCCCCCGCCCCTGCGCCGAGCCCGCTCGCAGGGAAGCAATTACGTTGGAGCCATTGGCGGTGAGGACCGTGCTGGTGGGAACCTCGGCCCGGGCGCCCTGGTCCGGGGGCTGGTCGGGGTTCTCGTCCGGGTTCTCGTCCGGGTTCTCGATGCCTTCGCCATAGCCGAAGTCCTCGTAAGGGGGGGGCGTGTAGTAGTCCTCACTGGGCACATAGTCGTAGTCCCCGACGCCGGGGTCCTCCTCCTTCCCGGGGTCCTCCTCCTTCCCGGGTCCCTCGGTGGTGTCGGGCGCCGAAGGGGCTTCCGTCGGGGGCTGGGTCAGCTCCTGAGAGCCGGGCACAGACACGCAGGGTTAGGGGGCGGCCAGCGTGGCGGGACCAGGTCCGGGGTTTTCTCCAAGGCTGGAGAGGGAGGCAGACCCATCAGCCAGCTGGACCCTGTGGACTGGGACGCAGGGGCCCCGCGGTCCGGGGGAGGCAGCCCAGCCCGGGGCCGTGCCGTGCACGACTAAACCCGGGATCACGCACCTGGATGGGGTGAACTGTCTCTCACCATTTCTTAAAAAGTGAGAGAACAGGGAATTCCCTGGCGGTCCAGTGGTTAGGCCTCCACGCTGTTACTGCCGAGGGCCTGGGTTCAACCTCTGGTGGGGGAACTAAGGTCCCACAAGCCACGCGGCAGCCA